>CM067319.1:52308403-53615903 GCA_034231615.1 Meghimatium bilineatum | reverse complement strand
AAACTCCTGCAAATTAGCAGGATGCAGTCCGGAGAACGGAAAGCGTCGTGTCATGGTTTACAGCATTGCTGCGATATCTGCGCCTTTCGGGTTGACACATCCGACTTCAGCATGGCTTTGGGTCACTGACCCTTTTGTTGTTCGTCCATCACAAGTGATGATGACCATTTGTTACATCCACTTTTGAAAATTCAATTTTAGTTATGTCCTTGATTATGAGTTCGTAGATGGCTAATGAGCCCTATTCGAGCTGTAAATGTCCTTGGACAATTTGGACATGGAATAACGACTGTAGACGGATCTTGGTCTATCCGTGACTTTCTAGCTGCTCTCCGCTGTTGAGCTTCTGCATTTCTCTTCTTTTCACAAGATTCTTGTCACTGACCCTAAATGGGATGGGACAGCCAACTCCATACCATACCCTCCTTAGTCGCCTTTTACGACATGCATGGAAGGTAAACAGTGTAGCTATTCTTTGCTCCCCTTTCAGGCCTCGGCAACACACGGGCGTCTTACGATTGTAATTTAGAAGCTAGCCTTCATTTATTTTCAGTAATTTCAAAATATTGTATGTTCTATTCATGTTAAAAGTTGAAGATAAATATAGAAAAGACCGAAGTGATGAAGATATGAATAACAGAAAGAAACACCAATATATAATATATTGGAAACAACAGACTTAAACAAGTGACAGAATTCACATATCTTAACAGCTAAAGAAATTGCAAACTACTCGTCAAAATGCGAGTTACAACAATTGTACATGTATTCTACACTAATATATGGCTCAGAAACATGGATAATGAATAAACAACTAGAAGACAGAGTTGATGACTGAGATGTGGACATACAGGAGAATAGGGAGAATTTGATTGACAGAGAAGAAAACGAACGAAAAGGTTCTGGGAACACTTCATATGAAAAAAAATATTATTTGATGAAATAAAAATCAAATAAAGTATTTTGGATATATTAAGAGACGTTTCAGCTTGTTAAAGACCTTACATAACGGCAGTGTTGAGAGTTGGAGAACAAGAGGTCGTCAGAGACAAGTGGGAGAGAAACATCACGGGAAGGACAGAATATGATCTAGTAGAGTGCACCTCCGAAGCAAGAGACAGATGGTGTTAGAGGTCCATTTACCGCGTTGCCAGAAATTAACGTTATAGTAGGCTTAGAATAATGTTTGCCAACCAACAAAGAACTGGAACTGTCAGTCATTGTGTAATGGTGAATACACTCAAGTGCAGATCGAAGCACCTATGGACTTTTCTGTAGCGTAATGACGATGATGTTCCGACAACTAACTATCATAGCGCTGAGGACAATCCCATAAATATTCAGCACTCCAATCCATTAGCGATCTAATAATAAGATCATTTTACCAGTCAGTTATTGGTTGTCATATTCTTCAAATCCTTCAGAGAGAAGGCACTTTCTTTCCTCTCCCATAGCAAAAGCTCTTAGATAATCTCCTGTGTCTAGCAAAGCTCTATAACCATCACCTGGAGCTAGCAGAAGCTCTTCGATAATTGTCTGTGACTAGCAACAGCTCTAAAACAATATCCTAGGACTAACAAAATCCCTAATGCAATCGCCTAGGACTAGTAATATCTCTAAAAAAATCGCATGTGACTGGCAAAAGCTTTAAAATAATTTCATTGAGCTAACAAAATCTTTAAAACAATCGTCAGGGACTAATAAAAGCTCTAAAACTATATTCTAGGACTAAAAAAAACTCTAAAACAATCGTCTGTGACTAGCAAAATGTTTAAAAGAAAAAATTATTTCCGTAGAAAACATGCCAAAGATACTCTAAGTGGGATCTGAAAGTCAAACTCCAAGCCTAACACAGGAAACAAGAATGACACACTCATACTTCCTCGGGAATCTATCATCATCATCATCATCGTCATAATCATAATCAGTTGAATAGGTTCAGCAGAAATGTTTTGAAATATGTGATTCAATTAGCCTAAATGGTAACAATGACAATATTAAATTATGGAACTTATACATCAAGTTTTATCTCGTCTGCATAGATTTGTTTATAGTATTACCTCCAACAAATTGGACAAACTTCAGCCATAAAACGCAAGTAGTTCTAACTGTTTTTGAGGCCAGTCTGGTGAAGCAATTATTGAGAAACCCATCACGGACATTGCTCTCCATACCAAGATAATTTTTTGGCCCCAGTTCCAAGTTTTTTATTGTTTCCCCATGAGTAAATTAAAAAGCACATTTTTGATGACGTCATATTGCAGCAAAGTTAAGTTGAATTTTAATGGAAGACTTGGATATTGACTATGCAATCTGTTATTGCAAGTAGTCCCGACGTGCGTGAATTTGGTAGGGATTTCAAATTGCTTCGTAGATCGAGCCGCTTGACTTTGCTCTGGCAAGGTTAATGAAATGTACAAGAGATGTATATAAATTTATCTTTCTTTATATTCGCGTTATACCCCTTTATGCTTCGCGTAAAGAGTTCTCTGAGGGATGTCTTTTTATGTGCTTTATAATTTTTATTTTCATTGCTTCTTTTATTTCTGCGATCCATCTTTTGCATGCTCTGCTTCTGGCTTTGTATCCATCATGTCAGTATAGTAATGCTTTTTGAGAGGCACTATCTAATGTTCATGTTTTAGACGCTTAAAGCAACATAATGGTATCGAAAGGCTGATTCTAGAAGACAGAGTGCTGGGCAAGAGAAGAAGAGGAAAACCAAGAAGACGATGAACCAATGACATCGAAGAATGTATGCGCATGTCTATGGCCAATGCATGCCTGCTTGTCGGGAACAGAGTAGCGTTCAGAGTATCAAACGACGAAGACGACGTCCTGGAAAGAATGTCACTTTATATATATATATATATATACAACGCCATATTTAGATTTGATAAGGCCCTACGCTATTTCAGATATGGGGCCCTTTATAAGTCCAGAAATTATTTGTCAGTGCCAAATATGATTTTTTATGGGGCCCCAAAAAAGTGGGGGCCCTAAGCTATAGTTTATTTAGTTTCTAGGTAAACCCTGCACTGTATGTATGTATATATATATATATATATATATATATATATATATATATATATATATATATATATATATATAAAACGTAGTGACGGTATGATGATCGTTTTATATAGGGCAATTTTGGAGTTCATGTTCACATATTTGTTTTTTTTAAAAATAGGAGACACCTGTTCTAAGATCTGGTATCATCTAGGTTGCCGTCTATATTGAACATCTTTGGTATTTTCCCCATTTGATGATATGATGATTCGAAGATAAGTGAATTATTTCACCTGTTTAAGCTGTTCTCATCGATGTAAATAGTGGTGTTTCTTTCTATTTTTGCTTCTTTCTTTTTTTTACAATTCTTCTGGGTTTTTCTGTGTTTATCTTCCGAAGTCCACATTATGTAGTGTGGAGTCATTTGACAATGTGAATCGCAAAGGACTATAGCAGATCATGGATGTCCCGAAAAATTCACCAACATGGTTCGTCAGTTCCATGATGGTATGACTGTGTGCAAGATGACGGCGCACACTCAACCCCGTTTCCTGTAACTAACGGTGTCAAGCAGGGTTAGGTCCTGACTCAGACGCTCTTCAGCATGGTGTTCTCTGCCATGGTAAATGGTGCCTTCCCGAATAAAAGTGCAGGAATTTGCTTTCGCTATCGTGCTGATGAAGGGTTATTCAATCTTAGTAGATTAAAGTCCAAGACTAAAGTTAAGACGGACATTGTTTGCGAGCTCTTGTTTGCCGATTAATGTGCACTAAACGCTAAATGTCTGAAAGACATGCAGGAAAAGCTCCAGGTGTCCCCTACACAGAACCAGTTATCATAGTGAAGGGACAAAGACTCAATAAAGCCAATAAGTGTGCATATCTATGCGGTACCATATCGCAAACTGCGACAATTGATGAGGATGTTGCCCTGCGTATTGCTGACGCCAGAGGGCATTCGGAAGCCTTAGTTTCAGCGTCTGGATCAGGCATGGTAAGTTTGACAACTAGGTTGGACGTGTACCGCGCAGTCGTACTACCAACATTACTTTATGCTGCTTCATCCTGGAATATCTATGCGAGACACGCTCGGCAACTTAACTCTTTCCACCATCGGTGCCTTAGAAACTCATGGGAGTAAGTTGGCAGGATCGAGTACCAGACACGGAAATCCTTCAAAAGTCCCGTATACAAAGCATCCATGTCCTGCTGACTAGGTCCCAACTTCGCTGAACTGGTCACATGGTCCATATGCCAGACAAGCGCCTTCCAAAGATATTATTCTGTGGGGACCTGTGTGATGGTAAATGTTGAAGCGGAGGGAAGAAAAAAAGCGCGTCAAGGATCATCTAAAAAAAACTATCTAAAACACTGCAGCATCGATCCTAGCTACTCAGAGAATACAGCCCTTGATAGATCAATTGGTACACCCAAAGCACTGTTTGTATCACTAAATTTGAAGGAAAAAAAAAAAAAACACTGCGGGCAATTTACAAGCGACAGAAACGGAAGGACAAATCCGAAAACTCTCATATCAAGAACGTTCTGCACTCCTGTATGCATTGAAATAGAACTTTCCTGGCACGAATCTGACTCATTGGACATCTACGTACTCACAAACCAAATTAGACAATAACAATTTTTTTTTTATTTGTGCATCATATTTATTGTTTTCCTTGCATATGCTCATATTCGCTTGCGAAGGAGGAACATCACCCTCTGATGTTAATATTATTGCTTGATCGTTTGAAAAAATGAATTCGTTCATGAGCATGTTCAGGTTGCCTTCTTCATTGATGTTGACAATTTTACATATAAAATCGACATATATAATGAATAGCAAGGGAGATAGAAAACATCATTGTCACACGCCAGAGTGTATGTGGAATTTGTCTTAAAGCCATGCACGCTTTCTAGCTGCACATTGAATTCCTATGTAAATACTCCTACACAAGATGTTGTGGTATCCTATATTGTAATAGATTTTATAGCTGTTGTCTATCTAGTCTGTCGAAGGCTTTTTCTTGATCGAAAAACGCAAAATGCAAATCGTGGTTGTTTTCAGTTGTTGTTTTTTTTTTTTTTAATTTTTTTTTCAGTTAGTGTCTGAGTGTAAGCTTCGATCAATGCTCGTAATCTTCTTTCTAGAATTACGGTTAAAATTTATCAGTGTTTCGTAGAAGTGAAATATCTCTGTATTTTGTACATTCTTTATTTGCTGTTTTTTCCCTTCCAAATAAGTAATATTATAGCATTTTCACAGTCTTCTTGTGTTTCTTCTATGTATGTAAACTTCTGCACAGTGTAGTTTAGATGTAGTTGTTTACATCCAGTACTTTTGATTCTGTTGTCTGACAGACCTAACATTTGGATATTTTGTTTATTCATTTCTTCTATAAGATCTGCTTTGCTGCTTAATCCACAGATATTTATAGTTCTAAATTTGGTGGCTTGTTTACGTTTGATACTGAATGTCGTTTTATGAGATCTTCCCATGTTTGCTACGAACGTTTTAGTTCTACAGTGTTGGTCTACTTGACCAGTCACAATGTTGTTTCAGTCTCCGAATGATTAAACCGTGTTCTAAACTATCACATTCAGAAAAGAAAACACATATTTCATTTAGAAAGCACTGAAACACTGAATTTTCCTTCCATTCATATAATAATAGTTCCCAAAAAAACCGACATCCTATTAGTTCCAAGTCGCAGTAGCAGAATTGTTTTTTAACTGCGACCCTTAATTCTTTTTTATGGCTATGTGTGTGCTCTGACATAACCAAACTGAAGTCGGGGTATGGTTGAAAAAGGGCATTCCTCTCCATAAGATGAACGTTTTTTCACTAAACAAAACGGGGTGCAAAGGGAACGCATTGCTCTAGGCGGACCAAGGGTTAGCAGATAACCAAGATCCCAAATGTACCTCCACGCGGTGCACCCTGGAAACAGAAATACAGCAGCTCGAGCTGATTCTGGCCAAATCATTTGTGGATCGTGTCCGAGAATGTGGAGGTAGCAGATGGAAAGAGATTTGATTGCACAAGAGACAGACAATATCTCCGACACCACCAGCATCACCACATATAGCGACACTGTCGACATACAGTGAAGCTAGTCAGTCTAGTCCGAACATTGGAGGGGCGGCCAATGTAAAATGCACGTAAAGGTAGATGCATGGCGAGAGACAAAAAGATTTCATACCGAGTACAATGAAACAATGAAAGGGCAGAACAGCGCTAGAGGGCAGCGCGAACTGCAAATAGAAAGTGAAAAGTCTCTAGGAAAGGGGAACTACAAGCTCCGTCAGCTCGAGACGAGCATCTAGTTACCTGTGTTCCTTACAGGCAGAGACCCAGACCCATTCATTGGCGTCTGGTAAAGCAAGAAGACCTAATCCAACTCTAATGTTGAGCCTTCCTAAACCGGAAATATGCTCGCGAAGAGAAAGGGTTCTGTACCCGATGGGCTTAGGCAAGTAAGGGACAACGATGGTAGTCCTGGTCCAACTCTACTGTCAAGGTTTCCTATACCGGAAGTACACTTGCAGAGAGAAAGGGTTCTGTACCCGATGGGCTCCGGCACAAAAGGGACAACGATTTAGCCCTGGCCCAACTCTACTGTCAGGTATTCCTACACCGGAAATACACTTGAAGAGAGAAAGGGTTCAGTACCTGATGGGCTCAGGTGCTATTGGGACAAGGACGCTCAGCTCGAGAACGCCTTGCTCTCAACCGCGTGGTGTGAGACTCGAACTCGGACAAGGGGTACACTATGTCGGTGAATGACACCTCGGCTAAGAGGGCGAAAGAGCCAGGGTCCAACTCCTCTGTTGAGTTCTTCCCCTTAAGGAACCAGGTTCACGGATTAGAAACGGTTCAGTACCCAATGGGCACAGGCACAGCACGTCCAATTACACGAGGCAAGTTCATAGACAGTGGAACACCTCGTGCGAGTCAGACGAGAGCAAAAATCGTCTGGGCGAAGAGTCGCCACTACGCGTGCCTGGAGACAGATATAGAGGCTGTCACAGGCTAAGGGTAGCCCACCAGAATTGTCAAGGCATGCCAAAATCGGATGTGCTAGGCCTACAAGGCGCATAACGGTGGCACAACGTAATCACGCTCCCGGCGGAAATCGCACGGATATCCGTGATTGTTACAATGGAGCGAACGCAAAACAAACAAACAAACTAAACAAAAAAATGTTCTGTTCATGAGCTGCATAAAAATAGTACAATGTATCTAAGAAAAATAGAAAGGTGCATGCTACATACAATATTATGAAGTCACGCTTCTGAACAACTACATTTTCTTGAGTATGACATGAATATACTGCCCTTGTCATGTTTGGTCAGAAGCAACAAACAACAGACTCAATGATAGGAACGCAATGGTCTAGATGGCAAAGTTCGGAGAAAAGGAAGATCTGACCTAATACTGGCAGTTATAGATTTGCTACAGGCTGAAGAAGATGAGGCGGGTGGGGGTAGCGTATACTTATTAAGCAATATTTTAAAAAAATAGACATTATTAATGATTGTACATAATTAGACATCGAAGGATATGCCTGACAATGCAAACACACGAAGTTAGAATGACACAGGACAAGATGACATGACTTATACGACAAACGACGTGATAAGGTGACTGACATGACAAGTTAGTAGACGTGGTATGATGCAATACCTTTATATGAGTAATTAGCTAATACGGCAAGATAACGGACCTAATAAAATGGCTACGTGTCTTGATCGCTCAGCTGACGACACAGCTTACTTGTTACTTGACGAGATGACTAAAATGACACGATGTCCTGACAGTACAAGATCACAAGTGTAACATAATGACTGACGCGATATTAATGTCGTACGTGACAATGTGACCGACGGTACACAACCATTGAGAAAAGAAAAGTACTTACCAACAAATTCACTTCGTATGCGAATTCTGTCTCTAAGACTTTCACTAGCCACGATGATTGAGTTGATCAAAGCCATTACTGTGCTTTTGAAAGTGGTCAACTCGGAGTCATAAAGATCATTGACAAGCAAGCTGAATCTGTATCTCTGTTTTCTCCATGCCTGAATACGAGAATAGAAAACATTCATGCCACAAGACTGTCAAGCCTAAAAAAACTCTTGTAGACGTTCTAATGTTGAAAAAAGTTACACTTTGGTTTTATTTTCAGAAGTCAAAGTTTTGTGAGCACGTCGTATCGTTGATGACAGATGGTGATAAGGACGTTAATTGTCCGAAGAGCTATCAGATCAGCGGTCATTGGTGGTAATTACTGCAGTCAGTTTTAAATGTTGGCTTCTTACTTTCTGCTTTTTACGTGTGTGCATGTATATGGTTAACAGTTTACATTTTCCGCATTAGGATATAGTTATGACCCACCAAATACCTTGTGAGGCAGATCATTTTTCCTATTACTAGAACCTAGCAATTAGTGACACTAGTTGGTTGACCTTTTGATTGATCCGTTATTTTTATTGGCGGGCGATACGCGACTAATGGAAACAGCAGATCAGTCAAGATGAATGAAGCAGAACTGTTATGTAACAAAGACGTTGTACTTTTTTTAGTGCAACTCCTAAAGTAGCCAAGATAGCATGACACTAAAAGCACCTCCCCATCTGACGTCATTAAAACCAGGTAATTTCGAAACTGCTAACACTGTGAATGTCGTGGGTGGTTAGTGCTGACCGAGATGGAATGATAATTGATTGTACAAGAAAACTATCTCTAGATGCTATTTCTCGTTCCGATAGCAAAAACTGTGACTGGACAGTGTAAGACTGCGGTTTGACTGGATCGTCAGGTTGTCAAGTTCCAAAGCTCATTAAAGCGAAAGTAGTGGTCAAGTCCTCAGAAAGTTAAGACTAGTCTTTAGAATACAATTAGAAGTAGCACAGCTCTAGAGGGCAGCGACAAGTACAAGTGGTGATACAATCGAGAAAAAAAATACGGGATTGCAACGAAAGCATTATATGTTCAAACTCGAAAAAAAAGTTTTAGTTATCTTCCAGAAGCATGTGGCATGGAAGAAAAGCGAAAGACTGAGGTCGTATCGTCCTTTGCCACAGAAAATATGTGTAGTAGCTCAGACTTGGATAACATGTTCACGATATCGTTGTACGAACCTCTGCTAAGAGGACCAATCAACCGTCATCCAACTCTACTGAAGAGAGTTTCATATACTGAAATCTGGCTCACAGATGGGAAGAGTTCAGTATTCAATGGCACAGAAAAGGTATTAGACAATCTGATTGCACAAGACCAGTTTCTTTGCAGCGTGTAATCGATCCAAGTCTAAATCCTTACTTACCGTTTCTTTCTCTGGAAACCAACTAGTGAGATGTTTTGGTCTACAAAGTTCAAGCACACAGCATGTGATCAACGATCACGACGAAGAGTAAGCATCACACTTGTCCCTTGACAACAAATAGAAAACCAGTACAGACTAGGATAAATCATTCAAATCAAAATAGTGCCGAAAATGGATGTGTTAGGTCCTTATCGCGCAAATTAAACATTAGCATAATGTACTTCAAATTTCCCGGAGGAAATCACACGACATTTGTAATGGTTATCAGACACAAACACACAGAGAAAGAGAGAGAGAAAGAGAGAGAGAGAGAACTCAGAAGAAGAAGACATATTTATTGATATACGGTTTGCGTGAACTGCGTTGCTGGATTGCCTTGTTTAAGACTGGCAGTAGCTGTCCAGTGGAATTAGTTGGGTCCCACAGTCGGATCAGCTTTCCGCAATTTTCAAGGGTGACTTCATTGCAGCTCTCAAGTGTTTTGTTTTCTCCAGGAAGAAAGTTGGAGTGTCCTCTCCATACCGCAAGACTGAGCATCAAGCCTGTTGATAGAGGGTAGGGATTGTAGTTTTATTCCATTCCCTATTTAGGAAAACAGAACGCCATATTTAGTACTGGAAGCTAGTGAGACATTGAGTAGCCCTACCACAAACTCCCACAAAATCGAGGTTTTTTAATGGCAAACTCCCTCTTGCCACAGTAATAAATGTCATATCTACGACCATACTTGACATAAATATATGGATCGCTGTTGCATATGCAGTAGGTTCCCACTTCCAAGAGTTTGGTATTTTCAAGAGAGCGACAAGAACAATGTACTTGTTACTAGATGGCGTGGAAGGGTTTACCAGAGTGAACAATGAGAAAATTGCTTAAGAGAAGATAAATGAAGCAGATCTTACCTTGTACCGCTCCAAAGCGTCCAGGGTAAGGTAAAAGCCATCATTAGAATATACGCAGAGTGCAGACAACAATTCAAATATTTGCATCTTGACCATCAAATTGTTAGACTCCATAGCTGAGAATTAGATAGAAAATATATATAAATATTAGAAGTATTTTCAAACACCTGCAGATTAGCAGAATGTAGTCTGGAGAATGCAATGTTTTGTGTCATATTTTACATTTTTATTGCAATATTTGCGCCATTCAGACTGACCCATCCGACGTCATCATGGTGTGTGGACTTTGACCCTATATACGATTGGACAACAAATATACCCCAAAACGTCCTTAGTCGCCTCTTATGTTATGCATGTAGATAATCAATGTTGCTATTATGTGTTCCATTAGACAAAGCCGACTAGGAATACAATACCTTTCAGCAGTCACTCGGTGGTATGATTTTTTGCTGGCAACACAATATAAACGCAAAGTGGCCATTTAGAAGATCTGATTAGCCAACACTCAAGTTATAGAGAAGTGACCACTTAGTACAGTATTTTTTTAAACCATGCCTCCCCCACCCCCAATCCCCAATCTCTTTCTAAAATTCTGACATACAAACGAGAACAAAGTAGTATATCCAGTATATTGCCACTCATACCCGGTTCACGGCACGGGTTATTATGTGCGTGTTATTCCCACCTGGTACATGAAATATGTTATTATGTGCCTGTTATTCCCACCCGGTACATGAAACGTTTTATTCTGTGAGCGTCATTGTCACCTGGTACATGAAACCAGTTATTACGTACGTGTTATTCCCACCTGGTACACCACAGAAGTTATTATGTAAGTGTTATTTCCAGCTGGTATATGACACGTCTTATTATATAAGTGTTATTCCCACGTGGTACGCCCCATGCGTCTGATGTGAATGGTTTCCCACCTGGTACACGAACCGCATCATTATGCATGTTTTATTCTCACGTGGTACACGACAGGCGTCACTATGTAAGTGTCATGCATCCTGGTACACGATACGCGTCACTATGTAAGTGTCATTCACCCTGATATACGACAAGCGTCACTATGTGTCATTCACCCTGGTACACGACACATGTTACTATGTGAGTGTTATTTTAACTTATTAATTTAATTATGCGACTCTTTATGATTTTAAAATAGCATGGATTCTTCTTTGAAACTCATGTCCCCTTATTTTATTATTTTTTCTTGGCTATGTTTATGTTTATAATTTTTTTAATTTAAATATACATTTATTTGGGGTTAGTGTTCTTCAATTTTACCTCCATTTGCAGACATGTCTCGATTCAAGAAAACACGGTGAATAAAACAGGTTTTAAGCATTTTAATAATTTATGTTTGGAGTCATCAATTGTTGCTTATATAATCATTCACAAATTCTACTCACCATACTAATAATAGATCAAGTCAATAGATAAATCAAGTAAAGAATATGGACTAGATATCATCAGGTATCCTGCCGACTAGTGTAGGCGATCATGGATCTCCACAGCTCTGTATCTCCAGTATTATGTTTCAGGATCGCTGTTGTTTCCCTTTTATACCAGGTTATTAAACTGTCAAATATTTTCTCATGTTGTCGCACCCTTGTCTCTCTCGCCGTCAATCTTGCCTGTTGAAACTATGTTCTCCAAACCTCTTTATCTACTAACGTTGCACAAAAAAAAGGAAGATTGTCTTTTTCTTATATTATTAATTAAGCCCCGTCTCGCATTTGACTCTTTAACAACTCCAAATGAGTTTTCCATGCAGTTCATAGTATTCTTAACATTCTTCTATAGAGTCACGTCTCTGCTGGACTAGATATTCATTCATTAATTTTCGCTGAAGTTAGTGCATAGTTCAGAGGTCAGATCTCTCCAATTATGTCTGTTCAAAGCTATTCTGTGCAGTTCTTGAATAGTATGATTATTTTTGTTTCAATTTCTCTAAGTATTGTTCTTCTGAGTGTTTCCTTTGGTCTACTCCTGGCTCTTCTGCCTGTTGGTATGCAAGAGATTGGTGGTGTATTTTGTTATTGTCTGAGTGTAGGACATGTCCGATGTAGGACCAACGGCGTTCTCTAATAACATCTTTGATGTGTCTCTTATCTGATTTTTTTCGTTCGATTTGAATTCGCTCCAGTGGATGTTAGTTATCGTACGAAGGCATTTGTTTTAGTAACTCAACTTTCTTTTCTGAAGGTAAAAAGCTTTTCCAGTTTTCACATCCATATGACAGCAGTTTAATGACCCATGAATTAAATAAGCGTATTTTCGTGAGTGTGCTGATTGACTTTGACCTCCAGATATTAGACAGTTTATTAAAGGCACTTGATGCTAATGCAATGCGAGTTATAATTTTTGCCAAGACATCGCCGTCAAGTGTTAATTTGCTTCCTAGATATGAATTTTTTTGTAGCTTTTCAAGTTGTTGTCCATTTAAATTAACTGCGTTAGGTGAACCGGTAATTTTTATTTTTGATGTATTGATTTGAAGACATATCTGTCCTGCGATGAATTTTAATATTTTAAAAGGATAATATGAATGTCTAAAGTACCTTCAATGTCATCAGGAAAATATTGACATCTAAACAAATTACAAACAAGGTCTGTTGCAGCCAACCTTCGTTGCGAGACGACACTTAATTGATGATGAATATTCACACGTAGAAGACAGGTAATGGAGTTCTACTGGATGACGACTGACACACTATCACTGACGGATGTCTACATGAATTAATATGGTATACACAATTGTTTTGTGTATACTCCATTACCTGTCTTCCACGTGAGTATGATTTTCAAATATGTTCTACTAGCAGTACTAACTTCTATTGATGAATATTCTCGGATACTGCATTAAATGTGTTATGTTAAGTTATTTTTAATGATATAATTTAAAACAGTCACTACCAATTTCTGTGCGATCTGTAATTTTGAGAAGGCATGGTACAGGTAGGATGTGCATTAAAAGGATTATGTGTTTATAAGAATCATGACAAAAACACTTATTTCGTACGTTTTTTGTAATAATAGGATGGCATTTAACCTATAACAGTGATATTTTTAATTTTAATTATATGGCAATAATGGGTTCCTTTTCTCTATTTCCGATGATATGTTCAGCTTCCTCGTTCAATGCAATATATTGGCCATACTAATTAATGAAATCAAACTAATTGGAGTTTTCATCAATTTAGCAATCATCAATTTAGCTTCATCAATTTAGTATGAATGTTAATAATGAGCAAAATTTTGAAATATGTTTGTGATACACTTAACACACAAGATTGATAGTTGTGTAGAAATGCAACATCAACATGTGTGTGTTCATCCATCACAAGTGATGATAACCATTTGTTTCATTAACTTTTGAAAATTCAGTTACAATTATGTCCATGCCTAATAGTTGGCATTTACAAATGGTTATTAAGACATATTCAAGCTGTAAATGTCCTTGAACAGTTCGGGCATGGAATGACCAATGTTGACGGATTTTGATCTATTCGTGACATTCTAGCTACTCTCTGCTGTTGAGCTGCTGCATTTTTCCTCTTTTCACAAGATGATGCACTCTTTTTGACTGTAGTGCCCCATGTAGATCTATTTTGTGCAAATTCTTCCCATTTATTTTGGTCTATTTCAAAGGCTTTCAGTGAGGTCTTTAACAAGTCTTTGTAGCGCTTCTTTTGGCCACCTTGAGATCGTGTACCATTCTCCAGCTCACCATAGAGAATTATCTTTGGCAGACGATGGTCTGACATACGTACCAAATGACCTGCCAAACGAATCTGTGTCTGCATCAGGATAGTGTCAATGCTGGGGATACCAGATCTATCAAGGACAGTTGTATCTGGAATCTTGTCTTGACATCTGATGTTAATAACTTTTCTGAGACAAGTTGTGTGCAAGTGATTGAGTTTCTTCACATGACGCCTATACACAGCCCATGTTTAACTAACGTATGATCGCACTGGAAGTACCAATGCTCTGTACACTTTCAGCATAGTCTGTAGGTTAAAGGAGAAACAAAAGCGTACAATCTGCCGAAATTGCTGCTTGCCTTGGCGATCCTTGTATACACTTCATCATCAACGTTGGCATTTTGTGATAAAGTACTACCTAGGTATGTGAATCTATTCACAATTGACAGTGCTAAGCCATTTAACTTTATGCAGGGTTCCAGATATCTTTTGCTAGGTGCTGGTTGTAACATGTCTTCTGTTTTCTCTGTTAATAGTAAGTCCAAAGTTGGTACAGGCTTTGAAGAATTATGTCCATAATACTGTGTAGATCAGCATCAGAGTTGGCATTTAGCAAGTAGGAGATCCCTGATTGTGTGTCATCAACATATATCATACATATAATAGAACATTGACGGCTTGGAATATTCACTGATCAACGTACGAACCATTGACTGTATAAGTGACGATGACTCTTGCTCCATGACTAGAATGGGGGAGCTTGGTTTGAAATGTAGACTCGCTAGAAAGGAGTGGTTTTTTGGGGGATGATTTCGTGGGCAGTTTCGTGAAAGAATGATGATCAATCAGCGACGTACTGGAACTTTCAATCAACGTGTAATGGCTGGATACACTCAAGAAGATATCTGAGCACATATGGGCTTGTCCGTAGTGCAGTGACGATGATCCAACGAATTACTAACTAACTATCTAACTAACTAACTGACCGACGAAAGGCAATCACAGTAAATTATCTACTTATGTTTGTTATGGAGATCATGTATAGAACTATCATATTATTCTCAAGATTAGAAAAGAACCATACATCGAATCCTCGAGTTAAATAAGTCGGATTTTATTAGCAAAATTTCTATAATATCTTAAAAAACTATAAAGCGTGATTCAAACTGGACACAATTTAAGATCTGTTTATGTTATTACCATCCATGCATATCATAAGAGGCGACAACCATAAGTGGTTATGAAATGGAGTTGGCTATCCCATCCTATAAAGGGTCAGTGACCCAAAGCCATGCTGAAGTCGGATGTGTCAGGCCGAAAGGCACATATATCGCAGCAATGCTGTAAACCATGACACGCAGCATTCCGTTCTCTGGACTACATCCTGTTAATCTGCCGGAGTCAGAGAATTAACGCAGAAGAAGAAGAAGTATTAGTCTATTATGTACACATTATGTTTGTGTGTTATCGTCAACATGTTTTCGGCGTCATGTCTAACATAGAAACCAGTATGATTTCTTCCACATGATGTTAAGCTACGTAATTTTACCGGGATCAAAGGGAGATGACTTAATTAATGCAAAATTTATACCATGACAAGTCAGCCAGTGTTTTATTTACTGAATTTTAATATCAATTCTCACGTCCAAGTATGTGTGCATCGTGTATTTTGTACAGTCCAGACTGTGTCTGTGATAATGTCCACTCTAGGTGTGATACGATCAGCCTTACGCCATATCCTACTAGAGGTACAATCCCTTTGGTTAATCCGTGTGTTTCCGTGTCTGGAGACACAAAACATACGCAAAGTATATGATAAGGTATGTATATATCGGAAGGTATGTAGATATCGGGAGTTATCAGTTCGATGGCTATGTGTCTCTAATCAAGAATCGGGTGTTATAAATATCTCTAGTCAAGGATCGGGTTTTGTACGTCTAATCAAGGATCGGGTTTTGTAAATCTAATCAAGGATCGGGTTTTGTAAATCTAATCAAGGATCGGGTTTTGTACCTCTAATCAAGGATCGGGTTTTGTACCTCTAATCAAGGATCGGGTTTTGTATTTCTGCAGAATTCCTCAAACATGTGGTCATAGAAACAATAAATTTTATGAGAACACTTTGTCAACACATAAGGGAAACAAAAAAGTGGCCTACGGGATAAACACAATTGCTGGTTATACCACTGCGAAAGAAAAGAAATTTAAAATTGTGCAAACATTATAGAACTATTAGTCTTATCACTCATCCAAGCAAAGTGATGTTAAATATATTGTTACACAGACTGAAAAAAAACGATCAGAAGAAATACTAGCTGAAGGACAAGTAGGTTTTCGTAAAAACAGAAGTTCTACAGAACACATTTTCAACATCAGAATAATCATTGAAAAACATCTACAAGATCAGCTTGAATTCTATCACAGCTTTATCGATTTCACTTAGGCATTTGATCGTATATGGCAAGAAGGATTATGAGATTATGAGAAATTTTAATTTCGACATAAATGTAATAGAAATCATTAAATCAATGTTTAATATACAAAACTGAAATCGAATTACAACGACACACACACTTGCTCCATACATCCTGCGAACAACACAACATGAAACTAAACACACCTAAAACATAGACTATGAAGAGAAGCAGAACACCAGTTAAATGTATCTGTCAATGGTACAAAACTAAAACAAGTTCCAGAGTTTAAATACCTAGGAAGCATATTTACGGAGGATGGCAAACTCGACAGAGAGAATGAAACAAGATGTCAAAAAGCCAATGCTGTGACTTACTATCTGTCAACAATACTTAAACGCCCATCAATCTGCATGTCTACAAAACTACAATTGATAAACAGTATTTTGATACCACCTCTGTGTTACAAATGTCAAACATGGCCCTTGACAAAGACACTAGCGAAAAAGATCACAGTTTGTGAAAGGATTTGGGGAAAGCTATAAATGCCACGAGAAGAGACCGCCGGAGAAATGAAGATACCAGGAAAGGCAGCAAACAAGATAGTGTGGTCACGTCATGAGAATGAAACCTGCGCAACCAGCCCTTCGTGCATGCATCAGCAGAAGACCGTGCTACAAGGCACGTGGAAGACCAAGATCTAGATGGGCAGAGACTTTCAAAGAAATATTAAGTAGACACTGGTTAACCATGGTCAATGCAACTCAAATGGCAAAAGATTTTAAAAAACTCCGTTTCCCTATAAATGACACTAGATAGATGATATATAGATTAGATAGTAGGTATATTAAAGCACAATATTTGTATAGCAACTAGTGCTGTTCTAATTAATGGTGATATTGGAACCTTTTTCAGATCAACTGCAAAGGTTCGACAAGGCTGCATGCTATCACCATTGTTATTAAACATATTATTGGAACATATCTTGCAAGAGACACTACAGAACTATCAAACAACAATCTCAATCGGTGGCCGCTCTCTGTGCAACTTGCAATTTTCAGGTGACATTGATCTTATGGCTGGTGGTGAGAAAGAACTTAGGTCTAAAAATGAAAAAAAAAACTTGCAAAACTTATGGTATGGAAACAAACAAAGAGCAAATCAAAATAATGGCAAATAGAAATGACAACACGACTTTTGTTAACATCTGGGATAGCGAACGAAAGAAGAAGAAGAAGTTAACATCTGGGTGAATGGACAGAAAATAGAAGTTGATACCTTTAGATACTTAGGTTCTTATATGAGTAGTGATGGAAGCAATACAAAAAAAAAATAAAGACTAGACTTGAAATAACCTCGGCTGCAATGTCCATATTAAATACCATTTGAGAGAGCAGAATAAGTCTTGTCTTGTCTTATCCATGTGTACCACTAGACTTCATGGGGAACCGAAGTCTTCTTTCTTTAGCTAACTGTGATGCCGCTGCTATAGTGCAGCCTTGGTGTACTAGTATTTCTCTGATGTCATATATCCATCTTCGTCTGGGTTTTCCCTTGTTTCTCTTTTCACATGATCTTTTATTGAAGGCTATCGATGAAATGCGATCTGGTTCCATTCTGATTAGGTGGCCGAATATTTGATCTTTTGTATGTTTATGTATTCTTTGCATGCTATTGTTTTCATCCGATTTCTTATAGTGTCATTATTTATTATATCTCTTTTTGTTACCCCAGTGCTGTTCTCAGGCACTTCATTTCGCATACGGCTAAATTTTTATTCTAGATTCTCTGTCAAAGTCCAGGTCTGGCTGGCAATGATAACACAGCGTCGGCTTGAACTCTGTTTATTATCGTTCTTATGAAGATCATTTCGATGTTCTGGTGTTTCAGAAATGTTACCAATTTATCAATTGGTATAAAAATGCGTTTGCTTTCTGACATCTTGTCTCTATTTCGCAATCTACTCTCCCGTCTTACGAGAACACGCTGACTAGATACTTAAATTCCTTTGGTTGAGTTTTATGCAGAATATGTATATTTCTAGTCGGGATTGATTCCTACATATTTTCAATGTTTCTGATTTTGGTTTGTTGATTCACATGTTGTTAGTTTCACAAAGGGTATTTAGTGCGCTTAGATTTGTTTGCAACTCAGATATATTGTTGTATATCAACACCTGATCATCTACAAATAGCAATTCATTTATGATCTTCATTTTCTCCGTTCTCTGGTTCAGGTTGATTTTCGTGTTCTATTGCTTCTAAAGTGTCTTTCGCTATTTTGTTTATATAGATGTTGAATATTAGCCGAGATAATGCGCATAATTACATTGTGAAAATGAACCTATATAAATATCTAATAATATATATTCTTTATATCGATGTGAGAGTTGGATACTTACAGCAGAAATGGAGAAGAGAATATATGATTTTGAACACAAATGCTACAGACGAATATTACAGAAACATGATCATCATCATTGAGTGATATATATTCTTTCCATATCGTAGTCTTCTTTATAGTACATAAACATAATAGAGAACATAAAACCAACACATATAGGAGAATTACAAAAAAATTACTCTTGCTCGCCAACAAAGAACATCTCATGGCAGTGGTCAAGCATCGCAAACTTGTGTGGTTTGGCCACATGATGAGGCACGATTCTCTTTCCAAAAATATCTTGCAGATAATAGTTGAGGGTGGAAGAAGAAGAGGAAAGTATGCATTGATAATATTAACAACTGGACAAGATTAAGATTATCAATACCCAAACAAAGAACTGATAATAGAGAACATAGCAAAATGTTTGTTTTGATGTTTCCAGAGTGACACCCCTATCAATCTGAAGGGTTAAGGGTTTGTTGATTGATTTCAATAACTGACACATGATGTGCAACTGTATTACAGAACAGTGTCCTTCAACTGTTTAATTTCTGTGTAATACGTATAGTCACATTATCCTTGACAGTGTTAACTGAAACGACTTCGACTATGTTTGATGTGAAAACCCCGAACACGTTCGCGCGATTCGAGATTATATGAACTATAATAATTGTTGATACGTTAATAATGGACATTAGACACGTGATGGAAACCCAACCATTCACCGTAGACACACATGCATGCGGTTGCATCTGTGGGTCTCACCAATGGCCCACTAGACAATCCACCCATGCAACAGAAAACCTTAGTAGATGACATGTCGTTATACTGAGGTTCTCTTTTTATAGAAGCTTCATGACACGTCATCTATACAATTATGCTTCTCGTGCTTTTTATTTTGTTGTTGTAATGTGTTTTATGCTTTGTATATTTTTATATATGTATGCACCCTCTGTGGTTGGAAGGGAGCCAGAGATGTACTGCGCAGCACAGGGAGTAGGAAACTGACTGTTTTTTCTTATAGCTGAGGCCCATCATAGAGGCACTGTGACTCAGGACGTGAGAAATCTTTTGACTTGAGCATTTGGTTGCATGCCTGGAGCAACAAAAAAGTTTGACATAACCAGTAGTCAATGGTGACGGAGAATGAGTACAGTGAACTCTATATTGACTGCAGTGGCTCGGAGCAGTGCATCGGTAGAAATTTGCCTTCCTGGTGGTGTGATAGTTATTCTCTTGCTCTGGCCCGGAGTTGGTCAAAAGTGAACAGACTTCTAAGGAATATAATGCCTGGGCCAATGGGCATGAGCCCATGGCTCGCTGGATCAGCAACCACCCAACCTTAGACACACATACTGGCACAGATGGAAGCCATGGCCATGTACATTAGACACACAGAATAGCATGGATAGAAGCCCATACCATGTACCTTAGGCACAAACTGGCATTGATGGACGTCCTGACCATATACCTTAGACACACAGATTAGCACGGATGGACGTCCGACCTTGTCCATAGACACACAGACTGGCAAGAATGGAAGCCCTGACCATATACCTCCGACACCTGGCAAGGATAGAAATCCTGATCATGTACCTCAGAAACCTGACAAGGATGGGAGCCCAAACCATAAACTTCATACACACAAACTATCATAGATGGAAGCCCCGACCATGTGTCTTAGACACACAGACTGGCATTTATGTGAACCCCGACAATGTACTTAAGACACATAGACTCGCACGGATGAAACACTCCTCATAATCCCTGCACCCGGTTCTGATATACAGTCTACAATATAAGACTTACTAGCTAAACGGAAATTAAGAATTCTTAATGACTTAGACATGACTGAATAACTCATTAACTTTTCCAATGATTTTCATTGGTCACTATTACTAAACTTTGCGTTAAGCCAACAAAAATCTAGGAGATAGTCAAATAAGTCATTTAAGAACGCTGGATGTCCCATTAGCCAATAGGTCTTATATATTAGACAGTCATGGTTGCGAAAATAATATCCCGTAGCTGGGATGTGTCTAACTTATTACTGGTACACCCCGCATGCATTAATGTCGACATCTGCATGTAGGATATTGAGCACATATTGGTGTTGTGTAGAACAGTCATTCAGATCTGATAACAGCCACTAAACACTTGATTCTATGTCCCGTGTTCTGTTTAACTGTCATGTTTTGTTACATGTACATTACATGTTGGTATAGTGTTTCATGTTTTGCTACTGTACATTGCGTGTTGGTATAGTGTCTGATGTTATGTTACATGTAAATTGCGTGTTGGTGTAATGTCTGATGTTATGTTACATGTACATTGCGTGTTGGTGTAGTGTGTTATGTTATGTTACATTTACATTACGTGTTGGTGTGATGTGTCATCCGGTCTTTATTGCATTGTTTATTTTTATAGTTATGAGTTATATAGAAGTAGAGTTATGAGGCTTCTTCTGTGTGCATTCTTTATTGCATTGTTTATTTTTATAGTTATGAGTTTTATAGAAGTAGAGTTATGAGGCTTCTTCTGTGTGCGTTCTCAAATTCCAGCAGATTAGCAGTATGCAATCCAGAGCAGTGTTTCTCAACCACCAGACGGCGGCGATATGTCTACTGGGCCGCAAGAGCTTCTCCGTGAATTGTAAATTTATTTATGAGTATATATAATTTATTTGAACCAGGCCCTGGTATTATAAATACATATTTTTACCGGGCCCTGGTATTATAAATACATATTTTTACCAGGCCCTGGTATTATAAATACATATTTTTACCAGGCCCTGGTATTATAAATACATATTTTTACCGGGCCCTGGTATTGTAAATACATATTTTTACCGGGCCCTGGTATTATAAATACATATTTTTACCGGGCCCTGGTATTATAAATACATATTTTTACCGGGCCCTGGTATTATAAATACATATTTTTACCAGGCCCTGGTATTATAAATACATATTTTTCCAGGGACGGTGGTCTAATAAACAAACTGTTTTTCATCACCATCACAATTTTTCTTTTATGCCAAGCTTGGCACATTGGACAGATGTCATAACTCTCCATGCTTGTCGATCAATAGCTAGTTGTTCCAGGTCGTTCATTTCATACCAGCTGTTGTGATTTATTTTTCGATAGTTCTTTAAGTGTTTTTGGTCTCCCCCTTTTTCTCTTGCCACTCAGTGACCATGTAAAGACGACGTAGTATTCTGTCTTCATTCATTCTGAGTACGTGGCCATGTACGACCTATGACGCGTTTTTCTAATAACGTCTGTGTGTGAAGTATTCTTGTTCTGTCTCTTCTCTGTCACACATAATCGCCCACTGTGACACAAAAAAATCCAGAAAAGGTGCTTATATCGCCGAGAAGAAACAAATCTCAGAGGCAGGGAGAAAACGTTGTTATAAAAGATAAAACAAAAAAAACCAATGTATGTTAGTAGCAGTATTTGTTAGTAGCGCTGTTTGTTAGTAGTAGCATTTGCTTGTAGGGTAGTATTTGTTAGTAGCGGTGTATGTGTTAGTATGTGTTAGTAGCAGTATTTGTTAGTAGCGCTGATTGTTAATAGTAGTATTTATTAGTAGTAGCATTTGCCTGTAGGGGCGTTTGCTAGTAGCGATGTTTGTTAGCAGTAATATTTATTAGTAGCAGTGTTTGTTGGTAGTAATATTTGTTAGTAGTAGCAGTTCTGGTCCCAGATACGATATGACGTCAATACCGAAAGAATACAACATAAAATTCACAATAAATTCGAAAAATTACTCGAAATACAAGAAGAATACACTCCAAATGAACTTGAAAACAAAATAAGTGACATTTTCAATGACTGTGCAAAAAACATGCTACACAAAAAGAGCAGGAAGAAGAAAGAGTATATATCAGAAGAAACTATGAACATTATCCAAGAAAGAAGACACATCAAAAATAGTTGTAAAAACAGAACAAATTATAGAAGCTTGTCAAGAGATATACAAAGAAGAATTAGACAAGACAAGCAAAACTACATAAACAAAATATGCCTGGAAATAGAAGGGCAGAAAAGCCAAGTTAACAGTAAAACGATGTTCGAAAATGTACCACACCTAAGAGACAGCAAACCACAACCATAATTAAAAGTGCTGAAAGATAAACAAGGAAACATACTAACAGAAGGGAAGCATATCTTACATAGATTGAAGGAATACTGCAGTGAGATGTATAATGACCCAAGAAAAACCAAAAATAGAACAATAAACGAATATTAAAATGAGCCAGAACCCACAAAGGGAAGAAGTAAGATACGCAATAGAAAGTTTAAAGAAAGGAAAAACCCCAGGCAATGATGGCTTAACAACAGAAATTATACACGCAGACGGTGAGGCCGGAATCAAGATTTACCACAAACTCTGCTGCAAAATATGGGAATGCGGCACATGGCCGGATGAATGGAAAAAATCATTATATATACCCATCCCAAAAAAAGGCGACCTTCAGATTTGCTCCAATTACCGAACTATAGCCCTTATAAGTCAAGAAAGTAAAATAGTGTTAAACATCATAATGCAAAGAATCAAACAGAAATTAGAGACAGAGATAAACGAAACACAGGCTGTTTTCAGATCGGGCAGAGGAACAAGAGATCACATCCGTAACATGAGACTGATCATAGAAAAGTGTAGGGAATTTTCAACTGACCTGCACGTATAACATAGATTACTCAAAAGCGTTCTACTGCGTCCAACACCATAAACTATGGGAGATAATGAACAGCATGGGTTTCCCAAGACATCTGATTCATCTAATAGAGGAACTTTACCAAGATCAAAAGGCTGCATTGAAGTTAGAGGACGATCTCTCAGAGTGGTTTGAGGTACAGAGTGGAGTAATGCAGGGATGCACACTCTCCCCATACCTGTTCAACATCTATGCAGAAAGTATAATGAGGAACGTGAGAGAAGACATACACAACGCTGACTACCACGCTTTAAACATAGGTGGATTCTTAATCCCGGAACTATGCCACGCAGACAACACAGTGCTTCTTTCAAATGATATAAAGGGATTGGAACAACTAATCAAGAACACAAAGAAATATAGCGAAGCACAAAATTTGTATTTAAACACGCAAAAAACAAAAATCATGTCAACAGATATAACACAACAACCAAAAATCAGAATAGACAATACCGAAATAGAATGTGTGGATAAATTTGAATACCTAGGAGAAAACATCAACGGTGCAGGAGACTGCATGGCAGAAATAAGGAAGAGATTGGTAATGGCATATTGCAAAATAACACGGCTGAAAAACATATGGAAAAACAACAAAATAGAAACGAAAGTACTAATGTTACGAACTTTAATTTTTCCGGTTCCAACATACGGCTGTGAAACATGGACCCTAAGTAAAACAGCGGCAAAGAAGATCAACGCCTTCGAGCTGAAATGCTACAGGAAGATACTTAGAATATCATGGAATCAGAAACTCAGACATTATAAACACATTGAATATTCCAGAGTGTTGGTTACTAAACACAATAACAAAAAGAAAACTACGCCTGTTTGGTCATATAAAGAGACACATCTGTTTAGAGAGACAAATAATGGAGGGAAGAGTACCTGGAAAGAGGAGAAAGGGCAGACCAAGAAGACGATGGACTGACGACATTAAAGATAACATGAATACATCGCTAGAAAAAGGCAAGCCCAAGACAGAGAGAGGTTCAGAGAGTTCATTGGGAAGACAACGTTCTGGAAGGAATAAGTCACATGACAAAAGTAGCAGTTGCTTGCATGGGTGTTTGGTAGTAGTAGTAGTATTTGTTAGTAGTAATATTTGTTAGTATGGGTTTTTGTTAGTAGCAGTATTTGTTAGTAAAAAAGGTAAAGGTAGGTCCCATGGCATCTGCCGTCGGGGATGAAGATAACTCTTCATGTACTAAGCCGCAGCAACTATTAGGTGGGGTGGCCAGTTCCCTTCCTTGCTGTTTTTACCTTCCCTAACTCATGCGTCAGGTACTCATTTACAGCTGAGTCGACTGGAGGAGTGGTCGTGTCAAGTGAGAAATCACAACCCGGATTTTTTTTTTAATGTCCGGACGTGGTTTCGAACCCGGCACGCTGTAAGCAGATGATAGCAAGCAAGCTCACTATCCACTAGACTACCGCGCTCCTCATTTGTTAGTAGGTTTGTTTTTAGTAGTATTATTTGTTAGTATTGATATTTGTTACAGGTAGCTACAGTTAGTACGGATGTTTGTTAGTAATTGTGTTGTTAGAAGTATCCTTTGTTAGTAGTGGTGATTGTTAGTGATATTTCTTAGTATTACTATTTTTAAGTTGAAAACGGGTAGAAAATGTTCTTCATTGTACTGTGTTGCTACTCATATGTACTCCGTCCATCTCAACGAAGCGGCAAGCCACCTGCCAAGAGTACCACTTATAGCATGTAACTCTACCGTATTTTCAAGTAAAAGTTCTCAGAGAAATGCGGAAAAATCCACATTGTAAATAGGCTTTCCTAGCCGGATTTGAACCCGTGTTCCCTTGAGCACGCAATCAGATTACTACTCCACTGAGTTCTGTATGACTATTATAGACAAGTGGCTGGGAGACCAAAATACGGACTAATAAGGCAGCTCTCTGAAGAAATATGTATATAAACAAATAAATATAAATAGTTAATAATTAAGCATTTTTGTTGCTGGATGAGCAATTGTGTCATGGACTGATGTTTTATTGATCAGCCATGAATATGTAGCGAGTAATGTTATAACAAGCCGTGTGATCATATTTGTGGCAGATTGCCAATATCGACTAATTTTTGAAATTGTGATACATCTTTATGTCTACTATCAAGAATTTAAAAAACGGGGTGTCACCAATTATTCTTTGATGGCTAACTATCCATCAAACCATTTTACTCAATCTGAGAAACTATTTTTATTGTAGATAAACTGGAACTAAATATGAGGCTTAGATCGATTGCATTGTATGTAGAATAGAAAACATAATAGGAGGCTAATCAGAATTAAATAAGGTCCGGAGAATACTGGACCACTTCCTGCTAAGCCGCAGAAGTTTGAAAACAAACGCAGAAGAAAAAGAATAGGTTTATTTGTTTGTATACTGGGAGCATTATGACGACATTTTGAGCTAACATCAATATATAATGAGACCTGGTTTGTACATACAAACTACCCAGAAATAACACTGTAACGCTGGCTAGGGTCATCGACACAGTAACGTTGGCTAGGACCATCGATACTATAACATTGGTTAGGGTCATCAATACTGTAACATTGGTTAGGGTCATCGACACAGTAACGTTGGCTAGGACCATCTACACAGTAACGCTGGCTAGGGTCATCGATACTGTAACATTGGCTAGGACCATCGATACTGTAACATTTGTTAGGGTCATCGATACTGTAACACTGTATAGGGTCATCGATACTGTAACACTGGTTAGGGTCATCAATACTGTAACACTGGCTAGGATCATAGACGTAGTAACGTTGGCTAGGACCATCGATACTGCAACACTGTATAGGGTCATCGATACTGTAACACTGGTTAGGGTAATCGACACTGTAACACTGGTTAGGGTCATCGACACTGTAACACTGGTTGGGTCATCGATACTGTAACATTGGTTTAGGGTCATCAACACTGTAACACTGGTTAGAGCAGTGTTTCCCAACTATTTTTTTTACCATGCCCACCTAAGTCTTTCTAAATTTCTGATACACCCGAACCCAAATGTAGCATATACATATTTTGTATATTCAAAAATTGAATTATTCAATAAATATTAATTACAACTAGCTAATTACAACTTGTTAGAATTGCCCCTCTGAACAATCAAATTGCACTATGAGTGGTACTCTGTGGGGCGTGGGCCCACGTTGGGAAACACTGGTTTAGAGCAATAGACACTGTATCACTGACTAGGGTCATGGACATTCTAACGCTGGCTAATGTTATGGGCACTGTAATACTGCCTAGGACATGTGGACACTGTAACACTGGTTAAATCATCGACACTGTAACGCTGGCTATGGTCATCGATACTGTAACGCTGGCTATGGGCATGAACACTGTAACGTATCCCATCTCCGTGTTACAATTTCCACATATCTCATCTCCACGGTACATTATTTCTACTCCCAACATAAAACAAAATATGTTACGCGTGCATACAGGCACACATATGAGATACGTGTATGTATTAAACACACGTTGTTTTATGTTCGTGTGCTGTTTATGTCTGTATCGTATTGGATTGTTTGTTGTCAACGACGCAGCTGTTGTCTATGCTATGTTGTACTTAGCCAACAGCTTTATAAAGAAAAAACCCCCTCATGATCACGGCCTATCTGTTGTCTTTTCCACAGTTGCTGCTAGGGAATTGAATGTTTCTGTATTTTTACGCTTGCCATGGTTAGGCCGTAATTTTTAACACTCTCTGATTGAATTTTCTCACCGTGTTCTTTGTCTTCCTCTGCTTTTTAGCCGTTCTTTCTACTGCTGTATGCTTGGATATCTGGTTGTGATTGCTACATTCACTACATAATGTGCCCCAAAAGTTGATCTACTGTCTTTCTATATATTGTTTTCATGATATGGCCTTTACTATTTATCTGATATCTTAATTTCTCATCCGGTCTCTTCTGGTGGCGTTTAGTCTTTCTCTATCACTTCATCTCACATGTTATAATCTCAAGAGGCCTTCGGTCAAGGGGTCATTTCTGGCACTGGTAACATTATGCTGGTATATCATTTTGTTTGCAGAACGCCAATCACATTAAAGCTTGCAACCACTTGGTCGTGCAGTGAAACCTCGGTTTTGGTTGACTTAGGCTATTGTTTTTTTTTTCGGTTTTTGCCGATTTTTTTCGCGAAAAGTTTAAATTTCTCTCGGGTTTCATCGGTTGCCACGGATTTCGTTCACAGAGGTGGGTGGTGAGGTTATGGAAGAGTTGGCGGATAACTACAGTGAAGAACTCACCACTGAAGAGCTGAAAGACCATCACCTTCAAGTGCAGCAGACAGCAGACGAAGAGCTTGCTACAGGGGAGAATGTACCTTCTTCAGAGATTATGGACATCTTTTCCAGTGGAGTAAGATTCAGGGGTTTGTGCAGAAAAATCACCCAGACAAATTTGTTGCAGGATGTGTCTGGAACTTGTTTAACGATAATCTCTTGCCCAATTTGGGCAAATCTTAAAGAGACGACAGAAATAGATCTCTTTGAATAATTTTCTTGTGCGACATGAGTTCACTGACTGGAGCTGGTCTAATGCCAAAATACGCAGAAGTAATCCCAGATAGTACCTTAATACCTGAGGTCCTTATGGAGGGGGATTCCCTTTCCAAACAATAATATCTACACCTCTAGCTCCCATCCTCGTTGTCTTCCATACGCCAGGTGGAGTCTTCAGAAAAGTAAATACCACGTTACATGTTCATTTATTCTTAACATTACTCTTTATATTCATTTTATATTAATTTCTTACTGTTTTTAGTATTAAATACTTTATTTATTCTCTATAAAATCTGTTTTGGAGTATCTAGAACTAATTAATCGAATTAACATTCCATGGTTTTTGTCGGTTTCAAATTTCGCCTATTGTTCTCGGACAGATTACCGAAGAAAACCAAGGTTTCACTGTATTAATGTTGGCCACACATAATTCATATGACTCAATGGTTTCAATACGACAAATCTCAATCAATACGACAAATCTCAGTCAAAGTCTATTTTGAGTGAGTCCTGAGTGTGCCCGGAGTGTACTTTGTATGTGAAAGGGTGTACTCTGAATGTGTCAGAAGTGTACTCTGATTGTGCCTAAATTGTACTCTGAGTGTGCCCGTAATGTACTCCGAGTGTGTGAGTTGTGTACTCTGAGATTGTCCTGAGCGTACACTGAGTGTGTCAGGAGTGTACTATGAGATTGTCCTGAGCGTACACTTAGTGTGCTTTTTAATATCCTAGTCAGAGAAGATGCTATGAAATTACGCATAATTTTTAAAAAGTTGTAATGTGGACACGTGATGTGACCACTGATTCCCGTAATGAATCACATCATATAGAAATGATTAATACAAAACTACGGGTACATGTTGTCATATAGAAGTGAATAATACAAAACTAGGAGTATATTGTGTCATATAGAAGTGAATAATACAAAACTAGGAGTATATTGTGTCATATAGAAGTGAATAATACAAAACTAGGAGTATATTGTGTCATATAGAAGTGAATAATACAAAACTAGGAGTATATTGTGTCATATAGAAGTGAATAATACAAAACTCGCCTCTGTGTTGCCGGGGCCCAAAAGGGGAGCAAAGAATAGCAACACTGTTTACCTTCCCCGCATGTCGTAAAAGGCGACTAAGGATATTATGGGATGGAGTTGGCTGTCCCATTCCATATAGGGTCAGTGACCCAAAGCCATGCAGAAGTCGGATGTGTCAGGCCGAAAGGCGCAGATATCGCAGCAATGCTGTAAACCAAGACACACCGCATTCCGTTCTCAGGACTGCATCCTGCTAATCTGCAGGAGTTTGAGAACGAACGCAGAAGAAGAAGAAGAATATAAAACTAGAAGTATATTGTGTCATATAGAAGAGATTAATACAAACAATAATACATACTGTTTATGTGCTATTTGCATATATTTAAAGTTAATTTAATGTAATCACAGGTATTAGTTAAATGAGTGGTTGCTGGTGTGATGGAAGCGAGAGACAGGGGGTGTTGTCTGCAGAACGACTGTCACTAGTGTTATCAGTAATTTCTGTTAGGTCATTGGAATCTTGTTTTATGTTGTGCGACTTCGCAAGACAAGAAACATATCCATTGATATTTGCTCTTGCCTGCTTTTGAGAAGTCAGCTGAAAAATGACAAAAATCTTGCGATGTGGACCACTCGCAAACCTTGTTTGTGCTTCTCAATTATTTCTTTATTAACTTTCATTATAAACATCTTCTTCTTACTGACTATATTTTTCTACTTTGAGGCTTTCTTTAAGTTACTAAAGAACATTCATTACATTTGGACACAATTCCGCGGGACAAGAAAAACAGAACAACAAGTTGTGATCATGTTAATCTGCAGAAAAAAAAAGATACTACATCGCACGTTTATCCAGTTAACATTTATTTAAAAGTTGTAAAAAGTACTCGCAGTTTTATGTTTTATTATATTTTATTGATGCAGAATCAAAACATCTGAAGACAAGCTGGTAAAGCAGCATATATGTATGACTGCAGCAAAGCTATAATCGAAAAGTTGAATATTGAAACACTAGATAATGTTGTTCTAATCAATAGAAGCACATTTCTTGAATTCAAATACAATTAACTTAAGCATATACCTATACTGTATAGGGTAGTTTCGTCATAAAGTTTAAAATTTGTATAGGTCATATGCATTTCTTAAACATTGCCAGTATTACATGACATGGCACACTCTTCTTTGTGCTCGAATCACCAACACGTTTACACTAGTATTGAATGCAAGATTTGTCTTACTAACTTTTCCAACACAGAAGCCAACTTAAACTCACCTGTAGCAAATCTTCTCCCAAATAGGTTGTCGTTGCGGTCTCCAATAATCAGCAGGCAGTCTAGTCCATTCCTTGAGTTGACCACTTCCCGAATACAGGTCACACACGCCAGCCGAAGAACAACATCCAGCAAATGATTGCTATGGTAATCACTGAATTGTTTCAGACACTGTATAATTGGAGGAAATATAGAATTATGTGCTTCTACTTTGTGACCAAAGAACGGAAATATGATTGTGTATATTTCTTGTTGTTGTGCATATTAGCGTGAGCATTTGTTAATGTAAGAATTGTATCTAGGTATTTAATACAAGTCATTTGTTGTTCATTGTTTTTGTGATTGAGGGATGAGATCTAGGTATTTAATACAAGTCATTTGTTGTTCATTGTTTTTGTGATTGAGGGATGAGATCTAGGTATTTAATACAAGTCATTTGTTGTTCATTGTTTTTGTGATTGAGGGATCAGATCTAGGTATTTAATACAAGTCATTTATTGCTCATTGATTTGTGATTGAGGGATCAGATCTAGGTATTTAATACAAGTCATTTACTGTTCATTGTTTTTGTGATTGAGGAAGGAGATCTAGAAATATGCCACAAGTCATTTGTTGTGCATTGTTTTTGTAATTGAGGAAGGAGATCTAGATATTTAATACAAGTCATTTGTTGTGCATTGTTTTTGTAATTGAGGAAGGAGATCTAGATATTTAATACAAGTCATTTGTTGTTCATTGTTTTTGTGATTGAGGAAGGAGATCTAGATATATCACATAGGTCAATTGTCTTCATTGGTTTACTCCATCCTCATTTTAGGCAAGTCTGGGGGTTGCGTCCTTCTTCTTTGGTAAGTAAATTATATAAGCAAAGTAGGAATAATGTCAACAGCGCAGGTTCGACCCCCACACCTTTTTGTTATAACTGTATCCTAGTGGAAAAGAGTGTTTCTTTCTAGAACATGTTCACGGAACTTTAGGAAAAAAGCTGTTTTTGTTTTTATGTCTATTTGTCCTGTGATTTCTCCTCTCCTTGCGAAAGTGACATTGACGGATCTGTGATTAATTTGTAAGGTAAAGGAAATTAAGTTATCAACCAGCGTCATAGCGCACCGTTTTCCCATAAGTGTTCTGCTCTGCTGACTAGTCAATAGTTGACCAGAAACTGTCTGATTGACGTCTCCTCGTGCACTTGCCCAGTAGCGATGACGATATTTCTCGACCTTTCTAAAGCATGAGGCATGAGCCCCATCTAGTTTGAATGTTTATTCTCTGTTTGAACTACAGGATTTAAAAAAAACCTTATGATTGAAAAGTTGATGTAGTCTTTCCTGTATACTGTTATCCATATTTCTTCTGTAACCGTTAGTCTGTTGTATTGATCTACTGTGATGCGACAGTGTCTTGGTTATGGGAAATGAGAAGTGTAATTCCCAGATATTGTCATGTTGCTCTTGTGCACTTACATCTCATTCAATCTCTGTCTGCACTGCCCAAACGCGATCCCATTAAGGCGTTGGCCAGGAGTATCACACCAGCTCCAATACGTTACCAGGATGTACAACGAAGGATGCACCTTTATTCTTTGCTATCTACTAACTCCGGGAGTGACACAAGATCACAAAGATAACGCACTAATTCCGAATTAGAGAAATATCTCTTAGCAACAGAAATACGTACGATTTAGTTAAATCAATGTGCCCTAGCGACAGAAATACCGACTATAGAATTAAATAAATATGTCCTAGCAACAGATATACCGAATATAAAATTATATCAATATTTCCTAGCGACATGATACCTACGAAAGAATTAAATAAATGTCTTAGTGACATATATATTTACTAAAGAATGAAATCTATATGCCTTAGCGACATAGATATTTGCTAAAGAATTAAATCAATCTCTTAGCAGCATAGATATTTATTAAAATTTTAATGAACCTGTCTTAGCGAAAAATACATTAAAGAATTATATTTAAAAATGTCCTTATTCTGCTGCAAAAACTAATTCTTCTTGTTTGCTCTCTTAGTTCCATTTTCACATCACTTTGCATGATGGACTAGTAGTCTCTTCTAGACGTATTCTTCATCGTCAGCATTCTTTCCCAAATTCTTGTTGGCTAGTAGAATGTAGTCGGGATAACCGTATGTGTTATTTCATGGTGTACTTTGTTTCTGAAATATCTGCCTCTTTCTGCCTGACACACTATAATAGGCAACAGCTGCAGCAGAGCTTTAATCTGACAGTTGAAATATGGAAACAGGTAATTATTGATTTATACTTTGATTTTACACGTAGACCTTCCTCTGCAGATAATCGACCGTCATAAAGTTGATTTCACACGTACTCAGCAGAAAATCGATCAATATAAAATTTATCTCACGCATACTCAGCAGGTATTCTACTCTCATAAAGTTGACTCCACACTTACTTAGTAGATATTCGACAATCATATAAATGATTTCACAGTACTCAGCAGGTGTTCTACTATAATAAAGTTGATTTCACACATACTCAGCAGGTATTTTACCATAATAAAGCTGATTCATACGTACTCAGCAAATATTCGACCTTCATAAACAGTATTCCACACTTACTCAGCAGATATTTGACCCTCATAATCAATCAATCAATAAAACCCATAACCCTTCAGGGTCGTAGGGGTACCACATTGGAAGCTTCAGCACACAGAGTCCTCCAGCGAATTCTATCCTCAGCGATGCGGATGAGTGTGGAAATATCTAGCCCTGTCCATTCCTTGATGTTGTCTGTCCATGTCTTTATTTGACCTCCTCTGCTTCTTCCACCCTCGACAGTTCCCTGCAGTATTGTTTTTGACAAAGAATCGTGCCTGCATACATGTCCGAACCATGCTAATTGAAAGCAATGGCTCCTGGACACCTGCACACATCTCTACTTTATTTCTTACGTAATTACGTTACGACCCTCATAATGCGGATTCCAAAATTCATGTGCAGATATTTGATTATACCATCATAAGCTGATTCCACAGAAAAACAGCGAGTATTCGATCATGATAAACTCGATTTTAAACATGCTATGCACTGGCAATTCTGACTCTTAGCCAAACTCAGATCGAAAGACTGGATAGAATCCAGAATGCAGCAATGCGTATCATACGTGGGTGTACAAGAGACACATCGACAAGAGTTATGCGGTACCTTCTTGGCTGTCCAACAGCAGAGCACAGATTACAGTATTGCCGGGTACGGGCGTACCTTCAAATACATGCAGATAAGGAACACTCGGTGTATTCCGATATACAGAAAGTTAAAGGCAGCAGACTTAACAGAGGAAAGTCGCGGATGGGACGAGCTGAGGATGTTATGCAGAGTGTGTGCAGATCGTAAGATGTGGCAGCTTGTGCGGAATGGATAAGTCTACCCACATATTTTAAACTTGTTTGACAACAGTAATATCACTTATGAGGGAATGCAGAGAATGGTGTCCCACAGCTGTAGAGAAAGAAGTGCAAGCTTTGGATAGTGAAAATGCCGAAAAGAGGTTGTGATTATATACACTGATGGATCTGTGATTAGACATGTTCGCAGAGCTTGGGTTTTCAAAGCTCAGTGCGCAGGTAAAACGATTAGAGAGGGGAGTGGGGCCTTTGCGGTTACTACGAGTAGCATGACCATGGAGACTATGGCGGTGACCAGGGAATTTGAGTGGGTATGTACACAGAAGGTAACGCAGGTCTGCATCTTGAGTGACTCTATGAGTATCATTAGGAAGGTACAAGTGGGTCTCGTTCGCGAACAGTAGATTTGAGGCCTTAAGAAAGGGGAGGCTGAAAGTGGTTACATTTATTTTATGTTGGGGTATGTGGGTGTTCGAGGCAATGAAAGATCAAAGCAACTGGCGTCATGTGCGATTGTGGCACAGGGCAATGTGGTAATGGATCGAGGTAATGAAATTTTGAACTCCTTAAGAGATATAGTACACGAGAGTCAGACTAGTGTGGGTGATCATTCCTTTTCAATGGCCAGGAATAAAGATTAGGGTTTGAAATGCGGTGTTGCTAAAAGTGAACATTTTGGAGGGCGCAGAAGAATGATGGTCAACCAGCATAGGACCGGTACTGTCAGTAGAAGTGTAATGGCGGATACACTCAGGGAGAGATCGGAGCAACAAAGGACGTGTCCAGTTTGCAGTGATGATGATCTGACGACTAACTAACTAAACTCGATTTCCCAAGCATTCAACCATCATTAAAGCTGATTCTTCAGGTATTCGGTAATCATAAATCCTATTCTACGAGTATTCGATCTTCATAAAGTCGCGATTCTACAAGTATGCGACCATCATAAAACCAATTCTACAAGTAATAGACCATCATAAAGCTGATACTACATGTTTTGAGATCTGCTACTTAAATTTGAAGCAACTATGATGGCGTTGCTGGTTATAGTAATGATAACAAATTAATGTTTAATATGTTTAAAATTTATGAAATGATCTTACCTGAAACAAAAGTCCAAGGCCATCAAATTCTAGGAAACTTCTCATCCAATCCAAATCATTGCACTTAATTGCTTTCTTTAATTGCGATAGATTCTGAAATGTTGGATTCCTTAGCCACATAATAAAATTGAGAGAATCTGAATCAAAACCGGCTTTCTTGGCAGCATCATCTGCATCTTCGTCTGAAGAATTTGCCAGATCTAGACTAACGAAACCGTCCGATCTACCTCGTTTACCACTTCGCTTTTGCTTCTTTCTAGCAGCAAATCTGGATGCTTTATCTGACTCATCGTTTGGAAAAGTTACTGTTACCTTTTGGGAACTCATTATTTGCTGTGTTTTATTGTCTTAAATCAATTATTTCTCTATGGTTCAAAACAATGGACACGCAAACACACATACACCCACACAAGTGTAGAATGAAAATGTACACAATTTCATGTTCATATTTTAAAACTGTAAGATATACATTTTAATGCTCAAACTACGTCTTTATTCGGAACAGAGATATACGTAATATTCAAGCCTGTGCCGAACCGTTCACTCCATGAACCAATCATATTACCCGCTACAATTAAAACAATTATAATGTATCCAAAGCATCAACATGTATACTAAATTAGCCAATGAATATTTTCAATAAAAGTGGTTCTATCTCACATTTTCTCTTGTAACTACGGAATATAGTTCCAATCCATCGATATACAAGATTGGCCGTATCTAAGTCGCGTTATGTGAACTGTGTGGTCAACAGCGACCAACATTAATAACTAAATGGTTGTAGGTTTTCTTATGAATTGATGACGACATGCGAAACGGTGGAACATGTCTTCTACGTGCACACATAGATCCCCGAGTAGCACGGTAGCATGTTCTCCTGTCCGCATCTCCTCAAAGCACTGTATGTCCGCATCTTCTCAAAGCACTGTATGTCCGCATCTTCTCAAAGCACTGTATGTCCGCATCTTCTCAAAGCACTGTATGCCTCTAAGAGTTGAAATATTCTGTGTATGAAAGAATTCCCTATACAATTCCCCTCTCCCCCTCTAATTACAAATAGGAAACAATAAGGTCATCGCTCGTAATTTCTGGGGATCGAAACAGCCATCGACATACAGAAAATAGTATGTGCTATTGCACTTATAAGGTATTGCAGGGGTGGAAAAATATTGTCCAAGAGTCAATTTGGGCCAATTAATCCATTTTTGCTGGGCCGAAATGTTGTTTAAAATCACAATATGCACTGGCCCCCAGAATTAAATACTACTCGTAGTATGAAAGAATGTATAAAAATATCTTGTTGGTCTCATCCTACACACAAAAATGTTCAATTACCTTATTGGCCTCACCAAACACAAGAAATGCTCATCCTACACAAGAAATTCTCGATCCTCTTGTTGGCCTCATCCTATACAAGAAATGTTCGATCCTCTTGTTGGCCTCATCCTATACAAGAAATGTTCGATCCTCTTGTTGGCCTCATCCTATACAAGAAATGTTCGATCCTCTTGTTGGCCTCATCCTATACAAGAAATGTTCGATCCTCTTGTTGGCCTCATCCTACACAAGAAATTCTCGATCCTCTTGTTGGCCTCATCCTATACAAGAAATGTTCGATCCTCTTGTTGGCCTCATCCTATACAAGAAATGTTCGATCCTCTTGTTGGCCTCACCCTATACAAGAAATGTTCGATCCTCTTGTTGGCCTCACCCTATACAAGAAATGTTCGATCCTCTTGTTGGCCTCATCCTACACAAGAAATTCTCGATCCTCTTGTTGGCCTCATCCTACACAAGAAATGTTCGATCCTCTTGTTGGCCTCATCCTATACAAGAAATGTTCGATCCTCTTGTTGGCCTCATCCTATACAAGAAATGTTCGATCCTCTTGTTGGCCTCATCCTATACAAGAAATGTTCGATCCTCTTGTTGGCCTCATCCTATACAAGAAATGTTCGATCCTCTTGTTGGCCTCATCCTATACAAGAAATGTTCGATCCTCTTGTTGGCCTCATCCTATACAAGAAATGTTCGATCCTCTTGTTGGCCTCACCCTATACAAGAAATGTTCGATCCTCTTGTTGGCCTCACCCTATACAAGAAATGTTCGATCCTCTTGTTGGCCTCATCCTACACAAGAAATTCTCGATCCTCTTGTTGGCCTCATCCTACACAAGAAATGTTCGATCCTCTTGTTGGCCTCATCCTATACAAGAAATGTTCGATCCTCTTGTTGGCCTCATCCTATACAAGAAATGTTCGATCCTCTTGTTGGCCTCATCCTATACAAGAAATGTTCGATCCTCTTGTTGGCCTCATCCTATACAAGAAATGTTCGATCCTCTTGTTGGCCTCATCCTACACAAGAAATTCTCGATCCTCTTGTTGGCCTCATCCTACACAAGAAATGTTCGATCCTCTTGTTGGCCTCATCCTATACAAGAAATGTTCGATCCTCTTGTTGGCCTCATCCTATACAAGAAATGTTCGATCCTCTTGTTGGCCTCATCCTATACAAGAAATGTTCGATCCTCTTGTTGGCCTCACCCTATACAAGAAATGTTCGATCCTCTTGTTGGCCTCACCCTATACAAGAAATGTTCGATCCTCTTGTTGGCCTCATCCTACACAAGAAATTCTCGATCCTCTTGTTGGCCTCATCCTATACAAGAAATGTTCGATCCTCTTGTTGGCCTCATCCTATACAAGAAATGTTCGATCCTCTTGTTGGCCTCATCCTATACAAGAAATGTTCGATCCTCTTGTTGGCCTCATCCTATACAAGAAATGTTCGATCCTCTTGTTGGCCTCATCCTATACAAGAAATGTTCGATCCTCTTGTTGGCCTCATCCTATACAAGAAATGTTCGATCCTCTTGTTGGCCTCATCCTATACAAGAAATGTTCGATCCTCTTGTTGGCCTCATCCTATACAAGAAATGTTCGATCCTCTTGTTGGCCTCATCCTACACAAGAAATTCTCGATCCTCTTGTTGGCCTCATCCTATACAAGAAATGTTCGATCCTCTTGTTGGCCTCATCCTATACAAGAAATGTTCGATCCTCTTGTTGGCCTCATCCTATACAAGAAATGTTCGATCCTCTTGTTGGCCTCATCCTATACAAGAAATGTTCGATCCTCTTGTTGGCCTCATCCTATACAAGAAATGTTCGATCCTCTTGTTGGCCTCATCCTACACAAGAAATTCTCGATCCTCTTGTTGGCCTCATCCTATACAAGAAATGTTCGATCCTCTTGTTGGCCTCATCCTATACAAGAAATGTTCGATCCTCTTGTTGGCCTCATCCTATACAAGAAATGTTCGATCCTCTTGTTGGCCTCATCCTATACAAGAAATGTTCGATCCTCTTGTTGGCCTCATCCTATACAAGAAATGTTCGATCCTCTTGTTGGCCTCATCCTACACAAGAAATTCTCGATCCTCTTGTTGGCCTCATCCTATACAAGAAATGTTCGATCCTCTTGTTGGCCTCATCCTATACAAGAAATGTTCGATCCTCTTGTTGGCCTCATCCTATACAAGAAATGTTCGATCCTCTTGTTGGCCTCATCCTATACAAGAAATGTTCGATCCTCTTGTTGGCCTCATCCTATACAAGAAATGTTCGATCCTCTTGTTGGCCTCATCCTATACAAGAAATGTTCGATCCTCTTGTTGGCCTCATCCTATACAAGAAATGTTCGATCCTCTTGTTGGCCTCATCCTACACAAGAAATGTTCGATCCTCTTGTTGGCCTCATCCTACACAAGAAATGTTCGATCCTCTTGTTGGCCTCATCCTATACAAGAAATGTTCGATCCTCTTGTTGGCCTCATCCTATACAAGAAATGTTCGATCCTCTTGTTGGCCTCATCCTACACAAGAAATGTTCGATCCTCTTGTTGGCCTCATCCTATACAAGAAATGTTCGATCCTCTTGTTGGCCTCATCCTACACAAGAAATGTTCGATCCAGCCAGCCGAAACGATTGTCAACCTCTGATTTAGAGGAATTCGATATGATAAATGTGAATAAAAAGCTCAGATAAATTATGTATAGGGTGAACCACGGATTCTGCATTATCACGCTTTTATGGTCACAATGTGCGTGTCTTGATTGTGTGCAGAATGATAGTTTTATAATCCTCGGCAGAAATAAGGAAGAGTCTATTGTTAAATTCGATATACAATAGATCTTATATTATTGCCTTAGTGCCATAACCTCGCCAAAACAAAACATATATGCATATCCCTTAGACCAGAGACTACTGCATTAGAATACCATTTACCACATAAATCAAGTATGACATGTCCTGAGTAGTATGAGCTGATACGATAATTAGAAACGTAAATAAAATTATAAAATTTTAAAAAAATTAGTATATAAAGAAAGAAAACAAAATAAAGATATCTATAACACAGTAGAATAGATTAATACAGTCACGATCTTAGCAATCGCAACATAATGACCTCAGATTGATGAGATCATTGCAGTATTTTGCCACCAAAGTTATAGTTACTCTTAGAGTGTAATGTAGATAATGAGGCAGCGGAAAATAAAGTCTTGAAATTGATCAACTGGTCGCTGATAACGCCCGTGCTAATAATGGCATTATGCGCATTGAATGATCCAGGAAGAGCGCTGGCCCCTAAAGATAGCAAGCTAGGTATTGTAAGGTTTACTAATACTAAACTCCTATGAAACTATGAAACACACAACAATGATGGACCAGCAATGCTGAAATCAGAAATAGAAAACGCAGTAAAATGTGGAAAAGTCGTTGGAAAAGACAACATAACAGCAGACATAATAAAAACTCTAAATGCATTTGGTGTGGAAGCTATCACGGAACCTTGCAATGACATATATAAAACAAGACACATACCTAAAGACCTGATATCATCAATATTCATACCACTACCTAAGAAGCCTAGGGTTATGGACTGTACAGAATATAGAACAATAAGTCTAATGAGTCATTTAACTAAAATACAATGATCGCCGAAGATTTAACTAAAATACTACTCAAGATAATACATGAAAGAATTAAAAACAAGATAGACACTGAGGTAGGTGAAGATCAGTTCGGTTTTAGGAAAAACAAAGGAACCAGAGAAGCTATACTTAGTATCTGACTAGTGATAGATAAATATATAGAAGTCCAAAAAAGTATCTATAATTGCTTCATAGACTACAGCAAGGCTTTTGACGTAGTCCAACATGAAAAATTAATCAAATGTCTTCAAGAAATAGTAATAGAGGGAAAAGACATCACAGTAATTAGAAATATATATTGGGAATATACTTCATCAATAGGTTGTGAAACCAGCTACTCACCCTACATGAAATAAGAAGAGGGGTAAGACAAAGACGTATTTTATCAACCAGCGTATTTAATATCTACACAGAGAATATCTTTAAACACATAGAAGAAATGCAAGGAGTCTAGTTTAATAGGAAAATAATAAATAACCTGAGATCTGCATATGCCACTGTTCTTTTAGTAGAAAGTAAAGAGAAACTACAACGACATATACATTAAATCGATAAATGAAGTACAGAATATGGAAAAGATAAACATAAAAAAAAAATCATGATAATCAGCAAAGTCACAGACACGTGCTAACATAAAATACATGGAGAGAAATTACAAAAAGGGCATGAATGTCTCGGACACATAATCATACATGAAGACAGATATGACACAGAAGTAAAAAGGAGAATAGGAATGGCTAAAAGTACTTTCAATGACATGAGGAAACTATTAACATTTAAATAAATTATAAATAAGCTAAAAATGAGAATGATAAAATTCTACATCTATTCTATTTTAATGTATAACTGAAAAATATAGACAATTAACAAATATTTAGAAGACAGAATTGATGCCTTTGAGATGTGGATATATAAAAGTATGGAGAACATCGTGGAAAGAGAAGAAAACCAACAAAGAGGTTCTAAAAACACTTCGTATGAAGAAAGAATTATTAAAGTAAATAAAGATCAAGAAACTATAATATTTTGGACACATTAAAAGACATGACACCTTGGGAAGACCTTACTTGAGGATAAAGTCGAGGCGAGGCGTCAAGAGGTAGGCAGATATACAAGTGGGAGAGTAACATTGCGAGATGGACAAGTTACAGTCTAGCAGAGTGCACCACAAGAAAAGAGACGGGATGTTGGAGGTCTGTTGCAGCCAACCTACGTTGCGGAGACGGCACCATATGATGATGTGAAAATATATGATATTACATTATCTTTATTAAGACTGAATAATAAACTTGCATTGAATTTCAGCACCATAAGCTATATCGCATATCCAGCTTAAATTATAACACATATCCAGCTTAGGTTATAACGTATATATAGCTAAGGCTTTAACTCATATACAGCTTAGATATAACTCATATACAGCTTAGGCTTTAACTCATATACAGCTTAGGCTTTAACTCATATACAGCTTAGTTATAACTCATATACAGCTTAGATATAACTCATATACAGCTTAGATATAACTCATATACAGCTTAGGCTTTAACTCATATACAGCTTAGATATAACTCATATACAGCTTAGATAAACTCATATACAGCTTAGATATAACTCATATACAGCTTAGATATAACTCATATACAGCTTAGGCTTTAACTCATATACAGCTTAGGCTTTAACTCATATACAGCTTAGGCTTTAACTCATATACAGCTTAGTTATAACTCATATACAGCTTAGATATAACTCATATACAGCTTAGATATAACTCATATACAGCTTAGGCTTTAACTCATATACAGCTTAGATATAACGCATATACAGCTTAGATATAGCTCATATACAGCTTAGATAAACTCATATACAGCTTAGATATAACTCATATACAGCTTAGGCTTTAACTCATATACAGCTTAGATATAACGCATATACAGCTTAGATATAACTCATATACAGCTTAGATATAACTCATATACAGCTTAGATATAACTCATATACAGCTTAGGCTTTAACTCATATACAGCTTAGATATAACTCATATACAGCTTAGATATAACTCATATACAGCTTAGGCTTTAACTCATATACAGCTTAGATATAACTCATATACAGCTTAGGCTTTAACTCATATACAGCTTAGATATAACTCATATACAGCTTAGGCTTTAACTCATATACAGCTTAGGCTTTAACTCATATACAGCTTAGATATAACTCATATACAGCTTAGGCTTTAACTCATATACAGCTTAGATATAACGCATATACAGCTTAGATATAACTCATATACAGCTTAGATATAACGCATATACAGCTTAGATATAACTCATATACAGCTTAGATATAACTCATATACAGCTTAGATATAACGCATATACAGCTTAGATATAACTCATATACAGCTTAGATATAACTCATATACAGCTTAGATATAACTCATATACAGCTTAGATATAACTCATATACAGCTTAGATATAACTCATATACAGCTTAGATATAACTCATATACAGCTTAGATATAACTCATATACAGCTTAGATATAACGCATATACAGCTTAGATATAACATATACAGCTTAGATATAACGCATATACAGCTTAGATATAACGCATATACAGCTTAGATATAACGCATATACAGCTTAGATATAACATATACAGCTTAGATATAACTCATATACAGTCTAGGCTTTAACTCATATACAGCTTAGATATAACATATACAGTCTAGGCTTTAACTCATATACAGCTTAGATATAACTCATATACAGTCTAGGCTTTAACTCATATACAGCTTAGATATAACTCATATACAGTCTAGGCTTTAACTCATATACAGCTTAGATATAACATATACAGCTTAGATATAACTCATATACAGTCTAGGCTTTAACTCATATACAGCTTAGATATAACGCATATACAGCTTAGATATAACTCATATACAGCTTAGATATAACTCATATACAGCTTAGATATAACTCATATATAGCTTAGGCTTTACTCATATACAGCTTAGATATAACTCATATACAGCTTAGGTTATAACGCATATCCAGCTTAGGTTGCAACACATATTCAGCTTAAGGTATAACGCATTCCAGCTTCATGTATAACACATATCCAACTTAGATTATAACCCATATCGAACTAAAGGTATAGTGCATATCCAGCTTAGGCTATAACACATATCAAGCTTAAGGTATAAACATATTCATCTTAGATTATAACACATATCCAGTTTAGGTTATAACGCATATACAACTCATATCCATGTGCCACTCCGACCGAGAGTGTCAAGTGTAAGTTTGCCAAGACTACACGTATTAGTCAGAATCATTGCATTTTGAGTGCTCAGTCTCCCCAGATAAGGTCGAAGTATATGCATGCTGACTGTTCCCGTGACTAGCTGGTTAAACACTCCTCATTCTACTCTGCATGTTCTTAGTTTACCTGTGCCACTATATTCTCTCGACCGTAACCTGAATGTCTTTAAGATTTTGGAAATCTGTTGTTTATGACATACTCTTATTATTTGTATAAAAAAGAACATATCCAGAATTAGCCACAATTGCAGCTACAATTTTTACTGGATTAAAGCAGAAGAATACATAACGCAAACAGTGAAATAAAAACTGTGTGCAGTCATAAAAACGACACGAGCCAATGTGTATCAATTAACAGCATAGTTTTCATGGATATCAAACAACAAAACGACCGGTTGTTCATATTTTAATAAAACATATTCACTGAGACCTAGCTTGCCCAATGCTTATTGTTGCAGTCTATTTACTGCTCTGCGGAGCACGCTATGCAACTCACGAGCTACATGAAATCGTGCTAAGTCAACCAAGACACGTTCCAAAATGAATACTCACCTACACTGAAATATATTAATAAAAACATCAAAACTCAGCTGGTGACCCACAAAATCGGACGCTATTACACTAGGAGTGTGAATATAATAATGAAGTCTATAACCTTAAATCATATTTTACATTAAAAATATTAATATTTTATAAATAAATGGTATTGTGAATCGGATGTCGAAAAAGTGTCAACTACACATCTGCAGAAGTGAATAATAGGTATATATTGAACATAGGCGTTCTTAACTATAATACCGCAATTTTATTTGTGTCAACCAATTGATTCCTGCGTGCGGTGGCGTTTCCTTTCATGTGGCCTGCTCACCGTACGGTGTACATAGTCAATATGGAAATGAGAAAATATAGTTATCGAATGATTACTACAAGACTTGAAAAAATACCTAAAAGGATACATTGTATAAATAGCTTTACGCCAGAGTGTTGTTAAATTGTTTTACATTTTGCCACTGTTGACAACTAAAATAGCTCAAAATGTCTTAAAATTGTCAAATTATTGTAATATTTCCCGGGTACTACTTCAAACCAGATAGAAATTAACCGCTATATCTTTTCGTAATACATAAATGTACATATGGCATAGTCTAGATATATATGAAATTATAATCCGCTTCGACTTGGTACAGGGTAGTGCGTCTATCCTATTCTTTGAAGTGCCAGATGTCGCGTTTCCCCTAAACTTCTGAAGTGGTAGATGATATTTTATGTATCCTAAAGTTTTAACCTGACAGAAATCGCTGCGTCACTCCCAAACTTTTGACGAGGCAGAAGATATTCCTTCTCTCATAAACATTTCACGTAGAATACATTTAGCCTCTAGTGATCTTCGATGTGACAGAGGATTTTGTGAATTTTATATTTTAGTTACTTTCGAACTAATAGTGAATATTTTATCTCTCATCCAAAGTTTTACCGTGGCAGACATTGCTGTGTCTCCTAAGCTTTTGCTATTCTCCGGCAGAGAATATTGTAAACCTTCTAAATTTTTAAAGGGCATAATATATTTTTCTATAATTACCTTTGACGTGACAGAGAATTTTTCATTTCAGTGAACTTCAACCTAACAAAGGATATTGCGTCTCTTCGTACCTTAGATATAGAAAAGGGTATTATATAACTCTGACCTTTGACACAGCAGAGGTTATTGCGTCTTGTGATTGGAAAACTCCACAATTAACAGTGACAAATGATTAGGAGTGTGTTAAACTTACTTTGACCTATGCTATAGGAAATTTATTAATACCTATTGGTTTCAAAGGAATATAAAAATTCAAAGGACTGGTCGTTTGCATTCACCAACCAACCGCTATTGTGGTGATCTTCGAGATGGCAGAACAGATTGTGTAGGTCCTGACATCGAAATACCATTTTATTATATGACACTTTCAATGCCAGTGTAATAATGCCAAGCTCATGTGTTCTTGGCAATCTACACCATTTTTTTGTCTGAGGAAGTTTGAAATCACAGTGTTTCCAACTAAATTTTCAGTTACTAACTCAAACAAAATTTTGAAAGAAAACATCTAGAATATTAAAACATTTATTATAAATGCAGATTTACAGCTAACATATACATAGCCATACATGTTTATCCGCTCTTCCTTTTAGCAATACTTAAATGGCACATGGCGTAGCCAATAGATATTTGAAATTATAATCCTCTTTGACTTGGCATAAGGTTTAGCGCCTCCACACGTACTTTATATATATATATATATATATATATATATATATATATATATATATATATAAAATCTCATGTAACAAATTTGCCTTTTTTCTTTAGTAATAATGCGCCGAATTTGATCATCAAAACAATTTTTAGCAGTTCAACTTTATTTCAATTTTTTTTTCAGTTTCGATTTAATATAAATCGATGAGCTAGATATATTTTAAATTTTATTTTGTATTTGAATGTTATAAGCTTCATGAATGGAGAGATAAGGCAAACATCAATTTCTCAATTCCTCAAGCATTCCATCTCACATGTCACTATTGTCTATTGTCTTTCCCAGGTGGTTTGTGATCCACTCTTGCCGTTAAGTGTAGGGGTGATTGGAGCACGAGCTTGCACTCTAAAGCCAGATGTGTGGCCTCGGGTGTGCTATGATCGTGTCTGTTTCACATGTCACTATCTTTCCATAATGTGAAGATGAGAGAGACCAGGTTTGGCACTGGTAGCACAGTGCTGGTAGGAATATAGTGTAGATCATGTCTTTGACTTTCATCTAGATCTTGGGATGAAGAAGTAGTGATAGTACTTTTTATAATTCCTAGGTATCGAAAATAACCATTTGGAGAAGTGGTACATGGCGCGTCTCTGACAGCAAAGGTACCGAGTTAGATCCCCGCCACAGGCAATTGTGCATCCGGACCTTTCAGAAAGCAATGGCAAGTTACTGAACGTATTTATATTGCCTAGAAAATCACCACAGCCAACAAATGCTGGATTGATAGTTAAGTCCTGTAAAGTATATGCTACAACAGAAAAATCGATAAAATAACAAATATCGTCGCATCGTGATCTAACATAATCGGCTAGACAACAGTTATCAGACACAGTAACAAAGCTGCATCAAAAATATTAACATCCCTTAATACATATATAAAGTTGCAAGCGGAATGAATACTGTAAGCATTATTTGGTATTTCAGGTCAATTATATGCATCGTATGTGATGTTTCATTTGTTGACAACTATATAAGGGGTAAGGGAGACAGATACCTGTCAACTTTTAGTAATGTAATTCCGGTAAATTATCAATAAAGTGTCGGTTTTTTTGGGGGGTTTTTAATTTTTTAATTTTAACCAGAAACATATTCATATCTGTATATAGAGTAATTAATAATGTGAACCTGCTGTAAAACTGTCTATCAATAGTATTTACATAAAAGACAAGGTCGATCATCTTTTTGATGATCTCACAGACTACCAGACTATTGGGTACGGGTATAGAAAAATTACTGATAAAAATATGCAAGACATTTTCAACGATTCAAACTTATGGTGTTTTTCAAGAAAATACAGGACAAATAGTGAACAAACAGAAACAAATAAAGGCATTGTCACAAATGAATTAGACGACATACATTTAACAGCAGCATGAAGAAAGTATGTGAGCGTTTCTACCGACATCTTGATGTCATCAACCACAGATGCACTGCATTTCAATTACGTAGATCATCCGGGTAACACAAGTATCATAAATTAAGAAGTCTACCCCTTTTGAGATCCCATTCAAAATGGAGAAATAGGCAGTGAGATATAACTAGAATGTAAGAGTAAAGTAGTGAGAGAGCCAGTGAGGTATAACTAAAAAGTGAGAATGAAGTGATGAGCAGCGCCGGATTTAGACTTGATAAGGCCCTAAGCTATTTGAGATATGGAGCCCTTTATAAGTCTATATATTATGTCAGTGCCGAATATAATTTTTTTGGGGTCTCCATGAAAGTGGGGGCCCTAAGCTATAGCTTGTTTTGCTTATACGTAAATCCTGCACTGGTGACGAGAGTGAAGTTGTGAGAGTGAAGTAGTGAGAGCCAGCGAGGTATAATTAGAAAGTGAAAGTGAACTGGTGAGAGTGAAGTGGTGATATTGAAGTAGTGAGAGAAACTTTCATATATAATTAGAAAATGAAAGTGAAGTGGTGAGAGAGGTAGTAAGATATATATTTGTTTTTACTGCTAAGCTCTTTCTATGTAGTGTTCTTAAGATATCATATCGTTATTGGTACCTTTGCTTTCTCTGAATCCACACTGTTCCTAATTTCTTGCTTTGCTTCATTTCTTACTCTTCTCATAGACTTACGTAAAACACAGGTTTATATAATCGCTTTAATCAGACACGACAGACTATAACTAAATCTAGTGGGTAACGATGCGCACACAAGAAAACATACAAATTACAATACACAAATCATATTCAACGTTTCAACCAAAAGGTCTTTATCAAGATACACACAAAACATCAAAAGACGACGAATGGAAAAATTATCACAACAAACAAACGTATCCAACGGAAATATGGAAATGATATGCCGGAAGGTCAGAAAGTACATAAAAAACGTAAATATATGTGGAAATGAAACGAACAAAAAGATTAGTAAATGACGGAACAAAAAGAATAAAGACATAGACCACACCAACCCGGTACTAGACATAAGAGTGGTCGGAATTGAGTCCAAAAGGCTTGAGTATACCCAATTCAAAAATGAGACGATTTTATAGAGCGTACCTAGATCTATCATCTGATGGCGGTGACCTGAATATCAAAAGCACTATGATAACCAAAGTCGTTGAAGTGTGTGGCCACAGGAGTGGGTGTTCTTTGCCTGATGACATGAAGATGGTTATACAAGCGATCGCTCAATCTTAATCCGGTTTCCCCGATGTACTTTTTGCCGCAGGGTTCACATATGATCACGTAAATTACATTACCCTTCTCATAATAATTCTCATAAATATTTTGTCATTTGACTCATGAGGTTGATTGTTTTGAGTTCTTCACATTCAGTGGTCCCTAACTTCTTTTGTATAACTATAAATATTAATATCATTAACTCATCCGTCATATATTTTTTCAGTATGTGTTGAGTATATACATCACAATAAAACATGGATTGATATTACTGGCAAATATATAATTACATAATGATGAGTTTAGTTACAAGCGTGATGATGGCAGTACGCAGAGGAAGGCAGAATGTATCACTAGTATTTACCTATTCAACTCCGTGTTGCTGATTTTCTGCCATTCAACTCCATATTGTTGCTTTTCTAACATTGAACTCCATATTGTTGCTTTTCTGACATTAAACTCCATATTGTTGCTTTTCTGACATTAAACTCCATATTGTTGCTTTTCTGACATTAAACTCCATATTGTTGCTTTTCTGACATTAAACTCCATATTGTTGCTTTTCTGACATTCAACTCTATTGTTGCTTTTCTAACATTCAACTTAATATTATTGCTTTTCTGACAATCAACTCCATATTATTGCTTTTCTGACAATCACCTCCATTTTGTTGCTTTTTCTGACATTTACCTCCATATTATTGCTTTTCTGACATTCACCTCCATTTTGTTGCTTTTTCTGACATTTACCTCCATATTATTGCTTTTCTGACATTAAACTCCATATTGTTGCTTTTCTGATATTAAACTCCATATTGTTTCTTTTCTGACATTCAACTCCATATTGTTTCTTTTCTGACATTCAACTCCATATTCTACTCTATAAAGTGATGTAGGTCCGTGTGAGTAATACACGAAAACATGAAACAAAACTGCTATATGGTACTTTTTACTTAGCCATGTCAAGTCAAAATCGTCCTGTCTTCTCCCCCCCCCCCCCCTAAATATATTTACAGGAAAAGTGCGAAAATATATATGATTTGCTGCCACTTTTAAAGAAAATTGTATCATCTAATTTCATTGGTGTATAACTAACGGTATTACTGACGTCAGCTTTTGTCAACACCCCCCCCCCCCTTCCAGCCAACAAATTTCAATTTTTGAGACCCCCATTCCCCCTAGCTGTTTACGTAATTTATGGACATCCCCTATAGTGTAACAAATAGGCCCAGTTCCTTTAATAATCTGTCAAAAACCATTAGTTAGTAATTAGAATGAATTCATGAAGGACATTTCATCTCAATTACTTGACCAGATTTTTTCAACACAACCAAGTCGAATTGGTCCACCAAACACGAGCAAAGAGATAATGAGGTCACAAGTGAAAGTAAACATATATAAGTAAAGGACCAATAGCTATTCTCAGTAAGCATATCGATTTGGATGAAATGACATATCTGACATATATTAATTAAGCTTACCCGGAGAGATTTTAATTATAGTCCAGTAGTTAAGGTGGATGGGGGTTTGTAGGCAGTCAGATTGGGAAAAAAGTCCATAATGAGGCAATGTCAGCGGTAATGGGGTGTACTAGGGACACTCCCATCTCTGCTATGAGATTTTTGCTTGATATCCCCAGTGCGTCACCAGGTAGCGCAGGTTAGTTAATACCTTAAAGTAACAGAATACAATCATCACGCATTTCACCAACCTCTAGATTAAAGGGAAAACGAATCAAGCGCGGCAGATCATGGATGGCAGAGGCTTGGATGACACAATGCGAAGAGTATATGAATTGGAAGAAATAGGAAAGGGCAGTGAATAGGTGTAGACACTGATACAAAAAAATCACTGACTAACGTAATAATACAACTAGATAAAGCGTGTCGGAAATGGACTGGTGTCATGGCCCAAGTTACAGTGCATGAGCTCAACCAGTTACACTCAAAACCACAAGGCATAATTATATACACAGACGTCTCAGTGTCAGAAAAACAAATAAAAGCTGTTGGGGTTTTGTTGCCTACAGAAACGACATGAATTTGGTTGGGAGATGATCTTCATACTCCACTCTCACTTCGAGGATGAGAATGAAGATAAAAGGAGTTGCAGCAGCACTAAATTGGTTTATAACTGATACGTCAACATACCCCTTAATGCTCACAGTCTCTCAACTATCATACTGCGCAAGATAGAAAAGTGCATGCTGAGAAAGGAGTGGTTTGATTTATTGAATATTTCATTTGCCCAGAGCATTATGTGTATATACTGCCCTGGTCATGATGGGGTCAGAGGAAATTAGAGAGCCGACTTGTTGGCAAGCAATGCAGCGATAGATGGCACAATGCTGAGAAGAGATAAAACAGACTTGATTCAGGCAGTCATAAATTCATTGCAAAATGAGAATGAGGTTAAAGAGGTTGAGAACTTACACATACAAAGAATGTCAGAAATGTGAGTGTATAGAGGTGAGGGTGTTAGTTATTGCATATTGAGCTTCTTTACAAAAATATGATCAAATGTCCTACACAAACGAAGTGATCACCTCTTTTAAAAGTAAAATATATTGTTAGCGAATTTCCATCTATCTGGGATTAGTCTGTTTAAAAAAAAAATCTCCCCGAAACCAATCTGTCGACTTCGTTTGTAAGGAACAACAACCTTCCCCCCCCCTCCTTCTTTTATTTTTATCAAGTTGTATCTACTACCCAAGATACACCTAATGGTCGTCCATCACACTCGACGATGCCCATTCATCTCAACTGGGATTCATAACTTAGATTGGGGGGGGGGGGAATCGGGAATTCATCACCCCCCCCCCCGGTTTGGTAATTGGAACTTGACTTTTAATACCAGGAACTTGGCCAGAAGGTGGCTAAAAAACCGGCATCCTCCTTCCCTGGAATTGTCTTCTAGCGCGTATTTGTTGCGCAGCATCATGTCTGAGGTGAAGGTTATTAATATTCTTTTCTTCTTCTTCTGCGTTAGTTCTCAAACTCCTGCAGATCAGCAGGATGTAGTCCGGAGAACGGACTGCGTTGTGTTATATTTTGCAGCATTGATGCGATATCTGCGCCTTTCGGCCTGACACATCCTACTTCAGCATGACTTTGGGTCACTGACCCTATATGGAATGGGACAGCCAACTCCATCCCATAACTTCCTTAGTCACCTATTACGACTGCATGGAAGTTAAACAGTGTTGCTATTCTTTAATGGTTGCATGGTATTCTTTGACGTTAATGGTTTGAAAACATGCTTTATTGAAATCGCGTTTTCAATGTCCCAATTTCAGCAACTAGTAAAATTATTTGTTCAAAATATCAAATATCGGCCAAATATCTTAAAATTCTACACCTTTATATAACCTATAACAACAATCGTCTTACTTCAGCTTAGAACGAACATGTTTTTGTTTAAAAATTGAGTGTCACTAGTTACCAGATTTGATTTTAGAGCTCAGTGTTTATTTCCTGTTTGATTGTATAGTATATAGTGCCTATTCATATCCCAACAAAAATAAAAGTAAAAGCAATACATTTTATTTTATATTATTTTAAAGATCTCCATCACATTCGTAATCTTTTCAGAAAAGGTATGTATACAATTTGAAATTAAAACTAACTTTCGCTGAAGAACTGCATAATTCGAAATATGTAAATAATTTGATTTGCTTTCCTTTCGATTTTTTTTTGGGTCCTTATAATAAAGCTATACTATAAAAACTATAGTCACTATAGTGATAGTCTCTACTAACTGAACTCTATTAAAATATTTTCTCAAAGACCTGACTAAAATGGAGTTCGATAATTATGAATTAAATTATGATGCCTCAACAATGTGATTATGTGCTATGCCTAGGCAAAATAGTATATAGGGGGTTCTAGTAATATTATATAATAATGAAACAATTGTAATGTTGTATTTTTGTATTTGGCAATAAAATATTTAAAACGGAATGCACTGCTGGGCTGAGGCAATCCATTGTATTATAAACTATAAACAAAGCCAAAGCATAATAGTAAAGTAAAGTAGACCTTACTTAAAGTACGCCCTAAGTTGATTGTTGATGCGCTGAGCATTACTTGGAGTTACTGTCCTGGTCATGCAGGAGTCAGGGGAAACGAAAGAGCCGATGTGTTGGCTGGTAAAGCTTTGGTGAACGGTACCAAGATAAGAAGAGACAGGATTGAATTAATTAGAGCAGGCATGGATACCCTGCGAGAAGATGAGGAGGAAGTCGAACGTGACAATGTACATATTCAGAGAATGGTAGAAATGGGAGTGACTAGACTAGAGGTGATGGGAGAAAGTGCTCCCTCTCCGGAAAGATCAGAAGAACGCGTAATCAGCAACTGATTGGGACACTGAGCACACTTTTAGATGGCTGACAGAATGGTAAGCAGAGCATATATATGGGAATGCCCCCAGTGCTGTGACGCTTGTTCCTAATCAAGAATCAAGGCATAGTTGGTCAACATCCAATCACATTAAATTGTGACGAGGTGAAATGAAGATGAAATTACCTGGATAATTTTTTTAATGTCTGAGCATACAGAGTACATTCATTTAAATTTAATATATTAAAATATCATATATTCCTAGGCTTCAACTATTTTTTTTTATGTTCTGGAAATCAAAATAACAATTTTATGATTGCAATATTCAATAATTACATTGTTGTCTGGTATATCACATCATAGTGCCTAACTAGTTATAGGCCTTTACAAGGATAAATCCTCGGTGTTAGGGAACAAACCACATTCAGTTTGCATAGGTCCATTCTTATACTTATACATTATAACACTGTATCAAATCAAAGATCACATTCTAATAAATGTAAATCTCCGAGACCATCATTAATATCCACAATCATACAAACAGCTCAAACACAGTGAAATAAATGACCTACCTGTCAATTGTCCACACATAACTTTTTCAGAATTACTTTATAAAGCCTATTAGAAATAATAACCGGCATTGCTTGAGTGAATATATTAGTATTATGAAATATATCAGTAGCGAAATGATGATAAAGATATCTTGACAACATAAAATGATATGAGAGATTGCTGCGAACCATAAATCCGATGAAATTATTTTTTTGTGTCCTCTTTTTTGAGTCCTTTTTTTTGTTTTTTAGTGCAGCTTCGGATACATGAGAATGGTATAAATGTTCAACATAGACGAGAAACAAATGATATTACAAGCATCATATAATCTATTGCTTTTATTGATGAAGTGTAGAGTGCAGTATTTGTTTGTAAGAATAATGCCTTTTGTTACATTCTTGACTAGTATTTCTCACAGCAATGTTATTGCATTCTGAAAGATGAAATTGCCTAAAATATTCAAAGAGCGGTCTCTTGTCAGCATTATTGACAATCTCAGTTTATGTTTGTACTTCTAATTATGTTGCTGGATTTATGCAGCATCTATTTTCTGCTTGCTGTTTCATACCTGCACTAAAATATAACAATGTTTTTGGAACAGTATTCATCTAACTTCCCAAATCTATAGTATGTTTGTGACTACTATCTTTAACTCCTCTCGTCCACTGAACTGCTAAAATCTACATTTTGGAGACCCGGTATGCCAAAAGCCGCTTAAATCTACATTTTGATACATATATGCTAACTCGAATTATAAACATCATGATATCCGTAAAATTAAATGAACCATTCCTATTTGCATTACTTCTGTTTCAGAGATAATTGATCTAGAAAGGCATGCTTCGTTAAAAATAATAAAGACTATTTGAGCACTAATTTTATATAAACAAGTGTGTTTACATTTTAATTTTATGTAACGTATTTCTACTTGCATTTGAAGTAATGAAATCAAGATGCCCTCGATGTTTTACTGCTAGTTAGGCTTTTAAAATGTACCAAAATGCGTTAGGCAATGATTCCGATATTAGATAAGATGGTGATTGTAGGCCTAGTAATTATTGCGATATCACTTTGATAGAAATTCTGATTCAATGTTGATTCAATCAGTTTTCTGTGATTGCCTCATAGAAAATTATATACACAACATTAGCAAAAGGCAAGGAGAAAGGATAGTGAACCTGTTAAAACAAAGTAAACATCATTTGGAATGCAACAAGATTATTTATACCATTTGACCTATCATTTGTTTTTTTAACTTTTGTACAATGGTCAAAGGTTAAGGGTTAACCAATCATATTAATGGTCAGCTTTGCCAGACTAAAGGACAACGATCACCAACTTCTAAGATTTCTCACATTGACTTCCCCGAAGTCACAGACCTCATGAGTAACCATGCCAAATTTAATTCAGATTGGTCAAGTTGTTTAGAATTCTATATCAAATATATAACATGAGCTTGTTATTTTATATATATAGATCACATATTCGGTTGCGTCTGTGGGTCTCACCAGTGGCCCACTATGCAACAGAAACATTTAGTAGATGACATGCCATTGTATTGAGGCTCTCTTATAGAAGCTTTGTAGCATGTCATCTATACAGTTATAAACCCTCTCTGAGGAAAGGCTCTTTCAATAGGAATTGCACTAACCCAAAAGCTGTAGTCTCTTGGGTATGAAAGAAAGCTAAAAAAAACCACCCTGCTGCACATAGGAAGTAAGAGCTAAATGCTCGCAATTCCTGGGGTTCTCAAACAAACTAACAATATATATAGATTAGTAATATGATTTATTTTTTGGGTGGTTTCTATTTAACATCTCCCTACTTAGTAATTGTCAAAGAATATTAAAACAATGTCAAAATAAATGTGGTGAAAGATGTGTTTTATGCCCAAAAACTACTTCACAACAATCAACCTTCTTCTTCTATATTGTTCTCAAATACCTACAGGTTAGCAGGATGTACTCTTGTAATTATAAATCATTGTTTACAGCTTGGCTGTGATTTCTGTGCCTTTTGTTCTGACACATCCAACATCAGCATGGCTTTTGTGTCACATTATGGGTTGAGACTGCCAACTCCACCCTCAAACCCTTTAATTACCTTGATGACATGCATAGTAGGTAGCAGTGTTTCTATTCTTTGCTTTCTCTTTTGGCTCCCTGACAAAACATAGTTACTTCTAAATGAAATCCTTCTCAATCAAATTCTTCTACCTTGTTTCCACTGTCTCAGCCACAATGTCATTAGATTGAAGATGCAATGCTCAAATAGGAAGTGCAACTACTAATTGTGATAATATCAAAGTAAGCTTAGAAAAATGAAAAATTTACATTGCAGACAAAAATACACATCTATTATGCTTGTGTTCTCAGCAATTTCTTTTTCGACTCAGAAAAGTGAACACCATACTCTAGACATGAGAGTATAATTTACTCCATATGATTTACATTTATTATCATCACAAGATATTCACAGGCAAAATCACAAACACAGTGGGGCTGCAATAGATCATCAATAATGGAATACTCAGCAGTAGAGAACTAAGTTGACTGGGTATGTGCACAGAATGAAAAACAACCCTATTTCACAGCAGATAATGTTTGGCAAATTTTCAGAAGGAGAAAAGGTTAGAGGTTTGCCACTCCTGAGATACCAATTATTCTGCTTAATAAAAAACGTTTTAATTGACCACATTAGCTGGAAAACTGTTGCCACAAATTTAAGAACATGGAAGTTGGCACTGCAAAAAGATGAAGAGACTTTTTAAAAACTCCTGAAGAATAAGCTAGAGCATAAATAACATATGTGTGAAGCAAAGGCCCCTGCAAAACAGTAATGGTTAGTTAGTCATCTGATCATCATCATTGCACTTCACACACATCCATAGGTGTCTTTCAGTAAACACTGTACCCCTTATATTTTTCCCATATGCACAGAACTGTAAGTTTGTTGAGCACACTTTATTTTCTCATGATCAAAATTTTTTTAGAAACAGTTATCATTTATAATTGGCAAAACTGACTGCTTGTACACAAGTTTTAAGAATGTATTTATGTTAAAGATGATATTTACAATAGAAATCATGTATATTTCTCATACTTTGGCTCAATGAAAGTATTATGGATAAAAATGGCAATTATAGCCAACAGACTACTTCTTATAGCATCATTTTTGTACTTATTCGTTCGATTTACAATTTGATTCATGTTTGCTTATTGGGACTACCTGGGCAGGCACATCTGTGTTCTTAATTGTTTCATTATTTCCCTTGGCTAAAATTACTGATCAGTAGTTTTTGGTTGAGATATTAGAATTTAAGAGAGTTGTATGGGTGGGGCTCTCACTGAATGGCACGCACATCTTTGCATCCGGCAGCAGTCTTCGAGACTGTAACAGACTTACTACATCTCTAAAAAATTTGCAGTAGCCATTTTGTATCTAGAATAGGGATTAGGTAGAGTTAGAAGGTTGGTAGGGCAAGTGGGAATTATGGATATTGGAACAATAGAGAGAAATACTCATAAATCATCTTCAATTAGTTGGAGGTGCCTTAGATCAGAAGAAATAAACCACAGAAGGATAATGAATCCCTGGCAACAAAAAATTATCCTAGGAGAGGGGAACTCTGACTTGAAATGCCGGCAATAGATAGTGCTCATTAACCCAGGTAGGCAAGCTGTTTAGGATAAGGACAACTTAAAAAGAAACCTCCATTGCCCTGTGGACAATTCTTGAATGGGTAAGGGCTAGGGAAACACATCCTGAACTAAAAGTAGGAGGGAAGATGGAGACACTAGATTGAAAGGTACAAAATAGTCCAGCTGAGGCATGACTTCCAAGGCTGAAAACCACAGTGCCGCACAATGACTTCATATGTCAAATGAAAGGTTGCAGATTATTTGTTTTGGTGCTTCATCTGTGGAATCCTGTCAGGCAGATGAAGTGCCAGGCTCGAAGGAGCCCACCCTCAGCGAAAGATGGTACCTCTGTCTCAATTTGTGGAGCCAGGAAAAGAGATCAGAGGAAAGCAACTACTGGTTAAAAAAATACATATAAAGATCATGATGCAGACTCCAAATATTAGAATAAGCACTTGAAAATATTGCAGTGAAATGCAGAAGGTGTATACAATAAAAAGACTGCACTCGCAAACCGATTACACAAAGAAATTGATGTAGCATACAGGAAACACACCTCACAAACAACAATAGATTCAACATCTGAGGATGCCAAACATTTCAGAATGATAGAGAAAAGGGACACAAAGGAGGAGTACTTATACTGGTCAAAAACAATGCAGCCAAGAGTAACACTCAAAAGATCTCAGAGATACAAAACCGCAATCTCAGAGTTATAACAGGAGGTATGAATACTACTCCAATCTCAGAAATGGAAACATGCACAGGTTTGCTAACAGTGGAAGAAAAAATAAATAAAAAAATTCTCACACAGTATGCAAAGTTCAAATGTTTGGAGAGTCATCAAATGCACAAAAGACTAAGCAGGCCTACAGAAGAGCGACTCAAAAGAGGCAGCTTCCTACACTCTGCTAAACAGCTTCAGAAATCAGATACAGATCTACAAAACCTAAAACCACTAAACACCCGTAACACATATCCAACCTGGGACAGGAAAAATTTCCAAATAATTATGGACAATACCAAGTATTATTTTAAACTTAGAAACTACTATACAAGTACTAAAAGAGACAACTAAGAATCACATACAGAAAGCATACCAAAGGATATATGGACACATGTATATACAGATGGATCAGCGAAAGAAGCAGTATTAGATGAAGGAGCCCACCGAAGACGGATGTGTCGGGCCATTGGCGCAAATAAAACGGCGACACAATGCATTTCCATTCTTTGGACTACATCCTGCTGGAAATATAGTAGGACCATTGTCCTGTTACAAGAGATATCCAGCGAGAGATTGAGAATGAACACTGAAGAAGAAGAAGAAGATGGAGCGGGAATATATAGTAACACCAGATGGAAAATAAATAGAAAAATCCATACCCACAGGCAAACATTCCAAAATTTCAAAGCAAAAATGGAAGTAATAAAAGAGGCAGCCAAAATGCTCATAAATTGCTTGCCAAGTCACAACAGACTTTTTAACTGATGCAAAGTCAGTATTGCAGGCAGTGGAAGATCCAAAAAACAAGAGCATGAATGAACTTATGGCCAGCTTACTACACCTTAGCAGTGCTACCAAAGAAAAAGTACTGCAGGAGATCCCTGGTCACTGTGGCATATTTGAAAAGGAAAAAAAAACAATCTCCTGGAAAGGAAAGGGGATCACTAGAACAAATACAAAGTGATAATGCATACTATGAATGTAAGACTATGTTAAAAGTAGAATATAAGAAAAAGTGGAAGCAGGATCCAACTGCAGAACCAAATTACCCCTACCATCAAATGTCACGCAGGAACAAACCATCATTTTCAGACTATGAGCTGGCCACAACAGACTGAGAAGTCACATGTTCCGAAAGCTGAAGATTAGCGAGACAGGCTATGCAACTGTGGACTGAGCACAGAGACTGCAGAACACATTCTTCATGTCTGTCAACTCTACCAAGAAGAGAGGGAGAAAATATGGCCTACTGAGATGGCACTACTTCCAAATCTAAGGAGTTCCATGGATGACCTGAAGCGAATCACACAATTCATTGAAGCTATTGGCACTGTAACCTGATATCTTACAGAAGTACGATGAAGAAGAAGATGTAAGCAAATATGAACCTACATTTTTACATTTAATGGCAGCATGAACAAATGCTTAAGTGGGCAGGAATTTTCAGTCACAAGTTTTCATTGAATTACTAATGTCAATTTTTGTAATTGCAATTTGGCATGTAGACGGACACATTTTTTTATACACTGTAGAAAAGTGTCATTCTTGACATATGCACATGTAATATAAGGTATGTTACCTGATGGTGCATGATTTAAAAAAAATAATTATTAGTATCTTCTGTTTTTTTCTGTAGAACATCTCTTCGTATCTTCTGTTGTCTCTATAGAACATCTCTTAATATCTTGTTTTCTCTGTAGAACATACATTAGTTTCTTCTATTTTCTCTGTAGAACATCTCTCAATATGTTCTTTTTTTTTAGGTGTTCAAAGATTGTAACAGTTGTGGAGAAACAAGAAATAATAAAGGGCTTCAGATAAAAGATATACATGCAGTGCAGTAGGATCAGATGATGGTAAGGACAAATTCTATTTCTCGAGCGAAGCAAGTGCAGGGATGAAATGAATTTAGAAGAGTTGGGGATGTAGCAGGGTTGCCAGACTGTTGCAGCTGTTTATGACCAAACTTTATATCAATTATGGTAAAATACAGTCACAGCATAAATTTCATGACATATGAAATGTCATAATGTCTGAAATATGGTCATAAAACAACCAGTATGGGATATCAATCAATCGAGTGCCATGCCAAATGGTTCAGACGATCATGTTTCTCTGCGAATCTCTGTCTCTTGTGTTGTCAAGCTTACAAATGTTCAAGCTGTGTTATTCTCATCACATGTCCTAGAAACCTTGACTGTCTGCCCCTAATGTTTGATATGATTGTTCTTGTTACGCCTGCATCAGTGAGAACATCTGAATTAGTTTTCTTAGCTGTCCATGTTATTTTCATCATTCTTCTCAAAAACCACATTCTGTAGCCTCTAGTTTGTTTATAATTTATTTGTTTACAGTCCATGCTTCACATCCATAAAAATAATTGGTTCGATATAACATCTGAGCACTTGAATTCAAATCTGCATTGATAGTTTTCAATTGCACAAAATAGTTCTTATTTTTTGCAATGCTGATTTGGCTTATGCTGTTCATATCGGATATAGGAATATATTTTAATGACATATTTCTTCTTTTCTTCGCTTGAAATGTGCTTGTATCTGCAAATTTCTCAGCATGAAAAGCTAGAAGGTCTCACCAATGACCCATCAGATAAACCAATGAGTAACATCCCCTGGTAGATGACATAAACTATATAAAGAAGTTTTGCTCTTGTCAATACTTCACAACAGTGATTCTTAACATGTGCAATACAGACACTTACAGGGGGCACCAAAGGGAACAGTTTCGAAATTAGCGAATTCACAGAACCATCAACGTGAGCCATAGGAAGGTAGCCACTTTAACAATCATCATTAAGTGCGGTCACTGCAATGAAGGTTGACTGCAACAGACTTCCAACCTTGCCTTGGTGGTACAGTCTGCTAGACTGAACCTGTCCATCTCATTATGCTTCATCTCCCACTTGTATCTCTGTCTACCTCTTGCTCGCCTCCCCTCGATTTTCATTCAAGTAAAGGTACACATGCCTTTGTTGCCTGTCCATGTGTACATGTCTGTATTGCCGATTGTAAACTTTGTATGTACATGTGACTGTGGAATTAGTTGTGAATTAATATACAACTGGTGTAGTGGTTAAGCCATTCACGTTGGACCAGATAATATTACAAAGAAAGAATTAGAAGTATTGAGGGAGTACGGCATATAGATAATTACCAACATGCTAAATTATATCTATAACAGTGACAATATTCCATCTGATTTATTGCAATCAATTTTATAGCCTAACCGAAGAAACCTGATGTGAAGTGCACAGAACAATCAGCCTTATGATCCAGATGACCAAGATCCTACTTCATGTAATCATGAAGAGGAAAGATAAGACCAGAAATTGCAGAAGAGCAATGTGGATTTGTGAAAGGAAAACGCACAAGAAATTCCCTATATATAATGCAAACATTTATAGAGAGGACAATAGAAGTAGACAATGACATGTACTTGTCGTGCTTCATAGATTATAGTGAAGTATTTGACAAGGTGACACATTCAGAAATGATAAAAATGTTAGAAAAACTCTAATAAAGCGTTCACTCTCAAACTCCTGCTGAATTCTCTTATAGCAGGACCATGGTCCTACTAGATTTCCAGCAGGATGTAGTCCAGAGAATGGAAATGCGTTGTGTCGCCGATTTATTTGCGCCAATGGCCCGACACATCCGTCTTCGGCGGAGGCCTGTGTTCAAATGCACCTATTGGATGGTTGCTGGTCCAGCAATCCATGGGCATATGTCCTTTGCTGGGAAGTCTCCAATTACATAAAGAGCAGGATAGCACAGGCCAAATCAGCATTTCAAAAAATTAGAAACATTCAATGCAATGGAGTAGTATCAATGCATATGCAAGTTCGAGTGCTAGGATATTATGTTTCCAATCATTTATGGATGCGAACATGGATGGTAAACAAAAGATAATCTGATAATCTGGATAATCAGATCAAGATAATCTGGAAGCAACTGAGTTTTGGTTTATTTGGAAGCAACAATTTCTCAGAGATGTTGGAGTAAAAAGACAAACACTGATAGAAAAAATTAGAAGCAGAGTGATTTTTGCATGTGATTAGAAAAGCGCAACTTTAATGTTTATTAACCACCAAAAGATTAAATAAACACTCAGAAGAACAATACTTAGAGAAAGTAAAACAATCAATATCTATTCTATTCAAGAACTGCACAGAATAGCTTTGAACATAAGAATTGAAGAGATCTGACCTCTGTCCTATGCGCTAACGTCAGCGCAAAAAAAGGAAAATGAATGAAAAGATCAAAGGAAGAAGGGACAGAGGAAGTCAAAGAGAGAAATTTCTGGATGGGTTGTCACCAGGCAGACTTTATATCACTTCTTAAGGACCTAAGAAATCACGCTTATCTTAGTCCCCGGGATACGCGGGTGTAGTGAGAAACGAACGGACCGACCAATTAGCTAGCCATGCCACCATAACAGATGATCAGCCTATGGGCAGAACAGACATGCTCATTGCTCTTCGTGAGTTCGCACGATCAGATGATTTTGAGATAAATGATCATGAGCCAATATCGAGAATGCACGAATTGGAAGTGAGGAATTGGAAAACGTGGCCCGTAGAGAACACCTAGTAAATACTGAAAAAAATATCAGTGAGCCAATATAGAACCGAAAGTATCAGCCACTAAACCCTGAAAGATTTACTGAATCGGAGATCTGAGCACATATGGACATGTGCGAAGAGGATAATCAACATATGTAATGACATACAAATCATAGTCTGGCTCTCTTGCCACCCCCTCCCCCCCCCCACAAAAACCCCCAGATCAAATCAAAGTATTTGTAATAACTAGAGAACTGGATAGTTCAGTGAAATCAATAACTGGATAACAAGCGAGCTGGATCGTTCATTCAGATCAACAACGGGTGAACTGGATAATTCAATAAAATCAATAAAGTGATAACAAGATAACTGGATAGTTCAGTGAAATTGATAACAAGAGAACTGGGTAGTTCAATTAAATAAATAAATGGATAACAAGATAACTGTATAGTACAGTGAGATCATACCTGGATAATGAGAGAACTTGATAGTTCAGTGAGAACAATAACTGAATATGAAGAAAACTGGATAGTTCAATTATATCAATAACTTGATAACCAGAGAACTGGGTATTTCAGTGCGATCAATAACAGAATAACAAGAGAACTGGATAGTTAAATTATATTAGTAATTCTATATGAAATACCCAGAGTACAATGCAGATCACTGCACTCGGACGCCATTAGTAAATTGTCCATATCAATCTGGTTATCTGAATAGTATCAGTGGCAGAGCACTTACTCCTGGCGAAGTCGCATATCCAAATCACTCCAACTGAGCATTGACGAGAGCTCTTACATGTGTGAAAAAAACATATGAATGTTTCATGTATATCATGGAATAGTTTTTTAGAAAGACAAGTGTCTGTGTCAGTTTTTATTAGAGGTAGAGAAGAAAATGGGGGGGGGGGGGGTATCTCGCAGTTCGACGTTTCTGGTTGTATGTCCTTCTCATTGCTTGTATGTGGTTGTATTTGTTATCACTATATAATCATTATTCCTGAATTCGACACAAAGTAACCAATGAAAATCACGGGAATTGTGAAATGAGTTATTTTAGAAGGCTATTTTTTAATTTGCCAACAGGTCTTAAAGTTAAGATGGTCTCTGGCTATAGCACATGTCTTGTTGAATTTAAAATCGGTCATGGTTTAAAATGATCAATGATGTATATTAACTTGCTTACGGAATCTCAATGTTATCGTTCTTCTTCAATGTGACATTCGACCAGATGAATATCTGTTATTAACTGGGACATACATTTTACATCAATAATAGTTGCGTACCATCTACAAATTGTATCATGTCCAAGGGCTAGAATGTGGGACAGGGGGTACAACAAACCCGCACACTGTTATCATATTGTCGTATTTGTATAATGTAAACACAGCGGGCTGTTTGCTGGGGTTTTCCCGCGTGCTGCTGAGTATGCAGACGAACGAGTATGATAATTCAGTCACCGTGCCGTACTCGTATCCTGCTGTATAGTTATGTGAGTTTATACCCAAGTCCTCAGTGAGTGAGTGAATCATACCTCGTCCAATTTTGCGAGCATTTGTGCGTACACACTCACACGGGTTTCTGTTGTTGACTGGAAATAACTGCACGTGCAACCAGTTAAGATATCTCGGCCCCTTCTCACGTTTTTCCCAGTTCATACTTCACCAGCTTCATTTGTGTTCCAAGTGACAAATGGATACATTGAAATAACTGGATTTCTCTATTTATCGTGTGAGTATTTTATCATATGTTTGCGAGTATTGTACAAGCTATCTTTCTAGTGAATACTGCAGTTGGTAGTCATTATCTTATTCAGGACATGCTTAAACAAAGAATTTATTTTGGTAGTTGAGATTTTATAGGTAATATTTACATTCAATGATTTACCATTGCTTCCTTCGCAGTCCTGCTGCCAATCTGCATGCAGCTAACACTTTACATTGATTACATTTGGATGTCTGAGATGCGCCCACCACCCATACGTTATTCTCCCTCTTCAGTATTGCAGTGGCTTCTGGACTTTTGACCTAAGCCCAATGCAATGTAGGAATATCTTTAATGATATATATGGATACCTTCAGTGACATGTATGGATACATTTAATGACATGTAGAAATACCTTTAATGGCATGTAGGATACTTTCAATGGCATGTATGGATACTTTCAAGTGTTTGACAGTTGTTGATTTGTTTCGTAAGTGTCATCCATTTCTTAAGCAAATTCCGACTCCGGACCGAGCACATACCACATAATGAACACATTAATATAGAGTCCAACCATATCACACTCTAGAGTATTAACCATATAAAGACCATCATGAAACTTGTTCACCACAAACTTTTCAAATATAAAACGATGGATGATATCAGGAAGTTCAAAGCGTGACCGTCATCATATATAAGACATGTTGGCTATTTGGAAAACAGCTTTCTAAAATGACTCTGAGTCTTCCCGTGATTTTCATTGGCTGTCAACACATAGTATAAACATAGTGACCAATAAAGACCAGTATACTTTTAAAAAATAATTATATTTAAAAAAAGGACATTGCACACAATACAATTTCAATACGACAGCCAGTAGCCACTTTATGTGTATCTTAACAAATAAACTAGTCACGTCCAGTAGGGCCCTCCCTATAGTTTAACATTTGGGTTAACTAAGATGTTCATATATCAAATAACAAATGTCCACCAGAATGCAACATCAAAGTAGATCGGATCAGTCTGAAGCAGGTCAACATATTCAAATATGTGGGTACTTTTATAGATTTAGATGGAAGATGGAACAAGTCAAATGTAGAATTGGCCAGGCAAAGATAACATTTCACAATATGAAGAATATCCTATGTAATGCATCTTTGTCAATTGTGGTGAGAAAATGAGGTCTTAGAAGTTATATCGAACCAATTCTAATGTATGGAAGTGAATCTTGGACAGTCAGCAGAATAGTGCAAAACTATATAGAGGCAGCAGAGAACTGTTTTTTTTAGAGAAATGTTAAGAACACCATGGACAGATAAATAGCGTAATGAGTATAGGGGTGTGAGATGTTAGCGATCTTACATTTCAGTGACTCTGCAAATGAGGACGGTAGCCATCTCCTCTCCCTCGCAGTCTTTACTTCCCGGATTAATCCGTTACCCATTCAAGACTGGGTCGATCCGGGAATCGTTGCTATCTGAAAAACATTTCCGCCTCAACTGTGAAGCCAGTGCGCTAATCACTGTACTATTCAGCTCCCATTGAACACATTGTAACAACAAGCAAATTGAAGATCAAGAAGGGTGGGGGAGATAAGATACTTGTCAACCTGGCATTGTGGCATGGGAGAACATCGGTATCAGAAATGATTGACAGCACACGAAATAGAAGGTAATGCAAAATAAGTTAAACAGGTTACTAGAAAAACCTAATTATAAATAAAAATAGATTGTTTAAAAGTATATAAAAACATACAATAAAACAAAACAGGACAATTTTCTACGTATCGGTCCAAATGGGACCTTTTCAAGAAACTAATAACGTTTAAAATAAACAAAACTGATAACTGAGTTGACCAGGGAATGTGTCCCTTATGCAGAAACATTACCCAGTACTGGTTGTGAAACGCATGTCCAGTAAAAGAGAAATTGCGTGCTTTCAATATGCGGACATATATTTGCGCCATATTGATGAGTAAGCCGAGTTGGTAAGGGGGGGGGGGGTGTTTTAGGGGGAAGAAAGAGTAAGAAATTGGTCGCAGGGGGGGGGGGCTACCAATAGAAGTAGAGACTATAGAAATATACAATAAATATACGAAATAGAAGGCTGTGGAAAGACATGATAAGCAAACGCCACACGGCATGGACAATAAGAAGAAAATGTACCTCTATTGGCAAGGTTCCCTTCTTTCAACCGTGGACGTTAGTTCAATTTGGTTATATCAGAGCTTTTAACAATAAAAATATAATGGGGGTCGCAGTTCTAGTAATATAATCACAACGACCTCCCGGATTATGGTTGTTATCTAGTTTTAAAATAGGTCAGCCACGCATAAATAGGTCAGGGCAGCCATACTCACTAAACGCTGATTTTTCTGATAATTCTGAAACTCGTTTCCGAGTTCCTTTATTTCCTGCCGTCCTATTTCTGTGTTAATGAGGGCAAGCGATAAATGTAAGAACTTTTGAATATGATCATATTTGAATGTGTGACTCTTACTTTAATACATATTTGCACATTTAATATTGCCTAGTAAACTATCTCAACATGTAGTTTATGATATTTATGTGTTGTATTCAACTTTCTAACATCAGATTCTCATATTGTAACATAGATTCCTACATACTTTCTGTAAATCTAGTTTTCTTCAATTCTATTCCCAATTTTTGTGCATGTTCATCATGACAAGGCCGTGTTGTTGAAATGTTGATTCTGTGTATTTGTCTTATTTGTAATACTGAATGTGAACTATTTTTCATTGTATTTTTACATCGAGATGCTAGATCATTGGTCTCACACCCACGAGATCCAGAGTTCGATCCCCGGTAAGGAATGGGTTTCCTCTGTCGGAGTGAAAAAAATCCACCCTTAACAGGCATGCGCCCTTTATTACAAATGCCACTCAAAATCTCCCTGCAATTCCCAAACGATAAAAATACAGCATTGGCAGGCAGTATTTGTGAAATATTGTTTCATTTATCACACGGTAGACAGTTTTACTGACCATTTAGTCCTACCATCACTGTACTGTCAGTGTACTGATGAGCATTTTTTTTCCTCTGTATTCATTGTCAAACTCCTGCAGATCTGCAGGATGTGGTCCGGAGAACGGAATGCTCCGTGTCATGGTTTACAGCTTAGCTGCGATATGTGTGCCTTTCGGCCTGAAATATCTAACTTCATCGTGTCTTATGGGTGATTCACCATGTGGGATGAGACAGCCAACTGCGCCCAAAGGCCTCATTAATCGCCTCTTACGTCATAATTGACAGGTGGTAGTGACATCTATTCTTGTCTCCCTGTTCAAACCCCTGTAACACATTTAGCTTTGGATCTAATGATATTTTTGAATATCTAGCAACTCAATTATATATCAGCTGATTTATTCATCTCCCCCTTCCCTCCCAATCCCTAACATTATCTCGCTACCAGTAAAAAAAATATACTAAGTAGTATGTGAAATTGTGCTTGGCCTACATTCCCATTCATTCCTTTGTAAAGTTGCGTTAAACCATGGATCTCTAGATAGAAGGAAATGTTATGAATATTGTGACGTTAAGGCAGTGGTTAGTTGTAAACACAGGAAGTTTCTTATAGTATGTAACGTGAACGCTAGAGACAAAATACTGTTCACGACTTAGACTGGGAAAATCATTACATTATATACTTGAACCAATATGTGAAGACTGTGAAGAGGAAAATACAATAGATCATTTCCTACTCCATTGTCATAAATACAACCATCATAGGCAAGACCTAAAAGATTACTACCTAAACAATAAAATACCATATAAATTAGAAAAGGTTCTGGGCCATGATGTACCACCAGATAGGCTAAAACTAATTAAACAATTTATAACCAGGACTAAATCCCTAATTAAAAATCTAAGCAAGTCAAAAACAAAATAAGTCATTGTTTGTCATCAGTCTTTCTACAGGTCTCTCTCCACAGCTTTCAACAAATAACAACCGAGGAACGCTAACCACAGGATAAGACTGGCAATATGGACAATTTTTGGCATAATCGCACGCACGGTTTCAAACTCCCCCAGGCATTAGTGTCACTCTTAAATAAAAAAGCAATACCACCGGAAATAAACAGTTTAATACAACTAGCAACATAACATTCTTTTGCAATAATAGTGCGCACGGTTCTCAATTCGCCCAGACCATAGGTCACACTTAGATAAAAGGCATCTTGGCCACAAATAAACATCAACTCCACCTAGCAATATAGATAATACATAGCAATAGCACGCACGGCTTTCCAAACACCCAGACCATTAGGTCACATTTAGATAAAAGCTAATACGGCCTGATATAACCAAAATAGACTTCTGTCTTAGGTTGAAAGGGTCGTGGCTCAGCTAAGAGGCTTTAATCCCCCATTTAACAAACAAACAAACAAAAATACTATTCACAAGAATTACTACTTCCAATATGAAAACAGAATACGTGCATGGTTTGGACATATATGCCGACATGATTTCATAGCAGAAACGATCCTGCAGGACACAGTTGAAGTTGGAAGGAGCAGAGGGAACGAAGATAATCACGGAAAAATAACGTCTAAGAATGGAGGAGTCACGCTTTTTCTACACTCAGCCTCATCACTGAATATATACATCGCTAGAGGAATCTGTATGTTGATGCGTCCAATGATTAACTCCTACCACCTTGACGTCTTATGGCTCTTATGGATATAAATACGCATTCGAATTTGTTGCCTGAGTTTCTGTGAAAGTGCTTTGATGTTGAAGTTTTCAGCTAGATAAAAGGAACTAAGGTGCTGCGGTGGCGCACTTATTATATAACGTTCTCTATTTAGATTTTGTTAGTTTCACTCCACGGTAGTTATGAGCAATACAGACCGTGTATCCTTTTGTGAAATGGAGATTGATTGTTTTCTTTAGATATTTATTATATACTCATATGCCCAACATCTTAGTGGTGTGCAGTGCTTTGAGAAGAAGCCTCCTTCTCAGAGAAGGTAAATTTTAGTAGTTTTATAGTTTCTATGCGTCTCGCAAATGCAGAGTTGTAGTCATGAAAATTAGGTCTCCTACTAAGCATCCTTTCCTGTCAGAGCTGTCAGTAGCAGCCCAGCTTTAGACGATTGTCACTGGGAGAAGTGGGCCAGCCAACTGTGCATTCCCCGCCTTCCAGTGAGGCTCTCAAATTATGCAGGGCTAACATGTTTGCATGATTCTGGGTTCTTCTATGGATCGTCGTGGCCTGCATGCAGTTATTGCTTTTTACCACATCCCATGTGCCACTGGTTCATAGCCTGAGCACCACGTACACCGTGACAGCTAGGGCCATGGTCAGGCTGGAGCTAATGATGTGCAATGTTGAGTCCTCTTAATGCACCACAGAGGGAAACGTAAGTATACAGATCAACATGTGTACTTAAGTAGAGCATAGGTTTTTGAAGTTTCACTTCAACACATCATACGGACTATCACTAAGGGGTTATGAGGTGTAAACACGAAAACATACAATACACAAGGCATTTTCAACGTTTCAAACCGTTAGGGCTTTCTCAAGAATATATAAAACAAGCAGTGAAAATGGTAAAAACAATCTTACCACCGTAGAGACACTAGATACACTATTAACATGTAAACAATACGAAGTTCAAGTGAAACTTAAAAACATGTGTTCTACGTAAGTACTATTGTTATTCCGTTTCTCAGCAGTATTACCTTTTGATGATTGTCGTATACTGTGTAGCTTCCACAAGAGGAATGTCTCACTACATTAGCAAGTCAACTACCGAAAGTTGACTGTTGCGTAATGATTGGTCTAATAGGCCAAATAGAAAGACATTTAGATTTTCCACAAGTTATATACCGAGAGTTTACTGTTGCATAATATTTGGTCTTATAGAGAAACCGTTAGATCTTCCTCGAGTCATGTACCGAGAGTTTTTTTTAAATGGTTGTATATCCTATACTTGGATGTTGCCGTCTAGCTAGCATTTTTTAGCTATATTGATTTTCTCGGCAATAAAAATACGTTCATTAGTTTGCCATTTCTCTGTGAACGGTCTCAATGTACAATTGCCTGCAGCGGAATTCGAACACTGTATCTTGGTTGTCATAAACTGAGCCAAGCCGCCCTAGAGCCGGACACACTGAAAGTTTGCTGTTCGATATCGTATTATACTTTTATTTTCTTTGGTTTCATATATAATATAACTATCTATCTGTATTTTAATTGTCAGTTCCCCCTATCTTTCTCTCTCTCTCTCTCTCTCTCTCTCTCTCTCTCTCTCTTCGTGTCATGGCGATGGTTGATGCGGTATCAAGAGCAATCTGAAGCACAAAGAGTCTTACACATTATGTATAAGGAATGTCAGGACCACACTTGTGCGGTTGCTATGTGGCTCCGCAAACGTGCTGCTCTTATTAAAGTAATGATACTTATATTTTGGGTGCTTGACTTTTCTAATATCCTTGATGAGAATTACCTTTTCTTTGTAGATGATTTATTTGTTATATTTTATCCTCAGTTGCCCTTCTTTTGGTAGCATTTACTATTTTATATACTATTTTATTCAGTGATTAGCCTCACTCAATGATTGATGTTGGCACAATGTTCGTTTATACTTTTCTATATTTGTTCTGGTATCCATTTCGATCGTTCTCGGAAGCCGTTTATGTTCTATAATAAATATGTGCTCTACTTGGAGTCGTTTCCAGACCATTATTTTAAGAAAGTCAATTCTCTACCAACTGCGTCACAACATTTGTTGTGGGAGTAATTATATGTCGGCAGCACATGATTGATGATGATGATGGGTCATCAAATATGTTAATACACTCTTGGAATGTGGGCAGTGTGCCATGAAGTCGAAGCAGACATCTATTAGACCACGTTGGCGATCAATAAGAGAATTGACCTCCAGATCGCTGCTTGGGGAGAAAATATTTTGTTACACGGCATGAGAACAGAAAACCGCGTTGCGTATAAAAAACAAGAATATTTCTTCTTTTTCTTCTCCTCCATCTTCTTAGCTTGTTAACGATACTGACAATTCATAGTTAGCGTTAGGCTGCCAGCCAACATTGTCGTAACATTTTGTTAATGACAATGACATACGTAGCAGTAATTGTTAGGCTGCCAAATTTGACGTAACCGTAAATACGTCACGCATTTTGCGTGAATGGACACATGATATGTCCATATGATTTTCACATCCATGTTCTTCTTCTGAGTACGATTAATATTTCTGCAGATTAACATGATAAAATACCTGCACATTAACATGGATAAAACTCCTGCACGTTAACATAATAACACTCCTGCACATAAAGTAGTTTGAAGAATGGAATGCATTATATCATGGTTTCCATTTTTAGCTGCGATATCTATGCCTTTTGGTCACAACACATCTGACTTCTGGACTACTTTTGCCATTTATTAAAATTTCACCCAGACCCCACCCCTAACACTCACCTTAGTCGCATCTTACGTGATACATGACAAGGCATATTGCTGCTGATCTTTTCTCCCTTTTCTGGTCCCGTCAATGCACCTACGATTTTCTTTTGATTATGGACTCTTTATTTGCTTTCATGCTTCCTTGTTATTGACACTAACATAACGTAGCAGTCAGCGTTAGACTGCCAGCATTGCCGTAACATGTTTCCTTCAAGGGCATATCTTATGGTCATATGATTTTTCAGTTCAATGTCTGAGATATTTACTAGTATATACTTTATAGTCCGTTTATGAATACATAAAAACATGGTTGGAAACAATGTACTAGTATATACTTTATAGTCCGTTTATGAATACATAAAAACATGGTTGGAAACAATTTACTAGTATATACTTTATAGTCGGTTTATGAATACATAAAAACATGGTTGGAAACAATTTACTAGTATATACTTTATAGTCCGTTTATGAATACATAAAAACATGGTTGGAAACAATTTACTAGTATATACTTTATAGTCTGTTTATGAATACATAAAAACATGGTTGGAAACAATTTACTAGTATATACTTTATAGTCCGTTTATGAATACATAAAAACATGGTTGGAAACAATTTACTAGTATATACTTTATAGTCCGTTTATGAATACATAAAAACATGGTTGGAAACAATTTACTAGTATATACTTTATAGTCCGTTTATGAATACATAAAAACATGGTTGGAAACAATTTACTAGTATATACTTTATAGTCCGTTTATGAATACATAAAAACATGGTTGGAAACAATTTCTTCGAAACTTCAAGTTAGATCGCAGCAGAGATTTTATTCATGACCTACATAAATATTTTTTTCTCTTAGAAAATATAAAAATAAATTAATATTTAAAATGTTAAATTACGTCCTTTTTAGGTTATAGATATATCAACCTCATTCTATTGCACATAATATAATAGTTTATATAGTTAAACAGCAGCCTTGACCTAAACATAGTTTTCTAACACTAAAATGCATCTACGAAATTACAATTCTCGCTTTCCACGTGCACCCAATTCGACACAATAGAGACATGACCAATCTTCAAAAGTCATAAAGTTTTTAGTTGACAATTAACTTTGAGATAATTTCCGTGCTTGTCACTGTGATATGTAACGGCAGTGAACAATGAAAATCCGGAAATATTCCAGTATTCCAACAGAAGTAAGAATAAAATATTACTAGAGAATTACCTGCCTACTACAGTATAACATTTAAAATATACACGTATTTGCAGTGGTCTTAAGACATCAAAAGAATTCACTGGTTAGTGTGTGAAAAATCCATACCATCTATGGACTAAATGGTAAGATTTTAGTCATTGATATTCAAAAGTTGTATGCCAAAATCTCTGCGATCTAACAGGTAGTTTCGGAGAAAATCGTTTCTTACCATATTAAAGAATTAGTAAACCGACTATACTTTGTGTCTTGTAATGTGATCAATCCTCAATATAAGACCTGCTGACTCACAGGAAACAGCCGTCTAAAGTGATTCTACTTTTCCCCTGATTTTCATTTATTATTTATGTGTATACTTTGTGTCGACATCGAATGAAAATCACTGGAAAAATCTAATGTGTCACGATGTAAAGCTTTTTTTCCTAATGAGCCCAGAGGTCATATATTGGCACTTGGTCACGTTTGTACTACGTTTCTCTAGATACAAGGACAGCACCAGGATTCACGTCACGATAACGGTTGTAAACATACATTGTGGGGGTTGAAAGGACGTTGATCATTGCCTTTTTGTACTCGGGTTTTCCCATATATACCCCGTCCCACTAAACGAAAGGACACGCCACCAGCTGAGAGTACCACTCATAGCACGTAACTCCGTAGATTCAAGCTATAGTTCCCAGGAATCTCAGAAAAATAACTTCGTAAATAAGACTTTACGAACTATATTCCAACTTGCAACCACATGTAAAGAATGTTAACAGCGTAACCACTCGTATCGGAGTTCGTTAAAACGTAAACATGAACTAGTCTCCGATTTGCGTGAAATATATTGGTATGCCTTGATTATTTTTGGCACGCGACTCCAATTATGTAAATAGTGACCAATTAAAAGTCAAACAATAATCAAAAACGTAACGAACGTGGTCCAAATTAATTCACCTAGGAGGCCTGTAATGTCAAGAACCACGAACCACAACGCTAGGGAGATCCCCATAAATACACAACGTCAAGTAGACTGCAAATTATTTTTAATATTTTGATCCAGTCGTGATCACCAATATTTAAGACCTGTTGACTGAATTGGGAATAATCCTTCTATAGTGAGATATTTCATTTTTCAGGTGATTTTCATTGGCTGTTGACACAAAGTATACACACAGTGACAAATGAAAATCACGGGAAAAGACCAATGTCTCACTTTAGAAATATGAGCCAGCAGGACTGTTTAGTTGAGGTAGGCGCGACGCTGTCAGAGCTGTCTAAAATTATATCTTGAAACGTCTTGGGGGAAAGCGAGGGGCATGAACAAGATGAACGGTTGGAGGAATTGAGTTAAAGTGATAACAGAGATAAATGCAAGTGTATAGAAGCGTTTTTAGAGGCAGAAAGACATTGGAAATGGTAAAGATAAGCAAAAGGAACAGGTAGAATGTGGTAGACGAAACGTGAATAAGATTAAGAGATGGAGAATAGGGAGCAGAAGGTAGTCGGAAGTAGGGAGGAGGGAGAGAGAAAATGAGGTAGAAAGAGAGAGTGCGTGGATGAAGATTGTGGAAGAAGGATGTAGAAAGAAGGAGTAGGACGTAAAGATGAGGTACAGAGAGGAGATTGCCAGAGAAGGAGGCAGAGAGAGGACAATGGTAGAAAGAGGTAACGAGACGGAGAGGGATGTCGAGAGAGGGAAAAGAAAGAGGTAAAGAGGTGGAGAAGGAAGTAATTGGAGTAGTCGGAGAATGAGGTAGGGGGAAAGAAAAGAATAAGGTGAGAAGCAAAAATTATGGTGAGATGATAGTGAGACGGATGGGGGGGGGAGAAAGGAGATAGAGATTGGGAAGAAAGAAGGGGGAAGAGAAATTAGAGTAAGGCAGAAGGAACATCAGTGTGTTTCTAGGGCTTGAGAGGGGAGCAAAGAATAGCAACAACGTTCACCTTCGATGCATGACGTAATAAGCGACTAAAGAAGTTTTGGGGCTATTCCATATAGGGTAGCATTCCATATTTGGCTATTCCATATAGGGTCAAAGTGACCCAAAGCCATGCTCAAGTTGGATATATCGGGCTGAAAGGCGCAGATATGTAAGCAATGCTGTAAACCATGACACAACGTATTCCGTTCTCCGGACTACATCATGCTAATCTGCAGGAGTTTGAGAACGAACGCAGAATAAGACGGAAGGTAATGGTTTGGCTTTGGTATAGAAGGAAGGGATACAGTTAGAAGTGGGGATAGAGAGAGAGAGAGAGGAAGGAAAAGCTGCAGAAAGAGGTACAAATCTGAGATGGATATAGAGTGGGTAAAATAAGAGATAGGCAGAGAAAGAGAAAGAGAGAACAGCTGAAAGAGGTAAAATCGGGAATCGACGTAAAGTGGATAAGAAAGGGATAGGCAGAGGAGGTATACAGATAAATTGAATGCTGAATTTAATAGCTGTGTTTTTGTCAAGTTCAAGAAATCTTGGCTAGATATTTGATGACGGCAAGCTTCCAATAATGGCAACAAATGTCAAGTTGTAGCCAGTACACTCCCTCTCACTTGTCATCTGTTTGTTGTTGGGCTGGAAGTTCGCATTATTTCTATATGAGTTTCTGTGTCATCAACGAGGAAGGCATATCAATATGTGGAGGCTTGCACGAGGATTTTTCTGGGGGAGAAATAGAGAGGCTGTTGTAAATGTGTAGCAGTTGATTGATGTAATTGTCGGGAAATGGAATGCAAAAGTATATCATGCCAAGGAGCAAAATAATATGATAGAGAATTGAGCAAGAAAACAATTGATGTTATGTAGAAAAGATATGCAGTGGTAAGAAGTAGGACAACAAGAGACATTGCAAGAAATTGAAAATATGATTGAACGAGGGTAGGAAATGAGTGAAGATAATTTATTTTCGAGTAAGAAATGTTATTTTGTCGTAGCTACTTTGCTATTCTTGATCTACTAGCAGTACTACCTTCTAATGATTATTCTTGATTAGTAACCAGCATTATTTCAAAGAGGGAGCGGCATCTCCACAGATGCTCCTGCTCACCATTTCAAAGGTCATCTAGGAATGTATAAGCTCAGCTTTCCAGTCAATTGTTGGCTTTGGGTTCTTTTGATCCTTTCTTTCTAAAGAGGACACACTTTTCTCCCTATCCACGGTTCACTCTCATTTCTATCATTCTCTGAGCATGTACATTGTCTCTTTCAGCATCCACTTCACCACTTTGTATATCTCTTTCAGCATCCACTTCACCACTTTGTATATCTCTTTCAGTCTCCACTTTACAACTTTGTATGTCTCTTTCAGTCTCCACTTTACAACTTTGTATGTATCTTTCAGCATCCACTTTACCACTTTGTATATCTCTTTCAGTCTCCACTTTACCACTTTGTATATCTCTTTCAGTCTCCACTTTACAACTTTGTATATCTCTTTCAGTCTCCACTTTACAACTTTGTATGTATCTTTCAGGATCCACTTCACCACTTTGTATATCTCTTTCAGCATCCACTTCACCACTTTGTATATCTCTTTCAGTCTCCACTTTACAACTTTGTATGTATCTTTCAGCATCCACTTTACCACTTTGTATATCTCTTTCAGTTTCCACTTTACAACTTTGTATATCTCTTTCAGCATCCACTTTACCACTTTGTATGTATCTTTCAGCATCCACTTTACCACTTTGTATATCTCAGTCTCCACTTTACAACTTTGTATATCTCTTCCAGCCTTCACGTCACCACTTTGTATATCTCTTTCAGTCTCCACTTTACAACTTTGTATATCTCTTTCAGCCTCCACTTCACCACTTTGTAGGTCTCTTTCAGCTTCCACTTCACTACTTTGTATCGCCCGTGTGTTGCCGGGGCCCAAAAGGGGAGCAAAGAATAGCAACACTGTTTTACATTCCATCCATGTCGTAAGAGGCCACTAAGGAGGTTATGGGATGGAGTTGGCTATCCCATTCCATATAGGGTCAGTGACCCAAAGCCATGCTGAAGTCGGATGTGTCAGGCTGAAAGGCGCAGATATCGCAGCAATGCTGTAAACCATGACACAGCGCATTCCGTTCTCCGGACTGCATCCTACTAATCTGCAGGAGTTTGAGAACGAACGCAGAAGAAGAAGAAGACTACTTTGTATGTCTCTTTCAGCTTCCACTTCACCACTTTGTCTCTTCCAGCCTCCACGTCAACACTTTTTATGTCTCTTTCAGCTTCCACTTCACCACTTTGTCTCTTCCAGCCTCCACGTCACCACGCTGTAGTGTATCCATAACTGCCCTAGTTAACTCATCCTCGGTTTCTTATCACTGTGCCATCATCCAAGTTATCTTTTGACGCCAATGCATCAACTTGTTCGTTGTCTCAGTATCCTGCATGAACTGGACAATGTAATGTTTGACCACTCAATGAGACACGATTCTCTTTCCAAAATATCTTGTAAGGAACAGTTGAGTGTGAAATAATAAGAGGAGGTCAGAGGAAAGTATGGATTGATAATATTAAAGACTGGATAGGATTAAGATTCTCCACGCTTAAAGAACTGATAACAGAGAAACATGGCGAAATTTTTGCGTTGAGTCGACACCCCTACGACCCTGAAGGTTTATGGGTTTGATGATGGTGATGATGAACTAGACGGTATATGATAAATTAGTATTTTTTAAGAAGAATAATCCACTACTTTTCCTACCAAGCATTTCATGAATAATTTGTATTTTATATCGTTGAATTATGTCTGCTTGCTGAGGGATACTGATCACATCCTACAGACGCGCTGAGTGCACATTGGTCAATTGCAGATTGTTGAAACATGTTATATTGTCAATACTCAAGTATATACTTACTCCTTATGTTATATCTTTCTTCGTATTATTCTTCTCCTCCTCCTCCTTCTTCTTCTGCGTTCGCTCTCAAACTCCTGCAAATTAGTGAGTAATAGTCCGGAAAACGGAATGTAGTGTGTCGTGGTTTACAGGTTAGCCGTGATATCTACGCTTGACACATCCAAATTCAGCATAGCTTCTGTATGGGATGGGATAGCCAACTCCACCTCAAAATGTTCTTAGTCTCCTCTGACGACATGTATGGAGAGTAAATCGTGTTGCTTGTACAAACGCCTGTACAATTGTGTCGCCCTGATAAGTGATCAGTCTATATCAGCTAGCTGAAACCGTGAACATCCGAATACTTACACAGTAATAGCTCAGGTTTATTACAATCGGATATACGTGACTGAGATGAGCAAATATCGCTGGCAGGATGCATGCACGTTAGTGGCAGGATGCATGTACGTTAGTGGCAGGATGCATGTACGTTAGTGGCAGGATACATGTACGTTAGTGGCAGGATACATGTACGTTAGTGGCAGGATACATGTACGTTAGTGGCAGGATACATGTACGTTAGTGGCAGGATCCTTGTACGTTAGTGGCAGGATGCATGTACGTTAGTGGCAGGATACATGTACGTTAGTGGCAGGATGCATGTACGTTAGTGGCAGGATGCATGTACGTTACTGGCAGGATCCTTGTACGTTAGTGGCAGGATGCATGTACGTTACTGGCAGGATGCCTGTACGTTAGTGACAGGATGCATGTACGTTAGTGGCAGGATCCTTGTACGTTAGTGGCAGGATGCATGTACGTTAGTGGCAGGATGCCTGTACGTTAGTGGCAGGATGCCTGTACGTTAGTGGCAGGATGCATGTACGTTAGTGGCAGGATGCATGTACGTTACTGGCAGGATCCTTGTACGTTAGTGGCAGGATGCATGTACGTTACTGGCAGGATGCCTGTACGTTAGTGACAGGATGCATGTACGTTAGTGGCAGGATCCTTGTACGTTAGTGGCAGGATGCATGTACGTTAGTGGCAGGATGCCTGTACGTTAGTGGCAGGATGCCTGTACGTTAGTGGCAGGATGCATGCACGTTAGTGGCAGGATGCATGTACTTTAGTGGCAGGATACATGTACGTTAGTGGCAGGATACATGTACGTTAGTGGCAGGATGCCTGTACGTTAGTGGCAGGATGCCTGTACGTTAGTGGCAGGATGCATGCACGTTAGTGGCAGGATGCATGTACTTTAGTGGCAGGATACATGTACGTTAGTGGCAGGATGCATGTACGTTAGTAACAGAATGTGAACTGAATAAGTGCCATCTTCGCATCGATATTGTGGCTGCCTCGGAGTACAGAAATGCCTCTGTATCTCGACTTGATAGTATAATCTAGCAAGCTGTGCTTTATCTTTCTCTGCTTTCGCTCTCAAACTTCAGCTGATCTAGTCTGAAGAGATGTGTATGCGTTGTCAGAGTTTACAGCTTGGCTGAGATATCTGCGCTCTTGGTCTGACTCATCCAAATCACCATGACTTTTTGGGTTTCTTAGATATATGGGATGCGATAGCTAGCCACCTCACACTTTCTTATTCGCTTCTTACGACATACATTGCAGGTCACAATCTGGTTATAATGTTCTTCTGTTTCTGGTCCCGGCAACAGGCGAACTATATCAATAATAGAACGTGACAATGTTTGGAACCTAGAACTGACTGCTTCCTCTATCAATCAGTTAGACGGATCAAGGCTCTGTACGCTAAAACGTAAACATGAACTAGCCCCCGAATTGAGTGAAATCTATTGGTTGGCCTTTGTTATTTTTGGCATGCGACACCAAGTATGTAAATAGTGACAAATTAAAAAGTCTAACAATAATTTTTTTTAAAACATAACGAATGTGGTTCAAATTAATTCAGCTAGAAGACGTGTATTTATTGTCAAGAGCTATGGCTCGGCTGTGTGTTTCTGCCGCCTGAAAAGGAATGTAAAGAATAGCGACACTGTTACCTGTCAAGCATTTTGTAAGGAGCGACTAGGGAGATTGTGGGATGAAGGCTGTCCCATTCCATATAGGTCAGTAAACCAGAAACCATGCTGAAGTCAGATGTGTCAGGTCGAAAGGCACAGGTATCGCAGCTAAATTGTAAACCATGACACAACACACTTCGTTCACCGGTTCTACATCCTGCTGATCTGCAAGGGTTTGAGAACGAACGCAGAAGCAGAGAAAGTCTGAGCTTAAACAAATAATGATCAGAAAGAACTGCTGTATAAAGAAATGATTGTTCCTGGAGAAATGTTCTCACGGTTAGCAAAAACGTATATTTTTTATATCCTTGTTTACATTGGGTGTTTGAAAATTTGGAATCATGGGAAGCAACACCAGTGGGGTCATATTGTGATAGGCGGTACAAAGAGGCACAACTGAAATTTTGTGAGACTCAGATACTTGTACCTGGTGTGCTGTGTCAACATGAAATCTTACTCAACAACGGATGATTTCAGTATCATTTTGGTTCAGTATCCAAAGCATCTTCAAGATTCTTACAGTCTCCAATATGTTTTTTTTTTCTGTATCTTTTTCTGAATTGTTTGCTTAACATACATTATTTGTGTATGGTTATAATATACCATCAATCATTAAATAAGCAACCTCTTCTTTTTCGCGTAGTAATTTTGTGTGCTGCATTTAAAATACACAAAACAAGTAAATTTACAAATCTGATCCATTTACGGACCCAGATGTGCATTTTTATAAAAAGTGAACAAATTCAGGACCGACACATAAGCAGTTGTCTACACTAAGGTTAAAAAAAACGCACTCACTGTCAGTAATTCAGGGCATAATTAATACCGTGTATAACCCTTCTTCTTCTTCTTCTCTCGTTCACTTGAAACATGTCTATATCTGTAATTCTGTCTCCTTAATAAAACTCACTGTCTTTTGTAGTTCACACAGTGACCCTTAGAGCTTTGATTCCAGTGTTGTTTCCTCTGGCCAACATGTATGCTTCAGCGTTTCATACTCAGAACAATCTAGAAGTATATTCTTGGTGCTCTGTGATAATGTGATAGTCATCTTGTGTTGGTGTTTGTGGCTTTCTGATGGTAGGTGATTAGTACATCTGGTTGGTCTGCAGCAGCACCTTCCTTAGCCAGTTGGTCTGCTTTTTCATTTCCTGATATGGTATTCCACAGTGAGAGGTTATCCACTGCATGGTTACCCTATACTGGTAAGACAGTTCATTAAGTAGTTTTTGCAAGTCCGTTAGTTTTCCAGACTGGGGAGCTTGAAGCATTGACCTTGCATCTGTCAGGAATACCACGGGCTGTAGGCCAGAGTTGGAGTTCAGCAGTTTTTCAGTTGCTACCCTAAATGCCTGGATATATGCATCATAATTATTGCAAAATGCCCCTGTTGGTGTTCTGATAGTATCTCTACGCTTGTGTGGATATTCTATATATATACATCTGCACCTCCATTTCTCACTGCATTCTGTGCTGACCCAACTGTGTATACTCTTACCCATATGTCCTCTGGATATTCCACGTCCAGGAAACTGAGGGTGACTGTCCTTCGCCGCACACTATTCTGTTCGTCCTCGCTTAGTATTCCTTTCACGTGGTTCTGAATGTATATTGGCATTCCATGCCTTTCACTCCAATGGGTTTGTTCTGGTACATACCTTAAGGGACTGTCAACTTCAGGTAGGTCTGTACGTTGTCTACGGAGTCGTTTAGCTTGGTGGATAAAGCTGCTTCTTTTCAGTCACCCCATTGCTAGATTTTGGAATCTTTCCTTCATTGGATGACTTGGCATACACTTAAACGTTTCTGCTTGTATTAGCACCTTTGTGTCTCTGCGTTCACCAAGTGTTTGCATTCTTCCCATTTACTGCATCTCTACTATGGGTGTTGATTTCATTGCTCTTAGCATTATCCTGAACACCTGTTTTTGCACTTTATCGAGTTCTTGTAATGTGGTATTTGATGCAGGACAGCACACAACTGAACCATATTCCAGGTGTGGTCTTATGCCTTGCTGGTACACTTTACAGAGTATATTCCCACTGGCTCCCCATGTGGTTCCACTTAGTTTTCCCAGGACAACTAACTTTCTCCTGTATTTTGTTGTTGCTTTGTTTATGTGCTGCTTCCATGTCATCTTATCATCAGAAGTAACTCCGAGGTATGTAGGTTGTTTGTCTTCTTTCAAAAGCCTCCTTCTATCTTGATATCACCGGCTTTTTGTTTTGGTGAGAGGGTAAAGAGTGTAGTGCTGTTCTTATCTTTGTTAATGCTGACGCACCATCTATTTGCCCATAAAGTTAAGGCATCAATAACTCTTTGTATTTGTTTAGTGGCCACTGTCGCATGTTCTTCCGTGCACCAGATCACCAGGTCGTCAGCATACATTGCCACTTTGATCCCGTGTGGTAGTTCAGCAACTAGGTCATTGATGTAAACCAAGAAAGGATTGGGTGATAGGACTCATCCCTTGGGGACTCCATGACGCAGTAGGACTTTCTTGCTTTTGCCACCATTCAAATGTACCCTGGTTTGCAACCTGGTACCAGGTTTTTCTTCTATTATGCAGGTATGCATTTACCTATTTGTACATTCTTGAGCTAACCCTGCAATTTCGCAATTTCTTTAAGAGTCCTTCTTTCCAAACCTTGTCAAATGCTTTCCTGAAGTCTATCCATGCTACTAGTACCTTTTTCTTATCTTGGAAGGCGTCCTCAATCTCTTGGGAGACGTAGGTTGCTTGATCTTCAGTAGAGTAGCACTGTCTGAAACCTGCTTGCTGCGATACCAGAAGATTTTCACTTTCAAGGTACCACTATATTCTAAGATTGATAATGCGTTCTATTGTTTTGCATAAACAGCTTTTGAGGCTGATGGGCTTGTAGTTGGAGAATGTGTTATCATATTTTCCTGATTTGATGAGTGTTATCAGTATTGATTCCCTTCATACCTGTGGAACATTACCTCTGGTCCAGCTTGTATTGAATATCTGCAGTAGCTTTGCTCTTGCTGCAGTTCCCAGGTTTTAATCATTCAATTGGACACTCCATCAGCTCCTGGGGACTTTTTCATTTTCAATTTGGATATTGGTGTATGACCCTTTGTAGCATCAATACAAGTTTGACATCGGCGTGTTTTTCTATTGCAGTGTCCGAGTTGCGGTTAAGAAGCGGTCGCGCAGATGCATCAATTGAATTTGGTGATCTTGAGCTACCGTTGTTACACGCGGATGGCCAGGCCTTGGACTATCATTGGTAGTACCTGTAGCCAGAAATCTCTCATTCAGCCTCACTATAGTGGAATGATCACAATCAAAATGTCTTGCAACTTCTCTGGTCACCATACCACTCCTCATCATACAAATAGCCTTCCATCGCTCTTGTGACAAAGTCGAGGCATTGCAAACACAACAACGCACTTCCTTTTTAAAAATAAAAACAAAAGATGGCATTTTACTCCCTGAAACTTTACTAATTTGTATGCCAAAATTCACCATAATTCGACTAGTAATATGGCCAGAATTCGCTGAAGGACTCTGTGTGCTAAAGCATCCAATGTGGTACCCCTACGACACTGAAGGGTTACGGGTTCATGATTGATTGATTGATGGCCAGAATTTAGCAATTTGATGTTTTGAACGTGAATCACTCAAAATTGGAATAATGCATGCCAACAATAAAACGTGAAAACATTACAGTTAAACGTTAAAGTTGTAAACATTAACTTGGTTTGGAAATCTCTCACTGAAATAAACAATTCGAAGGTGAAAATAGGTCATGATTTTGGTGCGTTTTTAATGTTTGCTTTTATATGTCTTTTACTGGTAAGTTTCGTCTCTCTTCCCCCCCCCTCTCTTACTTTATTCCTGTTATTGTGCGATTATCTAACTGCATCAAAATTATTCCAGAAAATATTAATTTTTGTTTCTCTATCTCCTTGCTTTCTTGGATAATTTTAACCTGGTTAGAACTAGGTCGGTTATTAGATCAGACACTCTCTTGGCATGTTGTTGGTAACAAAAAAAGGGGAGCGAAGAAGAAAAACAACGTGACTTAGTTGCATGGTGCAGATATACCTAGATATCGCAGCCAAGATTTAAACAATGACACAACACATTCCGTTCTTTGAGATACAGAAATCTTGCTAACTTGCAGAAGTTAATGTACGAATGTAGGAGAAGAGGAAAGAGACCTGACACTCTCATATATCCAACTGGCAGCTGATTCATGCGGTCAGCCATTGTGTCACACAGAATATGATTCACTTTTGACAAAAAACAACTGGAGATTTTTTTTAAAGAAGCTACTGCTGGAGATTTCAAGGATATCGTATGACTCTGAGGTTTTGTCGATAGCGACGCAGAAAGTGGCACATGCGTCATGCCATTTTTTTATCGTTGTTAGATTTGAGGTTTATGACCAGCGAGAAGTATGGGAACCAGTTCCTTTGTACGGCTTACCTACTGGCGATATGGTTACAGATGTCCGACGTTCAGTGGAAGTGATAATAACATTGAATGTATTAGTTACCAGCGCCGAGGTCGAGTGTGTCTGCTCAAATAAAACAACGACACAGTGCATCTCTGTTCTCTAGACTACATTCTGCTGGGTAACATATAAGTGGACCATTGCCCTGTTACAAGAGAGATTCAGTGGGAGTTTGAGAACGAACGGTAATACACATTTTTAAAAGGGTATTTTGAACCCTGGAAGAATTTCTAATTTGACGTAACACGATGTCACTTGAGATAGCGGATGAAAAAAAAACATTATCTCTAGCGAGCAAAGAGAAGTATCAACAACGATAGTCATAGGCAATCTTCAACAGCAGATTGCGCTGTTATAGCTCTGCGTGGAGTCGGATCTAACCAATAATCAAGTTGTACAGAAATAACTATTTCTAATTCGACCTGTCTCTCTCTCTCTCTCTCTCTCTCTCTCTCTCGTCACCGTTTGCGTTCTCATTCTTCAGATATATTATTCTCTCTTATCAAATATTTATTTTTGTATTTTGCATTAATTTTGGTTTAATTCTGTTCTTTCTTTCATTTCTTTCCGCGTTCGTTTATGCCTTGCAGCGTCAGGGGTAGAAAATTTTCTGGAGATGGTCTTTTTGTTTATTTACGTTGACTTTTATTTCTGTAATCGGTCTTTTGCATGGTCTGCCATGCCTTACTTTATATCCATAGTGTCTGTATAGCACTGCTTTTTTGATGGGCACTACCTGATAGTAGTCTAATCGCTGAAAGCATGTGGCAATTTATTTATTGTCTTCTGATGTAATCTAGGATTTTGTTCGTTAGTCTTCTGGTGTTTTCATTTTTGATTCTGTCTCTTATTGACACTCCTAAAAAACTGCGTCATTTCTATTGTGACACGTTTTCTTTTGGCTTTTGTTTTTAGTGTCCATGTTTGACATTGGTAGCATAGTGATGCTCATTTTATTTATATATTGCAGATTTTGGTGTTGATATTCACATGTTTGTTTTTGAAATTGGGAGGTTTATGCTCTACGTTCTGGTATGCTATGTTGCATCTATGTTGGATTTTGGTGCTTTTCCCATTTCATGATATGATGCTTTCAAGATAGTGAATTATTTCATTTGTTTAATTGTTGGTCGCCGATGAAAATAGTAGTGTTTCTTTCTTTCGGTTTTTTTTTTTTTTTTTTTTTTTTTTTTTTTTTTTTGCGATTGACATTACCTTGGTTTTCTCTGTGTTTATCGTCATGTTAAAATCCATACTTGTTGTGTCTAGTCTATTTATAAGTTTTTGTTATTGTTCTGATGTTAATATTATTGCTTTATCGTCTGCAAAATATAGTTTGCCCAGGTGGTTGTTTATATTATTTTTTTTTCATTGGTGTTGGCAATTTTATATATACAATCGACATACGTAATGAATAGCAGGGGAAATAGAACACATCCTTGTCGCAAGCATTGTATTTGGAATTTTCTGAAAGAACTACACTCGTTCGAACTGCACATTGACTACATATATATATATAACTACTCCAGCACAAGCTTATTACTATTGTGAAATCCTATATTTTGATAGTATTTTTCATAGTTGTTACCTGTCTACTGTGTTGACGGTTTTTTCTTTGTCGACACAGTATACAATTATTGGTTGTTTTTTTTTTTAAGTTATTTTTTCTGCCAGTTGTCTGAGTGTGAAAATTACACGTATTACAGCTCTTATTCATAAAATCCCATTTGAGTGTTGTTAAGTTGTGATTCACTGAATGCTCGTTATCTTCTTTCTAGAATTCTGTAGAAAATTCTTCCAGTATGGCATAGAAGTGAAATATCTCTGTATTTTGTACATTCTATTTTACTGCTTTTTTTTCTCCAATATAGGTAATATTACAGCATTTCCCCAGTCTTCTGGCGTTTCTTGTGTATTCCATATTATATTCAACAGCATGTAACCATTTTATCCCTATATCTGCTTCTTTTTGATGAATTCAACTTGTGTTATCGGGCCCTGTGGCTTTGATGGATGGAGCTGTTTATGTGACATTTTTTATTTCTACTAGTAATATGTATGGTTCTAACTCTTCCATTATATTATTTACTATGTTGTCGTTCCCTCCGTCTTTTAGATTTAATTTTTTTTTTTAAATACTGTTACCACCTTTCCACGATTATTTTCGGGTCATTGATTGTTTTTCCATTTTCATCATTTAGTATTTCGGTTGGCTCATTTATCTTTCCTGTTTCTCATGTTCTTAATTATGTTAGAAAACACTGCCGAAGATGGATGTGTCGGGCCATTGGCACAAATAAAACTGTGGACTACATCCTGCTGGAAATATAGTAAGACCATTGAGAGATACAAGAGAGATCAAGCGAGGGTTTGAGAATGAACGGCTGGAAGAAGAATAGAATGGAAGAAGAAACACTGAAAATATTAAATTCATGGGATATTATCATGCCGTTGTCTTGAACAATTATATTTAAATGTCTGTGATTAATTCCCCTTGTAGCTTTTCTTTGCTTCTCAATCCATAATGTCAACATTAGGTTGCGTGATGGATCCTTCTACATAGGATTCCAATGTCTTGTGTGGATATACTTTCCTGGACATACATGATCGTGTGGCATTAAGTGGGCTCATTCCTAAACTCAAATCACCGAAGAGAAATTATGGTACAGTACAAGTGGACGTCACCACATAGTCGAGTTATTTCCCTTGTCTATGTTTACATTGCATGTTCATCATTTAATAATTAAAATTTTTATTTATTTTAGGGTTTGGGTTAGGGTAAAGATAGTTGTGTTTTACATAACTAACCCTAACCCCAACGCTAAATAAATAAAGATTTCAATTATTAAATGATGAACATGAAATTTACAAACATAGACAAGGGAAATGATAAGACATGTGGTGGTATCTACGTCAACTATACCGACATTTCTTGTTCTGAATGACTCACTCTCAGAAAAATTATCCAACTCCTGAAAAATACTGCAGGATCGTAAACTTTCTTAGTAGAGTCGATGTACATGTACTGCCTTGTATACGAAGTAGTATAGACGGGCGTGTCTACATACACATTGTATACTTCATGAAGGTGGGCGTTATGCATGTCAGAGAAAAGATATTTTTTCGCAAGAAGCAGACATATGGTACCAGACGACAAACAGAGCATCTATTGACAGGTTTCGATTAACTCTCACTTGTTTGTGACACTATAGACATCTGTGCTAGAAGGTCAAAGTAGTCACAAGTTAGAGGGCTAAGTACATTTACGAGTGCTAGAATATCAAAGTTGTCATAAGTTAGAGGGCTAGTACATTCCCCAATCCTATAATGTCGAAGTTGTAACTAGTTAGAGGGTTAGCTTATTCACACGTTCTATAATGTCGAAGCAGTCTTTAGTTAGAGGGTTAGCATATTCACACGTTCTATAATGTCGAAGCAGTCTTTAGTTAGAGGGTTAGCATATTCACACGTTCTATAATGTCGAAGCAGTCTTTAGTTAGAGGGTTAGCATATTCACACGTTCTATAATGTCGAAGCAGTCTTTAGTTAGAGGGTTAGCTTATTCATACGTTCTATAATGTCGAAGCAGTCAGTCTTTAGTTAGAGGGTTAGCTTATTCACTCGCGCTAGAGTGTTGGAGTAGTCACTAATTAAAGGATTATCGTATTTGGTACTGACCAATATGATATGCCTACCTCATATTTTGTATACAACTTTCCTAACCACTCATACAACCGTCCTAAATAAATGAATATTTAAATTAATAAACATAGATAAACAAATTGATAAACCTAACCAAGAGAAATGATAAAAACAAAAAATATAAGGTAGGCAAGTCATTTGAGCCAAAACCGCGTAGTTAACCATTATAGAATGTTGAAGTAGTCACTAGTTAGAGGGCTAGCGTATTCGCCCGTGCTAGATTGTCGTAGTAATCACTAGTTAGAGTGTTAATGTATTCACCTGTGATATTGTTGAAGTATATATCAAGTGACATATTTCTTTCCAAAACGTTGTCTTCGTCGTGGATACTCTGAACACCTCTATTTTCTGGGCAAGCAGGCCTGCATTGGTCAGAGACGTGTGCATACATTCTTCGATGTCGCTGGTCCATCGTCTTCTCAGTCTTATTCTTCTTCTCTTCCCTGGCAGTCTTTCCTCTAGAATCAGCCATTCGACCCCATCATATCGCTTCAAGTGTCCAAAGTACTGTAGCTTAGTCTTGAAGTAGTCACTAGTTATACAATTAGCGTAATCGCTAGTTATACAATTAGCGTTATACAATTAGCGTAATACATTACTGGTGTAGTAACAGTACTAGTGTAGTCAGATTTATAGTGTAAGAATATTTCACGGTTATAGTGCGGTCACAGTAATGTATATTTGTCCCACGTTGCAGTATTTGCGATCGCTAATAACGTCATTTCATCTATAGGCGCCATCAAGACTTTATGTTATTGTTGAATCCCAGGCGTTTTAAACAATTCATTACACAATCAAATCCAGTTGATGTTCTGGCTATTTTTGCTATTTTATCGTTCTTCATATTTATGTCGCCATGATGATTTCGCTTTACGTCTCCCCGTTTTTATGAGACACCGCTAACAGCTGATCAGACATTCTATGATGCATTATCTTATTGCATTTTTCTCGGTCATATTTTAAATTGGAACAGAGACGGCAGTTGTAGTTTTGAAAGTTGTTTTGTTTTTATTTCTCGTATTATTCGCGTATATTATAATAAATAGTTAGACTAAATTGAAATGCCTTCTACAAATGAATGTAGTTGAACAACGCCGGCGTTTCGACCAGAGATCCTTTAACAATCTATAAAAAAAAGAAATACTTCAAACGTGACTAGTTGGCCTGGTTATACATCTGATTCTGTAATCTTCTTCTATGAGCTTCTATGTCAGAGTTGAGCAACCTTTTTGGGGTCGACATTCGACATTCAGTATAGTCAGTCCGATACGAGACAACGTCTACGGCTGGAACATCCAGAGCATTTTTAGTCCTTTTGAAGTGCCAAGGAATGTCGTAGCATCTGCCGTTAAGGTAGAAAATTATGTGTTGTATATTAAAACACATTCTGTGTTTGTAGTCAAAATGTACCGGGCACTTCCTCAGAATGTCTGTTTCTTTTTGAACTCTGTTGTCATTTAGCAGCATTAAAGGCGTGACATGTTTTTTCCCCTATGTGTTTATTATCGTATTTTACAGTTTCGGCAGGCCAGTTTGTGATTAGATAGTTTCTGGACTTGGCATGTGCCTATTAGTAATTTTCAATCAGCATAAAGAACTAGTAGTTTGACGGACCGGATGTAGTCCTGACTGTATTTTTCTCACTCCTGTTATAAACATGTCTCCCTGTTGTTTTTTTATCATTCATTTCTTTGCACTCGCGTTTTCTAGCGTACTATTGATATTTTTCTTAAATCTGTATTATATCTTATTAAAGATGTTGCCATCAACCCATCATTTTTTCTAGTTATTTTATTGGCAGTATTTACGTTTAATTGTCTGCTATTCTGAATGGTACTGATGCACAGCTGCCTGCGGCGAAAATCGAATCTGATATTGTGTCCATCACATGTATGCTATGGACATTTTTACCACAGAAGCGGTTTTACTATTTATGTTTGAAATTCTCAAGTAAGTTTTATGCCGACCCGCAGACTACGGACTTTTGAATTCAATTATTGAGCTGTTTACAATGTTCATTGCTTTTTCACTATAAAATGTATTTGATTGTATCTTTGTATTTCAGACTAGCAGACTGTGATTCAGAATAGGCAAGTCACAGTCCCGCTATAGCACTATGTGGGAAGAACCCCTCTCCTTCAGGCCTAGGGAGTCTCTATACACACGGATGACTTTCTCAACTCTGCCGAGAAAGGCAGTCAGCAAGAAGACATGGTGAGTACTGTCGTTGTCGTCATTATCCTTGAGTGCCATATAAAACAACTATTCTGTTTGACTCGATATGTATCAAGTTCTTCATATCAGTTCCTTTTAAAGTGTTAATATAACGTCATATATGGAATGCTGTATTTTGCATGGCCACCTGTTTTATATTTCTAACATGTATGTGCAATGCAAAGTAAGATATTTGTTCATACCTCTTCTTATTCTTCTGCATTTGTCTTCAAACTCCTGTAGATTATCAGGATGTAGTTTGAAGAATGGAATGAGCTGGGTCATGTTTTATAACTTAGCTGCGATATCTGCGACTTTCGACGTGACACATCCGACACCAGCAAGGCTTTTGGGTTACTTTTGCCCTCTATGTGATTTGACATCCAACCCCATCCCCCAGAACATTCCTCATTAGTCATCTTTTGCGACATGTATGGCAGGGTATAGTGCGTAAATTTATTACCATACTATATAAATGTTGTGTGAATGAGTGTACAAAGTTGAAGGCATTGTACTTGAGATCGACGAGAACTAACAGTAAGACGTGAACAAAAATAGATTGAACAAACATTAACTTATTTGCACCTCAATGTGTGTGCATTTTTGTTGCATAGCAAAGCCACTGTTTCCGAAACGTCAGATTTGTCATTGTTATTTATGCGTACATGTTACATTGATTCCATTCACTGTCTATATCATGAACACTTTATATGACATATCTATCGCTATGTCACTTACTACAAGACGTGTTCAAATGAATGCCAGCACGCGAGGCGCCTGAAGGTGTCATCATTGATGTAATATACTCTACTTGATAGAACAAATTTCAGTGCTTGCATTAGTTTTATTGATCCCTTTCACGGACTAGTTCGTCTGGAAAGTAACACCTGAAATTGATTATGTCAATGTGTCGGTTTAACACCATAACAGTTATAGAAGCGACCAGCAATGTCAGGTTGTCAAGAAGCGACCAGTTGCCAAGTTAAAATTGTTCATTACAGCCAAACATACTAGAAAAAGGCAATATAATACAAACACCACTTGAATATTTTGTTTATAGATAAATAGAAAGCTCTCGACCAAATAAATAAAGAACTACTCTGGAGTTTTTGGAATTTTATGGAATAAAATGGCAATTATTAGACTGTAAGAGCCATACACATAGATAGTGAAAGTGCAGTTAGAACAAGTGCAAGACTTACAAATTGCTTTTCAGTAACAGCATGAGTTAGACAGAGTGTGTCCTATCACTATTATTGTATATTATTTATATAGATAGTTTTACTAAAACAATCAAAGGACTACCAGACATTTATCAGCCAAATGACTTAATGTAATTACTGCTAACGATCAGTGCCTAATTCACAATTGAAGTGAAAAGCTGCAATACCACATAAACCTACTCAATGAAAGCTGCTTCATTCATAACATGAAAATCAATACAGAAAAAAACAACACAGAAGTAATTTCTATAGGAAGAGAATCCAATACAATAAACATGGAGATACATGATCTACTAAAAAAGGCAGGAATTTAAATATCTTGGGAGCATTTTTACAGACGACGGAAGAATGAACAGAGAGCTCGAAATAGGAATTTTAAAAAGAAATTACGTAAATTATGAACTTAACCTATCTTGAAACACACATTTATCCCGATGGAAATCAAACGGCAAGTCATAAATCCAATCTTCATATCAACATTGTGTTATCAATGTCAGACATAGGCACTAACTAAAGACCACTCTAAAGACCAGTTGATTATGTAACAGAACTGTTTGACGACCAACGGAACAAAAAACCAACAATACACAACAATGATGGACCAGCAATACTGAAATCAGAAGTAGAACATGCAATAAATTCAATAAAATGTGGAAAAGCTCCAGGCTCTGACAACATAACAGCAGACATAATAAAAACTCTAAATGAATTTGGTGTAGATACTATCACAGAAATTTGCAATGACATATACGAAACAGGACATATACCTAAAGACCTAACATCATCAATATTCATACCACTACCTAAGAAGCCCAGGGCTGTGGACTGTACAGAATATAGAACAATAAGTCTAATGAGCCATCTAACTAAAATACTTCTCAAGATAATACATGAAAGAATTAAGAACAAGATAGACATGGAGGTCGGTGAAGAACAATTCGGTTTTAGGAAAAACAAAGGAACCAGAGAAGCTATACTGAGTATCCGGCTAGTGATAGATAAATATATAGAAGTCCAAAAAAGTATCTATATTTGCTTCATAGACTACAGCAAGGCCTTTGACAGAGTCCAACATGAAAAATTAATCAAATGTCTTCAAGAAATAGGCATAGATGGAAAAGACATCAGGCTGATTAGAAATATATATTGGGAACAAACTGCATCAATAAGGTGTGAAAACAGCTACTCACCGTACATAGAAATAAGAAGAGGGGTAAGACAAGGATGCATTTTATCACCAAGCCTATTTAATATCTACACAGAGAATATCTTTAAAAATATAGAAGAAATACCAGGACTCAAGATCAATGGGAAAATAATAAACAACATTAGATATGCAGATGACACTGTTCTTTTAGCAGAAAGTGAACATGAACTACAAAGACTAATAGATCAAGTCAATAAATCAAGTAATAAATATGGACTGGATATAAACATTCAAAAAACAAAAACCATGATAATCAGCAAAAACACAGAAGAACAGGAGGTAAACATAAACATACAGGGAGAGAAACTACAACAAGTAAAACAGTATCAATATCTTGGACACATAGTCACAAATGATGGCAGATGTGAAACAGAAGTTAAAAGGAGAATAGGAATGGCTAAAAGTACATTCAATGACATGAGGAAATTATTAATATCTAAACAAATTACAAACAAGTTAAAAATGAGAATTATAAAATGCTACATCTATTCCATATTAATGTATGGCTCAGAAACATGGACACTAAATAAACAATTAGAAGACAAAATTGATGCATTTGAGATGTGGGTATATAGAAGAATAGGGAGAATATCATGGAAAGAGAAGAAAACAAATAAAGAGGTGCTAAAAACACTTAATATGAAGAAAGAACTACTAAGAGAAATAAAGATCAGGCAAATAAAATACTTTGGACACATTAAAAGACATGACACCCTATTGAAGACCTTACTTGAGGGTAAAGTCAAAGGGAAGCGAGCAAGAGGTAGGCAGAGATACAAGTGGGAGAGTAACATTACACGATGGACAGGTTACAGTCTAGCAGAGTGCACCACCAAGACAAGAGACAGGAGATGTTGGAGATACGTTGCAGCCAACCTTCGTTGCGGAGATGGCACTTGATGATGATGAAAGACCAGGAGAGAATGCTTACAATGTGTGAAATGAGATGTTTCAGAAAAGCAGCAAACAGAACAAGAAGAGATCATGTGGCGAATGAAGAGATTACAAGAACTGTTGCAACAACGTCTTTGGGCAAATATTTAAAAACAGAGACCAAAATGGTTCGGCCACTTTATGAGAATGAACCCATAATGGCCAGTAGCAATAGCTTACAACATAACATGAAAATGGAAACAATAAGAGGCAGAGGAAGACCAAAAAGGTAATTAGTTACCAATGTTCTGAGACGTCATTATATTACTGCATATCAAGCGACCAACTGTGCCAAAGCCCGAAAACCGATTGTCAAACGATCTATGCAGCAAAAGCATAGAAAATAAAATACATAGAATTCTAGGGGGACATAACAGAAACAAGTTGATTAATACTGTTGATACCTGCATAACATTGAAAAGCTATAGACTTGGTTCATGCTCTCATACAGCTTGTCTGCCTTGACCTGGTAATTATGTTGTCTAGGACTGCTTTCAATCAAGTGCCGTGCTGAGTGGCGTAGGCGATCATGTTTCTCCACAATTATGTTTCTTGTGTTGTTAATAAGTTCAATTGGTGACATTCTCTCGTGCCACAGTGGCAATCCACCCAGCAGCTTCTCTCTTTGTCTTCTCTGCCGCTTCTGGCCTTGATGTTGCTGGTGATTACTAAATGTTAAAGTTTTGTTATTCTCACCACGCGGCTGAAAATTTTGATTGTGTTTATAATTTTTGATATTATTTTTCTGTTTACTCCATCATCTCAGAAGATTTCTACACTGTCCTTGAAATTTTCATAATTATTCTCAAAAACTACAGTTGCCTCCAGCTGACTGAGCTTTTTCGTTTACCGTCCATGCTTCACATCCATGAAGTATAATTGGTTCGATATAATATCCTAGCACGTGTCACGGGCGGCAATTGGCGGGGAGGTAGAGAGCGTATCTCGAGCGGCAATGTGTCGGTGAGGAAGAGGGCGTGTCTCGGGCGGCAATGTGGCGGGGAGGTAGAGAGTGTATCTCGAGCGGCAATGTGGCGGTGAGGAAGAGGCGTGTTCGGGCGGCAATGTGGCGGGGAGGTAGAGAGCGTATCTCTGGCGGCAATGTGGCGGGGTGGTACAGAACGTGTCTCGGGCTACAATGTGGCGAGAAGGTACATAACACGTCGCTGACGGCAATGTGGCGGGGAGGTGCAGGGCGTGTATCGGGCGGCTTAGGTACAGGTTAAATTCCAGCCACAGAAAAGTGTGCATCCGAACCGCTCGGAAAGCAATAGCAACCTGTTCAATGTATTTATATTGCCTAGATGAAATCACTAAAGCCATAGACCTTGAGGATGCGTACAATAGGGTGTCCTTGGATATCTTGATGCACCAGCTGTTAAATCTTGCAGTTAATCCATTTGTCGTGCGTTGGGTTGGCGCCGCCCTGATGCACAGGGTTGTAGTTCTTAAGTGTGGTAACTGGATATCTACACCAACGGTTATTAGCCCTGGCCTGCCACAGGGATCGCCTCTATCTCCTGTACTTTTCAATGTATACACAGTACATATCGCTGGCAATCAAATCACAGGTGTTGGCAGAACGATGTCATATGCCGATGATATCCTGGTGTATAGACAGGGCAGAAATCGAGAAGAGTGTGTCGTGGAACTACAGAAGGAGCTGGACAGACTGACAAATTGGTGTCGAGATACGGGAGTAGTGGTTAATCCGTCTAAGGCATTCGTGACGTGGTTTTCCTTGAACAATCACATGGTAAAGACACACATGCCACAAGTTTCGTTGTCCGGGAAAAGTTTAGAAAGAACTAGCACAATGAGATATCTGGGTGTGTTTTTTGACAGAAGTCTGAGTTTCAAGGAACATGTTGACCAAATTATCATAAGGGCAGGCAAAGGCTTAGCAGCAATGAAGGTTATGGCTGCAGCGCAGTGTGAGCAAAGATTGTTATTTCTTTTGTACCAGGGTTTGGTTGTGGCTGTGGTGGAATATGCACTGGCAATTCTGACTCTTAGCCAAACTCAGATCAAAAGACTGGATAGAGTCCAGAATGCAGCAATGCGTATCATTCTGGGATGCACAAGAGACACATCGACAAGAGCTATGCGATACCTACTTGACTGCCCAACAGCTGAGCATAGATTACAGTATTGCCGTGCACGGGCGTACCTTCAAATACATGCAGATAAGGAACACCCGTTGCATTCCGAAATACAGAAAGTTAAAGGCAGCAGACTCAAGAGAGGAAGGTCGTGGATGGGACGTGCTGAGGATGTAATACAAAGCGTGTGCAGATTACAGGATGTTGCAGCTGGTGCGGAATGGATAGGTCTACCCACAGATTTCGAAACTTGTTTGAGAGTAGTAATATCACTTAGCAGGGAATGCAGAGAATGGTGTCCCACAGCTGTGGAGAAAGAAGTGCAGGCTTTAATCAGTGAGAATACCAAAGAGGGGGATGTAATTATATACACTGATGGATCTGTAATTAGGCATGTTCGCAGTGCTTGGGCCTTTACAGCTCAGTGCGCAGGTAAAACGATCAAGGAGGAAAGTGGTGCCTTTGCGCTCACTACGAGTAGTATGACCATGGAGACTATGGCGCTGACCAAGGCATTTGAGTGGCTACGCACACAGAAAGTAACGCAGGTCTGCATCTTGAGTGACTCTATGAGTATGATTAAGAAGGTACAAGTGGGTCTCCTTCGCGAACAGTGGATTGAGGCCTTGAGAAATGCGAGCTTGAAAGCGGTTACATTTATTTTCGTGCCGGGACATGTGGGCGTTCGAGGCAATGAAAGAGTGGATCAACTGGCATCGTGTGCGATTGTGGCAAAGGGCGATGGGGCAATGGATCGCGCTGACGTTTTGAACTCCTTAAGAGATATAACATTCGAGAGTGAGACTAATGTGGATGATGATTCCTTTTCAATGGCTAGTATTAAAGATCAGGGATTGAGATGCGGTGTTGCTAGAGGTGAAAATTTTGGAGGGCGCAGAAGAATGATGGTCAACCAGCATAGGACCGGTACTGTCAGCAGAAGTGTGATGGCGGATACACTCAAGGAGAGATCGGAGCAACTATGGACGTGTCCAGTTTGCAGTGATGATGATCCGACGACTAACTAACTAACTAACTAAAGCCATAAAATGCTGGATTGATCGCTAGGTCCTGAATAGGTTATGCTACCAATAACTCTACATTAATGTATAGCTAAGAAACATGAACAAACAGATAAACAGCTGGAGGACAGAATCGATGCCTTTGAGATGTGGATATATAGAAGAATATGGAGATCTTCATGAAAAGAGAAAAGAAAGAGGTTCTGACAACAATGTGTATGAAAAGAGAAATATTACAGTAAGTACAAATCAAACAAATAAAAAATTTAGAACATATTAAAAAAGACCTTGCTGAAGACGTTACTTAAAGGTATAGTTCAGGACAGGCGAGCAAGAGATAGGCGGAGATACTAGTGAGAGACACACTTCATGAGATGGACTGGGTAAAGTTTATCATTTCAATTCAATAATTCAATAAAACCCATAACCCTTCAAGGTCGTAGGGGTACCACATTGGAAGCTTCAGCACACAGAGTCCTCCAGCGAATTCTATCCTCAGAGATGCGGATGAGTGTGGAAATATCTAGCCCTGTCCATTCCTTTATGTTGTCTGTCCATGTCTTTATTTGTCCTCCTTTGCTTCTTCCACCCTCGACAGTTCCCTGCAGTATTGTTTTTGACAATGAATCGTGCCTGCATACATGTCCGAACCATGCTAGTTTTCGTCGTTTCACTATTGAAAGCAATGGCTCTTGGACACCTGCACACATCTCTACTTTATTTCTTACGTACACATTGGTCTTATGTTCCCTATAGGAAATTCGTAGAATTCTTCTGTAGCATTTATACTCGAAAGCCTGTAATCTTCTCTCCATGTCCGCAGTGAGTGTCCAACTCTCACAACCATACAACACAACGGAAAGCACCAGCGATCTATACAGTTTGATTTTCACTCCAACACTGATGTTGCTTTTCCAAATCACAGTTAGCCTTGACAAGGACGCTAAAGCCATCTCCAGCCTTATTTTTAGTTCTGCTTTGCATTTACCATCGCTGCATATACTGGATCCGAGGTATTTGAAATTATTCATCTCTTCAAGCTTATGTCCATTAATCATGATATTAGTCTGGTTTTCTGTGTCTCTGCTGTTTACCAAGATTTTGCTCTTATCTGAATTGATTTCCATTCCGTACTTGCTGGTAACTTTTTCTAACTTTGATGTTAATTCTTGCAATGATTGTTCTGACCCAGCTATAAGATCAATATCATCAGCGAAACGCAAGTTGCAAATAGGGCGACCTCCGATCGATATAGACGTGTTGTAGTCATGCAATGTCTCTTGTATGATGTGCTCTAAGTATATGTTAAAAAGTACTGGGGACATTATGCATCCCTGTCGAACTCCCACAGTTGTTTTGAAGAACTCTCCAATTGTATTGTGTGACAAGACAGCACTATTTGCATTTTCGTACAGAGCTTCAATAATGTCTATAATTGTGGTGTCAAAATTAAAGTTTATCATAGTGCAACACCAATGCAAGAGACATAATGTTGGAGGCCAGTTGCAGCTAATCGTCGATGCAGATGGGAACTCTATTTTCTAAATGTGTTATAACGTAATGGAACTAATTTTTGTTTTGTTTTTCTAATTTAAAAAATGTACGTATGCTGATTTTGCTGTATTTTATTTTACCTCTAGAATTACCTGCTGGTTACGGAACGCCAAGGTAATACTATTACTAAAATCATCCTTGTTTATGCATAAACCTCATGTACCTATATTTAAAAAGTGTATCGCAAGTTACCTATTTGTAACTAGTTTTTGAAAAGTCAAGAAAAAGCTAAATAAATCAAATCACTTATGTATGCGATAAACCTGTGATGAAGTAATAATGCTACTTAATTAACAACAAAACTACATTGTGACTTAATCAACTAACAAATTTTTATTTTTATTTATATAACAAGAAATAAAGAAATCACACGGACTTTTTCTACGTTACGGTCCACATGGGACTTTTTTAAAAAAAGAAACAAAACAAACAAGAAACACGCACAATTTTTAACAGTGATCACTTTGAGATGTTTTTCTCACCACAAAACTCTCCAAGTAATGACGCGACATGCATATTTAGTAGATGATGCGCTCAAAATGCTGAAATAGTATTGTATGTGACGCAAACTAAACTTTAAAAATGGAAATTTCCGGAATTTTGCTTATAATAAAGCTGTAATGGCAACCCTGTGAGGCAATTTGGCTAGACATCACACTGTTATGTCCTATGACATCCCATTAAAACAATGAGTCAGGGAAACGTGTCACAGCTCTGAGCAGTAACTGCACGTTCCTGCTAGACCTGTTACCCCCCAAAATTAGTCACATTAAGGGAAAGTGAGCGCGTCCAGCTAGCAGTATGTGGAATGGAAATGAGGCCATGGGTATTGTGATTTTTCAGTGGGGTGTCTCAGTGTCACACAACTGGCCCAGTTTTTTTTTTTCCTCCTGAAGTGGTGCACACTGTGTATCTACATATAGATAGTTCAAGAACGAAGTGAAAAAAATATAAAACACTACACAAGATCTGATATAATTTTCATTTCAAGTGAAGTCAACGTGTTTTATTTATTTCTTACCAAATCTTACCAAATAACACTAGCTGTCCGGAAGTTAACTTTGAAGCGAGTAAACTTGAAAAGTGTCTGTTAACTTAATGTCACCGGGCTTGTGTTTACAGTTTCGGAGTCAGAAAGAGTAGTCAGGTCGGTATAACATGGCGTTATTGTTTATGTGTACATTTACATATCATAGTTCTACTTATGTCAAAAGTTGTGTGAGACTGCAGTAAAACTGTGCACTGTATGGTAAGTAAATATTGAATATGAATAAAAATGTAAATAGGGCTAAATGGTAGTTTTACGTTGAACAATGCACACGATCAACGTTTCAATCACAAGGGCTTAATCAATCAAACACATAATGAAACAGCAAAATCAAACGGAGACTACATGCAAATATTTGAAACTTACAAGTCTGGAAAATAATTTAAAAGCAAAGACGAAGAGAGTGTTGATATATTTACGTTTCTACTTAGGCCTATGTACAGGCTTTGTGGCATCTTACTTTCTGGGAACTGATAAGGCATTTCCTAATTATTGCTTCTGGTATAATTATTGTTATATACGACACATAGGGACAGTTTGTGTCCCTATCATTATTCAGTATAACCAATATCATTATTTTATATAGGCTTATATGCTAGGACCATCATCATCGCACTTTAATCATAGCTAGTATATATATATATATATATATATCTCAACCGCAATGCACAGTAGCACCGGAGTGTCCCTGATATAATGCTATATATTTGGATGATACAAATTATATAAATATGTATGGTTGCGTTGGGAAAAAAACAACACAACAATAATAAAACACTCATACATCATACAGCTAGATGAAAGTAATGATAATAAAGAAAAAGGCCATGACAAATTAATACAGTATGATACATTTGTCAGAAACAGTACTACATTGTGTAGGGCCCTATTATTCATTTTCTTTATTATGATTACATCTATTATCAATATCAGTTGTTTTTGTTTTTTTGGTAACATAATCCACACTCGTATATATAATATTTATTTTTGCATTTATATTACTACATCCCATACTGATCTTTGGGTCTTATCTTATTGTATATTTGTAAGGTTATGTTGTCTTAATTGTAGGGAATATTTAAATAATGGCATGTTTGGCTCGAACAATGAGTTGCGATTCTACTGATATTGTTTTCAGAACTGCAAACGTTTTTTGAAATAAATGTGTACAGCATGAATATGCTGTTCTATCATCTATATGTGATAGGGCATAATATTTAGTATAAATTTGCCTGTGGTTTTCCTATATATATAGGAAACATAGGACTGTAGAGTTGGATATAGGAAACGTAGGACTGTAGAGTTGGACTAGACTTATTTCTTTATCTTAGTCGAGGTTTAGTTCACTGATGATGAATACACATTGTTATAATTCAATTTTCTACACACATTGTTGTGGTCTTGTATGAAATGGTTTTTGTAACATGCTTCTGAAAGATGATGTGAGGCTTCTTATCAATCATGAACATTTCGAAATAGCTTATGTACGGGGTATGTCATTGTCTAGAGCGTATTCCCACTTGCACAGTGCGCTACCCTCTAGAATAGTACTGTCTTTGCCATATACTTTTTACTCGATACATGTCATACTTCACCCCTAATCATACAGATTTTTATTTACTATACAAACAGACCATCTGGCAGTCCAGGTCAACCGTAACAACGGTGTGCTGCAACAGTGTTTTGATTATATGGACTGGGAGGTACTCTTCAGATATATTGTATGTGCAATCAAATCTCATTCCATCTTAGATTCAATGCCGAATCGCAATCTCGAAGACATATGGCCAAGTATTTCGTACAAGTTTTATAATTCTTTATAAGCAATATCCAGCATTGCCCGTGGTGAGGATAAATTTCATTGCATAATTAGCCATTTGTTAATAGTTAACTGTTACATTTAAATACCTCAAAGACTAACATCTGCGTTTACAAATTGAAGTAAAAAGAAATTAACCACAGTCTCTGGGATCCAACACAGAATGACAAAGATTTATTACAAAAAGAGCTCCATACCAAACGATCATGAAACCACTTCCTTAAGAGAAACATTTGAATATAAAAATGTCAGTCAGTCAATTCCTCTTTTGCCAAGTTTGGCACATAGGGCAGATGTCATAGTTTTCCACGCCTGTCGGTCAGTTGCTAGGGATTGCAGATAAGAATCTGTCGTGAAAAAATGTATACTCTCATTAAAAACATGTGCCACTCATACGACTTATGGGTCTTATTATTATAATATATGTAGATTTACAATATGCACCACAAGATGGTGCCTATAAATTCTTTGTTGTTTTAACCCTGGGATTTGCACGAGAGCAATTCTACTACCTGTGTATCCCTAATAAGACCTTTTGGTTGAAACATCGATTTAAACAAAATTGTGTTCAGTCTTAAAATTGTATATGAACTATTTTTTAAAGCATCAAAATATTGTCATGAAAGTTAAGCGGTTGCCTATAAATATCATATTCATACCAACAACCGTGTGCTACCAATTACAAACATGGACCGTATCTAAATCTCACCTTAGGAGTATCTCAGTTTCTGATATGAAGTGCTTCAGAAGCTGAATCATCGTTGCCATACATCCGTGATACCGGGTGAGAAACACAGATACTAGAAAAATGCTAGAAGTCACATGCGTTGTAACATCTGGGGAGATAGAGAATACAACTATTTGATATCTAGGGCCTAAGCATTTTATTCTTTTCAATTTTCATTCATGCATGAATAGCCACCATGATTTCTTGTCCTATTTGAAACACAGATTTCTGTGGTATAGTAGTTAAGAAGTTTGCCTTGTATTTAAAAAAGCTGAGTTCGATTCCTACACTCTCATAGTGTAGTTGTCTTCTTTACAAGTGCATTTTTTTTTAGATCCATAGGAATTATCGCCTGACACTATGGATTTATGAGTGGTACTTCATGAGCGCTACATGCTGTGAGTGGTACATTTGGCAGTTTGTTTAGAGGGCAGAGAACATATGAGGAAATCTGAATACAATAAGGTCAATCATCTACCCCTTTTGAGCCTTTCTTAGAACCAAAATTCGTGAATATGCTTTGCTTTAGAGAGAAGTAGCCAGACATTTGAAAACAAATGCTATAGGCACGTGTTGGTTATCTGTTACAGAGAACATAAGACCAATGTGTTTATGCATGATATAATTAAAGTATTATAACAAGAACCACTGTTAACAATCGTGAAACTTCGTAATCTCCTGTGGTATGGATAGGTGAGGAGGAAGACAAAAGATGTTTTTCAAAGTACGCTGGAGGGTGGAATAAGAGGAGGTGGAAAGAAGACATGACTGCTTAACATCAAAGACTGGACAGGATGTGAAGTTTCTAAACTCATCAGAATGGTAATAGAGATTCGTGGATATCTTTCTGCATAAAATGTCTCAATGTGATATCCTACGACCATGTGGGGTTATGAGCATTCATTATTATTATGCTACACTTTGTTACCCCCTTTGGACTTACATATCCGATTTCAGCATACGGTTATTTATGTAGGTTTTTTGGCTAGTAGGTTTTCCAATCTGTCTCTAGTTCTCCTGATCCTGAAATATACCTACTTTTGGGGACTAAACATAAATCCATAAATCACCCTAACACAACCATGCCTTTGAGGCAAGAGACCTTATACAAGTTTAGGCGTCAACTGAGGTGGATCTGTATGAAAGGATATGAACTGTCAAGAGTTACCTCCTCACAGCTAAATGGATTACTTATCATCATCATGTATTCTTCTTCTCGTTCGCAGTTTGTCTACACAGCAAGTAGGTAAAGCTTTAAACGATGTGATAATGTTTTGCTAATTGTACGAACCACACATAGGCATGAATGGTGTTTGATGATGTGTAGGTGCTCGCAGAAACGGTCAGCAAGCCTCCTACCAGTCTCACCTATGTACGTCATGGTGCAGCGCTTGCAGATGATGGCATAGATGACATTCCGGGACACTCAAGAGAAACTGTCTTCAATGGAGAAGGTGGCCTTGGGGAATGTGACCGACCGGGTCTGGGTAACAAACGGACAGGCATTTAGGGCGATTGTAGCTGATAGTGCCAAAATGAAGGGGGACATCAGGCCTACGATGACTCCAAACCAGTAAATCCCTGAGGTTCTTGTTCCGTCTGTACGCAACCAGAGGAGGGGACACAGAAAACTTCCCGTGTCTCAGGATCAGAAGGGGAAGGTGACAGAGTAGAACATGGCGAACAGCAGCGCTATGCGTGTGGAATGTCAGGACAAATTTGACCGTGTCAGAGGGAGAAGACCTCCGAGTGTTAGAGAGGGTGTCCTGACGGGAGAGGCTATACACCCGAGACAGGGCAGACTGAAGGACCCTGTCGGGGTATGAGCGGCAACGGAAAAAGTCCTTCATCTCGTGGGCTTTCTCGAGACTGCACAGACGCCGGAGACGGTTGTTTTTTTTCCCCTGCAACTTCTTTCGAAGACGTCTGCATACAGAGAAGGTATCACATAATGCAGGTGTAGTAGATATCCACACCTCCCCAGAACAATTCATGTAGGTTCACATACTTGTGTGAGAATAGTTTACGCTCGTCCCAACCATGATGTTGCGTCCCCCTCACCTCCCTTTTGAGCCTGAAGCATTTCACCTATAGATCTGGATGAAATGTATCGGCACAGATTTTAAGACATGCCGAAACTTGCCACACTTTGATTCTATCAGTTACTGTCGAGAAGTCAAAGAGAACTCTCATTACCACCCGTGGTGTATCCGAGTGTGCCAAGGTCTTCCCTGTTTTCTTCTTCGTCCCAAGTTTGTGCACATGTGTATAGAATTAAAACGTTTTTATTATTGGATATGTGTTGAATGAAAATACTTGGCATTTGGCTGTTTCCCTGTAAAGGGTCACAATAGCGGAAACCACCATGTGGTGAATGTGCAACGATTGAAAGGAACCCTTTTGTCAATAGACACTCGTTGAAATCACTTCTTGTAGATATGCAGTCATTAATAATATTTTATGTTGGACAGTCCGGCTCTGTGGTGATTCTTGATTAGAAACTATTTTCACAGCACGTGGGGATTTCCCATAAGTCCTCCGACCTCCGTTCCAGCAGCCACCTCAGTGTATGTAGATTCAGAGTACCGGTCAGGTGTTGACTGCGTGATCATCGGGGCCTTCCAAAAGATTTACTTTTTCTTCCCTCCCTTCTAGATACTCCCATTTCTAACATTTTCTGTATGTGTACGTTCTCAGCCTCATTAACATCATCTTCATCTTGAAACGAATTTATTACTGCCTTGATCAAGTCTACTGTATCTCTTCTCAGCATTGTGCCGTCTATCACTGCATTGTCTGCCAATAAGTCGGCTCTCTCGTTTCCTTTGACCCAAGCATGATCAGGGCAGTATATACATGTAATGCTCTGGACAATTTAGTTATTCAATACATCCCACCATTCTTTTCTCAGCATGTACTTTTCTATTTTGCGCAGCATGTTTTGAGAGTATGAGTATTACCGAGTGTGTTGATGCATCAGTTATCAACCAGCTCAGTGGCGGAGAGGTACAAAGTGCGTCTTTGACGGCCAAGATACCGGGGTTCAAATCACGCCACGTGCATTTGCGTTTCCAGACCCGTTCAGAAATAAATTGCCACTAGTGAACATATTTATGCCTAGAAATTAAAAACAGCCCAAAAATTCTGAGTTGATAGCTACGCCCTTAATATAATTATGCTGCCAATTTTTTAAAATGTTGTTTGTCTATAGGTACGATATAAATATGTTTAAAGAATATCTTTAGTTTATGTAGTTCTTGATTAGAAACTAGCATCACAGCACGTGGAACAACACTCCTATAAGTTGCTCAGCTCACCGTTCTAATAGCCATCCTAGTGTATGTAGATTCAGAGTCCCGGTCAGATGTTGATTGCGTGATCTTCGGGACTTTTCAAAAAATTACTTTTCCTTCCCTCCCCTGTAGACACTCCCATTTCTGACATTCTCTGTATGTGTACGTTCTCAGCCTCATTGACATTATCGTTATCTTGTATTGAATTTATTACTGCTGTGATCAAATCTGCTTTTTCTCAGCAATGTGCCGTCTATCGCCGCATTTTCTGCCAATAAATCGACTCTCTCTTTTCCTCTGACCCCAGCATGACCAGTGCAGTATATCCATGTAATGCTCTGGGCAATTCAGTTCTTCAATAAATCACACCATTCCTTTTCTGAACATTCATTTTTTTATCTTGCGCAGCAAGATGTCGCACTCTACCTGATGTCGCACTCAAATACTGGGGAGACAAAGCAGAAATCTCATTGCATAAATGGGTGTATCCCTAGTACATCTCAGTATTACTCTTATTGCCTCATTTTGGACTTTTTCCAATCCATGAACTTGTGTCTGTGACAATATTAGTAGGCCGAGGCCATAATCTATGACAGACGCAGACACTGTACCCATTGCTGCATGTCGAAAGTCATGCATAAAAGTTAGTATGTAGTGGCAAATCTTTGATTTATGTGAGAAGTAAACAACCAATTGTTAGTTTATCCCAGCATGGCTAACTCGTGTGGTTTTTAGTTTTACCATAATGGTAACCGAATATTTGTCATGAAATAGAGAAAATATAGTAAAAATTGCTTAAGGAGATCAACAATACAATCAAAGTATCTGGCATGCAGGTGAATGTTGGATAACCTGGCAGAATATCTATCAGCACTTCAATGAATGGTGACGTGGTTAGGAGTGTGGGATCGATCGTGATCTGTGAAAGTTCGTTTGAAATGTATAAGTTGAGTCATTGCTGTAAGAGTCACATGCACAATGACAATCGATCAATGACGACCAGCGAGCTGTGCACCACTTTAAAAGTAATGAGGCCGTAATTTTTTTTCTTACAAATGTTACTGAAAAGAAATATTTTGTTTCAAATGAATCACAGACATATAAATGACTAACAACAGGGTTTTCCACATCACAGTAGCAGGAGGTTGTCAAAATCATTGCTGGAATTTCATTTACAGTAAATACATTTCGTTTTATACGGTTGAATATTTGCGCATGGACGTGATACACAGTTTGACAAGTACACAAGAGTAACAATAGTTTTCTCTCTATTTATTGATCACTCTAGTTTTTCTCTTCCTCTCATTCTCTCTAGTTTTCTCTGAATCATACAATACACTCTAGTTTCTCATTCACTCGAGATTTCTCTCTCTCTCTCTTTAGTTTTCTCTCTGCCATTCTCTCTAGTTTTCTCTCTTTCACTCTAGTTTCTATCATTTACTCTTTTTCTGTCTCATTCCAGCGCCGTTTCTCTCTTCTTCATTTCAATCTTTTTTTCTAGCTTTACTTTCTTCCATCTTGTCTATCGTTCTCTCTTGTTCTGTCATTCTAGCTTCAATTTCTTCCATTCACAGTCTATCTTTTTCACTTGCTCTATATCTGGATCTATCAATATATCTGCACAATCTTCCTGTTAGTTATTGGATCACCATCACTGCAAACTGGACACGTCCATAGTTGCTTTCAACTCTCCCTGAGTGTATGCGGCATTACACTTATGCTGACAGTGCCGGTCCTCTGCTGGTTGACCATCATTCTTCTGTGCCCTCCAAAATGTTCACTTCTAGCAGCAAGAGATTTCAAACTCTGTTCTTTAATCCTGACCATCGAAAAGGAATAATCATCCATAATCATCCACACTAGTCTCACTCTAGCATGCTTTATCTCTTCTACTTCTTGCAAGACGATTCGGTGCCGCCAGAACGGACCTGGTTCAATTCCTGTCAGCTGTAAGAATTATATCTTTTATGGAGTTCAAAAGGTCAGCTCGATCCATTACCCCATCGCTCTGTGCCACAAGCGCGCATGACACCAAGTGATCTGCTCTTTCATTACCTCGAGCACCCATATGTCCTTGCATGAAAATAAATGCAACTACTTTCAACCTCGCCTTTCTCAAGGCCTCAATCCATTGTTCGTGAACTAGACCAACTTGTACCTTACTAATCATACTCATATTCACTTAAGATGCAGACATGTGTTGCCTTCTGTGTGCCTACCCACTCAAATTCCTTAGTCACCGCCATAATCTTCATGTTCATGCTAATCGTAGTCACAGCAAAGGCCACACTCTCCTTCCTGATCGTTTTACCTGCGCATTGAGCAGTAAAGGCCCCAGCACTGCGAACATGTCTAATCACAGATCCATCAGTGTATATAATCACATCTCCCTCTTTGGCTTTCTCACTGTCCAAAGCCTGCACCTCTTGCTCCACATTCGTCGGACACCATTCCCTGCTAAGTGATATTACTACTCACAAACAAGTTTCGAAATCTGTGGGTAGACCTATCCATTCCGCACCTGCTGCCACATCCTGCAATCTGCACACGCTTTGTATGACATCCTCAGCACATCCCATCCATGACTTCTCTCTCTTAAGTCTGCTACCTTTCTGTATTTTTTAATGCAATGAGTGTTCCTTGTATTTGAAGGTGCGCGCGTGCACGGCAAAACTATAATCTGTGTTCTGCCGTTGGAAGTCGAGTAGGTCCCGCATAGCTCTTGTCGATGTGCCTCTAGTGCACCCAAGAATGATATGTATTGCTGCATTCTGGATTCTATTCAGTCGTTCGATCTTAGTTTGGCTAAGAGTCAGAATTGCCAGTGCATATTTCACGACATCCACCACCAAATTCTGGTACAATAGAAATAACAACCTCTGCTCACACTGCGCAGAAGCCTTAACCTTCATTGTTGCTAAGCTTGTGCCTGCCTTTATGATAACGTAGTCAACATGTTCCCTGAAACTAAGACTTCTATTAAAAAACACACCCAGATATCTCATTGTGCTGGTTTATTCGAACATGTTCCCGTCCAACAAAATATGTGGCATTGGTGTCTTCACCATGTGTTGTTCAAAGAAAACCAAGTTACGAATGCCTTAGAAAGATTTACCACTGCTCCCGTATTTCTGCACCAATTCTACAGTCTGTTCAACTCCCCCTGTAGTTCCACGACGCACTCATTTCTATTTCTGCCCTGCCTATACACCAGGATGTCATCAGCGTACGACATCGTTCAGCCAGCACGACAATTTGATTGCAAGTGATGTGTACTGTGTATACATCTCTAGCAATCACCTACGTTTTTCCTCTATCGTTCACTCTTTCTCTCTCTGTCTCTCTTTCTCTCTCTCTCTCTCTCTCACTTACATTTAAGCACATATTCCTTCTAAATCTTTAGCCATATATTGCACTCTCAGTCTGACCCAAAAACCCAATTATTTTGATAAACTTTTACTTCCCTCTTCTTCACGTCCCGCTCTTCCTCTCTGTCGTCCACACATTTGCACTCTCGTGCCCCTCCATTCCATACTAGGAAGGAAACAAGGTTAATCCGCTTTCGCCCCTCCTGCATAAGAGTCCCTTGAGGGAGGCAAGCACGTAAGGTCTTTGTGTGCATAACTCCCACTGTCTGAACAACTTAAGCTACAACTCCATCTAACTGCCTTGTTGCGTCTGTGTATGCGCTCCATGCACGCTTGTTATCGCATGCTCCTAGACACTTCTTTTTATCTAGCCATTTTGCTACCAATACCTTGATTCCCTCGCTCCCTCACTATCATCCTTCCTTCACCCTTTCTCTATTAACTGATACTTTGTCATAATCGTTCCATGTATTCATTGCTCCCTCCATATTTTTGCGTAACACGTCCAGTTACATCCCTCTGTCCTTCTACCATATCCTATTCATAGTTACATCCCTCTGTCCTTCTACCATATCCTATTCATAGTTACATCCCTCTGTCCTTCTACCATATCCTATTCATAGTTACATCCCTCTGTCCTTCTACCATATCCTATTCATAGTTACATCCCTCTGTCCTTCTACCATCTCTTATTCATAGTTACTTCCATATGTCCTTCTACAATTTCTTATTCTTTGTTACATCCTTCTTTCCTTCTACCATCTCCTATTCATAGTTACATCCCTCTTTCCTTCTACCATCTCCTATTCATAGTTACATCCCTCTGTCCTTCTACCATCTCCTATTCATAGTTACATCCCTCTGTCTTTCTACCATCTCCTATTCATAGTTACATCGACCTATCTACATCTCATTTCCCCTCTTCTCTTTTCACTCATTACCTAACTATCATTTCTTCTCCAAAACTCTCATTTCTTCTCTAAACCTCTCATTCCTCATCATCTCTAATAACTTTTCATATTCTCCTCATCTCTCTAAACTTATAATTTCCCTTTCTTCTCTTTCACGCTCTGCCTCTCATTTATTCTTCCCGCTGTCTCTACGCATTTCCTACTACCATACCTCTCATTTCTTCCTCTTCTCTCTCTCTCCTTACCTCCCATTTCTTCCTCTACTATCACTCGTTATTATATATATTTAATTAACATACATGCAACATATATATATATATGTAAGTAACCATGTTTCCCCATCAATGCACCCATCTACTCTGCCACTTCTCAGTGCTATTACCGCCCTAACAATACCACTTGTCAAGTCCAATTCTATTGACACTCATTCATTGGCTGCAGCAAAGAACAGTGTACGCCGAATCGTCACATCACTTGATCAAACATTCATGTCTCACACCTTACTTAATCACTGATACTTTACTCATTCATATAGCTGACAGATCACTCCCTCACACCACCAACAAATCATTCACACATTATTCGCTCACACATCATTCATTCATAGAATTTCACATATCACTATCTCCTTAAATTATTACACCGAATTGTAGGTTTGGTGACCGTGACCGTCTTTCCATCGACGTAACGACCACTAGTAGTAAGAACTTGTTCATCAGGATGTGTTCCCAGTAGTTTAAGAACCACTGATAAAACGGATTTGTTCGCAGGACTGTTTTCCCGTTCCCATGAAGATCAACTTTCGTTCAATCCACCTCTGATACCAGATATCAACACAACTTCTCACAGGCTATACTTGCGATTCCGGAATGTTGCAAAGCTCCACACACAAAAACAGTGTTGCTGATACACTTGTTATAGTGGTTGCCAAATAGATGGAAGAGTTCATGACCAAATTTTAGGTACAATATATACCAAACTCCTAAATGGTATACACAAACTACTAAAAATAATAAAATAAGATTAGATTCAGTGAAATTCTAGTAAAAGATATAATTGTAGTAATGTATTTAGGATACCGTACTGTGTTGCATTATTATTCTTGGTTACGAATTTTTAGCAATTGAGAACGGAAAAAATCTATCAACAATATCATTATTTGCTTGTATGTTCATAATTTTTGCATATTCATCAATTGTTCATCAATTTCTATGTCTAGTAATTTGTTTATTTTGATATATTTTACAAAATGGTTCTAAAAAACCCTAAAAAAGAGCCAACACATTAATTGTATGAATTATACAAGTTTAAAAGATTTGAATATGGCAACCCTGCTTCTCATGATTTTCATCACATGGCTATCGCCACAAAGTGGATTATTTATACGATTTCATCTGGCATTTTTATCTTCATTTAGTTTCTCTCATATCTTATTTCTTGTGCCTGTATTACCGTATATTTTCTCTGATTACACCGGTCAAGACACGCTTTTGTGTTTCAAATGTTAGATTATATATGCATTTCTGTATGTCAAAGACTAGACATGATCGGGGGAAACTGGCGACATTTTTGTTATCAGTATGTCAAATAAATATATACAGAAACAGATCTAAATGCTTTAGTGGCATGTGTTTCTTTCGCATTTCCAATATTTTTTGTTTGTTTGTTATGCTTTTCCTCTATTTTTTGTTTGTTTGTTATGCTTTTCCTCTATTTTTTTTATTGAGGGGGGGGGGGGGGGAATCATGGGTTCGAATCCAGCTCGCGATGTCTTGTTTATAAAGTGAATTATTATCAGCAATCTCCGGGGATTATGACTTGAAACTACGGAGTTACGTGCTAGAAGTGGTACTATGTTTGCTAAGGACGCAGTACAGATGGGGTTACCCGATTAAAAAGAAGACAATGCTCCACGTCTTTGGATTCCTAATTTTGGTAACATTTTATATTGTGTATGCAGCTCGTTTTTCTCGTCGCTTCATCGTTTTATTGTTTTCAATGTACATGATGGAGTGTTTTTTCTCTTTCATTCAGTGTGCATGATGGAGTATGGTTTTTCTTTCATTGAGTGTGAATGATGGTGTGTTGTTTTTCTTTCATTGAGTGTGAATGATGGTGTGTTGTTTTTCTTTCATTGAGTGTGAATGATGGTGTGTTGTTTTTCTTTCATTGAGTGTGAATGATGGTGTGTTGTTTTTCTTTCATTGAGTGTGAATGATGGTGTGTTGTTTTTCTTTCATTGAGTGTGAATGATGGTGTGTTGTTTTTCTTTCATTGAGTGTGAATGATGGTGTGTTGTTTTTCTTTCATTGAGTGTGAATGATGGTGTGTTGTTTTTCTTTCATTGAGTGTGAATGATGGTGTGTTGTTTTTCTTTCATTGAGTGTGAATGATGGTGTGTTGTTTTTCTTTCATTGAGTGTGAATGATGGTGTGTTGTTTTTCTTTCATATAGTGGGTATGATGAAGTGTTTTTCTTTTATTCAGTGTGTATAATGGAGTGTGATTTGTATTTCATTCAGTGTGTATAATGGAGTTGTTTTGGCGCAAAGTTGATTTCGTCCACCGTTGTGACATTTGCAGTTTAGTTAAGTTGCATAAAATTATAGATTTATGTAAATGGGGGTTAAAAGCATTAGAATTAGTTTATAGTTTTTTTAGGAGGGAGAAGGGTTAGAATCAGTGTTTAGATTTTTTTTAAATTGTGAATTTAAAAAGGCATGACTCGATATGTTTTTATAACACAGTGGTGGACGCAATCAAATTGTTACCGTTGTTTTTATCTCATTCACTGTTTATGATATAGTGTAGTTCTCATTGTTGTATGATGACTTCTACGTTCATTCTCAAACTCCAGCAGGTTAGCAGGATGTACTCCGAGAAAAATAAATTTGTTGTATCATTGTCTACAGCTTGACCACGATATGTACTCCTTTTGGCCTGACATATCCGACTTCAGAATGCTTCGAATAATTAAGAGTTATCTCAGTCTGTAGAATAATTTCGAGACGCCAGTTAGGGGAATCCCTGAAATTAAAATATTTCAATGTACCGTAACTCTTGAATTATTGTTCATAGCATTATGTTATCATTATTATCTCCCTTAGCGTTGACAGCGAATTCTATTCAGAACGTAGCTAGCTATCAACTAAACATTATAGCTCAGCTGTCGTCATGTTTTAGGCAATATTTATTGTCCGTAGATTGTCATTGCTTTATGAACCGACCGGATGCACAGCTGCCTGCTATGAAAATATACCTTGGTACAATGACTGTGGAGACGTTGTCTGCTTGTCTACCTATATAACACGGAGCCTGGCACCATTATTCCCTTTGATGTAAACAAAAATTGTATATGAAGCTTTAGAAAGGAGATACAATTTTGGACGAAATATACCATATTTCAACCATGGACTAGAGTATCCTTTATCAGGGCGAGGGACAGTTAATGAATATGGAAGTCATGATTTCAAGTGTTTCCACGGCAATTATATGAAATAAATTGTAATTATATTTGCATTGGTCGTATTGAAAAATCATATAGACTATGTGATCAAAAGTGACCAGTGGTCAACACTGTTAGCACCAAATACTTGCAAGAATTGTCAGGTCATCTGTATATAAAATAGCGGAACACATTCTACTTGCACAGATATGAATGAATATGAAGCTTCTCACATCACAACATTGTACACCACTAATAATTGGAGTCCTCTGTGTATGTAGGGGAGGGGGGTCGTCTTATCACAACATTGCACACCACTAATAATTGGAGTCCTCTGTGTATTTAGGGGATGGGGGTCGTCTTATCACAACATTGCACACCGCTAATAATTGGAGTCCTCTGTGTATTTAGGGGAGGGGGGTCGTCTTATCACAACATTGCAAACCGCTAATAATTGGAGTCCTCTGTGTATTTAGGGGAGGGGGGTCGTCTTATCACAACATTGCACACCGCTAATAATTGGAGTCCTCTGTGTATTTAGGGGAGGGGGGTCGTCTTATCACAACATTGCACACCGCTAATAATTGGAGTCCTCTGTGTATGTAGGGGAGGGGGGGGTCGTCTTATCACAACATTGCACACCGCTAATAATTGGAGTCCTCTGTGTATTTAGGGGAGGGGGGTCGTCTTATCACAACATTGCACACCACTAATAATTGGAGACCTCTGTGTATGTAGGGGAGGGGGGGTCGTCTTATCACAACATTGCACACCACTAATAATAGGAGTCCTCTGTGTATGTAAGCGAGGGGGTGGGTCGTCTTATCACAACATTGCACACCACTAATAATTGGAGACCTCTGTGTATGTAGGGGAGGGGGGTCGTCTTATCACAACATTGCACACCACTAATAATTGGAGTCCTCTGTGTATGTAAGCGAGGGGGTGGGTCGTCTTATCACAACATTGCACACCACTAATAATTGGAGACCTCTGTGTATGTAGGGGAGGGGGGTCGTCTTATCACAACATTGCACACCACAAATAATTGGAGTCTTCTGTGTATTCAGGAAACCTCTAGAGAAAAATCCCTACACCAAAAATTGCATAATAAGAGTTTCCTCGCTCATAATTCCTGGAGATTAAAACAATTTTTATGTATACATATTTTTTCAATTTTGATGTTATCAATGTTGGCTCTTGCCCGTGGGACAAATGGGGCTTGAACCTCTAGTAGGTTGCAAAGAATACGGCCAGTGGTTTTTTTTTTCAGGCATGTCGTATATGAGGAATAGGTTGGCAAACCTATCACTTATGACAAAAAATATCATCGTTGTCTCTGCATGTCTTGTCTCAATTTCTTACTTTTTTTCTGTCACATAATCCCCATGGCTAAGAGGTACAGACCATGCGACATTGCACCTTGTTCTTTTGTGGCGGACTTCTAGATAACGAGGAATGCTAGATGTATCATCATTGCAGATGGGTCAACAGATCTGACGGAATAAAGATGAACTAGTTGACCCATAAGTATATGCTACGCTCCTGGCAGGAGATGATGATCCTAGGATGCTGCCACATTATAATGTCTCCCGTCATAGATAGACTAAATGGGTGCAAAGACTAACCGAGTGCAGGTCAATAAGTAAGTCACAAATGGCTGTAATAAAAGAAAAGAGCATACAAACTTGGAAACTGATAATATTTTTATTTTTCAACACAATTTCCACCAACATTGATCTACTTATCCTATCGTGTATGTTCTGTTTTCTGAACCACATTTTCAGTTCACATTCAACATATGCATGATTTGTGTGCGAAATATCTCCCGTCAAGGTGGGTTTCCAGTTGATAAAAACAGCTGGAAATTGCTAGAAGCTAAGTCACGGTTGTAAGGTGGATGTTCCAGAATTGCCCACCCTTCACAGAATTAACTGACCTGTTAATCGACCCGTATATGGTCTGGTATTGCCATGAAGATGCAGTACTCCTCTAGTCAACAGGCATGTGCGGTTGTTTTTTTTTTCGAATTGCATCCCGAATCATCGACAGAACTTCACAGTACGATTCAGAATTCACATTGTAACCTTTCTTCTTGAAATTAGTTAAAACTCCTTGACAATCACATAACACTGTCAGCATAACTTTCCTTGCTAATGGCATAACCTTGAAGTATTGGACACAAGGTGAAAAGAATTATGTTTCCATTGCATTGAAGCACACTTTCATTCGGGTTGGTAGTGATACTACCATGATTCGTCCCAAGTAATAATTCTGTTCAGCATGTTTTCTCCTTCATCTGTGCTAGCTACATGGATGCTGCAAGGACAGGTGTAATCGATGTTCATTTTGTGTCGTCCGTCAGTTGTCACTGTACCAACTTTGAGAACACTTTCTTAAATCTCAATCGATCATGCATTATGCTGTAAACTAATCCAAGTGAGTACCCTATTACAGCTGCAGCGGAGTCTATAGCTACTCGCTTGTCACCTCTAATCATCTGCTCCACTCGCTGCATGGATGCGTGTGTTGCAATCTGAACAGGACTTCAATCATTTTAGAGTGTCCTTGAGGAAATTGTTGTGCCCAGTTATACACCATATAAGGGACAAATATTTGTCAGCATAAACACGATTCAATTCCGTATGCGTGTCCTTTGCAAGCAGCCCTTTGCCCCCCCCCCCACACACAAAATCACGCTGTTCTTTGTACAATTCTCTGTCAGTACAGTCACTATTTAGTTTATGAGCGAGCTGCGCATGCGATACCTGGCGCCATCTAACGAACGGGAACAGAAAGTTCTATGTTGTTGTCACTTAATGTAACCGTTAGAATTACATACTAAATTTTTCCTGCCATCCACAGTACTAAGTGACTGACTTTTTTACTTGCCCTCGTTTACTCCCCTCTAACACAACCATGTCTTTTTAGACAACAAACCTTATAGGAATTCGAGTGTCACCTATATTACTAAAATGAAGAGAACTTGTGTATTTTCAGAAAGGTTATGGGTTGTCAAGAGCTACCTACTCACAGCGAAAAGCATTACATCAGTATCATCATATTTGTCATTGTGAGACAATGACACATTCCATATGACCCGTGGTTCTCAACTTTTGTTTGATTGGGTTTATGTCCCACGTTTGGAACAATTTTTATTCTGTGGTTATCCCATTTTATGCCGAAAAAAATATTGTTGATTTTCTTCAGGCCTTGTAAATACAAGTATCCTTCAAATAGTCACCACGTTCCAGGCTGGTTTGTGATACACCCCACCCCACGATTTCCCCACTCCACCCCACGATTTCCCCACTCCACCATAAAAAAAATATCCCTCTACCTCTGAAAATGGCTGTGGTCTCATATTATCAACGTAGAAAACCTCTCCTTATGATTGCATGCATTTTATACTGTTTTCATATTTAAAGTTTAATATATGTCGGTTGTGCTAATCTCCCTTGTATTATATTTTTATATTGGTTGTTTCCCTTCATATCTCAAACCAATTGCTTAGATTTCAATGTTTTATTCTAACACAGTTTATTTCATTCAATGTATTCACTTTTATTTTGTGTGTAAGTGTGTCGTGAAGATGAATAACCAAAATCGTGTGCTGTGCATCAGTGAAATAACTGACGATCAGAATATCTTCTTTTGTTCCGATGTTCAATTAAGCTTTCTCTTAATCGATCGTTCGGATGTGTCGTAGCTGAAACAAAGAAACAAGCTTTCCGCGTCTGACATTTTTCTCCACCTCCCTTACGTTTGTCATTTGTAGAATTGCTCAGGTGTGACAACGTAATACATGCTCATGTGTTACAGTAAAATGCTTTTTTCAGGTGTAACGATATAAGTCTGAAATCAGTGAATCATAACACGTATTGGAAACATCTATATACGTTGTCATAATTATGATGTGTTGTGAGATGTCTGTGCGCAGAGTAAAATTTCGTACATTCTGTTTCCATGAATTGTTTCAACTACTAGGAGCTAGTTAAACAAAGATGTATAGTCACGTAAATGAAACTTCACGACTTTCGTTTCTGGCCAGTGACAGTGAGCTAGATCAGCGTATCGGTGGAGTGTGTTCAAATCTTAGTATAGTCAAAAACTCGGGTGTTCTGAAATATTATCTTCATCATACAATTTCCCATTTGCTCATGGAAATTTGCGTACCTGAAATTTCTGAGGTCAACAGAAATGTGTAATCTTCACAAGCTGTGTTTAAGTGTTTCCGCTGATACAGTCAGTCAGATGTAAAGGACTGATATACAAGAGGACGGCTTCCAGTTTTCAAATTATTTTAAGAAGATTGCCTCATTCATACTTAGTTCACAATTCTTGAATTTCGCGAAGCATCGTAATGGGGCGTACCAGGTAAGACATATGTCTACAAATGTGACACAAAATGATTGATTATTCATGAGGGCACGTTATTGAACCAAACATATAGGAAGGCCTGCATCTGCTGCATTACACGTTGATATGTTGTATTCATTGACAGTTTTCTCTTGATTGTCTTTTTTTATGCATTATACGGAACTTTTAGTCGAATCTTTGATTTGTTTGTAGATTTTCATTATAGAAGTAACATCAAGTAAGAATATGTACTAGTTGTAACAACACAAAATAAAAACCATGATAATCAGCAACACAGAGCGGTTTAAAAATGCTAAACATTCATGGAGATATACTACAACAAGTAAGAGCATTACCAATATCTTGGACACATAATCACAAACCATGGTTGGTGTGAAACTAAAATGAGAATAGGAATGACTGAAAGTACTTTTAATGACATGACGAAAATATTAACATTCAAACACATCACAAACTAAAAATAATTACAAAATGTGACATCTACTCTACATGAATATGTCTCAGAAACATAGACAATTATATAACATCTAGAGACAGAATTGATGCATTTGAGATGTCGATATATATGAAGGATAGGGTAAACTTCAGGGAAAGAGAACAAAGAGGTTTTGACAACAATTTGTTTGGAAAAAAACAACTATTAAAGGAAACACAAATAAAATAGTTGAACATAATAAAGGAGTCGTTGAATACCTTGTTGAAAGTAGAGTTGGGGTGGAAAGTGCGAACAAGAGGTAGGAAGGAAGAGAAACACCATGAGATGAACAGAATACACAGTCGTAGTACAACAACATGGCAAGAGACATGATATTGGTCAGTTACAGCAAACCTTTGTAGAGATGGGACTTGATGAGGATGATGACGATGGTATTAGATCATAGTTAATGATTATAATCCAACATCATTGCACTACGGGCAAACCCTTAAGTGATGATTCCATCTCTAGTAGATATCGCATACTGATGACGGTTCTCATGACTCGTTGGTTAAACACAATTCTCATTCTGCTTTTCATGTGCACAATTTTACTTGTGCCAAACGTATATCACATCCTCCAAATCGCATCCAGCCAGCGCTCGCTAAGCTAACTAATAGCTTCACCACTATGCGCTTTCAAATAGCTGTGTTATTTAACGCATGGCTCTGAATAATAGTTTTACCGCACTCTCACACGTGTTAGATGTGTCTTCTTTAGTAAATGTGCAATGGTATGATTGGTTCATCTATCTCTGGTTTGACCCGTTCATCTTTCTCTGATATGACAGGTTTATCTATCTTCTTTATGACTCGTTCATATGTGTATGTGTTCGTCCATTATAAAGGATGAAGACAATTTTTTTTACATTCACTTTTGAAAATTAATTTCAATTATGTCCATGCCTAATAGTTCGTAGATGGCTAATGAGCCCTATTGGAGCTGTAAATGTCAATGCACAGTTCGTGCATGGAATTACCACTGTAGATGTTTTCGGTCTATACATGACTTTCTATCTACTCTCCGCTGTTGAGTTGCTGCATTTCTCTTCTTTTCACAAGATAATGTGCTCTTTTTTTTACCGTTGAGCGCCATGTAGATCTATTTTGTGCAAGTTTTCCCATGTCTTGGTCTATTTCAAAGGCTTTCAGAGATGTCTTCATCGAGTCCTTGTAGCGTTTCTTTTGGCCACCTTGAGATCGTGTACCCTTCTCCAGCTCACCATAGAGAGAAGTATCTTTGACAGGCGATGTTCTGGCATACGCACCAAATGATCTGCCCAACGAATCTGTCTCTGCATCAGGATAGTGTCAATGCTGGGGATACCAGATCTGTCAAGGAAAGTTGTATCTGGAATCTTGTCTTACCATTGATTTTCCTAACTTTTCTGAGACAAGTTGTGTGAAAGTAATTGAGTTTCCTCACATGGTGTCTATACACAGTCCATGTTTCACTAGCTTATAATAGCACTGGAAGTACCAATGCTCTGTAAACTTTCAGCTTAGTCTGTAGGTTAATACTATTTCTACGCCATTTGCGTACAATCTACCGAAAGTGATGTTTGCCTTCGCGATCCTTGTATACACTTCATCATCAATGTTGGCATTTTGTGATAACGTACTACCTAGGTATGTGAATCTGTTCACAACTTTCAGTACTACGCCATTTACCTCTATGCAGGGCGCGTTCATATATATCTGGTATAAGTGGCTTATCTATCTCTGGTATGACTGGTTCATCTATTGTATCAATGAGCATCAATCTGGTATGATGGTTCATCTCTGGTCACAAGGAGCATCGATCTCTGGTATAATTGGTTCATCTATCTCTGGTATGACTGGATCATCTATATCTGGTCTCAAGGAGCATCGATCTCTGGTATGATTGGTTCATCTGTCTATGCTACGATTGGTTCATCTATCTCTAGTATGACTGGTTCACCTATCTCTGGTAACAATGGATCATCAATGTTTGGTCAAATCTTTGGACATCATCAATCAAAGATAATAGACATCTTTCACCAGGTGGTTTGTTATCCATTCTTGCCGTTAAGTGTAGTGGTGATTAAAGCTAAAGCTTGTGTTTGTATCGCCTCGGCTGTGCTATGACCGTGTTTGTTCAAGATGTCCCTGACATTTTCTATCCATTGTTTTCGTGGTCTTCCTGTGACTTTGTACCCTGATTTCATTTGGTTATATGCCTGTACGGGCAACTTGTCGTGATGCATTCTGATAATGTGAGCAAACTATTTGATCTGCTGCATTTTTATGTATTCTATGCAAGGTGTTATACTTTTTCTTTCCCTGATATCTTAACTTCGTAATCTATCAAGCCTTGTGAACCCTGCAGCTTTCTTCAAGCATTTCATCTCACATGTCACTATCTTTCTGTAATGTGAAAATGATAGAAACCAGGTTTGGCCCCAATCAAGTCTCTATTTTTGGTATCAATAGATTATCTATCTCTGGTATCAATGGACCATATGGCTTTTTTTGGACACACTCCATAAGTGAATGGTGATAAAAATTTGAGTATATTTCGGATATATATGAGGATTATTTAGTAGTGAACTTGAGTACGCATTTATACTTCACTGTAGATAGCTTATTGCTATATAGACTTTCTACAAAATTGCAGTTCTCATTTGGAGTTTACTGGCGTTTTTCTTATTACTAAATGTTATGTTATATTTTTCTTTTAAAACTGAGCGGAGGTGGAGGGGGCGGATGAACTTGCTTCCATCAAAAGCATAGAAATTGGGTAATAACAAGAAAAAATAACCTGGTCCATATCTTATTAAGCATATCTGGTAGCAGTACTTTAGTCGACTGATGGAGTATGGAGGGCAATCAAAGTTCAAGCATTTTTTTTAGACGAGTTGAGCCTTGTGCTTTCCAAATTTTTCAACAGTAGTTCATTGTTCTATCTTAACAAATTTTACTTTGTGATAGTAGTACATTATCGTACAATATGTTGGAAGAGTTCATTGTTTATACTAGCGAGAACAGAAAATACTTTTAAAGAAAATATTTTTCTACATATCTCACTTGAAACTGTAAATCACACACGAACATTAGTTCGTGCCATCGACTCGGCATCCCTCATTATAACCGTACGATCGATTATCCAATCATTATTTCGTTATTATGCTACTGGTGTTGGTATTTGTCACGCTGTCTCGGGCACGAAGCTCTCACTCAAATGTTTTTGTATGTCAGTAAGCAACGAAGAGACTCACTAATTGAAACCGATCCAGCTAGCGAATGAAGCATTCAGAGCGAAATACTTTCCTGAATGAAACTTAGCAAGTCCATTCTCATATGTGTTATCAGTATCGTATGTGAATCAGTAGACAACCCAGTCGTTGTCTTACATAAATCAGTAGACAACCCAGTCATTATCTTACATAAATCGGTAGACAACCCAGTCATTATCTTACATAAATCGGTAGACAACCCAGTCATTATCTTACATAAATTAGTAGACGTCTCAGTCACTGTCTTACATAAATCACTAGACAACCCAGTCATTATCTTACATAAATCGGTAGACAACCCAGTCATTATCTTACATAAATCGGTAGACAACCCAGTCATTATCTTACATAAATCGGTAGACAACCCAGTCATTATCTTACATAAATCGGTAGACAACCCAGTCATTATCACATAAATCGGTAGACAACCCAGTCATTATCTTACATAAATCGGTAGACAACCCAGTCATTATCTTACATAAATCGGTAGACAACCCAGTCATTATCACATAAATCGGTAGACAACCCAGTCATTATCTTACATAAATCGGTAGACAACCCAGTCATTATCTTACATAAATCACTAGACAACCCAGTCATTATCTTACATAAATCACTAGACAACCCAGTCATTATCTTACATAAATCACTAGACAACCCAGTCATTATCTTACATAAATCGGTAGACAACCCAGTCATTATCTTACATAAATCGGTAGACAACCCAGTCATTATCTTACATAAATCGGTAGACAACCCAGTCATTATCTTACATAAATCGGTAGACAACCCAGTCATTATCTTACATAAATCGGTAGACAACCCAGTCATCTTACATAAATCGGTAGACAACCCAGTCATTATCTTACATAAATCGGTAGACAACCCAGTCATTATCTTACATAAATCGGTAGACAACCCAGTCATTATCTTACATAAATCGGTAGACAACCCAGTCATTATCTTACATAAATCGGTAGACAACCCAGTCATTATCTTACATAAATCAGTAGACAACCCAGTCATTATCTTACATAAATCGGTAGACAACCCAGTCATTATCTTACATAAATCGGTAGACAACCCAGTCATTATCTTACATAAATCAGTAGACAAACCCATTCTATCTTACATTATTCTTCTTCTTCTTCTGCGTTCGTTCTCAAACTCCTGCAGATTAGCAGGATGTAGTCCGGAGAGCGGATTGTGTTATGCCATGGTTTACAGCATTGCTGCAATATCTGCGCCTTTCGGCCTGACACATCCGACTTCAGCATGGCTTTGGGTCACTGACCCTATATGGGATGGGACAGCCAGCTCCAACCCATAACCTCCTTAGTCGCCTTTTACGATATACATGGAAGGTGAACAATGTTGCTATTCTTTGTTCCCCTTTCGGGCCCCGGCAACACACGGGCGCTATCTTACATAAATTAGTAGACAACCCAGTCATTATCTTACATAAATCACTAGACAACCCAGTCACTGTCTTACATAAATCACTAGACAACCCAGTCATTGTCTTACATAAATCACTAGACAACCCAGTCATTGTCTTACATAAATCACTAGACAACCCAGTCATTATCTTACATAAATCAGTATACAACCCAGTCATTGCCTTACATAAATCAGTAGAAAAACCCATTCTATCTTACATTCTTCTTCTTCTTCTGCGTTCGTTCTCAAACTCCTGCAGATTAGCAGGATGTAGTCCGGAGAGCGGAATGTGTTATGCCATGGTTTACAGTATTGCTGCAATATCTGCGCCTTTCAGCCTGACACATCCGACTTCTGCATGGCTTTGGGTCACTGACCCTATATGGGATGGGACAGCCAGCTCCAACCCATAACCTCCTTAGTCGCCTTTTACGATATACATGGAAGGTGAACAATGTTGCTATTCTTTGTTCCCCTTTCGGGCCCCGGCAACACACGGGCGCTATCTTACATAAATTAGTAGACAACCCAGTCATTATCTTACATAAATCACTAGACAACCCAGTCATTGTCTTACATAAATCACTAGACAACCCAGTCATTGTCTTACATAAATCAGTATACAACCCAGTCATTGTCTTACATAAATCAGTAGACAACCCAGTCATTGTCTTACATAAATCAGTAGACAACCCAGTCATTGTCTTACATAAACCACTAGACAACCAAGTCATTGTCTTACATAAATCAGTATACAACCCAGTCATTGTCTTACATAAATCACTAGACAACCCAGTCACTGTCTTACATAAATCACTAGACAACCCAGTCATTGCCTTACATAAATCAGTATACAACCCAGTCATTATCTTACATAAATCACTAGACAACCCAGTCACTGTCTTACATAAATCAGTAGACAACCCAGTCATTGTCTTACATAAATCTGTAGACAACCCAGTCACTGTCTTACATAAATCACTAGACAACCCAGTCACTGTCTTACATAAATCACTAGACAACCAAGTCATTGTCTTACATAAATCAGTATACAACCCAGTCATTGTCTTACATAAATCACTAGACAACCCAGTCACTGTCTTACATAAATCAGTATACAGCCCAGTCATTGTCTTACATAAATTAGTATACAACCCAGTTATTGTCTTACATAAATCAGGAGACAACCCAGTCATTGTCTTACATAAATCACTAGACAACCCAGTCACTGTCTTACATAAATCAGTATACAGCCCAGTCATTATCTTACATAAATCAGTATACAACGCAGTCATTATCATATATAAATAAGAAGACACACTCCAGTCATTATCTTATATGAATCAACAAGTATACAGCCCAGCCATTATCTTACATAAGTAAGTAGACAACACAGTCATTATCTTACATAAATCAGTAGACATCCCAGTCATTATCATATATAAATAAGAAGACACACTCCAGTCATTATCTTATATGAATCAACAAGTATACAGCCCAGCCATTATCTTACATAAGTAAGTAGACAACTCAGTCATTATCTTACATAAGTAAGTAGACAACACAGTCATTATCTTACATAAGTAAGTAGACAACACAGTCATTATCTTATATAAATCATAAGCTTATGATTTCCGGGATTTTTTACCTTCAGTCGTCTTAACGATACTGCTCGTATGTGGGTATGTTAGTTCAATCTTGTTCATATGAAATGTTCTATCAAAGATGAAGATTTGTGACTGATGATTCAATGACGTTTGCTCATATCAATTCATGTTGGTGGTAAAAAAAAATGTATTTATTGCTGTCCAAACACAGCTAATAAATATAATATAACTTCATATGTTAGATGCAGAGCGTATTAAAGATTTTAACTACAGTGAGTTCAAGCTATTTAAAAAAAAAAAAATGTTCTGTTTTTGTACACATTTAGGAGTTTTTGTGTGTGACCATTTTCCAGCCAAAATTTGAACAAAAACAATCTGGGAATTTTATACCGAACTTTTATACTGCAATATTCCCTCTAACTTTCTTCTCATCTCAGATGTCTGAGCGATGAATATTTTCCGTTTGAAGATTTCCACTACTAAAAAAAAGGATCATTCACTCGTTATGTATATGCGCTGGTTGTACATTTCGTGAGCTGTATAAAGCGCGGCAGTCAAGTTGATAGTGAGCTTCCTTACTATCCACGGGTTACAGCATGCCATGTTCAAAATCACGTCCGAAAGGTAAACACGGCAAGGAAGAGAACTGGCCACTCACCTAATAGTTTCTGCGGCATGGTTCATAAATATGTATCTTCATCCCCGTCGCCAGGTTTCTGCCATGGGACCTATCTTTATCTTTACATTCTAAAGATGTGCTCGGCCGGACACCTGCGAACGTTAGGGGGGATATTGAACTCCTGTATTATATACAATACAGTGTGATATTCGTGTTGACGAAGTATGGTTGCGAATGTTGGAAAATGACAAAGGCACGGGAAAAGAAATTGAACTAATTTGAAAATAAATGTTTTAGAAGACTCTTAAATATTGGTTGGGAAGAATTCAAGTCAAACGTGCAAGTAAGAGAAGATGCCAAACAGCAATATGTTTCTACAACAATAAGTAGAAAACGATGAACTTATATCGGATATATACTTAGTATAAATAAAAACAGACTGCCAATGCTAGCATTAAAATGGGTACCAGATGGAAAAAGAAAAAAGGAATACGAAGAGAGAATCTTCGCAGAACAACCATCAAAAAAGGTATGACTATGAGTCACAAAAACATACCAGAATTACACACAGTAGCATCACATCGATCACACGAGAGAACTCGGGTTTCTGCCCTATGCACTGTGTTCGGCGCAGAAGGAACATAAATAGATTATATACAAATAGGTTTAATGTTAAGTGAAAGCCTTGTACATTATCATCGTCATCAAACCCGTAACTCTTCAGGGTCGTAGTGGTATCACTCTGGATACATCAGCACAAACAATTCGCTGCCTCTCTGTTCTCAGTTCTTTGTTTGAGTGTGCAGAATCTTAATTATGCCCAGTCTTTAATAGTATCAATCTATATGTTCTTCTGACATCTTCTTCCACCCTCAACTGTTTCCTGCAAGATAGGTTTGGAAAGAGAATCGCGTCTTATCACGTGGACAAACCACACACGTTTGTGATGCTTCACCACTTATGAGATGTTCTTGTTAGCCTGCAAGAGTATTTATTTTTCTTCTCATGTATATGTTGCTTTTATGTTTTGTACGACGAATGCGCAATATCGTTTGTAAAATTTGTTTTCATAAACTTGTATTCTCCTCTCCATTTCCGATGTTATTGTCCAACTCTCGCATCCGTACAAAAGATTAGGTATTAGAGATTTATATAGATTTATCTTCACTGCTGTACTTATTCTGCTCTTCCAAATGGTATTTAATCTGGACATTGCAACCGATGCTATTTCAAGTCTAGTCTTTATTTCTGTGGTAGTACTTCCATCAGCTGCTCATATAAAGATCCTAAGTATTTAATGGTATCAACTTCTAGTTTCTGTCCATTCACCCAGATGTTAACAATAGTCGTGTTGTCATTTCTATTTGCCATTATTTTGCTTTTCTCGTTGTTTGTTTCCTTACCATAAAATTTGCTGGTTCTTTTAAGTTTAGAAGTAAGTTTTTAAAGTCTTTTCTCACTACCAGCCATACGACCAATGTCATGTGCAAACCGCAAGTTGCACAGAGGTCGGCCACCAATTGAAATTGTTGTTTGATGGTTCTGTAGTGTCATTTGCAAGATTTGTTCCAAGAATGTATTAAATAGCACTGGTGATAAAATCTATCCTTATCGAACACATGCAGTTGCCTTGTAAAAGGTGATACAATCTATCCTTATCGAACACATGCAGTTGTTTATTAAAAGGTTCCAGTATCACCAGTATATTAAAACAATACTAGTTGCTACTTGGTACAGTGCTTCAATTATTCCTAATATATTTCTTTAAAAATTGAAATTTTTCATAATTTTCCATAAACCTTCTTACTATACTCGATCGAATGTCCTAGTGAAATCGATAAAGTTGTGATAGATTTCATACTGACATTGTAGGTGTTTCTCAATGATTGTTCTGATATTGAAATTGTGTTCTATAGAAATTCTGTTTATGCGAAAACCATCTTGTTCTTCAGCTAGTATTTCCTTTGATATATGTTTAAATCTGTTTAGAAATATCCTTTACATGACTTTGCTGAGTAGATAGCGTAGAGGCAAAGGTAAGCCGAATTATGAACTTGGTACACGGTTTCCCATACGTACTCAGATACTTTGTTAGTGGGTGACCACACATCACCTGATTTAGTCGTCTAAAGCACTTGCGCAGTAGCAATGCCGACATTCCTCGACCTTCCCAGAGCATGAGCCATGGTTCCTACTTTCTTGTGCCTTGGTGTACCGTGGGAGTGTACTATGGGAGTATTTTTTATTTCAAACCAGGAATAACGAGTGAACTCGAAACCCAGTTCTGGTCAGCGGCGAATGTCAATATTACACTACCGCGTCTCCTCTTTCTACCTAGATGACTTATTAGCTTTAAGAAAAGGGATACAATTATTGGGCGAAATTTTTGTTTGTGCAGGCAAACTAATGAAAAAATTTCTTCTTGTGCAGTCATCTTCAGCATCCTGGGGTAATAGAATTATGGTATACAGCTTCACTCCAATATATGCACCTCTCTGGTCTTATACATCCAACTTCAGCTTGGCTTCTGAATCACTGTAACCTTCTGGTGGCTGGGACAGCCAACCACTTCCCTAAAACCAACTTAGTCGCCAGTTACGATATACAAGAAAACATATAAAAATGCTTGGATATGTTAGACAAAGAAGGATCTGGAATAAACACAAGCACACAACTTCCTCTACTGCTTACCTTCTCAAACTCCTGCGTATTAGCAGGAAGTAGTTCGGAGAACAAAATGCGTTTTCATGATTTACAGCTTTGCTGCGATATCTGAACCTTTCGATCTGACACATCCGAATTCGGCATACCTTTTGGTTCACTTTGACTCCATCGAGACCAGCACCGTGCAGAGGTGATGGGGCTTAGTTCAGCCATCAGGGGCTGGAAACTAAGACTGGTCGGGCAGTCCCACTCGAGCAGGACCATAGTCCTGCCCTAGTAAGCAGAGTGCTGAAGACGGAGGCATCCAGCCAAAAGGCGCACAGATAATCAGGATGCCACGCACAAAACACAATGGAAACATGTCTACATCTATAAAAAGTTATGGTGCCTGCCCTGTGGCGGACGTTCAGGCAGGGACGGTGCCGGGCCCTATACCTCGAAAGGGCCCAACCTCAGTTACTGGAAGTCCTTCTCAATTGCCCCGAGGAGCCAGGAGGCAAGGGAATAGAGCTACTGGCCAAACAAACAAACGACCAATAAAAATAATGCACTGGAATGCTGAGGGTGTCAACAGTAAAAGAGATGGATACAGCAAAAAATTGGAACTTGAAAATGTCCTCAGTGAAGAACAAGTTAACATATGCTGTATCCAAGAAACACACCTCAGCAGCGACATAGCCTTCAAAATCAGAGGCTACCAGTGCTACCGATCTGACCGAAAGGACAGGCGAAAGGGTGGAATTCTGACACTTGTTAAAAACAATATCAGCGCATGTCAGCTTGAAGTATATATGGAAGGGGCAGAATACCAGATGCTCCACCTAAAAACAGACAGTGCAGAATTCCATCTCCTGAACTACTACTGCCCAAATGATAAACCATTGGCACTAGACACAATTCCAGACAAAGAGAGACTTATGGTGTGTGGTGACTTCAACAGCCACTCTCAGAGCTGGGGCTACGATCATATCGACAAGAGAGGTGAGGAACTTGAGAGCTGGCAGGATGAAAATAATCTCATCCTTATTAACCAGCCAGCAGACTCGCCAACCTTCTACTCAAGAGCATGGCACACCACCTCTACACCAGACCTAGCATTCCACTCACCAGGCTTGGAATGGAACATCACACGTGTTGTTGGAAAGCAGCTTGGAGGTAGTGACCACAGACCAGTATTTCTGGAAATCCACAATGAATTTACCACGGACAGCAGCACGCTCACTAGGTGGAACTATAAAAGGGCAGACTGGAAAATGTACCAGCATTTAACCAGTGTTCTAGCTAAGGACATGAACTTGGACAAAGACATCAATAGAGCAGTGAGTGAATTTAATAAATGTATACTACATGCTGCTAGTAAAACCATACCCAGGGGGGCACGCAAAAACTACAAACCCTACTGGAATGATGAACTGGAAAAGCTGCAAAATGAGATGGAAACATCTAGACAGCAGGCTGAGAACAGACCTAGCCAAGAACATCACAACAAATATCAGCAAACAAAGGCTAAATTTCAAAGAGCCAAGTTACAAGCCAGACGGAGCAGCTGGAAAGAAAAAACAGAGTCGCTGAACCTAGAAAGAGATACTAGGAAATTATGGAAACTTGTAAAACAACTAAATGATGAAGGTACAGGGAGAAATACCAGGATCACACTTAATAAAGATAGAAACATTTTAACAGGTAAACATGCAGCTGATTACTTTGCAGATTCCTTTGCAGAAGACAATAACGTCAAAGTCAGCCCAGACAAACAACAGGAGGTTCGAGAGAACCAGCAAAACATTGGACAAGGTGAACCTATACCTGAAGTCATGGAGGCACCAATCACAATGAGAGAACTGGAGCATGCAATATCCAAATTGAAAATGAAAAAGTCCCCTGGAGCTGATGGAGTGTCCAATGAAATGATTAGAAACCTGGGAAGTGCAGCAAGAGCAAAGCTACTGCAGATCTTTAACACAAGCTGGTCCACAAGTAATGTACCACAGGCGTGGAGAGAAGCAATAATGATACCACTCCTCAAATCAGGAAAAGATGGCAACACAGTCTCCAACTACAGGCCCATCAGCCTCACAAGCTGTCTATGTAAAACAATGGAACGCATTATCAATCTTAGGATGCAGTGGTACATTGAAAATGAAAACCTTCTGGTATCACAGCAAGCAGGTTTCAGACAGTGCTACTCTACTGAAGATCAGGCAACCTACCTCTCCCAAGAGATTGAGGATGCCTTCCAAGAAAAGAAACTGGTACTAGCAGCATGGATAGACCTCAGGAAAGCATTTGATAAGGTCTGGAAAGAAGGGCTCCTAAAGAAATTGCGAAATTGCAGGGTTAGCTCAAGAATGTACAAATGGGTAAAAGCATACCTGCATAATAGAAGAGCCAGGGTACAATTAGATGGGCGCAAGAGCAAGAAAGTTCTACTGCGTCATGGAGTCCCCCAGGGAGGAGTCCTGTCACCCACACTTTTCTTGGTTTACATCAATGACCTAGTTGCTGAACTACCACACGGGATCAAAGTGGCAATGTATGCTGACGACCTGGTGATCTGGTGCACGGAAGAGCATGCATCAGTGGCCAGTTAACAAATACAAAGAGCTATCGATGCCCTAACCTTATGGGCTAATAGATGGTGCGTCAGCATTAACACAGATAAGTGCAGCACTACACTCTTTACCCTCTCACCAAAACAAAAAGCTGGTCAAATCAAGATAGATGGAGAGCTCTTGAAAGAAGACAAACAACCCACATACCTCGGAGTTACTTTTGATGATAAGCTGACATGGAAGCAGCACATAAACAAAGCAACAACAAAAGCCAGGAGGAAGCTAGCTATCCTGAGAAAACTAAGTGGAACCACATGGGGAGCCAGTGGGAATATACTCAGTAAAGTTTACCAGCAAGGCATAAGACCACACCTGGAATACGGTTCAGCTGCGTGGTGTCCTGCATCAAACACCACATTGCAAGATCTAGATAAAGTGCAAAACCAGGCACTTAGAATAATGTTGGGAGCAATGAAATCAACACCCATAGCAGAGATGCAGAAAATGGGAAGAATGCAAACACTTGGCGAACGCAGAGACACAAAAGTACTAATTCAAGCAGAAAAGTTTCAGTGTATGCCAAGTCATCCAATGAAGGAAAGATTCCAAAATCTAGCAATGGGACGACTGAAAAGGAGCAGCTTTATCCATCAAGCTAAACGACTCCGTAGACAACTTACAGACCTACCTGAAGTTGACAGCCCCTTAAGGTCTGTACCAGAGCAAACCCCGTGGAGTGAAAGCCATGGAATGCCAATATACATTCAGACCCATGTGAAAGGAATACTAAGCGAGGACGAACAGAACAGTGTGCAGCGAATGACAGTCACCCTCAGTTTCCTGGATGAGGAATATCCACAAGATATATGGGTCAGAGTGTACACAGATGGGTCAGCACAGAATGCTGTGAGGAATGGAGGTGCAGGTGTATATATAGAATATCCACACAAGCCTAGAGATACAATCAGAACACCGACAGGAAAATTCTGCAATAATTATGATGCAGAAATCCAGGCAATTAGTGTAGCAGCTAAAAAACTGCTGAACTCCAACTCTGACCTACAGCCTGTGGTATTCCTGACAGATGCAAGGTCAGTGCTTCAAGCTCTCCAGTCTGGAAAACTAACAGACTTAAAAAAACTACTTAGCGAATTGTCTTACCAGTATAGGGTAACCATGCAGTGGATACCCTCTCACTGTGGAATACCAGGAAATGAAAAAGCAGACCAACTGGCTAAGGAAGGTGCTGCCGAAGACCAACCAGATATACCAATCACCCACCATCAGAAAAAACAGATGATAAAGTCAATAAGAAAGCCACAAACACCAACACAAGATGACTATCACAATATGAACAGATCAGAACAAGTTATAATTCTACGTCTCAGAACAGGACACAACCGACTCCGCAGTCACATGTATACAAAGTTCAAGATTGGCAACACGGCCATGTGTACATGTGGACAGGCAGCACAGAGTGCCAAACATATACTTCAAGATTGTTCTGAGCATGAAACGCTGAGGCAGACATATTGGCCAGAGGAAACAACACTGGAATCAAAGCTCTATGGGACACTGTATGAACTACAAAAGACAGTGAGTTTTATTAAGGAGACAGAATTACAGATATAGACATGTTTCAAGTGAACGAAAGAAGAAGAAGAAGGTTCACTTTGACAATATATATATATACACAGTAGCATCACATATATATATATATATATATATATATATATATATATATATATATATATATATATATATATGGAATGTAGCAGCCAGTACCTGCTTAATCGCCTCTTATGAGACCGATGGAAGGTACACAGCTTTTTCTATTATTTCCACTCCTATCCGGCTCATGCGACACATGGTCGAAGCAAGAGACGATTTAGGATGGTAACTCAAACCTTTGACGATTGAGACCCTGACACATGCAGTTGCGAATATAAGCTTACTGAACATGAAGCCTAAAGACATCGATTGGAAGATTGACGTGAGCATATCTGCGTGCTACCACATGCCGAGCCAGTGTGAGAAGAGGCATGGCTGTCTCTTTTATAGATTGCATAGTGAGTCACATTGAAATTATATCAGATATTTGAGTTCATGGTTTGGTATTGTGTTCCACGGCCAAAACCATAATAGTTGTGCGCGCTTATCCCAAACATTGACAGTTATCTTGGCAGTCCCCAATTTTTTCGTGCTTTTTATTTTACTGTCGGCACAAAGTATACATTCCTTTATCTTCTACGTTTATTCTCAATTTCTTGCATAATAGCGGGGTGTAGTTCTGAGAAAATAATACGTTCTGTCATGATCTACTACTTGGATTGGAGCCAATCTGTGCTTTTCTGCCTGAAACATCCGATTTCCGAATGATTTCTGGGTCACTTTCACCCGCTTTGGTATTCCAATCCCTTCGTCAATATTTCATTAGACGCATATTACGACATGAATTGCAGCTCTGTGTCGTTATTCTTTGATATCCTTTCTGGTCCCGGCAACACACAGACGAAAGTATACACAGTGACCATTGACCAGTCGCGTAAGTCAACATCAGTAACGCTGTTCTTTGATAATTACGCAGTATCATTCTGGCTAAGAAATGGTCACACGCCTTCCTGTTCTTACAAAGTGAATACTCTCTACATCTTGGTATGCCCTGACTACTTTGTATCCCGCAACGTGATATATGGCATGATTTGCGAGCGTTGCGCCATGACGTATTTAGGTGAGACTAGTAGAATACTTCCGCATCGATTCTGCTAACCCTGTACAGCATCAAAAACCATTTTTGGTATCCTGTTAACGTCCATTTAATTGGCCCGGGTCATGGGGGCGCTCAGGACATGCAAGTTACGGTCATTAAGTCGTGCTTTTCTGACGACGGGACCCGTCACGCGCTTGAGAACCGCTACATACATCATATTGATACTCTTAAACCTTTCGAGATCAATGAGCGATAGGCTTATGGATGATGTCAAGAAGTTCCGTCATTTCTCTGTTTGTCTCGTTTCACATGTATGTAGCTGTGTTTTGTATACTCTTTGTCTGCGTCTGTGTCGTTTCAACCCTTCCGATCCATTTCCACATTGCATTTAACTTGGTCGACCCTTGATGTCCCGGGTTCAATCCACGGTTGGGACAGGATTTTTTTCTTTTGGAGGTTCAATCAAAATCCTTCCTGTACATGTCGCGGCGAATGCTATGGCAAAGCGGCCTTTATCTCCACAGCCCATTGAAAGCTTCCCTGCACTCCTTCACATGAAAACATGCAGTAACACAAAATTTAACTTGGCCATATTGAACGTCTATAGTGTTGTCTTTGTTTCTGTTATGTACGTAGGCTTGATAACGATATTTTGGCCGAAACGTCGATTTGTGTTAGTATGTGTGTTCACCGCTCATATGTGTTTGTTATTATGTGTAATAAACGTATAAGAAGGCTGACATTTAAACACCATATTAAGTAGGAAGTTGGGTGTTTTCATAACAGACACGGTGGCATGGAAAGTGTTGTTGGATGGGGTGGGGTAGACGGCAGAAGAGGTAAACGTCGACCAAGACGTCGCTAGGCAAGAGATATTTAGGAATGCATGCGCAAATCACTAGGGGAGGCGGAACAACGTGCCAGAGACCGAAGCGGATTTCAGGAGATTCATAACTACGTTCTGGAAAAATTACGTCACGTGTCAACAACATTAAGTGTATTTCCAGTGATTAGTAAAATGTCAGTACCCTATTCCTAGCTTGACCTGTTCTTACAAAGTAAATACTTTCTATATCTTGATATAGCCCGACTACATTGAACAGGGACTGTCAATTAACAAGCCATTTGTAGCTGTAGTGAAGCAACCATGGGCACGGGTCTATCTTGGTTATAACATGTTCGTCCGGTGGAGTAGACGATAATCATTCAGCTCAGCTGGGATAATAATGAAGATAATGCTGTATGCCCGACATTTACTAATGAGTTCTATGCGTGCTTGGTATTGTCTACCACACTCTGAACATGTGTGGGAGCAGTCTGTGTGAGATTGAGCAGCTCTTGCCTTCTAACGCGTTTTGGTTGCGCAAATTGATGTCTGATATTCTCTGCAGCTCATGCACCACTCCTGATTCTGCGACGGCAATCGGATCTGTCTTGTGATAGATTCTCCCATGAATTTGTATCTATTTTATAATTGGTCGGTGATGTCTTAAGAGTGTCTTTAAAACAATTCTTCTGTCCTCCGGCCATGTGGGAGCCAGTCTGGAGTTCTCCATATAATAACTTTTTTTGGTAGACGATGATCTTTCATGAGGACCATGTGTCCTACCCAGCGTGTCTGAGCCTTCATCAACATTGTATGTATTTTTTTCAGACTTAGATTTAATAAGTACTTCACTGTCTGGTATTGTATCCCACCAATGAATGTTGAGTATCTAACGAAGGCAGCTTAGGTGAAAGTGATTGAGTCTGGCATATACTGGCCATGTTTCACAAGCATATAGGAGGTAATATTATGATATTACTGCTGCTTTGTAGACTATGAGTTTGGTGGTAGTTGTTATTCCCCTTCTGTTCCATACATTTTTTCGCAGTCTTCCAAATGTGGCACTAACTTTCGGCTATTCTGTTGTTTGCATAGGTGTCGATGTTTACATCTTGTGAGAGAGTGCTTCTCATGTACGTGAAATCATTGAATGTTTGAAGCTCTTCTTCATTGACCCTTATATGGCGATTTAGGTGTGGTTTATTTGATGTGGGTTGAAACATTACCTCTTTTTTCTTTGCATTGATGGTGAGACCAAAATTGTCGCAGGACTCATCAAATTGGTTTAGGGTAACCTGCCTACTGTCTGCTGAATCAGCATACAGTGCGCAGTCATCTGCATAGAGGAGCCCCTTGACCATTGTATCTCGCACCCTAGCGTTGGCTTGCAAACGTCGAAAATGAAAAGTTTACCGTCTGTTCTATATCGTATTTGTATTCCTTTTACGTTGCTTCATCTAGATGCCTCTGTCAGCATGGCAGAAAACATTAGACTGAACATTGTTGGAGCTAGAACACATCTTTTTTTTAATCCCATTTATTATAGGACAGGCTGGTGATGGCACTCCATCACTGATAACAACGGTAATCATGCCGTATTGGAACTGTCGCACTATATTGATACATTGGGGGGGGGGGGAAGGAGCCAGATTTGGCGAGCACTTTTCACAGCCCATCTATGTTCACTGTGTCAAATGCCTTTTTGTGGTCTACAAATGTTGTGAAAAGTTCCCTTTGGTGTACTTAGATTTTTTTCTAGGAGTTGACGGACAGAAAGAAAAGATCATGTCCACTGTCCCGCGACCAGCACGAAACCCGCTCTGACTTCAGTTCAGGCACATCATCTGCGAGTGATGATGTAAGTCGATTCAGCATTACACGAGCTAGTATTTTACCAGCTATGGATAGCAACGATATCCCTCGGTGGTTGTCACAGGACTGTTTAGGTGGGCAATTGAGGCATCATTCAGGTTTTGTGGCATGGTTCCTGAGCTCCAGCACGTAACACAGATTTTGGTAAGTTTCTGAACAAGCACCTCTCCTCCTATCTTGTCTGCTGGATGGCATCCATATCAGGAACTTTTCCATGTTACATTTGTCCAATGGCAGTCTTTATTTCTTGATTCTACCGACTTCTTTGACCAGGTATTGTCAACTAACAATTGATTTGCAGCTGTTGTGTCGCAACCATGCGCACGGGTCTATCTTGGTTATAACAGGTCGTATAACCTACCAAGAACATGACACGCTCAAGTTTATGTAATCTTGTCATAAATACCTCCCAACGGTATTTAAATATTTCTGCGTTTCATTTTTTATTTTTCGTTTGTTCATTCTCAAACTTGTGCAGACTAGCAGCATGTTGTCCAGAGAACGGAATGCATTGTGCCATAGTCTACGGTTTAAAGCAATATTCCCGCATTATGGCCTGATACATGAGCCTTCAGCATGACGGTTGTGTCACTTTAACTTCTGTGGGATGGGACATCTATCCCCACCCCAAGATGACAAGAGTAGCATTACTCATCAGCAGTTGGATATCGACAAAAACAATATCCCCACCCCAAAACCACCGTAGTTGCCTCTTTCATGACATTCGTGGAATGTTACTATCTGGCAACACACGGACGTCTCGGCCTTTCGAAATAGATTTATTCACTTGTTAAATGCACAATGAGAAAAGCAAAAAAGTAACTAAAATGTAAAGAATAAAAATAATATAACTGTACGAGAGGAAAAATATTCCTTTTTTTTTGCGTGTTAGTCATTCTGAGGACACCATTGTTGCCGACACTATATGGAGAACAACCCAAACGTCTATTCACAAAGTAGATTCTGTATTCCCCTAGGAGTGGTTCTTGTAGCAACATTGGTTTGTTTGTTTGTTTGTTTGTTTGTATGTAGCTTCAAACAATGTAATAACGTTTTGTTAATTGTAGTAAACACACATAGGCACACACACAAATCGACGTTTCGACCGAAAGGCCTTATGAAGGATCACAGACACATATAAATCAAAAACAACAAATAGGGACGACACAACTTGCGTTCACATGTAGTAAGTTTGTCGAAGTGATAGAGACATGTGAACGCAAGTTGTGTCGTCCCTACTTGTTGTTTTTGATTTATATGTGTTTGTGATCCTTGATAAAGGTTTTTCGGTCGAAACGTCGATTTCTGTGTGTGCCTATGTGTGTTTCGTACAATTAGCAAAGCGTTATTACCTTGTTTGAAGCTTCACCTATTGGATTTCAGTTTTGCGCAGTGAGTACGTATTTTTGTTTGTTTGAGAACTCCAGGAATTACAACAAATAACTCTTACTTCCTATGTGCAATGGGGAGGTTTCTGAGCTTTCTTTCATACCCAGGAGACTTCACCTTTCGGTCTTGGTGCAATGCCTATTGGAGGAGCCTTAGGGGGGATGGGGAGTTACAATGTTACGAGAAGAGCTGATACTTTGCTTGGGTAACCCAGTGTTTGTCTATCCTCTGACGAGTGGCTTCGCAGCCAGCAAGCTGTTCCTCGTGTGGGAAAACCATTACATTACCACTCTGTGTCCCTAGGTTCCAGACTTAATTTCTTCCGTGTGAGCCGTGTTATGACGGGTAACGGCGGCGGTCGAATAGACTGGGGGTTGATACACCTTCCTATACGAGGTGCTTCTTTGCTAAAGACGTCGGTCGTCTGGGATTTGACCTCTTAATTACTCACGCACTCGCCTTGTCCGCTTGAGATGGCCTTCCAATCCATCGCCAGGAGAGGTCTGTGTATTTTGAATCTTCTCCATTGCGTATATTACCTACAGGGGTAGGTAAATCTCGGACTAGGAGCTTCGCAGTGGACCCTTGGGTACTGAACCCAATTCTCTCTCTATGATCCGTGTTGGGCAACGGCCGACAGTCGATTCCCCGCTTTGCAGAACACCCTCCCTACACCCGTATCTAGGGGTTATCGAGGTGAATAACGATAGTGGAGTGCAAACAGAATAGCGTTCAGTTAATAAAATACATCCCAGCCAACCAAATACAACCCAGTTAACCAAATACAACACATCCAACCAAATACAACCGAGTTAACCAAATACAACTCAGCCAACCAAATACAACCGAGTTAACCAAATACAACCCAGTTAACCAAATACAACTCATCCAACCAAATACAACCGAGTTAACCAAATACAACTCAGCCAACCAAATACAACCGAGTTAACCAAATACAACCCAGTTAACCAAATACAACCCAGTTAACCAAATACAACTCATCCAACCAAATACAACCGAGTTAACCAAATACAACTCAGCCAACCAAATACAACCGAGTTAACCAAATACAACGCAGTTAACCAAGTATAACCCCGCGAACTAAATACAACCCCACCAACGAATGACTACTCACACAAACAAATACAAACCAGCCAACGTAAATTCAACCCAGCTAACTAAATACAACTCAGTCAACCAAATATAACTCAGCCCACCAAATACAACCCAGTTACCTTAAATACAACCCAGTCAACCAAATACAAGTCAGCCAACTAAATACAACTCAGCCAACCAAATAGAACTCATCCAATCAAATACAACCCAGTTACATTAAAAACAACCAAGCCAACCAAATACAACACAGCAAACCAAATACAACCCAGCCACCCAAATACAACCCACCCAGTCAAATACAACTCAGCCAACCAAGTAGAACCCAGTTAACTTAAATACAACCCAGTTAACTTAAATACAACCCAGTTAACTTAAATACAACCCAGTTAACTTAAATACAACCCAGTTAACTTAAATACAACCCAGTTAACCAAACACAAATTGAATAGTGTCTAGTTCAGGAAATAATTATCATAATCAAATGCCGTCTCCGCAATGAAGGTTGGTTGCAATGTCCAAAATACGTTATTTGCTGGATCATTATTTATTTTAATAGTTCTTTTCTTCATACATAATGTTGTTAGAACTTCATTGTTCGTTTTCTTCTCTTTCCATGAAGTTCTCTATATTCTATATATCCACATCTCAGAAGAGGAATTTCTTCTAGTTGTTTGTTCATTATTCATGTTTCTTAGCCTTGCGTTATTGTAGAATAGATGTAGAATTTTATCATTCTAATTTTTAGTTTGTGATTTGCTTAGATGTCAATATTATCATTGTCATTGAAATTACTTTTAGCCATTCATATTCTCCTTTTAACTTCTGTTTCACATCTACCATCATATGTGATTATCTGTTCAAGATATGGATAATTATCTACTTGTAGTATCTCTCCATGTATTTTTATGTTTAGCGCTTGTTCTTCGGGAATTGTGCTGATCATCATGATTTTTTGTTGTATGTTTATATTTGTTTATTATTTTCCCACTGAGCTTGAGCCATGACATTCCTTCTGGATGTTTAAAACTGTTCTCTGTGTAGATCAGTGTTTCCCTTTTTTTTTTTTAAACCTAAGTCTTTCTAAAAAATTTTTTATTGCTCCCTTATGTAAGATATATAAATATTTTTTATATTTAAAAATGAATTATTCCCTAAAAATGTCCAATCGGGATTGTCACTCTGGAACAATCAAATCACCCCCACCCCCCAGGGCGTGAGCCACACGTTGGGAAACACTGTTGTACATGTTAAATAGGATGTGTGATAAAATACATCCTTATCTTACTCATTTTTACTTCACTGTATGGTGAATCATTACTCTCGTATCTTATTGATGTAGTTTGTTCCCAATATTATATTTTAATCAGTCTGATGTCTTTTCCTTCTACGCCTATTTCTTGGAGGCATTCAATTAGTTTTTCATGTTGGACTCTGTCGAAGGTCTTGCTGTAATCTATAAATCAAATGTTGATACTTTTTTGGACTTTTTATGTCTACCAATGGTCTGATAATAAACGTAGCTTCTGTGGTTTCTTTTTTTCCCCTAAAATCAAACTATTCTTCACCGACTTCGATGTCTATTATTTATAATTTGCTCATGTATTATCTTGTGTAGTATTTTGTTTTCAACATCGACCTGCATGCATGTTTTATAGATTACACTAAAGCTTTTGACTGTGTGAACTATCACCAATTATGGAGAATGATGAACAACATGGGTTTCCCATGGCACATAACGGCTAATTGCAGAGCTGTAAAAAAATCAAGAAGCTGCCATAAAAGTGGAAGAAGTAACGTCAGAGCGGTTTAAAGTACAAAAAGAGTAAGACAAGAGTGTACATTATCTACATACCTGTTTAACATATGTGCAGAGAACATAATGAGAAATGTGAAACACGAAACAATACAACAATAATTCAGACCCATACACATCGAAGGTCTACAACTTTCAGAAATTAGATACGCAGATGACATAGTTCTGTTAACATCAAATGAGATAGATTTACTGAAAATAAAATCAACAAAAAGCTTTAGCGAAGGATAAAACCCGTTTTATATAACAAATATACCTAGTTATAAACCCAAAAAGACAAAAATAATGACAACCGACTAAATGAAAATGCAACCTAAAATTAATACTGATAACAGTGTTTTAGAAGAAATGACAAATTTCGAATATTTAGGAGCTAAAATAAACAGTGCAGCCTGCGCAGTTGAGATCTGGCGGAGATCAGCTATAACGATGTCGAAATTAAAACAAGTGAAAAAACTAATTATGTGCAACAACACGGGAACATATGTATGTTCCCTTATGTAATAACTAATGTATGTTTGTTACGTACATGTGTGTTCCCAGTGGCAACCTACAGCTGCGAAACATGGACAATATATAAAACTACAGCCAAGAGAATAGAGGCTTTCGAAATGAAGTGCTATAGAATACGAGAGCAAGGAAGACCAACCAATACGTGCTAAGCAAAATCAGCGTCCAAGAATGCTTGCTTTCAAACACTATATTAAGATGGAAGTTGGTATTTTTTGGCCATGTGAAAAGAAACATTGGCATGGAAATTGTGTTGTTGAAGGGGGCGATAGAAGACAGTAGAGGAAAAGGTCGACGAAGATGTCGCTGGACAAGAGATATTCAGGCATGCATGCACATATCGCTAGAGGAGGCCGGGCAACTTGCCAGAGACCACAGGGATTTTAGGAGATTCATAAGGAAGACTATGTTCTGGAAAGAAATCGCCATATGACACACATTATTTGGATTAAATGATTCATCAAACTGATTGTGTTTTTATTCTTTACAATTCCTGAAATACAACACTAAATAACGTATAGTTAAAGAAATACCAATTAACACTGACATTGCTACAAAGCTAACGTATGTAGCTTCAAACCTACTATATTAAAAATATGCATCGTCAAGTCAACTAAACACAGACAGTTAACTGCATCTTTGCAAACATTTAACCTTCCTTTGATCTGAAATAGGTACTCGCTGTGCAAAACTAAAATCCAACAGGTAAAGCGTGAAACGGGGATGTGTGTTTTGTATTATTAGCAAAACTGTATTACTGCGTTTTACGCTTTACCTTTGATCTGAAATATTATTATTAGAGAAGAAAAAAACCTCCATCCTTCTTGACCTGTTTATATTTCTTGTTATATTATTTCCCTTTCCCTCACAGCTCTTATACTTACATCGAGTCATTGAACGACAGAATCTGCGCTGGAATCAAATCAGAGTTATGTGAAGCCCTCTGTTTGGCGCTAGGAAGAACTCTACCAGACGCGAGAAAGGGTCCTGGTCTTGTCTGTCTCTTTTCACACTTGTCATGAAAACTTCTGACTGAGGCAAGGGATTCTAACGGCAGGAAAACATTCTACACATGACTTCTTTTGTACGTTGTATATTTTATTGATATTCTGCCAAAATTTGAACCGAATTACAAGTTTCAGATAAATATGAGAAATGACATTTCTGATAATCACATTCTCCATCCAACACTATTTCTACGCTTTATAGATTGCGTACACGGAGTGTAGGTAGAATAATATAATATCTCGGAATTTGAAATATTTTCTCACTATGGTTTAGAAAATGTTGTAATGTCAGGCATGGTTCCATTAAAAAAAGTAGCTTGGGTAGAAAAAGAAAATTAACGCATTAAAATATATGATAGCGGAACTGCAGGAAAGCTGATTCTGTCAAAACTGACAAAATGTAAATACTATATATTCTTGTTCCTGAGTTGCATGGAAGTTGCGAATAGCCTGTGTGATAATGGTCGATGCCCTTGCTGTCTCCAAGTCATGTTCAGTGTGGATTTTTTTTTTAAACTTTCGACAGAGGAAAAAAGTCCATCCTTAACGCGAGTCGAACCCTAGACGAGACCAACGCACTAACCTCTCGGCCATGTTTCCCACAAAACTGATGCGAAAATTTAATTATAAACACAGAGTAATACTAAAAACACACAAGGAAAAACACGAATAATTGTTTCGACCAAAATATCTTTATGAAGAGAACAACATAGTACACGACGCGCAGATGACAGTCTTGCCTATTATTACATCATAATATTAATTGAAGAAACAGTTGCTCCAAATTCATAATAATGGACACTTTTGTGCTCACTTGGTGATTCTTGATTATGAGCGAACATTACTGCACAAGGTGTATTCCCATAAATGCTTTGCTTGTGGTTTCATGGTTGGTTGCTGATCCAGCAGTTGATGGGCCCAGCTTGTCATTTCATCCGCCATCTAAAAGTATATAAGTCAGTTGGTGGTTGTGGGTTCTTCTGGTCTTTCCACAGCACTTACCCTTGGTTACTCCCAGTGCTACCATTCTCTGAGCATGTACATAGTTTTATTTTCAGCATCCACGTCATCATTTTGTAATGTACCCTTGACTGTTCTAAATAATTAAACCCGGTATCTTCTTATAACTTTGCCATCCACTATAGCTTTACCCACCAATATATCAGCTCATTCGTTACCATTGACTCCTGCATGACCAAGACAGTAGTTCCATGTGATGTCCTGGGCATTGTTGAGAAGAGTGTTCCGCTATTTTCAGATCATGCATTTTCCTGTCTTTGCACAGCAAGCTCTGGGAGTCTGATAGAATCAATGTAGATGTTGGTGGCTGCGTTGTCAGCCAAGTCAGAGCCGCTGTTACAGCCTCTATCTTTATTTTCGATGCTGTGGTTGTGGTGAAATAAGCAGCAGATTTTTTGCGGCCTTTTGCCATTTTGGTAGGCGATGAAGCTCATCCGCGTTTATTTGTTTCTCTAGCTACTGAACCATCTGTGTAAATAATTAAATCTTGCGACTTCGAGTACTATTATATTCCCTCTGTCTTGGTTGCAGTCCAATGATGGCACCTTTCCTAACTGTATCACAACATTCGTCAAGGACTATCTCTCTTTAATTACTTCCATCTATTCGCAACGTCTTCCAACATCTTCCAGATCGCAGAATCTGAGTATGATATCTTCTGTTTCTGCCATCCACCTTCCTCGTTTAATGCGCCATCCGTTTTTGCTATCTAGATGTTGGTGTAAAGGGTGATGGTCATTGTTGGCAAATTTAAAATATTCTTTCACTTAGGATTCACATAGTGTCCGAAATGTGCAGTGCCGTCTTTGCTCGTCTTGTGCTATATTGTACTTTCAATTTGTGTTTGTGTGTGTGTGTGCTTGCTTGCTTGTTTGTTATATATCTTGTATGAGATTCCAGCGATTTACAAAGCTGCATTTCTCCGTGTTTCAAACGTTCACCGTTCAATGACTTTTAAAAACAGGAGTAGAATAATTGTATACATTGTTGTGTTTTATTAGTCAATGTGTGTATGTGCATATATATGTATTTATGCATGTATATATGTATGCATATGTTCATTTGTGTATATATGTGTCGCGAACTGAACATTGGTCTCTACACCACATTTGCCGACCTAACTAAGGCATTCGACACTGTAAATCTATGGAAGATCATGGACAAATTTGGATGTCCCAAAAAATTCACCAACATGGTTCGCCAGTTCCATGATGGTATGACAGTCTGCGTGTAAGATGACGGCGCACACTCAAACTTGTTTCCTGTAACTAACGGTGTCAAAGAGGGTTGCGTCCTGGCTCTGACACTCTTCGGTATCGTGTTCTCTGCCATGCTAAATGATGCCTTCCGGAATAACAGTCCAGGAATTTGACTTCGCTATCGAGTTGGTGGAGGGCTACTCAATCTTAGTAGGTCAATACTACAACTAAGACGACATTGTTCGCGACCTCTTATTCGCCGACGATTATGCACTAAACGCTACCAGTCTGAAAGACATGCTGGACATCATGGACCTGTGATGCGTTCGGTCTCTCAATCAGCATCAGAACCAGTAACCACAAACTGCAGCACCCTTTCTGCAAACTGCGACAGTTGATGAATATGTTGCCCTGCGTATTGATCGCGCTAGTGCGGCATTCGGGAGCCTTCGTGCCAACTTCTAGATTAGGGGTGGTCGCAGTTTGACAACTAAGTTGGACATTATGCAGCTTCATCCTGGACTGTCTATGCAAGACACGCTCGACAACTCAACTCTTTCCACCTTCGGTACCTAACTGACCACATCGTCCGAATGCCAGACAAGCGCCTTTCAAATAGATTATTCTATGTGGAGTTGTGCGATGGTAAACGTTCCAGCGGAGGGTAGAAAAAGCACTTCAATAATCACCTAAAAACTATCTCAAGCACTGCAGCATCGATCCTAGCTCCTGGAAGATTACAGCCCCTGATCACTCAGTTTGGTACACCCAGATCACTGCTGGAATCACTTGGAAAAAGAAAGAACACTGCGGGCAATTTATAAATGACGGAAGAGGGAGGACAAAACTGAAAACTCTCCTACCCCTAACCCTCTGCACCTCACTATGCAATGCAATATAACTTTTCTGGCACGAATCGTGCTCATCGGGCATCTACGAGCTGACAAACCAAATTAGACAATCACAAATATTTGATTTATCAAATTTAGTCAAAATTAATCAGATTTAGTGTTTATCATGCAATGCTCATCTTCGCTTGCGAAGGAGGAACACCATTATTATATGTGTATGTATGTATATCTATCTTCTGGGATCGGTCTCAAACGCTTGCATGTTTCGGAGAACATAATGCGATATGTCATTTACAGTGATATTTACTCCGTTCGATCTGACACATCCGACTTCAACATTGCTTGTGACTCACTTTGTCCCTTTATGGGATGGGACAACCAACTCCACCACAAAACCTCCTTAGTCGCCTCTTACGACATACTTGGCAGGTAACATTGTTAGCTATTCTGTGCCACTCTTTCGGATTCCGGTAACACACGGGCGATCATGTATCTGTGTGGTGTGTGTGTGTTAATGATAGGTGGTAGGTGTCTATTGCTAATAATAAACATTATGTGCAACATGTCCACGGCTACGCCACGGAGATTCCCGGATGCACCTCGGCAGTGTAAAATGAGAGCTTGCCTATTTTATTATTGAACAGCTCCTTTAGAGTCCCTCAGTGCTACACATAGCCGCTTCTGTCACATGGAAGAGTGTCGTGGTCAATAAATAAACAAGTAGGAAACTAGAAGCCACGCAATTGTCTGTTCATCAGAAGAGTGCTGATAATCTTGACAGCTAGAAAAACTCATGAAGCGTACTAAAGGAAATGAACACTAAGGGACAGTTTCTTATTAGCATTAGACAAAACAATTCACATGTATTGGTGACATTCCTGAAATGTTGATCACTCCATCAAGTAGTGTTTTTGGTAGAATCGAATATCATGCAACCGCTGTCAAAACACAATCAGAAAATAGTATTCAACTTAATCTCCGAGATGCAGTTAGTTAGTTTTGTAATCAGTGAGTCAGTTTAGCTAGCTAGTTAGTACGTTAGCGAGCTAGCTAGCTAGTTAGTTAATCAGTTAGTGAGGTATTTATTTAATCTAGTACGTTAGCTACTTGCCTAGTCAGTAAGTTATCTAGCTAATTACTTAGTTTGTTAGTCAGTTAGCTTTTTTGTTTGTTTGTTTTTCAGTCAGTCAGTTAGCTCTTTTGTTTGTTTGTTTGTCAGTTAATTAGTTAGCTATTTAATCAGTTAAATAATTTGTCTACTTTGTCAGTTCTCAAACTCTTGAAAATAATGAGGATGTAGTCTCGAAACAGGAATGTGTTGTGTCATGGTTTAAAGCTTAGCTGCGATATCTGCGCTTTTCTTTTCGATACATCTGGCTTTAGTGTGGCTTTTGGGTCAGCCCTATGTAGGATGGGACAGCCAACTACACCCTAAAATCTACTTAGTGGCCTTTTGCGTAATGCATTATAGTTAGTTAGTTAGTTAGTTAGTTAGTTAGTTAGTTAGTTAGTTAGTTAGTTAGTTAGTTAGTTAGTCGTCAGATCATCATCATCATCATCATGGCACTCTGGATAAGTCCATATGTGTTCCGATCTCATATTCAGTATGTCTACAGCATGATGTACCTGACTGGACTGTTCCTGTTTTATGTTTGTTAATAACTCGTCTTTTGACTCCTATGTGCCGCTGGGTTCTTTCAAGTCAACGTGTCACTTCCAGTTTCTGTGTTCTAATCATGGACACGGAAGATGAAACACACCCAACATCCTCCAACTGACCTAACTCCTTGATTGTATTCATATCACCACGGTCCGTTTAACTTCCATATTTAACTGTGGTCATCATGGTTAGTATGTCTGCTCGTTCATTTACCATAAACGCCCGCGTGTCAACGCACACAAATTATAGTAAATGTATTCAGCACAAACTTCGCTATCGACTCCAACCACTGTCGAGGAAGATATCCCCACTGAATATTTCTGAGCTCAGTTACTCGTATTAAAATTCTTAATTGTATTTCACTGTAAATTAAGTTTGGTTTTATTATCTATCAGTAGCGTTTGTACACAATTTACTAATTTTGACATTGTTTTTTTTCTTAAAATTGTTGGCCATAAACAATTGTAACTATCTGGCAACACTGCTTCCACATCATACACTCAAACACTCATAAATAATCATTCCCAAAGTCACAACGCACACACCCATATACAACACCAACCACACACGGGCGACATTATTCAATTCAACTCACCCTTACATTTATGTCGCCCTCTCCACCCTGCACCTTGTGAACGAACGATACATGCCAGACTTAATTCCTGTCCTGGGCGAGATGGACAAACTCGTTATCCCTGGACTGAGCGTAGACGATACACAAAACTATATTTGAGATCGAAAGTCTATCGACCGATCCAGGAATTCTCAGTAATTAGGTTCTTACTGCGTGAGTTTGAAGCCGCACCTACGTCTCCTGTGACATACAGTCTCAGATATAACTAAAAGATGTTGTTGCTATTTATGTGGTTCGGATGTGCGTGTTTTGTTGTATGTGTGATACGAGGCAAAGATTAAGAGGGCGTTATTGATGTGGAGGATTCTTGATTAGAAACTAGTTTCACAGGCCCCCCCTCCCCATAAGTGCTCCGCCCTCCATTCCAGTGTATGTAGACTCAAAGAGTCCCGGTCAGGTGTTGATTGCGTGATCTTTGGGGCCTTCAAAAAAAAAAACTTTTCCTTCCCTTCCTTCGAGATACTTCCATTTCTGACATTCTCTTTATATGTACGTTTTCAGCCTCATTAACATCATCTTCATCTTGAAATGGGTTTATTACTGCCTTCATCAAGTCTGCTTTATATCTTATCAGCTGTGTGCCGTCTATCGCTGCATTGCCTGCCAATATGTCGGATCTCTCGTTTCCTCTGACCCCAGCATGACCAGGGCAGTATATCCAAGTAATGATCTGGACAACTGAGTTGTTCAATAAGTCCTACCATTCTTTTCTTAGCATGTACTTTTCTATCTTGCGCAGCATGCTTTGAGAGTCTGTGAATTTTACCGAGTGTGTTGATGTATTATAAGTTATCAACCAATTAAATGCTGCTGTTACTCCCTTTATCTCCATTATCATACTCCCTTTATCTCCATTCTCATGTTTGATGTGATAGTGGAGTATGATGAAGATTTCTCAACCAACTTCACGCCGTTTCTGTAGGCAACAAAACCCCAACCGATTTTATTTGTATTTATTTAACCGAGTCATCTGTGTATATAATTATGCCTTGTGGTTTCGAGTGTACCTGGACGAGTTCATGCCCCGTAACCTGGGGCTTGACACTTCAATTTTCAACATGCTTTATCTAGTTGTATTATTACTTTAGTCAGTGATTTCTGCTCAATGTTTAGCTCCACCCATTCATTGTTCTTTCCTATAGCCCTTTCACTGCCCTTGATGTGAAGGAAATAGCAAGGAGTGAATAAATAGTTCAGTCTGGCAGAATCTATTAATATTGATAAATCGAGGCTTATACATATATGCGGAACGACAAATAGTCTAACGCAAACTACCGCTCTGTGTGGGAGCGCATATCACTGCTTTCTGCATGTGCGCAAATCTCTATCTATCTATACGTTGTGTCCCTTGTTTGCCTTGCGGCGTCAGGGGTGAAGAGTTCTCTGGAGATGGCCGTCTTGTGCGCAGTTTGTAAGCTTGTTCCTGTGACTTCTTTTATTTCTGTGATCCATCTTTTACATGGTCTGCCTCTGGCTTTATAACCGTAATCACTTTCTGTGAAAGTGCAAATCGCCTCTTTCTGTGAGTGTGGGAATCACCGTTTTCTGTAAGAGCGCAAATCATCGCTTTCTGTGACTGCAAATCACCGAAACTGTGAGAGCTCTGCATGAGTGCACAGAAGACAACTCATATCTGCATCTTCGTTGACTATGGTAAGAAATACAAGTGGCCGCTATTGGGAGCAATATCTTGAGGCAATTGAAGTTTATGAACCAGAACCATAGTTACTATACTTACATCGGCCATGTTCTCAGAATGAACAGCCTAAGAATTCCCCAGCAATCACTATATTGGGTGCCACCTGGAGTAAGAAGAAGAGGGAGACCTAGAGAAACTCTACAAAGAACCATTAATAGAGAAGGCATGTCAATGAACCTAAACAACACGCAACAATTGAAAGACCTGGCAACACAAAGACAGAAATGGAAAGCTATGGTTTCTGCCCTATGCGCCGCCTATGGCCCTGGAGGAACATAACATAACATAACAATTGAAGTTGCAGCTCGAATGCGTCACATACATGTGTGTGCCTGGGCATGCGAGTGTTCAAGGCAGCGAGAGAGCAGGTCGGCTTGCGTGAGCTGCTATTGTGTCGCTGCTACAAATGAAGTTAATGAGTGTTCGGCCGTGTATTGCCTGTGCCCAAAATGGGACAAAGAATAGTAAAACTCTTTACCTTCCATACATGGCGAAAGAGGCGACTACGGAAATTTTGGGTTGAAGTTGACTGTACCATCCCATATTTCATCAAAGTGCTGAACAAAACACGCATGCTGAAGTTGAATGTCTCAAAACGAAACGCGCGGTTATCAATCACAGCTATACTGTAAACCATGACATAACGCATCAATCACATCCATACTGTAAACCATGACATAACACAGTCCGTTTTATGCACTACTTCCTGCTAATCTGCAAGAGTTTGGGAGCACATGAAGAGGAATGAGAGAGATGATTCATTGTCCATGTACATTATAGGATAACTAGGCTTTGGAACGCGGCGTCGCAAGAAATGAACGCTACTATGGCTTAGATGAATGTTCGTGAATCAACAGAGAATGGGAACGGCCAATCATAGTGTAATCTTAGGTACACTCAATTGGAGATCGGAACATCTATGGACGTGTCAGGAGTGCAGTGAAGCCGCCCGTGTGTTGGCGGAACCCTAGAGGGGAGCAAAAAAGCAATTCAGTTTGCATTCCATGCATGTCGTTAGAAGCAACTATTGAGGTTATGGGGTGGAATTGGCTGGCCCATTCCATATATGGTCAAACTCACGCAAAACCATGCTGAAGTCGGATATGTCATGTCGAAAGTCGTATATATCGCAACAATGCTGTAAATCATTACACAACTCATTCCATTATCTGGACTTTATCCTGCTAATCTGCGGGAGTTTGAGAATAAACGCAGAAAAAAGACCAGAGAGATCGTAGCTTCAATACGTGACATACATTTTCGTCCTTGGTCATGGGAGTGGTCAGAGCGGCGAAAGAATAAATCCGCATGCGTACGCTACTAAATGTACCTGCGGTAGAGCAGTAGATCGGGTGGACATATCGAACTCCTTACGTGAAATAACCCACACACATGAAAGTAATGATGGTGATGATTCCTTGTCCATGTCTAGAAAAGAGGAACTGGACTTGAAGTGTGCTGTCACCAGAAATGAGTTTCACTGCTTAGAAGAATGATCGTCAAAATACAGAGGACCAAAACTGTCAGTCGTCGCGCAGTGTTGGATACACTGAAGTGGAAAAATCGGAGCACCTATGGACGTGTCCCGAGTACATTGATCTACCGACTAACTAATTCTTGTGTGTTACGGAAAGGAGACGGAAGCTGTTATGGAAATGTCCGTGTACTGTGATGCTGGTTTCTAATGAAGAATCACTCCAAGAGATGTAATATCATAGCACAGGTAGACAAAGAGGGAAGCAGCGTAAGTGTGAAGACATATTTTCAAAACATATTAATTTAGATAACAGAGAGTTTCTAAGTCTGCAAGTAGAAAGTTGTGTTGCATTGCTGACGACCTGTGCCTCATCGGCGCTGTGGGTTCGATATTTGCAACCTTATTTTGTATGAATTTTTCAAATGTGTTCGTATTTTGATCTCTGTACAAGTTTGTGTTGCTTTTTTGTGTACAATAAACGTCTGTGCTCGGTAAAACTTCTGCTGTCCGTTCTTTCAATTTTCATCCTTCTGGCACCTAGTTTTACTGCTGTCCTTAAGATTTGTCTCTCTCATTTCCAGATTTGTGATCGAGCGTGTGCACAGATTCCACCGCTGTGCAGTGTTGCCATATTAAAATTGCTATATAAAGACAAACAGTTCTTTAAAAAGTCTAGAATAGCGATAAACAAATTAAAGCAATATTTTTCTGAAATAGCAGCACATTTAAATGTTCTAAACCCAATTCATGCTTATATGTCTACATCTTTGTAATTATTTTGAATCATATTAATTTGTTCCTGTTTGTTAACAAAGAGTTTTCGTTTCGTAAATTTCGGATTTGCAATGTTGATAGATAGATTTATAGTAATGGGAAAATTAAAACTCCGTTCTGGATTATTTTTAAATCCTGTTTCCACCAAACTCTTCTACGTGTTTTTCTATTATAGTGATTTTGCTCTTCTCTTTAACCACAATAATTGCCTACAGGTTTTAGAAGGTAATCCAAGTATTCTTTTTTTACCAGACTTATCTCAGTGTATATAGTGATCTTATTTGTCCTTATATAATATACGAAAAATAATTCCAGCGTGACCTATAGAGGACTTAAGTATTTAGCTATTGTCGAATGTTTAAGTAAGACTAATGCATCAAATCGTATCAACAGTGCAATGTCAAATTTCTGCTTTCGAACAACGGGTAAATTCACGAGTTGTTTTCGTGTGACTGCTCACTAAATAATCTGCCATCGTATCCGACGTATTTATAAATAGTGCAATGAAAATGACTTATGTGGAAAAAAAATGTACGGCATTTTTATGTGTTCGTATTCAAACTGAGAACGGAATTGCTTGTGATGTGGTTTACTTTTTGGCTGCAATACCCGTTCCGTGTCTGCCTGATACATCCGACGTTATCATAGCTTATGTGTCACTTTGACCCTCTGAAAGTCTGACTACATGAAAATCTCTTGAAAGAAGTTAATTAAAAAAGATATCTGCTTACCCGCATCAGAAAGAGAGAGTCCACATTTTTGCACATCATGAGAAGAGGAAAGATGGAACACGTTGTAAGAACAAATAAGTGGAAGAGCAAGAGGGGTATGGGAAGACCAAGAGATAAGATGCTTAACAACCTGGCATTGTGGCGTGTGAGAACACCGACATCCGGAATTATTGATATCACATGAAATAGATGGCTGTGGAAAGATCTGATAACCAACGCCACACGTCATAGATCATAAGAAGAAGAAATTACAACCTACGTTGGCCGATTTTTTTTCCCGAAAGTGCTAAATAAGCCTAATCATTTCCTTGACGCCAACAAAAATTTTTTTTAAAGATTTATTAAATATTAATATTCGTTTTAAATAAGTCAGTATGGCAACCCTGCTGCAGTGTCTCTGTTCACATATAATTCTCGGGTGGATTGTCACGTGACTGAAGGTGGTTGCGAGCGCCGCGTGCTTTGTTTACTTAAGTGAGCGGAGAAATCTTACTCGTCCAGACTCACGTGCTAGTCAGATCTCGGTTTTGATCTCTACCCTGACGATCGTGTTTTGTCTTCTGTGAGAGATCCAGGTGAAATATTTAATGGTGTTTCTACGGACCACTGCTTGCGGTTATAGTTATTGCGATTATGTTTGAGATTGCGCTAGTTCTGATGTTATGATCCAGTTCTGGTGCTATGTCTAGTTCTTCTGTTATGATCTAGTTCTAGTGTTTTAATCTAATACGACTCCTTGTTCTATTTTCACTGTTATGTTCTAGGAGTAGTGTTTCTAATGTATGTATATATATGTATCATACTCTAGACGTGCAGTAGTTGTGATATAAGCCTTCTAGGCGTGTAACACTATTTTCTAGGTAGCAGTTCTGTTATATTATAGACGCGTAACAATTCTAAGGTTATATTCTAGACGTGTAACAGTAATACTGTTTTATTATAGAGGTGTAAAATTTATGGTGTTGTATCCTAAACGTGTAACAATTATGGTGTTATATTCTAAACAATTATGGTGTTATATTCTAGACCTGCAGCACCTATGGTGTTATATTCTAGATGTGTAACAATTATGATGTTATATTCTAGAGGTTTAGAAATTCTTGTATTCTATTTTAGACGTGTACTAATTCTGGTGTTATATTCTGGATATGTAGCTGTTCTGGTATTATGTTCTAGAATAGTAACAATCTTTTGTATTATATCCTAGACATGTAACAATTTGTATGTTACAATCTAGAAGTGTAACAGTTGTGATGTTATTATATTCTAGGCGTGTAACAATTATGATGTTATATTCCATAAGTGTAACAACTTGTGTGTAATATTCTAGACGTGTGCGTTTTGGTCTTATGTTTTACTTGTAACAGTTGTGTTGTCATATTCACAGTGTAGAGCAATCTAGGCGTTATATTCTTACCCAGAGGATGAGTTGTTATGCGTGTACAACTGCTCGAATGTTATATGCATGTGTGCGTTAAATAGTTTGAGTGTTTTTGTGTGCTCGGCAGTGTTTTTCTGTCATAGCGTTTTAGTAGACAATGAAAAAACAGCTTCGCATTAAACTAAACTTTTACCACGTAATGCAGTATTACAGAACACAAGCGTGTCTTCTATTCGTGTAGTAGTTCTGGCGTGTTCAATATTTTAGTAGTTTCAGTGTGTTGTATTCCTGTAGTTGTTATAGTTTATTCTATTCGAGTAGTAGTTCTGTTTTTTTTCTATTTGTGTAGTGCTCGTTGGTTCTATTCGTGTAGTAATTTTAGTGTTTCCTCTATTGATGTAGTAGTTCTAGTGTTTATTCGTGTAGTAGTTCTGGCGTGTTCTATATTTTAGTAGTTCTAGTGTTTACTATATTCGTGTAGTAGTTCTGGCGTATTCAATATTTTAGTAGTTCTAGGGTTTTTTTCTATTCGTGTAGTAGTTCTGGCGTATTCAATATTTTAGTAGTTCTAGTGTTTTTTTCTATTCGTGTAGTAGTTCTGGCGTATTCAATATTTTAGTAGTTCTAGTGTTTGTTTCTATTCGTGTAGTAGTTCTGGCGTATTCAATATTTTAGTAGTTCTAGTGTTTTTTTCTATTCGTGTAGTAGTTCTGGCGTATTCAATATTTTAGTAGTTCTAGTGTTTACTCTATTCGTGTAGTAGTTCTGGCGTGTTCTATATTTTAGTAGTTTTAGTATCTGTTGTAGTCGTCTAGTAGTTTTGGTTTATTCTATTCGTGTACTGGTTACGGTTTTCCATTCTTGTAGTAGTTATAGTGTTAACTTTTTTCGTGTTGTAGTTCCAGAGTTTTCTATACATGTAGTAGTTCCAATGTTTGTTATGTTCGTGTAGTAATTTGGTTCTCTTCATGTACTAGTTTCATTAAAAAAAATATTCCTGAAGTAGTTCTGGCTGTTCTACTAATGTAGTAGTTTCAGAGTTTGATCTATACATGTAGTAGTACTGGTTTTTTTTTTCTATTCGTGAAATAGTTCCAGTGTTTGTTCTATTCGTGTAGTAGTTTTAGTGTTGCGGTATGCGTATAGTAATTCTGGTTTGTTGTATTTGTGTAGTAGTTCTGGTATTTCTTCTATTTGTGTAGTAGTTCTGGTTCTATTCGTGAAGTAGTTCCAATGTTTATTCTATTCATGTAGTAGTTTTGGTTTCATTCATGTAGTAGTTCTAGTGTTTCCTTTATTCGTGTAGTAGTGTACTCAGCACACACGAGGTCCATCTTCAGAGAATTCTTCTACCCCTGATGCTGAAAGGCAATAAAGGGTTTAGCGAATAGATATATAGAGTGTAGTAGTTCTGGATTATTCTGTTTGTGTAATAGTTTTGGCTTGCTCTATACCTGTAGTTTTCTTGTGTATTCTATTGGTGTAGTATATCTAGTTTATTATATTCGTATTGTAGTTCTGGCTTGTTCTATTTGTGTAGTAATTTCAGTGTTTGCTCTATTACTGAAGTGGTTTTGGTTCCATTCGTGTAATAGTTCTATTGTTTGCTCTATACATGTAGTAGGTCTGGCTTGTTCTATTCATGTATTAGTTCTGATTTATTCTATTTCTGTAGTAGTTCTAGTGTTGGTTCTTTTCGTGTAGTATTTCTATAGTTTGTTCTGTTCGTGTAGTAGTTGTAGTGTTTGTTCTATTGTGTAGAAGCTCAACTCTTTGTTTTATTCATGTAGTAGTTTAGGGTTAGCTCTATTCGTGTAGTATTTCTAGGGTTAGCTCTATTCGTGTAGTAGTTTTAGAGTTTGTTCTATTCGTGTAGTGGTTTTAGTGTTTGTTCTATTCGTGTAGTAGTTTTAGTGTTTGTTCTATTCGTGTAGTAGCTTTAGTGTTTGTTCTATTCGTGTAGTAGTTCTAGGGTTAACTCTATTCGTGTAGTAGTTATAGCGTTTGTTCTATTCGTGTAGTAGCTTTAGTGTTTGTTCTATTCGTGTAGTAGTTCTAGGGTTAACTCTATTCGTGTAGTAGTTATAGCGTTTGTTCTATTCGTGTAGTAGCTTTAGTGTTTGTTCTATTCGTGTAGTAGTTCTAGGGTTAACTCTATTCGTGTAGTAGTTCTAGGGTTAACTCTATTCGTGTAGTAGTTATAGCGTTTGTTCTATTCGTGTAGTAGTTCTAGGGTTAACTCTATTCGTGTAGTAGTTTTAGTGTTTGTTCTATTCGTGTAGTAGTTCTAGGGTTAACTCTATTCGTGTAGTAGTTTTAGTGTTTGTTCTATTCGTGTAGTAGTTTATCAAGAAACATTATGACTAGTTTGATAAGGATTTTTTTTTAAAACTAAAGAAATGTTGGCCGACAAATAACACCGTCACAAATCATACGTAAATGATCCAATATCAACGTCTAATAAAGATACACTCTACTGCAAACGGAAAATCACTCAAAATAAACGCCAGATGATGGATTCATTGCTAAGTAATATAGCAGACAATATACCACGATTTGCAGACACCAACGATCTAAAAAAACTTCTATGATGCACTTAAAACGTTATATAGCCCAGCCTCGTCATGATCTTTTCCCATTCTTAATGCAAAAAAAGCTCAACTAATCGTAGAAAAATATACAATTCTGCGGAGCTGTGTCGAGCACTTCGAACACATTTTGAATAATTCCAGATCAATAAATGAATCAACCGACTACCTCAGGCTCAATTAAGTGAATGTTACATCCCTACCTTGGAGGAAACGCGAAAAGAAATTCATCAGTGGTAAAGCAACTAGCTTCGATTCAATACAAATCGAAATATATAGATACGGTGGTACAAAGTTAACTGAGAAGCTGCATACGATTTTCCAACAATCGTGGGAAAATGAACACAATTTTTGGGAAGCAACAATTATACACCTGTATAAACGCAAAGTGAACCACCAATCCTGTAATAACCATCGAGACATTTATCTACCTTCCATCACTCGAAAGATATTTGGCAAAATCCGTTTGCACCGTCTTACGTCTCATCTTAATGAAGGATTATAACCCGAAATCAATGTGGTTGCAGAAAAGATCGCGGAACAACTGATATGGTCTTTGCTGAAATACAAACAACTTCGAGAAAAATGTCAAGAACAGACTGTGACCTAAACACGTCATTCATAGACTTAACAACTACACACATTATTCATAGACTTAACAAAAGCATTTAACACAGTGAGTATTGAGGTTCGGTGGTAGATTATGGCAAAATATGGTTGCCAACATCAATTTATCATAATGGTGCAGTAATTACACATGGAATGCAAGACAAAGTTTAGGATGATCGAGTGAAAATTTTCCTGTCTCAAATGGAATTAAACAGATGTGTGTATTAACATCTGCCCTGTTTAGCATCATGTTGTCGGCTATGTTTGATGATGCCTACAGATATATGGATTTGAGAGTGGACATCATATATCGCATTGATGGGAAATTTTTCAACCTTCGAGCAAAAACCAAAGTCAAATCACGCATGATCAGGGATTTTCTATTTGCTGATGAATGTGCTCTAAATGACAACTCTGAGACTGATCTACAAATTATATTACAGACAGATTCTCCAAATCATGTATCAATTGTGGTCTACCACGAAGAAAACAGAAGTTATGATACAACCAGCACCTGACAAAATCTATCACGATCCATGCATAAAGGTAAATGGCGTAGCACTAAGGTTGTGAATAGATTCACATACCTAGGTAGTACTTTATCACAAAATGCCAACATTGATGATGACGTGTATACAAGGATAGCCAAGGCAAGCAGCACTTTCTGCAGATTTTACCCAATGTGTGCCGTAGAAATGGCATTAAACAACAGACTACGCTAAACGTTTACAGAGAAATTGTGCTTCCAGTACTGTTATACCCTGGTGAAATATGGACTGTGTATAGACGACATGTGATTAAACCCAATCACCTCCACAAGACGTGTCTCAGAAAAGTTATGAATATCAGATAGCATGATATGATTCCGGATACCATTGTCTTTGACAGATCTGGTATCCTAAGATTGACACTATTTTGATGCAGATTCGTTGGGTATATCATTTGATATGTATGCCAGATCGTCGCCTGCCAAAGATACATTTCTATGGTGAGCTGCAGAAGGGCATACGATCTCAAGGTGATCAAAAGAAGCGCCACAAGGACGCATTAAAGAACCCACTGAAAGTCTTTGAAATAGACCAAGATGCATGGGAAGAACTTGCACAAAATATAGCGAGCTACATAACGCTCTAGTAAAAAAGGCACTTCATCTTGTGAAAAGAGAAGTGCAGCAGCTCAACAGCGGAGAGTTGCTAGAAAATTACGGGTAGACCAAAAACCGTATACAGTGGTCATTCCATGCCCGAAATGTCCATTGATATTTGAGACCCTGATATGGTTTTTTAGCCATCTACGAGGAGTGCAAGGAGTACCGTATAACTCTCATACGGTCGCAGGGTTAACAGATAACCAAGATCCTAAAAGTACCTCCTCGTGGTGCACAGATAAATAGAAATACAGTTGCTCGTGCTATATTTGTGGCACACACTTTTGGGGATATTGTTCGATGATAGATAGAATGAGAATTGCCTGCAAAAAAAAGGCATGCGAAGTCTTACCTAAGTGTAATCACATCAAGCGGCACTGTCGACACACCGTTGCGAAAGGCATTGCGTTATCGCCGAAATGCAGAAACATTGTAGGGGCGGCAAATGTCGATGTCCCATATGGGTAGATTCCGCTACGATATGCAGATGGAACACACATTGAATCTGAAAGACAAAATGCTCTAGGGGGCAGTGTTGTGTATGTGAAACGAAGCCACAATTGTTCAGTAGGAGACATGTTGGCGAAAACCACATGTCCCATCACAATTGGCCCCATTCAAAGTAGAAGTCATGACTCAGGAATTGGATACACCAACTTGAACATGTACTCCTGAGTGTGAATACAGAAACTTCCATACAGTTCCCCATTACACAAAGGAAAAGCATATTATTCAAAGTTCTAACCGAAGCATTGTTGAGACTCGGATTCTGGGCGCTGTGTGCAAAGTAGAGCAAAGCAAGTCCTTGTCTTTGAAAACATAGCAAAGCTAGTCTAACTCGACTGTCACCGTTGTGCTATTATTATTATCAGTGCCTCCATGCATTTGTCACCGTATATTATGACTTAATGAAAGTATCCAAAATTTGTATTCTGTGTACTAGAAGTATCCAACATTTGTTTTTTGTGTAATAGAAGTATCTAACATTTGTTTTTTGTGTAATAGAAGTATCTAACATTTGTTTTTTGTGTAATAGAAGTATCCAACATTTGTATTTTGTGTACTTGAAGTATCCAACGTTTGTTTTTTGTGTAACAGAAGTATCTAACATTTGTTTTTTGTGTAATAGAAGTATCTAACATTTGTTTTTTGTATACTAGAAGTATCTAATATTTTTTTTTTTTGTGTAATAGAAGTATCTAACATTTGTATTTTGTGTACTAGAAGTATCCAACATTTGTTTTTTGTGTAATAGAAGTATCTAACATTTGCTGTGTTTTCGCTCTAATAGTAGCATACATTTGTAAGAAATATGTTCCCATCAGTGAACAGATATGACACAGTATATGTGTCTCAAGTGATGAAAGTATGCAGACTGTGCGTGCCGTAATCTTTTATAATAAACAATGACATTGAAACACGACACTGAATGATGTATTGGCACCAAGGTGTAATGTTGAAATTGTTATCGTATAACGTACGTTACTCTTTTATCTTCATGATATAATTTCTCCTGTTATCTCGTTTGTCTGCGCAAATTAAATTACTATCCGAGACAACGCCATGTACTCCTTCAAATGTGAGAGTGAGTACTCTGCTATCAAAGCTCCACGCAAAAATGACCCTAAGCGTCATAGCTTTCACGACTTCTATCACAGGTAGGTACATTTTACTTAGTCCTACATTTTAAACACATTAGCTACGACGAATCTCAGACTGAGACATTTAATATTTTCACCATTGCCATAAGCCTTAGGGAGAGCCACAAAATGCTCAGTAAAATTAGTACTATATAATGTATAATTCTATACGAAACTTGGCAAATTTTTACTATCACTCTTAATGTATTGATGATGAGTATAGAACCCCAAGGGAGAATGAGTTTGTCATTCCTGTTATCTATGCCAGACACTATATTTTGACTTACAACTCCAGTTTGGTGTTTCTCATGATGGGGAGGTTTTCCAGAACTTGTGCAAGTCCCAGATGACAGTTCCCTCAATGTGATTCACTGTGTAATATTACTAGGACGGCAATCTTTTATCAAGAAGACTTTGTCGTGATTTTATGGGGGAATTCGATGCATGGATGCAGATAAAAGGAATCATTTCGTCCTATCAGTCCAGGCATGGGTATTCAGCAATCTTAATCACACCTAACATCAAGTACGATAGCTAACTATACACTAAAAATTCTTAGTACCCTCTTAGTACATGCTTGGAAAGTGAGTGTTACTATTCTTTTCTTCCTTTTCAAGCACGGTAACTCATAGGTAAACGTTAAAAGATAGACGTGTTACAGTCAAATGTCAAGTAGATATATAGTAGAGACGCCCGTGTGATGTCGGGCCCGAAAGGGAGCAAAAAATAGCAACATTGTTTACGTTTCATGCATGTCGTACGAGGCGACTAAGGAGGTTATGGGATGGAGTTGGCTGTCCCATCCCATATAGGGTCAGTGACCCAAGGCCATGCTGAAGTCGGATGTGTCGGACCGAAAGGCGCAGATATCGCAGCAATGCTGTAAACTATGACACATCTCATTCCGTTCTCCGGACTACATCCTGCTGATCTGCAGGAGTTTGAGAACGAACGCAGAAGAAGAAGATATATAGTAGAAAGAAATCAAGTAAAGGCGACGACACAGAATAGTAATCGTTCAAAAGCGACTTTTAAGTCTGATGTTCCGCTTGAATCAAGAAATTTGTGCAATAGTAAAAGTAGGATTGTTTCAGGTCGATTTTGCTTAAATTAATTAGCATCACAACTCAGTGTATTGATCTTATCTTTGTTATTCAAGTGCAGGGCATGTTTAATTCAAAAACGATAAGCAAAAACACGAATCAACATTAATGTATGTGAAAATAATGAGTGTGTATGCATGAGCTGGACAACAAGCACAAAGCTCATCTAAGCCACCCAACATCAACCATTAAAAAGACATGTACGAAAACTCAAAGGAAAACGTGCAAAAAAGAGCTAAGGAGGATACAAGACTCATGGTTAAGTAGCAAAGCAAAAGATATACTGCACTACACTGACAGCAATAATATGACGACATTTTATTCAGCGCTAAAAGAAATGTATGTCCTTCAGTCTTCAGGAACGTCTCCTCTTCTAAGCACGGATAGAAAACATACCATCACTGATAGAGAGGACATTCTCAATCGCTGGGTTGAACATTTTGAAAATGTACTAAACTGCCCTTCCAACAACAACGACGAAGCGCTTGCGCGCATCACTCAAATACCAATAAATCATTCATTATTGGAGACCTCTTGCCTTGAGGAGGTGGAGAAAGCAATCTCAAATTTGTCCATAGGAAAAGCGCCATGTCCAGGTTCCATTCCAGCCGACGTTTACGTCGTCAGTGGCCCTGTTATGACTGCTAAACTCACAGAGTTCTTCCATACACCGTTGAACCTGGAAGCAATACTTAAGAATTGTGCAAATGCCTCCATCATACATCTAAACAAGAGAAAAGGACATCGTCTAGCTTGCGATAACCACCGAGGCATATCCTGCTCTCTATAGCAGGCAAGATCTTGGCTAGGGTCCTGTTAAACAGATTGCAAGCCCATCTTGAGATAGGTCTCCCCCAAGAGTGCCAATGTGACTTCCGACAGGGCAGAGGTAAGGTGAACATGATATTCACTGCCAGACAACTATAGGAAAAGTGTTGCGGACAGAACATTGGTCTCTACGCCACATTTTTCTACTTATCTAAGACATTCGACACTGTAAATCGCGAAGGACTATGGAAGATCATGACCAAATTTGAATGTCCCGAAAAAGTCACCAACATGGTTCGCCAGTTCCATGATGGTATGACAGCCTGCGTGTAAGATGACGGTGCACACTCAAACCCGTTTCCAGTAACTAACGGTGTCAAACAGGGTTGCATCCTGGCTCGGACGCTCTTCGGTATGCTGTTCTCTGCCGTGTTAAATGAAGCCTTCCGGAATAACAATGCAGGAATTTACTTTCAATATCGAGCTGCTGGGGGGGGGGGGGGCTATTCAATCTTAGTAGATTGAAGGACAATACCAAAACTAAAACGGACATTGTTCGCCGACGATTGTGCACTAATCGCTATCACTCTAAAAGACATGCAGGACAGCATGGATATCTTTTCTTCGACTTGTGATGCGTTCGATCTCTGCGACAATTGACGAGTATTTTTGCCCTTCGTATTTTTTGTGGCATTCGGGAGCCTTCGTGCCAACGTCTGGATCAGGCTGGTCTCAGTTTTGACAACTAAGTTAGACGTGTACCTCGCAGTGGTTTTACCAACGCTGCTTTATGCTGCTTTATCCTGAAGTGTCTATGCAAGACACGCTCGACAGCTTAACTCTTTCTACCTTCGGCGCCTAAGAAACCTCATGGGAGTTCGTTGACAGAATCGAGTACCAGACACGGAAATATTTCAAAAGTCCCGTAAGCAAAGCATCCATGACCTGCTGACTAGGTCCCAACTCCGCTGGACTGGCCACATCGTCTGTATTCCAGATAAGCGCCTTCCAAAGAGATTATTCTATGGGGAGTTGTGCGATGATAAACGTTCAATCGGAGGGCTGAAAAAGCGCTTCAATGATCACCTAAAAAGAAACTCTCTCAAGCCCTGCATAATCGATCCTAGCTCCTGGGAGGCTACAGTCCTTGATCGCTCAACTTGGCACACCCAGATCACTGCTGGCATCACTAAAATTGAAAAAGAAAGAACACTATGGACAATTTACAAATGATGGAAGTGGATGGACAAATCTGAAAACCCTCTATCCCGAACCTTCTGCCCTCCTGCATGCACTTCAATAGAACTTTCCTGGCACGAAGTCTCATCAGGAATCTACGAACTCAAAAACCAAATTAGACAATCACAAAATGTTTTGTTTTTTTCTCCTACTTATTCATCATATCTATTGTTTGTCATTCCATGCTCATCTTTGCTTGCTAAGGTGGAACAACATCATCATCATCATCATATGAGCGTGTTTGCTATGAGATATTCATGGAATAATCATTCTTCTATCGTCTACAAACGATTGGTAATTATTTTACTGACACCGTGATCGACGTGCATATGACTATGTATTGTTCAGATTTGTCACGTGCATTTATGGTTGTTATGGTATGTATTTCTAGATACACAGATCTATTACAGGATTTACAAGTGCACGATCCGATAACAGTGAATTGTAAATGAACAGTCTCCGGAGTTCCTGTATAGTACTGAGTTTTTCTATAATTTATTTGTTCATATTTACCACGCCATCGGAACATAACAACACAAAAATGTATCTTTTGCTTGAACGCAATGGTAGCAAAATAGCTACGTGTTGCTATGCAGTCTGTCTTGTTACTACGATATCAGTTTAAAAGTAAAACTTTTAAAGCACCTCTTGTGAAAATGTTTTCAGTTGGTCTCCTTGAATTATTATCCCTGAGTGATTGCCGTTAGGTAAAGAAATATATAGAATTGTAAAGTAACTTCCATCCATCAATGTTTGATTACAACCGTTATCGGGCAACATTCACATCCCGTGGTATATCCTTGTGTCTAAAGATCCGTGGTTGGAGTTCATCATGTGACTTATTCTGTCCAGAACGTAGTCTTCTTTATAGATTCTCTGAATACTCCGCGATTGTTTACGAGTTTACCTGTCACGGCTAGAGACAAGCTTAAAGAATCGTATATAACACTGCATCATCGTCGTCTTCTGCGCCCTCTTCCCCTTGTTGCCGTTAACTCTGCCTTCAGCTATTAAGCTTTCCATAATTTTGTCTCTTTATATTACCACAAAAACTCAGCGTCTCTTTATATTACCACAAAAACTAAGCTATCATGTTATGATGTTATTAACGAGCCAACCGGGGTTGGGAATAGGAAACATAATTACCAAAGTCATTGTTTAACTGCTTCGTGGTGAGTTACAGAAACAGACTTGACTAACAAAGCAATACTCAACAATATCTCTTTCCTGATTAATCATGTAGATATGCAAGACTTCTGCGAAGAACTCAACTATTTCACTTTCAGCTTATCTTGTATTTTGTTGAAAAATCATGGCGTATATTCACCGCACCATTAAGTGAAGTATCGATAATAAAAGCACAGAAACAATCTATATGTTTGTTTGTTTTTCGTTCGCTCCATTGTAACCATCACAGATATCCGTGCGATTTCCGCCGGGAGCGTGATTACGTTGTGCCACCGTTATGCGCCTTGTAGGCCTAGCACATCCGATTTCGGCATGCCTTGACAATTCGGGTGGGCTACCCTTAGCCCGTGACAGCCTCTGTCTCCAGGCACGCGTAGTGAAGACTCTTCGCCCAGATGATTTTCTTGCTCTCGTCTGACTCGAACGAGGTGTTCCACTGTCTATGAACTTGCCTCGTGTAATTGGACGTGCTGTGCCTGTGCCCATTGGGTACTGAACCGTTTCTCATCCATTAGCCTGGTTCCTTAAGGGGAAGAACTCAACAGAGGAGTTGGACCCTGGCTCTTTCGCCCTCTTAGCCGAGGTGTCGTTTACCGACATCGTGTACCCCTTGTCCAAGTCTCACACCACGCGTTTGAGAGCAAGGTGTTCTCGAGCTGAGCGTCCTTGTCCCAATAGCGCCTGAGCCCATCAGGTACTGAACCCTTTCTCTCTTCAAGTGTCTTTCCAAACAATCTATATCAAAGTAGATCTCGTCTATGGCTAGTTTGAATTAGCATTTCTTCGGAGGTCATGATGTTAAGTGCCTCCATTATAGTTGAAGGTTACAGCTCTAATATAACCAAATTAGAATCATGTTCATGGTTGAAAGAATTGTACCTTACAATAAAGAGATACATTTTTATTTTACTGACTATTACTATAATTCAAAGACAGAAATGGAAAGCTATGGTTTCTGCCCTATGCGCCGCCTATGGCCCTGGAGGAACATAACATAACTATAATTACTTCCAATATACTATGTCTCACATAGCATAATATAAAATAATACTCTTAGCCTAATATCGTTCGATGTATAGAACAGACAGCACCGGGAGGCAAAAATAGCATTGGGGAAGACACTTTTGTTAGACCTGTTTCTGTGTATATTTGACATGCTGGTTCTTAAAAAATGGCACCAGTTTTTCCCTTTCAAGTCTAGTTCTTTAGTTAAATAGGTGCATGCATATGTGTGTGATCATAACTGACTGATTTATTCAAATGGCTCTTCTTATCACTGTATCATTTACTATAGCGTTTCCCATCAATACATAAACTATCTCGTTGTATCTTTCAGTCTCACCTTCATTGCTTTGCAGTGTACCCATAACTAAGGGATAAATCAACCAGTGTAGGGTAACAACCCTAAACAGGAAGTAGGTGGCTGGGGTAACACAGGGCAAAATGTCAAGAAATACAAAGATAGGTAGGTGTGTTACCAAAATGAAACATAAAACAACTTAACAACGAGATACAGAGACAGAAGACATTTCGACTATAAAGCCTTCATCGGGACAAACAAATGACCACAATAAAACAAGTCATAACTTGTTTATACCCATAACTACCCTAATGAATTCAAAACCTTTCTCTTCTCATCATTGTATCGTTTACTATAACGTTTCCCGCCATTAGATGAGATCTCTCACTGCATTGGACTACCGCATCATCTGGACAATATATCCACTTTGCACATGATTACTCTCGAGTGATAGACTCCATTTAATATTAGGTTTATGTATTTTGATTATCATCTTTGCACACCGGACATGTCCATGAATGATCAGATCTCAACTTCGATAAATACTTCAGGGTGTGGTGCTAATGGTTCCGGTTCTGTGTGGTTTTTTTTAAATGTTTTTTTTTTAAATTGAATGTTAGGTGTTCTGTCCGTTCCACGGCAATCCTAATTCCCATTTCGTACATCTGGATAATTTCTCGTCCACATGAACCTCACAATTGTCCAATCGTGTAAACTCACCAAGAAGCGTTGATTATGTCTGCTAGGTCAATCGGTTGACCATCTGTTATAGTGGCAAAGTCAGCATTTTATCGTAACTATCTAGCATCCATTTTTCTGATAAACGTGTCTATGTTGCACGACATGATCTCGGGAGTCTGAATTACATTCTGTTCTGGTGTGGTTGCGTTACCCACCATGACAGCATTGCTCATCTCGGAACAAATATATTTAAATTACTGTGACATTTTCAATCACCCTAATTATTGTGGATAATTTAATAGTTAGTTTCATGTTAGTATCCAATGTTTAGTGCCGTGTTCATGTCCAATGTTTAGTGTTGTGTTAGAAGTCCAATGTTTAAAGTCATGTAAGTGTCTAATGTTTAGTGTTGTTAGCACTCGTTGTTTTATATTAGTGCTCATTGTTTAGTGTCGTGTTAGTAGTATCCAATGTATAGTTTCGTGTTAGTGTCAACTGTTTAGTGTCGTGCTAGTGTCCAATGGTTAGTGTCCTGTTAGCACTCATTGTTGTGTCATGTTAGTGCTTATTGTTTAGTGTCGTGTAAGTGCTCATTGTTGTGTCATGTTAGTGTCCAATGTTTAGTGTCCAGTGTTTAGTGTCATGTTAGTGCCCAATGTTTAGTGCCATGTTAGTTCCCATTGTTTATTGTCGTGTTAGTGCTCATTTTTTGTGTCGTGTTAGTGCCCATTGTTTAGTATCGTGTTAGTGCCCAATGTTTAGTGCCGTGTTAGTGCCCATTGTTTAGTATCGTGTTAGTGCCCAATGTTTAGTGTCATGTTAGTGTCCAATGTTTAGTGTCATGTTAATACCCAATGTTTAGTGTCATGTTAGTGTCTATTGCTTAGTGTTGTGTTAGTGCTAATTCTTGTGTCATGTTAGTGTCCATTGTTTATTGCCGTGTTAGTGCTCATTTATTGTGTCGTATTAGTTCCCATTGTTTAGTATCGTGTTCGTGCCTAATGTTTAGTGCCGTGTAAGTGCCCAATGTTTTGTGTCATGTTAGTTCCCATTGTTTAGTATCGTGTTAGTGCTCATTAACTTTGTTTAGTGGGTGTTAGGGAGGCATGTTCTCTTTCTGAGCGACAAGAATTCTAATCTCCTGACGTCTATCTGCTTACTTGAGCTCTGGAATCTCATTTCCAAGAATTGCCAATGAAATCGTTTGATCACTTTCGCTCTCTGAATTAACCAACATGGATTTTCGTGTGACTTTCGCCATCGAGATTGAAGCGTTGTACTACGAGTTAAGATGCACCATTTAGGCTTAGCACATTCGTTTTCGGCGCTAAGAATGAGTTAACGATGATAGTGTTTGTGTTTTTCTGATATTCAGTGGGGTTTCTTATAGTAGGTACGGTAAGACGATGCAACATCAACGTTATCATTACATCAAATATCGTAGATTGGGGGAGGGAGGGGGTTGAAACAGGGCAGATACGTCTACTTACAATAACATGAGGAAACTGCTAACATTCACACAAAACACAAATACTAAACATGAGGAAACTACTAACATTCACACAAAACACACACATTAAACATGAGGAAACTACTAACATTCACACAAAACACAAACATTAAACATGGGGAAACTACTAACATTCACACAAAACACAAACATTAAACATGAGGAAACTACTAACATTCACACAAAACACAAACATTAAACATGAGGAAACTATTATCATCCACACAAATCACAAATACTAAACATGAGGAAACTACTAACATTCACACAGAACACAAATACTAAATATGAGGAAACTACTAACATTCACACAAAACACAAACATTAAACATGAGGAAACTACTAACATTCACACAAAACACAAACTTTAAACATGAGGAAACTACTAACATTAACACAAACATTAAACATGGGGAAACTACTATCATCCACACAAATCACAAATACTAAACATGAGGAAACTACTAACATTCACACAGAACACAAATACTAAATATGAGAAAACTACTAACATTCACACAAAACACAAACATTAAACATGAGGAAACTACTAACATTCACACAAAACACAAACATTAAACATGAGGAAACTACTAACATTCACACAAAACACAAACATTAAACATGGGGAAACTACTAACATTCACACAAAACACAAACATTAAACATGAGGAAACTACTAACATTCACACAAAACACAAACATTAAACATGAGGAAACTACTAACATTCACACAAAACACAAACATTAAACATGAGGAAACTACTAACATTCACACAAAACACAAACATTAAACATGAGGAAACTACTAACATTCACACAAAACACAAACATTAAACATGAGGAAACTACTAACATTCACACAAAACACAAACTTTAAACATGAGGAAACTACTAACATTCACACAAAACACAAACTTTAAACATGAGGAAACTACTAACATTAACACAAACATTAAACATGGGGAAACTACTATTATCCACACAAATCACAAATACTAAACATGAGGAAACTACTAACATTCACACAAAACACAAACATTAAATATGAGGAAACTACTAACATTAACACAAACATTAAACATGGGGAAACTACTATCATGCACACAAATCACAAATACTAAACATGAGGAAACTACTAACATTCACACAAAACACAAACATTAAACATGAGGAAACTACTAACATTCACACAAAACACAAACATTTAACATGAGGAAACTACTAACATTCACACAAAACACAAACTTTAAACATGAGGAAACTACTAACATTAACACAAACATTAAACATGGGGAAACTACTATCATCCACACAAATCACAAATACTAAACATGAGGAAACTACTAACATTCACACAGAACACAAATACTAAATATGAGGAAACTACTAACATTCACACAAAACTCAAACATTAAACATGAGGAAACTACTAACATTCACACAAAACACAAACATTAAACATGAGGAAACTACTAACATTCACACAAAACACAAACATTAAACATGGGGAAACTACTATCATCCACACAAATCACAAACTGAAACATGAAAATTGTAGTGATACATCTATTTTTACCTTTAAAAAATCATTCGCACATTTTCGTGTGCAATTCCTTCGATTTAATGAATTTTTGGTGACACTTTTTAGAGGTTGAGAGGAATCGTGTCGTAAAGGTGTTGGTTTTACCCATTTTTTGCCATAATGTCTACCACTAAAAGCTATTCTTATTTCCTGGCGTGGGGATTGAATCAACACCCCTCTATGTATTGGCTTAACCCTGCCACGTCGTCCTAATATAATATAGCCGATATTTAGTGCTATAAAATAAGTAGTGTTCACTTTTTTAATATGGTAACCCATGCTCTTCTTCCCCCGCCCCTTTCTCTCAATAGTTTGCAAACAAAAACCATAACAAACCCCAACAAGTGAAATGAAAGCCTCTCTTTCGAGCCCATTAGCGACGTCATGCTTACGGTTCAATTGGTGCCTTAGAATCCCTTTAATCACACACAAAATACGGGACTTCGCACCATTTTTACCATCCGCCAATTCCAATAATCTGAGAATAATATTTATTGACTCTACTGTCTTGTCTCTGTATTCTCCCCCATCTCTTGCAGACACCTTCTACCCACGCTAAATATGTTGTTGCGTCGTGTCCTCGTGTCTGACCATCTGTGTTTTTGGCTGCACTCCCTGGACCCTATTCTCTGCTGACGTTAGTTTTAAGATGGTGAAGCTGTATCTGTGTGTTTATTATTACACTTCTAGAGCACAGTGCTTCTCATACAGGGGGTCATATTCTCGGGGAGGGGGGGGGGAGATCCACGGAGAAATAATTTGAAGAAGGAATGAGTCACATGTATTTCTAGGAGCCTCATGATGGTAATTACATTGAGCACAATTTAATAAGATACGTATCAATAAACATTTAAAAACATTGTGTAGCACTCAGATAAAAATGGCATAGTTTAGGTCCCAATTGATTTTTTTTCACAAGGGTGCCAGGATCTAAAGGGTGAGAACCACTGCTGTAGAGTACTGGCATGCACTAGCCATATGTTAGATTTGTGGCTGCATCCTAAACTAATGCCAACTTTACATCTGCAGCATATGTGTTCATTCGTGTGAACTATTCTAAACTTTTCCCCATACTTGTTGCACTAGTTAATATGAAAGCAGAATTATAAGGTTAGATCATTGGTAGGGATCAGTGGTTCTTAGACTGTCATAGACAGCAAACAGTAATGGGAATATTTTTAGACCACAAGCACTCAAGGAAATAGTTTATAGACAGCAAGAACACACGAGATATAGTTTATAGACAGCAATCATTCAAAGGCAATAGTTTATAGAAAGCATTTATTCAGGGGGAATAGTTTATAGAAAGCAATTATTATGGGGAAAGAATTTATAGACAGCAATCACTAAGGGATAATAGTGTATAGACAGCACTAATTTAGGGGGAATAGTTTATAGACGGTGTTTATTCAGATATAATTTTGTATCATGCACTCAGGATGGAAGGAGGGTGTAGTTTATAGACATATATATTCGGCAGAAATAATTTATAGACATAAGTCACGCTGGGGGAATAGTTTATGGACAAAATTACTCTGGGGAATAGTTTATAGACAACAATTACTCAGAGAAATAATGTATACGCAACAATCACTCACGTAGAATAGTTTATAGGCAGGAAACACTCAGTGGGAATAATTTATAGACAGTAAGCACTCGGGTGGGATAGTTTATAGTCTGCAAGCATTCGGGGGGGGGGGGATAATTTATAATCAGTAAGCAATCAGGTGGGATAGTTCATAGAGTTCACACTCAGGTGCTATAGTTTATAGACAGTAAGCATTAAGGTGGGATAGTTTATAGTCAGTAAGCACTCAGGTGGGATAGTTTATAGACAGTACACACGCAGGTGGGATAGTTTATAGATAGTACACATTCAGGTGGGATAGTTTATTACAGTACACACTCAGGTGGGATAGTTTATAGACAGTACACACTCAGGTGGGATAGTTTATAGACAGTACACACTCAGGTAGGATAGTTTATAGACAGTACACACGCAGGTGGGATAGATTATAGTCAGTAAGCACTCAGGTAGGATAATTCATAGAGTTCACGCTCAAGTGGGATAGTTTATAGACAGTAATCATTCAATAACAGCAGACGGGGAAACCAACTCAGAAATCAAGACTCGAATCGCTCTCGCCTCCAAACTCTCAAACATCTGGAGATCGAAGATCGCAAGTAAACACATCAAACTTGCAACTATTCAATGCAAGTGTGATTCCATCATTGACATATGGATGTGAAAGCTGGAAATCTACCGCAATAATGGATAAGAAGTTAGTTGCCTTTGAGAATAGATGCCTTAGAAAAATCACAAATACTATTGGAAAGATTTCAAATCAAACGACATACTAAGAGAGTGGACAAAACAAGAATATGTAACGAACATCATCAGAAAACGCCGCTGGACATACATCGGCCACATACTTAGAATGAAAGAAGACAGAATTCCACGACAAGCCTTCATGTGGACACCAGACGAGAAAAGCAAACATGGAGGACCAAAAACAACGCTCAGAAGAACATTTATGAATGAATTAAAATCAACAGGCATAAATGCACAAGACCTGCAGTCCTTGGCAACTGACCGACAGGCATGGAGAACTATAACATCTGCCCTATGTGCCAAACTTGGCAAAAGAGGAACTGACTGACTGAATAATTTAAGGGGATAATAATTTATAGTCAGTAAGCACTCAAGTGGGATAGTTCATAGAGTTCACACTCAGGTGGGATAGTTTGTAGACAGCATACACTCAGGTGAGATAATTCATACACAGTACACACTCAGGTGTGGGATAGTTTATAGACCGTAAACGCTCAGTGGGATATTTTATAGACAGTCAGCACTCAGGTGGAATATTTATAGACAATATATACTCAAGGGGGAGGGGATAGATGACAGTACGCACTCGAGTTGGATAGTTTAAAGATAGCATACACTCAGGTGGGATAGTTTACAGGCAGCGTACACTCAGGTGGGATAATTTAATGGCAGCATACACTCATTGTGATAGTTTATAGACATTAATCACTCAAGTAGAATAGTTTATACACAGTAAGCACGCATGTGGAATAGTTTATAGACAGCATACACTCAGGTGGAATTATTATTAAATTGTAATGTTCATTCCATTTAATTTACATGCTAATTGTTTGGTATTTAACAATTGAATAGGCGGTAGACTCATTTTGTAAATATCCGTGTAGGTAACCATTACCACAGCATGATGTGGAGCTTGAGGTGATCGAATAATGGTGATCAACAATTATTACAGCATGAAGTGGAGCCTAAGATGATAGAATAATGGTGATAGAATCGCGAGGAAATACAAAGTTCTTACTAAAATTTCCTATGTCATGTGGTGTCTACTTGCAGTTCCAGATTAATGTTTCTCTCTCATGTGTTTTATGGAAATGTTTCTTTCATTATGGCTGCAGTATACCACAAGCTGGACACACAAGTTCATGATTACCGTCTCTTTCATTATGGCTGCAGTGTGCCACAAGCTCGACACAAATCCATGATGACCTTTTTCTTTCATTATGACTACATGACACAAGCTGGACACAAGTTCATGATGACCATTACTTTCATTGTGACTGTAGGATGCAATGCCACAAGCTAAACATTATTCTACTCTGGAGTGAACTTTGCCAGAACTTGCTTGCAACCACGAGATATGCTGAGATAGCATTGATTTTCCTCCAAGCAGTAAATACGAGGTATATATATATATATATATCACTTCAGCAGATTTCGTGGGAGCTCTTAGGCCTAATGTATGTTAACATCCTTAGTCGCATCATATAACATGCATGGCATGCGGCAGTGTTAATAATTCTTACTCCTCTTTTGTGGCAACGCAAGTAATGTAAGACAGCTAAACATAGAAGGCCTTGGTCAATCACTGCACATACGCTCATCTTCAGTATACTTCTCTCAGAATCCAGGCTGACCCAGACGATAGGTTCAACTTTTTGCACAACTATTTGTCACTTAGGTGTTAGCGAAAACAGTGGTTCCTAAACTGTGGTCCTCTTAAAGTATCCATGAAGACTCATTAAAGCTATTTGTGTAGCTGCAGAGAAACTTATAAGATCTGACAAAACCTCAAGCCCAATTGTAATACTTATAGATGCACAATCAGTACTAGAAGTTGGATGGATTTCATGTTTAATAAACTGACAACGTCTTTAAAAGACAGTGGGTAGAGGTAATGAAATATATTTTTAGCGTGTTTTTTAAAATGTCTATGTAGACTGTATATACCTGAGGTTAGGCACCAGTGGTTTTCAACTTGCTAGTTACGACCCACAACTGAACTTTGGCAGATATAGGTCCGAATTTTTCATTGACATACATACGGATGGTCAGCATCACATCTGTCGCATTTTCTTTCCTAGATAATCCTGTACTAATTTATTTTTACTGGATCGATCCGCATCCTTCTCCAGATATGTCCTGTGTTGGACATTAGAGGTTGGAGAAAAGATATATTTTTCTTCACCACCTAATAATCTAGCAGAAACCACTGATCTCTAGTTTGAACGATTAGATACTGCTGTTTCTAGTTCTTGCATTTTGTGTAGGCTCATAGTCTCTTTAATGGTTGTTCGGCGAAGAAATTCTTTTGGTCTGTAAGCTTATTCATTTCTCATTTGTCATCTGAAATCCATTTTAGTGCTTGTAGTGGCAATCCCTATTTCTAAATGGAAACAAGGCCAAGATTTTAATAAGCGACAGAACCACTAGCAAGTTCTCATTCAGTATCAGCAACAGTGAATTAGAGTCACCAATTTTGAATACCTTGGTTCTTTTATTAACAGTAATGGAGATTGTTATGAAGAAGTCAGAAGGAGGTTGGCTATCACGTCAAAGAAGCTGATATAAATGAAGAACATATGGCTGAGCCGCTGCAAAACAAAATTAACATTCACAAGATCTTACGTATTCACAGTGGCAATATATGGGTGTGGATCCTGTAAAATCACTAACAACGTGAAAAATAAAATAGCAGCATTTAAAACAAAATGTTACAGAAAAATCCTCAGAATATGATGGACGGAACAAAAATATCACCAATGTAGCCGTCCTGGGAGAAATGAATGTAAAATATAACTGGCTAAACAGCATGGTTCTTTCCAGAAAACTACAGTATTTTGGTCTTATCAAACGTCGTGACGGCCTAGAGAAAACCATTATGAAGGAGATGATGCTAAGTAGACGAACACGAGGCAGACTAAGAAGAAGATGGACGAAAGACATCAAAGACCACCTGAACATGGAAATAAGAAGCAGGAAGACTGGCTTAAGATAGACACAAGTTTCGAAAGGCTGTGGTGACTGCTACATCCTGTTCAGGATACGCTACCTGATGATAAGTGGCTGTCTGTTTTCATTCATTCTAATTACATGTCCTATATAAGCACAATGATTTCGTCTTATTGTTGTAGACGGGAGGAAATTGGCACGACGAATTGTAACCTACGCCAACATATGGACATATTAAATAGGAAATATTTTATGGAGCTTTCCTAGTAGACGCCAACGCATGTCTAATTATTTCCCTTGTCTATGTTTGTAAATTTCATGTTCATCATTTAATTAGAAAAAAAAGAATAGGGTTAGGGTTAGGATAGTTATGTAAAACACAACAATCCTAGCCCTAACCTAAGCCCTAAAATAAATTAATATTTAAATATTAATTGATAAACATGACATTTAAAAACATAGGCAAGGAAAATAACCCGGTTTTGTGTTGGCGTCTACTAGGACAGTACCCAATTTATAATTAACTGGTGCTTTTTACTATGTTGTTTGATTGTGAGAGTTGGACATTCACTGCAGACATGAAGGGACGGATACAAGCCTTCGCAAACAAGTGTTATAAGCGAATATTTCGTTTTCTTGTAGAGTATAAGAGAAGTTTATGCGTTAGAAATAGTCTCGCATGTTCACAAGAGTTTTACTTTCAATAGTAAAACGATGAACTTGCATAATTTGGACATGTATGCCGACATAATTACTTGTCAAAAACGATTTCAGGTACAGTTGAATGTGGTTGAAGCGGGGAGAACCAAAGAAAATTAAGGGAAAATAGTATCAAAGAGTGTACCGGTCAAGATTTTTCTACACTCGTTCATATCGCTGAAGGCAAAGGTTGTTGGAGAACACTGTGTGCTGACACATCCAATGTGGTACACTTACTACTTTAATGTATGAATGTCCTGCGCGATGGTCACACATAGTGTCAGTCATCTTAACAGATCTGTACTTTTCATGTTGTCACTTATCGTATTATTTTGTCGCAAGTCAATCAAAAGTCGGATTATCTAATATAAGCGTTGCTACCTGTAACCAGCGAACATGATATATATGGAGAAGAATGTGGTCGATTGTTGAGCCATTTGATAACATACAAATACTTTCAGTTGAATAGGAAATCGAACCATGGACACACTACAATAGTCCGCTCACTAATTTATAAACATGGTTAGAATAGATTTGTAACTACGATACTACCATTTAGTTCGTAGATATTTTGTGCATGCAACTTTTGAATCTCAATAACACCATTTTGCTCTTAGAAAATACTTCTAGTTTAAAATATTTCCTCTACAGGTTGTATATCTAGTAACCTCAATCAAATGTACATAATATACCATATTCTATAGTAAATAAACAGTAAATCTCATTCTAACAATCTTTTTTGAAGCAGTGAAAAACGTCCACGAAATTAACATTCTCAAGTTCATAAGGCTCCAAATCGACCCAATAAAGGCGGAACACAACCATCTTCTAAAATGAAAAATTGTAATTTAGTTCACAATTAACTTCAGATTTTAAGACAAGCTGACTACGTCGTTCCTATTGTCATGAATATTCCTATGCATTTCGTTGGTCACTGCTATGTGTTATCAGTTCATTAACCAATAAAAATCAAGTAAATACTTGGGTATGCCAACAGGAACAACTATGAATAAAATGTTACCAGAAAGTAACCTTCTTAATGTAAAATCTAAAATTTGACTACACTTATTAGCAATGGTCCTAAAATATGACAAGAATTCGCCGATGTGCAAAATCATAGCATGTAAATAATAGCACATTTTTATGTCATTGATATTGAAAAGTTGCATGCCTAAAATCTATACGATCTAAAAGTAGTTTCGGAGAAAATCAAGACTAACTATGTTTATGAATTAATAAACGGACTCGAGAAAATAAAGCACTACTCTCTGAATATAATTGTGCGGTGTTTATAAAGTAACATTAGAGCTGGGTTATTGTAGAAGATAGGTTTGAAGACCCTCGAGTACACTCATGATTTTACCTGTGCCTTCTGAGACAAACTCCATGAATCGTGAATGCCAGCAGGCATCACACATGATAATGATGAATAGATTGCATTTCTCCTTAGTTTTAAATTATCCAGTTTATCTTCAACTTTGCTACCAGGCGTGGATGTTATAATACTTGCCCCATTTTCGCAGCCGTTGTTTCCATTTTGATATTAAAGCTGTTTATTTGTGCATCATTAAGTCAGATGCGTTCTCATGTATGTATGTGTCTATTTGTGTGTGTATGTCTGGGCGTGCGTGTGTGGTGTGTGTATGTAGACATGGATATCTCGTGACACATTGATATGCAAAGCTGTTTTCTGACTCTGTCCTTCATAAATTTCGAGTATTCCTCTCTGAAAGGTTGCTTAAACTTAGGAGGGATGGAGAGAGAGAGGGAGAGAAGATGAAAGATGGATTTGAAAGTAATACGTGACAGGAGAATCAAGTCAGAGTGATGAATAATTTTATCGAGAGTAATGATTTTGTTTTTGTAATCACTGCATTTCAGATTTTTTATGTCACGCTATTTGGCTCTTACTGCGTTATATATGTAATGAATTATTGGATAAAACGATGATGTAGTGAGTTGTTGGATACGATGATGTGTGTTGTTGAATAAAATGATGATGTAGTGAGTTGTTGAATGAAATTATGATGTAGTGATTTGCTGGATAAAACGATGATGTAGTGATTTGTTGGATAAAACGATGATGTGGTCAGTTGTTGGATAAAACGATGATGTAATCAATTGTTGGATATAACGATGATGAGTTGTTGGATACAATATTGATGCTATTAGTTGTTGAATAAAGCGATGATGTATTGAGGGGTTGGATAAAACGTTGATGTAGTGATTTGTTGGATAAAACGATGATCTAGAGAGTTGTTGGATAAAAGGATGATGTAATGAGTTACTGAATAAATCAATGAATAGTGAGTTGTTGGATAAAACGATGATATGGCCAAAAATATATAAATATATAAATAAATAAATAACGGCGTAAGTATTACGAATGAACCAACTAAAGAATCATTATACTGATCAGTCAGGACAGTAAAATACTACTTGGTATCATGAAAAGACTACAACATAAGCTGGAGGAAGAGTTAAATGAAGCACAGGCAGGTTTCGGATAGGGCAGAGGCACCAGAGACTATATTTTCAATATGCGGAACATCATAGAGAAATGCAGAGAGTTTAATGTTGACATCTACACATGCTTTATTGATTACAATTCGATTTGTACAACATCAAAAACTTTGGAATATCGTGAAGGGCATGGTTTTCCTTCTACACTTAATCCGCCACATAAAAAATTATATCAAGACCAGTAAGCAGCCGTGAGAGTAAATAGTGAAACATCTGATTGGTTCAGCGTTGAAAAAATGAGCCAGACAAGGATGTGTTCTATCGCCATATATCTTCAACATTTCTGCAGAGAACATACTGAGGAATGAAAAAAATGACCAACAGAGAAATAACTTCGGCCCACTCTTCATCGGAGGTCACGAGATACCAGAACTAAGATATGATGACGATACAACATGGTGGGAGAACAGCCATGCATGTTTCCAACACCTCATAAATCCATTAAAGAACATAGTGAAAAACAAAACGTGTTTCTGAATGGAAATAAGATCAAGATTACGACAAGTGACAAAACCACTAACAAGTTCCCAATCAGTATCAACAACAGCGAATTAGAAAGAGTGACCAGTTTTGAATAACTTGGTTTTCTTATCAACATTAATGGGGATTGCTATGAAGAAGTCAGAAAGAGGTTGACTATCGCGACAAAAAAGATGATACAAATGAAAGACATCTGGTTGAGCTGCTACAAAATTTAAAAAATAACATTCCTAAGAGCTTAAATATTCCCAGTGGCAATATATGGGTGTGAATCCTAGACAGTGACTAACAAACTGAAAAATAAAATAGCATTTGAAACAAAATATTACAGAAAATTCATCAGAATACCATGGACACAAAAAAATCACTACTGTAGCCATCCTGAAAGAATTAAATGTAAAAGGAAACTGGCTAACAGCATGATTCTTTCCAGAATCTACAATATTTTGACCATATCAAACGCCATGACGGCCTAGAGAAAACCATAATAAAAGAGATGATGCCAGGGAGACAAACAAGAGGCAGATCAAGAAGAAGATGGACGAAATACATCAAAGACCACCTGAAAATGACGCTAACAGAAGCGGGAAAACTGGCTCAAGATAGACAGAACTTTCAAAAGGCTGTGATGGCTACCACATCCTATTCAGGATATGCTACCTGATAATGATTATAAGTATTGCGTCAGACTGTTAGCGATCATTGTTTTGAAATTTCTAAAATATTATATAATCATATACTTGCTGGATATGTCATCATTCTGAACCTACTATCACCGATGATTCTATAGGTTTCAACATTGCTTCCATTTTGTACATGTCAATATTTTGGCGTCCAACTTTAAACAGATATTATGACGGCATGTTGTTGGAAAGTGTAGGACACTCTTGACATCGATATATCTATCGTATTTTCTATGCTTTTGCTGTCAAACATCAGTATTAAATTATGATTGATTTTCACACCATGGCACGTTTGGTCGCTTGATATGCAGTAATGTTGTGACTTCTCGGGACGCTGGTAACTTCTTCAATCCACCTTCTTCTTGGTCTTTCTCTTCCTATTGCTGTTTCCGTTCCTAAGTTGTATGCTTTTGATTCTGGCCAAATATAGTTCATTCTCAATAAGTGGGCGAACCAATGCAGTCTCTGCTTCTTAATATATTTGACAACAGACGCTATTCAACAGTTTTTGTAATTCTTCATTTCTCACATGATTTTTTATTTGTTATATTTGCTGCTTTTCTTAGACATCTCATTTCACACGTAGTAAGTTTTCTCTTTTATTCATTAGTTAGTGCCCACGTCTGACGTTATTAATGCAATTTTGGAATAAAGGTTTGAATTTATGTCTTGAGTTTTGATTTCCATCGGGATAGACATGTGTTTCAAGATAGGTGTACGTTCATAATTTACGTAGTTGTTGTTGTTGTTGTTGTTTTTTTAAATTGTTGTCTCGTTCTCTCTATCCATTCTTCCGTTGTCTGTAAAATGCTCCCAAAATAATTAAATTCCTGCACTTCTTTTAGTATTTGATCATTTCTCTTTATCGTGATTGTTTTGGTTTGCTTTCCTATAGACTTTAGTTAGCAATACTCTTGATATCCTCAAGATTGTATTTAAAAATAATACTGACACGTTACAAGACAATTCATCAGTTATCTCATGAGACAATGTCTCATTTATATCGCACTTTTACGGTATTGATTTGAAGCACCCTTGTATTTTCATCAACATTAAAACAAAATAGAACATATTCTTCGTCCTATGGCCACCCTATATATAATTCCATGACGCAGAGAGTTACAGGTGTTATTGAGTTTATTAGATTTGAGTTTTAAATTGAGTTTTAAATCTGTTCCGGGCAAGCAGGCTTGCAATTGGCCAGAGACATGAGCATACATTCTTCGATGTCGATGGACCATCGTCTTCTTTGTCTTCCTCTTCTCTTTCTGACATTCTGCCCTCTAGAATCAGCCTTTCGATACCACCATGTCGCTTTTTATGTGTCCAAAATACTGTAGCTTCCTTCTTATGATGGTATTTAGAAACCACCCTTCATTAAATTTCAGTAATTTCAAAACTTCAGTGTTCTTCTTTTTCTCTGTCCGTGATATTCGTAAGATCTTTTTGTACCACTTCCTTTCAAATGAATTTATTCTTTTGAATATTGTCTTGTTTTGGATAAAGTCCAAGTTTCGCATCCATATGTTGCCACTGCGAAAACACATGATCTTAAAAGTGTTACTTTAGTGTTGTTATTACTACTTTGCCATAACTTTCTCATTTGTGTTAATTTGAGTGTTACAATTGCGAGTCTTCTTCTAATCTCGACTGAACAATCTGCGGGACTGTTTAGATTGTGTAGATTTTAGATTTTGTTGAACTTATTCTAGATTTTCAAAATAAACTACACGTAGTTTGGAAGAAAGGTAAGCTGCTGAGGGATTAAACTTTCGCCCCCACCTTCGTTTTGGAGAAGTAAAACGTAGATACAATGTGAAGATTGCATACATCCGTGCCCCTCCCTTCTGCGATTGTACCTCTGTAGACATTGTTTAATCAACAAACAAAAAATCCAAAACCTAATCAGCAGTTTATTTTACCTAGTCCATAGTTTATTTAACACCTAGTCTATAGCTTATTTAACACCCAATAAATAGTTTATTTACGGACATTTCGCCTCCGATACCTTGTCAATAGTTTATTGACTCATTAAACTCATTAAAATAGTTTATTTATGGATTTTCCTCTCCCTCTTTTCTTTTAGCGAAGTCTCATAGACGATGCCAGAATAGATACAGCAGATATGTCGACGATCACGTGACATATAATAGAAATAGATGTCAATGAAACTATAACTTGAGTAATAGAAGTGGAAGTAGATGTCAGTCAAAGAAATGAGGAAGTAGATGTCAAAGAAATGAGGAAGTAGATGTCAAAGAAATGAGGAAGTAGATGTCAAAGTAATGAGGAAATAGATGTCAAAGAAATGAGGAAATAGATGTCAAAGAAATGAGGAAATAGATGTCAAAGAAATGAGGAAGTAGATGTCAAAGAAATGATACTTCGAGAAATAGTAATAGAAGTAGATGTAAAAAACAACTATAATTTGAGAAATGGTAGTAGAAATAGATGTCAAAGATAGGATAACTTGAGAAATATTAGTAGAAGTAGATAAGAAACTATAGCTTCAGAAATAATAGTAGAAGTAGATGTCAATGAAATGATAACTTGAGGAATAGGTATAGAAGAGGATGTCAAAGAAACGATTACTCGAGGAATAATAGTAGTTGATGTCAAAGAAACGATTACTCGAGAAATAATAGTAGTTGATGTCAAAGAAACGATTACTCGAAGAATAATTATAATAGTAGTTGATGTCAAAGAAACGATTACTCGAGGAATAATAGTAGTTGATGTCAAAGAAACGATTACTCGAGGAATAATAGTAGTTGATGTCAAAGAAACGATTACTCGAGGAATAATAGAGGTTGATGTCAAAGAAACGATTACTCGAGGAATAATAGTAGTTGATGTCTAAGAAACGCTATCTTGAGGAATGGTGGAATAATAGTAGTTGATGTCAAAGAAACGCTATCTTGAGTAATAGTGGAATAATAGTAGTTGATGTCAAAGAAACGCTATCTTGAGGAATAGTGGAATATTAGTAGTTGATGTCAAAGAAAAACTATCTTGAGGAATAGTGGAATAATAGTAGTTGATGTCAAAGAAACGCTATCGTGAGGAATAGTGGAATAATAGTAGTTGATGTCAAAGAAACGCTATCTTGAGGAATAGTGGAATAATAGTAGTTGATGTCAAAGAAACGCTATCTTGAGGAATAGTGGAATAATAGTAGTTGATGTCAAAGAAACGCTATCTTGAGGAATAGTGGAATAATAGTAGTTGATGTCAAAGAAACGCTATCGTGAGGAATAGTGGAATAATAGTAGTTGATGTCAAAGAAAAGCTATCTTGAGGAATAGTGGAATAATAGTAGTTGATGTCAAAGAAACGCTATCTTGAGGAATAGTGGAATAATAGTAGTCGATGTCAAAGAAACGCTATATTGAGGAATAGTAGTAGATGTAGATGTCAAGGAAACTATACGTAAGTTGTAACTAAAGAAGGCAGCTTACAATATATATCGTGTAGGTTAAACACCTACAGCTTTATTGCAGAAGAAAAACTTACTTTCTTTGTAGTATTGTTTCCACGTACGCATACTACCATACACATCAAACAGCAGGATGTTATCCAGAGTATCACTTATAGCACGTAACTCGGCAGTTCAGTCTATACTTTCCAGGAACTTCCGAAAAACGACACATGAACCATGTAGGCCGGATTTTGAACTGTTTGCCTCGTGAATTCAATGGTGATTGTTAGACTTTATCAACATCTTTGCACTCGGTGATTTTATATATGTACTTATTCGACATACGGTTCCGCTGACTATTTAAATAGTTTTTCCAACTCAGGAGGTCTTGTTAAATTGGGGATATGGGGGAATTTATAGAAGGAGGAGTTGAACACTGCCTGTTGGTTGTTAAGTTCAAATATTTGCCACTCTGCTAAGTCGACTCCTTAAAGCCTCGCGCCACGGCGCATAAATAATTAAAGTGTATTGTGCATTCTTGTGTGGAATAACGATTCCTGATTATCCTCTTCCTCTTTTCATCGTTCTTCAGTCAGTCATCAAGTTACAGCATCAATAGCTTCAATGAACTGTGTGATTCATTTCTACATCGTTCTTCTATGAGTTATCAGGTTACAGTGTCAATAGTTTCAATGTACTGTTATTTAGAGACTAGATTCGTGCGGTTCCCGTTGACCCGCCGGAACGAAAATTATTGGGTTGCTTAGCCTGATATGCCTCACATTGCCAATGTGCTTGCCAACCCGGCTCACCGTATGGGGACAAAAACGAGTATAATATACAATAGCCATCATAACCAATTCATCGAATACAGTCCATGACCAATATTTTATGAATGAATAAATGGGAATGTCGCGGCAAAAGGGTGGTTTGTTGACGAAAACCATGATGTTGGTTCATTCGTTGATCAGATTGACGATCACGCTTCACAATGTTTGTATACAACCATGGCGTCTGCTTTGAATCGTGCGGGGGTAAATTCTGTCTCGATACCAATTGTTTTGATTGGATGTCACACGGAATTCCGTGACGTAAATGCGCTATTTATAGAGCGTTCCGGGGAGAATGACAGAACACGGCTATTATATTATACTAGATAATTCACGAGTGTCAGGGATTAACCCAATAACTTGAAATATAGTGGCTGCGGTAACACAGGAAAATGCACGTATGAGAGGAATATATTATATTGTTGTCAATAATAAAAATAATAATAACATCGAAACTTACGGACACGCGTTTTGACTAAACCGCTTTCATTGGGGGGAGGGGAGAGACAGTGGGAAAACGATGAGCCTTCGTAGAAACCCATGCTGACCTTAGTATCACAGAGGAGAGTGGTAGGTAAAGTATGGGGTTAGGTTTGAGCATTGTATATATCATGTGATGGAAGATAAAAAATAAACTCATTAATATTACTTTTGTTATGTTCAGTGCATATTTAATCATGTTTATTTATTTGTCGCTGCAGGTACCTGGTCCACAATACCTATGCTCACTTGCAAGGAGCCCCAACCAGGATGGAGGAACCCTCGGGAGGAGGTGACGAGTTTCGGTCCCACAATCACGCCGAACGTATGATGAAAAAAATGGAGATGTACGCTAACAAACGGCAACTGTGTGACGTAGTGTTGGTGGCAGAGGAGCGTCGAATACCTGCCCATCGCTTGATCCTCAGCGCAGCCTCGGATTACTTCGCTGCAATGTTTACCAACAATGTTCGTGAGGCTACCATGGACGAAATACAGATCAAAGACGTGGATGCAGAAGCTTTGTCCAGCTTAGTTCAGTACACATACACAGGTAAATATGCGCCTGTTCAGTATTTCATAACAGTACTAGGTCTATACAACAAGAGCATGTCGTTAACGACAGTGTGCATTCTCTTATTATTATTATTATTATTTTCTTTTCCACGCTAAAATACGAGCGGAGCAATCAAATGACTAAGACTCCTTAAATTGGTCTACTTGAATAAAAGTTAATTTCCTTAAAAGTCCATTAGAAGACACGGACCAGTACCAACTACCGTATGCCACCGTAATATAAGCACATCCGTATCTAAACCGTGTATTCTACTGACACTGTATAAAGTATTTTGTCCGTATATAACCCTAATTGAAATTATATTCTAGCGACAGAAACAATTGACTGAATCAATGAAAACTTGAAAACTCCTGCCCATTAAAGGTATATATTTATACCAGTGATGGGCAAAATAAGATTTTTCAGATGTGCTGATTTCTTAGTTTTTCCCATTTGATTATATGAATCTTCCAAGATAAGTGAATTCTTTTTTCACCTGTTTATTCTCATGTTATGTTGGCAATTTACACATACAATGTGTATATGTAATAAATAGCATGGGAGATAGAACGCATCCTTGTCGCAAGAAAGAGTGTATGATGAGTATGGTTGCTACTTTTATGTAACATGAAAAAGATTGGTTAGCTTTAATTGACATGAAAAGGATTTGACATAGCGCATGCGGTTGTGTCTGTGGGTCTCACCAATGGCTCACTAGACAAAACCAACCATGCAACAGAAAACCTTAGTAGATGACATGCATTTACATAGAGGTTATCTTCTTATAGAAGCTTCATGGCACATCATCTATGCAATACCGTAGTCGTAACATTCGATAACAGTTACCATGTTGTTCCCACATGCCGACGTTGTGCTTTTGCTGGTTACGGGAACGGCGTGGGTGGGCGGAACAGCAAAGAAAACTGTCGCAATGGTTAGAGTTATGCCCTAATGTCGACGTCTGTTTCGGCGGAATTGGACTCGAAACACCATCGAGTCGAATGGCTGCTGGAACAGAGGAAGGAACACTTATAGGAATGCCCCACGTGCTGTGAAGCCAGTTTTCTAATCTAGAATCAAGGATTTGACATAGTCATGATCACGGAGAGCGTGAAAAAAGCGCAGCTGGAACATCAGAAATTAGCCTCTTATCTTTCAAAATGTATTTTATCAGTATTGCAATGGTTAGAATCTTTAGACATTAATCTTTGAGGAGCATTACGACGTCACGGAGGGTGACAACTAGGGCTCGGATTTTCATGAAATGTCATATTTTTTTCCTGAAGCATATTTTCAGTTTTAAGTTAATTTCTACATGTTTCAAGCATTTCTGAACAATTTTAAGCTGTTTTTATTTGTCATATAAATGCATATTTTGACCATAATTTTGATGAGGTCATATTTTGCCTGAAATTTGAGATTTAGGTCATATTTTGGTCATATTTTGCATATTTTCTGGTGTACTCAACATTCTGGTGTACTCCGTTTGCTTATCAATGTTAGCACATCTTAAACTATGTTTAGAGATAAATTGTGAGGATTGGCTATATTTCTGAATGTGTGTATTAGTGAATATGCATGTGTGTCTTTCATGCGACTGTAGGGAAGGGAAGACATCAGTCAACTCTTTGATGTCCGTCGGCATCTGAGAATCAAAAAGGGAGTGACATCCGCTCAATACTTCAAAAGAATTTTCTGGGTTTTGTTTCGAAAGTAAATTGTAGGAAACAATTTCAAATGTTTCAACGTCAAGAGCGAATATTCCTGGATTTGTTAAAAATTCCAGTGTCAATTTAAACCGTTTGGCGCCCATTTGTATGTTACAATTATTAATTTGCCATTTGCAACAGTGACTACATGATCTCGTGCTCTAGCTCATAGTTATATAATAGTCTTAATAATAGTGTTATATTTTATATTGTTTATGGTTGATTCACTGGAATAACTTTGTTTTACAATGCCTAAAGTGTCTAATTCTAATGGTGCAAAGTTGCGTAAATTTGTGCAGGAATTTGGTTCAAAAGTATTTAGTACCGATGGAGAAATATTGTACTGTACACTGTGTGAGGTCAAGGTTACAGCTGGAAAACGGTTTAATGTGCAACAACATTGCAATACTTCTAAACATATGAAATGTTTAAGTAGACTTTCTAAAATGGAAGGAAGACAAAGTTTATTACTTGAAAAATGTTCTGCTACTTCCTCTTCTTCTTCGGGAAACACAGAGGCCGGTTTTTGTAAAGATTTGTGTCATATGATGGTTTCATCAAATATCCCTTTAAATAAATTGCAAAATCAATATTTCCGACAATTTCTGGAGAAATACACTATCCCAGATGAATTTACTTTAAGGAAAAATTATCTCTCCAAATGTTATGAGGACATGTTAAATAAAATTAGAAATTCGATTGCAGATAACAAGATATGGGTTTCCTTAGACGAGACTACTGATGTAGATGGCAGGTTTATCGCAAATGTTATAGTTGGAACTTTAAAAGGAGATCAACCAGGAGAAAAATGTGTCCTTAACTGTGAAGTTTTTGAAACAACAAATCATACCTCCATAGCTGTTCTATTTGATAATTCCATGAAGCTGTTGTGGCCAAATGGAATAGAAAGAAATAATATCCTATTAATAACAGATGCTGCTCCCTATATGAAAAAGGCTACTAAAGGACTTCAAATTCTCTACCCGAAATTGATCCATATTACTTGCCTTGCTCATGCACTGCATCGAGTAGCTGAGGAAGTTCGAGGTAATTTTCCTGATGTGGACAAGCTTATTTCAAATGGGGAAAAAATATTCATCAAGGCTCCTCTTCGAGTACATAAATTCAAAGAAGAAGCTCCTCAACTACCACTTCCTCCACAACCTATCCTTACACGTTGGGGTACATCCCTGGACGCTGTAAAGTATTACTGTGACAACTATTCAACACTAATTAAAATATTTAATGCACTAGACAAAGACGACGCAACATCAATACAAGCAGTGCAAAGCTTATTTTCTACCAGACTATCACAAAATCTGACTTATATAAAGTCAAACTGTTCGGCAATTTCAAAAGCAATAAAACGTCTGGAAAGCGAAGGGACTGCACTTTATGATGCATTAGATATTGTGAAACAAATTCAAACAGAAATAAATGGATCACGTGGTGAAGTAAGCAACAGGATTAAAGTAAAATTAGAAAGTGTTCTTCATAGAAATTCTGGTTATTTCTCATTGTGAAAAATTGCAGACATACTTAGTGGTAAACATGCAACATTTCAAGAGGATGAACCTGAATTTTCAGCATATGATCGGACATTATTTAGATTTGTCCCTGTGACATCATGTGATGTAGAACGAAGTTTTTCAAAATATAAAACAATTCTCAGTGACAATCGAGGATCGTTCAATTTTGAAACTCTAAAAATGCATGTTGTTGTCGGTTGCAATTGTACAAACAATGAAAACTGAGGAATTAATGTGGTAAGTGTTTTTATACATGCTTTGTTAAGTATTACTACTATGTAGGTACTATGACTACTATGTAATGCGTAAAACAAGCAAACAATAATAATTTGCGTTTTTTTTGGTTCATAAATGAGAAAAACCTTATGGTCATATTTCGGCATATTTAGCATATTTTAGGTCATATTTTGCCTTTTTTAGGTCATATTTGCATGTCATATTTCAGGATTTTTAGGTCATAAAAATCCGAGCCCTAGTGACAACAATATAAAGTTGTGATATTCCCATGACAGAGCATGAATTGTGTGGGAGGTATTGAACTCCTACACTACTTTCTAGTTTCCAAGAATTTAAATGATATTTTTGTGAGGATTTATGAGTTTGAATATAAGAGCTGCCAAAATCTACCAGTAAGTGTATTTCGATCATGTTTCTATATTTTTGGGTATTTTAATATAAGGAAGTTATATTAAAACTTTGATTAATATATAAATTTGTGTTACTTTATTTAAGAAAGTTATATTAAAACTGATTAATATATAAATTTGTGTTACTTTATATAAGGAACTTATATTAAAACTTTGATTAATATATAAATTTGTGTTACTTTATATAAGGAACTTATATTAAAACTTTGATTAATATATAAATTTGTGTTACTTTATATAAGGAACAACGCTTCTTCGGTAGTGAAAAAAGTTCCTATAATTCTCGGCAATATAAACGGTAATTTAAGGCAATACACGGTACTCACAATGTCACTACAGTCCACTGCAGACGTGGAGCAACTTAATTCATCACTGTAATAAAGGTCGTACATCGTCTGGAACACTTCACACTTATACTTTCCTGATTGACCACAAATTGGGTCATCTGGTAGTATTAAAAGAGCTTTACCGATCTGGCTTCAATCACCATCTTAATGGAAGCTTTTTCCTGATGGGTATAGAGAAAAAAGGGAAGAAATAAGAGGGTGAGGGGAGCTGAAGACTGATCATAGGATAACATGTTTATTTAAGTCCGACAAACCGCTTATCCTGACCCACTGACTGCTGAAATTGTTCCAGTTACCATCGACCAGTGCCAGATTTTCATTTATCGTCGTTCTTTAATGTGTGTCATCTCTTGTATATTTTCACGTTATCTCCCGTGTTGTCTATATATTGTCCTGTCAACGCCATGTGAAGCATAAGCTCTAAACAGACGTTTACCATCTTGATCTATCGTTAGCCATTCCTTTCAGTTACTACCGTGTCCTACCCATACCTCGTCTATCTAGACCAATCTCTGTCCTACGCATACCTCGTGTATCTAGACCAATCTCTGTCCTACGCATACCTCGTGTATCTGCGGCTCTGTCTACACACACCTTATATATTTGCACCTGTTCTAACCATATCTCGTTTATCTGGACCTATCATACTCATACCTCGTGTATCTACATCTGCGTTACTTATACCTCGTGTATCTGCATGTCATACTCATACCTCGTGTATCTACATCTGCGTTACTTATACCTCGTGTATCTGCATGTCATACTCATACCTCGTGTATCTACATCTGCGTTACTTATACCTCGTGTATCTGCATGTCATACTCATACCTTGTGTATCTACATCTGCGTTACTCATACCTCGTGTATCTACATCTGCGTTACTTATACCTCGTGTATCTGCATGTCATACTCATACCTTGTGTATCTGCGTCTCTGTCTTTCCCATACCTCGATACCCGAACATATCATACTGATACGTTGTGTATCTGGACCTGACCTACCTATACCTCGTATATCTGCGTCGCTGCCCTGCCTATGCTTCGTGCATCTGCACCTACCTCCGTTCTACCTATACCTCGTGTATCTGATCATATCTCCAACCCATACCTCGTGTATCTCTGTCTCTGTCCTGCACATACCTCGTGTATCTTCGTCTCCGTCTTACCCATACTTTGTGTATGTACACCAAATTCTGTCCTACCCATACCTCGTGTACCTGCACCTAACTCTGCCCTACCCATATCTCTTGCATTTTGCATCTATATCCTACCCATACCTCGTGTATCTTCGTCTCTGTCCTACCCATACCTCGTGTATCTGGACCTGCCCTACCCATACTTCGTGTATCTTCGTCTCTGTCCTACCCATACCTCGTGTTTCTGGACCTGTCCTACCCATACCTCGTGTATCTTCGTCTCTGTCCTACCCATACCTCGTGTATCTTCGTCTCTGTCCTACCCATACCTCGTGTATCTTCGTATCTGTCCTACCCATACCTCGTGTATCTTCGTCTCTGTCCTACCCATACCTTGTTTAGCTGGACCTGTCCTACCCATACTTCGTGTATCCGCACGTTTCACACAAACCCCGTGTATCTACACCTGTCCTACCCATACCTCTTGTTTCTGCATCTTTGTCTTACGCATACCTCGTTTAGTTGGACCTGTCCTACTTATTCCTCGTGTATCTGCGTCTCCGTCTTAGCCATACTATGTATCTGCACCAACTTATGTCCTACTCATACCTCGTGTATCTGCACCAACTTATGTCCTACTCATACCTCGTGTATCTGCACCAACTTATGTCCTACTCATACCTCGTGTATCTGCACCAACTTATGTCCTACTCATACCTCGTGTATCTGCACCAGTCCTACTCATACCTCGTGTATCTGCACCAGTCCTACTCATACCTCGTGTATCTGCACCAGTCCTACTCATACCTCGTGTATCTGCACCAGTCCTACTCATACCTCGTGTATCTGCACCAGTCCTACTCATACCTCGTGTATCTGCACCAGTCCTACTCATACCTCGTGTATCTGCACCAGTCCTACTCATACCTCGTGTATCTGCACCAGTCCTACTCATACCTCGTGTATCTGCACCAGTCCTACTCATACCTCGTGTATCTGCACCAGTCCTACTCATACCTCGTGTATCTGCACCAGTCCTACTCATACCTCGTGTATCTGCACCAACTTATGTCCTACTCATACCTCGTGTATCTGCACCAGTCCTACTCATACCTCGTGTATCTGCACCAACTTATGTCCTACTCATACCTCGTGTATCTACACCAACTTATGTCCTACTCATACCTCGTGTATCTGCACCAACTTATGTCCTACTCATACCTCGTGTATCTACACCAACTTATGTCCTACTCATACCTCGTGTATCTACACCTAACTCTACCTACCTATACCTATTGTATTTTCATCTGTGTCCTACCTATACCTCATTTGTCTCTGTCCTACCCATACCTTAGCTGGACCTGTGTATCTGGACATGTCCTAAAAACCTCTTGTATCTTCGTCTCTATTCTGCTATATCTCGTATATGTGCACGTTTTACACATACCCCGTATCTGCACCTGTCATGTCCATACCTCTTATGTCTAGATCTCTGTCCTACCCATACCTCGTGTATCTGCACTTGTCCTACCCATACCTTGTGTATCTGTACTTGTCCTACCCATACCTTGTGTATCTGTACTTGTCCTATCCATACCTCGTATATCTGTACTTGTCCTACCCATACCTTGTGTATCTCCGTCTATGTCCTACCATGCCTCGTGAATCTGCACGTACGTTTTACATATACCCCATGTATCTGCACCAGTCCTACCCATACCTCGTACATCTGCACCAGTCCTACCCATACCTCGTGTATCTGCACCAGTCCTACCCATACCTCGTACATCTGCACCAGTCCTACCCATACCTCGTGTATCTGCACCAGTCCTACCCATACCTCGTACATCTGCACCAGTCCTACCCATACCTCGTACATCTGCACCAGTCCTACCCATACCTCGTGTATCTGCACCAGTCCTACCCATACCTCGTACATCTGCACCAGTCCTACTCATACCTCGTGTATCTGCACCAGTCCTACCCATACCTCGTGTATCTGCACCAGTCCTACCCATACCTCGTACATCTGCACCAGTCCTACCCATACCTCGTGTATCTGCACCAGTCCTACCCATACCTCGTGTATCTGCACCAGTCCTACCCATACCTCGTACATCTGCACCAGTCCTACCCATACCTCGTGTATCTGCACCAGTCCTACCCATACCTCGTACATCTGCACCAGTCCTACCCATACCTCGTGTATCTGCACCAGTCCTACCCATACCTCGTACATCTGCACCAGTCCTACTCATACCTCGTGTATCTGCACCAGTCCTACCCATACCTCGTGCATCTGCACCAGTCCTACCCATATCTCGTGTATCTGCACCAGTCCTACCCATATCTCGTGTATCTGCACCAGTCCTACCCATATCTCGTGTATCTGCACCAGTCCTACCCATACCTCGTGCATCTGCACCAGTCCTACCCATATCTCGTGTATCTGCACCAGTCCTACCCATACCTCGTACATCTGCACCAGTCCTACCCATACCTCGTACATCTGCACCAGTCCTACTCATACCTCGTGTATCTGCGCCAGTCATATCCATACCTTGTGTGCGTCTCTGTCATACCCACACCTCGTGTATCTGCACATGTTTTATACATAACTCGTATATCTTTACCTAACTCTGTCTCCCTATCGTTTCTTGGTAATCCTTTTTCTGCGGATTCCAGAATGTTTTTTGCTGGTCGTCATAATATCCAGTCCATCTCCAACTCCGTTTCTTAAGCACACACGCTGTCACTTTTACTCTCTTATTATGTCTCATTTCTCTCTCTCTCTCTCTCTCTCTCTCTGTGTGTGTGTGTGTGTGTCTACTGGTGTTTAAATGTGTTCTTCATGTATCATTGACAGTCTAATGATACATTTTTTTCAACCGTCTCGACTACGATGACATTTATTGATGAAAGCTTGTATTCGTAGTTGTCTTATTAGAAATATTTGACTGGTATGTATGATTGGACTGTGCCTATGGGGTTTGTGTAGCTTTATAGTGTATTTATCAAGTTCATGTGCATCTTATTCTTTAATAAGAATAAGAAAACGAGGAGAGGGGAATAAGTAATTCCAATAAATAATAACCGAGTATCCTGTAAATCAGTGGTTCCCGAGGTACTCGACGTTTCTCTGCATTCATCGTGCAGCACGCGAATTGCATGATGGATTCTCCCTAATTAATAGAATATATTTGTAGTACAGAAAACATGACTATTACTCGGACACCACTGAAATCTGTTCATTGTTCATTCAAAACACAATGCGTAATGCAGAATAGCGTAAGTGCTTATTTCCGGTGTTCTAAGATGATTGCTTGAACTCAGCGTCTGTTGCCATGGTTACTGAGCAGACGATCGCTGAAATAATGAAGAATTGAATTGAGTTTTTTTTTTTTATCATCTCCTGTTTTAGCTGTTAGACTTTCAGCGTAATTGTCCAACTTGATAGAAATATTTGTATAGTTACCGGTCGTTTACAAACTGCAACTTACAGTTGTCAAGGGGTGCACGTATTTTATGTTTAGACAACTCCTGGAAACAGACAATAAACAGTATTTGGTGGATATAAATTATGTTTTGAGATGGGGGAGACAGAGAAGTCAGATAGCTTCCTGTCCCCGGTGTACACTGATATGTGGAGTACGTAGTTAGGTAAGAGGCACTAAGGGGTTATATGAAAAGTGTAATGTCGAATACCGTAACTGTTCTTTTAAATGTTCTGGTACCCAATTCTTTAGACTGTATCCACTTTGTAGTCGATCATAGTCACGGACATAGCATTATCAACTCGGTATCCATGCTGGACCTCATAGCTAAATTCATAATATTAAAAGTCATGTTTTGATTTACTAGGGAGTGGGTTTGAACTCCCAACCGTCTACGGGTTTGACCCAGACGAGAAACAATAATATACAAAGAGACTCATAAATCAAAACGGAACTGAAACTATGAACCGCTACACTCTAGTTTTATTGAGATTCATTTATTCTACGCACGACACATGAAGAGATGTTATAGCATTGGATTCACAACTGTGAGATCCAGGGTTCGACTTCCTGTAAGGGCTGGGTTTTTTTCTTTCGAATGATAAATTTAAAAACTCACCCTCTACATGGCATGCGGATAACAAAGGCATGCGACCTTTATCAGACAAGTCAAGTCGCTTGCAACCTCCATACAACACGGGAAAAATGCAGTATTCATAGTTGTTGTTGTTGTTTTGACAGATTATTCTGCATGATTATCTTTCCAGTTCGTCGTGTTGCATGTGTTATATTTCACGAGAAATTGCATGTAGTCCCATGCTCATTCTGCGATTGTTCTCAATCTGCTGCGAGTTATGGGATATAAAGTTTCAACGTTCAGTGAGCGCCTTCTGTTGAGGTTTATAGTTTTGCTGCTGCTTTTGGAACATCAATCAAGTGCCATGGCGTAGGTGATCATGTTTCTCCACGACTCTCTGTCTCTTGTGTTGTCAATAAGCTCGGTTGGTGAGCTTCTATCGTGCCACAATACAAGTCCATCTAGTAACTTTTCTCTTTGTCGTCCCCTATCTCTTCTCCCCTTGATCTTTCCAGTGGTTATTAAGTGTTCAAGCTGTGTTCTTCTCAGCACATGCCCTAGAAACCTTGACTGTCTGCCCCTAGTGTTTGATATGATTGATCTTTTTACGTCAGCATCAATGAGAACCTCTGCATTAGTTTTCTTAGCTGTCCATTATATTGTCATCATATTTCTTAGAAACCACATTTCTGTAGCCTCTAATTAGCTTAGAATTTTTTTTGTTTACAGTCCATGCTTCACATCCATAAAATAGAATTGGTTCGATATAACATCTCAGTACTCGAATTCGGGTCTGCATTGATAGCAGACTTGAAATTTTGAACATGGCACATCCAATTTCAGTATGCCATTGTTGGTCTGCTTTTATATGGAATGGTGTAGTTAAACACGTCATCCTTCCTTAGCCACTTCTTGAACATTACTTGAACATATTTGTAGTACAGAAAACATGACTATTACTCGGACACCTCTGAAATCTGTTCATTCAAAACACAATACATACTACAGAATAGCGTAAGTGCTTCTTTCCGGTGTTCTAAGATGATTGCTTGAACTCAGCGTCTGTTGCCATGGTTACTGAGCAGATGATCGCTGCAATAATGAAGAATTGAATTGAAAGATAATTTTTTATCATCTCCTGTTTTAGCTGTTAGACTTTCAGCGTAATTGTCCAACTTGATAGAAATATTTGTATATTTACCGGTCGTTTACAAACTGCAACTTACAGTTGTCAAGGGGTGCACTTATTTTATGTTTAGACAAGACCTGGAAACTGACAATGAATAGTATGTCCATTGTTGGTCTGCTTTTATATGGGATGGTGTAGTAAAACTCGTCAGCCTTCCTTAGCCACCTCTTACGATATGCATGCCAGTCACATTGTTACAATTTTCTGTTACCCTGTCGTTCTTCGGCAACAGACGAACGAACAAATTTAGTACATTTATCCCCTAGGGTGTTTGCACACTAGGATTTTCCACTTGTTTCAGTCCTTGGGGATATTCTCGGCCTGATTCTATGTGATGCATATATATGATTCATATCTGGCATTCATTTTATTCTTGTTATTATTATCATTATTCTTTCGTGTTCTCTGTTGGGGATGTTCTCAGCCTCATTTTATTTGATTCATTTCTGTTTTTCATGTTCTCATTTCTCCATGTTTCATATTTTCTGTTGGGATTGTTCTCGGCCTCTGTGATTCATATCTGCGATTCATTGTTCATTTTCTCTATTGACGATGTTATCAGCCTCATTCTGTGTGATTCATATCTATCGTTCATGATCTCATTTTTCCATGTTTCATATCTCTTGTCCCTTCATTTTCCCAAGGTAAAATAAGTATTCATTGTCCGTTTTTCAGTAACCATGGTGATTATATTTGACGACAAAAGTCAAATAGCTATCACCTTTGAAGGACGATTCTGATGAGCAGAAGACGCATTTTCAAGATTCAGTTTTACTTTAAAAAAACAACAGAAGTAATGTTGAGGACCCAATACAATGAACATAAAAGATACCTAATCAGTTACTGAAACAAGTGAAGCATTTTAATATCTTTGGAGATTTGTACAGAAGACGGAAGAATGGACAGAGAGCTCGAGACAAGAATTCAAAATGCCAACTGCGTAAATTATGAACACACCGATTTTGAAACACAAATCTATCCAGATGGAAATCAAATCATAAATTCAATCTTCATATCAACACTGTGTTATCAATAAAAGACATGGATTAACAAAAGAACAAAGGAGAAAGCTTACTACGTGTGAAATGAGATGTCTAAGTAAAGCAGCAAACAACCAGAAGAGATCATGTGAGGAATGAAGAGATCACAAAAACTATTGGAACAACATCTGTGGTCAATTATATTGAAAAACAGAGGCTGAAATGGTTTGGCCACATAATGAGAATGGACTCTACCTAATTTGCCAGCCACAAAAGCATACAACATGAAAATGGAAACATCAAGATAAAGAGGAAGACCAAGAAGAAGGTGGATTGAAGGAGTTGCCAACGTTATGAGACGTCACAATACTACTGCATATCAAGCGACCAAACGTTCCATAGCCCTAAAACCGATCGACATTGAATCCTGCGTTACCTTACAGCAAAATTAGAGAAAAGACAAGATACGAGTATATATAGTTTTTCTTAATGTCTGAAAAATCTTAAGAGGTAACCCGTTTACAGTACCACCCAATATGAACCAGCAACATCATTGACCACCATCCAATTGATGAGGGAGGAAGAAAAAAAAAGGGCGGTTTTCACAGATAGAACAGCTAGTACCTATACGAACAGTTCTGCTCACCTGTGTCTCACCTGTTATAGGGGAGTATATGCCAGAATTAAACTCTCGCACGCACAAATTAGTTGCAGAGTAACACAAGTTTGAGGTTGTTGTCAATTTCTCCTGCGTTACATAGCCCTTACATAATGTTGCTACAGTAAACGATTATTTATAGACCTTCTGTTAATTCTTTGGCACCAAACTTGACATCAGCGGTAAGCAAATATTTTGTGTCGGCGGGCCGGATTGAGCTGTTTGTATTTTAGATAACACGTTTTTTAAAGCCCGCTTGTGGTTGCAAATAGTGTTTTCTGAGCGCAGGAGAATACAGACAGTACATTTATATCCGTCTGGCGTGCCAGTAAAAATGACTTGGTGGGCTGAATGTAGCCAGGGGCCGTATTTTCTCCACTCGAGCGTTACCTTATGAACAGTGTGTGTATGTATATATGTGGTATTAACACTAAACTTCATGAAACAATCACATAAATATTATATGTGTACGCAATTGTTGGTGTCCTGAAGAGACCAATGTACACTTTGGAGGGGGGGGGTGATAATAGTTGATCTGATCTGAACACATTGGGGATATGTATATGTAATCAATGTATATGTAAGTTTGAGGTCGGGTGATAGGTATATCGATTATCGTCTTCGAATATCGGATATATCCATAGGTGATCAAATATTCTCTTTAGTCAATCTTTCGCCCATGGTTTCGGCTATGTGGTGGTTCAGTGTTCGTTTTGAAATTTTGGTGAGGCGTTGTCTTCGTGCTATGCATATCCTTACTTCCAGTTCGCACATTCTCGATACCGATATATGCTCATTAACCTCAAAATCCTCTGATTGTGCAGACGCCAGTGAGTATGTCTGGTCATTAACCTCAAAATCCTCTGATTGTGCAGACGCCAGTGAGTATGTCTGGTCATTAACCTCAAAATCCTCTGATTGTGCAGACGCCAGTGAGTATGTCTGGTCTGTCCATGGATTGACGACCTATTTATATAGCAGAAACAACCAACTTTTCTATTCCCTATTAACTATTCCATTCGTTCTATTCCCGTCACATCTGCGTGTCCAGGAACAAAGATGAAAGGCATTTTGCACGGTGTGGTCCAATTCTTTGCCCTCTCCGATGCCTCCACCTATCGCCTACGTACTTCACCTGCTTTGTCTTTCTGAATTCGTACTGAGTCACTCAGTACGCATACATGCAGATAGGCTTTCCATTCTGACCAGTTTCGTGGCTGCGTCACGGCAAACACATCCATCGCTATGCAACTTTTTGCTGCGAAGATCCTACTGAATCCTTTAACTATTCTTCCTCGTGTTCTGGTGGTAAAATCCCATGAGTGCCGTTGAGGGTGAATTACCGCCCATCTGTGTAAATTACAACATCTGCCTTATGTTCGAGATGAGTTCCTTGATCGCAACATCTACTCTCACAGAATTCGGATCCCTGCACTCTTATTAAGTTTAGCGATGGTCCATTGGAACAGTTACACATTCCTCACCTGGATTGGTACCTTCTGGTGCACTAATCTGACATTATGCTCAGCGTTCCCCAACAACGATTTACCTCTCATAAACCTGCTTCTCTTCACACAAGGGAGCTGTCTGTGTAATTGATGCTCAGTCTATCTATCTATCTATCTATCTATCTATCTATATATCTATCTATACGCTGTGTCCCTTGTTGGCCTTGCAACGTCAGGGGTGGAAGAGTTCTCTGAAGATGGCCTTCTTGTGCGCTGTTTGTAAGCTTGTTCCTGTGGCTTCTTTGATTTCTGTGATCCATCTTTTACATGGACTGCCTCTGGCTTTATAACCGTTATGTCTATATGTCATGGCCATTTGTGGCATGCTATATGTCGGTAGTCTGGAAGCGTCCGTAGTCATTGATGCTCAGTGTCAGAACTAATTTTGATATATGCACGGGCGCGCCACATGGCAGTCGTGTGAGATATGCTTGGAAAGTCGAGAGAAAAAACCTCATAGCCAGCTACTGAATTTTCTACATTTTTTTTTTTAATTTGCGATGATGATGATGACTCTTACATATTTAATTTAAGTAAGAAGAATAGAATTAGCAATGATTTGTAATTACGAGTAATGATTGTCACCCTCTGCCATCGATCTACTTTGTTGGCATGTACGATAGCATGATCCATGTGCTCCTGAAAGCACAGACTACGATCGAATTGACTATTGTAATAATGACGTTCTGACTACTGCACCCTCTCATATCCACAATCGGTGTTGAGACTTTAGGGTGTGGTTGCTAAAGGAGAACCATATCACCATTGTTTTTCTTGGTTGGTCGAATCATGACATCAGAATACGATATAGTTTAATTCCGTCTGCAGTTTCCTGACAGTTTATCTTCTGATATTGCCCTGTCGGTGTATCATCAGCAAAAGACAGTATTCTACCTCTGTCTCCACGCTGCTGCTGTGTGATGGCCAGCGTACACATTGAATAAGCCGCGTGAGAGGTGAAATCAGTTCTTGTTAAATGTTCAGTGGGCCAACTACACCGCAAGCAACATTGCTGATATCAATCTTATAAGGAACGTGTCAACATGGAACAACAAGAGCTTGTTGGCGGGGCAACTCGAAAGGCGCTCTGTTGTATGCGTCATCTTTTATAACAGCACACTTTGCCAACACGTCGTTGGCAAAGTAGGTGACAGTGGGGTTAAAATGTTTATTCACTTCCAAGTCGCGAGTAAAGGTGTCGTACGACAACCTTGCCAATAAGCTTGCATGTGGTGTTCTGCATCGTGATGACTTTGTATCTACTGCCGATCTGAACGTGGTTCCTATTTCGTATTTTAAGTGGACATAAATATCTGTGCAGCCATTATTCACTTCACTTCTCTGGATGCTTGTTTTGAACTCGCATGCCACATCGTTTATGTCGCTCTCCCCCTCGTATAAACTGTATATATATATATATATATATATATATATATATATATATATATATATATATATATATATATATATATATATACAGTTTATATATATATATATATATATATATATATATATATATATATATATATATATATATATATATATATATATATATATATATATATATATATATATATATATATATATATATATATATATATATATAGGTGAAAGGCAATAAAGGGTTTAATAAATAGATGGATAGATTGATCATCTTTGATAATCTGGGAATTCGATCTTTAATGTAAAACGTCTAATCGATGTGATGACTAGCAAGATACGCGCAAACCCAATCACAATTACGTTCTGTGCCGACAAGCTTAGGCGATCATGGATCTATACATACGTACTTACATAAAACGTACAATGCTGGTACCCAGGGCCGGTCTTAGACCATTGCAACCTATGCGGCCGCAGTGGGCCCCGCACTTCATAGGCCCATAAATTCATATTAGAATTTATTTTATTATCCTCTTCCCTACCCTGACTGGGCCCCGCGCAATCTGTTTCGCATTGGGCCCCTCAATTGTTAGGGCCGGCCCTGCTGGTACCGTCCTATTACGTCTATTTTAATTGTACCTCAGAATAGACCGACAGACAGACTGTTTTGTATTCATGATTTGTGTTGATGTGTGGGATGTATGTTGTTTGCTTAGGTTTTTAGTCCCATCGCCAGACTTGTCCATTCTGTTTACCAGGTCGCAGCCGCAATTCCCCTTTCTTATCTACCGTTCGAATGTATGAACCCATTCAGAGCAGGGTACTCTGTTCTGGACATCTTCTGCTGTAACTGATTAGAACTGCGCTATGACGTTGTTCTCATCGATTGGTAACGTCAATGCATATCCGTAGACGTATGTGCACATTTTTCCCATTATTGGCGCCATAGTTTGCAATATCTTTGACAGGTATAGTTGTGATCTCTGGGTCGTGACCGGCAACGATGTAAGACTTATTGGACTATGGGAAAACAGCCTTATAAAATGAATCATTTTACTTTTCCCTGTGATTTTCATTTGCTGTCGAACATGCCATCAATACAACGTAAATTTAAGTAGGAAGCCAGAGGACAATTTTTAAAAATTCTAGAGACTAACGGGAATTGAACCAGTCCGTTCTACGGCACCAAATCGCCTAGCAACAATTGCACACGCGTTAGTCAAGTTCTGAAAAACGCGTGTGCAATTGTTGCTAGGCGATTTGGTGCCGTAGAACGGACTGGTTCAATTCCCGTTAGTCTCTAGTCAATACAACGTAACTGCGTGAAACGTAACAACAATTAAGACTTACGTGAAACACAGGTTTATATTTCGTTTCAATGGGACACGACAGACTATAGCTAAAACTAGTGGGTAATGATGGGCAATGATGAGCACTCAAGAAATCATAAAAATTACAATACACAAATCACATTCAACGTTTCAACCAAAATGTCTTTATCAAGACACAAACAAAACATCAAAAGACGACGAATGGGAAAAATATCACAAATTCCAACGGAAATATGGAAATGATATGCCGGAAGGTCAGAAAGTACATAAAAATGTAAATATATGTGGAAATATATATTTATCTCAAGCCAGGACAGTATATAAGGAGTGGATTTGAGAGGTTAAAACCCCTTCACTTATGAAAATAGAACATGATATGTCAGGGGTTCAAACCCTACTTATGAATGCAGAACATGATATTTCAGTTGAGAGTTTCAAACCCCTCTATTTTTGAAAATAGAACATATATTTCAGTTCTAAGAAACTAGTCAATCCGAGGGTAAAACACACTTTCTGAAACACCTAATCAACCGTGACCAAAGTTGTATACACGTCCCTGTTGAGAACATGTCTAAGAATTTTCTCACAAAAAAAATGTCATCATTAAGAAAGTTTCTGATTGTATAAAATATTTTTCTAGCTGCTGTACTTGTCACATAGGCCTATGTGTGAAATATACTTGTCATCTTGTAAAAGATTATTGTAGATGCTGTTATAGGAGATGTCATCTAATTACATCAATATTTTTTTCCAATTTTGTATTACCCGTTTTTCCCTTCACAAATGTTAGCTGTCACAAATTCGGGGACCTTTTCCCTTGATTAATTATGTCAAAAACGATTCCCCCTCCCAATCTAAAAAATCTTTTAGCATAAAAAGTACCCAAAAAAACAACATGATTTAATTCATATTCTTATTTTTTTTTAATTTTCAAATTCAATTTATTGGTGTATAAACAGCAGCATTGTTGACCTAAACTTTTGTCAATTACCCTTCCTCCCTCTTGTCAACTGGCAAACTTGTTTATAGCTCCTCTCCGCCCCTTTAAATTCTTGAAGTAATCAAAGAAAAAGAGGAAGACCTAAAACAACCCTTAAAAACACCATTCTTAAAGAAGGGGAATTAATAGGCTGTAAGACCATCCAGGAACTAAAGCTGCAGGCAGTGGACCGCATCATATGGAGAACCAAAACCTCTGCCCTATGTGTCGATTGCGGCACGAAAGGAACAACCTAACTAATTAATCAAAGGACAGCTCATAGTACTTACTATAGCAAAAAATTGTACATGCAAGCATTATTTTCCTGCACTGTTGACATATTGTTTTAGTCTATAGGACACGCCCCATCTTAAGTAATTACACATAGGGTTTCCTAATCTTAAGCTTACTTTTACTATTTTATTTTTCTAAAAAACACATAATTAAAACACAAACACATAGTGAACACAAAACACATTTGTATCTCTCTCTCTCTCTCTCTCTCTCTCTGTGTGTGTGTGCGCGCACGCGTGTGCATGTAGTAATTTTACTGGCCACATCAAAATAGGGTAAGCTTTCCCTAAACTGGGTATTAACTTTATCTCCCATAGTTTCTCAACAAACTCTTTCAACTTGATCTTTTGCTTCCAGTTCTTTGCGCATATGTTTGTGTTTGTCTCTCCTTCTTCAGTTCATTTCTTGGTTTTCTTCTTTCCCTATTGATTTCAGAACAGTGCATCTCTTTTTACTCGGCTGATAATTCATTCTGCAGGTCACCATTAACAATACAAGACCTTTGAGCTATATAAATAATCTTTCTAAAGCGATACATTTGACTTTTCCCGTGAGTTTAATTGACTGCCTTATACAAAGTGACCATTGAAAACCATGAAAACAGGCAAATGCCTAAAATAAGTTAAATTTAGAATGATAGTCGCATATAAGCCAGCAGGACTGTATAATTGAGGAAAGATATGATAGGTTACATCCTACTGTGATAGGACATGGTTTCCCTCTACAGTGATAAATAAGACACAACAGTTTTCACAGAAACAGGATTCCCCTCTACACAACTGATAAAACAGGGTTCCCTTCTGAACAGTTGTTGATAAGAGGGTTCCCCTCTACACAACTGTGATAAGACAGGGTTCCCTCTACATAACTGTGATAGGACAAAATTCCCCTCTACACAACTGTTGATAAGAGGGTTCCCCTCTACACAACTGTTGATAAGAGGGTTCCCCTCTACACAACTGTTTATAAGAGGGTTCCCCTCTACACAACTGTTGATAAGTGGGTTCCCCTCTACACAACTGTTGATAAGAGGGTTCCCCTCTACACAACTGTGGCAAGGCAGGATTCCCCTCTATAGAACTGTGTTTATTATTTAGGCTATAACAAGGGCATTCCGATACAAGGATACACTGCCAGATTTGCTACATCTGCATCATGATAACAGTTGCAAATATTGTCTGTAGTTGCCTTATGTCTGTACTCTGTGTTTCTATTAGTTTTTTTTAGCTGTACTGGTTAAAAGTTAAAACCTGCAAAACTTGTCATATATTTCATGAGACAATTTTCACAAGTATAACCAGAAAATGTATATACTGTTATGGAGCTCCCAGCAATATTTGTTTACAAACAATTGGTAGTGTGGCGTAGCAAATCATTTGGGGTATCCTTGCTATGTACAGATCTTGGTCTATGATCGCATTCAACTTTTAAAAAATGTTGTTTTTCAAATGAATTGATTTTGTTCATTCTACAAATCAAATCTAACAAGCTTAAACAAATAACATTTACCTTGTATTCCTTTTCATCATTTCATCCAAATTAAAAAAGTTTTCTCTAATAAACATACCTTTGTTTATTCCAGTCATATGTTGTTGTTAGATTCCCATAAATTATGACAAATTAGATCTTATTTCCTTCATGCATTGCGGCGGTTTCTTCAGAAATTTCTTTCATACCCAGAAACTAACTCTTAGCGAGGGTAAATTCTAGGGATTTTGTGGTCTACCTTTCAGCAAAATGCAGAATTGGAACCATGAGCTACAATTCCCCTGCCAAGCATCCCTTCCTGTTAGAGGTGTCCATAGCAACCCATTCATGGGTGCCTGGGATGGGTGGAACATCCAGCTATGCATTCATTGTCATCCAATGGGGCTCAATTATGTATGTTAATGTGTTTGCCTTATTCTTTGTTGTCCTCTGGAATTGTCAGTCCTGCACAGAGCTGCATTTCACCACACTTCATATGCCACATGTCCACCAGAGCACCACATAAACATTAGCAGCGACGACCATGGACAGGGCTCAAGCACATCTGGTTCTCCGAAGCGGGATGTGCAATGCTGAGTACTCTGAGTGTTCCACTACACAGGAAAATGTAACTGCACAAATAAAATGCTGTGAAGCTTCTACAAGAGGAGAGTCTCACTATGTTTGCATGTCACCTACTGAGAGTTTACTGTTGCATAATGATTTGTTTGGTGGACCAGTAGTGAGACCTTAAGATCTTTCACATGGTGGTCCATATCATATACAACTGGAACAGAAATTCCCTAATCTAATCACTTTTTAAAATTCTTCAGGTCAAATACAATTAAAAGAGGAAAATGTAGAGAATCTTCTGTCCACCGCATGTCTTCTACAGATGTCAGAGGTGGTGGAAGCATGTTGCAGCTTCCTGATGAAACAGCTGCATCCTTCAAACTGCATCGGTATATGTCAGTTTGCAGATGCTCAGGGATGTACAGATCTCTATAAGGTGGCTAACAATTATGTCATGGTAAGTGAAAATAATGCATATAATAATAATAAATTCCACATTACTTATACATTTAGCAGTGCTAGAAATGTGCTGTAAACATTGGTGGTAGATCACTGTTTAGTATTTAGCCTTCTGAATCATATTTGGGATGTGTTTGTTGAATGAGAGACGTCTATCGAAGGTTATCCCAAGATATTTAAGGTCCTGTTCTCTTTCAATTAATAAGCCCATGCAGCTGACAATGTGTCACTGAAGATCAGTGTTATCGAGGTTATGGCGAATTTTGACATGCAGCAATGGGTACTGTTTCTGCTTCTACAAGAGATGGTGCTATCTGTCATAGATTATAGCCTCGGTCTACTAACACTGTCACAGACACAAGTCAATAGATTGGGAAAAGTCCAAAAAGTGGCAATGAGAGCGGTACTGGGGTGTACTAGGGATGTACCCATCTCTGCAATGAGATTTCTGCTTCATCTTCCCAGTATTAGAGTGACATCAGGTAGCACAGGTTAGGTCATACCTAAAAGTAACAGAACACAACCACCACCCATTACACCAACCTCTAGATGAGTCAAAGGGAAAACAAATTAAGCGTGGCAGATCATGGATGGCAGAGGCTAAAGACATACTGCAAAGAGTATGTGAATTTGAAGAAATAGGAAAAGGCAGTGAATGAGTGGAGGTAAACATTGAGAAGAAATCACTGACTAAAGCAATAACTAGATAAAGCGTGTAGAAAATGAACAGGTGTCAGAGTCCAGGTTACAGTGCATGAACTCACCCAGCCAAACTCAAAACCACAAGACATAATTATGTACACAAATGGTTCAGTTAATAGAAATACAATTAAAAGTGGTTGGAGTTTTGTTGCCTACAAAAATTATGTGAAGTTGGTTGAGACATCTTCAGTATATTCCACTGTCATATCGAGCATGAGGATGAGATAGAGGGAGTTACAGCAGAACTTAATTGGTTGATAACTGATAGACACTTGGTAATACTCACAGACTCTCAAAGCATGCTGTGCAAGACAGAAAAGTGCATACTGAGAAAGGAATGGTGGGACTTATTGAATAACTAAATTATCCAGAACATTACATGGATATACTGCCCTGATCATGCTTGGGTCAGAGGAAATGAGAGAGCCGACTTATTGACAAGCAATGCGGCGATAGACGACACAAGAAGATTGAAAACAGACTTGATAAAAACAGTAATAAGTTCATTTCAAGATGAAGATGATGTCAGTGAGGCTGAGAACGTACACATACAGAGAATGTCAGAAATATCTAGAGGGCAGGGAAGAAAAAGTAATTTTTTGGAAAGCCCTGTAGATCATGCAATCAACACTGATTCTGATTCTGACTGACTACATACACTGAGATAGCTCCTGGAATGAAAAGCAGAGCAGTTGGGAGTGCCCCATGTGCTGTAATGCTAGTTTCTAATTTGGAACCAGCCCACAGATCAATATGATCAACAAAACACAAAGCTACACGGTGATTCTTGATTTTTTAACTCCATGAACTTAAAAGTTGGAAGACAGTCAGAAATATGTAATGAAATTTTCAGAGATAAAAGCAAAATATTAGTGACTAGTAACTTCAAGCAAAATCATGTGAACCTCTAGTTAAATGTCAAAAACTGGAAGAAATTACCACCTTAAAATACTTCTATTCTCAAATATGGTGTGCTGTTAATTAAGAAAATATCAATCAAAATAAGTCTCGAGATAGTAATGGCTTGTCATAGCAAAGCTGAATATGATTTTTGGAAAAGTGAGATCAATAAAGATAATTTAATACAGATTTCTAGTGTGAACTATTCTTTTAGATGAGTGTGAAAGCTGGACACTTAGTGCAGATGCAGAAAGAATGATTCAGGATTTTGAGTATGTACTACAGACATATTTTACATATTTTTGGTATCCAACATTAGCCTATATGTTCTGGAACAAATGGACAAAATTGAAGATTGTCAAGAATGACTTATGACTAGTGGAATGACAAATGTTTGTTTGGTTTTGACTGTAACAAAACACAACAATTTATTTTGCAAGTAACAGTTGAGAGGGGAAGATGAAGTGAAAGGAAATCAGCATTAAGAAATGATTTGTGCGTGATATTTATACACTTGTCAGAATGGCTTAGAAAAGAGGTTGGGGAGAGGGGGGTGTGCCTTTGTGTGCTAATGTCTTCAATGTGGCATCCTATTGCCCCTGAAAAGCTATAGGTCTTATTATATTATTTAGCCCTAACATTAGCTCTGCATATGTTAGTTATGATCTGTTTGTGCCAAGATGCCACACAGACAGAAAATGTTGATGTTACAGCACATTGTACAACCACAACACACTCCAAGGTGCTGGCTGTGCACACATCCCTATGAAACTGTTGACCACCACCTCTTTTTAATGTCCAGCACTGGATGAAGTCAGAAAAGTGCCCTCCAAGGCCAGATAAATGGAACATCTTATATGGAACAAAACAACAGCTCACAAACACATGTATATATCACACAATGGGATTGGGTCAAAGGGCGTGAGCCCATGGACTGCTGAATGAGCAACCAACCAATGCATTGTACAATGCAAAGCTAATCTGCAGGAGGTCTCCTAAAAACCAGCTTTCAAGCAGTTATCATATACCACCCTATCATGAGTTGGAAATGCTAACCCACTGTGGCATGAAACTCATAACAGGGCATTTAATTTAATTCATGCACCATATGGTAAGCAGCCAAAATTTCTTACAGGAGAGGCCACAAAAGAAACAGCAAGAGTCAAAACAACCATGGCTACAGTCTGGCCCACATGAGCATTTCTGTATAAACAAACTGTGGGGATACCACAATGACTTAAAATAAACAGCTCTATACATTACCAACATTGGATGTTCAATAATTGATCGCATAACACAAAAATGTATGTTTAGTGACATTGTTAATGCAATTTGAATACATTAAATCTCAATTTATTTTGACTGAGTTGAGCTCAATAACCCCTCTACCACAGAGACCAACAATGGCAAGTGGTACCAAATTTATCAAATGTTGGTGCCATCCCTTTAAACCTGACCATAATACAGATGATTATCTGATTGAAGAAATAAAAGACTTGTCTGGGTGTTATTGAGAGAATTGAAGTGTTGCATGTACAAAAAAAGTAGTCATTATGACTACTGCCAGAAGGACAAAATAAAAAACAAATCAAGGGACATAAAAATTCATACACAATTTTACTTTCATTTCCAAAAATTGCAAACTGTTTCTCTTCTTGCTGTGAGCTATGTAATTGGACATAAGTGGTAACATAACTGTATCATTGAGAGGTAACATATGTGTGTCATTGAGCGATAGTATAAGTGTGTGTCATTGAAGGGTAACATAACTGTGTTTCATTGAGTGGTAACAAAACTGTGTCATTGAGCTATAGTATAATTGTACATCATTGAGCGATAGTATAATTGTACATCATTGAGCGATAGTATAACTGTGTGTCATTGAGAGGTAACATAACTGTCTTTCATTGAGTGGTAACAAAACTGTGTCATTGAGCGATAAAACATCTGTGTGTCCTTGAGCAATAGTATAACTGTGTGTCATTGAGTGGTAACAAAAGTGAGTCATTGAGTGATAACACACCTGTGTGTCATTGAGTGATAGTATAACTGTGTGTCATTGAGTGATAGTATAACTGTGTGTCATTGAGTGATAGTATAACTGTGTGTCATTGAGTGGTAACAAAACTGTATCATTGAGTGATAACACATCTGTGTGTCATTGAGTGATAGTATAACTGTGTGTCATTGAGTGATAGTATAACTGTGTGTCATTGAGTGATAGTATAACTGTGTGTCATTGAGTGATAGTATAACTGTGTGTCATTGAGTGATAGTATAACTGTGTGTCATTGAGTGGTAACAAAACTGTATCATTGAGTGATAACACATCTGTGTGTCATTGAGTGATAGTATAACTGTGTGTCATTGAGTGATAGTATAACTGTGTGTCATTGAGTGATAGTATAACTGTGTGTCATTGAGTGGTAACAAAACTGTATCATTGAGTGATAACACATCTGTGTGTCATTGAGTGATAGTATAACTGTGTGTCATTGAGTGATAGTATAACTGTGTGTCATTGAGTGATAGTATTACTGTGTGTCATTGAGTGGTAACAAAACTGTATCATTGAGTGATAACACATCTGTGTGTCATTGAGCAATAGTATAACTGTGTGTCATTGAGTGGTAACAAAAGTGAGTCATTGAGTGATAACACACCTGTGTGTCATTGAGTGATAGTATAACTGTGTGTCATTGAGTGGTAACAAAACTGTATCATTGAGTGATAACACATCTGTGTGTCATTGAGCAATAGTATAAGTGTGTGTCGTTGAGCGATAACACACCTGTATGGCCTTGAGCAATAGTATAACTGTGTGTCATTGAAGGGTAACATAACTGTGTTTCATTGAGTGGTAACAAAACTCATTGAGAAATAAAACACCTGTGTGTCATTGAGAGGTAACAACTGTTTCATTGAGTGGTAACAAAACTGTGTCATTGAGCGATAACACACCTGTGTGTCCTTGAGCGATAACACACCTGTGTGTCCTTGAGCGATAGTATAACTGTGTGTCATTGAGAGGTAACATAACTGTGTTTCATTGAGTGGTAACAAAACTGTGTCATTGAGCGATAGTGTAACTGTGTGTCATTGAGTGGTAACAAAACTGTGTCATTGAGCGATAACACACCTGTGTGTCCTTGAGCGATAGTATAACTGTGTGTCATTGAGAGGTAACAAAACTGTGTCATTGAGCGATAGTGTAACTGTGTGTCATTGAGTGGTAACAAAACTGTGTCATTGAGCGATAGTGTAACTATGTGTCATTGAGTGGTAACAAAACTGTGTCATTGAGTGGTAACAAAACTGTGTCATTGAGCGATAGTATAACTGTGTGTCATTGAGAGGTAACAAAACTGTGTCATTGAGCGATAGTGTAACTGTGTGTTATTGAGTGGTAACAAAACTGTGTCATTGAGCGATAACACACCTGTGTGTCATTGAGCAATTATAACTGTGTGTCATTGAGGGGTAACATAACTGTGTTTCATTGAGTGGTAACAAAACTATCATTGAGCGATAACACAAATGTGTGTCATTGAGACAACATAACTGTGAATCATTAAGTGTAACATAACTATGTCATTTAGTGATAGTATAACTGTGTGTCATTGAGTGGTAACAAAACTGTATCATTGAGGGATAACACATTTGTGTGTCATTGAGTGGTAACATAACTGTGTTTCTTTGAGTGGTAACAAAACTGTGTCATTGAGACAACATAACTGTGAATCATTGAGTGGTAACATAAGTGTGAATCTTTGAGTGGTAACATAACTGGGAGTCATTGAGTGGTAACATAACTGTGTGTCATTGAGTGGTAACATAACTGTGTATCATTGAGTGGTAAAATAATTGTGTCATTGAGTGGTAACAACTGTGAGTCATTGAGTGGTAACATAACTGTCTGTCATATAGTGGTAACATAACTGTGTGTCATTCAGTGGTAAAATAATTGTGTCATTGAGTGGTAACAACTGTGAGTCATTGAGTGGTAACATAACTGTGAATCATTGAGTGGTAACATAACTGTGTGTCATTGAGTGGTAAAATAATTGTGTCATTGAGTTGTAACAACTGTGAGTCATTGAGTGGTAACATAACTGTGAATCATTGAGTGGTAACATAACTGTGTATCATTGAGTGGTAAAATAATTGTGTCATTGAGTGGTAACAACTGTGAGTCATTGAGTGTAACATAACTATGTCATTTAGTGATAGTATAACTGTGTGTCATTGAGTGGTAATAAAACTGTATCATTGAGGGATAACACATTTGTGTGTCATTGAGTGGTAACATAACTGTGTTTCTTTGAGTGGTAACAAAACTGTGTCATTGAGACAACATAACTGTGAATCATTGAGTGGTAACATAAGTGTGAATCATTGAGTGGTAACATAACTGGGAGTCATTGAGTGGTAACATAACTGTGTGTCATTTAGTGGTAACATAACTGTGTGTCATTGAGTGGTAACATAACTGTGTATCATTGAGTGGTAAAATAATTGTGTCATTGAGTGGTAACATAACTGTCTGTCATATAGTGGTAACATAACTGTGTGTCATTCAGTGGTAAAATAATTGTGTCATTGAGTGGTAACAACTGTGAGTCATTGAGTGGTAACATAACTGTGAATCATTGAGTGGTAACATAACTGTGTGTCATTGAGTGGTAAAATAATTGTGTCATTGAGTTGTAACAACTGTGAGTCATTGAGTGGTAACATAACTGTGAATCATTGAGTGGTAACATAACTGTGTGTCATTTAGTGGTAAAATAATTGTGTCATTGAGTTGTAACAACTGCGAGTCATTGAGTTGTAACATAACTGTGAATCATTGAGTGGTAACATAACTGTGTGTCATTGAGTGGTAAAATAATTGTGTCATTGAGTTGTAACAACCCTGAGTCATTGAGTTGTAACATAACTGAGAATCATTGAGTGGTAACATAACTGGGAATCATTGAGTGGTAACATAACTGAATCTTTGAGTGGTAACATAACTGGGAATAATTGGGTGGTAACATAACTGGATCTTTGAGTGGTAACATAACTGAATCTTTGAGTGGTAACATAACTGAATCTTCAATGGTAACATAACTGAATCTTTGAGTGGTAAGATATACTAACATTTTCTCATTGGATTTTCAGGATCGATTTGTGGAAGTCATGCAGAATCAGGAGTTTTTAATGCTTCCATGTGATGAAGTCTGTAAGTTATTAGCAAGTGATGACCTTAATGTGCCTAATGAAGAGACCATATTTGATGCAGTGCTGATGTGGGCAAGGCATGATCTGATGAACAGAAGGAAGTTCCTTGCAGTTCTACTTTCACACATCAAGTTACCACTAATGGCTCCTCAGGTAGAACATTTGTTAGTTGGTCATCAGATCATCATCACCGCACCCAGAACCACTCCAATCTACCACTAAATTCCACCTATAACTCTGTATAATGTCATGGTCGTATTAGTATCAAATTAGATGCATCGACAGAGTCCTTCAGCGATTTCTATGTTCAACATTAAAGATTAGTGGAAAAAAATCTTGTGCTGTCCAATCCTTGATGTCTGTCAATTCTTTTCTTTCTCCTCCACTGCTTCTTCAACCGTTCCCTGTAGTATTGTTTCTGACAAGGAATCATGCCAGGAACCTGTTTGGAAGTAGTACCTACCTGTGTGATTATTCCCCTTGGCTAAGTTTATAATTATAATTTATTTTTTTAAATATAAATATATTTAGGATAGGATTAGTTATGTTTTACATAACTAATCCTAACCCTAAAAAATGAATATTTAAGTTAATTATTGATATAATATTTAGATTAATTAACCATTAAATACATAGGTAGGCACTAACTGCAAACAAGGACTGCATGTCAGCGTACATGTCCAAACCATGAAAGTTTTACCATTATATATATTCACAATTATACAATGACTGACAGTTTTCAGTGAAGTTTATAATGATGCTTATTTTTGGCAATTCCACACACTTTGAGTTCAGATCCTTTATTATATCTATTTGCTAAACCCTCTGTTGCCTTTCAGCATCAGAGGTAGAAGAGTTTCTGGAGATTGCCCTTGTGTCTATCTATCTATCTATCTATACGCTGTGGTCCTTGTTTGCGGCGTCAGAGGTAGAAGAGTTCTCTGGAGATAGTCTTCCTGTGTGCTGTTTGTAAACTTGTTCTTGTGGCTTCTTTGATTTCTGTGACCATCTTTTACATTGTCTGCCTCTGTCTTTATAGCTGTGATGTCTATGTGTCATGGCCATCTAGGGCATGCTATCTCTTGGTAGTCTGGAAGTGTGTGAAAACCACTTGATCTTTTGTCTTTTGATGTGTTCCAATATTGGTTTAGTTATCTGTCTGATGTTATCGTTTCTAATTCTATCTCTTAATGACACTCAGAATATTCTTTGTAGACATGTCATTTCTGCTGTCACTATTTTTCTTTTGTCTTGTGCTGTCATTGTCCAGGTCTGGCACTGGTAGCACAGTGATGATATAATAATAGTCTTGTATAATGCAACTTTAGTGTCTATGTTTACACTTTTGTTCTTAAAAATATATGTCATCTGTCCTAGGATCTGGTATGTTTTGTTGCATTTATTCTCTTTACTGTTTTTCCCTTCACTCGATACAATGCTTCCTAAGTAAGTGAACTCTTGTACCTGTTTAAAGTGTTTATAATCGATGGATATAGTGAAATTTCTTTCTTTCTTTGCTATTGCCATTATTTTGGTCTTTTCAATATTAATCTTGTTAAATTTTTGACATGTTGTGTGGAGTATATTGTGAAAGGTGTCGCCTCCTTATTTTCAGTGGTCCATCGCTTTCGTGGTTAACCTCTAGTTCTGCATTCACTGTATCTGTGTAGCATAGCTTGATGTGGTATGCTGTCTGATGGTAGTTTGCTGATGTGTGCAAACTATTTGATCTGTTGTCTTAATATATTCCAATATTGGGGTTGGGCCAGTTCTTTGTCTAATGTCCTCATTCCTCACTCTGTCTCTTAGTGATATTCCTAGGATTCTGTGTAAGCATTTCATTTTAGCTGATACAAATTTACGTTTGTCTTGTGATGTCTTTGTCCATGTTTGATATTGGTAGCATAGAGTTGGCATAATAATAATTTTGAACAGTGTTATTTTGTTGTTTAAATCTACATTTTTGTTCCTGAAGATTGGTGTCATTTTCCCTAGGCTTGGTATGCTTTTCTACATCTATTGTGTATTTCTTTGCTGCTCTTGACATCTGTTGTTATGTTGTTTCCTAGATATGTGAATGCTGTCACTTATTTAAGACTGTTGTTCCCAATATATGTCAGTGTTTCTTTCTGTTCTTTCTATCTTCATTACTTCTGTCTTTTCTATATTTATCTTCATGTTAAAGGTTTGACATGTTCAATGTAATCTTCAATTTATCTTTGTAGTTGCTTTTCTGATGATGCTACCAATGCTTGATCGTCTACAAATAGCAATTTGTTATAAGTTATCCTTCAGATTGTTTTCTTTTGTTGACTGCTATTTTGCAGATGTGATCTATTTATGTTATGAACAAGAGGGGGGGGGGATAGTACACATCTCTGTATCACTCCCACGTGAATTTGGAAATTATCGGATGTACCTGTGCTCGTTCTTACTGCGCATTGACTATTAGCGTATATGCTCTAACATAGACTTATCAGATGCTGAAGAACTCCATATGTCTTTAGTGTTATTCATAGTTGCGCTCTATCCACTCTGTCAAAAGCTTTCTCTTGGTCCATGAAAGCCAAATATAAGTCTTGGTATGTTCTGTCGCTCTTTTTGAAAGCTGTTTGAGAGCGAAGATTTCATCCATACAGCTTTTATTTTTCCAAAAGCTCAATTGCTGAATATGGAAAATTAATCATCATCCTCATTGATGTTTTTTGTGAGTGCTATTTCTTAAGAATTTCACTGTGTCAGCCCGATTCATTACTCCACTGCTTGACAAAATGGAAGAACTCACCAGTCCATTCATTCCCTGTGCCCTGAACATCAAAACAACCAGGTACAAAAATGAATATGACTCCCTCCATCTACTGCTAATATACGCAATCTACCTGGTACCTATATTTTTCTGATCACACTTATCCAATGGTTGAGAATGCAGACATGAGTTTGACTCCCTAGAATATTGTTCTCAGATTTATGACTTGCATGTCAACTAGTATTTTTACTTATTGCTTACATATTTTTTTCTTTTATTTTAAGACATATCTTCTTTTTCAAATTTCTGCTGAGCTGACCACCAGGATGTATCCCAGAGATCGAAATTCATAATAATATGGTTTACAATTTGGCTGTAATATCAGTATCTTTTGACCTGACACATCTAACTTCAACATGATATTAAGACATATAAGACCGCCATCACTTTACTTGCAAAGTCTTTTATGATTGCTTCTCACAACCTTATGAACACTTTCCTCTGAAACAGCTTTGCTGCATGAGGTATACAGGGAAAAGTGACAGCTTTGCTGCATGAAGTATACAAGACAAAGTGACAACTTTGCTGCATAAGGTATACAGGACAAAGCGACAGCTTTGCTACATAAGGTATACAGGACAAAGTGACAGCTTTGCTGCATAAGGTATACAGGCCAAAGTGACAGCTTTGCTGCATAAGGTATACAGGACAAAGTGACAGCTTTGCTGCATGAGGTATACAGGACAAAGCGACAGCTTTGCTACATAAGGTATACAGGACAATGGGACAGCTTTGCTGCATAAGGTATACAGGACAAAGTGACAGCTTTGCTGCATAAGGTATACAGGACAAAGTGACAGCTTTGCTACATAAGGTATACAGGACAAAGTGACAGCTTTGCTACATAAGGTATACAGGACAAAGTGACAGCTTTGCTGCATGAAGATACAAGACAAAGTGACAACTTTGCTGCATGAAATCAATATACAGGGAAAAGTGACAGCTTTGCTGCATGAAGTATACAAGACAAAGTGACAACTTTGCTGCATAAGGTATACAGGACAAAGCGACAGCTTTGCTACATAAGGTATACAGGACAAAGTGACAGCTTTGCTGCATAAGGTATACAGGACAAAGCGACAGGTTTGCTACATAAGGTATACAGGACAAAGGGACAGCTTTGCTACATAAGGTATACAGGACAAAGTGACAGCTTTGCTGCATGAAGATACAAGACAAAGTGACAACTTTGCTGCATGAAATAAATATACAGGGAAAAGTGACAGCTTTGCTGCATGAAGTATACAAGACAAAGTGACAACTTTGCTGCATGAGGTATACAGAACAAAGTGACAGCTTTGCTACAGGAAATATTTGGGAAAAAGTGACAGCTTTGCTACATGAAGTATACAAGACAAAGTGACAACTTTGCTACATGAAGTATAAAGAACAAATTGATAGCTTTGCTACATGAAGTATACAAGACAAAGTGACAGCTTTGCTACATGAAGTATACAGGACAAAGTGACAGCTTTGCTACATGAAGTATAAAGAACAAATTGATAGCTTTGCTACATGAAGTATAAGCCTGCCTGGTTGTTTTCTAGACAGTTATTTTACTTCAGCCACCAGTTGTTAACCATTCTCTCTCTGCGAGCTTGGTGTTTCTGCTGGTTTTCCTTTCTTAAGAATGGGCTTGTTGGTTGCTGTGAGCCATGTTGATTGCAACTGTACCTCATTCCATGTTTTATTAATAAACCATGGGAGTGTTTATTTTGCCTTTAGAAAAGTCATAAAATAAAGACAAGTGGGGCTGCATGTGAGCTCAGAATGCAAGAATGTCTTGGAAATGTCCGATAAATCAAGAAAAGTGGTGATGCATGTGAGTTCAGCATCGTAAGAATGTCTTGGAAAAGGACTTTTTCTGGTTAGACTAGGGAAATTAGCCTCCAGACGGGGAAATCCCCAAATTAAATTCAATCAATAAAAGGTGGTATTCAGCAATGTTTATTGACAACCGACCATTATTGTGACCTCATAGTTAGTTCTTGCTAATATATCTAGGTGTTCTTGACATCTGTCACCATTCTAACTATACTGCTCCTCAGAATTAAATCATCTGCTTTGAAGGCCCTTTTATTCACTCTGTCCTTTCCTCCATTGCACATAGTAAGCTTCATTAATCGTAATTTCTGGACAATCAATCAATCAAGCGCCATACCAAGTGGCGTAGGCGATCATGTTTCTCCACAATTCTCTGTCTCTTGTGTTGTTAATAGTTCATTTGATATCTTTTGGTGCCACAGTGACAACCCATCCAGAAGTTTCTCTCTTTTTCTTCCTCTGTCTCTCCACTCCTTGATCTTTGATGGCATCAAAATTAAAAAAACAATCAGAATTTTTAAAAAAACAATCTTCATGAGATATATCATGTTCATGTACACTTCTTCTACACTATCATCCTGTGAAGAACAATAGCAATAATATAGTGATATTTTTGCTGGAGGGGGAGAGGGATTTGTGCTCAAGTAAGTTTATTTATCACAGTTATTGTTCCCAAATATTGAAATCAGCTGATCTGTGTGAGTATTGATGAGTCACTCACTACGAACTGTGTGAGTATTGAGTCGCTCACTATGAACTGTGTGAGTATTGAGTTTTACTTTGATCTGTGTGAGTATTGAGTCGCTCACTTTGATCTGTGTGAGTATTGAGTTTCACTTTGATCTGTGTGAGTATTGAGTTTCACTTTGATCTGTGTGAGTATTGAGTCACTTTGATCTGTGTGAGTATTGAGTTTCACTTTGATCTGTGTGAGTATTGAGTTTCACTTTGATCTGTGTGAGTATTGAGTTTCACTTTGATCTGTGTATTGAGTTTCACTTTGATCTGTGTGAGTATTGATTCGCTCACTTTGATCTGTGTGAGTATTGAGTCGCTCACTTTGATCTGTGTGAGTATTGATTCGCTCACTTTGATCTGTGTGAGTATTGATTCGCTCACTTTGATCTGTGTGAGTATTGAGTCGCTCACTTTGATCTGTGTGAGTATTGAGTTTCACTTTGATCTGTGTGAGTATTGAGTTTCACTTTGATCTGTGTGAGTATTGAGTCACTTTGATCTGTGTGAGTATTGAGTTTCACTTTGATCTGTGTGAGTATTGAGTTTCACTTTGATCTGTGTATTGAGTTTCACTTTGATCTGTGTGAGTATTGATTCGCTCACTTTGATCTGTGTGAGTATTGAGTCGCTCACTTTGATCTGTGTGAGTATTGAGTTTCACTTTGATCTGTGTGAGTATTGAGTCGCTCACTTTGATCTGTGTGAGTATTGAGTTTCACTTTGATCTGTGTGAGTATTGAGTTTCACTTTGATCTGTGTGAGTATTGAGTCACTTTGATCTGTGTGAGTATTGAGTTTCACTTTGATCTGTGTGAGTATAGAGTTTCACTTTGATCTGTGTGAGTATTGAGTTTCACTTTGATCTGTGTGAGTATTGAGTTTCACTTTGATCTGTGTGAGTATTGAGTTTCACTTTGATCTGTGTGAGTATTGAGTTTCACTTTGATCTGTGTGAGTATTATTTCGCTCACTTTGATCTGTGTGAGTATTGAGTTTCACTTTGATCTGTGTGAGTATTGAGTTTCACTTTGATCTGTGTGAGTATTGAGTCATTTGATCTGTGTGAGTATTGAGTTTCACTTTGATCTGTGTGAGTATTGAGTCATTTGATCTGTGTGAGTATTGAGTTTCACTTTGATCTGTGTGAGTATTGATTCGCTCACTTTGATCTGTGTGAGTATTGATTCGCTCACTTTGATCTGTGTGAGTATTGAGTTTCACTTTGATCTGTGTGAGTATTGAGTTTCACTTTGATCTGTGTGAGTATTGAGTCATTTGATCTGTGTGAGTATTGAGTTTCACTTTGATCTGTGTGAGTATTGATTCGCTCACTTTGATCTGTGTGAGTATTGAGTTTCACTTTGATCTGTGTGAGTATTGAGTTTCACTTTGATCTGTGTGAGTATTGATTCGCTCACTTTGATCTGTGTGAGTATTGAGTCACTTTGATCTGTGTGAGTATTGAGTTTCACTTTGATCTGTGTGAGTATTGAGTTTCACTTTGATCTGTGTGAGTATTGATTCGCTCACTTTGATCTGTGTGAGTATTGAGTCACTTTGATCTGTGTGAGTATTGAGTTTCACTTTGATCTGTGTGAGTATTGAGTCATTTGATCTGTGTGAGTATTGATTCGCTCACTTTGATCTGTGTGAGTATTGAGTCACTTTGATCTGTGTGAGTATTGAGTTTCACTTTGATCTGTGTGAGTATTGAGTCACTTTGATCTGTGTGAGTATTGAGTTTCACTTTGATCTGTGTGAGTATTGATTCGCTCACTTTGATCTGTGTGAGTATTGAGTTACTTTGATCTGTGTGAGTATTGAGTTTCACTTTGATCTGTGTGAGTATTGAGTCATTTGATCTGTGTGAGTATTGATTCGCTCACTTTGATCTGTGTGAGTATTGAGTCACTTTGATCTGTGTGAGTATTGAGTTTCACTTTGATCTGTGTGAGTATTGATTCGCTCACTTTGATCTGTGTGAGTATTGAGTTTCACTTTGATCTGTGTGAGTATTGATTCGCTCACTTTGATCTGTGTGAGTATTGAGTTTCACTTTGATCTGTGTGAGTATTGAGTTTCACTTTGATCTGTGTGAGTATTGAGTTTTACTTTGATCTGTGTGAGTATTGAGTCATTTGATCTGTGTGAGTATTGAGTTTCACTTTGATCTGTGTGAGTATTGAGTTTCACTTTGATCTGTGTGAGTATTGAGTTTCACTTTGATCTGTGTGAGTATTGAGTTTCACTTTGATCTGTGTGAGTATTGAGTCATTTGATCTGTGTGAGTATTGAGTTTCACTTTGATCTGTGTGAGTATTGAGTCATTTGATCTGTGTGAGTATTGAGTTTCACTTTGATCTGTGTGAGTATTGAGTTTCACTTTGATCTGTGTGAGTATTGAGTTTCACTTTGATCTGTGTGAGTATTGATTCGCTCTCTTTGATCTGTGTGAGTATTGAGTTTCACTTTGATCTGTGTATTGAGTTTCACTTTGATCTGTGTGAGTATTGAGTTTCACTTTGATCTGTGTGAGTATTGAGTCACTTTGATCTGTGTGAGTATTGATTCGCTCACTTTGATCTGTGTGAGTATTGAGTCACTTTGATCTGTGTGAGTATTGAGTTTCACTTTGATCTGTGTGAGTATTGAGTCACTTTGATCTGTGTGAGTATTGAGTTTCACTTTGATCTGTGTGAGTATTGAGTTTCACTTTGATCTGTGTGAGTATTGAGTTTCACTTTGATCTGTGTGAGTATTGAGTCACTTTGATATGTGTGAGTATTGAGTTTCACTTTGATCTGTGTATTGAGTTTCACTTTGATCTGTGTGAGTATTGATTCGCTCACTTTGATCTGTGTGAGTATTGAGTTTCACTTTGATCTGTGTGAGTATTGATTCGCTCACTTTGATCTGTGTGAGTATTGAGTTTCACTTTGATCTGTGTGAGTATTGAGTTTCACTTTGATCTGTGTGAGTATTGAGTTTCACTTTGATCTGTGTGAGTATTGAGTCATTTGATCTGTGTGAGTATTGAGTTTCACTTTGATCTGTGTGAGTATTGAGTTTCACTTTGATCTGTGTGAGTATTGAGTTTCACTTTGATCTGTGTGAGTATTGAGTTTCACTTTGATCTGTGTGAGTATTGAGTCATTTGATCTGTGTGAGTATTGAGTTTCACTTTGATCTGTGTGAGTATTGAGTCATTTGATCTGTGTGAGTATTGAGTTTCACTTTGATCTGTGTGAGTATTGAGTTTCACTTTGATCTGTGTGAGTATTGAGTTTCACTTTGATCTGTGTGAGTATTGATTCGCTCACTTTGATCTGTGTGAGTATTGAGTCACTTTGATCTGTGTGAGTATTGAGTTTCACTTTGATCTGTGTGAGTATTGAGTTTCACTTTGATCTGTGTGAGTATTGAGTTTCACTTTGATCTGTGTGAGTATTGATTCGCTCACTTTGATCTGTGTGAGTATTGAGTCACTTTGATCTGTGTGAGTATTGAGTTTCACTTTGATCTGTGTGAGTATTGAGTCATTTGATCTGTGTGAGTATTGATTCGCTCACTTTGATCTGTGTGAGTATTGAGTTTCACTTTGATCTGTGTGAGTATTGAGTTTCACTTTGATCTGTGTGAGTATTGAGTTTCACTTTGATCTGTGTGAGTATTGAGTCACTTTGATCTGTGTGAGTATTGAGTTTCACTTTGATCTGTGTGAGTATTGATTCGCTCACTTTGATCTGTGTGAGTATTGAGTTACTTTGATCTGTGTGAGTATTGAGTTTCACTTTGATCTGTGTGAGTATTGAGTCATTTGATCTGTGTGAGTATTGATTCGCTCACTTTGATCTGTGTGAGTATTGAGTCACTTTGATCTGTGTGAGTATTGAGTTTCACTTTGATCTGTGTGAGTATTGATTCGCTCACTTTGATCTGTGTGAGTATTGAGTTTCACTTTGATCTGTGTATTGAGTTTCACTTTGATCTGTGTGAGTATTGAGTTTCACTTTGATCTGTGTGAGTATTGAGTCACTTTGATCTGTGTGAGTATTGATTCGCTCACTTTGATCTGTGTGAGTATTGAGTCACTTTGATCTGTGTGAGTATTGAGTTTCACTTTGATCTGTGTGAGTATTGAGTCACTTTGATATGTGTGAGTATTGAGTTTCACTTTGATCTGTGTATTGAGTTTCACTTTGATCTGTGTGAGTATTGAGTTTCACTTTGATCTGTGTGAGTATTGATTCACTCACTTTGATCTGTGTGAGTATTGAGTCACTTTGATCTGTGTGAGTATTGAGTTTCACTTTGATCTGTGTGAGTATTGAGTCACTTTGATCTGTGTGAGTATTGAGTTTCACTTTGATCTGTGTGAGTATTGATTCACTCACTTTGATCTGTGTGAGTATTGAGTCACTTTGATCTGTGTGAGTATTGAGTCACTTTGATCTGTGTGAGTATTGAGTTTCACTTTGATCTGTGTGAGTATTGAGTTTCACTTTGATCTGTGTGAGTATTGATTCGCTCACTTTTATCTGTGTGAGTATTGAGTTTCACTTTGATCTGTGTGAGTATTGAGTCACTTTGATTTGTGTGCATGCTGGGAGATTTTGCTTCTTAACAAGTAATCAGCTCTTCTGACTCTTTATGAACCCTTTAGCTACTACACATGGATTCACTTGTTCCTCTATCTTATGGCTATAATGAGTTCACCCATTTTTTTCTATCCCCTCATTGCTAAATTTATTTCACTCTGAAATTGCCAAGCACCATTACACATCAACCATTGCCTCTTTGCAGCAGATACTTTCTGATGACAATAAAAAGCCAGTACCCCTTAAACTCTTTTATTTTTGTAGCTCAAGAAACATAATCAGCACATGGGTAAATTCATTTAGGAAAATATGTGTGTCTCCTATATGTTTCTGAGCTATAGGCCTACTGATGAAAACTTATCACACTGATCCAGAGACGCATATCACCAGTATAGCTAGAAAATATATATACTTTGAGGGAGCTCCCAGAAATGTATGTGTACAACTGTTATCATTACATGGCAAATCCCATAGTACATCTTAGCATCTAGAAATGCATGATACATCACAAGTTGACTTGTTTCTAATATTTCCTAGAATATTATCAGTTGCTTGCAATATGTCAAATACTCTGTAACTAGTCTATGTTTAATTGTTCTACAGTTCATAGCAGACCATGTGGAGACCAACTCTCTATTTCATGATGACAAAGATTGCCAGCAGCTAATTATGGAAGCCCTTAAGTACCATTTATTACCAGAACGACGTTCATCATTCCAGTCTCCTCGCACCCAGCCCAGAAAGTCTACAGTGGGAGTTTTATATGCAGTTGGAAGCATGGAGTGTACAAAGGGTAGGTACTTTAAACAAGTATATCTTCTTATTCATTCTTAAACTTCTACTGGTTAGCAGAATAGAATGGCGTGTCATGACTTACAGCTTAGATAAAGTTCCTTTAAAATACTCTTTATATAGATCTTGGATAGAATTTTGAGTATAAATACAGTTTAGCTGCAATATCTGCTCCTTTCTTCCTGACATCTGTCTACATCATGATTTTTTTTGCCACTTTGATCCTATATGGAATGGACAGCCAACTCTACCTCAAACATTTTTTATCAATATTTTATTTTTTCTCATCTAATGTTACAGTATAATTATTGTTTTTAATGAGGGCATTTGACAACAACAAACATTTTCATTTGTTCTCAAACTCCTGCTGGATCCCTCCTGTAGCAGGATGATGAATGACTCAACATATCTGACTTTGGCAGTGTATCCTCTTTATTCTTTATTATATTACTTCCATTACCGTATCAGTAGTATATTTTGTTTGTAATGTATTCATGTTTATGTATGCAATATTAAATTTTGTATGTATGTTATTACGGCTAAATGTTTTAGACATAAATGTTGTTTACTATTTTTTAAGAATTTTGTAAATGTTTCAGGTCCAACGAGCATAGAGAAATATGACCTACGGACCAACACTTGGACACAAGTTGCCAATATGTCAGGTCGACGGTTACAGTTTGGGGTGGCTGTTCTTGACGACAAACTCTTTGTTGTTGGGGGGAGAGATGGTCTTAAAACTTTGAATACTGTTGAATGTTATGATCCAAAGAAGAAGACATGGATTTTAATGCCTCCTATGTCGACACATAGACATGGTCTAGGTAAGTTCCATATAGACATATTCGAAGTAAGCTCAAAATATATATAGTTTAGGAAAGTTCCATAGAGATATGGTCTAAGTACGTTCAAAATATACATGGGTTAGGTAAGTCCCATATGCTCTATATTTTTGGGCAGACAATGTTCTGGTTTCATTGACTATACCCATGTTCACATTTTTATAAGTTCCTTTAGTAAAATATTCTTTATACAGAATGTGGATAGAATTTTGAGTATAAATACAGAATTTAATGGAATTTAAAAAAAGGAAAAACAGATTAATCCTTAAAAGTTGACAGGTAGGATGTGATCTAGGTAAGTAAAACACAGGTATATGTTGCCTAGATAAGTTGCAAATGCATGTGGTCTAGATCAAGTAGATAGAGTCTAGATAAGCTGTAAGTAGATGTGGTCTGTGTAAGTTGCAGGAAAATTTAGTCTAGATAAGTTATAAGAAGATGTGGTTTAGGTAAGTTGCAAGTAGATGTTATCTAGATCAAGTAGATGTGGTCTAGGTAAGTTGTAAGTAAATTTGGTCTAGATAAGTTGCAAGTAGATGTGGTCTGGATCAAGTAGATATGGTCTAGGTAAGTTACAAGTAGATGTTGTCTGGGTCAAGTAGATGTGGTATAGGTAAGTTGTAAGTAAATTTGGTTTAGATAAGTTGCAAGTAGATGTGATCTAGATAAGTTGCAAGTAGGTGTGTTTTAAATAATTTGTAAGTAGATGTCTAGATAAGTTGCAAGTAGATGTGGTCTAGATCAAATAGGTGTGGTCTAAGTAAGTTACAAGTAGTAGGTAGATGTGGTCTAGGTAAGTTACAAGTAGGTGTGATCTAGACAAATTGAAAGTAGATGTGGTCTAGATCAAGTAGAAGTGGCATAGATAAGTTTCAAGTAGATGTAGTCTAGATATGTTGCAAGTAGATGTTGTCTTAGACAAGTTACAGGTAGATGTGCATTTGGTTCAAATATATATTGACCTATATATATTGTGTAATACTAGGTGTCTATGAAGTTGCTGTGCATTAATGTCACACAGAAACAGAACTAAATGCTCATACCGGTAATTCATGATATAGTATCACCACCAATGTGAATGAGTGCACAGTGACTCTGTAGACACCGGTATAAACTTAGCTACATGAAACCAATACTAGGCAACATTACACCATTGATGATTGCAAAGGAAGAATTGATCAAATGTAATGCTGGTTTATGTTTTTATTTACAGGTGTTGGTGTTCTGGAAGGGCCTATGTATGCTGTGGGAGGTCATGATGGTTGGTCATACCTGAACACAGTGGAGAGATGGGATCCCCAAGCTAGACAGTGGAGTTATGTGGCCCCTATGTCTACAGCCCGAAGCACTGTCGGTGTGGCAGCTTTACATGGAAAGTCAGTGTCATTTACCTTCCTTTCTCAACTCTTGAATCTTCTCATTTTTTTATATTGTAACACATTTTATTGTTTGGTTCTGGTAGGTTTGAAAATGCTGCGATGCAGTAAGATTCCATCTTGCTGCAGCTTATAGGGTAATAACAAGAGTGGCATATTGACAAAAGTTGGAGGGAAAACACTTCCCTCAAACAAATAGAAGCATGACTTATCAAATGGTTCAGAAGTTTGTCAAAATAAAATAATCACATGGGATCTGGATCATCAGAGACACAATTCATATTTGCAAATAAACATCATAATCTATACATTTTATGCTGATTACAACAGAATGAGATGGCATATATTTTACAAGATAAAGGTCAAAATCTGTATGTGATTGTGGCATAAATAAAACAAATTATAAATTTCATTTACAAAAGTGTGATGCATATAAGGAGAAACAAAAGCAAAAGTGTTTAGATGTTGTATAATATCTTGTGCATATGACAAAAATTACTTAGTTCAGAGCTCATTAATAATTCAACCCATAGCCCTTTATTATTTACGGCCATTAAATTTGCTACATTGGAGACAAAAAGCTCACTAAACATCCCAATTCTCTGCCGAATGGATGAGTGTAAAAAATGGTTATTTGATCATTCCTCTGTGTTATCAAGGCAATTTTTCCCCCACCTTTTTTCTCTACACCCTCAACTGCTCTGTAGTTTAATCGTACGAAGTGAATCCTTGAAGGTTACAAATACAATGAAGCTCTATGAAGTAGCTCTTTTTTGCAATGACATAATACTATCACACCACCTATTTGTGCTGTAGCTAACTGAAATCAGTCAACAACCTTCTATTTGAAGGGATGAAAGACTAAGCTCAGAAGAAATTGCATCACCTGTGTATTTCTAGGTTCCAGAATAGAAGCAAAGATAAGTACACTTTCATCTTACATGCCTTAAGAGCCATTTAAGGAGAGTTAGTCATGTGCAACTATCTCATCCTGTAGAAAGTCAGTGACCAAAAATGCCTGACTGAAGTCGGATGTGTCAGATTACAAAGCACAGCTATTGCAGACACGCTGTCAATTACACTGTTCCATTCACTAAGCTACATTTTTCTAATTAACAAGTAACACAGAAGGAGAAGTATAAAACCAATGATAATATTAATATGTTTATACCAGTCATTACCTTATGTAATTTAGTCTATATCAACTCTAGTATTTTATTTGTTGCATCTACTTCCTGTATTGTGATATTTAAATTGTTGCATCTACTTCCTGTATTGTGATATTTAATTTGTTGCATCTACTTCCTGTATTGTGATATTTAAATTGTGAGATCTACCTGCTGTATTGTGATATTAAAATTCTTGGATGTACTTCCTGTATTGTGATATTTACATTATTGGATCTACTCCAGATTATATGCAGTCGGAGGACGTGATGGTAGCTCATGCCTTCGAACAGTGGAGTGCTTTGATCCACATACTAACAAATGGACTCACTGTACACCCATGTCCAAGAGGAGAGGAGGAGTAGGTGCTGCAAACTGTAATGGATTCCTGTATGCTGTAGGAGGATATGAAGCTCCAGCCACTAACCCAGCCAGCAGTAGATTTGGATGTGCTGAGAGGTCAGGATTCTGGTTTATGTTTGTTGAATTTGTATCACTCCCTTTATATTATAAATTCTTGTTCATGTCATCCTAGGTATTTTCATTCTAGGGTATAGCATCCTTTGTCTTGTCATCTTTGCCTCATTATTGTTGTTATATTTATTCTTGGGTCTTTTATTTTTGATCATTGAATCCTTAATAATCCCAGCCAATCAGGGAAAACTGTAGGCTTCATGCCCTGGGCAAGGGGAATAACTCTGCAAAAATAGAGGTGATTATATTATAAAATTAATAAAAACTACAATTTGCAATCAATTTTTATGATTCAAAATCCAATTAACATATAAATGGAAGAGGAACTGGTCTGCAAACATATCTTTGTGAATGTCATGTAAGACAAGTTTACTTGTCATGTAACATGCGAGAGAAAATAGTGAGCACCAGTTTTATGTCTGCTTCATTTACTTGTGTCAGTTTGTTTGCTGATAAATGTTCAAATGAAAGCTGCAAAGCAGTCTGCCTTACACATCATGACAACATCATTATATAACTGTTAACTACTCCAAACATATAGGCCTAGTTCACATAAAGAAAGCCCTAGATATCTAGTGAAACAGTTTTCCAAAAATGATTTCTGAATTTTTTTTTATACCAACATACAGAGGTTAGCCCTGCACATAAATGACTCATGCAGAAATTGTGAAAGATAGGCCTAGTCATATTCAAGGCAGAGTATTCTGGATTAATGTCTTTTGCAGGGCCAGATTTCTCGTAAAATTGGTCAATATTGACATAGGTCAGCTGTGGTGATATTTCTCAATCATTACTAGGTTATGGTGTGGGTGGAGGCACACATCATCCATTAGGCCTACACTACAGATTGACATACGTTGCAACATTCTCCTAGATACTGCACCAATTTACCCTTCAACATCTGATTCATTCATGTTCTCTAAAATTCCATTAAAAATTACATATCAACATCATCATAATCATTAGTAGGTCCATTCTTACAGGGTTTTGAAGAAAATTGAGAGATCATATTCACAAAGTCACAGTGGCTATACGACAACTGTTTTCAACATTTGAAAAGTTACACTGGAATCCGCTATTGTCAGTAAATGTCAGCGCTAAATTTAGCATGTCTGTTCACATGGATAAAGTAAGGACTGTCAATCTATACCACAATGTGTACGTCAAGTGGGTACTTGTGGGTAGGAAACGTGTATATATAGCGAGTGCATATGGGTGGGTAGGGAAGGAAAGGGTTAAACATTGGTTTATTTGTCATGATTAAAGACCCAAAAAAGAACATTAAGTTTGCTATATGGGTTATGGGATAGAACATAAATAAGTTTGCCTTAAATGAATTTATGGGACAAGGCATAAATAAGTTTGCCTTAAATGAATTTATGGGACAAGGCATAAATAAGTTTGCCTTAAATGAATTTATGGGACAAGGCATAAATAAGTTTGCCTTAAATGAATTTATGGGACAAGGCATAAATAAGTTTGCCTTAAATGAATTTATGGGACAAGGCATAAATAAGTTTGCCTTAAATGAATTTATGGGACAAGGCATAAATAAGTTTGCCTTAAATGAATTTATTGGACAAGGCATAAATAAGTTTGCCTTAAATGAATTTATGGGACAAGGCATAAATAAGTTTGCCTTAAATGAAGTTATGGGACAAGGCATAAATAAGTTTGCTTTAAATGAAGTTATGGGACAGGGCATAAATAAGTTTGCCTTAAATGAAGTTATGGGACAGGGCATAAATAAGTTTGCCTTAAATGAAGTTATGGGACAGGGCATAAATAAGTTTGCCATAAATGAAGTTATAGGACATAGAATCAATAAGTTTATCATTAATTCAGATATAGGACAGACCACCATTAAGTTTTTCATGAATTCAGTTATGACAGAGAACCATTAAGCTTGTTATGAAAGTATTTATGGGACAAGAGCACCATTAATTGTGTAATGAATTAATATATGGACAACATCAATACATTCCAAGAAATAAAAAAGTCGAGATGCTGAGATATGAACCAATGAATTTCTGAGGACATAGTGACTGGATTACCAGAACTGCAACCTCCACTATTTTTTATGCTTGTAAAGCTCTATCTGTCTTTCCTTCCTCTTTACCCTTTACGGGTGTCGAGGGAGATACAATGTTCTTGTTCTCGCTTTTATGGCAGCTTCAGATAATATCATTTGGCATTCATGTATTGTCTATTTGATGTTGTCAATCCAGCGTACTCTAGGTCTACCCATGGCTCTTCTTTCTGCTTCTCTTCTCTTCATATATGATTTATAAACTAATGCATCACACTGCATTCTTTCCAGATGACAAAACCATTGCATTTGTTGATTTTGTATGTATTGTAGAATTCATGTGACACCCACTTTTTCTCTTATGACCTTGTTTGTAATTCTGTGTCTTCTGGTCACTCCTATTGCTTTTCTCAGAATCTCATCTCTTTCAGACATCTCATCTCTGTAAAGCTCTGATATAACCAAATTGAACTAACATCCACAGCTGAAAGGAGCATACCTCACCATAAGAGTTACATTTCACTAAACCAAAGTTATGAACCAGCATCATAGTACACGGTTTCCGATAACGCTCAGCTGCCTATTCAGTGGCTGACCAGAAACTGCATGACAACATTATCTTCTGCTACTTACTCAGTAGCAAAGGTACCTTTCATCCTCCAAGAGCATGAGCCCTGATACTCTTAAAAATTAGTAGCATATCCTTTACAGGACTTAGCTATCAACCCAGCATTTGTTGGCTGTGGTGATTTTCTAGGCAATATAAATACATTCAGTAGTTTGCCATTGCTTTCTAAACAGTCCGGATGCTCAATTGCCTGTGGCGGGGATCAAACTCGGTACCTTGGCCATCACAGACACGCTCTGTACCACTTCGCCAAAGAACCTAATACTCTGCTGCTTTCTTAATGACTGGGTGACCCACAAGCGTAATTTTTATTTCAAATTTTATTTCAAACCATTAATAACGAGTGAATTCAAAATCAGGGTCTGCTTGTCTGCGGACAAGTAACTAAACACTATGCTACAGAAAATAGTAATAGAACACCGTTAAGTTTGTAGTGTCTTATAATGCTGTGTTTTATAACCTTTCTGTAATATTTCTTGTTTTCAAATGTTGTACCAGGTATGATCCAAAAACAGACCAATGGACAGTCATTGCTCCCATGGGAAGTCCGAGAGATTCAGTAGGATTGTGTCCTCTTGGTGACAAGTTGTTTGCTGTTGGTGGATATGATGGTGTCCAGTACCTTAATGATGTTGAATGTTATGATCCTGTCAGCAACGAATGGGTTAAAGTGAGTATCTAATCAAATCTATTTAAAAACTGCCTCCAATTGTTTATACAAGTAAATTTAAGTAGGAAGCCAGAGGACAATATTTAAAAATTCTTGAGACTAACGGGAATTGAACCAGTCCGTTCAACGGCACCAAATCGCCTAGCAAATATTGAACACGTGTTCTTCTGTACTTGACTAACTGCATCTAAAAAAAGATGCGATTTCATCAAGCCATTCAAACCGTGCACACAAAGTCACCAGAACGGACCGATCGAGACAAGGACTATTACAACAACAACAACAAACATACTGTACAGGTTTTGAAATATCCTCAGTAACAACAAACATATAACATAATATCCGTATTTAGTTTGAATTGTGCAAATAATTGGAAAAGCACAGGAAAACACGCACAAATTGATATTTAGACCAAAAGACTTTTTATCAAGAACACAAGATAGTGCATAATGAGTAAATAATTGACACAATGTCAACAACGACATTCTAATGCATTCTGCATCCATTTTTGGAAATGATCATTGACAGTGCCATCATATTTGACTCATCTAAACAATAGCTTTACAGGAATTTATATTGATGTTCAAACTCATTTATAGCAGAAGTGTACTATTTCCAGGTTTGCAGGCCAGTTTGAGGGTTTTTTTAATATTATATTGAATCGACTTTGTCATTTTTGAGAACAAATAGGCCTTCAAGCGAACACTTCCAAGACTAAGATCATGAACTTTACCAACTAAAATTGGAATATCACTTTTCAATTCAACAATTTAAAAGCAATTCAGAAATATTATAACTTTTCCTATAGGGATAGACAGGGGCAAGAAGTTTTTATACCTCCCTCAATTTTATAATGGTTTAAATCATCTTTTTGCAAATGGGGCAAGATGGTTGTTTTTTTTTACATATGTTAAAAAAATCTCATTCTTTTGTCTGAACATAGCTGTTTGTTTTCAATACCCTCTGTAATGAAAGATGAATGGATAAACTATACACTGAAAGCAGTTTTCATAGTTAAGTCTAGTTGTCAGAATACGATAAAACATGAACAGTATGCCAGCTACCCTATTAGTAGCAAAATAACAGAAGTTGGAGATACAGAAAAAGAAGTTTCTACTCAAATTCTTTGGCATCAAGTGAATTCAACCAATTCACAAACATCTGGAACTTTTTTATTACTTTCCAGCTTTCCCAATCAAATGTTAATACGGATATAACATTGGAGTTAAACAGTCGTAGTTTGGTATATTTACTTATTATTTTTTAACTCCCAATGTAATATCCGTATTAACATATGGTTGGGAAAGCTGGAAAGTAAAAAAAGCACTAGAAGAAATTAAATTCATTTGAAAATACATGTCTTAGAAAATCTCTTAAATATTGGTTCGGAATAATTCAAGTCAAGCAAGCAAGAATGAGAAGACAATAAACAGTAATATATTTCTACAACAATAAGAAGAAATGATGGACTTATATTGGCCATGTACATAGAATGAATGAAAATAGATGACCATGATATGCATTAAATTGGTACCAGATTACAAAAGAAAGAGAGGAATATCTAGCGAACCTCTTCACAGAACAACCATCAAAGAGGATATGACTCTGTGTCTTAACGACATGCAAGAACTATACACTGTAGTATCACATTGCTCAAACTGATGAGCACTGGCTTCTGCCCCATATTCAGCACTGAAGGAATATAGATAGATAGACGAAAGCAAAAAGATTTTTGTAGTGTTATCTGAGCAGAAGAGTACTTTGAGATTCGCCTGACAGACCATATATTGCCATCCCTGCTTCAGAGATGCTTTGAGAGTACAGTAGAACAAAATAATAGTAGCCGAGTACCATGAAGTAAATCCTAAGTCCTGAATGAACTTTGTTTTTCATTTCCAGGTGGCCCCACTCTGTACAGGACGAGCAGGTGCTTGTGTTGTTCATGTACCCAACAGCTGACTAGGGGGGTTGTGCTGTTCCACCAGCAAATTTTATGCCCTCTCCTTGCTCAAGAAGTGGCCTTCAGGACTCTTTACGCTAAAACAAATTCCGAGCAGTCAGCAACTAGATGTGAAGAAATGACTTTATTCTTGTGTAGGCACCCCCATTTGTACAACAGTCGGAAGTGAAGTGACTTTTTTTTTTGCGATGGCAGCTGCTGAAAGTGACTTTATTTTGTGACTGTACCAACTGAATATGTGGTAGTTATTTTGTTGTGTGTATCAATTACTGTTGTCTGTTGTGTGACTTCCTCATAAGGAAGTGATGGAAGTGATTTTTTTGACATAACATATTTGTGAACTTTATGATTTAAAAAATGTGTACCATATAGAAATTAAAAAATGTATGCAGCAATCTATTGGAATTAGAAGTGCAATTGTCTTTTGTTTTTGTCATTGAATTCATCCATAATTAGAGAGAGATGTTTTTCTACAAAGTTTAACAATATATCCTGCCTATGTCTTTATTACAGTTGTCCATAGCATACAGTTCATAGTACCTTAACATGCAAAGTGGCATCTGACATTCTATACACTAATAATTTGTCTTGGTCCCTTTGTGTCTTATTTTGTTCTGGTGTTTTATATTTGCCAGTGTTTACACATTGCCCACTCATAATGTGCACTTTCTTTGTAGTTTTGAGTTTGAAGCTGCTGTTAGAATGTGCGATAGGAATTGACTGTCCATCAGACACAGTGAATTTAACAGCCTTCTCAAATATTCATACCCTATTAATAAAAAAAAATAAACTAAAAGAAATACCTTATTGTATATGATGCATCAGTAAAATAAGACACTTTAGAATATCTCTGAAAATCACAAATGCCAGCCAACAAGCATTTGCCCTTGTTGTGGAACATGTTCAATCATCATAGGCTTGCATGGTGATGAATGATAATTCTGCATCACTTTAAAGCATATATTCATCAACTGCACTCTCAGGCTAAAATTTTTCATCAGATCAAGTGACAGAAACACTGGTACTTGATTTTGTCAATGGTGTAACTACTAGGACAGTGCAATACTTGATGTCAATGGTGTAAGTACTGATACAGTGCTATACTTGATGTCAATGGTGTAACTACTGGCACGGTGCTATACTTAATGTCAATGGTGTTACATATAAATGGTGTAACTACTGACACAGTACTATACTTAATGTCAATGGTGTAACTACTGGCACAGTGCTATACTTAATGTCAATGGTGTAACTACTGGCACAGTGCTGTACTTGATGTCAATGGTGTAACTACTGGCACGGTGCTGTACTTAATGTCAATGGTGTAACTATTGGCACAGTACTGTACTTGATGTCTGTGGTGTAACAAACACCTGCGTAACAAAAATTGAAATGTTACTGTCATTAAACTGTTCAGAAATATTCTTCTCACTTTAATTTCCTGATTAAAAATCCAGAAAATCATTTAAATATTAGGCCTCAAAAAAATAAATAATTGACACCTTGCTATCATGAGATTTGAACACATCAACATTTTCATCAGGGTTATCAAATTTAAATTGTGACTAATTTCCGGATATAAGTTGATAAGCTGAGGACGTAACTTTAGTGTCCAAAACATGACTTAAAAATGTAATACTTGTGTATAGTCCCATATAGAAAAATAATACTGGCAATAATACTGTGTAATCCAGTTGTAAGAATAAAAGGACAAGTCAAATATTGCTAAATGGAAAATAACACAAAATTTAGCAATGGTAAGAGGCAAGTCCATTTCTTCCATTGTAAAGAAAGTCTCTTTACAAAATTTACCTATGAGCAAAGATGTATTGCAATCTGTATGGGAGGACGGAGGTTGCATTAAACTAAAGAATATCCATTTTTTTATGTATCCATGTAGAAAAGAAACCTGGGGAAACCTATTTCCAAACTTTAAATTTATTACTATTAAACTAATCTACTTTTAGAATAAAAACTACTTGTAGGTTATGTGTATATGTCCCCTTGCTGAGTAGCTTCATGTAGTTCAGCTGACTGGCTATGGTCATTGCCCAGTGGTGGTGCTGCTGTACACAAGCAGACACGTAGAGCCATATGTGAGCTAGACAGGAATGGGGGAGCCATATAGGATCATAGCCTTCCAAGGGGCAGTGACTGCCACTCACTGTGAGGTACTATCCCTTACACACCCCTGTTGTCTTACCATGTATGACTGTACCATCTGGAAATTATTGTTTTGTATGGCTGTACTAGCTGGAAATTATTATTAGTTAGTCACAAGTACTAATGTCTAATCTAATGGTTGGAAAAAGTGATTGTCAGTTAGTCACAATTACTAATATTTGATAGATTGCTCGAAAGAGTGATTGTCAGTTTGTCACAACTATTAATGTTTGATCAGTTTGTTGGAAAAATAATAAAGTACTAATTTTTTGGTGCCATTGTTGCATATCGTGGTAGGCCTGAGTTTTCTGTGAAAATGACACTCAATGGGTGAAATGTTCAGTATCAAGGCAGCAACTTTACTTTCTAGGATTTATTCTAACAGTTATTTCCTAAGGTTAGATCAATCCAGGAGATATTTGTTAGTCTAGAATCTGAGAACCTGTGCACAAAGCACTGAGCCTAACGTGGCAAGCAGCTAAACATGCCCTGACTGCAGCTTGGATTCTGAGAATAGATGTTTGTATAAAACATTATTCATACTTCACATTGAATTTGAGTTTAGGCTTTCTCTCTCTCTGTTTTTATATTATCAATCCTTACAATTGAGAGATTTCTCATTTTGGAAAGAACAAAGCGTGTTTCACAGGTGATTATTTAGTCATTCCCTCATTGAATTTTTCCTAAGAATTTCACATTCTCATTGAGTCCATCAAATTATGCATGTATTGTCTCATATTGTGGTATATCGCATTATAATATCTCTGGCATAGTGGTTAGGCCATTTGTTTTGTGCTCAAGGGGTTATGGGTTTAAATCCTGTTCACTCCATCTTGTTTACAAAATGGATTTTTCAGATATCCTGCAGATTATTGCTTGAAGCTACAGAGTTGCATGCTATGAGCAGTAATCTGGGTAGGTCAAGTGCCACTGTGCTGAGAGGGTTAGCATGAATATGGGATAAACTGAGTGCAATGAAGTCAATTCTCTTTGTTTTTTCAACACTTTCCACCATTTCTACTGCAACTATATTTTGTTTTGTCTCCTATTGTAGTAGATTGCAGTAACGTTTCCACCATTTCTACTGCAACTATATGTTTTGTTATCATTCTATAGCAATTTTATTTAGTTTATTCATTTCTTCCCCTACATTTATGTTTTTATCACTCTTGTTCCATTGTATCACATTTCTTAACTTCTTATTCCATTTTATGAATATAGATGTTGTATGCGAACATATGATTGTATACTGTAGAATGTTAGATATGACTGTCTATGTTATGTGAATATTTTAGTTGTGCTGTAAATGTGTTGGCATATCATAAATATGTAATTGAATATGGGGTTCAGTCTTTCTGTTGTGCATACAAACAATATGCCTAACTATATTCTTCTGATGCACAATGAAGATTTGTTGTATAAAAACACAATTTAATGAATAATTTATGACAAACTGTGGCACTTTAAGGACTGTGTTTGTCAGATTTTGTGCTATCTCCACATCGAAGGCTGATCTTGATAACTTGCCAATGTTTCTGCCGCTTGTGTAGATAAGGTCGGGTACTATCTTTACATCGAAGATTTATTTTATTGGATCAATAATATTTTCTGTGTCTTGTCTAGATCCAGGTACCATCTCTACATTGAAGGTTGCCCATCATTGATTCCTAAAATTTGATTTCTCCTGCAATGGTGATGTAATCAGATAGACAATTTTTGTTTTCCTGTTTTGATGTTTTCTTCCCACTTGTCAAATTATCTTACTATTGTCATTCTTGCATGAGTTGCAACAAAATTTTATCAATGTTTCCAAACTAAATGTTTTTCCTAGTTTAAAAATATGAATTTCAATGTTTCTCTTGCTTCTAAACAAATAGAATTTTGGAACTCACCCAGAGGCACGTGGCAATATTTTCTCCACACTCAGAATCAGAAACATAATTTTCAACATGATCCAGTAAAGTATCAAATTTTGCAGAATTTGAACCGATTTATTTTTCGAAATTAAAACTAGAGCATTACAATTTTGTTATGACTTAGTTTTTCCCCTTACTTCATTCAGATGGATGTACCGAAATGTATAGTACTATTATTGACCACATCAAAGACTTTTTGGCCATATGGTTAAAACACCGTTCTTGGTCTTGAAAAAGTTAAAAACCCAGTCAAGTGATGTCTTTTTCCTTAAAGGAAGGAAAAATACAATAAAACTCAGTCATCAGCATGCATACTCTGTAGTGTTCTAGGAAATAAGCCTACAAAAAACTCATGCTAGGATATACCACACACTCATGCTAGGATATTTTAAAAAAAACACATTTTAGGTTATACCAAATACTCTTGCTATGTTATATAAAATACTCATGCTAGTATATACTAAACACTAATGTTAGGATGTACCAAACACTCTTGCTAAGATATACCAAACATTCATGTTAGGTTATACCACTCTTGCTAAGATATACCAAACACTCTTGTTAGGTTATACCAAACACTCTTGTTAGGTTATACTGAATACTCATTCTAGGTTATACTAAAATCTCTTCTTAAGATATACCAAACACTTTTACAAGGTTATACCAATCACTCATGCTAGATTATACCAAACACTCTTGCTAGGTTATACCCAAACACTATTGCTAAAATATACCAAATTCGGCTTGACACATCCAACTTCAGCATGGCTGCTGAGTCACTTTTACCTTATATTGGGATAGGATAGCCAATTCAACTCCTAAACCACTGTAGTTAGCTCTTGCAACATGCATGGAAGGTAAACTGTTGCTATTTTTGCTCTCTTTTCGGACTTCTGCAACACAAGGGCAAAGTCATTTTTAATCCTATGCCACTTTGTTACCCCAACTGGAATAAAATTACAGTCTATCGTCTATCCCCAGGTGGTGTTGTCGTGCTTCCACACTTGCCGTTGAGAGTAGGGGTTTGTGAAGGAAATGTAGTCTGTGTTCCAGAGCTAGGTGTGTTGTTCTGATTGAGATGAAAATTACAGTATATGCCTAAGTTGCTTAATCCCAACTTTAATAGTATCTGGAACATATGCCTAAGTTGCTTAATCCCAACTTTAATAGTATCTGGAACATATGCCCAAGGTTGTGGAACATTGCCTAGGTTGCTTCATCCCAAATTTAAAACATTTGTGCTTACACATTTTAAATAATAGTTTATTTACTTATTTTTTAAAATTATACATTGTATATTCCTAACCGACTTTGTGTTTGTGGTACCAGTTGTACTCTTGATGTATGCTAACCTTTGTTGTATAAGTATTGTCAAGAATCTGATTATTACAATGTTTTATATTATTGTTTCAATGAACAGTGCTCTAAATATTTCATAACACAATCAGGTGCCTTATACAGCAGTCATGTGATCGCTGCTTCAAGACATCAGTTATGCTCAGCAAGTACTATTGTGTGTGTATATTTCAGTGCAGTATTGGACTATTTGATAATTATATCATATTGTTGAATGCATGTGTATGGCACTGGGTGTGATTCATGATGGGTTCTGATGGAGTTAAAATATGTTGTAATTAAATCATGACCCTCATTTGAAAAAATATTAGCCATCATGAACATCATTAAAAACATTAGCTATCATTAAATTAAAACATAATTAAAACACTGGTTATCATTAAATTAAAACATCACTAACCCATTCAATCCCAGATAACTCGCAGTTGTCCGCTATATATTCAATCCCGGATAACCCGTTGGCGCCTTCTTTACACACTGCCATTTTGGTCGATGTCCATTACTGGTTCCATGTGAATAGACATGCTAAATTTAGCACTGACATGATTACCGGTAATGATGGCATCAAGCATTATTTTCCGATTGTTTCTAACAACTGTCATTTCTGAACTGTGCAAGGTTTATTATGACCAATTTTCATCAAAACATGGTTAAAAAATTGACCTACTTATGATGATGTTCATACACAATTTTTTTTATGGAATTCTAGAGAACTTGAATGAATCAGACATTGATTGGGTAATAGTTCAGTATTTAGTAGGCCTAGTTGAAATTAGCAGCAATGTGTAGTGTAGGCCTAATTGATGATGTGTGCACACCAAAGACCTGGTAATGATTGAGAATAATCAACACAGCTGATCTATGTCAATATTGATCAATTTCACAAGAAATCAGGTCCTGCAAACAACATTCATCCAGAATACTCCGCCTTTTAGGCCTAGTTTTCACTATTTCTACATGAGTCATTCTTTGGGAATACACACAGAACAAATGTTGTGTATGCCTGTATTTTCAGAAAAACAAGATCATTTTGCAACCCTGTTTCTCTAGATATCTAGTGCTTTCTTTATGGGAACTAGGCCTATATGTTTAGAGTAACAGTTACAAAATGTTGCTGTCATGCTGTGTAAGGGAGACTGCTTTGCAGCTTTCATTTTAACATTATCAGCAAACAAATTGACACAAGTAAATGAAGCAGCCATGAAATTGGTGCTCATTTTTTTCCTCTAGGATGTTGCATGACAAGTAAACTTATCTTACATGACATTCGCATAGATATGTTTACAGATCACTACCTCTTCTATTTATCTGTTAATTGAACTTTGAATCATAAAAATTGATTGCAAATTGTATTTTATATTAATTTTCTTGTACAATCACTTCTGATTTGTGTAGAGTTATTCCCTTTACCCTGGGAATGAAGCCCAGAGTTTTTCCTGAATGGCTGGGATTGAAAGGGTTAAAAACATCAGTCATTAAATTAAAACATCATCAAAACACAATCTATCATTAAATTAAAACATCTATCATTAAATCAAATATCCATTGTTTTTTCTCTGCTTTTGCTGAAAGGGTGAGTGAAGATAGGTTTTTGAGTTGTGGCATGTTTGGTCGCTTAATAAGCAATAATCTTGAGATGTCTCAGAATGTTGGTAATTACTATCCTCTTCTATATCTCCCTCTGTAATTTGCTATTTCCATTTTGATGTTGTATGCACTTGCCACTGGCAAATAAGGTTCATTCTCACTAAGTGACTGAATCATTTCAGTTTCTGTTTTTCAATATGTTTGACCACAGTTGCTCCCAAGATATTTAAACTGGGTGCATTTTTACATATGACGGAAGGATGGACAGAGAACACAAGATAAGAATTCAAAAAAACCAACTTCGTAAATTAAGAATTTAATTTGAAGCACAAATCTGTTCCAATGAAAACTAAAAGGCAAATCATAAATTAACATCATTAAAACATCGGCTATTATTAAATTAAGACCATCATTAAGCCTCTTAGCTATTATTAAATTAAAACATTAAAAACCTCAGCTACCATTGAATCATGAATGGCATTACAAATATCAGCTGTTATAAAAATGTGACAATAATTTAAATCATTATCATGTACCATGTAGACTGATGTACTCGATCATGAATCTCCACATTTCTCTATTTCCAATATCTTTTATGAGGATTTTGTTGACTCTTTGCCATGCCATGATGGATGTCACAGTAACTATGTTCTCCTGACCTTTCTGTCTCATAGTGTCCAAAGAAATAAAGATTGTCTTGATATTCTAACACAACCCATATCCTGCATGTGATAATTTCATCACCTCACCTCTTTGTCAGTCTTCCTAGCTGTTCATGATACTCACTGCATTCTTCTATAGAACCACATCTCTGTTGCCTCAAAATTTCAACTATTCTGTTTATTTGTTGTCTAAGATTCGCATCTTTATGTTAGAATCTATGTTATGTAGTTCTGAAGAACTCTCTTCCATACCTCTGAAGACAGAGACATATTACACAGTACCGGGTATATTCTTTATTTTTATGAATGATGCCTTTGCCTGCCCTATTCTGTCATTTATCTCCGACCATGATCTCTGACAACATGACCATCATTAAAATATCGGCTACATTTAACACATTAAAAACAAGTTATCATTAAAAACATCAGCTACCATCATGAATATCATTAAAAACATCAGCTACCATCATGAATATCATTAAAAACATCAGCTACCATCATGAATATCATTAAAAACATATATTGTCAATCCCCAGCTGGATGATGGTTAGAATATTCACACTTGCCATTAAGCATATGGTCGGTGACTGGGAGCTTTAGTTCTCTATCCAAGGCCAGATGTGTCATATGGCTGCGTTGAATCCGTATTAATTCAGTGTTGTCTTGATGTTATCTATTCATCTTGTTCTAGGGATTCCTCTGGCCTTGTATCCAGATCTTCTTATGTTATATGTTCTTGGTGGTTGTTGGTTATGGTTCATTCTCATATGTTGTCCAAACCATTATATTTGTTGTTGCTCAATGTATTCTGTGCATATTGGTCTTATACCGATTCTTCTCATGGTTTCATCATTTATTTTGTCCAGTTCGGTCACTCTTATTAAATCATGAATATCATTAAAAACATCAGCTACCATTAAATTATGACAATCATTTAAAACTTCAGCTATAATTAAATCATGAACATCATTAAAAATGTCAGCTGTCATCAAATCATGAACTTGGTATCCCAAAATTATGTGATTTACACTAAATATGAGTACCCCTGATATTTCAGTATTTCCACTTCACAAAACTTAATAATAATTATTGATAAATTAATTTACAATATTTCCAGACTTCATGAGACACGCATTGAATTGTGGGATTGACAATTTACAAAGTTTGCAAAATGGTGACCTCGTGTTGATCTTTTCTCTGTTTATACTGTGAGACGTTGCAGGATTGAATGACAATCGATTTTTGGACTATTGCACATTTGGTAGCTTGATATGCAGTAATACTGTGCCGTCCAATGTTGTAACCCCTTCAATTCACCTTCTTCTTGGTCTTATTCTGTATCTTGCGGTTTCTGTTTTCATGTTGTATCCTCTTACCACTGACCAATAAGGGTTCATTCTCATTAGGTAGCCGAACCACTTCAGTCTCTGTTTTTCAATATATTTGACCACTAATGTTGTTCAACAGTTTTTGTAGTCTCATTTCTCACATGATCTCTTCTTGTTCTGTTTACTGCTTTTCTTAATCTTATTTCACACTTAGTAAGCTTTCTCTCTTGTTTTTTAGTTAGTGTCCATGTCTGATATTGAAAACATAATGTTGGGAATTTATTAATATTGAATTTATTATTTTCCTTTCGGTTTCCATCGGGATAGATGTGGGTTTCAAAATTGTAAGTGCATAATTTACGTAGTTGGCTTTTTGAAGTGTTGTGTCAAGCTCTCTGTCCATTCTTCCATCGGTTGTAAAAATTCTCCCTAGATACCGGTATTTAAATTCCCACACCTGTTTCAGTAGATGATCATTTATTTTATTTTTATTGTGTTGGGTTTTCTGCCTATAGACATAACTTCTGTTTTCACTGTGTTGATCTTCATGCTGTGAATGAGACAGCTTTCGTTGAGTAGGGTTATGTGATCTTGAACCTCTTCACTTGAACTGGAGTAATCACTGATTGTCAGCAAAGAGGTGTTCAGTTATGTCATTTGGATGGTAAGCTTGTGGTGGTGTTTCTACTGCTTTTGTAATATTATCCATAGAAATGATAAACAATAACCCTGATAAGACACACTCCTGTCTAACTCCTAATGTTACTGAAAACCACTTTGTAAGTCCGGTATTTGTTCTAACTGCACTTTCACTATCTTTGTATATGGCTCTTACATGGTCTAATGATGTTCCTTTTATTCCATACTTTTTTAGAATACTCCACAGTAGTTCTCTATTTATTCGCTCAAAAACTTTCTCCTGATCTATGAAAGCAATATCCATTTGGTTTTTGTATTCTATTGTTTTTTCTATAATTTGTCGTAGTGAAAATATTCTGTTTCGGACTAAGCACAGAATGCACAATAGGTCGTGTCCTTTTCTCAGTAATCGTAGTGAACATTTTACCGACATGCTAAGCAGGGAGATACCTCTGTATGTGCCACAATCTTGCTTGCTTCCTTTTTTCTTCCATATTGGTACTATGATTGCTCTTTGCCAATTTGTTGGTACAATTACTTCTTTCCAAGCCTTTCTGAAGATGTGAAGTAACCAAGCTACTCCAGTCTCTCCACAGGCCTGTATTGCTTCAGTTGTTATTCCATCAATTCCCGCTGATTTGTTGAGTTATTCTTTATAACTTCTCTGACTTCTTGTTCCAGTATTTCAGGTTCTTCTGCATTTGCATATGTTGGTTTGAATGGTGTTATGTGTATATTTTCTGGTATTCCTTCATAATTAGTTTTAAAACATTAATTTGTTTTTTGTGTTCAAAAACAGCTGAACAAGCTGTTAAGTTTATGTTTGACAATTCAGAGGACAATACAATGAATTAGAATTAGATGGTGATTATTCTAAATTATATGGAAATAGACTCGGATAGATCACTAGCCTGAATGATTGGAATGTTCGTAAGTATGACTATAAATTATTATGTGTAATATTGGTTAATCAGTGGTGGTAAAAAAAAAGTAGAGACAAAATTTTGGTGCAGTTATTGCACCACTTATCTGTGCCTAAGGAAAGGTCTACATGCTGGGAGGACTTGCATATAAATAAAAAATACTGGTCAGCATAAGGTACATCAATATTATATAACAGTATTGTATGTCTTATTTCTGTTAAAATAACTTAAGATCTGTTGGGGTGTAGTTTGTATGTATTTTTTGCTAAGGAGCCCAGGGAAAGGGGTTTTTAAGGAATATTTGGCTAGGGTCCAAAGGGTTAAAACATGAACATAGTAAAAATTAATTTAAAACGTCATCTGTCATAAATCATGAACATCATTAAACATATATGCTGGCATTAAATCATGAAAAATATCAGCTACCATTGAAACATGACCATAATTAAAAAACATCCGCTGTCTTTAAATCATGAACATCATTAAAACATCGGATGTCATTAAATCATGAATATCATTAAAAGCATTTGCTACCATTAAACCATAACAATCATTAACACACATCTTATGTGTGTTATGGATGTCACTGAATAAATTGTATAATCACTTGCATGAAAATGTTGACTTCACAGAGTGTATCTATATACTGTATCTCACTGGCTTGATCTCTATGATGCAGTAACACTAACTTGTACAAAACAGATCATGTGGTATTACAAGAAGGATATACCGTATGTATATATATATATACATATAAAGATTTTTTGAATAAATCTTGTGTTCTAACATTATGAGGGCTGTTCACTAAGTCCTGATACATTGTTTTTCCAAGAAAACCATAATATATAGCACAGTGGTATTAACCTAGAACATGTGGAAACCATGTGCCAATATGTATGTACCAAACTGGAAGTTAGTAACTTCATAAATGCACTGAGTGTAATCCTATAAGTGGAGATGACCTAGTAATGTTACATTTAAAAAATAGATGTTAATATTCAACAATGTGTTTATTGATTTTTGCTTTAATCTTGGAAAAACTGGTTCTTACACATTTAAAATGCTGTAGTTAGTTTTCAGAAAGTTATTTCTAAGTAATCACTCTAAAACTTTGAGTAGCAAACATCATATCTTCATCTGAGGAAAGCATGACAGGTCATGGTCAATATCAAACATGTTGATGGTTGTTTTCACTGTCATCTCTGTTCTTTGGCTGGTTCATCATGAATACATTAGTAGAGAACAGTGTTAATGCAAAATTCTACAAAAATCATGCAAGTTTGTTCTAAAAATGCAGACAAGAGGTTCAAACTTATCTGTAAGTCTAATTTTTTCACCCCCACAGAAAATCTTACCCTTTCTTAGTGGACATCCCTCATACACATGTGATGATGTCATCATTACATGACGTTTATGTGTAGTTGAAATTTGATTTGTAACACATTTTCTCTATTGTATTAGCTTACTTAACATTAGAAGATTGATTTTTAGAGAGATCATTTGTATGACAACACATTTGCCCTAATGTAATGGATTTTTTTTTCACTGCAGGACCAACATATAGAAATAAATTGTATGGTAACACATTTTTTCCAATAAATAATAATAATTCCTATATATAACATTGCTACGCAACTATTCATAAGTTTGTAGGCATCACTCATACATTTAATCACATTGCCTGCACAGTGTGGAAGACCAGTTTGTGAACTATGAACAAGTTTGATTGAATTGAATTTGTGAAACTAAAACATCCGCTATATCACCAAACTGACATTTTTCTATGGTAAAAATGTACTTTATCACAAGATGATCTTTGGAAACAAATTGTATAAGAGTACTTGCATTCAGTTTACATTGGTTCTTTTTCCATGGAACTTGAAATAATGCTTGAAACAATGAAAAATGAGGCCCCATAAAAAAAATGACCAAAACTGCCAACATCATAACTCTAGATATGAGAAGAAAGTATAGAATTATCCTACAATATGAAAAATCAAAATGGACGCTCTCTAAACAAAGCATTTCAAGAAACAATTAATAACAGACTTCCAAGGAAAAGTCAAACCAAGATAATTATTTTTGCAACATGCTGAAGTTCTTTCCATTGAAACCTCTCTCCACTAGAACCTGATATTAACATATGTGAGATTGTATCTCTGAAACCATGGACACTCATCCAACAAATCTACAAAAGTATTCTCTGACATATCAAGCATAAACTCCAAGAATCACTCTTAGTGCCTCTTTTGCCAAGTTTGGCACATAGTGCGGATGTCATAGTTCTCCATGCCTGTTGGTCAGTTACCAAGGATTGCAGGTCGTGTGCATTTATGCCTGTTGATTTGACTCTCACAGAAACAGAACAAAAATATATCACTACAATTGTTAAAAGCCCATATCCCAGAAATATCTGGATGCATGTGTACACAGATGGATCAGCCACAACAAATGGTGGCAATGGAATATACATCATGTTTCCAGGCACCACCACAGATAATAATCCCTTACCACAGGAATAAAATGTACAAATTTCAGGGCAGAGATAACTGCCATACTCACTGTTGAAATACTCAACCGAGAGTCTATACCCCAAAAAATCACAGTCTTTGGTGATTCAGAAATCAGTCTTACAAATCATTCAAAATGCCAAATAAGACAACCTCATAATGACAACATCACACAAAATACAAATCTAGAAAAACTACATTAATACTAAAATGTATACTAGCTAACTGTGGCATCCCTGGTAACTAAAAATCTGACGAATTGGTAAAATTAAGAAGCAACCTGTCTCACGCCCACATACCTTACAGTTCCAGGTATCTGCTAAAACAATACATGCAACTTCAGTGGAGAGAACTAAATAGAAATTGTGTCAAGCAAGACAACATTAAAACATTGAAAAGAAATGTACAAGTCATTACCATCTAAAAGTCACACTTAGTCCTACACCTAATCGATATCAGTTACTCTGACCTGCATCTGCGGTACATCATAGATACCAGAATGCTATATAGGAGTGTCCCAGTTTCACTGTTCACAATGACAATCTGGCCCACAGGAGCATCTCTTCAAAACTAGTTTTGGGGAACCCAAGATGACCTAAAACAAAATACTCTTTACAATGACTAATATCGGACTGGATGTTTAACAATTTATTGCTTAAGAAAAAGATGAGATATGTTTTCCTATGAGTTTGGATCAATGCTGTAGTGTTTGAATGATGTCTTCAGATAGTCTTTGAAGTGTTTCTATGACGTCAACTAGAGAGAGAGCACTCATCACAGTGAAACAGTCTTAGAAGATCCTTGTATGACCATCTTAGTGTGGTCGAGACAAAAGAATAAAATAAAAATTTGAATCAAATGTCCCCCCAAGAAAGTAGTTGAGACAAAAGAATAAAATAAAAATTTGAATCAAATGTCCCCCCAAAAAAGTAGTTTATCACTAGAATTAAGAGTACATACCCTGATGTAACTTAAAAGGTATTGGTCTAGGAGTGTGAATGTGTGCCTGGACCATCATTTGCACAGAATCCTTACAAAGGAAATTACGAGGCGTGTTCAAATGAAAACGGGACTTGTGGATTTATTTAAAAAGTATCATACGCAATTTAATATTTTCAACGGAATTGAACAAAGCAACCACTTGTGAATAAGAATGCACCTGGGTTCATCAGAAAAAATCTCCGTATGCATTTAGGCATGCATCCCACTGTTTAGGTAGACGTCGAATGCCGTCCGAGAAAAAGTTGCGTGGCTGTTCTCTGAACCATGTGGTCACCGCTGTCTTCACGTCTGCGTCGCTGTTGAAACGCTGTCCCTTTAGTGCTTTCTTCAACGGTCCGAACAAATGGAAATCACACGGGGATAAATCGGGACTATAGGCTGGGTGATGAAGAACTTCCCAATTCTTCTTTGCCAATGTTTCCTGCACAATTTTTGCGACGTGTCAACATCAATGCCGCCCATTATAAAGACACTTTAGACAAGCTGCATAAGGCCATCAAGGCTAAGCGACCAGGCAGACTTTCTCAAGGTGTGATTCTTCTCCACGACAACGCTCGTCCGCACGTCGCAAAAATTGTGCAGGAAACATTGGCAAAGAAGAATTGGGAAGTTCTTCATCACCCAGCCTATAGTCCCGATTTATCCCCGTGTGATTTCCATTTGTTCGGACCGTTGAAGAAAGCACTAAAGGGACAGCGTTTCAACAGCGACACAGACGTGAAGACAGCGGTGACCACATGGTTCAGAGAACAGCCACGCAACTTTTTCTCGGACGGCATTCGACGTCTACCTAAACAGTGGGATGCTTGCCTAAATGCATACGGAGATTTTTTCTGATGAACCCAGGTGCATTCTTATTCACAAGTGGTTGCTTTGTTCAATTCCGTTGAAAATATTAAATTGCGTATGATACTTTTTAAATAAATCCACAAGTCCCGTTTTCATTTGAACACGCCTCGTACAAATCAGGCCAGTCCTAACGTAATTATTTTCATATCATTTTCTATGTTGCAGCTTATCATTTTGTATATTCACTGGAAAATCTGTTAGAAAAGAAATCAGAACAACCCAGGTCATTTTTGCGATCATCAATCACCCTCATAAATTTAAAAATACCACCCCATTTCTTTCAAATGACCAAGTAATTCTCAGTATTTGTACCCAGTTCCATTATCTTCTAATACATGCCAGATATGTATTGAAGAAACATTTCAATTTTATTTTGAGTATAGAAATATATAAATATGTCCTGCTTATGACCTTATCATGTACTACTCTTTTTCTCTGCTCTGGTCGTACTCAATGGATGTTAATAAATTTTATATTTGTATGAAACAAGGAAATGTTTGATTTCACTGACCTCTTGTGTGTTATCTGTGAATAGTAAGAAACTAGTTTTGTGAATGACACGAATCCCATGTGTTGTCTGTGGTAATTACATGGTAAAGACACCCATGCCACAAGTTTCGTTGTCCGGGAAAAGTTTAGAAAGAACTAGCACAATGAGATATATGGGTGTATTTTTTGACAGAAGCCTGAGTTTCAGGGAACATGTTGACCACATTATCATAAGGGCAGCCAAAGGCTTAGCAGCAATGAAGGTTATGGCTGCTGCACAGTGTGCGCAGAGGTTGTTATTTCTTTTGTACCAGGGTTTGGTTGTGGCTATGGCGGAATATACACTGGCAATTCTGACTCTTAGCCACACTCAGATCGAAAGACTGGATAGAATCCAGAATGCAGCAATGCATATCATACTTGGGTGCACAAGAGACACATCGACAAGAGCCATTCGATACCTACTTGACTGTCCAACAGCTGAGCACAGATTACAGTATTGCCGTGCACGGGCGTACCTTCAAATGCATGCAGATAAGGAACACCCGTTGCATTCCGAAATACAGAAAGTTAAAGGTAGCAGAGAGAGGGAGATCGTGGATGGGACGTGCTGAGGATGTCATACAAATCGTGAGCAGATTACAGGATGTGGCAGCAGGTGCGGAATGGATAAGTCTACCCACAGATTTCGAAACTTGTTTGAGAGTAGTAATAGGCCTATCACTTAGCAGGGAATGTAGAGAATAGTGTCCCGCAGCTGTGGAGAAAGAAGTGCAGGCTTTGGTCAGTGAGAATACCAAAGAGAGTGTGTGATTATATACACTGATGGATATGTGATTAGACATTTCCGCAGATCTTGGGCCTTCACAGCTCAGTGCGCAGGTAAAACGATCAGGGAGGAGAGTGGTGCCTTTGCGGTCACTACGAGTGGTATGACCATGGAGACTATGGCGGTGACCAGGGCATTTGAGTGGGTATGTACACAGAAGGTAACGCAGGTATGCATCTTGAGTGACTCTATGAGTATGATTAAGAAAGTACAAGTGGGTCTCGTTCGCAAACAGTGGATTGAGGCCTTGAGAAAGGCGAGGCTGAAAGTGGTTACATTTATTTTCGTGCCGGGACATGTGGGTGTTCGAGGCAATGAAAGAGCGGATCAACTGGCGTCATGCGCGATTGTGGCACAGGGCGATGGGGAATGGATCGCGCTGACGTTTTGAACTCCTTAAGAGATATAACACGCGAGAGTGAGGCTAATGTGGATGATGATTCCTTTTCAATGGCTAGGATTAAAGATGAGGAATTGAAATACGGTGTTGCTAGAAGTGAAAATTTTGGAGGGCGCAGAAGAATGATGGTCAACCAGCATAGGACTGTCAGCTGAAGTGCAATGGCGGTAACACTCAATGAGAGATCGGAGCAACTATGGACGTGTCCAGTTTGCAGTTATGACGATCCGACGACTAACTTACTAACACTGGCGTGTGTAATATAGATTGACCGGAAGACGTGAAAGGACACATGACAAGGAATGTGAGACAAAACAAACAAACTATGAAACAACTAAAATCATGCATGAGACAAGCGCTTATTGATGCCGTGAGTTTAAAGAGTGCCATATTTGTAAATATAGCAGTTCTCAAGCGCAAGACGGGTCAGGTTTTCAGAGAAGCACGACTTAATGGCCGTAATCTGAATGTTCTGGGCACTCCGATGGCCCCTGCCATTGAAGTGTACGTTTATACAATAACCAATATGGTTTTTTTATACTTCTTCTTCAGCGTTCATTCTCAAACTCCCGCTGGATCCCCCTTGTAGATTTCTAGCAGGATGTAGTCAAGAGAATGGAAATTCATTGTGTCGCCGTTTTATTTGCGCCAATGGCCCAACACATCCGTCTTCAGTGAGTTTTTTAATACTATACAGATGTTCACAGAATTGGTATCAGAGCCTCCTTCCAGTTTTACCTATATATGTCATGGCACAATGCTTGCATATCAATGGGAACGTCCATAATCCTCACTGTCCGTTCTCTGCTGTACTTTTCTCTTTATACCATTCCTGATCTTTACCCTTCATGCAACACGATACATGACTCCCTGTTTCCATGATTCCGTATCAACGTCTGAATTGTGCATTATGAATGATCCAAAGTACTAATGTAAGCTTTCTCGCCAAATGAAGAAAGCTCAGTAATGCCTACCTACCCATAAATGCTACCCACCTCAGAATGGAGACTTAAATTAATCGTTACTGCTTTTGGTAGTTTGACAATGGTGTGAAGTAGTACAAAATGCAGTAAATGACCGGAAAGTTTTTTAATTCCTCTTCGTGCTCTATGCGGGGCCCGAGCCGTTCTGCCAGAGTCGTCTGTCTACCCGTTGTACATGGTTAACACAATCAGACGAGTCGTACACGAGGCCATGCTTGCGTACGCTGAACCTATTTGTTACAATCTAAATTTCGTCGATCGCTCGCACTCCGATCTGGTTGTGTCCATTAGTCTAAACAGTCTCATAGATTTACGATTGATGCATATGGGGTCTATGTTAGAGCTAATTTATGTCGCAAGGTCAACCGAGTTATAAGCAATTTTCAGGTCAATTTCCATTGTAACTGTTTCCTTCTTGAGTTGGAAAAAGGTGCTCTGTCACAGCCAACTCAACATTTCTCCCTCAGGCGGTTGTGCATCTGAACAGTTCATAAAGTAAAAGCAAACTATAGAAAATAAATAATGACAATAAAATCACTACAGCCAACAAATGTTACATTGATGACTACATCCTGCATAGTATATTGACCTATTAAAATTGTTTTGTTTTTTAAATAGTACTTACTAGTTTCTTTTTTCTATAGAAAAAGGTGAGTATAAAGTGTTTACTAAACAATAGCATATAATATTAGCTTTAACCCCACTCTATCCCCACCCCCCACTTTCCTATCAACACACGCACCACACACTTAGCACATAGCCACACTTAATGACTTCGAAAACAGTTATACAAATGTCCATATTTAAGTCATACCTTTAAAAAATTCAATGTTTCCCTAGAAATTGTTTTATAAAGCTCAACTGTGTGGACACATCGTTCTGAATTATATAATCTAAATTCCAAAGATATCAACAGACCACAATATTTCGCCTTAGAACAGGCCACTGCAGACTGTTGGGTCACCTTTACCGATTGAGGATCTCATACACAGATACATGTCCATGTAGATCCGGAACCCAGACTCCGGAACTCATATTTCAGGACTGCTCAACATACAAAGAGCTGAGACAGCAGACCTGGCCAGAGGATACTGACTTGAGGCAAAAGCTATGGGGCAGCCGCTCTGACCTGGAGAAGACGGTGGACTTCGTCTTGATCACGGGCCTGACAATATAGCATGACCACAGTTGCTGAATGCAGAAGAAGATAATCTAAATTCTATAAGATTTAATCTGGGTCTCAGCATGACTAGCACCGCAATAACAAATGTTTTCTATATTAGCATTCAAGGAAGTCCAGAAGACATGCTCTGAAGAAAGCGTCCTTCTCAAATATATCCCTCACAACGTCACTTATCTTGGCTGATTAGACTGATCATTGGTCACTTGGCGTATTATGTAGGAAAATTTCGAACAGTAAAGATAAATGACGTTTGGGAGGGAGGGGAATTATTATCCTGGAAAATGATTTGGGTTAGCAGAAACAAGAAATTGATTTTGTTTGTAAATGTGTGAATATCATTTTATGGAAAACCGTCAGCTTGAGATCATTACGCCTGATTTCAATTCGCGGCACGGTATTCCTTTGTTCGTAACCATCATTAATACAGGTTGTGGGCTAAATTGGGATTCATCTTTCTAAAGTGATGCATTTGACAGTCAATACAAAGTACTAATGAAAACCACGAAAAAAGGCAAATGTGTCACTTTAGAAGGATGAATCCCAACTAGACAGCAGAACTATATAAATGTCGAGAGACATTGTTTAATTGTCTAGTTTTTGTCAATGTTGCAATCAGATATTTCTAAACGGGAGACTAGCTGTGTTCTCAATTTTACTACCTGGAGTAAAGTGGGCGATCTCAGCTATAGATTGAGAACCTAATATTTTTAGCATTGTGGGCGTAATACCCTGAGCCATTGTCATTTTTCGTTTAGCAAAAACTGAAAAGAAATAGATATGGTCTTGTGTGGGCGTCACCGTACAATTTTTACTTTCATTGATAGAAAATTTTCTTTAGGTTGATACTCAGAACCAAAATAATCAAAACCATTAGTTGTGGTTACGGTGCATCCCTGCGTATACCTATTGGGAAAAAAAACCACTGGTACTTATGTAAAACACAATGTCGAACATCTTTACAAGTAATGCACATGCACACACAGGGTATGGGTACGGAAAATACAAATAGTATATAAGACAGTTCGAACATTTTAATCTTAAAGTCGTTTTCAAGAAAATACAGGACTAATAGTGAACAAACAGTAAAACCTAATGGCACTTTCACAAAAGCATTAGAGGGAAGACGTTTAACATGACAGCAGAAACATCCAAGGTAACAATGATGTACGTATACACAAGTATGGACACAGAGACACGCATTAACAAAAATATAGGAATGAGAATGAAATAACAGAATAATGAAGTTTTGCTAATCACCGGAAACATACATAATAACAAACACAAATCGACCAAAAGGCCTTTATCAAGAACACAATCGTAACATAATACGAGTAAGAACGTCATTATTGATGTTAACATGACCGAGCTAAACGTGAGTCATAGTTGAAACACAACGAACAGCAAATAAACAAAACCCACCTAAATATCGATGAAACAAGAGAGAGACATGACAGAACAACAGGATATCATCCATGTGACTGACGGGCATTGGTCCAAAAGGGTTCAATTGTGCCAAATTGATACATATGTACGAGTTATATAATGGTTCTCAAGCTCATAATGAGTTCGGTTATCTGAGAAACACAACTTAATGGATGTGGCATGAATATCGTGGACACCCTGATGGCCTGTGCCACTGAAGTGGCAAGCAACAGTAGTTTCGGCCTTATTTTTGATGCTGTACAGACCTTCACAAAATCGGTCTATGAGCTTCTTTCTTGTCTCACATATGTGCGTCATGGTGCAACGTTGATGGCATAGATGACATTGCGAGACACACATGTGAAATTATCTTAAGTGGGTAAGATGGATTTGGGTAATGTGAGAGACTGGGTCTTGGTGACATAGGCACAGGTTTATGCATTTACTACGTTTGCAGCTGATGTTGCCAAATTGATTAGGAACATCAGGTTTGAGACTACTCCAAACCAATATATCCCTGAGGTTCTTGTACGTATGTAAGCAATAGAGGGGGTCGCGGAAAACATCACGCCTCTTGAGATCCAACTGAAGGAGAGAAAGGTATCAGATTAGGACATGGCTATGAGTATGACAGGACTATCGCAGGGTGGAAGGTAAGAACCCTTTTGACCATATCCATGGAGAAAGATTCCCGAGTGTTCTTGGGGATGCTCTTGTGGGAGATTCTGCACACTCAAAACAGGGTAGACCTGAGGACCCTGCCATGGTATAGACGACAACGGACGAAATCCATTAATCTCATGGACTTTCTGGAGAAATTCCTCTTTCCCACAACACAGATACCACAGGCGGAGAAGTTGGGAGATTAACAGAGAATCAAAAGTGGCAGAGGGAAGAGAGGAGGTGTTGAGGAGAAAGTTATGGGCACCAGTCGGTTTGTAGTGTACGGATATATCATAAGACAGGAGGGTTGGATGGTAACCAATATCACCGATATGTCAAAGAAGTTTAGTTCACATGGGATATCGGATATAAACTTGATGACCGGGTGAGAGTTTTCGATGAAGCGTTATATATCAGCCTCAGAGAAGACATGTTCGTGGTGGCAACTCCATCACCAATGTATCTATGGAACACAAATAGGATGGTCCCACTATCCACCATAGGTTTCTCATACCTGGTACTCCAGGTAAAATAGCAGGTATACTACTTGGTTCCCATAGCAACAATATATGTATACCATTTCCTGTTGACTACCAAAGTTATTGCCATTGGCTAACTTTAACCTTTGACATCTGCTGTGACAAATTCGAGTGGGAATGAAACCGTTTTGAAATTTAAAATAACTGCATATTTGTCACGATTTTCTTATGAATATTTGGTATGTATATATCCGGTTTTATTTGATTTATCATTTAATGATTTATTATGCTGCAAGTTTAGGCTTAATCTTATCACTCTGCACATGCAAAATCAACTGAATATCGACAGTCGGTTTTGAGTGTGGAGTTAAATGAGACTGTCCTAGACCGCCCTAGCCTAAGCCTAAACTATTCATGATCTACTTATATTTTAAATTAACAGAGTACTATTTGTAGCCTATAACTTGTTATTATACTGTTATAGATTTGCACTTGTAGGAATGTTTGTATCACTATCAGTCAGTACGATTATTATGATGACTATTTTATTATTATTATTAATATTAAGAACAACCAAAGGCAAAGGTCGAGTATCGGTATTAGGGGTATAATAAAATGCAAGGCATACAGTTCATACATACGATACACAGCAACATATACATAACAGTAGCCATAGTCACACCATTAGGGTGAGTAGCATCTCAATTATTGATGATTGCTCAAAATGGAAAGCACTGGTTTATGTCCTTTTATTTAGCAGGAAGAAAAATAGATGATAGATTCGGAATGTTGTTGTGATCATACTCATCATAGTATAGTGCATAAGTCTAAAATATGATTATTGATCCAGTCTGTGGTCAGTGATGTTTAGATGTCTAATAACAACTACCGGTAAATATAAAACTTATATAATACCTATATATTATTATTATAGATCTATATTTCATATCAATAATAATAATATTGTAGCATAATTATGATAATAATATAACAGTACAGTAGGTAGTACACTGACAGAGTACACTTATAAGTTATATTATATAGTATAAACACAATACCATACAGTAGGTCCTAGATTCAAAATAATAAATATACCCAGTGCTATTTTTTTGGGTATGCACAGGTATATGGTGTATACTCACCTTTTATTGTTTGTTTATTACTTTGTTTCAATATAAAGAAACTTCCATGCATGTCCAAAACAACAATTCAACCATGACTACTGAAATAGTCATTTCATTTATTTTTTATCAGAATGGTAAACGGTCAAGGAAACTGACACACAGTATCCTGGTGATATCTTAATAAATAAAGCTAGTGTTCAGAAACAATTTGAAACCAACGATGGATTTATAGCAGATCTTGATTTGGATTTATAGCAGATCCGTCCACTTTCGCAGGTACTGAAAGATATACCACAGGAGGTTTTTTTGTTTAGAAATATCTGATTTCACCTTTGACAGACACTGGACAATTTCACCTTGTCTTTCATCATTTATAGTCTTGCTGGTTGATCAGGATTCATCCATCAAGGAACACATTCCACTTTTCCTGTTATTTTCATTGGTTACTTTGTGTTGTCAGCCAAAGAACATCCACTTGTGTCTGTGACAGTGTGAGCAGACTGAGGCCATAATCGATAACAGATAATAATAGTGTTTGCAGAAGCAGAAAGAGTGACCATTGTTGCATGTCTGCACGACCTTGATTACACTGTTTGCTTTCAGAAGTACGCTGTCAGTATGTTTGCTGAATGAGAGACTTCTGTCAAAAGTTATCCCTAGATATTTTGAGTCATATTCCGGAACAATAATGGAGCCAATTTATCTGACAGTTTACATTGTGTTTGTGACTATAGTGCATTGATCAATAGTTGAGCATGGATATTGTCTATTATCTCTGTAATTAATGAGCGTATCATTTCATAACCACGTTAAAGATTTATGATTAATTATTATCTAGATTGAACTGATTTATCGCAGCAGTCGCTACGAATGTCGTTTTTAAGGTAGCAATTTTATTTTGTGAAAAAGAAATTTTACAGTAATTGCTGGTATAGGTGTATTGTTCATTTGTTGTAACATGGGTAAAAATGAAGTATTCCGACTAATATTTCTCTTTAATTGCTTTGAGATTATATGCAATGACATAAAAAGTTAACAGTTAAACATTTATGAAATTGTATTTTTTTGTACAATCTTGTCAATTTAAAATAGACATCAACATACATTGTACTTACTGTAGTCATCATCATCTTTGTTCTAGTGTTGGCATTCGGAATCTTCTACCAAAATATTTTCTTAATGCATTCTACAATGCGGAGTAAAAAATTAAACGTGTCCAGCATTCTTGATTAGAAACTGGCTTCACAGCACGTGGGACATTCCCATAAGTGCTCCGCCCTCCGCTCCAGCAGCCATCCCAGTGTATGTAGACTCTGTATGTGTATGTAGAGTTCCAGTCAGGTGTTGATTGTGTGATCTTCAGGACTTTCCAAAAAATTTACTTTTCCTTCCATCACCTCTAGATATTCCCATTTCTAACATTCTCTGTATGTGTACGTTCTCAACCTCATTGACATCATCTGCGTCTTGAAATGAATTTATTACTGCCTTCATTAAGTCTGCTTTATCTCTTCTCAGCAATGTGCCGTCTATCGCCGCATTGCCTGAATATGACAGCTCTCTTGTTTCCTCTGACCCCAGCATGACCAGGGCAGTATATCCATGTAATGCTCTGGATAACTGAGTTGTTCAATAAGTCCCACCATTCTTTTCTTAGCATGAACTTTTCTATCTTGCGTAACATACTTTGAGAGTCTGTGTGTATTACCGAGTGTGTTGATGTATCAGTTATCAACCAATTAAGAGCTGCTGTAACTCCCTCTATCTCCATCCTCATGCTCAATGTGACAGTAGAATATGCTGAAGATTTCTCAACCAACTTCATGCTGTTTCTGTAGGCAACAAAACCCCAACCGTTTTTATTTGTGTTTCTGTTAACTCCTTAGCTGCGGGGAGGTATTATTAAGGATATGATGAAAAGCCACCACTATTTTGTGGAGATCTTCTTCGCTCTCAATGAAAAAAATTCGTCTGGAAGGTTATAATAAAGCATCCAGAAGAATTGTTTGTATGGGAAACTAAGAAGTCTCAGCAAATTAGCAGCAACCCCTCATTGTATCCTTAAGGATACTTCTGCAGTTAAGGGGTTAACAGAGCCACCTGTGTATATAATTATGTCCAGCATTTAATATTATCAGTCTAGGCCGTTTGTTTCTCACCTCTTATCCTAACACCTAGTTTGCTCTGCATGATTGTTTTAGAGAGAAGTTCACTTCTCATCAAATGACTAAATCGCAACAGCCAACTATGTTTATCAGTGTTGTCTTGTCCAGCAAGGGCAGGCTATATATTATATATTAATATCTCATATGTCTTGATATTGATAGATATATCACCTCGGTTGTGTTGTTTTCGTATGCTCACTATTATATTGATGTTATCAAAATCATTCTCCTCTTTTTTCCCCTGCCCTTGCTTAGAATTCTTCTTATTTTTCTATTCATAATCTGATGAATTGTAAAGATCAATAATTGTAGTTGGTTGAATGAAGCATAACCTATCTTGCTGCCAATATTCGTCTTCCACTTTTTATTTCTTATGTTCTTTTCTAAGCCATATTTTTTATCTCTTCCTTAGTAGATGAGGATGTAGGGATCTTATCTTCACATGCAACAACATTGTGGTAGGAAGTGTTGTCCATAACCAGATGGGAGGGTCTATCTAATGAGGGAATTACATTCTTCTCTATCCCCTCTCTAAATATATGACCATTCATCTCAACATGGTAGTCTTGATTATCGGTAGATTTGTAATGAAAATGAGTTCACCATTCTTCAAAAGACCATTTTGTCTGCTACCTGCATGTGCCATTATTAATCTTTGACCTTTGTTGCTCAGTACATATCTCTAAATAGTTCCATCTACAGATTTCCATTCCTTTTCCAATGAAAATCTCCAGTGATTTTCATTGGTCATGTTGTCTTACTTTGTGTAGAATATTTGCTTTTATGGACAGAAATAACAAAACAAAAAAAAAGAAAGGTTGCTATAAGGCATATATCTGTGTATTACCTGCAGAAAAAAAATCACTGTATATAAATATAAATAAAGACTCTCGCCCGTGTGTTACCAGGGCCCGAAAGGGGAGCAAAGAATAGCAACACTGTTTACCTTCCATGCATGTCGTAAGAGGTGACTAAGGAGTTTATGGGATGGAGTTGGTTGTCCCATCACATATAGGGTCAGTGACCCAAAGCCATACTGAAGTCGGATGTGCAGTCATTTGATTTGAATGGTCATGTTTAAATGTCGACTTCAATGGGAGAACAGCATATGTGATGGCCTTTTGCGTCTATACCGATGGACAGGAAGCAAACCAGTGTAAAATTCAAATGGATTATGAATTTCTAGGTTTTTCAAAATTTCATTCATGATTGCTTGCTCAGGCAGGTTTTATGGAGAAAGTGCCTTACCCATTTTAACTTACCCTCTCAGCTCTGTTGATTAGTTCCAGGGAAAGTTAATGCCAATATGCTTGGAAACAAACAGAATTGCAGGAGATACCAAAAGATGGATAATAACATACACTGTCGACTGTCTTAGGCTCTCTCCTCTGGATTTTCTGTAGACGTTTACTCTCTTGGTCTGAGACACCCCCGCACTAACTCTGCTAGGAAGTGGGAATTTTCTGTTGGGGTTGACACCCTTGGCCTAAGACATACCCAGGGTAATGCATACCAACATCGGGTGAATAAGTATGATGGAAGACAAAAGAAAATTGTATGTATGTGTGTGCGTGATAACACACATTTACACATACACATATATATATATTTATAAATAAAACCAAGAGTTATCCAATTCTATTCTCAAGATCTTGCTAACCAACAGCAATTTTAGAATGGATGCAAAGGAAGAGCAGGAAAGTTTGGAGTACATTTTACAGAGAGAAATTGTAGATTAACTCTCATTCAAATTGTGAAATTGATGTGAACTAATTATTGTCATCTTTCAGCTGCTCAACAGTTCAAATACAGGAAGTTGACATTTTTGAAGCAGGTGTATGAATGCATGAACAAAGCACATAATTGATGTCACAGCATATATAAGCATGGATAACAGGAAGAATTTTGTAAGCAATGTTGTTCAGAAATATTATTTGAAGTCAGTAATACATTATATGTTTCTATAACAAAATGAAAACATGGTGAATTTATACCCATCATCATCAGATGTCATCAAAAGTTGGCTACAACAGACCTCCAACATTTTCTGTCTTTTGACTTGGTAATACTCTCTGCTAGACCGTAATCTGTTCATCTCATGATGTATCTCTCCCACTCTTATCTCTGCCTACTTCTTGCTTGATTCCATTCAACTATACCTTCAAGTAAGATCTTCAACAAGATGTCTTCTAAAAAGGTAATGTTATGTCCTATCGCAGCAACCTGCCGTTTGGGATGATGATAATTCTTCATATACTAAGCAGCAGTAATTATTAGGTGGGGTGGCCAGTTCCCTTCCTTGCTGTCCTGCCTCCCCTAATTCATGCATCAGGTACTCATTTGCAGCTGAGTCGACTGGAGGAGTGGTTGTGTCAAGCATGAAATCACAACCCATATTTTTTATGTCTGAACATGGTTTTGAACCTAACAGGCTGTTAACCCGGTGATATCAAGCAAGCTCACTATCAACTAGGCTATCACGCTCCCCTCCTCATGGGAGGGCTCCCCTCATCATTCATCATGTCTTTTAATATGTCCAAAATATTTTATTTGTTTACCGAGTATTTACATTTACTTTAATAGTTCTTTTTTTCATATGCAATGTTCTCAGAACTACTTTGTTGTCATCTTTTTCCTTGAAGTTCTCCCTACTCTTCTACATATCCACATCTCAAAGGCAGAAATTCTGTCTTCTAGTTATTTGTCCATTATCCATGTTACTTAGCTAACTATTCATGTAGTGTTTTATAACTAATATTTAATTTCTGGGTGATTTATTTGGATGCTAGTAGTATTTTTCACAAGTTATTGAAAGTACTTGTAGCCATTCCTATCCCCTTTTGATTGTGTTTCACATCATACCTCATTTGTGATTACGTCTCTAAGATACATCTTTGGTCTAAATGTTGCATCATCTCTGTGTATTTTAATGTACCTGGTATATTTAACATTTGTTCCTCTCTGATTTTGCATATTATCATGGTTTTTGTTTTTATGAATGTTAATATTCCATATTCTCTACAGGAGTTGTCAACTTGATCTAAGTCTTTGTAGCTTCTTCTAACTTTCTGCCAAGAGAATTGTGTCTTCTGCATATCACAGATTGTTTATGATTTTCCCATTAATTCTACCTACCTGATTTAAAAAAAAGTATATTTTAAATAAGCTGTGTGATAAAATACATCTTTGTCTTATTCCTCTTTTTATTTCAATGTTGGGTTAGCAGCTACTCATATCTTATTGGTAGTTTGTTACCAATATATGTTTCTTATTAGTCTGATATCTTTTCAATTTAACCTATTTCTTGGAGAGAAGAATCCAGGCATTTTAAAACAAATGCTATAGGCATGTGTTGGGTAACCATTACTAAGAACACAAGACCAATATGTTTGTGTCTGATAGAATTAATTTATTAACTGACTATCAAGAACCACTCTTAACAATCATGAAACTTCATAATCTCCTGTGGTACAGGCATGTGATGAGATATTCCTAGATGACAAGAGATACTCTTCAAGGTAAGGTAAAGGGTGGAAGAAGATGAGGTGGACAGAAGACATGGCATATTTACATTGTGTTGCCCCTGCCATCACATTTTCAGAACATCTAGTTATTTCCTTTACTAGAAATCTAGTAGAAAAATTGTCTGTCTATGAGAGAGAACCATTGACTACGAAAGAAACATTGCCCTTCTACAAGAGTTCATTGTCCTACAAGAGAGACCCATTGTCCTTCTATATCGGAGATCCATTGTCGTTCTACAAGACAGTTCCATTAGAAATTTGAAAATGAACTTTAAAAAAAAGCAATACTACCAACTGCCATGCAAGAGGTAACTGAGCAGGATAGGTGTTGGGTTGGCTAACACACCCAGTGAAGACCCATGTCTGGACTACTAAGAGGGAATCTACCCTTTTATCTGTAACACATCCTGAGATTTTAAGAAACTAACAGCAAAGTCTCCTTCATAGTAGAAGACTGCTCATCTCATGACATTGCACCCCACTGGCATCATTAAGTCATTTGGGACTTTGAAAAGCTCTGGAAAATTTCCCCATAAAAAAATATGCTTTTCTGAAACTAAAACTGTATCTAAGTGAGTAACAAACTGCACCATCTGACATGAGATAAAAGTGACAAACTGCACCATCTGGCATGAGATAAAAGAGTAACAAACTACCCCATCTAACATGAAATAAAAGAGTGATAAATTGCACCATCTGACATGTGATAAAAGAGTGACAAACTGCACCATCTGACATGAGATAAGAGATTAGCAAACTCATAATCCTTCGCTATTTGTTTCTATTTTGATAAAAGCCTCTTCTTTGAAATGTTCATTTTGTTCATATATGTCTATTTAGAAAACTGCATTTCATTTGTTCATTTGCCATATTGTACACAAATCTACTGTAGTCTCCCATACATCCAGGCTGAAATTTATGAAATAGAGTGTTGTCATTAATTTTGCATCTGCTCTATTACAGTTTGTTAAGGTCGGTGGGCCATTTAAGATTGGAACAAAAACAAAACACAAAGGTGTGTCATCTGCCTACAGTAAAAGCTGTAAAGCTAGTGAACATGGATTCTATGGCAGCGATTCTTCTGTGTATACTTCATCTATGTCATCCAGTGATGTGAAGGACAAATTTGAGAAATTATTGGTAAGAAATTCTTCATGTGTATGAACTATTTACATAACGTGAAGCAAGTGTTGATAGATATGGCAACATCTCTCCTTTTTAAACATTAAGTAAACAACATTCTACTTTCTCATTCTCCAGTCAGAATCAGAAGATATTTATTTTTAAATGAACTGTACTGTGGTCATCAGCTCTATGACAGGGCTGTAAGAGCTTGTCCATCAGAGCTAAGCCACATTTTGGTTTTCAAGGAATTTCTGCTTTCATAGGCACAGAATGACAGCTGATTTGTGTTTTGTTCTCATATTTCTTTATCTTGTTTATCTCAGAATTCCTGTGATATCCATGGCATAGTGTTCATTAACCTTTTGTTCAAGAGATTACGGATACAATAACAGACAACAGTATTTTGTTTACAAGTACATTATTTAGCAAACCCTGAGGATTATAGCTTGAAGCTACATATTTAAATACTGTGAGTGGTACTCGGCAAATGATATGCTGCATTATTACAAGGGGTCCAACAGGGAAACTTGCATGCAATGAAATAAAAAAATATATGCCTTTTTTATCGCTCAGAATGCCTGCAATTTTTAAATTTCATCTCATTAGGATGACATGAACCTAACAGATGAGAAGAAGGCACCTTTGAGGGCTAAAGATACTGATTTCAAAAGGCACATGCTGGCAATGCAGGCTAGGGGATCAATTAAGGTCAGAACAAATCTTTTCTCCTTTATTTTACTTTGGACTTTCAGCACTTCTGGGTGACAAGATTCTTGCTATCACTTGTGCCCTGTCCTTGTTATAGTTGCAATGCAAATTTTAAAACCATTCCCTCACCATTGCAGGTTCTGCTAAACTTGATGAGTCATACTAAAACAAACTGCTTGTGTGGCAACTGAGAAGTTCAGGGTTCAAAGAATAGGGCCACTGTCTTCTTCTAGGCATGTCATAGGAGGCTACTAAGGAAAGTTGGGGCCTACAACCTGTCACCTGTGAAAATAATCATCATTGTCACGTCTCATTTTCTTACATTTCTCTTCTATCAAATAATTCCCATGGATTATATATAAATAATGGATGACTAAGAGATGCATGCTAGCGGAAATTGCACCTTTGTCCTATTGTGACAAACAGTTCAATACAAGGAGAAGTGCCTACATTTTAACAAAACAAATTCCTACATTATTTAACGAAATGAAATATCGATAACGATGCATTTTTACCATCGCCAGTACTACTGCAAGACTCATCGATCTGCGCACTATACACTGAGAGACGCTCCCATCCCCCTTAAATGATGCGTGAGTGGGGCTCTCAATGCGTAGCATGCAGATCGATGCATCCGGAAGCAGACCTAGCGACTTATTAATCTGAATTCAGTGACATCACGAAAGCTGAATGAAACTGCGCATAATATTAAAAAGTTGTAATGTAGGCACTTCTCCTTGTGTTGAACCTGGCAAATTCCTAGGTGGCGAAGAATGCTAGATGTACCATCATTGCAGATATGTCAGCAAATCTGACAGAAGGATGAGATAGTTGGCCCAGAAGTATGTCCTGTACTCATAGTAAGATGTGGAGATACTGGCATACTGGAATGTCTCCATTCCAGAACTAAACATGCATTCATAAACCACCCTTAAACATCCATTCTTTGAGAGTCTTACTTGAGTCCAGATATTACCTGTTACACAACGGAAAAGAATCTGTGATTTTGTCAGAAAGACTATGAGCTGTCAAGATTTACCTGCTCTCAACTAAAAGGATTTCATCATCATTGTATTCTGTAATCTTGTATTTGTTTCAATTGGTCTGTAATCTTGTATCTGTTTCTATTGTGTTATGTAATCTTGTATTTGTTTCTATTGTGTTATGTAATCTTTTATGTTTCTATTGTGTTCTGTAATCTTGTATTTGGATCTGTTTCTATTGTGTTCTGTAGTCTTTTATTGTTTGCATATAGTTTGTGTACAGTATAGAAAATTATTGGAGGGAGAAGAAAAGGACAAAGGAAATTATAGAGATTGATAATATTAAGGACTCATCAGGATTAAGATTCTCCACATTCATTCAAAGGGTTGAGATCAGCTAGGTGAGGCAGGAGTTTTGTGTTGATGCGGCACAGCTATCTTTTTTCTTTGATCAGTTTCCTATGCTCAGAAGTCTATAGAGGATTTAGGCCTCCATAGATTCAGTCATCAGCAGGAGGTCCTCACAGTTGCCCCACAGTTTCACCTTCAGATCTGTCTCTTGGGGCCATATTTTAGTTCTCAACTCATGGAGGAGTGGACAAGTCTGCAGAATGTGTTCTGGAGTCTGGGGACCCTTTTGACATGGACATTGGTCAGTTTGGACATACTTTATTTTGTGATGTGCTTGCAGTCTACAGTGTCCTGTGAGGAGTTTACAAATTGTGATTTTCTGTGATCTGCTCAGCTTTAAAATGGGATCCTGTGGAAAGTTGCTGCCTGTTCTCTGACTCCATGTATGCTTGTATTTTCTTTTGATGAGAGCTTTTGCTTCAGTCCGTGATATTCTGTGATAGAATTGTTCCTTTTTTGCACCTGCTTTTGCTAGTCTGTCAGTTGTCTTATTTCCTGCAATCCCACAGTACACTGGGATCTACTGCAGCATAGCTTGACTTAAGAGATCTAAAGTTGTTTTTGTAAGATCTTTAGGTTTATTTATCTTTGGGGGTACTGACATGCAGTTGCGCAAGAAGTATATGAGTCCATTGAGTCTTTGTTCCTCTAGGACTTTTGATGCTAAGATGCTTGTAGCTCTACCCTATAGTTTGATGATAATTTGCCAGTAGTGATTAAGAGTTCTAGTTTTGGGGTGTTTAGTATAAGTATTAGTATCTCCGCTCCTCCTTCCTTTATTTGATCCACTGTGAGCTGGGGTATTGGGTGTCTAGGTGATCAAGTGTTTTTGCTTTGAGAGCAGTAGAGGTTTCTATAGTTTTGCTCTCAATGTCTGGGATTGTAAGTTTTGCAGTATATATGGCCGAGATGTTGTTCTAAGTCATTGTTCTTTTGCTAATTGTTATTTATTTTTTACATTTGTTTTTTTTTAAATAAATTTTTTAATTAGTATTAACTGTAACAGTATTACCTAATATAGTATTATTGCTTATTTGTTTTATCCCATTTATCCAGAATGTTGCTGGTTACTTCTTCATTGGCTCTCATGTTTTTTTTTTGGATAGGTGATTGAAGCTTACTATAAATAAAAAAATTCAAAACGACTGGAGACTACAGAGATGTGGTTTCTGAGAAGAATGATGAAAATACCATGGACAGCTAAGAAAACTAATGCAGATGTTCTCAGTGATGCTGGCGTAAAAAGGAAATTATAACAAATATTAGGGGCAGAGAGTCAAGGTTTCTATGGCATGTGCTGAGAAGAACATACCTTGAACACTGGAAAGGTCAAGGGGAGAAGAGACAGCGGATTACAAAGAGAGAAGTTGCTGGATGAGCTAGTATTATGGCACAGGAGAAGGTCACCAAATGAGCTTATTAACAACACAAGAGACAGAGTCATAGAGAAACATGATCTCCTACGCCAATCGGCATGGCACTTGATTGAAGCTTGGTCTTTTCAGTCATGTTCTTGTTAATTCATTTTTTTTCTCATGCAAAGGGTGATGTTTGTTTCAGACATCTAAAGTTTTCAGTCATTATTGTAATTTTCCCATCCCTTCTGTCTGATAGATTTTGTAATCCTGCTGTTGCTTTCATTGCTGTTATAGGTGTGATCCTTAGTCCTCTTGTAATAATTCAGAGGCCTGCACTTGTTACATAATTTGTATTTGACGTGATTTTTATCCACTGTAGCATTTTTCTTCCAATTCCTTTCTAGTGTGAGTATAATTGTCAGATTTTGTAGAGATGGTGAAGAGTGTGGTGACGATCTAGCTTTTTTTTATTTGAACACTCCAGGTTTTTGCCCACTCTTCAACTTTGTTTATTGCCTCCTGCATTCTAACTTTTGCAACTCCAATGTATTCTGATTAGGTCCAGATAGCAAGATCGTCTGCATGAAGGACCCTATGTACTTATAGTGTGAATAGTTTTGATTGGTCATCTATATAAATTATGAAGAGTGTGGAGAGATAGAACTCCTGTGGGATGCCTTCCGTTATGTTCACCATTTTACTTTTCTTTCCCTGGATTTTGTCTGCGACTTAGGAAGATTTTTATCCACTGTAGCATGTTTCCTCTAATTCATTTCTGGGCAAGTTTTAACAATAGAAGCTCTTTCCAGACTTTATCAAAGGTATTGGTGAGTATTGGGCTTGATGATAATGATGTGTGAATGTACAGATTCAGTAGCATCTATGTAATCTGATTTTTGGAAATGTTAGTCCACAGATTATATGACTACTAACATTTTGCAATAAGATGCAATTATTCCTATGATTGCTACAACAATCACCATAAATATCACATCACTCTTAATATTTCTAAAAACTGTCACCATTATACACATTGATATAAATAGGGTCTTGGTGGAGAGCTGCATGATGCGAATACCTTTGTTCTTGAACTCATGAACCCTGACCTGAAAGGTCAGAAAAGAACCCAAGTCTTAGAGGCACTTAGAGTATCACTGACCAGCAAACCTGTCAGGTAAATCATTGAACCGATTTTTAAATTTTGTTTGTTACCCATGCTGGATCTCTCTTGTATCTGGATAATGGTCCAACTATATTTGTAGCAGAATGTAGTACAGAGAACAAAGATGAGACTTAATTTTTAATTTTTTTTCCACATTAAAAAAATCTGTAAGTAAACATTACATAAGTTTCCCTTTGCTGAATGTGTATGATGTCAATATTTAACTCTTTGCATCCTAAAGGTTTTGTATAAGAAGACCAAGTATGCTTGAATGTTGTGATTCTTCAGGAATTACAAAGAAGGATGAAGCCCTTGTTTTCTAAGTGCAACAGGAGTTTCTCCAGAGCTTTCTTTCATACTTGAAAGTCTACAACTCTCATTGATATGCAATGCTTTGAGAAGAAGCTTAGAGAGAAAGCATGTTAACAATTTTGTATGCAGACATCTTGACATGAATCCTGCAACTATTCGGTGAGATAATTTTTAACACTTATTCCATATGATTGCATGACTTCAGTGTGACCAGCTCAAGAGTGATTATTTGTATAACATGAAAAGAGATGATTGTCATATTTATGTAAAGAAAGATTAGGTTTCATTTACAATACTACATGTTATACATTAATGGAAAGAGGACTAGCTGTAGAATCATTTTCTAATAAAACTAGCAGTATATTTTTTGTATTGTAGCAGAAAAGTGGTAAGAATTACGAATCTGGACTGAAAAATGTACAAACATGACTATGTTTAACACTTTTTTCTCAATTGATTCCATTATGCTGGATCAAATGTATCCATATCCAATATTTTTTCAGAAAAACACCATTCCTTCACATGTATTCCAAGTTTCACTGCACTGTGTACATTAGTTATGCATATACAGCAGGATTGAGCAACCTTTTTTGGATGTGCAGTCCAGAATGAGTCTTCTTGCGATGACATTGACTTTTGTTTTAGGCTTTTGAAGTTATTTTTAAGTTGCTTAAAGTTCCATAGAATGGCAAATACAAGTAAATTTAAGTAGGAAGCCAGAGGACAATTTTTTAAAATTTCTTGAGACTAACGAGAATTGAACCAGTCCATTCTACGGCACCAAATCGCCTAGCAACAATTGCACACACGTTTTTCCGTACTTGACTAACCGCATCTCCAAGAAAAGATGCGATTTCATCAAGCCATTCAAATCGTGCACACAAAGTCACCCGAACGGACCAATCGAGACAAGGACTATTACAACAACAACAAACATCCCGTACAGGTATTGAAATATACTCAGTAACAACAAACACATAACATAATATCCGTATTAGTTATACAAGGGCCGATAGGTCTTCTTGTAAACATGGACAACACATATAGACAATACAATTTTGCTTCAAATAATTGTTTATACAAGTAAATTTAACCTTTAGGGCCCTGAATTAAATTGAAAAATTTCTCCCCTGGGCCTGGATTCTTTTAGGAAAATTTTCGTTGTTGATGGTGAGTGTTATGAAAACGCAATAACTTTTTTGTTTTTGAAGATATTTAAATAATTTTTGCACATGTAAATAAAGGAATGAATAGTGAATATAATCGTGTTTTTTTTGTTGTTGTATGTGTGATATGACAGTTGTGAGCAAGTTGTGAAGTTGAAAATTCGGGGGAAAAACGGAAAACGTCATTTTCAAAATCGCAAATATATCTTCTTGACGCCCCTAATACATGAGCAATGTGTGGCAACATTGGTAAAATCCTCATAAATACCTATACTTATTGTATATGTATTTTTTTATATCCAAACTAATATAATATGACCTAAAAAACTAATAAAACGTGAAGAAATCGCATATAATATCCGTCCGGTCAACACTAGGTCTATGCCGACACGCAACGTAATTATTGTCCATGCACACATGTGGCACCCCTGATACATATTATTTTTGTGTTTTTGAATGAATACACAAACATTCTTATCAAATAACAACATATTAAACACAAAGAACAACAATTAGAACATGTAGTCACGATCACTTACCCATGCCACGCGGTACTCAATTTGATAGTAAAATACGGCCGAAAATGGCTAAAGTCGCTCTAGAAATACATTGACAAATTCAACCGGCTTTCTCTCTCTTACAATCGTAATGAGTAAAGGAATTTGACCTTTAAACTGTGACGTAATCCTAGCTTCGTTTGGCGGGCTTTATACGGCATCTGTTCATTACTTCGTGAAGTTCCTTACTCGGGAATCAGGCGATATCGTATGGTGAGTGACCTAGCCTGCAGACCTAGTGTTGACCGGACGGACATTATATGCGATTTCTTCATGACAACTAAGCTCTCGTTGCATATTTCACATTTGGATTTGCATTGGCAATATTGGTTTTAATTACGGTCCCATTAAATTAGTTGTAACACTGTAGAATGGGTTTAATGTCCCTTTTAAGATGTTCTGACAATGCAAGAGTTAATGTAAATAGTATACCATAATTGTTTCATTGCTTGTCTTCACAGCTGGGTCATGGCCTTCGGTGGAAAAGGACTGAATGCAATTTTGAGTAATCTGACAAACTGCTATGAGAAGTAAGAAATTTAATCAATTATTGAACTAATCTACTGTGTGCAAATAAATTGCTAGAAATAGATACAGAAAAAGTTATGTGAATCAAATTTCATAGTCATTTTTTCACTTCATTGAAGCATGCTGTTAATATTATATGTACCCACATTTTTTTCACTTCATTGAAGCATGCTGTTAATATTATGTGTACCCACATTTTTCCACTTCATTGAAGCATGCTGTTAATATTATGTGTACCCACATTTTTCCACTTCATTGAAGCATGCTGTTAATATTATGTGTGACCCACATTTTTTCACTTCATTGAAGCATGCAGTTAATATTATGTGTACCCACATTTTTTCACTTCATTGAAGCATGTTAGGAATATTGTATGCGACCTGACACACATTTTCGACTTCATTGAAGTGTGTGAGGAATATTGTGTGTGATCCACATTTTTAAATGACCAACAATGTGTTATTGGTAGGGTCCTCATATTTTGCTATAAAAAATCAGAATTATCTGAATTTAGGTGAGTGGTCCGCACTACCACCACTCACCCTGACAAACCTACCCAGAGCATTAATATGTATGTAGGACGATAGAAGTATTTTAAGAACTGATTGTGGGTGTGTGTGAAATATGAAATGAAAGAAAAAAATATATTTCCAATGAAGTAAATTATAATGACCACCCTTTTTTTGTGAAAACAGTAATCTTAAGAATCTATCCATAAAACTCAATACCCATCAGGGTCTCAGATTATATTGGTTGTATCAAAGCAAAGATTCCACCAGCAATTTTTATCTTCCGTAATGTAGATGAGTGAAGCAATTTTAAATGAGTCCAGAATTTTATGTTGTCTGTCCATGATTTTCTCTGTTTCTTCCCTACAGGATCATTTTTCTTTATAGGGAATGTTGGCATACATTCCAAACCATTTAATTTTACTATTGAAAGCTATGATTATTGTGAACCTGTATGAACTTTTGTTTTATATCTTATGCACACATTTGTGTATAACACTTGTATTCGAAGGTCTGTAACTGTCTCTTCATGTCTGCAGTGAGTGTCCAGCTCTCACAATATACTTTTGGTTATCAGAGAGGTATCGCAGGAGAAGTTTGGTAGCAAGTGAAGTCCACAGTTTATGGCTTTGCCGTGCTGTATCTTAGGTGAACGGTATAATTTATAATTTAATTCTCATTTCTTCTCTCCTTTTTTAATACTGATTGTCTCTCTATGTGATGTGTCCTTTGCAGAAAGTTTTCCTTACTGCCACTCTGTAAGCCTCACAGTTCTGTGTGAGCTGCCCAGCTTCTTCCAGTGTCATGTTCAGAAGGTCTTCGATGTCATGTGTCCATTGTAGCCTGGGTCTGCCTCTTGTTCTCTTTCCTGGAACTTTCCCCTCCATGATTAATCTTTCCAAACCATTGTGTCTTTTTATATGTCCAAAATATGTAAGTTTACATTTTTTGATATTTTTGAGGAGCAAGTCTTCTTCTATGTTCAGATCTTTGCTGACATCTGCGTTAGTTATTTTTTCTTTTTATGACATTCTTAGGACCTTTCTATAGCATTTCATTTCGAATGCGAATAATTTCGTTTCCATTGTCAATGTCATTGGCCACGACTCAAAAGCGTATGTTCCACTGGAAAGATGCAACTTTTAGTAGTTGTAACTTCATTTTTCTGTTTGCTCCTTGCCATAGATTTTTCATCAGTGCTATTTTTTGTAGTGCCATTGCTAATCTCTTTCTTATCTCTGCAGAGTAATCTCTGCCTTGATGATTGACCCTAGATATTCAAAGTTCTTTACATTTTCTAGTTGCTCTTTGTCAATGACTATTTTAGGTGTAATTTCATCTCTGCTTGCATGCATTATTTTTGTCTTTTTTGCATTGATGAAAAGGTTTTGAGCTTCACTATGATATTTGTCTAACATAATCATTTCTTCTAAACCTGTGGGGTTCCTTGATATTAGTGTGGTGTCATCTGCATACCTAATTTCTAGGATTTCGTGTCCTCCTATATTAAGTGGTTGAAACTTCATAACGTGAATCTTCTCGTACATTTCGAATGATGTTTTCTGCATAAATTTTGAAGATGTGGTGAGAGGATGCATCCCTCTCAGACTACTTTTTGAACCTCAAATCATTCAGATCATCTCAACGGATTCTCAAACTCTGTTGAGACGAATAAGCCTGTTGTTTCTGATAAATCATCTTAATGTGTGATATGAGATGTTTCCCATTATGTAACCCATGTTTCCCATTATGTTCCATAATTTCTGGTGTGTTACGCAGTCAAACGCCTTTGAGTAGTCAATGAAACATGTGTATATGTCTGCATTGAACTCTCTGCACTTCTCTATTATATTTCTCATGTTGAAGATACTGATCGTTTCCAATCTTTTGGCCATATTTCACTTTTCCAGATCTTAACACATAAGGCATGGTAGACTATGACACTGGGTTCTCCTCCTCCTTGTATCAATTCAGCTATTAATTTGTCACATCCGGTGACTTGTCAGTTTTTAAGTTCTTAATTGCTCAACATACTTCTTCTATGTTGGGTTCTGGCTCATGTTCTATTTGTGTTTGAGTCTGCGTCTATGTTTGGATCTTCATGCATTTCCCTATAGTATTCCCTACACCTATTCAGAATGTCTTTATTTTCTGTTTCCTGACCGAGTGGCTGGTTGAAATTTTGCTGTAACATTTTTTGCTTCTGTAAACATTATTCTGGTGTCCCTAAGTTCATGGAGTTGTTCAATTTCTTTACACTTGTTGTCGATATAGTTTTTCTTGTTCTGTCTAATTTTTCGCACAATTTCTTTAGTTTGTTTCTTGTATTCCTTTGTTTTTCATCTTTTAGTGATTTTAGTTTTTTTCAGTTGTTGATTAGTTGCAATGTTTCGACTGTGACGTAATCTCTTCTTTATGTCACTCATCAGTGTATATGAGCCTGTGCAGATGATAGTATTACATCTCTGATGTTTGCAAGTTCATATAGTGTCATCTCCTTTTGAATGGCCATCAATGTACTAAATGTGTTTTACGTGTCCACGCTGTATTCTGTTAGTATTGCTCTAGTGTTGTATTGGTCTGTTTTGTCTATTGTTTTCTGCAGTTTGTCATAGAAAACATTCTAGCTCTTGCTCTTCAGCTGCAGATATTGTAGCTTACACTTGAATTACTGTGATGTTTCGTGTTTTTCATTTCGTCTTATACTTATGATTCCACCAGCGTCATTTATTGGGTTTTATCCTGGCATAGATCTTACTGTCTCTTTGTTAAAAATTAAGCCTACTCCGCATTGTCCCCTCTTCTCTCTTCCTAAAAAAATTATATTTGTTCCCGTTGGTGTGAAATGCCCTTGTCCTTCCCATCTGTGTTCTGATATTCCCATATCTACTCCAGTTCTTTCCATCTCTCCCTGTACCATTTGAAGTTTACCTTGATACATGCTTCACACATTCCATGTGCCTATTCGTAGTTTGTTTCTCTTCTTTATACAAGTAAATTTAAGTAGGAAGCCAGAGGATAATATTTTTAAAATTCTTGAGACTAACGGGAATTGAACCAGTCCGTTCTACGGCACCAAATCGCCTAGCAACAATTGCACACGCGTTTTTCAGTACTTGACTAACCGCATCTCAAAAAAGATGCGATTTCATCAAGCCATTCAAATCGTGCACACAAAGTCACCCGAACGGACCAATCGAGACAAGGACTATTACAACAACAACAAACATCCCGTACAGGTATTGAAATATCCTCAGTAACAACAAACACATAACATAATATCCGTATTAGTTATACAAGGGCCGATAGGTCCTTCTCTTCTTTAGAGCATTGTCAGTGTTTTCTTTGATGGCACTGCTGTGCATAAGCAAACTCGTGGAGCCATATTTGATCTAGTGAGCTAGACAGGAGTATACCATATAGGATCCTGACCTTCCCAAGGGAAATGGGTGCTACTCACCATGAGGTACTATCCCTACATACTCCTGTCCTGCCTCTCGGCACACTGATGGTTAAGAATGAAAATCTAGGACATTATCCTAAAGCAATTTGTTGAAACAGAGGGTTAAAAACTGGGTCTGCCGAAGGTAAACTGTGATGCCAGGGACCCTAGTTATTGCTGAAAATGATGTCAACAATATGCCAGTCATCATTCAAGATTTATTCTGATACCTATTTCCTAGAGTTTGGTTGGCAAAGATTGAAAGTTAGAAATCACTAAAGTTGTTCTGGCGCTTACATAAATCAATAAATGATCCTGCAAAACACAAGGATATTCCAAACTTCCAGAGCACAGACCTCACCTGGTAGAACATGGAAGAAATTAAGGGTGCAGTTCTGCTTGCACATTATGTTTCAGAAATTGACTGATAGAGCAACGACTATATGTGCACAGGTCAAAACAAGAATTGAAAACAATTACAGTGGAATAGATCAAAGCTGTACTTTTAAAAGAAAATACAGCACCAGCATCAGATGCAGTTATGTATAAGAAACTAACCGGAACACAGATGAGGAATTGTATAAGAAACTAACCGGAAGACAGATGAGGAATTGGATGAACTGGCATTAATGTTTAATAGTAAGTTGGTAATGTTTTTTGCAATAATATTAATGTGTGTGTTGCTTTGTCTCTTAACCTCAACAGACAAGAGCGGAGAAGCATATATGAATGTATCAGATGTTTGAAAGCTTTCATGAATAATGCGGTGAGTGTTGCATTTGCTTCTTTCTATGTGATCTCTAACTGTTGTTCTAAGATGGGATTGAAAAAATATATGTCCCATAGGTCAAAATACAGCCAGTCGTCATGTTTATTGCCCGCCGGGCTAATTTAAATCTATTATATGCACTGGCTCACGAGCTTAGAGAATATCACTTATTGCGTCAAAGAATTTTTAAAAAGTGTTCACTGACCGAAAAAGGTTGCCCACCTCTTTTCTATGATCAAGATAAAAAAAATTTGCTTTCTAAATTTTGCATCATAATTTTGTAGCATTCCAATATCTTATTAAAAAATATTTTTGTGTTGATTTTTGCCAAATATGACATTGACCTAATTATTTATATTTGATCAAGTAGATATTAATCTTTAGCATGCTGTGTTGACAAACCGGTGGAAGCATATAGCCCGAAATGTGTCATTTCTTGACACGAATGGCAAAATCATCTGCCCGATTCGGTAAACCCGAAATCGAACGAAAACTTCGAGTTTGGTAACAGAATGTTTTGGCAACATTGAGAAGAGAATTTATCTAACTTCCTGTTTCTATTGTCAAAATGACGAAAGACGATAGTGTTTGATTATGGAATGGAAATCCGAGCAAACTTTAAGAGCAATTAATCTGACCACATCGGTACGATGCCATGATGATGGATCGGTTTTATAGACCTTTATTTCATCGTATTTCGAATAAAATAACCTTGAATCGTGGCTTGAATCATGGATTATTAGGTTTTTTTAGTTTCACAGCAGTGAATATACAGAATGCCGTGTTGGTTTGGGGACTTGTACATTTGATATCGAATATTTTGAAGTTGCAGAAAAAATAACTCTAGGCCTAAGCTCAAAGAACGATTTTACTGCAAATCTACATGTTTTATACAGTTCCCCCGGCTATATTTTGATAATTTCGCAGTGAAAGAACATAAATACAACAGATTTGCGTGATTTAGTTTACAGTGTTGCCAAGGAATTCGATATGTAAGGTAAGTTATTCTTTTTTCTTATTTTTTTCCTCTTTATTTGTTATAAAATATATGTTTTTTGTGAAAAACGTCTTTACCACTTTCTCATACGTCTGGTATCACACACACACATACATAAATTACACCAATATATGCATAATTCAATTCTTTATTTATATGTGCAAATATTATTTAAATATCTCTAACAACCAAAAAATTATCACATTTTCAAAACAGTCACCATCAATAACGCAAATTTTCAAAAAAGAATCCGGTGGCAGGGAGACGTTTCATATTTTTTAATCTGGCTTGCTAAAGGTTAAGCATCTGCTTGCGCCAAGGCGACATTACAGTGAATCGAGTTTATCATACTTTTCCATCATCGATTTATTCAGTGAAATCATTATTTATTACGAATTCAAGGTGGAAATCAAGAAAGGTAAGAACTTCAATTTGTTTATTTAGAATAGACACGAGGTGCCACAATGTTCTCACTATGTAAAATATATAATATTAAACAGCTTACATTGTTTGCTGTTCGACATCAAAAATACAGTAGGTCTAGATCGAGATAGGTCTAAATTTGACTTTATCACTTTCTCACACGTCTCGTATCACACACACAAACAAAACTTACACCAATATATGCAGAATTTAATTCTTTATTTATATGTGCAAATATTATTTAAATATCTGTAACAACGAAAAAGTTATCGCGATTTCAAAACAGCCACCGACGATTGCACAACATTTGTGAAAACCAATTCCGCTGCAGTCAACGGCAGAGGAGAATATTACGTAATTGTATACTAGCATGCTGAAGGTTAATATCTTTTTTTTTTTTAGGTATGTATAGTTTTTCCTATTTTAACTATTACAGCTTAAAATATACTTGTTTGCTAAGTGACCTGTGGTTAAAGATCCCCTTTTTTTAAAAGGTAGTTTATACAATGTTTCTCACATTTCTTCATACCATCATCCTGTTTCATATCAATTATCTCCTTTATTTTTTTTAATTTTTCATTCTCTATTACATACAGTAAACAATATTAAATCAAGGAAAAGTACAGACAGAAATTTAGAAATTTTTAAATGTTTATATTTTATTTTTTAAACAGTTACAGCATGTGCAATGACTCACAGAAGCTTACCGTAGCACTGAATAAGAATAATAGTGCCCATGATTGAGATAGAGTTTGTTTTTTATAAATATAATTTCTCAATTTTGTTTCCTTTCTTATAGTTACTAAGTTGCAAGTAGCTTCAATTTTTGCGTGTACCTCATTTGAATCAGTGTTTCCTATTACTTCACTCTGCCTCACCCCTTATTACCCCTTGACTCTAGCATTTACCTGAAGTGTCTTACACCCACCTTGAGAAACTCTGGTTGAATGCATGTTTAAAGACTTCTTATGTATTTCAAATTGACAATTAGTACTGTTATTCAAGAAGTAATATATAAATGATAAAATGATAATGATCTGTTCTTATTTATGGAGTATCATTTGCTGATTGGTTGATGGAGTATCATTTGCTGATTGGTTGATGGAGTATTATTTGCTGATTGGTTGATGGAGTATCATTTGCTGATTGGTTGATGGAGTATCATTTGCTGATTGGTTGATGGAGTATCAAAGATTAAATTGAGTGTTTGAGCTTAAAAATAGTTTTTCCAGCAGAAGACGGATGTGTCGGGCCATTGGCGCAAATAAAATGGTGACACAACGCATTTCCATTCTCTGGACTACATCCTGCTGGAAATCTAGTAGAACAATGGTCTTGCTACAAGGGAGATCCAGCAGGAGTTTGAGAATGAACGATGAAGAAGAAGAAAATAGTTTTTGATCTTTAGTCTATATTAATTATGTTATAGATTTCTGTTTATTGATGTTTTGTGATTTCAGTTTGGTCTTAAAAGAATCTTGGAACATAGGGATGCTTTAACTATCATGTCTAGGACAGTAGACTCTGCAGATCCACCAACAATGCTTGAAGCTGTTCGCTGTTTGGCTGCCATTTGTCTAGTGCCACCAAATGGGTATGGTATTATTCGGACATTTGTCACTTATCAGAAATTATGTATATAGTGGGAAAGCTGACATTAAAATCAAGTAACTGGTATCTGATTGTAAAGATTGGTTTTTTGCACTGTTTTGAGGGGGTTGAGATTGGTTTGGGGGTTTCTCTGGTATTTTGAGAGAAAAAGCATTGTTGACAGGTGTAGTTCTAACAATATGACAACCTACAGTGTGGAGATTGAAGAAGTTATAGAAACCCTTTAATGGGTAACTAAAACAGATTGTCAAGGTTTTTTTGTTAGACTTGCAATCAAATGAGATACACACTGAATAGTTGAGAGATGAATGGGTGAATCCATTGCATCTTCACACCTGCAGGAAATTGTGTTGACCTACGCACTAGTCATTATAGTATACAGGATAAGGAGGGAGCTGATAAACTGGCTTCAGAAAGAGGGGGGGCATGTGGTTGGCAAGCCCATAGATAAGCTTTGAATATGACATTTAGTACTAAAAACAAGCAAAGAAAGTGGAAAATTACCTTTTCTCCCTCTTCCTTTAAAAAAAGTATTCCTTTTAAAATAAAGCACAGAAAATTTGAAACAGATTGATCTTTAAACCCTTTACCAGAGACTTATCTATGCCCTTTTTGGTTGGTCAGATGATTATGGATAAAAGAAACATAGTTTTTCTTTTATGAGCACAACCAGGATACAATTAATGAGGCTTTTGGTATAAGATTTTGCATAGAGTAGGAAGTTTGAGGAGAGTAATGCTGGAGTTCCTTGTTAACAATTTAACCAATCACATGCCAATGATCATTTATTGCTATCCAATTGGTGTGGTTATAAATATGTTTCAAATAATTGAGATTCATGTGTAAAATTCCAAGATTTCTTCTGCAACTGTTTAAAATCATAGTGATGAATCATTTAGTGATGAATCATTTAGTGATGAATCATTTAGTGATGAATCATTTAGTGATGAATCATTTAGTGATGAATCATTTAGTTAACTGAGATGATGATAGAAGCCCACAAAAATATGAGTTTGTCACTCTTGTTTAGTATACCTGGCACAGAGCTTGTCACTCTTGTTTAGTATACCAGGCATGGAGCTTGTCACTCTTGTTTAGTATACCAGGCATGGAGCTTGTCACTCTTGTTTAGTATACCAGGCATGGAAATTGTCACTCTTGTTTAGTATACCTGGCACAGAGCTTGTCACTCTTGTTAAGTATACCAGGCATGGAGTTTGTCACTCTTGTTTAGTATACCAGGCATGGAGTTTGTCACTCTTGTTCAGTATACCAGGCATGGAGTTTGTCACTCTTGTTCAGTATCCTAGGCATATATACAAACACAGACTTATGTAACCAAGGTGACATATCTGGCCTTTGAATGACAGCTGAAGCTCCCACCCCTTTGCTTAACATCAAGTGTTGATACTATGAATCATCATTCACCTGGGGATAGACAATAGTTTCATATATCAGGCATGGAGTTTGTCATTAGTGTTTCCTATACCAGGTATGGTGTTTTCCATTATTGTTTCCTATACCAGGTGTGGAGTTTTCCATTATTGTTTCCTATACCAGGTGTGGAGTTTGTCATTATTGTTTCCTATACCAGGTGTGGAGTTTTCCATTATTGTTTCCTATACCAGGTGTGGAGTTTTACTTTCAAATCTAGATATGTTTCTCTAGTATTATTTTTACTGAGATGGTTTTCCAGAGTTTTTGCAAGTACTGGAAGAAGTTCAAAAGAAATAAGAAGCAGAACAGGGCAGGAAAAAACAACATTTAGAAAAATGAAAAATATGTTATCTTATATGACCTTGTCATTAGAGGTGAGAAATAGAGAAAGAATTCTGCAGTGCACTAACACATGGATGCGAGTCTTGGACAATAAACAAACTGGAAAGTGGGAAATTAGAGGCAATAGAGATGTGGTTCTATAGAAGAATACTGAGAATGGAGTGCCAGAAAAGCTAATGGAGAGGTGCTGAGTCAAATGTGAAACAGACCTTAATCAAAAATATAAGAAAGATCTTTTTTTGACCACTTCATGAGACAGGCAGGTTTGGAGAACATAGTCACAACAGGCAAGATGAAGGCAACAGAGAGAAGGCAACAACGTGAGAAAATATTGGATAGTTTGACAGCCTGGCATGGCAGGGAAACAACAACGATCTTGATACACAATACTAGGGATGGAGAGCCATGATCACCTACACCAGCCGGCATGGCACCTGATGATGATGATAACTGTTTCACTTAATGTGAAGGTTTCACACAGTGTGACTGTTTCACTCAATATCATGATCTGCACAGTCTTCTACTTTGAATGGGACTTTGCTATGGCTTTCTTGGAATCTCAAGGTATGATGCAGACAAACTAGTTGATTCCCTCCTTACAGCCCAGGCATGGGTCTTCAGCAGGCTTCACCACAGCGGAGATGATATAGTTTTACAGTTAACCCCACACTCAACATCCACAGTCTCCTCTTGTGACATAAATGACGGTTGGTTGTGTTACTATTATTTGCTTACCTTTCAGGCCATAACTCTCATATCAGGGAGATAACTGTATCATAATTTAATTTTGCAGACTTGATAAAACCTTGGAGGGAATAACAATTGCTGCAGAAGAAGCAAACCAGGATAGATTTTGGCCAATCATTGATGGCTTACAGATGATGGATAATCCATCCATGCAGGTGAACTGTAGTTCTATATTTTAATCAGATTTCTATTTAGCAGCACCAATAGTTTCATTGAACAATAATTATTTCTCCTTCATAGTTTGGTTGTTGTTTATCAGATGGTTGCTGATCCAGCTGTCCATTAGCTCATGCCCTTTGACCCAGTAAAGCAACTGGGTTAACTAAAGACCCATGCCTGGGCTGTAGGGAGGAAATCAACTCCTTTGTCTGCAGCATATCTTGAGATTCCAACTGTGCAGATCATTACATTGAGTGAAACAGTCATCATCGGGTGCCATGCTGGCTGGCGTAGGCGATAAAACTGGTATTTATAATGAATTGTATGATTCACTTCTTCTTTTAGAAATCTGATAATGACTGTTTGAATGACCTGTAGGGTTTGCTTCAGGTCATCCATAGAGCCTCTTAAATTAAAAGCAGAATCTACATGGCATATTTTCTCCATCAATAGAACATTCTTGAAGAATGCTGCTGTTCCTTGGCTAAGACCACAAGTGCATACATTTGTCTCCATAATTATAGTCTTTCTGTAAATAAGACATCTCATTCTGCTGTATCCTATCCTGTTCAAAAATAATATAATTTTTGAATATTAAAAAATATAATATAATATATATATATATGTTACATAGGGGGAATCAGAATTTAAGAAAGGTAGGGCATGGTAATACAAAGATTGGGAAACACTGGTTTAAATGAAGGAATAATTCCCTCTAAAAGCATACTTGCATCTAAACAATATATCAGTCAAAGCCCATAAACTGGTGAATAAAGTTCTACATGCTAGTGAAGTCAACTCAGGATATAATTTGAATATGGAAATATATACTGGAAGAACAGAGATGTTATGCTTATAGAACTGAGTGTTGTTGGTTGTATCATCAGAATTCTGAGTTCAGAGGGATTAGTAAAAAAAATAGACCATATCATTGTCATGGGTAGGTTTTAAAACAAGTGTTACTCTGACAAACTATACAATCAATATGGTACATTTGCAGTTGGCTGCAAGGGGAAATAGGAAATTTTCCCCAAAAAAAGAAAGAAGAAAATGGTCAGGAGAATATCAGCAATTTGTTTGACTGGAGGAAGCTATAAAACATTTAGTATGTTCATGGGTGAAATCTGTTTGTCCCATACTGGCATTTACCAGAATAGCGGCAATAAAAAGGGTGGAACTGTATTGATGTACCGCACAGCCTGGAAAATGTTGACTTCCACAAATTTATCCACACTCTTCAGGCAAAAACATTTGTTTTGTGTGTGCTTTTAAATTTAATAAACATATCAGTGACTTTTCAACCATGGCATACAAGGAGAAAAATAAAGGAAAGATCAAATTTTGGTACAGTTATTGCACCATTTATATGCCTAAAGGAACAGTCTACAGGCTGGGAGGACTGGCGATCATAAGGTCAGTCAATATTCTATAACAGAATATAATTGTATGTCTTATTTCTTTTAAAAATAACTAAGATCTGTTGAGGTGTCCTTTTTGTGTTTTTTTTTGGCTCCAAAGCACAGGGGAAAGTATTTCTAACCTTTAGCACACTGCTGGAAAACTGTGTCGCCAACAGTTTTCTATTTATAAACAACCGTCTGGGACTTGATCACCTGTTGAAATAACAACTGCTCCTATGGTTCATCCAGCCACCTGGAAGTATGGTACCGGGGCTCATGATCTGGGAAGGTCAACAAACGGTGCCAATGCTACCAGGCAAGTGCGGCAAATGATGCTAATCAAGCGGTTTCTGGTCAACCACTAACTAGACAGCTGAACACTTATGAGAAACCGTGTGCTGTGACACTAGTTCAGTAACTCATATTACCTTTAACTCAGTCTTATAGTTGCTTGTGCATTGTTCAAATTTGTATTTTTGTGATAGTCAATAATATGTTACATTTCCTAAAATCAACTGTTTTATGTTTCAGGTGGCTTGTATGCAGTTAGTTAATGCTATTGTCAGTACGCCTGATGACCTAGATTTTCGTATGCATTTAAGAAATGAGTTTATGCGTACAGGCCTGAGAGACCTCATTGGGGTAATTGTTTTTTATTGTTTGTGTATAACAATTTCTTGTGTAATTTGAGCATGTTAGCTTGAATATGTTGTTACTGTTTTTGCTATTGTTTTTCCTAGCACATCTGATTTTTTACATGTGTTTTTGAGATGCGTTTGTATCTGTAATTTTGTCTCTTGAATAAACTGCACTGTTTTTTTATAGCTCATACAGAGGTCCTCTGAGCTTTGATTTTAGTTTGCATGTGTAACATTTATGTAGGTTGTTTAACATTTACCTTTGATGTGTAACATTTATGTAGGTTGTGTAACATTTACATTTACCTCTGATGTGGTGCATTTATATAGATTGTGTAAAATTTACCTGTTATGTGGAATATTTATGTAGGTTGTGTAACATTTACCTCTAATGTGTAACATTTATGTAGGTTGTGTAACATTTATGTAGGTTGTGTAACATTTATGTAGGTTGTGTAACATTTACCTCTAATGTGTAACATTTATTTAGGTTGTGTAATATTGACCTCTAATGTTTAACATTGTCATAATGATTATATAGGTTGTGTAAAATACTGTCCTCTAATATGTAATATCTATGTAGGTTGTGTAAAATACTGTCTTCTAATATGTAATATCTATGTAGGTTGTGTAACATTTATGTATTTTGTCTATCATTGGTTTAATTTGTAATCTTTCATCTCCTTAACATCACAGTCTTTGAATGTACAAGCAGATGAGGAGTTGAAGACCCATGTTCACATTTTCCATGAGCATAAAGAGGAAGATCTGGAGGAGTTCTGTCATCGCTATGACAACAACAGGATCGAACTTGAATATCCTTACCATATATAAACTTAACCTTTATCACCATGCATTAAATTTGTGTTATTTTCTCATTCCACTGCAGTCAGTTTGTTTTCATCACGCATTCATGGAGGGTATTTGGAAAACACAATAACTTTTTCAGTTTTGGAGCTTTTTGTATAATTTTTTTTAATGGAAATAAACGGAAGGATATTGAATGTAATGATGTAAGCTGGTGCATGTGTCATATGTGAGAAAATAGTGATGAAAAATGCACACACAAAAAACACAAATATATAAGTGACTTACCTATTCTTGTTCGATATATTGAATGCTGGATATAATGTTGCTAAATGTCTATGCCTATTCTATTTCTGATGTCATGTCATAACCAAACTAACATGTTCATAATATTCTCTGTGAAAATAAATGAAAGACATCAATCTTACTAACATTATCAGGTAGGAGTAATGGTCCTACAACTTCAGAAAAGTTGCAAAGTCAGAGATCATTGTTACCTAATGGGGCACTATCATTCAACTACATCCACAATATTTTTATTATACACAGTCAACAAAGAACTGCTGTCATAATCTTCAGCTATCTGGAACTAACAAATAATATCTGCATCCGTAAAACCAAGAAATACTTTGTCATTGAAATCAGAAATATATTCCTAAAAAAATGGACAGCATTTTGAATGATTTTGATGGATTGTAGAGTAAAAATCACTAAAACTCTAGATCAAGTCATCTTAAGACTGGACAGGATTAAGATTCTCCACACTCAAACAAAGTGCTGAGAATAGAGAGAGAGGCATGACAGAAATTTTGTTTGGATGTTTCCACTATGATCCTGAATGGTTATGGATTTAATGAATTAATAAATAACATTGTTTTGTTATTATGACACATCCACACAGATCTCTCTCTCTTGACATTTCCTTCTCACTTATGGTATTTGTCTTCTTTCTGCACTCAATCATTAAGGTTAAAGTCCTTAACTGTTGCTATTGACCCAACTGCATGCTTCAGTGTAATTCTTAACACAGTCCGGAACACGGTAGCTGAGCCCTACTTTCTTTCAATACTGCAACATCTCTTGACAATCAGGGATGACATCTACGCAAGGTAATAGTATAGACATCTAGCAATATAAGGTGTCTAGATACTAATGGTATAGTTAACTCAAACATCAAAATTAATATCAAAAGTAGAACATAATTTCCTGCTTATCGCAGTTTAGCATCATATGTTAAGTTTAGCTGTTTGTGATCTGATATTTTCTGAACTCATTGCTCTGTTCTGTAGTAATTTAAAATCAGCCTGGTGGACCTTTTAAAAATGGCTTAACTGGCCATATTTTGGTCAACTACTGTTGAGGCGGCTGAGTACTTATATGTAAAATTTGCTAGTTTTTTAGTCTCATTCATAACATAACTTCATTTATTATAAATATTCCCTTGGTTAATTCCCCTAGACCACAGTACTATAAATTGATAGAGGAGTGTGTAACCCAAATTGTTCTTCACCGGAGTGGATATGATCCTGATTTCAGTGCTACAAAACGATTCAGGATTGACGTGGAGCCTCTGATAGGTGAGTTCAGGGCATGTTTTGTTCTCATGATGTACACCAGGGTTCCTCTTCTGCGTATATTCTCAAACCCTTGCTGCTGATTATTAGGATGCAGTCTTGAGAATGGAATGTGGTCATAGTTTTTGGCTTGGCTGTGATATCTGAGATTTTTGGCCTGACACATCTGATTTTAGTGTGGCTTTTGGATCACCTTGACTATATGGGATGAGACAGCCAACCTCACCCTCAAACCTCCTTAGTTGCCTTCTATGACAGGTCAAAGTGTTGCTATTCTTTGCTATTTTTTGGGCCCTGTAACACGTGTGGGTTCTATCACCAGAATATAGAAGTTTTAATGCCAATACAAGTAATAACCGGGCACCTACAGTGAAGAATGAGGATTATGTTTATCCAGTTAGAGACCATCCTCATTACACATAGGTACTTCAGTCTCCCACTGAGTATATCTGCAATTACATAATGGCAAACAGTTTCATTTCTATGTTGGCTAACAAACAATCTTTTCAACCCATATTGATGCTCATTTCTGGCAATGCAACATTTCAAGCCTAGGGCTTTTATTCTAAACATGGGAAAGAATCATCACCCTCATATTAATTTACTTATATTATCTGTGCAGTTTCTCATAAGTAGTTACAGTGGCATAACTCATATGTCTATCTGCTCCCTCATTGCTTAAAATGCCTAAATGACCCCTATTATATATTACTATTAGAGAAGAGAGTGGAGCTTTTGCTGTAGTTACAAGCAGCATGATAATAGAAATTATGACACTGACCAGGGCCTTGAACATGATGCAAAAAGTGCAACTCTTGTCTACATACTCTGCGACTCAATGAGCATGATAAAAAAAAATACAGGCAGACTGTATTTGTGATGCTGTGGGGTGGTCGAAGTTAGAGGTTGTCACATTTATTTTTGTGCCTGGTCATTTGCAGGTGTTCAAGGTAATTAGATAGCTGGTAGATTGTCATGTTCTGCCACTCTATCGAATGGCAAGGCAATGGATCATGTTGACTTATTGAACTCTAAAGATAAGTTCCCTTATCTGGTCAGCAAACTATTAATAATGATGTTGTTACTATATTTATATCTTCTGAAACTCTATACAGGTTACTTGTCAGGAAATTCTAAATTTGAGGACACAGTTGCTGATAAGAGTCTAGCAGATATGACGATCAAACTCGACACTGCCTTAACAGCTAAACAAGAAGCTGAGGCTAAGGCAACAAGTCTAGAAGGCAAAGTCCAACAATATGAGTTGGAACTGACACAATTGAAAGAAGAGGTTAGTCAATCTTATTTCTCTGTCTCTCTCTCTTTCATATTTGAGAGAAATGTTTTGTTTGATGCAAGATTAAACTAGATAAGCTTTGACAGGTCTCATGGCTGTGACATTTGCTGTTTTTCTGTGTTTGTTTAGTTCACACATTTAGAGTTGTAGTGATGCATTTTAAGCTGGGATAAGATATAAGGGTCTCTTATACAGAAGACATGCAACACATTTAGATATCCAGAGAAAAAGAATAATGACATATTGATAGCACATACCTAGAACAGAACATGTTTCATATGTGGTGTCTCTGCAAAATATAGAACATCAGATGGCAGGATAACAGAGAAAATCATTCAATGCGATAAGATTTCATCCTGTTATTTGACTCTTAGAAATACATGTTTAGGATTGGTGTCACCATGTGAAAAGAATGTCAAATGATTGCATTTCCTAGGAAATACCCATCAGTAAGCCCTTATATCAGCATCAGGTTCTGTCTCCACATTGAATGTCGGCTACAAAGGATCTCCAACAATTAATATCTCTTGCCTTGGTAGTGCACTCTGCTAGACTATCTTTTCTATCTCATAATGTTTCCCTCCCACTAGTATCTCTGCCTACCTCTTCTCCACCCCTTCATTCTACCTTCAACCTTTCTATCAGGATAGATTTTTGTTTAAAAATTGGTGTACCTTCATAATTTACATAGTTTGCATTTTGAATTCTTGTCTTGATCTCTATGTCCATTTTTTGTCGTTTGTAAAAATGCTCCCAAGATATTTAAATTCCTTACCTGTTTTGGTAATTGATCATTTCTCTTTATGTTGATTGTATTGGGTTCTCTGCTTATAGACATCTGTTATTTCTGTATTGATGTTGTGATGTGTGCAGCTTTCACAGAGCTAGGATTGAGGCAGCTAATAGAATGACACTGTCAAAACATATATATATATATATATATATATATATATATATATATATATATATATATATATATATATATATATATATATATATATATAAAGTGTCCTTTCAACTCTTTTGTATGGATTAGAATGCTGTAGAAGAGGCTTTCACAGCCTGGTGCTCATGAACATCTGTGCTCCGATTACATGTGGGAGGTGCTTGACATCTGAAATGGTTGAGAACCCCTGGTATAGGACAAGAACAAGGCATATCTAAACTGTCCACCTTCCACACCAAATTCTTTGGCAAATTAATATAGACCAAAAATATTTTTTGGCTAAATGCAGTCTTAAGTTGTCACAAATGCACAAAAATTACTTTAGAAGTTGTTGGATGTTTTGGACCATTGGCAAAAAAGATTGTGACATAAAACATATCTGTTTTCTGGACTACATCCTGCAGGAAATATAGTATGACCATTGTCTTGCTACAAGAGACCTCCTGTAGGAACTTAAGAATGAATGTTTAGACACAAAAATTGTTTCAGCCAGCAGACCTTTATCAGGATGGGGACAAAAAGATAAAAATGAAAAATTCCAACATAATACATGGAATGCAGTAATGCAAGTTAGCAGAAAAATAAATCGGAGTAAAGTACATGTCACAAAAATGTCTTTATTTTCTTCTCTTTTAAAAGTATAGAGCATATCATTGTACAGTAGAAATATGATTATCCGAATCCAAAGTAACCGAATCCCCAATTATCTAAATCAATAGAAGGTGGTACTGCTAGTAGAACATAATTGAAAATAATACTCACGTGGAAGACAGGTAATGAAGTCCTACTGAATGACGACTAACACACTACACACTATCACTAACGGATGTAAATATAGTACATACAACAAAACAAAACACAGAATATAATCATACAAATGACAATACACAGGACAAAGTAGACGTTAGTGACCAATATGCCTTTTTCAAGATACGGACATAACATACAAACATAAAAAAAACCACAAGTAGAAATGAATGCGTATCCGAGTGAAATATAGTAGTTAGATAGATACCGGAAGCATACGAACAGGAAGTACACAAAGACGATAATACAGGTGGAACGAGAGGAACATAACGATGACGTAACAAAGACCAATACGACCGAGAACTAAGCGAAAGAGTGGTCGGAATTGAGTCCAAATGGCTTGATGGTACCCAACTCGAAAATGATATGATTTTCTAGGGCATACCTAGATCTATCATCGGTGGTGCAGGATCTGATGGCAGTGATCTGAATGTCAATGACACCACGGTGGCCATCGCCATTGAAGTGATTAGCCACAGGAGTGGGTGTTCTGTGTTTGATAGCATGCAGGTGGTTACAGAAGCGGTTGCTCAGTCTTAGGCCAGTCTCACCGATATATTGCTTACCACAGCGTTTACATATGATCACGTAAATAACATTACGGGATTCACATGTAAAGGCCTCATCGATTTTTTAATTTTTTTTTATGTGTAAGCTTCTTTTTATTTTCCCAATTGTTTCACTGGCTTGATTTGTGATTATTATTATTTGTAGTTTCTCGTCATTATGTAGATGATGCAGGACGCCATCTTGCGATTATTGATGAAAGTTGACTGCATGCACATTTCTCTTTTTCATGCATTTTATCTTGTATTTGTATGCATGTAACTAAAAAATATCAGTTTTCCTCCCTCAGATAAAGCAAGGTATTGGTGACAACATTAGCAAAGTACTAGTCAGGAGTCCTGCAAATAAAAACAGTGGAATACCTCCTCCTCCACCACCACCACCTCCTCTACCTCCTGTAGGTGGACCACCACCTCCACCCCCTCTATCCGGCATTGGTTCTCATTTACCATTAAAACATGTGCCTCCATTCCCTGACATGTATTTTGCATCCCCATCCTCCGATCAGTTGCCCTTTGGAATGGTCCCCAAAAAGACATACTCAACAAGCACACAGACAAAGAGACTGAACTGGAATAAAGTAAGTTTCAGAACAAAATCTGTGCCATATTTCTGACTTTGATTGATAACATTTACCAAACTTCTGTTTGTTTGTTTGCACTCTCAAATAACAAACAAGATTATATATGTGTGATTTAATTAAAAGAAATATGTGGGCTATGGTTTATGTTGTGTCATAGACACCTAGCACATCCGTTGTTTGCATATCCTTTGCTCATGTGGGCTTCCCTGACTTGTAACAGCCTTCTAATTTGCTGATAGATGTGTACAGTGTATCAATTCTATGCTATAACAGTTTATCACCTACTGTGATCATGGGCTTTAGATGTTAAGTCCCTGTGATAGCTTCCAGGATGCAAATGGTAGATAGGGAATTGGACTTTTATTGGATTCATCTTGTACGAGACCTTCAGCTGTCATTGAACAGATCTTGAGTAATTAGACATTTCACATTAAAGCAACGCTCAGAATAGCATTTATGAATGAATTTAAATCAACAGGCTTAATTGCACAAGACCTGTATTCCTTGGCAACTGACTGACAGGCATGGAGAACTATGACTTCTGCCCTATGTGCCAAACTTGGCAAAAGAGGCACTGACTGACTGTGCCAACAAATACAAAACTTTTACACATCTGTAATCCTGGTTGCGGTATAGGAAATGTTTAACAGTAGAACTGGACCAGGCTTAGTTTGCCCTCTTAGATGTTTCATTCACCAACATTGTGACGCATGTGGCTGCATCTGTGGGTCTCACCAATGGCCCACTAGACATACCACCCTAGCAACAGAAAACCTTAGTGGATGACATGCCGTTATATTGAGGTTATCTTCTTAGAGAATCTTCATGGCACGTCATCTATACAATTATGCTTTTATTTTGTTGTTGAATTGTGTTTCATGTTTACCTGGTTGAGAGGGAGCCATAGATGTACTGTGCAGCACTGGGGAGGAGGAAACTGACAGCTTTTCCTATGGCTGAAACCCATCATAGAGGCACAGTGACTCAGGACGTGACAATCCTTTTGACTTGAACATTTGGTTGCATGCCTGGAGCAATAGAGAAGTTCGGCATAACCAGTAGTCAATTGGTGGCGGAGAATGAGCACAGTGAACCCTATCTTGGCTACAGTGGCTAATATAAATAACCAAATGGCCAGAGGGTGTCCGACAAAGTGGATGGTGCCGCAGTAACCTAATGAACAAATAGTAATGCAAAATGATGTAAAAAGGTTACTAAAACACTTACCTAGCCTATTAATAAAAATATATTTTTAAGAAAAAAAAACAAAAAACATACAATAAAACTAAACAGGACAATTCTCAACGTATCGGCTCAAATTGAACCTTTTTCAAGAGACAAACAACAGAAAACGACAAAATAAAAAAATAAATAGATGTCTATATTTCATCAAGCCCTCGTCTCCATAATAGCGCAGGGATGGCAACGCATCTAGTCAAGGTGAAAATGCGTGCATTCATTATAGACAAACCGAAAGTGGGAAATTAGAGACACTATAGATGAGTGCAAGAATAATAAAAGAAAAAGATAAGAAAAATACCCCTTTTGTCACTCTATCAGACAGGCAGGTTTTAAGAACATAGTCACAACAGGCACGACTGAAGGGAACAGAGACAGATGGGGACGTGAGAAAATATTCATGTGACAACCTAGCAAGGCTTGGAAACAACGATCCTGATAACAATACTGTGAACAGAGAACCATGGTCACCTACGCCAACAAGAATGGCATATGACAATGATAGATGAGTAATGATGAGGTTGTGTGGTGGTGGGGTGAGTGGGTTTGGGGAAGGAAGGATAGAAGAAGAATCAACATTTGAAAACGCATGGAATGAATGTGAAACCAAATATAGACATAAACATATATATAAAACCAAACCTAAACATACATAGAAATGTAAACACACACCAAGAGTCAAGAAATAAACACATAACAAGATGGACACAGATGTGTGAAGGATACCCACACAAAATGCACAGGCATGTAAATGTATCCACACACAGGAAAGGGCTCACACCAGAATAGGTATACACATTGACACAGAATGGAGATACGTGCATTAACATAAAAAAGCGCTCACATAAATATACATATATATATGTATACACAAATATGAACATTCATGCACATAAACACTTTCTCGTATAAATAATAACATGAACATTCATACACATAGAAACATATACATATATTAATGTAAATATAAACGTTCGTTCACATAAAGATAATGCTATAACAACTGCATATGTATACATACAAATGTGTGGCCCAAAGTAATTGTGTGGATACATAGAACCATGTAAAACGAAATGCATATACAAATAACTATATATGTGTGGGCACCCATCGAAGAGACAACTGCAATAAAAACGAGGAAATCAAAATCTAAATATGTAAATGATTTAACAATAACAAAATGGCAGAGTACAAAATAATCACATATTGACATACACAAACGAAAGAAGACATAAAGGAATTATATAGAAGAACGGCAAACATGGTGAGACTGGTAGACGTTTAGCTGATAGATTCGCCGAACATCTGAGAGATATCACGAATCATCGTGACTCCCCAGTGGCTAATCATTTTAACAGCCCGTCACATCATGGTAGCTCTGATGTCTCTGTAACCGGTTTGTTACGTTGTTATACCGGTGACCGGCAACGTCAGTCCTTGGAATATCGTCTCATTTGTCATATGGGAGTCTTGCAACCAAACGGAATGAACATTAAGCACCGTTTTGTTTGAGTTACCCACCTTTTCTTTATACCCTCTACTCCCGTATTGCACTGATTCTTGTAATTATTTGTCTTTGTACACTTTCGTGAATAATTATTATTTTTGTGTTTGCCGTTCTTCTATATAATTCCTTTATGTCTTCTTTCGTTTGTGTATGTCAATATGTGATTATTTTGTACTCTGCCATTTTGTTATTGTTAAATCATTTACATATTTAGATTTTGATTTCCTCGTTTTTATTGCAGTTGTCTCTTCGATGGGTGCCCACACATATATAGTTATTTGTATATGCATTTCGTTTTACATGGTTCTATGTATCCACACAATTACTTTGGGCCACACATTTGTATGTATACATATGCAGTTGTTATAGCATTATCTTTATGTGAACGAACGTTTATATTTACATTAATATATGTATATGTTTCTATGTGTATGAATGTTCATGTTATTATTTATACGAGAAAGTGTTTATGTGCATGAATGTTCATATTTATGTATACATATATAAATGTATATTTATGTGAGCGCTTTTTTATGTTAATGCACGTATCTCCATTCTGTGTCAATGTGTATACCTATTCTGGTGTGAGCCCTTTCCTGTGTGTGGATACATTTACATGCCTGTGCATTTTGTGTGGGTATCCTTCACACATCTGTGTCCATCTTGTTATGTGTTTATTTCTTGACTCTTGGTGTGTGTTTACATTTCTATGTATGTTTAGGTTTGGTTTTATATATATGTTTATGTCTATATTTGGTTTCACATTCATTCCATGCGTTTTCAAATGTTGATTCTTCTTCTATCCTTCCTTCCCCAAACCCACTCACCCCACCACCACACAACCTCATCATTACTCATCTATCATTGTCATATGCCATTCTTGTTGGCGTAGGTGACCATGGTTCTCTGTTCACAGTATTGTTATCAGGATCGTTGTTTCCAAGCCTTGCTAGGTTGTCACATGAATATTTTCTCACGTCCCCATCTGTCTCTGTTCCCTTCAGTCGTGCCTGTTGTGACTATGTTCTTAAAACCTGCCTGTCTGATAGAGTGACAAAAGGGGTATTTTTCTTATCTTTTTCTTTTATTATTCTTGCACTCATCTATAGTGTCTCTAATTTCCCACTTTCGGTTTGTTTATAATGAATGCACGCATTTTCACCTTGACTAGATGCGTTGCCATCCCTGCGCTATTATGGAGACGAGGGCTTGATGAAATATAGACATCTATTTATTTTTTTATTTTGTCGTTTTCTGTTGTTTGTCTCTTGAAAAAGGTTCAATTTGAGCCGATACGTTGAGAATTGTCCTGTTTAGTTTTATTGTATGTTTTTTGTTTTTTTTTTCTTAAAAATATATTTTTATTAATAGGCTAGGTAAGTGTTTTAGTAACCTTTTTACATCATTTTGCATTACTACAGTGGCTAGGAGCATTTCCAAAGTAATTGTACTGTGTTTTATTCTCTAGCTGTGTTGCTATATTTGAACAAACTGTTGTGTGTTCACTTCTGGATTTTTTTCTGACATCTTATAGCATTGTCCTGTGTTCATCCTCTATTTCCTTCTATGAAACAGGGTTTTAATCTTCTAGTTAATTACTCTTCTGATGTGTCCATATTTATCTCTTTCATGTGAACAATGACAGTCCTGGTCTTACTTGTCCTATTATGTTGTTAATGTGTTCTTAATAACTTAACTGTTCTTAATGTATTCAGGCCTTTTGTTTCATCCTGTTTCCAGGTCTCGCCTGTTTTATTTCAGTTTTGCTACAGTACTGCCTATTACAGTTACTGCTTGTTACTGTCTAATACTGTTTCTTTCTATTATAGTTACTACCTATTACAGTTACTTCAATTATAGTTACTGCCTATTACAGTTACTGTCTATTCATATTTACAAAAGAGTATCATGTCCTTTTGTGTCTACACAATATTGTATTTTTACATATTGTAAACATTTTCAGGTAAACCCCAAACATCTAGAGACAGATTCTGTCTGGGTTAACCTTCAAGAAGAGAAATATGAGAGTCCTGATATGTTTAGAAGTTTAGAGGAAATGTTCTCCACAAAACCTATTCGTAAGTTATTATTGTGTTTACCTATTTTGTTTGTGTGTACAGCATTCTTTCCTTGGCTATTTATATATTCACAACCATAAACCTGAACTGGGGCTCATGGTGAAAGATGATTAGTTTTGTAGTAAAATTAATATAACACTATTCAAACTTGTCCTAGTTTTATTTTATTAACCTTTAGTGCCCTGAATTCTTTTTTGGAAAATTTGCGTTATTGATGGTGGGTGTTTTGAAAACATGATAACTTTTTTGTTTTAAAAGATATCAAAATAATTTTTGCATATCTAAATAAAGGAGTGAATAGTGAATATAGTCATGTTTTTGTTGTTGTTGTATGTATGATATAACAGTTGTGAGCAAGTTGAAAAGTTGAAAATTTGGGGGGAAAATCGCAAAACGCCATTTTCAAATCGCACATATAACTTCTTGACGACCCTAATACTTGAGCAATGCGTGGAATCATTGATAAAATCCTCATAAATACCTATACTTATTGTATATATATTGTTTTATATCAAAACTAATATAATATGAACTAAAAAAACTAATAAAACGTGAAGAAATTGCATATAACGTCCGTCCGGTAAACACTAGGTCTATCCCGACACGCAACGTAATTATTGTCTATGCACACACGTGGCTCCCCTGATACATATTATTTTTGTGTTTTTGAACGACTACACAAATATTCTTATCAAATAACAACATATTAAACACAAAAAACAACAATTAAAACATGTAGTGTATAAGAAATCGCATATAACGTCCGTCCGGTAAACACTAGGTCTAGCCCGACACGCAGCGTAATTATTGTCTAAGCACACACGTGGCACCCTTGATACATATTATTTTTGTGTTTTTGAACAACTACACAAACATTCTTATCAAATATCAACATATTAAACATAAAAAACAACAATTAAAACACGTATTCACAATCACTTAGCCATACTCAATTTTGCGCGGATCACAATCACGCGGTACTCAATTTGATAGTAAAATATGGCTAAAAATTGGCCAACGTCGTTCCAGAAATGCATTGACAAAACCAGCCGGCTTTCTCTCTTCTTGCAGTCATAATGAGTAAAGAAATTTGACCTTTAAACTGCGACGTATTCCTAGCTTCGTTTGGCATGTTTTATACGTCACGGGATCATTACTTTGTGAAGTTCCGTACTCGGGAATCGGGCGATGTCCTATGTAGCGGGATTGCGCCTGCAGGCACAATGGAGCTGTGCTCATAGGTGCAATATTGCGACCGCAGAGTCGTAAAGGTTAATGTACAAAGTGCATAAAACTTAGAAAAATAAAAAACAAAAAAATAGAAGACAGAGTTGATGCTGTTGAGATGTAGATATATAAAAGGATAGAGAAACTACATAGAGAAAAGAAAACAAGGAGGTTATGACAACACTGTGTATGAAAAAAGAGCTATTATAAGAAATAAAATTCAAACAAATAAAATATATTGAACATATTAAAAGACATGACATCTTGTTGAAGATCTTACTTGAAAGTAGAGTTGACAGGAGGTGAACAAGAAGTAGGCAGAGATGCAAGTGGGAGTGAACCATCATGATATGAAGAGGTTACAGTATGGCAGAGTGCACCACCAAAGCAAGAGATGAACCGTATTGAAGGTTTGTTGCAGTCAACCTTTGATGCGGAGACAGCACCTGATGATGATAATAAGAGAACATTCATTTATCTACAAAATGATGTATCATACATCAAGTTCTGTCTGCCTGCAGAAAAAAGTCTGACCAGTTGGCCTAACAGACTAACCACCATACAACTGCAGAGTTGTAGTAAAAACATGCCTATATACTGAAATATTCTTCATGTGAAAGCCACATAATACCTCATCTACACAATTATAGTTTTGCTTCCTCTGAGTAGGAAACATCTTTTCAAAGCAGTATACACCTCTGAAAGTACCCCCCAATTGCGCAAAAGGATACAAGAGCGCTATTGCTTTAAATTCCTGATAATAAAAATAAACAAGCAGGCATCAAGTTCTGTACGTAAGTCAGAAATCTACTCATGAATTTGTTATAAAGGGGAAGGAATGTTGCCAACATCACACCAGCCATTTTCACTTTCTACCTTCATACTGGTGCCCATTTCCTGAGACTTAGTTGACCTGGAAGCTGATTGTGGTTGGATTCACACTGAAACACACTTGCCTATTTGTTTGAGAGATGAATAAGTTATTGTTTTATTTCCCAAGTGATGAGTTTACACTTTTGTTACCTATGCCAGGCAGTGAAGAGTTTGTGCTTTGAGCTTCTCATATTGGTTCCTCTCTGTGATTCTTTCGTTCAGCTTCTCAAAATTTGTTTCTCTCTGTAATTCTTTCGTTCAGCTTCTCATGTTGGTTTCTCTCTGTTATTCTTTCGTTCAACTTCTCGTGTTGGTTTCTGTCATTCTTTTGTTCAGCTTCTTGTGTTGATTTCTCTGTCATTCTTTCATTCAGCTTCTCATATTGTTTTTTTTCTTTCGTTTAGCTTCTCGTGTTGGTTTCTCTCTGTCAATCTTTCGGATTGGAAATTTTTCCAGAGTATTTGCTAGTCCTAGTTGAATTTTTTTTTTTTACTCAATGTGTCTGCAAAGTGTAATGCTATGAGCTGAACAGATTTCTGCACAGTAAGATAATTTTATGTGACTAGTGCAATATTGTATGCTGCAGATAAAAGGGTTGATTTTCTCCCAGTAGTCCAGATATGGATCTTCAGCAGGCTTTATCACATGGAGATCATGTAGTGCATTAGCTAACCTCATGCTTAATCTCCGTAGTCACCTCTTATAACCCACATAATAATTGACATTGTTACTATTCTTTGCTCCCCTATAGGACCTGACAAATCACTAAATGCCATAATGAAACCTCTGTACCTTTCATATGTTTTATATGGAACCTATCATGTATATGTCCCTATGGCAACCAAGGTCTGAACTTTTAGTTCAGGATGCAAATAATAGGATTGCTTTTTCTTTCCAAGCAAGTTGTAGGAGACTGCTATAGAAAGTTGAGGGATAGGGTAATGAATAATAGGGTAATCACTTGTGAAAAAAACTCACCATAGTTACAGAAATACAAATAAATAAATCAGTTTTGGAAATTCTTTGAAAAGGTAGTGAGAGATAACAGGGTAGTGAGAGCTCAACTGTCAAAGCCAAAATGGCTTTGACACATCTGAGGAAACCTTGTTTATGTTTATACTATTCGTTCAGATCCCGTCGTCCCATTGGGATGAAATTTATTGGATTGATTACCCTAATATGCCTCACATTGCCAATGTGCTTGCCAACCTGGCTCACCGTATAGGAACAAAAGCGAGTATGACATCATACAGACCATAACCAATTCATTGAATACAGTCCATAACCAATATTTTATGAATGAATAAATGCAAATTTCGCAGTGAAAGGGGGGGGGGGTGTCTCCATCTTTGTGGACAAAAACTATTGCAACCTCGTTAGATGTTGGTTCATTATAGCGACATTGATCAGATTGATGATCGCGCTTGAAGACCATGTTTACTATTGGAATTTTCTTCCAGTTTGAGCAGCATTCTGAATCTCTCTTGTTTTGATATCACGTATTAACTGATACGACCGTGCTAGTCTATTGTGAATGGTGAAAAAAATTGATATATTTTATCAAGAACTTCTCTTTCGCATGTATCATTTTGTTGCATATGGTTGTCAAATGTCTGTTGCTTGGGTGCTATCCAAAACATACAACTGAATGAACTGTGAAACTTTGTTGTATGGTGGTTGTATATGAGAAATTTTATGATAAGTTTGTCCATGAACATTTAAAACATATGGACCTCACTCAACCTTGACCATCCATAATTTTTGCTCCCATTGATGCAAAAGAAAGAGCACTATTATATGAGTGAATATTCACTCAAATATGTGTGAATTTAGGGTGTGTATTATCATAGAGCATCAAGCACAGGAACTTGGGATACTCCAGCTTGTTAACATGGATGACTTGTGGCTTTGGATCTTTCCCTTTTGACAACTCTTGAGACTAACGGGAATTGAACCAGTCCATTCTACGGCACCAAATCGCCTAGCAACAATTGCACACGTGTTCTTCCGTACTTGACTAACCGCATCTCTAAAAAAGATGCGATTTCATCAAGCCATTCAAACCGTGCACACAAAGTCACCCGAACGGACCAATCGAGACAAGGACTATTACAACAACAACAAACATCCCGTACAGGTATTGAAATATTCTCAGTAACAACAAACACATAACATAATATCCGTATTAATTGTAAACTTGCCATCGGTCATCCAAAACCTTTTTAGCACCACAAAATTGACATATAATAGCAAAGATTTCAGTTATGTGCAGCAACACTATCCTCAGCAAATTTGCTGATTTTTTTTAAATTGCTTGACTTCGACAGATTTGTGACAATGAGTGAGCCTCTGCATCTGCAGCTCAATGTCTCTACATTTGCTGAACAGTTGATGCTGTCTGTGATGATGTTGGTATTCTCTATTATAGCTTGTCGGTTTTCTCTTTGTGCTGATGATTCTAGCTTAGCTCGATGCGATGCAAATCAGCATCCTTAGAAGTTTGGCAATTAATGCTTAATTTTCACATGATATTAATTCCATTATTCACATTCATGTTTGCATTTGCTGCAATATAGTTTTTGATATTAATACAATTTATTATATATTTTCCTGTTATCTGCTTAAATGTTATACTTTTTGTCTCCAGCAAAGACAGTTTCTGAAATAGCTGAAAGAAAGCCTGCAAAGAAAGGGAAAGAACTCAGAGTGTTGGATATAAAGACTGGCCAGAACTTATGTAAGATTTTATAGTTAACCACTTTCTCCTCTAGCTCATTTTATCAAATAAATATACGTTGGCTGGAGTAAATTTGGACTCATTATGAAAAGGAAAAAAAATTATTGTTAGTAGGTAGATCATTTTGTAAAAATATGTGTAAAATGATCTTAAGAACAACGTTGTTCTTTCTTTTTATTACCTGTAGAATTTTTCTATATCTATTTTGAAAAATATGGACACGGAGGTCTCTTGAGTTATGATTGTATCTGTATGCTACCAAAAGTCATTCAAAATACAGAAAATCTGTGAAAAGTTTATTGGTTTCTGGGTACAACATAAGAATGGATAAATGTTGGAACGTGACTCGTTGAACAGCTAGATTATGAGGGGGTGATATGTCATGATGAGTTTGACCAGATGCAATAAGTGGTGAGAGATGTCCTTGACTTTGGACGGCAGAAGTAAGAGTAAGCTCAGTAAAGAGGTATTGGCAGAAAAATCCAATGCTCAGGTAACTTATGTTTACATCTTCACACACCCACTAGCATGCCGACAGTCCTTCCCATTTTTTATGCTTCACCATCTCTGTCAAGATAAAGGGGATTTCCTCCATGAAGCTCAGATTATGTTAGATTTTTTCTGCCAATGTCTCTATCACGAATATACTTTTGCCTCTGCCCTCCACAGAATCCAGGCCATCTCTCGCCACTCAGCAGAGGAGTTAATGAACTCCTTGTCAGGTCAAGCTCATGACATATCCTCATAATTGAGCTGTTCAACAAGTCATATTTCGACATTTACCCATTCTTATGCCCGACCCAGAAACTTATGAGATTTTCAAGGATGGACTCTTGGTGATGTGTAGCTTTGATCATAACCTGAGAGACCTGATTGTCCATGGACATCTGCAAGTGGATATGGGTAGAAACAGAGACACTGCACCTTGTTGTATACCATGCTATTGTTATTTTCCATATCCAAATGATGATGAGTAATTCTACTCTTGTCAGCACAGTTCCATTCTTAAAAAGTGCAGGTCTTCTGAAGTTGACTTAGTGATCCATACATTAAGTTAGTGACTGTGTTAACCTTTAGCACTCTATGTCTGCACATTTAGCCTAAATTTTTGAATCCTGATGGCAAAATCCATAGCCCAGCACGTGGAATGTGATTCACAAAAAAAAAGCCAGATATGTAAATTTTTAGGCCATGATAATTGATGAAATCTCTTTACTACTATTGAAAGAATGTGTAATCAGAATGTTGCTGTGTAGGACTAAGCACCTATGGGACAGAATCAGGGGGGTTTTATCAGAAAGCTATGGTCACCATCAGCTTGCATACCCATATACATCTGCTCTTGTGGAGTGAACACCTATGATGGCTATGAGTTTAGCTAAGGAACTACAATTATAGCATTATATACTGTATGATTACCTTTATTTTTGTTATTTCTTCACAGCAATACTTCTGAGTTCCATCAAACTTCCTTATGAAGAAATAAAGAACAGAGTTCTAGCAGTAGATGAAGAAAGCCTTACAGCAGGAATGTTGGAGCAGTTGATTAAGAGCATCCCTGATGCAGAAAGCATAAAAAAGTTAGCAGATCTGAAGGACTGCTACTCTGATTTGGCTCAACCGGAACAATTTGTAGTTGTGGTAGATTTAATTTCCATCTTTGTTTTTAATGTTTTAGTTGTGACTTTATGTGAGCTGTGGTAAACTGGTTTTGATATGTTTATAGTTGGATATTTAGGAGGTACCCATAAAAACAATAGTACAACTTCTCTTAATTTTATTGGTTTTTTGTATTTTTACATTTTCATCATAATCAAGTGCCGTCTCTGCAACAAAGGCTGACTGCAACAGACCTCCAATATCCCCTGTCTCTGTGGTGTGGTTTGTCATGGTGTTGCACTCTGCTAGACTGTAACCTGTCCATCTCGCGATGTTACTCTCCCACTTGTATCTCTGCCTACCACTTGCTTGCTTCCCCTCAACTTTACCCTCAAAGTAAGATCTTCAACAAGGTCTTACTTATTTTTTTAATGTCTTTGAATATGTCCAAAATATTTTATTTGCTTGATCTTTATTTACTTTAACCCCTTGGCTGAATGGGGTAAAATGGTCAAATCGTAACTGCAGTGTGTGGGCGTTTTAAGGGCTGTTGAATTATTTTTCCCTAACCAATTTGCCCACTGCATTATCACATTCAAGAATTTGATAGTATTATTGTTGTATACTCTAATTTATGAATTTATGAGCATAATGCTTCTTTATAATATGGAGGAGATGTAAAAGCCTTTATATACATTCTCGCAAAATGAAACATTTTTCAAACAACTCATCATAATAAAAAACCTATTTCTGAATAGAAACAAGACTAAGATTGTGACAAGCGACAAAACCACTAGCAAGTTCTCAATCAGTATCAACAACAGTGAATTAGAAAGAGTCAATAGTTTTTAATACCTTCGTTTTCTTATCAACAATAATGGTGATTGCTATTAAGAAGTCAGGAGGTTGGCTATCACATCAAAGAAGCTGATACAAATGAAAAACATATGGCAGAGCTTGCATATTCCTAGTAGCAATATATGGGTGTGAATCCTGGACAATCACCAACAAAGTAAAAAATAAAATAGCAGCATTTGAAAAATAATGTTACAGAAAAATCCTCAGAATACCATAGACCAAAAAGATCACCAATATAGCCATCCAAAGAGAAATTATTGTAAAATAAACAACATGGTTCTTTCTAGAAAACTTCAATATTTTGCTCAAATTCCATGACAGCCTAGAGAAGACCATAATGGAGGGGATGATACCAGGGAGAACAGACAAACAAGAACAGACCAAGAAGAAAATGGATGCAAAACATCAAAGACCACCTGAACATGACAGTAACAGAAACAGGAAGACTGACTCAAGATCAGGAAATGTTTCAAAAAGCTGTAATTACTGCTACATCCTATTCAGGACATGCTACCTGGTGAATCATAATAATCTGTTTTATTCTAGACGCAAAGTTTCTCCTTATCAGTGAAATGCTTGTCAGTATATTTATTTCTCTCATAACAAATTATTTTGTATCATAGTATCATGTGATACACATTCTAAGATTCTTAAAACATTTGCATGATCAGTGTTCTGAATTATTGCACCATTATTGCCAGAAAATGAAAATGTGGACCTTACCTTATCACGTCTGATCACGAAATTGAAAAGTGCACTGCAAATATCTGAATTATACTATATTCTCAGAATCAGTAACTAGTTCACAATACAAATGAACACTTTCTAACTAACTTCCTGAATCAGATAATTAATGCTAGAATTATTAGAGAAACTCTTCCAAATGTTTATAAATTTCAGATTCATTGAGTCTACGTTTCACCATAGTCAAGGAAAATGGCTACACAAAGATAGGCCAGCTGTGTCAACACACAGAAATTAGAAATTAGGCTTACAAACGTGTGCAAATACTGAATCTCAATTATTAGATGACCTTTAGACAGCTTGAACTAGCCACTCAGAATATTTTAACACTTTGATGTGCTTTCAGGGATAAATTATATGAATACATGACACATCACTCCATATGGAGATGTCCACAAAATAGAAGTAACATAATAAGGATATGATTTTCATCATATCCTTAAGGATGCCTCCGGAGTCAAGAGGTTAATAATTCTTCTATGATACAAAGTGTTCTTATAACCTCTTTGTTTGCTTTCTTCTCTTTCGATGATGTCTCCCTATTCTTTTATATATCCACATCTCAAAGGTATCAATTCTGTCATCTAATTGTTTGTTGTCCATGTTTCTGAACTATACATTAATATAGAATAGATGTAGCATTTTATAATTCTCATTTTTAGCTTAACCTCTGTTTCAATTCTACCATCATTTGTAATTTTGTGTCCGAGATATTGATAATGTTATACTTGTAGTTTCTCTCCATGTATTGCTATGTTTAGCATCTGTTCGTCTCTGACTGCTGATTATCGTAGTTTTTGTTTTTTTTATATTTATATCCAGTCCATATTCTTTACTTGATTTATCAACTTGATCTATTAGTCTTTGTAGTTCCTGTTCACTTTCAGCTAAAAGGACAATGTCATCTGCATATCTCAAGTTGTTTATTATTTTCCTACTGGTCATTCCTTCTATATGTTTAAAGATATTCTTTGTGTAGATATTAAATAAGCTAGGTGATAAAATACATCCTTGTCTTTACATATTTCTAATCAATCTGACATCTTATCTATCTATGCCTATTCCTTGAACTTTGAAGACATTCAAATTTTCATGTTGGACTCTGTCAAACGCCTTGCTGTAGTCTATAAAGCAAATATACTTTTTTGGACTTCTATATATTTATCTCTCAATAGTCAGATACTAAGTATAGCTTCTCTGGTTGATTTGTTTTTCCTAAAGCCAAATTGCCCTTCACCGACCTCAATGTCTATCTGTTTTTAATTCTTAGTATATTAATATTTTGGTTATGTGACTCATCAAACTTATTCTGTATTCTGTACAATCCACTGCCCTGGGCTTCTTAGATGGTGATGATTTCTTAGGAATATTGATGATTTCAGGTCTTTAGGTATGTGGCCCATTTCATATATGCCATTGCAGAGTTCTCTGATGATAAGTTTCCTCACCAAATTCATCTAGAGAGATTTATTATGTATGCTGTTATGTTGCTGAAACCTGTGACCTTTCCACATTTTATTGTGTTTCCTACTTCTGCTTTCAGTATTACTGGTCCATTATTGTTGTGTATTGTACATTTTTTGTTCTATTGGTCATCAAACAAGTCTGTAACATAAGTCTGCCCATCTTGTAAGTACTTTTGTTTTATCAAATATAATTTTTCCCACTTTTATCTTGAATGCAGCCACCCCCATATATAGGACTTTTCTTATTTGTGATCTGTCTTATCTCCTTATGCATTTTTATATCTGCTGTAGTGATATCTCCTGTATTTCTCTGCATTTTTATTTCTAGCCATTGTTCTTTTGCTGGTCTGCACATGTTATGTATCTCTTTATAAGTGAATATTTTGGGGTATTTTTTAGCTTTCTTTCTTTCTGATATTTTCTCTAATATTTCATATGATTTTCATCAATTTTACATATTAAGCATACCATAACCTAATACATATGAAATATTCAATAATATATTCAATAAGAAGATAAGAGGAATGGATTTAGAAACATTGAAAAGATGTAGAGGGTTCACTTAATTGTACTCAAGTCTCTTTATACATATTCTGTCCCTCTCATTGAAGTGGCACTCTGCCTGCCGGGAGTGCCTAAAAGTGATAGTCGGGGGTGGGGGGGGGGGGGGCTATACTCAAACACACATAAAAATTTCTTAACCATTATGAGAAATTATCAACAGCTGGAACACAGCACAGAGTAACTAAGGACAGAGAGGATAGGTTGCTTTGTTACTACCCTGAGAAATTATCTACAGATGGAATACAGTAAAGAGAATAGCCAAGGACAGAGAGGAATAGATTGATTTGTTACTGCCTCTTTGTGTCATGGAGGTGCTGATGGTGGCATAACATGTTAATTATAAAGTGTTGACAAATTTTATTGCAGATGTCAAGTGTCAAACGACTTGTGCCTCGACTGAACTCTATGTTATTCAAGATGAGATTTTCAGAGCTGGTGTCTGATATCAAGCCGGTATGTTATTATTTTGTGAGATCTTTAATGAAAATAAAGTAAGTAAATTAGATTTTTGTCACCTATGTATGTTCTGTGTTCATTAAAAAACTCCTGCTGGTTAGTAGAATGTAGTCCAGACAACGAATGCATCATCTTGGTACAGCTTGGATGTGGGTGATTGATATCACCAGGAATTGTGAGTGATTTGCTCTTACTTCCGATGTGCAGTGGCGTGGTTTCTCAGAGCTTTCTTTCATTCTCAGGAGACTTCAGCTTTCGGCTTAGTGTAGTTGTCTATTGAAAGAACCTTCTACTCAGAGGGGTATATGTCACAAGACAAGCTGAAAGTTTGCCTGGGTCACCCATTGTGTCTTTCCTCCAACAAGGTGCTTCGCAGCCAGCAAGCTATTCCTTGTTTAGGAAGACCATTCCATTACCACTCTTCGTGTCCCTAGATCCTAGACCTAATTTCTTCTGTATGAGTCATGTTGGGCAATGGCGATAGTCAAATTAGAATCAGGGCTGATGCACCTTCCTTTATGACATGCTGCTTTGCCAAACACGTTGGGGGTTTTGGGTTTGACCTGTGCATTTCTCACGCACTCGCCTCGTTTGTGATGGCCTTCCAATACATCACCAGACGCTACGTGTGTTTTGATTATCCGCCATTGCGTTTATCACGCAAATATGTAGGTAGATTGCACCTATCCCGGATGAGAAGCTTCACAGTCAGCGAACAAATCTTGTGTAAGAAAGGCATCATTCACTCTCTATGAGCCATAACTGCGACAGTCAAGTTAGACTAGGTTTGCAATGTCCTCGAAGACAAGGACTTGCTTCCCATCTACGTTGCCCACAGAGTCAACACTGCTTAAGACAGAAGTTTTGAACAATGTGTTCCCCAACATTTGTTCTATACTTTTCATGTGTGCAATTAGGAGTAGTATTCAAAGCTTTTTTCCCATACACAGGAGTGCATGTTGAAGTTGACGTATCCAATACCTGAGTCATGACTCCTACTTTGAATGGATCAACTGTGGTGGGACATGTGGGCTTCTGTGTGTTCTCAAGCATGAACAGCACTTCGCCAGTCGGTCTGATACCGAATTATTATCGCTTCAATACGACTATCATTTCACATACATGACGGTGCCCTCTAGTGTTGCCTTTTCCAGATTCAATGTGTACTCTTAGAATCACATCTTAGTGAGATCTACCAATATCAGGACATTGACATTGGCCACCCCTCCAATGTTTCTGCATTTTTGGTTGATCGAAATGAAATGCACAGATGTCTTATGTGCCGACAGTGCTGCTGGTTGTGTTTGGCGTAAAGGTCTTGGAGATTTTGCCTGTCTCTTTGCAGGCAATTCCTATTCCATCTACTGCATCAACGGACATGAGCCTAAAAGTGTTAGCCAGGAGTACAGCAAGAGCAGCTTTATTTCTGTTTACATGGTGCACCATGAGAAGTTACTCTTAGGATCTTGGTTATCTGCTAACCCTGAGTCTGCATGAGAGCAATGCGAGATCTTTTGCACTCCAGCTAGGCTGTATTATTTACACCTTTTGATCTGACACATCCAACTTCAGCATAGCTTATGGTGGCTTTGACAAATGGTATAGAATAGCCAACCCTACTCCCAAAACCTCCTTAGTTGCCTATTACAAAATGGTTGATAGCAACCAAAATAGCAGCAAAGTGAAAGCATTCAGATAGGTGTATTATGTTTTCAGATATTGTTGACACCTTATGCTTTTCCATTACACAATCCTGCCTTCTAGCGTGTGTTACCTGCTCCAGAGGTATTTAGTTTGTACTTCAGATGTTACTGTACTTTAATATGTGAGATGATATTCTTGTATCTCAGATATTAATTTTGACCGCAATCCAGTTTAAATAATTGTTCCTTTTCTTGTTTGTGTTTTTTAGTAAGTAAGTCATGTTTTAGCAGACTATACTTGTTTCCTCATAATCAAGTTATTGTTTTTATTTTTAAATAGGATTTGGTATCTGCAACAGAAGCTCTTGATGAAGTCAAGAATAGCCGCAAGTTTGCCAGGCTTCTTGAGTTACTGCTGTTAATGGGAAACTTTTTAAATGCAGGCTCTCGCAATGCCCAATCTGTTGGTTTTGATATCAGCTTTTTGACCAAGGTACTTTTCTGAATGAAATAATCCAATATTATTTTTCGATTTAATTAACACATGGCATACAGCATTGAAATTTGTTCAGAAGAAAAATGCTAGTAACATCACCAAAATAGTCATTTTATGGATCCAAAAGAGATCATGAGAAACAAACCATAGACAACTTTGAGGAGAACCATGAACACTCAAATAAGCCATGAAAAATTTATGAGAAACTCTATAACAGGATGATTACAGACAGAGTGGATTACCTTTCCAGACCCACTGGGTTTGTTTTTTCTCACTCTAAATTCTTGTTAGATGACTTACCTCTGATAAGTGTTAAAGAACATTGGTTTTCAACAAATGGCATGTTTTAAATTTTGCTAACGTCACCAAGATCATTAACTAAAAGTGGGGTGCAAAGGGAACGCACTGCTCTTGGCGGACCCAGGTTTAGCAGATAATCAAGATCCCAAATGTACCTCCTCATAGTGCACACTGGAAACGGAAATATGGTGGATCATGCTGATTCTGGCTAAATCGTTTGGGGATCATGTCCGTAAATGCGGAGGAAGCAGATGGAAAGATATCTGACTGCATAAGAGACAGACAATATCTCTGACACCACCAGCGTCAAAACAAGCAGTGGCACTGTCAACACAGTGACGCTAGTCAGTCGAGTCCGAACATTGGAGGGGCGGCCAATGAAAAAGGCACGAAAAAGTAGATGCATGGCAAGAGATGAAAAGAAACATACTAAGTACAATGAAAGGGAAGCGCCAACTGCAAATAGAAAGTGAAAACATTCCAAGGAAATCGGAACTACAAGCTCTGATAGCTCGAGACAAACTTCTAGTTACCTGTGCTCCTTACAGGCAGAGACCCAATCATGGGCGCACAGCTAAGCAAGAAGACCTTGCCCAACTCTAATATTGAGCTTTCCTATACCGGAAACATGCTTGCGAAGAGAAAGGGTTCCATAAGTGATATGATCAGGCACAAATGAGATAACAATGGCAGCCCTGGCCCAACTCTATTGTCAAGCTTTCCTGTACTTGTACTTTCCTGTACTCAGCTAAGAAGGTGAAAGAGCCCAGGTCCAACTCTTCTGCCGAGTTTTTCCTTCACCGGAACCAGGCTCGAGGAGGAGAAAAGGTTCAGTACCCGATGGGCACAGGCACAGAACGTCTAATTAGACAAGGCAAGTTCACTGACGGTATGAACACCTCGTGCAAGATAGATATGAATGACAATAGTCTCGGCGAAGAGTCATTACACATCCACGTGCCCGTTGACAGCCAGGCTGTCACTCGCTAGGGAAGCCTACTACCCAAATTAAAGGCATGATGAAAACAGATGTGCTAGGTCTCAGACGTCCAGATCACAAAGTGAGCCAACCGAGGTGCAAGTAACACAGTCCAACTGTGGAACTTGTAGTACGATGTACTTCATGCTCCCCGGCGGAAATCATACAATATATTTGTGGTGGTTATAAGAGAGCGAATGCAGAAGAAGAAGAAGAATTAACTAAAAGTAAGTATGGAGTCGACTCCGTGGTTAGTGGGTCAGTCTCACAAACACAACTCAGTTTAACTTGTTCAACAGCCAGTCATGCACATTGTATTGGTGCTATGATTGGTGGCTCTAAAAAAAAATTCCACAATTGTTGAGAATTGATGTCTTATACAGGATATGCTTGAATTGAAACATAAGAGAATTAAACATATTTTAAAGCTCACTTGATGTTGATGAAATGGAGTATGTTGACAAATAGGAAAAGTTAAATATTTCTTCTTCAGCGGTCATCAGTCAGGTTGGGACGCCGGATTCTATGGTAAAGGCTGCTGTCTGTTGTAGAGTTTCCGCTGTGTCATACAGTTTCTCTTTCAGTTTCACTGATTGGGTGGGCCATGTATTTTTTCCTCAGGACTGGTGTTATTCTTTTAAGATATGTTCTGTTGTCATATTTGCAATGGCAAAAGCCAGTTGTACCTATTTTGAATTTGGTGTACAGGTGTGATGTCTCATTTTGTTGTGACCAGTTTGAGGCATAGCAGGATAATCTGGTCTCTTCTGCATAGTTGGTAATATCCATCATCTGCATTATATTTGGGATGGTCTTTCCACTTTTTGTTATAGTTGCCCTTAATGATAGTCTTCACTTCTTCATAACTGACCAGGTAGTTTTCTTGAGGTAAATTACCTCCTTCTTTGGCCAGTCTCTCTGCAACTTCATTCCCGTCGATGTTACAGTGTGACGGTATCCACTAAATCACTACTCTCTGGAAATTATTGTGCAAATGAACTAGAACTTCTCTCAATTCATTCAGTTCATTAATTCATCCTGTGTAGCTTCAGTGCTGCTATGACAGAGTGCATCTGTTAGTAGTACAATATTCCTATGCACATGTTCTTTATGTTGTAAGATCATTTCTGCTGCTTTCTTGAGATCTTCCATTTCTCCTTTAAAATTGGTTGAGATCTTGCCTGTAGCTATGGCTAGAGTAACATCTTCCCCGTATTTTAGTCTGAGGGTCACTCCTCAATTCTTAATTGAATTTGTGGCCCAGCCATCTGATATGCTTTCTCTCCAAGTCTGAGTTTCTTTCTTTTCTATACTTTCTTTTAGTTCTGGGAGTCTGAATGCCCACGGGTGTATGGTACTAGCTGGTAGTATGGGCCTTGGTTTATTAAATATTTCATACTTATAGATAGGACACTGTTAAACCCATGATATACAGATTTAGAAAAGTGGGCAAGAGGAAGACAGTAATGTAAATAGAATGAAAACATTAAGGAAGGGACATATAACAGATGGCAGAATGCACCACCAAAACAACAAGAGACAGCAAATGTTGATCTGTTACAGCCGACCTATGATGTGAAGGTGACAACTTATCTGATGTTTAGTAAAAGAAGTATCCTTTTTATTATAGAGCACATTTTTGTGTGTGTTGTTATATTTGTCAGTTTTTTGTTTCAAATTTTTGATAAATGACATCTGATGTGTTGGACCAAAAGACACAAATAAAAAGCACTGTTAAAAAACTAGCAACACAACATATTCACACTCTCCTGCTCAAATCATACCTAAACTTAATGCCTGTTATTTGAGAGCGCGTGCAGAAGATGATATTAACTAAATAAACTAAAAGATTTACTAATTGGGAAACAATTATTATTTATCATTGCTTCATCTTCCCTTGTATTATCCATTTAGCTTGAGGGAACTAAAAGTCACGACGGCAGCATGACCTTACTCCATTTTCTTGCACAAGTCTTGGAAAGCAAATACCCAGATATTCTTGGCTTCTTGGATGAAATCATTCACATTGATAAAGCAGCACGAGGTAAGTCAGTTATACATATTTGAAGTTTCAGATCTGGCAAGTGCAAAAATTACTGAAAAGGACTTTTTCATCACAGATTATACTAAGATCCTGTACTGGGTACCGCAAAAAACACTGGTGCATTATAATCCTATGCTGCTGAATTACACTACTTTTCACTCCATTCTGGGATATTGTTAAATGTAATTACCCGCTGAAGACGGATGTGTCGGGCCATTGGCTCAAATAAAACGGCGACACAACGCATTTCCATTCTCTGGACTACATCCTGCTAGAAATCTAGTAGGACAATGGTCTTGCTACAAGGGAGAGCCAGCAGGAGTTTGAGAATGAACGATGAAGAAGAAGAAGAAATGTAATTACATCTCATTTTGAATTCTGATGCAAAGAAAAAGTATCAATGTTTACAATTTGAAGTTCATGCATATTTTCCCCAAAATTTCACAATTGAGTGAGCAACTGGGACAGGTAAGACAGAATCTGTTTGATAAGTCACACATTGGTTAAGATAACTGCCATTCAGATATTGAAGAATGGAGTGTAAATGATGAATTAATTTTATGCCACAGCAATTATTCTATAGATAGTTGAGCATAATAAAGTTAGTATGAACGACTTAAATGATGCATGTTCAGAGGACACTTCTCTCATTGAATGAACTTTAATGGTAGCAGTACAGGTTTTGAACACTTACGCACAATCCAATCATTTGCGATACTGAAAAGTATTGATTGATAAAACACTGCCACAACATAAATCAATTGCCATCCCCACAATACAGGTTGACTGCAACAGACCTCCAACATTTTATGTCTTTTGCTTTGGTGGTGCACTTTGCTAGACTAAACCTGTTCAACTCATGATGATTCTCTCCCATTTGTAGCGCTATCTGCTTCTTGCTCGACTTCCCGTGACTTTACCCTCATGTAAGGTCTTCAACAAGGTGTTATGTCTTTTAATATGTCCAAAAAACGTTATTTGTGTGATTTTTATTTTCTTTAGTAGTTCTTTTTTCATTAAAAATTTTGTCAGAACCTCTTTGTTCATCTCTTTACATGAAGTTCTTCCTATTCTGCAATATATCAATCAATATCAATAAACCCGTAACCCTTCATGGTCACAGGGGTACCACATTGGATGCTTCAGCACACAGAGTCCTCCAGCAAATTCTATCCTCAGTGATGCGGATGAGTGTGGAAATATCTTGTCCTGTCCATTCCTTGATTTTGTCTGTCCATGCCTTTATTTGCCATCATCTGCTTCTTCCCCCTTCGACAGTTCCCTGCAGTATTGTTTTTTATAAGGAATCATGTCTGAATACATGTCCAAACCATGCTAGTTTTCGTCATTTCACTATTGAAAGCAATGGTTCTTGTACACCTGCATGCATCTCTACTTTATTTCTTACGTACACATTGGTCTTATGTTCCCTATAGGAAATTTGTAGAATTCATCTGTAGCATTTGAATTTGAACGCCTGTAATCGTCTCTCCATGTACGCAGTGAGTGAAATATAGATAGTTTAGCATAATTATGGTTCGTCCATCACAAGTGATGATGACCATTTGTTACATCCACTTTTGAAAATTCACTTAGAGTTATGTCCTTGATTATGAGTTCTAGATGGCTAATGAGCCCTACTCTAGCTGTAAATGTCCTTGGACAGTTCGGACATGGAATGACGACTGTAGATGGATCTTGGTCTATCCATGACTTTCTAGCATGCTTTTGTTGAGCAGCTAAAATGCTTTTGTTGAGTTGCTGCATTTCTCCTCTTTCCACATGATGATGTGCTCTTTTTTATTTTAGAACGCCATGTAGATCTATTTTGTGCAAGTTCTTCCCATGTATCGTGGTCTATTTCAAAGGTTTTCGGTGAGTTCTTTAACGAGTCCTTGTAACGCTTCTTTTGGCACCTTGAGATCGTGTACCCTTCTTTAGCTCACCATAGAGAAGTATCTTTGGCAGACGATGGTCTGGCATACACACCAAATGACCTGCCCAATGAATCTGTGTATGCATCAGGATTGTGTCAATGTTGGAGACAATGTATCAAGGACAGTGGTATCTGGAATCTTGTCTTGCCATCTGATGTTCATAACTTTTCTGAGACAAGTTGTGTGAAAATGATTGAGTTTTTTTCACATGATGCTTATGCACAGTCTATGTTTCACTAGCGTATAACAGCACTGGAAGTACCACTGCTATGTAGACTTTCAGCTTAGTCTGTAGGATAATGCCATTTCTACGCCAAACATTTGCGTACAATCTGCAGAAAGTACTGCTTGCCTTGGCGATCCTTGTATACACTTCATCGTCAACATTGGCATTTTGTGTTAACGTACTACCTAGATATGTGAATCTATTCACAACTTTCAGTGCTACACCATTTACCTTTATGCAGGGCTCGAGATAGCTTTTGCCAGGTGCTGGTTGTAACATGACTTCTGTTTTCTCTGTGTTAATAGTAAGCCCAAAGTTGGTACAGGCTTTGGAGAATATGTCTATAATACAGTGTAGATCAATCTCAGTGTTGGCATTTAGGGCACAGTCATCAGCAAATAGGAAATCCCTGATTGTGTGTGATTGAACTTTGGTTTTTGCTCGGAGCCGCCGAAGGTTGAATAATTTTCCATCTATGTGATAGGTGATATTTACTCCCATGTCTAGATCTCTGAAAGCATCATCCAACATAGCAGAGAACATGATGTTAATAGGGTAGGTGCTAATACACATCCTTGTTTTACTCCATTTGAGACAGGAAATGTTTCAGATAACTCTCCATCATCCTGAACTCTACCTTGCATTCCATCAAGCAATTACTGCACCATTGAGATACATTTTTGTGGGCATCCATATTTTGCCAGAATCTTCTACAGACCCTCTCTAATTACCATGTCAAATGCTTTTGTCAAGTCTATGAATGCTGTTTACAGATCACGGTGTTGTTCTTGACATTTTTCTTGAAGCTGTCTTTCAGCAAAGACCATATAAGTTGTTCCACATTCTTTTCTGAAATCACATTGGCTTTTGGGTAGTAATCCTTCATTAAGATGATATGTAAAACAGTTCAAAAGGATTCTAGCAAATATCTTTCCAGCAATGGACAGTAGAGAGATGCCACGATGACAGTTGAGCATAATAACGTTAGTATGAACAACTTAAATGATGCATGTTCTGAAATATATCCACATCTCAAATGCATCAATTTGCCTTCTAGTTGTTTATTCATTATCCATGCTTTTGAGCCATACATTAATGTAAAATAGATGTAACATTTTATAATTCTCATTTTCACATCTACAATCAAGTACATAAATACTATATCAATAATTAATCATTGTATCTTGATTTTCACAACTTTTATTGTATGATTAGTTATAACAATTAAAAAGTATATCATGATTCTTATAAATGCTGCATTTATCGTTTATTTTCTATTATTCAGTTTCACCAGAAACATTACAGAAAAGTATCACCTCCATTGGTAAGCAGTTAAAAGACTTGGAGCTAGACTTGAAGAACTTAGGAAAGACCAATGACCCAAATGACAATTTTGCAAACATCATGAAGATATCCTTTGTTTGATGACATTCACACAAGTTGTCTATGTTGGTGATATAAAGTTTATAAAACAATAATAGAACTACTGCAAACATAATCAAATAATGGAGAAAATCCAATGCAATGAAATTCTTTCTTTTTGCTTTATCCTCCTTTATGCTTTGTAGAGTCATGGGTAGAAAAGTTCTCTGGAGATGGCCTTTTTGTGTGCCTCATATATATTTGTTTTCGTTGATTTTTTAAATTTCTGTAATGCATCTTTTACATAGACCTCCCCTGGCTTTGTATCAATTGTGTCTGTATAGTAATGCCTTTTGAGGTGCACTAGCTGATGGTAGTCTGAAAGTGTGTGAAAACCACTTAATCTGCTGTCTTCTCATGTAATCTAGGATTGGCATTGTGTTTGTTAGTCATTTGATGTTTTCATTTCTGATTCTGTCTCCTATTGTTACTCCAAGAATTCTACTTAAACAGGTCATTTATGTTGAAACAAGTTTTCTTTTGTTGTTAATGTCCACATTTGACATTGGTAGCACAGTGATGGTATGATGATCAGTTTATATAGTGCAGTTTTAGTATTTTTTTAAATGAAATTAAAAGCTTTAAATATAATACCTGAGTCTCAGAGATTTGAATTACACTGTGTTTCTTGCTTATGTTTTGACAGCAGATATGAGAAGCAACTTTTCTCAACATTACTTAATGAATGGTGGAACTAAATCTTTCCATGTTTTCAAAAATTGTAATGCACACAAAATGGATACATTTTCAAATTGTTCCAAAATAACAAATAGCCAAAATATATTTTTTATGGTCAGTGACATATCAGAATGGCAAAGTTTTACAAATTTCATCAGGAAATGACAACACTGTTTTATTGTGTACAAATCACAGAATCTTCTGTTCATTTCTGCATTATTATGTGTGGGCATGGTAAATCTTCAGGTCTGTTGTTGAGTTTGTCTATAATATTTTCCCGTAGATCTATTCTTTTGAATCAGGTGATGATCACTTCGTTCTACGGTAGCTTCAAAAAGTTTCTGGAATTAGTGGGTCATAAGAAACACTAGAATTATCTACACTACATTTCCTTCAAAGTAGTTCCTTCTGGCAACTGCACAAGTATTCAGATGCAGAAAACATTCCTGGAACCCATTCTTTGACACCTCTTTCAGCTGTCTTGTTGCATTGGTTATCATCAGTCATCTGCAGCATTGAACCACTGTCCTTTCAGTGCTGATTCCAGTCAAGGGAACAAGAAAAAAATCATTCGCTGCATGGTCTGGAGAATATGGAGACTATTCCAAGGTAATCACATTGTGAGGTACTGTTTTACCATTAGGGGTTGATGTGCCAGACCATTGCCATGCAGCATAATTAAACTGTTTGTTCATTTTTCTGGTTGTTTTCTTCTGATTGAATCGCTTAGACCGCAAAGATTGTCAACATACTTTTCCTTGTTAACTGTTCAGCATTCAGGAATGGAATCATGGTAGACAATACCTGGGAATAAAAAAAAAAACTTCCAACATAACTTTTCTTTTGCTCTTGTACAAAAGAAATTTCTGTGTTTTGGGAGATGTTGGAGATTGCCATTCAGAGGACTAACATTTTGTCAGGATCGTACAAAAAACACCAGTTCTAATGTCCTGATATTATATTGAGAAAATTACTGATCAGCTATATGCTTTATTAAGAAGTATTAGTGTCTCTAAGGGTAACTTTTTAAGCAAAACACAGAATTTGTTTTCAATAAAGGACATTTTCAACTCTGACGATGCAGTTTGCACAAAACATAAACAAACATATGTATATTCTTTTCGAGTGTATATGTGGTCATGTCTTTTCGTGAAGGTCATTACCAACTTACATATAATCTCCACAACATCTTTCATTAAAACACTAGTCAACTATTTTGGGAACATTTTGAAACTATCTCATAGATGTGATAATACTGTATTATTTATGACTTTGTTTAGATATAAAACACTGATATCTTATTGTCTTTGTCAGCATATTTGATAATACTGGCATATTATTGTCCTTGTTCCATGTATTAGATAATGAAGTCATCCTTCAGTTGTGAACAGGTAGCTCTTGACAGTCCCTATTCTCACTGACAAAAGCAGTTCCTTCTCAGTTGATTAACAGGGGTTGGGTTCTTTACTGAAATAAGGGCCCCACTATTACAGGCGCATTGGATATTTGCGAAAAATGAAACAAAACATGTCATGGTAAAGAGAAGAAATAACGTGTACCGGTAAATAGCAGACAGTTGAAATTTCCACTGTAACAAAAAACACACACACACAATCTTTCTCCTTCTCCCCCCCCCCCCAATCTATGTATCTGATAGACCGTCCTCATGTGATCATTTGTTAAAATACTGACACATTCTTCATATTGTCCCATACATGAAAGTACAGATTCTGTATGCCCCAGCTACTCCATCTATTGTGTTGATAAGTTCAGTCAGTAACGTTCTCCCATGTTTTTATAATCCATCCAGCTGCTTCTTTACTTGTCTCTCCATGTCTGTCTCTTCTCCCCTTGATATTTCCTGCCAGTAAATGTTCAAAGTGTACTATTGTTATCACATCCCTGAGATTCTTAACTATATCGCAGCCAGACTAAAATCAACAGATTTCACTTCTTCCAGACTACATCCTGTTAACCGGCAGTAGTTTGAGAATGAATGAAGAAGAAAAAATATATTTCGGTGAATCCTGTTAAGTCCCTTAACAAATTCCCACAGCTTCTTGAGAGAAGGACAGCAACAGTATGAGTTGATCAGTGCCATGTACAAAAAGCTAGAAACACTGTATGAGAGCACAGCTAAATACTTTGTTTTTGACCCAAAGAAATACACCATGGAGGAGTTCTTCACAGACATGAAAACATTTAAAGATGGTTTGGAGGTAAGCTCTTCTGCTTTGATTTATTTGCATGCTATTTATTTTGTATGTTCCAGTGATGCTAAAGTTTTTACTGGTATGCTATGCTGGCATCTGAGGTAATAAAATTGGGCCAGAGATAATTGAACATAACACAAGATGTGGGAGAAGTGATTGAGCTACAGATAATTAAACATAACACAATATGTTGGAGAAGCGAGTTGCCATGACATAAACGTACTGCAAGTTGTGGTAGAAGTGATTTAGCCAACTGAAAATACAGCAAAGACATGGAAAGTTATTGCAAAATAGATTAAATCTACAAATTTGTTCTTGGGGATGTTCAGGAAATACTCAGTCCCCCTAAGCTTTTTGTTAACTTTTAGCAAGCCACCAGATTCTTTGTTGAAAATTTGTTTTATATTTGGTGGGTGTTTAAAAACACAATAACTTTTTTGCTTTTAGAGATTTTAAAATAATTTTTGCATATGTAAATAAAGAATGACATATTGCAAATATGTGTGTACTTTTTTTTATATGTGAGAAAGTGGTAAAGAGATATTCATAAAAGAATGTAAAAAACAAACATGGGTGTTTGGAAAATGCAATAATTTGCTTGTTCTTAGAGATTTTAAAATAATTTGTGCACATGTAAATAAAGAATAATACTGCATACATTGGTCTAAGTTGTTTTTTTTTATGTTTGATACAAGAGGCGTGAGATGGTTGTAAAGATGGGGAAAAAGAAACACATCAAAATCATATCAAGAATTTTTTTTTTTAAATTGCTCACCTTTATTTATTTTTTGATGTGATAGCCTTGAAAAAATCTTTTAGCACGCTGTGATACACCTAAATCTATTACGCATGTGGTTGCGTCTGTGGGTCTCACCAATGGCCCACTAGGCATACCACCCATGCAACAAAAAACCTTAGTGGATGACATGCCTTTATATTGAGGTTATCTTTGAGAAGCTTTAATGGCACATCATCTATACAATTATGCTTTTATTTTGTTGTTGAAATGTGTTTCATGTTTACCTGAATATATATATGTATGCACCCTCTGTGGTTGGGAGGGAGCCAGAGAAGTACTGTGCAGCACTGGGGAGGAAGAAACTGGCAGCACTGTTTTTTCCCATGGCTGAAACCCATCATAGAGGCACACTGACTCAGGACGTGACGATCCTTTTGACTTGAACATTTGGTTGCATGCCTGGAGCAATAGAGAAGTTCGGCATAACCAGTAGTTAATTGGTGACAGGGAATGAGCACAGTGAACCCTATCTTGGCTACAGTGGCTAGGAGCAGTGCATAGGTAGAAACCTACCTTCCTGGCGGTGTGATAGTTATTCTCTGGCTCTGTCCCAGGGTGGGCTGAAAATCCACAGACTTCCCAGCAATATAATGCCATTTGGTCAAAGGGCATTAGCCCATGGACCGCTGGATCAGCAACCAACCAACCTAAATCTATTGTATTTATAACCAAACTAACATAATATTGCTGGAAAAATAAATGAAACACGTAAAAGTAACTTACCTTGTCGAAAATAATAAAAGTTAAACCTAGTCTTGTTTGTAATTCATTCGAAACATTAGATTGATATGATACTGTATAATGTCATAGAATAACAAAACCAACATGTTACTATATTTACTTTGAAAACAAATGTACTTTTCCAAGAATTCCTTACTATCACAATCCATAATGATTTTGCATCAATTATACATATTGACGGCCATTGTAACCCACCGATGGATTCTTAACTGGACGCCTATCTATATTTACAATTTTTGTCAGACAGTCATACACTATTACTGGCATTGGAAGTAGAATACTACTGCTAACTATGATTCACTGATTCTGGTCACATGACATTAACGATCATATGATTTTCACTTCGCTGAAAATAGGAGGCATAGCAACAAGTTGAATAAACTTGACAAAGGCTGTTGCTGCTATCTTTGTTGTATGAAACTCAATAATGATGTGCTAAAGGTTAATAGAATCCACTGTATAAGACTGACTTAACAGATGTGGTTTCATTTGGTTCTGAGTCACTTTGATCCTATATGGGATCGGGCAGCCAACTCCACCCAATAACCTTGGTTGCCTTTTATGACATGCATAGAAGGTAAACAGTGGTGCTGTTCTTTGCATCCCTTTCGGGCTATTCAGAATTCAGTTGTATTCTCCCAACTAATAATTATAGTGACTGGATGGAGCTGTCTTTTGAAGATTAAAAAACTGACTCATATGTACAAATCCATGTATGAACTATTTATGTATGTGTGTGTGTATGTATGTATATATATATATATATATATATATATATATATATATATATATATATATATATATATATATATATATATATATATATATTAGCGCATCATGGCTTTCATCGATCCTAGCTCCTGGGAGACTACAGCACTTGATCGCTCAGCCTGGCACACCAAGATCACTGCTGGCATCACAAAATTTGAAAAAGAAAGAACACTGCTGTCAATCCACAAGTGCAAGAAATGGAAGCACAAATCTGAAAATTCTCCTACTCCAAACCTTCAGCGCTCCTGCATGCACTGCAATAGAACTTTCTGTGAACGAATTAGATATCTACGAACTCATAAACCAAATTAGACAGTTACCAATTTATTATTATTGTTTCTTTTTTTCATCGCATTTATTGTTTTCATGCCATGCTCATCTTCGCTTGCGAAGAAGGAAAATCATCATATATATTTACATATACATACATACATACACACTATTTTCTTACATTATCCATGTGTAAATTGTAATGTTATTCCTGTAGAAAGCCATGAATGAAAATGTCAAGGTTAAGGAAACTCAGGAGAAAATCAGGAGAGCTGTAGAAGCCAAAGAGAAATCAGAAAAAGAAAAGCAAGATAAGAAACTCAGACAGGCAGCAATTTTAAATATGACAGCAAGTAAGTTTATATAGTTCTGTGTGTGTGTGTTTATGTAATGATGACTTATTGTTTGTTAGTATTTATGTTTAGGGCTCAAAACAGCAATAAGAAATATACTTGGCAAAAGATATTTTATTCGGAACATCATGGCACGGGAGCTTTTTCATATGTGCTCAGTTTGTCATTCATGTACTGCAAGGTCCAATTTTCACACACACATAATTTTCACCCTGCAAATTTAAACATGGCTTATAGTACTTAGAAGCAGGCCAAAAGACAAAACACACATCCCAGTGATTTTTAACAAAAATGTAATCAAATTTTTCATTAAAAAAGATGATCTGACACATGAAAACAAACAAATGTTTGTTTGTGTGTATAAATCACACCCCCACCCTTCAACATTCAAAAATAGATCTACATGGCTTTCTACAATAAAAAAGAGCGCATCATCTTGTGAAAAGAGGAGAAATGCAGAAGCTCAACAGCGGAGAGTAGCTAGAAAGTCACGGATAGACCAAGATCCATCTACAATGGTCATTTCATGTCCGAACTGTCCAAGGACATTTACAGCTCGAATAGGGCACATTAGCCATCTACGAACTGATAATCAAGGACATAACTCTAATTGAATTTTCAATAGTTGATGTAACAAATGGTCATCACTTTTTGTTTATTGTTATGTTCACTGGATTTGGTGACTAGCTGACTTTCATTACTTCTGTTTTCTGCATATTTACTTGGTGCATGTTGTTGCGAGTGCATTAATATGATTTTGTAACTTCTGTTCCTCTCATCATTTTATATCCTGCCTAATCTGGTAATGCCACCAGAATTTCTCATGCATTTTATTTCATGTTAATTAATTTTCTCTTAATTAACATGTTTTATGCGTTATCTGTCTGATAACATCACGAAAGTTTGTCTTTTTTCTGCTGGGGAGCGTGAAGTACATTGTGCTGCCAGTTTACAGCATAGCTGCATTATTTGTACCTTGGAAAGTCCAGCACATCCGATTTTCAGCATGCATTTAATTCAGGTGGGCTTCCTAAATCTGTGACAGCCTTCCTATACACATCCGTCTTCAGGAGAAGAATGTATATCGACTCTATGCTGTGACTGTTTATCGCCGACTGTGACCTTTGGCTGTACAGGCCAAAAAATGTCCCTAGTGGCATTCTCTGAGGAGGCGATAATCAGTGATGAGCGTTAAGCTTGGGTCAAGCAGATCTATTTCGCACGAGGTGTTCCGCTGCCAGTGAATTGTCTCACATATGTAGATGCATTGCTTATGCCTATCCGGAACTTAACTTTTTCTCATCTGTGAGCATGATTCCAGTATAGAAATATCGGGACAGTAGAGTTTCGCCCATGTTTGTTCACCCTCTCAGTCGAGGAACCTTCCACCAACGTTCAAGTCTGAGTCTCTACACATATTTAGAAGCACCTGGGACTAGAAGCTTGTTCTTCAGTAAAAAGTAAAACAGTAAAGTAACCCATAGCATTTATTAATGCCGTAGGGGTGTGAGATGTTAGCGATCTCACATTTCAGAGGCTCTGCAAATGAGGGCGGTAGCCATCTCCTCTCCCTCTGTGGTAGCCATCTCCTCTCCCTCGCAGTCTTAATTTCCTGGATTAATCTGGTACCCATTTAGGTCTGGGTCGACCTGGGAGCCGTTGCGGTCTGAAAAACATTTCCGTCTCAACTGGTGAATGAACCCAGGACCACTCATGCGAAGCCAGTCCGCTAACCACTGCTCTACGCGGCTCCCATGTGTACTGTCAATGACTAGCTTGAACTTCTTCTTTCGCTCACTTGAAACATGTCTATATCTGTAATTCTATCTCCTTAATAAAACTCACTGTGTTTTGTAGTTCATAAGTGGCCCATAGAGCTCTAATTGATGGTTTGTTTAGCCAGTAGCTCTATTCCCTTGCCTCCTGGCTTCCCGGGGCAATTGAGGACTTCCAGTAATTGAAGTTGGGCCCTTTCGAGGAATAGAGCCTGGTACCGCCCTTCCTAAAAATCCGCCACATGGCAGGCACCATAACTATTATGAGATATAGACATGTTCCCATAGTGCTTTAGTTCCAATTTCCATGTAGCATTTTCCAGTTGTTTTTTTTTTCATGTGGCATTGCCCTCTGCCGCTGTTCTGCCCCTCATATACTCAATATATTATCCTTACGAAGACTAGCACATGACTCGATATTCATGATGACATCTACCCGTATTGTGACATTTGCATTCGCGGCTCAGCCAATGAAAATAACTGCTCGAGCCAGAATGTCCTGCGTCACTGTTTATTGACAGTGCTGCTGTATGTGTTGGTGCAGTGGTATAGAAGATATTGCTTGTTTTATTTTGCAGTCAATTTTCATTATATCTGCAGCCTCCACATTCACAGATACCATCCCTAAAAGTGTTGGTCAGAAAAACAGCGCAAGTTGCTGTATTTGTTTCCAGGGTTCACCACGAGGAGGTACTTTTTAGATCTTGGTGGTTATCTGCTAACCCTGTGTCTGCATGAGATCAATGCTGTGCCATTTGCACCCCTTGTCATATGTTAACTTGTATCTTGATCATCAGATGTTAAAGTGTGCATGCAGACGCACGCACGCATGTACATATACATGCGGTAGGCCTACAGTTGATTCAATAGTAAATGGTTATGGTTGATTTTATTTCAGATGATAATTAAGAAGTTGATTCAATATAAAAAATGGTTATGGCTGATTTTATTTCAGATGATAATCAAGAAGGTGTGATGGATAGTCTGTTGGAGGCTCTGAAGACAGGCTCTGCATTCAGTGTTAGTCGAGATAGTAGAGGCGGTAAACAACGGACACCTAGAGTGGCTGGAGGTTTGTGTTAAACCCATTTTATTATCACTTTACTGACAAAATTTGACAATCATCAAAACCGTTATTATACTTCAAGAATACTGCAACAGTAGTGATAGTATTCTTATTATAGCTTATCTGGAATAGTACCATACATCATTCCAAAATGGTGTTACCCATGGAATATGGTTTCTTGACATTGTTTATATGTGTATAATTCTTGACAAAGCTGAAATTTGGAAGTTAGGATTTTGTGATATATAGAAAATAATGTAAATCCATGCCCAGCTTTATAATAAGTAGGATTTCACTCTTGAAATAACTCTTGGGATTTCAAATTTATTTTAAAAATACATTCATTATCACACAGAAAATTTCAAAGCTGTCATTTGATTGTATACAGACTTTTAATGACAGCACTGTCAATGTCACAAAAAATTTGCGAACACCATTGTGATAGGAGATAGGAACATTCTTATTGCTGGTGATTAAGGTGTCTCCAGAAAACTCTTCTGATGCCAAAAGGCAACAAAGAGTTTCAGCGAATAGATAGATAGAGAGATTAAGGTTAACTAATATATGTAATCACTGACTAATTATAGGTTTTCTCTGTGGTGTAGTGGTTGAGCCATTTACATTGTTTTCAGGATGTCATGAGTTTGTTTTCAGGTTACGATATTTAGATTACAGTAAAGCATTTGACTAAGTGAAACATTCCAAAAAATTTTTAATTTGGGAAAACATCAGTAATATGGGAGACACTGAAAGATAATAACAAATATATATTGGACTAAAACAGCTGTGATAATTCTTGCGGACGTCTCTTTATATTATTCCTCAATTTGGGTCAAAGGGCATGAGCCGATGGATCAGCAACCAACCATTCCTAAATTACTATATGGAAATTTAAACCAAAAAGAAATCTGTGTCAGTCAATGATAAGTAATGTCACTAGACATTTATTCTATGCATGCAGAAGATATGCTAAATATACAAAATATCCAGGTATAACAGTTTGAGGTACGCATGGTTTGCGTCTGTGCAACAGAAAAACCATGCAACACCCATGCAACAGAAAAACCTTAGTAGATGACATGCCGTTATATTGAGGTTTTCTTATAGAAACTTCATGGCATGTCATCTATACAATTATGCCTCTCATACTGTTATATTTTTTTGTTTTGTTACAATGTATTTTATGCCATGTTGTTTTCTTTTTTTGTGTTTATGTATGCACCCTCTGTGGTTGGGAAGGAGCCAGAGATTTGCGTCGCAGCAGTGGGGAGGAGTAAACTGACAGCACTGTTTTTCCTATGGCTGAGGCTTATCATAGATTCACAGGGACTCAGGACGTGACAATCCTTTTGACTTGAACATTTAGTTGCATGCCTGGAGCAATAGAGAAGTTTGGCATAACCAGTAATCAATTGGTGGCAGAGAATGAGCACAGTGAACCCTATCTTGGCTACAGTGGCTTGGAGCAGTAGGTTGAAACCTACCTTCCTGGTGGTGTGATAGTTCTCTGGCCCGGGGTGGGCCAGAGCAATACTTCCCAGCAATATAATGTGAGTACAACAGAACATTTGCTAAACACTGGAAAAATCAAGGGGAGGATAGACATAGAAAGATATGGAGAGATACTGGATGGAATGGCATGAGAATGTCACTAACTGAACTTATTAACAACACAAGAGACCGAGTTGTGGAGACATGGCCACCTACAACACTCTGTGATAATTCTTGAGACTAACAGGAATTGAACTAGATAAGTTATAACGGGAATCTGTGATTGATTGACATTGCGTTTAAAAGTGCATTTCTTCAAAGATACCTGGGAGTATCGCTTGAAGCTTATTATATTCTTTCTGCAGTAGTGCCACTTGTGAGGGATAGAGTACACATGGAGAAACCTGAGTGCAATGATGGCAATACTCTATGCCTTTTACGCCCTTTTGGATCTTCCAGTGACTGGCACTATTGAAACCATGTAGCCATATGGATTGTATGATCAAAAGTGATCAATATTGATACCATCAAGCGGTTGCAGGCTTTTTTGTGATTAAATATCTCCATACAAAATGGTTAAGCCTATTTCCTACATACATAAATAGGTCCCTCCCCCCCCCCCCCCCCCAAGTCGGTTTTCCCCAAAGGATAGCATACCACTGATTGTTGGATTTTTTGGGGTATAGAAGCTCTAGAGAACACACCCCCCTTCCAACCTGTACAAAGGAGACAAATAGCTTCATTGCTCATAATTCCTAGGGTTCTAAAGAAACAAATATCTCCTGTGACTACTGTGTGGTTTTATATATTTTATCACTACCAAGAACAGAAGTTCAGACCATTGATGTCCGCCGAAGACGGATGTGTCGGGCCATTGGCGCAAATAAAACGGCGACACAACGCATTTCCATTCTCTGGACTGCATCCTGCTGGAGATCTAGTAGTACTGCTACAGGAGAGATCCAACAGGAGTTTGAGAATGAACGCTGAAGAAGAAGAAGAAGACCATTGACGCAAATTAAACAGTGATAAATGCATATTCATTGTGTGGATGGCATTCTGCTGGAAATTTAACAATAAATTTCAACTACAGTCAATGCTAGAACACTACAATCACTTACATGTATCTTCATGCTCATTGCCAAGAGCTACACGTCATGTCATGTAACGTATTCTCTCCAGAACGTTGTCTTCCCAATGAACTCCTTGAACCCCTCTCTGTCTTGGGCCATGCGGCTTGAATTTTCCAACAACGTATTCAAGTTATCTTTAATGTCATCAGTCCATTGTCTTCTTGGTCTGCCCTTTCTCCTCTACCCAGATGCTCTGCCCTCCATTATTTGTCTTTCTAAACCATTGTCTCATTATATGACCAAACAGGTGTAGTTTTCTTTTTGCTATTGTGTTTAGTAACCAACACTTGGCATATTCAATGTGTTTATAATATCTGAGTTTCTGTTTTTTTCCTTCCATGATATTCTAAGTATCTTTCTGTAGCCTTTCATCTCAAAGCAGTTGATCTTATATGCCACTATTTTTCTTAGGGTCCATGTTTTGTCCATATGTTGCAACCGGAAAAATAAAAGTTCTTAGCATTAACAGTTTCATTTCTATTCTGTTGTTTTTCCATATTTTTTTAAAACGTTATTTTACAATATGCCATTGCCAATCTCTTCCATACTACACATACTCTTATTTATTGCTTTTTTGTGTAGGTGTCTCATTTTTGTTTCTGTAAGTTGATATTTTGACATATTATCTCTCCATACAGCCGACAGAAGAGCTCAGTTAGCTAAGAACACATCCCGACAGACAATACTCGAGAACTTTGCTCTAAAAGAGATCAACATTGAAGACAATTCGAATATCAGCCGTGAAAATATAAAAAACAGAGGACACAGAAGACCACTAAAAGATGAAGAGACTGAGGCAGAGAAGTTACTGAAACGATTAAAAGCTTTGTGATGGACTGATAGATAAAACTGGATGTAAATGTCTTGAATCATAAGAATATAAATGTATATCACCACATTAAGAATACAATGTTCTATATTTTTCTGTATAAACTTATAGTTTTTAGATATTTCTATGCTGCATGGAAAGATTAAATGTTGGTTTTCTGTGCAGTAGCACACTATTGAGTATTCTCTATTACTACAGTGGAGTCTGGATAAGTAGAACTCGTAGGGACCTACGGAAATTGTTCTACTTATCAGGAATTCTGCTTATTATCGTACACTATTACAGTGTACCATGCAGAATTGTTGAATAAAACAATTGTGCCACTTAGGAAATATCATAAGTTAACAAATAAGTAAATACATGTAGCAATACAATATCAGAAAAGTGGAAATTTTTTTATTTTTTTTAGAAACAAAACATTACAATGATGAAAATTTATAAATTAATTAAACAAAACAGTCTGTGATTTTGCTTTGCTTTGTGGCTTGTGAAAAAATGTCTTTTTATAGCCTGCTTAAAGGCAATAAATATTCCTGAAGCTCAGTGAATAATTTTAAGAGTGGTATCAACAAAATCGGATGTAGATTTTCAGGCTCACTTGATTTGACATTCCGAAAACAATTTTCTGTAGCGGTCTTTATGCTTTAAAATGCCAGAAAGTGTTGATCTCTTAAATAAATATTTTCTAGTTACATCCACTTTCCTCTTCTCACTGTGTTCTCCTCTTCCAATAACTCAATCTTTCATTTTAATGTTAAAGTAGTAGGCCTAAACTCTCGACCGCCAGCTGCCATTGTTGTTGTCACTACCAATGATATCAAGTCTGCGACTACATCGTGATCTTAGGCCATATCCTGCTTCTACCATGATTTTCTTTAGCTGACGACACACGCTGTAGATGGCCAATGAAAAGTATGGGAGAATAGGTTGCTATAATTTCTGTCTGAAGGTCTTGCTAAAGTAGAGGATATGTAGGGAAATATCATAATCGTAGGTGGGAGATTTCATGTTGTTTTTCAGGGTGACTAAAAAATGTTTCTTTCATGACAGTTCAACTTAAAAATGAACATTTATGTAGTTGGTATTCACTTTACTTATCCATATATTCGGGTTAAGCGAATTCAACGTAACAGGAATTTTTATACAAAGATAAAGAAGAAAAATGCCAGGGACTAACATGATCAGTTCCACTTACGCTAATTTCTACTTAATGTTTAGCACGCGACCGTAGAGTGCATTCGACAACAGTTTACACTATCTAAGATATCTACGGTCCAGTGTACAAGCCCCACAAAGGCCCCCATGCTAGGTCCCTGGTAATCAATAAAAGAAGCCCCATTTTTTAAAAATGTTACCAGATTATTTGAAATCTGGCAAGCTATTTAATTGGATTTCTAATTTTTTTTTCAAATTTAGTGGCAGCGTGGACCGAATCTCAGTTAAATATTGAAATATTAGCAATATCTTGACAATTTCAAACCAGTCGCGCCATGATGTGAATCGGGTTTTATAGACTTTTGTTTTATCATACTTTCATCAAAATCATAATGGATTATTCTTCTGATTTCTGAGAGGTAAGTTATAATCACACTCGAAAATACGTTAGACCACACAGTTTCGTATATTATAACTTTATAAATCAACTGTCTTAGATTGATCAGTTTTGGAGTAGGTTTAGAGAACAATTTTATGAAAAATCTATAAGTTTATTAATTTTCCCCAGTGAAATTATGACAATTTGACCATAAATGCTGCTGAATTAGGTCTGTTATCTAGTGTTGCTACTCCAAAATATTTCCAAAAAAATGCAGACATTTTTTACTATTTTTTCATATATTTTATTGGGTATAGTGTGTTAATTTTTTGTGAAAAAATGTCTTTATAACTTTCTCACACTTCTTGGAACAAACAGTCACCACCTATTACTAACTGTACCAAAAAATAATCCAGAGGCAGGGGGAAAGTTTTTTTTTTGTTTACAGTGTGCTAAAGGTTAAATTACAAATGAGACACACAAATGATCATTTCTATTTGTCGTCTTTTGATGTTTTGTTGTATTTTGATAAAGGCCTTTTGGTCGAAATGTTGATGTTTTGTGTATTGTAATTTGTATGTTTTATTGTTTGCACATCATAACTCCCTAGTTTTAGTGATGTGTTTTACGTAAGTACTATTGTTGTTACATTTCATGCAGTATTACCTTATATTGCTTCTCACATATAAAGAAGTGTAACAGATGAGGAGTGTAATGACAGAGACACACCATGGCTGAAATGCCATGACAGATGTTAGGAGGAAAATTACATTGTGATACGATAACATATTGAGACACTGAATGAAATGAGATTTAGACAGTGGTTGAAATGAAAAATCGAGACAGTGGCTGAAATTACAGATCAAGGCAGTGACTGAAATGACAAATCAAGACATTGAATGAAATAAAAGAGTAAGAAACTAAAAGAAAATACAAACTGAGACACTGAAAGAAATGGCAGATCAACACAGTATATGAAATGACAGATTGAGATACTGTGAATGAAAATTTCAAGTAAAATAATGCTGAAAATAATTTCTGTTCCAACTCATGAATAATGGCTCTGGTAACAGACTGCATTCATCCATCTAGAAATTATATTTGTGAACATATATACTTTTTAGTTAATGAATAGTACACAATGTTCAGTACCCTGAATTCAATCACTAAACATGTAGGTGTAAGCCCATGTGTTGTTAGGGCCCTAATGGGGAGAAAAATAACTACTGTGAAATGCTATGCATGTCATCAAAGCTATGAAGAGACTTTGTGATGTATTTGGCTGTTCCATCTCATCAAAGGTACCCAAAAGCTACGCTGGTCTGGTGTGCCATGTCGATATCACAGCCAAGTTGTAAATATGACCATAAACGCTTACATTCTCTGGGACTTATATCCTGCTAACCAGCAGGAGTTTAAGAACACAGATAATAAATTAAATCTTTATAACCAGAATAGTTGATTCAATTGAAAATGCTTTCAATTGTCTTAAAATTTCAATTTTCTCTGTGTACGAGACAGAGTTGGAGGAAAATTTAGGAATCTCTGAGCTATAGTGAAAGTGTTCTGTTGCAGACATTTTCAGAGCTTTGAAAGGGTCAACACTTTTAAGGACACTTAGAGTATAGTGGTATCAATTCTAACAAATTCTTGGTTATATTTTATAAATTCAACCCTACTTAAAGTATAGTTTCTTTTTTTAAATTATTATTATATACAAAAATTACATACAGCAGTACATATACATATTGCTCAGTTGTTGTATACTTATTCAAATATTTATTTATACTTAATAAATATTTATACATACAATGTATATAGTCAGTGTAACTTTGAGTTCTTTCCTAGTAGATGCCAATACACTGTACAAGTATTTAATCCCACTTTTTAGATAATCACTGCATGACAATTCACTGATATTTGTTGCAACTCAAACATGATGATTTGAGTCTCTCCAGAAATAAGCAGGAATTGGTTGTGTTTTTTGAAAGCAGAAAAAGTACTACCTGTTGATAATATCTGTACTCTATATTTCTTCTGCGTGCTACACACTGGGGTGGGGGCTCTCAGTGTGTAGCACTTATGATATGTTCACCTTTAGCTTGCTGTCAGCGACCAGTCATCATCAATGTCTGCAACTTGAGTTGCCTGCTGTTAAGCACCTTGTTTGACAAGGAAATTAAGATTGTAAACTAACGTCATTTATCCTGGCAATGCAGGAATCGGAAACAGATATAATTTAACTACAGTTTCCATTGGTTTTCTAAGAAGTAGGTCTAAATGCTTATCAATATTTTTCTCTGCAATCTGTCGAAATCGTAGAAATGGCATCCATTTTGTGGAATATTTTTCTGATTCTAATAAGTATTTCTTGGTGTTGCAGAGGCAGATAATTGTTTCTCAGCTTCCAATAGCTGAGGATTGAGACAGCAGTTCTTCATCAAGTGTGTGAAGAAAAGTATCATGGATATAGCTGATAGTGTCCCTTCGGATCACAATCACCTCTGGTTTCACAACTTTTTTGAAGTTGTAGAACCATTAGGCTTAGCTGATAATATTAGTAAGATCGGCATGTTGCATTTGCTTTCTTAGACGATGTTATGAACACATTAGTTTGGTTATTCTTCTTCTTCAGCGTTCATTTTCTAACTCCCGCTGGATCTCCCTTGTAAGCAGGATCATTGTCCTACTAGATTTCCAGCAGGATGTAGTCCAGAGAATTGAAATGCGTTGTGTCACCGTTTATTTGCGCCAATGGCCCAACACATCCGTCTTCGGCGAGTTTGGTTATGAAATGATATAAATGGAATAGGCCTATTGGCATTATATATATCTATAAATCATTATATATATTATTTTGACATTGAATATATATCAAAGTTGTAGGATCATTAAACCTAGCTGATAACTGTTAGGAATGTGTTGCATTTTTATTTCACAGATGATATTCTTGTTCTGTTTAATCCTGATAGACCAATAGTCTCTGCTTGATCTTGTCCTACTGAACGTATATCCGATATCTTTTATAGTATTTTCCAACCCTTAGTAGAACCCTTTTAAAAGATACTAAGCATGCTTTAACTATATTTTCTTCTGTTAAGTTGTCTTCTGACAGCACTTATCATCTGTTCTTACTTGATTGTTGTTTTTTTTAATATACTTCTGTACCCCATTCTGATGGTCTTATGGCGTTGCAGTTTTTTCTTGATAAAAACCACCATCCCTCTGTAACCATCTCACTCTTATCCACCTTAAGCTCAACTCTTCTTAATTCGATGGGCATGTTTTTGATCAGATCATTGGTGTAGCTATGGGCACTAAGATGGGACCCAGTTATGCGTGTCTTTTCATGGGACATCTTGAACATCAGGTTTGGGAGACTTATGAAGGTCTATTTCATAGACATATTGATGATGGTCTAGGTATTACTGACATGCCTGAGACAGAATTGTATTACTTTATCAACAATTTTGACCTTACTGTTCAATTCACATCTAACATCTCTACTACTTCTGTTAACTTTCTTGTCACTATTCATCCTCCTCACCTCAAGCACATCTGTTTACTACAAATCTACTGATGCACATGGTTTTCTCTGTACACTTCTGCTCATCCTCCTGCTTGTCACAACACTCTTCCATTCTCCCAGCTTCTTTGCCGCTTATATAGTAATGATGATGACTTTCTTGATAAATCCTCTGAGATGATTTTCTTTCGTAGACGTTCATTCCCTGACAGTGTCCTTCATCGGTATGGCTTCATGTCTGTATGTTGCCTCGACTTGATACCTGGACTAATACACAGGGTACTTCATCATCCTCTGATAGAGTTAAACCTGTCCTTACTTTTCATCCCCATAACTCTACTGTACGTCAAATCTTGTTCAAGCATTATTCTCTACTCCAGTCTGATTCTGAAACTCATACCGCTTTCCAGGACTTTACTTTGGTTGCCAATAGGCGTGACAAAAATCTTAATGACATCTTGGTCCACAGTCACCTCAGGTCTTATGTTCCTGCTCACTTTGGCATTATTTGTTGCAAACGCTGTTGTTGCTACACATGTCCCTATGTAGTTCAGATCCGCTCTGTTTCATTTCCTAAAGCAACTTTCACTATCATGATGCCTTTACATGTGAATTCTGTAATGTCATTTACAGTTTCATATGTAAACATTGACAAGAAGTATATATGTGAAACAGGCTTAAGATTGAGTGATCACTTCTGTAGGCATCTTCATGCCATAAAACAGAGAATGTGCCCGTCACCATTATTTCAATGGTGATCTTCATCATAGTGCCTTGATCACTGCTCTCAGATCCTGCACCACATCTTAACTCAATGTGTTATGAGTACTCTATTGCAGAGAAGACTTTGACATGTCTTTCTTACAATCTCAACACATGCTGCAGATAAAATAGTGAATTCCCTCCCAGCAATCATATAACTACTTATATTACTACTCAAATCAAATAGGCCTGAAAATCAACACATCAAAAACTCATTTACTAGATTTTACAAGGTCCAACGACAACATAAAAATTCAAAATGTTCCATTATTAAAAGTCAACAATTTTACATATTTAGGCACCAATCTAGCACTCGATGGAGACTCAAAAGAAATTTTACACCGTATTGCCCTTGCAGCGGGTACATTCAATAAACTACGTAACATCTGGACGTGAAACACGCTAAGAAACACCACAAAACTCTTTTGGTTGTTTAACTTCAACATCATCCCTATTCTATCATATGAATGCGAAAGTTGGAAAGCCACAGATAAGAGACTAGACTCCTTTGAAAACAAATGCCTACATACCATTCTGAATGTTAATTGGAGTGACTTTAAATTTAATGCTACTATAAGAGAGGAAAGCAAACAAACCTATATATCTTCCTTCATTAGACAAAGGCGTTGGACTTACATCGGCCATGTTCTCACAATGAACAGCCTAAGAATTCCCCATCAGTCACTATATTGGGTGCCACCCAGAGTAAGAAGAAGAGGGAGACCTAGAGAAACTCTACAAAGAACCATAATTAGAGAAGCCACATCAATGAATCTAAACACCATGAAAGAATTGAAAGACCTGGCAACACAAAGACAGAAATGGAAAACTATGGCCCTGGAGGAACATAACATAATCATATAAGCTCAATAATGGTGAAAATACAAGTACAGCAACTTGCAATGAGGTGCTCAACATGGAAAGAAATGACTAGGGCCTATGTGCCATCTTTAGCCCAAAAGGAATAACTATTCTAGGCATTGTTCTTGAGTGCATTTAATCACAGTTACTATAATTTCTATGATATGTAGGTGGCAGTGTTACCATTTTTTTGCTTGCCTTCTGGGCCCCAGCAACATATGCTTAGGTTGTGTAGTTATTCTTCCCTTCTGAGCCTCAGAAACATACCGGGTATGTGTCTAGTTGTATAGTTTTTCTTCCTTTCTGGACCCCAGCAACACGTGCTTAGGTTGTGTAGTTATTCTTCCCTTCTGAGCCCCAGAAACATATGTGTCTAGGTTGTGTAGTTTTGCTTCCTTTCAGGGCTCCAGCAACACATGCCTAGGTGTAGCTTATCATTTGTGATTATCAATCATTTTATCAATAAGAAGACCAGACAGAAATAGAAACAAGGTGCCAGAAAGTAAACACAGTGACCTACCAACTTTCACCATTACTTTCTTCACACAAAGATCAAGATGGAAATTTAAAAAACAGATAATATCTACAATTTTTATACAACCACTCTGCTTCCATCGTATCTTAAAGAACATCTTTTAACATCAAGGAATGTCTCATCACATGCCCGTACTACCAGAGTTTACAAAATTTCACAAGAGAAAGATACATATTTGCGAATACAAATGTTTACAGACCATCCTTGTGTTGCCGGACTCTGAAAGGGAAGCAGAGAATAGCTATACTGCTATCTGCCATGTATGTTGTAAGAGGCTACTAAGGAAGCTGTGGGTGTTGAGTTGGCTGTCTCATCCTACAGATGGTCAAATCGATTCCGAAGCAAGGCTGAAGCCAGACAGGCGCAAATATCACAGCCAAGCTGTAAATCATGACATAGCGCACTCCTTTCTCTGGACTACATCCTGCTAATCTGCAAGAGTTTTGAGAATGATTACAAGAGAAGAAGTCTTTCCAGATGAGTGTTACACAAATATAAGACCAATACATATGAAAGAAACAATAAATGCACTTGTAGGTCAACAAGAAACTTAAATTATTTGTGTACAAGCGAGACATAATTTCCTTTTCAAGACTATCCTGTAGGGGACAGCTAGGTGGGAAGAAGAAGAGGACTAAGAAAAGTATGCATTAATAATACAGTGGAATCTCTGTATAGTGCATCCTTTAATAAATTTAACACTTCAAAATCCCCAATTATACTTCCAATCTCCAGGGGTGGATCTACTGCCCAGGACAGCTGGTATTTGTGATAATGAGAGAGCAGTCAGGCTTGTATCCAAGGCATCAATAGATAGGAGGTTGACAATGTGTAAGGGCTGGATACAAACACATTGATTACGCATCTAGGCTGAGATTTGAGCAATTCAGTATTAAATTTGGTACTGGTAGAACTGAATGACTGCACTGCAGAATGAAGAGTATGGTCAACCAGTGGGCCATTATTATGTATTACCTACGATATCTGCTAGTGGAGACTGAGCACCTATGGGTCTGCCCATAGTACAATATAGTGGAATCCCTCTATAGTGCGATCTTTATTCCCTATATAATAGCTTTTTTTTGAAATCCCCAATTTTATTTATTATATAGTTTGAACTGTACAAACAAATTTATGTTAATACATACATAATATGTTAGTCTGGACCAAGTTGTTATAATTGAATTCCACTGTATTGGTTTATAACAAGAATTAAGTTTCTCCACGGGGTTGAGGATATTTTTTTATACTAAAGAAGTACTTCAATGGTGGTGGGGTTTTTTAAGAACAATGGTCCAGCTAAATTTCCAACAGAATTTAGTTCTCATTTTATTTATGCCTATGGCTTGACACGTATAAACTTTAGTGGTTACATTCAATTTTCACTTGTGTATTTATACTGTGCTTTGCTAACCGTGAAACCAAGTAGTTTTAACCCACAAGGCAACAAAGTGGCCTGATTTGTTAGAGCTTACCTTTTTAAACAATGTAAAAGCTTTTATCATGAATAAACTTGTCAATCATATCCATGGTCCAGATTGGCTGGTCAATGGCAGTTCGATGTCCTGCATTTCTCATGACAATCTTTGAAGACAGCATAAGAGAAAAGATTGGCAATAATACCTTCTGTATAAAATTTCTTATCTGAAGAATACTTACAGAATTATTTAGCATAAGAATTGGAATTACCAGAATAATATGCATGCAATTATTTAGTTTAAGCCAAGGGTTGGGAACTATTTTCCTGCCAAGTGTCATTTATATTTTCATAACATCATTCACTTCTATATACAATTATAAGTGCCATCTTCACATCAAGGATGAGCTATAAGATATTATCAACTTGAAGTTTAGTCAGCACTATTTAATAAACTCACCTCACCCCTATTGTGATGGCATTCACAGAATGAATAAAGACAAAGATCAATCCGACCAAGAACTAGGCAAAAGAGTGGTCAGAATTGAGTCCAAATGGCTTGAGAGTGCCCAACTAAAAAATGAGACGATTTTCGAGGGCATACCTAGATCTATCATCGGTGGTGCAGGATCTGATGGCAGTGACCTGAATGTCAAGAACACCACAGTGGCCATCGCCGTTGAAGTGATGGCCACAGGAGTAGGTGTTCTGTTTTTAATGGCATGCAGATGGTTACAGAAGCTGTCACTCAATCTTAGGCCAGTCTCACTGATATATTTCTTGCCACAGCATTTACATATGATCATGTAAATAACATAACGGGATTCACATGTAAAGGCCTCATCGGTGGAGAAAGTCGCCTTGGGAAATGAGATGGAGTGCATCTGAACCACATAAGGACATGTGTAGCAATGGCATCGTGAGCAACAAACAGTACCGAAATGGTCAGGTGCAAAAAACCTGAGGTGGCTGTGGACCAAGATGTCCTTCAGATTTTTGTCGCACCTATAGGCCACCAGAAGTAAGTCGTGGAGCCAAGCCGATGAAAGAATGCTGTCGGGATATTAGTGTCTACGGAACATGCCAAAAATAGTCAAGACAACTCCAAGTATATAAATAGTGACCAACCAAACCACAACAATAATAAAGAACATAACGAGTGGGGTCCTAATTAATTCTGTACGAGGTCCTCAACTATCAGGGTCTCAACTGACACCCAGTGATTACGTCAATTAAAAACATTATATAATGAAAATAACTTGTAAATGATCGCAAGGGACATATATTTTATGCATATATTATAAGAAGTTATGCATAACTTCTTATGTTAATAATTGTCATAACCGTATATAATGAAATGCTACAGAAGAATTCTACGATATTTCCACACTCATCCGCATCGCTGAGGATAGAATTAGCTGGAGGACTCTGTGTGCTGAAGCATCCAATGTGGTACCCCTACAACCCTGAAGGGTTATGGGTTTATTGATTGATTGATATAATGAAATTTGGTTATAACATATATATTCTGCCAGTCCCGACCAATTCGTTATAACAGAATTCCACAGCACTTGTTTTAACATATTTTAGCTTCGCAGTTCAGGATGTGCCCACTAGTTATTTCATCACAGCAAGTTCAAGACATATGGTCATTTGAATCTATCTATTCACTAAACCCTTTGTTGCCTTTCAGCGTCAGAGGTAGAAGAGTTTTCTGGAGATGGCCCTCGTGTGTGCTGAGTATATTCTGGAGTTTGTCGCCTCTTTTATTTCGGTGGTCAATCGTTTTCGTGGTCGGCCTCTAGGTATCCTTCACTGTGTAGCATAGCTTGCTGTGGTATACTGTCTGATGGTAGTCTGCTGATGTGTGAAAACAATTTAATCTGTTATCTCTTAATATATACCAAGATTTGAGTGGTACCGGTACTTTGTCTAATGTCTTCATTTCTCACTCTGTCTCTTAGCGATATTCCTAGGATTCTGCGCAAGCATGCCATTTCAGCTGTCACATGTTTACGTTTATCTTCTGATGTCGTTGTCCCTTGAATAATACTTCAAAGATAAGCACACACAAAAATGGCTAAACCTGCCAACATCACACACTTAGATATGCAGAGAGAATATAAATTTCCTATACAATATGAAAAATAAAAAAAGCTAAGAGGAATACCCTATAAACAAAGTATTTCAAAATGTTACTAATATCAGACTTCTAAGGCAAAGTCCAAACCGCAAGAGAACACTTCAAAATACGGACTCATTAGAATCTGATATCAACATGTATAAAGTCTTATCTGGACCATGACACAACCAATAAATTACCCAAACATTATCTGAAATATCCAATATTTCATATCAAATTGAGATCTCTCACACACAAAAAGAACAGAGATTTATCATATTATGCGTTAAAAAATGCAATATCCCAAAAATATCTGGACACTTGTTGAGAAACAAATCAGCACTATAGGCCACAAAAAGTGCCTATATGCAATATACATCATATTTTCAGATAGCACCACAGACAAACAATTTCTTGCCACAGGAATACAGTGTACACATTTCAGGGAAATGACACCTGTCACAACCACAGTTATTCAATAAACTAGCAATTCATTGAAAACAAACATACCCTTGTAAAATTTCTGATTTTCACCACGTAGCCCGCAACATCATTTGCACTCATCCACTTCTCTTTCTTAGAATCAAGATAGTCACCCTGACCAGACCATGGAAGATGCTTAAGCCAAGCTTCAGTCATTGGAACACTGACCAGTAAATCCAATTGACCATTGACCATTAAAACCTAAAGAAAGTAGTATTAAATCTTTACAAATATGTACAACTTTGAAATCAAATAATGGTACAGTGGAATCTCCCTATAGCACATTCTTTTATAAAGAATTTCCCTATATAACAACACTTTAAAAAATTCCCAATTACATTTATTCTTTAATGTTTGTACTATATAAAGCAAATTCTTTTTATCACATATATATATTTTGTTGTTCTGGACCAAATTTGTATAATAAGATTTAACTGTACAGCATTAACCATTCAATTGCCAACCAAATGGTACAACATATTTTTGGAATCTTTTTATTTTATCATTCCTGGTTTTGCAGTAAAATATATAACTAAGGACAGCATATGATGTGAAAATAGCACACTGATTTCTAAGGTTTTATGTTACTCTGAAAACTTGTTAGTGCTAACATACACATGAATGTAGCGCAAATACAGTACAAGCTACAGTTCAGACACTTCTACAATCAAATTTTACAGTGCATGGTACAGTTCAGACACTTCTACAATCAAATCTTACAGTGCATGCTACAGTTTAGACACTTCTACAATCAAATCATACAGTGCATGCTACAGTTCAGACACTTCTACAATTAAATCATACAGTGCATGCTACAGTTCAGACACTTCTACAATCAAATCATACAGTGCATGCTACAGTTCAGACACTTCTATAACCAAATCATACAGTGCATGCTACAGTTCAGACACTTCTACAACAAAATCAACAGTGCATGCTACAGTTCAGACACTTTTACAACCAAATCATACAGTACAAGCTAAAGTTCAGACACTTCTACAATCAAATCATACAGTGCATGCTACAGTTCAGACACTTCTACAATTAAATCATACAGTGCATGCTACAGTTCAGACACTTCTACAACAAAATCAACAGTGCATGCTACAGTTCAGACACTTTTACAACCAAATCATACAGTACAAGCTAAAGTTCAGACACTTCTACAATCAAATCATACAGTGCATGCTACAGTTCAGACACTTCTACAATTAAATCATACAGTGCATGCTACAGTTCAGACACTTCTACAATCAAATCATACAGTACAAGCTACAGTTCAGACACTTCTACAATCAAATCATACAGTGCATGCTACAGTTCAGACACTTCTACAATTAAATCATACAGTGCATGCTACAGTTCAGACACTTCTACAACAAAATCAACAGTGCATGCTACAGTTCAGACACTTCTACAATCAAATCATACAGTGCATGCTACAGTTCAGACACTTCTACAACAAAATCAACAGTGCATGCTACAGTTCAGACACTTCTACAATCAAATCATACAGTACAAGCTACAGTTCAGACACTTCTACAATCAAATCATACAGTGCATGCTACAGTTCAGACACTTCTACAATTAAATCATACAGTGCATGCTACAGTTCAGACACTTCTACAACAAAATCAACAGTACAAGCTACAGTTCAGACACTTCTACAATCAAATCATACAGTGCATGCTACAGTTCTGACACTTCTACAATCAAATCATACAGTACAAGCTACAGTTCAGACACTTCTACAATCAAATCATACAGTACAAGCTACAGTTCAGACACTTATACAATCAAATCATACAGTGCATGCTACAGTTCAGACACTTCTACAATCAAATCATACAGTACAAGCTACAGTTCAGACACTTCTACAATCAAATCATACAGTGCATGCTACAGTTCAGACACTTCTACAATCAAATCATACAGTGCATGCTACAGTTCAGACACTTCTACAACAAAATCAACAGTGCATGCTACAGTTCAGACACTTCTACAATCAAATCATACAGTGCATGCTACAGTTCAGACACGTCTACAATCAAATCATACAGTGCATGCTACAGTTCAGACACTTCTACAATCAAATCATACAGTGCATGCTACAGTTCAGACACTTCTACAATCAAATCATACAGTGCATGCTACAGTTCAGACACTTCTACAATTAAATCATACAGTGCATGCTACAGTTCAGACATTCTACAATCAAATCATACAGTGCATGCTACAGTTCAGACACTTCTACAATCAAATCATACAGTGCATGCTACAGTTCAGACACTTCTACAATCAAATCATACAGTGCATGCTACAGTTCAGACACTTCTACAATCAAATCATACAGTGCATGCTACAGTTCAGACACTTCTACAATCAAATCATACAGTGCATGCTACAGTTCAGACACTTCTACAATCAAATCATACAGTGCATGCTACAGTTCAGACACTTCTACAATCAAATCATACAGTACAAGCTACAGTTCAACACTTCTACAATCAAATCATACAGTGCATGCTACAGTTCAGACACTTCTACAATCAAATCATACAGTGCATGCTACAGTTCAGACACTTCTACAATCAAATCATACAGTACAAGCTACAGTTCAACACTTCTACAATCAAATCATACAGTGCATGCTACAGTTCAGACACTTCTACAATCAAATCATACAGTACAAGCTACAGTTCAGACACTTCTACAATCAAATCATACAGTACAAGCTACAGTTCAGACACTTCTACAATTAAATCATACAGTGCATGCTACAGTTCAGACACTTCTACAATTAAATCATACAGTGCATGCTACAGTTCAGACACTTCTACAACAAAATCAACAGTGCATGCTACAGTTCAGACACTTTTACAACCAAATCATACAGTACAAGCTACAGTTCAGACACTTCTACAATCAAATCATACAGTGCATGCTACAGTTCAGACACTTCTACAATCAAATCATACAGTGCATGCTACAGTTCAGACACTTCTACAATCAAATCATACAGTACATGCTACAGTTCAGACACTTCTACAATCAAATCATACAGTGCATGCTACAGTTCAGACACTTCTACAACCAAATCATACAGTACAAGCTAAAGTTCAGACACTTCTACAATCAAATCATACAGTGCATGCTACAGTTCAGACACTTCTACAATTAAATCATACAGTGCATGCTACAGTTCAGACACTTCTACAACAAAATCAACAGTGCATGCTACAGTTCAGACACTTTTACAACCAAATCATACAGTACAAGCTAAAGTTCAGACACTTCTACAATCAAATCATACAGTGCATGCTACAGTTCAGACACTTCTACAATTAAATCATACAGTGCATGCTACAGTTCAGACACTTCTACAATCAAATCATACAGTACAAGCTACAGTTCAGACACTTCTACAATCAAATCATACAGTGCATGCTACAGTTCAGACACTTCTACAATTAAATCATACAGTGCATGCTACAGTTCAGACACTTCTACAACAAAATCAACAGTGCATGCTACAGTTCAGACACTTCTACAATCAAATCATACAGTGCATGCTACAGTTCAGACACTTCTACAACAAAATCAACAGTGCATGCTACAGTTCAGACACTTCTACAATCAAATCATACAGTGCATGCTACAGTTCAGACACTTCTACAATTAAATCATACAGTGCATGCTACAGTTCTGACACTTCTACAATAAAATCATCCACTTTTATGTTCAGAGAGTGTCAGCCAAATGGACCTGATTGAAATCTCATCTGCTACTTTATAATATTGTCAATAATTCATTATCCATGAGGTCCAAAGTTCAACTCCCGGTAAGGACTGGGTTTTTTCCGGGTTTTTTTTCAAGTATAAATTTTAAAACTCATTACATGACAAAAGCAAGAGCATGCAGCCTTTGCACACATACATATACCACTTCCGTGTAACTCTCTAATGGGAAAGATGCAGTACATGACAGATATATAGTTTTTGACAATTTTTCTTTTCAATTATTTGTTGGTACGTTCTATTTATATTATTCATTTTCGTGTCAGTACTTCATATGACTAGTTTCATATGACCAAGCTACAGACACTGAGAGTAGAATTCGATGTCAATAAACTCTTTGACATTTAAACAATTTGAAAATGAACTTTATATATTTGCTAATAACTTAAAAAACAGTTATGTGCAACTCTTTAAATAAATATATTACTACAGTCATACTTCAAACAATAAGAAAGACTTTCTATCATAGAATTTTTTTTAATGTGTTGGACACACATTAAGTAACAAAAACAATCTGCAAAAATTGCAACCACAACATTGTTTGTTTTGTTTTCAAAACCCCACGAATTACAAGCAATTAGCTCTTGCTTCCTATGTGCAGTGGGAAGGTTTTTCTGAGCTTTCTTTCATATCTAGGAGATGTCACTTTTCGACTTGGTACAATGCCTATTGGAGGAGCCTTCTACTCAAAGAAAGTACACAACCACAACATAATACATCCCATTTTTCATAACATATCCTGCAAAATGATGAGTTGAGAATACCCATGGAAGAAAAAGAAATAGGCCTAACTTTTAATATATCTCAGTTACATTATAACACTTTTACCTTGTAATTATCCATCAAAACTGACAATTCATTTCCAATACCCACAAAGAAATCTTCAGCCATGTCCATGGATGTGGTTTCTGAAGTACACACATACTGAGTTGGTTTGACATGAATGGCTTTCTGGATGTCAGGTTTGTTTAAGAACTCACCAAACTTCCAGTTGTTATCCTAGGAATGGAAATTACTCAGAAAAAGTTATTTGGGAGAACAAAAACCCTCACAAGTAAATATTTATATTACTATGATAAAGTATTTATTAATACAGAAAAAGACAATCTTTATTCTTTGGTCACATTATGAGATAAGGTGGTCTGGAGAACATAGTTATAACAACCAAAAGAGATTGAGGACAACAGCGAGAGAAAATATTATAGTCTGACATAACAAAGAGTGAATAATGATCCTATTAAAAAATACAGGAAATAGAGAGTTGTGGAGATCCCATGTTCGCCTATGCCAGTCATCTTGGAACTTGATGATGATAAAGTTTATCACAGATCCTAGTTTGGGTGTAGCAATCGACCCAATACAGTATTTTTTTACTGTTGTTATTTTCTAGGCAATATTTATTGTTATTTTATCTGTAGGTTGACATCAGTGCTGCAGAGATGACTTTGATAGTGGGGAAGTTTAATTTCAGAAAAAGCTCTTGGTTTCCTATCAAAGGACCTGTTTTGGCAAATCCCTACTTTTTCTAAATCATACTATTACATGTATAGGGTGAGAAATTGCTGTCTCTTTTTCATGTTTTTGTGTTTGCATTAATGTTAATTAAGATAAATGTTATATTTACCTAAAGGGTGATGTTGTATTATGATAGATGTTCTATTTACCTTAAGGGTTCCTGAGACCAACCGGGAATGGAACCAGTCCATTCTGATGGCACGAAATCACCTTGCAACTAGAGTAAACGGGTTTTTCCGTGCTTGACTAACCGCACCTCCAAAAAAAGATCCGATTTTGTCAAGACATTCAAACTGTGCACTCAAGTAACTTAGAACGGACCAGTCGAGACAAGGACTATTACAACAATATCCCGTACAAGTATAAATTATCTTTACATTTACCTTAAGTGGATATTGGATTATGATAAGTGGTCTATTTACATAAAGGGGGATGTTGGGTTCCCTGTGTATCTCATCCTTTGCATTTTTTTTCTATGCTATCTTCTTCAGCATTCATTCTCAAACTCCCGTTGGATCTCTCTTGTAGCAGAACAGTGGTCCTACTATATTTTCAGCAGGATGTAGTCCAGAGAGTAGAAATGCATTGTGTCGCTGTTTTTTTTTTTGCACTAATGGCCAGACACATCCATCTTCAGCTGTCTTCTGAATTATCAGATTATCCTGAAGTTGATTTCACACTCAGTACAAGGCTCAGTTTTCAAATTGTGGATGCTCTTTCTACAACATAACCACAGTGCTAAACTATTGTTATTATAATCTTGTCTATGTTGACTTTTAGACTTCCACATGATTGATTCTGACATTGGTAGCAGCCAGCAATCAGATCAGATCATGTACCTTATTTTTACCTTCCATGTATGTTCAGGTCTCAGTTGTAATTATTCTGTAAGGGTCAAAGGGATTTCCATTGCTCTCGTACAGTCCCAGTGTTAGAAATAACCAAGATCCTTAAAGTAATTCCTCGTGGTGCACACTGGAAACAAATTGCTTAGAAACTCACAAAAATCTGGCTAATGCTCTATGGATTGTGTCTGGGTAGTGAAGACCAAGATGGAATGAGAATTTAACTGATAAACTATTTTTTAAATGCACTTCTTGGCCCCTAGCCAGAACACTGTAAAAGACAATAGCTGGTCTGGACTGCTGGGTTATCATGTCAGAAAACTCACAATAGTGAGCAAGTCTCCAGAGAAGTAATGCTCATCTGTTGAGTAAGTATGATAGTATTACAGTGCTAGTAATGCCATGTAAAAGCACAAGTAAAAAACCCACAACGAAAGCAATGTTCACTCTTCAGAACAAGCTTTCGGTGTCTTCTGGTAGCGGGTTGTGAGGAAAAACAGGATACCAGTTCCAAATAAAAATGTGTGCAGTAGCTCAAATTTGGACAAAGGTATTAATGATGGTGATAGAAACCTTGACTAAGATGTTGAACCAACCATAGTCCAATTCTACTGTAGAGCATTTTCTGTTCCAGAACCAGACTCACAGATGAGGAAGGTTCAGTAGCTTAATACACAGGTGGCAATGGATCATCTAATTACATGAAAAAAGTTATTGATAGTGTAACACCTCATACAAGATGAATGTGGTCGAAAAAGTCCAAATCCCTGCTTATTGCCTCCTCAGAAACTGCATCAATGGACATGTTTTGACCGTAAATTCTAATGGCACAGTAGATGATAAACTATCATGGTGTATGGTGGAGTATAATATACACTCATTGCCTGGTATCAGATAAGGAAGGCTGTCAAAGGCTGCTCGCCTGAATTAAAAGTGTGCTGAATTTGGATGTGTTATGCTTACATGGCACAAATAAAATGGTAGTACAACATACATCACATTCCTGGCAGAAATCACACAATAATTGTAATATCATGTGTTTATATTATATTATTAGTATGTTTAAATATCAGAGAGCGAACACTGAAGAAGAATTATTGTCTCCAAAATTTGTATTCACTGTCAAGGTTTCAACGCCACACCGTAGGTGTCAGTACAGATTTTCCAGATTGATATGGATTTCGACCCCAAAGAAAATCATTATTTTTAAAGGTCATCTAGTGTTAAATTCCAGTAATTACTACTGCAGACATTTTTTAAATCTAACATGCACATATTGATGGGCAAAAAAAAAAGGTCTATTAGTGTTAGATATGGACGCTTTTTTTTAAATATGGAAATAAATTGTTAAAAATACAGATTAAACATTTTTTAAAGTTGACATCTATGGCATACAGTAGGTGATGATGATGTTCCTCCTTCGCAAGTGAAGATGAGCATGGCATGAAAAACATTAAATGTGATGAAAACAAAAATATATATATATAATAATGTGGGCATTATACAGTAGGTATTAGGTATGCTGATTATCATCTTCGCACACCGGACACGTCCATAGGTGCTCCAATCTCCACTTCAGTAAATCTCTCAGGCCATAACGGCTGATGGTTCTGGTTCTATGTTGGTTCACTACTCTTTTTGAAATCTTTGTTAAGGATTCTCTTCAGGCCACACCCATCCTCACTCCCAATTCTTGATATTGACTCATGCTTATTCATCTCAAAATCCTCTGATCGTTAGGACTCACGAAGAGCAGTGAGTATGTCTGCTCGGTCCATAGGCTGACTGTCTGTTGTGGTGGCAAGACTAGCTAATTTGTCGGCACATTCGTTTCCCTCCATGCCTGCATGTCCGGGGACAAAAATAAGTGTGAGTTTTCATAGTGATGCCCGCATTTTAGCTCTCTCCAATGACTCATCCCATTCCCTACGTACATCACCTGTTTTGACTTTCTGAATCATATTCAGTGAATCACTTAGTATGCAAGCATGGGAATAGGTTTGCGACTCCAGCCAGTAAAGTGCCTGCATTACGGCGAATACTTCCATACTGCCATACAGTAATGTACAATATGCACAGGCACTTCAAATGAAAACCTTAAAAGTGTGATAGAAATGAGAATACACATGGCATTATCTTGTAATGTGTCAATATTGTTGTTTAAGTATGTCAAGAGTGTTTTGCAGGCACCATAATGAACCAGACCAGTGTGATATTATTACTTCTGCACTCTCCACTTTGTTGGATACTTTCTGGAACTTTGGTTGTGATATAAAAACAGGTTAAAGATTGACATGCACAAAAGAGTAGCAGAATTCTGTTATTCATTTTTTTTGATACAGTGGAATCCCTCTATAACACATCCTGCTATAACAAATTTCCTTAATTATATTTATCTTTATTATTTTCTATTGTCTATAGTGAATCTGTTATTACATACATATATCATCAGTACAAAGTTGTTATAATGGAATTTTACTGTACTGTCCATGTAATTGCTGTAACCTGTAACCTTTGAGGACCTCCATGTGTACATGTACATATACGTACATGTGTGTTCCCAGTAGCGGCCTATAGTTGCAAAACAATAAATGGACAATAAATAAAACTACAGTCAAGAGAATAGAGGCTTTCAAAATGAAGTGCTATAGAAGAGTCCTGAGAATACCATGGACAGCAAAGAAGACCAACCAAGACGTGCTAAGTAAAATGAACCTCTAAGAAGGCTGGCTTTTAAACAGCATATTAAGAAGGAAGTTGGGTTTTTCGGACATGTTAAGAGACACGATGGCATGGAAAGAGTGTTGTTGGAAGGGGGTGATAGAAGACAGAAGAGGCAAATGTCGACCAAGATGTCACTGGATAAGAGTATTCAGGAATGCATGCACGTCGCTAGAGGAGGCAGGACAACTTGCCAGAGACTGCACAGATTTAGGAGATTCCTAATGAGGACTACATTCTGGAAAGAATATGTCACATGACAACAATATATATGTTTTGTCTGTCCGGACCAAGTTGTTAAAACAGGACTCACTGTATATGTATGTTGGCCATATATATGTAAAAATATATATTTACATTACATTTCTACGAGACATTAATATTGTTTCAAGGGTTCCATTTTGTCTAAAATATTGAGAGAAACTGACTTACATATTTAACTTTGTCCGTTTCTTTTGTTGATTGTCATAATTTTTTATTTTCAGAAAATTGACATTCAGTCCACAATTTTTTGTTGCTATTTCCAGTAAAAATTGATGGATATGAAATATGGATACTCACTCATGAATTGTAAATGTTTCAGATCATCTATAAAGAATGCTGCTTTCTGGAAAGAATATGGGTATTTATGTTGACATGAGAATGTACACAGAAGAATCTTGATAACATAACATTTCTGACCTTAGTAATGCAGGCATTGTCCAACTGCTTGTGACCAAGGCTTTCTGTCATATCCATGAACACAATTTTCTTAATTTCCTGTATGTCAAGGAAATGTTTTTTAAATGTGCATTAGTAGACAGTTATGTCAATATCAGCTGCTTCATTTTCTTACTCAGTTTATTGAACATAGAAGAAATAGGCAATAGTCTTATACAGAGTCAGCTTCATTTCTGTATGCATCCCCCATTCCAGATTAAACAGTGGGTTTGTGTGTGTACACAAAATTGTGTTTTCTGCATTTTAGCAGACATACTTCATATTTGGCAGTTCAAGATGTATTTTACATGGAGGCAGTTTCCCTTAGCCTTTCCATCATGTGTGGTTGTTGCAGGCAGCAGGCTACCATATATTTCTTAATATAACCGCATAAACAATCCCAAACCACCAGAATCCTCCCACTATCAGTTCATTCTCAATCCGTCCGATTTCTACACGATTGTTTTACTTCGCTGTTTCTATGTGACAAGACATGCTAAATTTAGCCCTCATATGACTACCATAATGGTGGCTTCCAGTGTAGTTCTCTGATCATTGCTAACAGATTTCATATGCACACTGTCAATTTTTAATATTACATAATGGTTCTACTTATGATTCAGATGATGATAAGAAAGAGACTGATATAATAAAACCATCCATCTGGGACTCGTTTCGGAGACATCTCACTGAGAAAGTGGAAAAACAATGCCATGAGATGGGGTTGTCTTTATCTTCTTCTTCTGCGTTTCCCTCTCTGATAAGCAACATGAAAGTTTCTGTGATTTCTGTTGGGGAGCATGAAGTATGTTGTGCTACTATTTTACAGCATAGCTGCATTATTTCTACCTTGGAAGATCAAGCATGTCCGTTTTCGCCATGTCTTGAATTTGAGTGGGCTTCTCTAGCCTGTGACAACCTTAGTATCTATCGCCAGGCAGTGAATGTATGTTGACTCTATGCCCACTGTGCCTTGGACTTTTCAGGCCACAACATGTCCGTCGATTGCAGTATCCGAGGAGGCAGTAATCAGGGATTTAGACATGGGTCAGCTACGTCTATCTCGCACGAGGTGTTGTGTTGTCAGCAAACCCATCTCGCGTAAATAGATGTGTTGTGCCTGTGTCCATCAGGTACTGAACCTTTTCTCTCTGCAAACATGATTCAAGTATAGGAAAACCTTGACAGTAGAATTGGCCCTGGGTTTGTTTGCCCTCTTAGCCGAGGTGTCATTCACAGACATCGTAAACCCCTGTCCAAGTCTGAGTTTCTACACATATTTAGGAGCACCAGGGACTAGAAGCTTGTTCTTGAGCCGAACAAAACTTTAGTTCTGATTTCCTTGTAATATTTTCCCAATCTATTTGCATGTGGCTGTGCCTTCTGTTGCTGTGCTGCCTTCTCATTATACTCAATGTTATCCTATGGAGACTAGTACACGATTCTCAATATATGTCATGACATCTGTCCATTTTGTGACATTTGACCATGCCTACAATGCTCTAGTCAGACTGTTTTTGGTCACTATGTGTCGACAGTGCTGCTGTATGTGTTGACGCAAAGGTATCAGAGATAGTGCCTGTCTTTTTGCAGTCAATTCTCATTCCATCTGCTGCCTCCACATTTACAGACACGATCCCCAAAAGTGTCAGCCAGGAATACAGCACGAGCAGCTGTATTTTTGTTTCCAGGGTTCACCACGAGGAGGTACTTTTGGGATCTTGGTGGTTATCTGCTAACCCTGTGTCTGCATGAGATCAATTCTGTGCCCTTTGCACCCCTTGTCATATGTTAACTTGTATCTTGATCATCAGATACTGAAGTATATGCAAAATGTATATACATATATATATATATATATATATATATGTGTGTATCTTTTGACAGCATGAAAGCAATGGAGTACCTTTTGCACCCCTGTCTGTATCTAATTTCTGGGAGCCTTAACTCCCTTCTGAAGCCACTAGAAGTCTTCTATTTTAACAACACAAAAGACAAAAAGTTGTGAAGTGTCACAGCATGGCACTTTATTGATTGACAATAAATGGAGGGAAGATTATAGGCTTTTAAAAACAAATTTTACAGAATAATATTGCTCATCAATTATACAGAACATAAACCAATGTACATGTAAGAAATAAAATAAATAATCTTCAGGTAAACAAGAACATCTCTTAGCAATGATGACACATAACACACTTTTCTGGTTTTACCACATAATGAAGCATGATTCCCTTTCCAAGACTATCCTGCTTGGGAGTTGATGATAGAAGAAGAACAAAGGACAAAGGAAATTATTGAACAATAATATCATAAACTAGACAGGATTAAGTTTTTCCATATTTAAAAAGACACTGAGAGACAGCAGGAATTTTCTATTGATGTTTCAAAAATGATACCCCTATGATCCTGAGGGATTATGAGTTTGATGATGATAATACCTCAGTCTGAAACAACAATGAAACATTAATGATTCAGTTGTTACTCTTTATCATCATTACCATATTATTATTAGTAGTATTTTATTTTAATTTTGGTAACAATCTTAGTTATTTATTTCTTGTCTTGTCTCAGTCACTTGTGTCATGCAGCATCGTGGGGAGCTAAAGTCTTTGTTCTATTCCCAAATGTGTTGCTGTTGTTGTAATCTCATGGGGTTATAGAATGTCTCTGATATTGTTGATCCATTTACGTGTTGGTCCTCTTCTTGCACTCAACCCAGATATTCCGCTGTTATACACTCAGTCAGGCAGTCAGGCTCAATTCTCATGAAATATCCAAACCATTTGATTTGTTGCCTTTTAATGCAGACATTGACTGGTGTAGTTCCTATTATTTCTTGGATGTCATCATTTCACATTCAAGTATATTCAACATTCTATCCATTCTTGTGATGCTAACTTTCTCAAACACCTCATCTCACATGCTGTAATCTTACTTTCCTGTGCTTTGGAAAGTGTTCATGTTTGACATTGATAGCACAATGATGTTATAAAAATGCCATTTATTATGGTTTGTTTAATTGTTATGCTGATGTTCGGATGTCTAAGTAGTGGTGTCAGTTGAGAGGATATTACATTGGCTTTTTCACATCTAGTCCTGATTTCTCTATCTAGCTTTCAAACATTCTGTAAAAACACTTCCCAGACACATAAATTCTCCAGCCTGTTTTAGTTGGTAAACTTTGACCAGTATGTTTATTGGACCATTTTGTTCTGCTAATTTCCATTGTCTCAGTTTATGTGGTACTTATTTGCTTATTTTGTTTTTGGCAAGATGACATTAGTGTGTTGACATGACTCTGTAGATATTCAGCATTGATGTAGATAAGAATACTTACCGGGTATTTATATTGTATTTATTTGTATATTTGTATAATAGATTAGGTCCACCCCCAACTGGGAATCTAACCATGGACTGTAGGGCTAGGAAGCCAGTGCATTAACTACTGTGCTATTTTAGCTCACTTGGTTACGACTCCCATTACACTCCAGGCAAACCTATCGGTGCTATTAGATAATCAAAGGTATGAATTCTGATAGTTCCTGTAGTTTGCTGGTTGAAGATTCTCTGAATTCTGCCCAGTTCTACTACTACTACTGCACTTAATACCAAATTCTCAAAATCTCCGCCTGGATGTGTTATCAACAGTAGTGTCTACATTCCAGCAAGTGCTCATGTTGCAGTTTTAACTTGGAAAGTGTGTGTGTCTCAACAAAATGAGGTTTTCATTGCCTGGTTTACATTACAAGTGAAACTCAGTGTAGAAGGTCTGCAGTGTAAAAAAGAGTTATCAGCAATTTTTAATAAATCTTGGTAAAGTTGTAGAAAACAACATAACAAAAACGTGAATGTTTAAATCTTACTGTTAATGCTTCCTCGTGCTTCCCAAAACATTCATGTTTTTCCAACGCACTTTCTATTTTTTCTCTCATTTCCTTCTTTTTCTTCTCATTTATCATGCCCAAAGACAGAAAAAGCTCAGGGTAATGAGGAAGCATCTGATAATATATAATTAATGTCCAGAAGTTAATATGGTCATGAACAGAAGTTAAACATGGACAATGTGTGATGTAAGAAGAGTATAGTCATGATTAAAAGTAAAACATGGTCAATGTGTGATTGTAGAGTGGGGACACTCAGAGACCTTTTTTTTAAACAGGTAGGTAGCTTCCCCCCCCCCACCCTTTTTTGTGGTCACACTAGAAGAACATTTGTACTTACTTTCATGTCCACGAAATGCTAGCTCCTATTTACTTAAAATATTACCATTGGAATAAGTATTGCAAGTATTGTCTGTTTGAAGACACAATCTTATTATTTTTTATTGCTTGTAGTCATGCAGCGTCTGATAGCACATGTTCGATTTGTCTTGCCCAACATATGAAATGCCTGATTGTGTTTGTTTGTTTTGCGTTCGCTCCATTGTAACCAGCACGGATATCCGTGCGATTTCGTTGTGCCACCGTTATGCGCCTTGTAGGCATAGCACATCCGATTTCGGCATGCCTTGACAATTTGGGTGGGCTACCCTAGCATGTGACAGCCTTCCTATCTGTCGCCAGACGGTGAATGTGTACTGACTATATGCCGAGACGGTTTGTCTTTCACGTCTGTCCTGCACGAGGCGTTCTGCAGTCAGTGAACATGCCTCGTGTAATTAGACGTATTGTGCCCGTGCTCATTGGGTACTAAACCTTTTCTCGTCCTCAAGCCTGGTTCCGGTTTAGGAAGAACTTGACAGAAGAGTTGGGCTCGGGATCGTTCGTCTTCTTAGCCGAAGCGTTATTCACCAACTTCGTGAGCCCCTCGTCCAGGTCTGAATCTGTACACATATTTAGGAACGTTAGGAACTTGTGCTTTGTTCTAGAGCTGAACAGTGCTTGTCACCTCGGACTGCTATGCCTGTGCCCATTGGGTACTGAACCTTTTCTCTCCTCGAGCACGCTTCCGGTATAGGAAAGACTCGACAGTAGAGTTGGGCCCAGGCTGGGATCATGGCAACTAGAAGCTTGTCTCGAGCAAACAATGCTTTAGTTCCAATTTCATCGAACCGTCTTCCATGCTTTTTACACATGACGCTGCCCTCTAGCGCTGTGCATCTTTCTCAGTGTACTCATTGTGGTTTTATTTTTATTGGAACATCTGCCTGCTTTTACCGACTACATTGGCCGCCCTCCAATGCTTCTACCAGACTTTCTAGCTTTACTGTGTGTCGACAGTGTTGCTGCATGTGTTGGCACAGTGGTGTCGGAGTTATTAACTGTCTTTTTGCAGTCAAATCTCATTCCATCTGTTACCTCCACATTCACGGACACGATCCCCAAAAGGTTTAGCCAGAATCAGCATTAGCCGCTGTATTTCTGTTACCAGGGTGCGCCACGAGGAGGCACTTTTGGGATCTTGGTTATCTGCTAACCATAGGTCTGCCAAGAGCAATGCGTTCCCTGTGCACCCCGCCTGATTGTGTAATAAATACTGTTTTGAAGACTGGTGTTTTACTGCTTTTCTAATAAAGTCGCTTAAATCACAAATGTCTTACTTGCACCATTCAGTCTTAGGCCTTAAACAATAGACATACATAACAAAACATTTTTTGTTTGTCAGCGCAGCCAGATATCCAAGGAAATCTATCATACCAGGATGATTGAAAATTTATATTATTATGAAATTTTAAAATTTATAAACGCGAGTTGGTCTTTGCAATTTCAACACACATCGTTGTTTATATGATAAATTACACACAGGAGGTGTCAAAAGAACGCTAACTATTTATGAGTATGATAAACTTATTTTTTCCATATTTCAAGTTATACACAACACAATTAATTACATACAAACACACAAATACTAGTTTATGGCTTATACACAGATGAAACCAGATAGAGGTTTTCCATTTGAAATTCTCAAAAAACGTGTCATCATACACCATTTCTAAATATATGATTGGTCTGAAGTGATTTTCATATCTGAAGCACACCAGTGAGGTAGATATTTAAAGATCAGCAGGTTTTCCAAATTGTACTTCCATCAGGCACTAAGTGGCGACCTTTTTCCTACTGTCATATGCATTTTTTGTGCCAAAGATTGTCGGCATAAAACTTTTAGTGTAGTTTTTCCAGATAGATATTTATTATGGAAGCCAAAGGCTTTTTGCTTAAAACTTCAAGGTCATTTTTAATGTGGGACAAGTTTTTTTAAAGTTTCAAGTAATATTTTCTGAACTCAGGGGCCACTAGCAATTTTAAATCAGCCTAGTGGGTCAGTAAAAATGGATTTGCAGCTGATATTTTGACCATTCCTGATGTAAAAGGTTATAAGCCTACAGCAAAATTATGGTCAAAAATGTTAAGGGAACCCAGTAACGGTAAAGGTAAGTCCAGTTAAGCCCAGTAAAGGGAACCTTACAGGTGGCTATGATTGGTTGTCATGCTCCACATGAAGGTGTTTTAACTGTTTGGTTTAGCATTCTAAGCTTAGAGGTGACACAAGATTAATGTGGGTCTCTTCATATTCTTGTAGAGAATATTCCATCATCACATGACATATTCTTTCCAGAACATTGTCTTTGCAATTGATGTCCTGAACCAGACACTATCCTGTACCAATCTGCTTGCCTCCTTCATTAACATCTTTATAAAGTCTTTGATGTCATCTGTCCATCTCCTTCTAGGTCTACCTCTTCTACCTCCTGGAATTCTACCCTCTAATATGCATCGTTCCATGCCATTGTGTCTTTTTATATGTCCAAAATATTTCAGTTTTCTATGTAAAATTGTATTCACCAGCCATCCTTCCTCTATATTCAGTATATTTAAAACCGCACTATTTCTTATCTTTTCTGTCCAGGAAATTTTTAATATTGCCATATAACACTACAGTTCAAAAGCTGATATTCTTTTTGTCATTGTTCTATTTATTGTCCAAGTCTAACTGCTGTAAGTTACTACTGGAAAAATGTATGATCTAAGAAGTATAACTTTTGTCTCTTTATATTAGTTTTTCCATATATTTTTCATTTCTTGTAATTTCATTATCGCTATCGCTAATCATTTCCTAATTTCCATCGTACAATCACCTAAGCTGTTTATATTTTCACCCCAATAATCAAACTTGTCAATGTTTTCCAGTTCCATGTTATCTATTTTAATTCTTGGTGTTACTTTGATTTGATCTGTTGTCATGATCTTGGTGTTCTGTATGTTTAATTGAAGGTTTTGTTCTTTGCTGTATGCTTTTGTTTTAATGATCATCCTTTTTAGCCCTTCTATGTCTGTAGTTAGAAGTACTATATAATCTACATATCTTATATCTGGTATTTCATATCCTCCTATATTTAGGGGATGGAATTTTTTGTGTTCTTTGTTGTTCCTTACTTTCCTCATGTTTTCCACATATATATTATATAAGTATGGTGATAGGGTGTCTGTAGAGGTATGTAGGATATATCATTGGTCACTCTGTGTATATGTTGTGTTGTTAGCCAATGAAAAACAGGAAAATTTGGATTAGCCAAGATAAGTGTTGCTGTTTGGAATCAGAGTGCAGGGCTAATCTAGAGACGGACTTGGAAATATACCCACCAGCTCCAAAACCTAGCTCCAGATACATTTGTGTTCATTTTAAATAATTATAAATATTATTAAATAGAATTATCTTCTTTAGAGTAACCAGCAAGTGATTGAAGTTATCAAAATAATTGTCACAAATTGTAAAAAGAATTAAGAACTCACTTTTCCAGGGTCACAAAGACCAGAAATAATAAAAATTCCCTTTAGGTTAATCTTATCTGGTGGTGCCATCAAAGACATTTCCATATGCATCTTGTATGCAAATGCTGGTATATACTTTCCACCATATGACTGAAATTTTAAAAATTATTCTCAATTTGTTTCACTGTACTGGAGACTATTTACAGCAATAGATATATATATATATGCAGATGTAAGGTCTAAGATGTAAGGTACATGAAACTGAAGATGAACTATAAGAACACACAAATTCACTACAGACAGCATGCGAGGAATACAATATGAGATTAAACACATCAAAAACAAAATATCTAGGAAGAATTTTTACAGAAGACAGCAAATTTGATAGAGAAATTGAGATGAGGTGGCAAAAAACAAACACTGTAACATTAACATACCAATTGTCACCGCTGCTTAATTAAAAACCCAGCAATCAACATGGCTACCAAATGACAGATAATAAACACCATCTTTATTCCGTTATGTTACCAGTATCAGTGCCCTGACACACTTCAGAAAGATTACAACATGCAAGATGAAATGCCTAAGAAAGGATATAAATGTCACCAAAAGAGACTGAATGAGAAATGAAGACATCAGAAAGATAGTAAAGACCATATCATGCAAGCAATATATAGAAAGACAGCAATTCAACTGGTTGAGACACCTTATGCAAATGGAACCATCATATCCAGGCATACAACAGCAGAAAGAACAGCTACAAGGCAAGAGGAAGACCAAGAACAAGATGGGAAAGTTTAATCAGAGAGATTGTTAAAATCCACAGCATGACCATGGCAAGCGTAACAAAGATGACCAAAGACAGAAAACTTCAACTGCCCACGACACCTGACAGCATTTGTGGAAAACACAGATGTATGCAGAAATAAACATATTTCAGCCTTAGAAGACACATCAAACACTAAAAACAATGAGTATGAGAGAGAGAGAACTAAAATCTGGCCAGAAGATGCAGAACTGAAGTAAATGTTTTGGGGTTACTACCTAGGCCTAGAAATTTTTTTTACCACAAACCTGAAGTTTAAGCATAACCTGTTAACTTTAATACAGAATCAGAAGTGAAATGGTGCACTGTTCCTCACTATAAAACAAATAAAATAACAATTTAGCAAACTACAGATATTGAAATATCAGAATCTAGAAGTTTGAATTTACTGTGTTTTTGTAATGGAGTCATATAGACTATGTGGTCAACATTGATACAGTGGAATCTCATTATAACAACTTGGTCAGGACTGACAAAGTTATGTAATAACACAAATTTGTTATATACAGTCTTCTTCTTCTTCATTGTTCTTCAGTCAGATATCAGGTTACAGCACTAATAGCTTCAATGAATTGTGATGGAACCCCTCAAGTCTGGAAGCAGTGCCATCTCAGTAGGCCATATTTTCTCCCTCTCTTCTTGGTAGAGTTGACAGGCATGAAGAATGTGTTCTGCAGTCTCTGGGCTCAGTCCACAGTTGCACAGGTCTGTCTCACCAATCTTCAGCTTTCGGAACATGTGACTTCTCAGTCTGTTGTGACCAGTTCGTAGTCTGAAAATGATGGTTTGTTCTTTGTGTGACATTTGGTGGTAGGGGTCATTTGGTTCTGCAGTTGGGTGCATTTGCTTCCACTTTTTCTTATATTCTGCTTTTAACATGGTCTTACTTTCATAGTACGTATTATCATTTTCTATTTGTTCCAGTGATCCCCCTTTCCTTGCCAGGAGATCAGCTTTTTCATTTCCAGGTATGCCACAGTGATCCACTGCAGTACTGTTTCATTGGTGGTACTGCTGAGGTGTAGTAAGCAGGCCGTAAGTTCATTCATGCTCATGTTCTTTGGATCTTGCAATGCCTGCAACACTGACTTTGCATACGTTAGAAATACTACATGTCTGTTGTGACTCGGCAAGCAATTCATGAGCATTTTGGCTGCCTCTATTATGGCTTCCATTTCTGCTTTGAAATTTGTGGAATGTTTGCCTGTGGGTATGGATTTCTCTATTTCTTTTCCATCTGGTGTTACTATATATATTCCTGATCCTCCATCTAATACTGCTTCTTTCGCTGATCCATCTGTATATACATGTGTCCATATATCCTTTGGGTATGCTTTCTGTATGTGATTCTTAGTTGTCTCCTTTAGTACTTGTATAGTAGTTTCTGTTTTCGAAATAATGCTTGGTATATTGTCCATAATTCTTGGGAAGTTTTTCCTGTCCCATGTTGGGTATGTGTTAAAGGTGTTTAATGGTTTTAGGTTTTGTAGGTCTGTATCTGTGAGTGATTTCTGGAGCTGTTTAGCGGAGTGTAGAAAGCTACCTCTTTTGTAAGTATGCTTAGTCTTTGGTTCATTTGATGACTCTCCAAACATTTGAACTTTGCATACTGTGTGAGGATTTTTTCATTTCTTCTTTCTTCCATTGATGGCAAAACTGTGCATGTTTCCATTTCTGTGATTGGGGTAGTATTCATACCTCCTGTTATAATTCTGAGATTGCGGTTTTGTATCTTTGAGATCTTTTGAGTGTTACTCTTGGCTGCAGTCCCCCATGCTGACATTCCATATTCCAAAGCTGGTTTTACATAACCTGTATATGCTGTACTTAGAATTTGTCCATTTGCACCCCAATCTGTTCCAGCCAATTTTTTAAGGAGTGCTGTCCTCATTGTACCTTTTGTTAGGCACTTGTCTATGTGCTGTTTCCATGTAAGTCTTGGATCAAAAGTGACTCCAAGGTATGTAGGTGTCTCATCTTGTGGCAATGTTTGACCATTTATGGTTAGTAGGATTTTCTGTGGTTCGGTGGAAATGCTGAAGATGGTATAGGTAGTTTTTTGGGCATTGATAGACATGGCCCATTGGTCTGTCCACTTGGCCAAATTGTCCATAGTTTCTTGTAACCTTATTTTTGTTGTGCCTACGCTCTCTTCACTGCACCATATCGCCAGATATTCTGCATACATTGCAGCATTTACTTTACGCGAGAGAATTTGGTCAATGTCATTTATGAATATAAGGAATAGAGTGGGGGATAGAACACCTCCCTGTGGTACTCTATGCTTAAAATGTTATATACAGTGATTACAAACATAGAAAAAATATAACTGGAGATTTATAAAAGTGTTGTTATATATGGAAATTTGTTACAAAATAATGTGTTTTAGAGGGATTCCGCTGTATCACCAATGCCTGCAAGTTTTGTTGTGATGCCTGCATACTTCTTCTTCAGCGTTCATTCTCAAACTCTCACTGAATCTATCTTGTTGCATGATCATTGTCCTATTAAATTTCCAGCAGGATTTAATCCAGAAAATGGAATTGCGTTGTATCACCGTTTTATTTGCACCAAAGGCCCAACACATTTGTCTTCAGCAGGATGCCAGCATACAAAAAGGGAAGTATGTATACTATATACACACATAGACACCCTGAGAGTAGGGAGCTTTTTCTCAAAGTATTACATACAGCAGAGAGTTGGAGTTTGAGCAAAACTAAGATCTAATGCATTTGTGTGATGGTTATTTTTGAATAGTCAACAGTATTTTGAGATTTCGGTCAGAGATTATTGAGAGAACTCAAGCAATTAATTATCTATGAGTGTGTTGTTATAGGAATCCTGTATCACAGAGTGCATAGACTGAGCAAATCAAGCCAGAAAAAAGTTTTAAATGCAGTTAAAGGCTGCTGCAATTTGCAAACAGCACTACCTCGTTCTCATACCAGCATTTTCCTGTTCTTGAATGTGCTTTGCAATCTCTGTCACAAGCAACTGCACATGTCTCTCAGTGCTTTATCTAAGACCAAATAACATTCTTACATGTTGCTACATGCTGAAGGGTATCTTTAGGAGATCTGAGAATTTATGGACTGATATTTGATGTAATGATAATCTGTCAACTACTTAACTGGGCATAACAACATGCTTCCTCTTTGAATTTACTTACATAACAATAACACCATTGATTGTAAATAAAACTTACTATTCCACCAAGATAGAGATCACATTTTTTATATTCAGGAAACAGCTTAAAAAACTGGATCATAAAACTGCAAGAAAACCAAAAAAAACTTTTATTAAAAGTAGCATATTTTATAAATAATTGTTCAGTCTTTGGCTATTGATTATTGCTTTAAAAATCAATAATACAGGAAGGTCAGGCCCTTGCATGCTCAGCATCCCCTCCCTGGAGATAAGGTATAGTTAAACACTTTAAGCTGTTACCTTCATAGCCCTCTCCAATAACTCCACTTATCCATCAACATGCATACATCACATAATTTGACATTTTGGATTGCAAACTCAGTTGATATGCATGACAGACTTGTGATTCCAATCATATTAGCACCTGTGTTACAGAAAACATCTCCACTGTAGGATTACTTGTTATGTTATATTGAGTGTTCTTTCTTTGCTAGTAATGTTTCCTACAGTAGTGTGATGTGGGTATCATGTTTGTGTAGTATTCTACTCAGCTCCAGGGTCTTATTTTATATGTTAAGGTGTAGTATGTTTAGTTCTCGTGGCTAATTTTTCGTTCAAAGCAGCCAGGGGGACGGGACCACTGCCCGGCGCTGATCTTTTATGAGGCAATATCTGAGATCATATGATATTTTATGAGTAGTGGATCTGGGGCATGCTTCATCACTCTACATTCCCTGCTACCTACAATATGCCGGCACACAAGACATGTAGCCTTTCATGTCTGCCAAATTTTGAAAGACATGTAGGATATTCATGTCCTGAATTGGATGATTTCACCTCAGGTTTTTCCTTCCTCCAAGTGGTTTAGGGTATTAGTTTGACATACAGCGTCAAACCAATGAGATATAAATTATCCAGGTCACAGGACCTAGGTTCTATGATGGAGTGCAATGTTAGAGGGTCCTCTACTTCAGGGTGAATGATCAACAACAGGACATTATGACTGAAAACAAATAATTGTAAAGATAGTATGCTGGTGGAATTTTCACACAAAATCACCTCACTATACAGTCATATCATCTTCTAGAAATATAATGTTGCATGGTGGTTGGTCTGGTGGCTACTAGTGGTGTACCACCTGACCTTCTGTATGCTGGTAGGAGGGCCAGGCTAGTCTTAGTTTTCAGCCTCTGACAGCTAGACTAAGTCCCATCTCCACAACAAGGAGCTGGCCTTGATGGGGTCTACTTGGCCAATTGCTTTCTTTTTCTCTCCTGACTCCAAAAGGTAGATTAGATGGACTTTCAATTCTGTCAAGGTTCAGAATCCAATAGTGCTCCTGACTGGGGGAACTTCACTGGGTCAACCCCATCAAAAAATGTTGAATTTTTTTGTGAAGATATATTAACTAATAGGATTGCATGATACAATGGTTGCTGATGAACCTCTCTTCTTGGTATCTCTGACTTCAGCACCTGTGCTTGCTTGGGCAGGACTGTGGTCCTGCTCGATGTTAGCGATAGCTCGACCAGCCTTAGCTCCCAGCCTCAGTTGGCTGGACTAAAGCTCATCTCCACTTCAAGGAATTGATCTTGATGGATATATGATGTTAAAATGGTTCACTTTTATGAGGTTAAAGAGGTTTACTTTTTATAAGAGGCTTATTTTTTATGAGGTTACAACAGAGTTTTACTGTTATGAGGTTAAAGAGGCTTACCGGTACTTTTTAGATGAGGTTAAAGAGACTAAATTTTTAATGAGGTAAAATAGGCATTTTAAAATGATATTTCTGCTAAAGTTGGATTATAGGATCATTGGTGTAGACAAATAAAGCAGTAAAAGAATGCATTTCAGTTCTCTGAACTACATCCGATGGAAATCTAGTGGGACCATCCTGCTATAAGAAAGATCAGGTGGGAGTTTGAGAACAAATGCTCCAAAAAAGGGGTTAGAGGCTTACGTTTTATGAGGTTAAAGAGGTCTCTCCTGTGATCATTCTCAAATTTGTGCAGATTAGCAGGGTGTAGGTCAAAGACCAGAATGCATTGTGTAATGGTTAACAGCTTAGCACCAATATCTGCATCTTTCAGCTGAGACATCAGACTTAAGCTGAAAAAAATGGGTCACTTTGACCCTCTTTGGGATGAAACAGCCATTTCCATCCCCCACATGTTCTGAGTCACCTCTTATGATTTGCCTGGCAGATTATCATAACATGTAGTGCACACAGATGGGTCAACACAGAATGCTGTGAGGAATGGAGGTGCAGGTGTATATATAGAATATCCACACAAGCCTAGAGATACAATCAGAACACCGACAGGAAAATTCTGCAATAATTATGATGCAGAAATCCAGGCAATTAGTGTGGCAGCTAAAAAACTGCTGAGCTCCAACTCTGGCCTACAGCCTGTGGTATTCCTGACAGATGCAAGGTCAGTGCTTCAAGCTCTCCAGTCTGGAAAACTAACAGACTTGAAAAAACTACTTAACGAATTGTCTTACCAGTATAGGGTAACCATGCAGTGGATACCCTCTCACTGTGGAATACCAGGAAATGAAAAAGCAGACCAACTGGCTAAGGAAGGTGCTGCCGAAGACCAACCAGATATACCAATCACCTACCATCAGAAAAAACAGATGATCAAGTCAATAAGAAAGCCACAAACACCAACACAAGATGACTATCACATTATGAACAGATCAGAACAAGTTATAATTCTACGTCTCAGAACAGGACACAACCGGCTCCGCAGTCACATGTATACAAAGTTCAAGATTGGCAACACAGCCATGTGTACATGTGGACAGGCAGCACAGAGTGCCAAACATATAATTCAAGAGTGTTCTGAGTATGAAACCCTGAGGCAGACATATTGGCCCGAGGAAACAACACTGGAATCAAAGCTCTATGGGACACTGTATGCACTACAAAAGACAGTGAGTTTTATTAAGGAGACAATTACAGATATAGGCATGTTTCAAGTGAACAAAAGAAGAAGAAGAAGAAATCATAGCATGTTAGAATTCTTTGTTCCCCTTTTGGGCCAGCAGCACACATGTAAAGAGGCTTACTATAAGTTATGTTGAATGGTACAACACAAGGTAGCCAGAAGAGCAAGCATTGTAGACACATAAGCTTATATGAGATATCAAAAAGGAAAATAACATTGAAACAATGAAAAAAATGATATGCATATATGAAACAAGAAAATATATTTATATCTTTAATGATATTTATATTGTTGTTTCATATATTATGTATATATGAAACAATGAAAAAGAGAAAACAGTAAAGTATATTTCCTACTTGCAAAGATTATCTGCCACTGCCTTATTTGTCTTGGACTCTCCACCTGGTCTACAGTAACTGAAACCAACACCCACCTGAATCAAATTCAATGAAACCATTGTACAATCATTAATAACACATGAAAATATTATTAGCTAATGTGAAAAATAATTACATGAACCAGTGCAGCAAGCCAGCACTAAAACCATGATAGTTAGTAAAACAAAGAAACTGTCTTCTTCTGCTTTCAACATCTGCGGTCATGTTATATTTTTGGGCCTGCAATCAGGGCTGAGTCCGCTGTCTTATCCAGATCACACAGGCTGCCCTGTAGCTTTTTCCTCAAACCTAATCCTTTAACCAGGTCTCTGCCAAAGAAACTTTAATAATTACAAATAAAATTATATGACATAACACTGGAAAATGTTGATATTATCTCAATTTCAGATCTTGGATACATAGGCCAAGCTTAGTTAATTTATGACTACTGATGCACAACTATACTAAACTAAATTTAAAACATGCATGGCTAAGAAAACTGTTACATTAATAAGCTTTAAGAAATATTAAGCTATATATAATTGACAAACACACTAGAAATAAGTGTTGTCAAGAACGTTCAAAATTTGTGTAAGGTATTGAAACATGAATAAAGAAGAATGAAAGGGCAGAAATGAAGCAGAAAATGTGGACTTTATAACATTGAGCACATTTCATGAACAGAGAAATAAATATAGTGAGATAGATCTTGGACACATTTAAAAATGAAAAGATAAATATTTTGTGGGACAAAATATATGATAAGGGCCTGCACTTGAAAAAAAAAGGATTTAGCTTTCATTGAATTTATTTGGAATCCCAGGAATTACAAATAGTAATTGCATTGTTTTGAACAATGGGGGAATAACTCAAAAGATTTTCATCTTCGAGCAGGCAAAAAATTACAATTTGTACAATACTGAAGCAATAACAATGTACTGAAGTGAAAAAACAATGGTTAGAAACAAAATGCAGTGAAATAGAGATGTCCATACAACAGAAGACAAAATTAATGTATAAGGAAATAAGGTTGTTCACAAATAAGAAAAATCCTATAAATGGGAGTGGCTGCATTAAAGATAAAAATGGAAAAATTATATTTGATAAAACAGAAGTACTTACAAGATGGGTAGATTATGTGACAGAAGTGTTTGACAACCAACGGAACAAAAAAACCAACAATGCACAACAATGATGGACCAACAATACTGAAAGTAGAAGTAGAAATTGAAATAAAATCAATAAAATGTGGAAAGGCTGCATGCTCTGACAACATACCAACAGTCATAATAAATCTAAATGAATTTGGTGTGGATATTATCACAGAACTTTGCAATGACATATATGAAACAGGCCACATACCTAGAGACCTAACAATACTAAATGGACGGAAGATGTCCGACAAAGTGGAGGGTGCCGCAGTTACCGAATGAACAAATAGTAAAGCAAAATGAATTAAACAGGTTACTGAAAACACTTACCTTGCCTATGAATAAAAATATATTAAAAAGTATATATAAAAAACATACAATAAAACTAAACAGGACAATTCTCCACGTATCGGCTCAAATTGAACCTTTTTCAATAGACAAAGAACAGTAAACACCACAATAATAAACAGAATAGATGACTTAGCCTGTCTAGAGCCACGTCTCAAAAAACATAAAACCACGTCTCCATGACGCAGGATTGGAAATACATCTAGTAAAAAAGAAACTGCTTGCATTCATTATAAACAAACTGGAAAGTGGGAAATTAGAGGCAATATAGATGTTTATAATAAATGCAAGAATAATATAAGAAAAAGACCCCTTTTGTCACTTTATCAGACAGGCAGGTTTTAAGAACATAGTCACAACAGGCAAGACTGAAGGGAACAGAGACAGATGGGGACAACGTGAGAAAATATTAGTTTGACAACCTAGCAAGGCATGGAAACAACAACGATCCTGATAACAATACTGTGGACAGAGAGCCATGGTCGCCTACGCCAACCAGAATGGCATATGATAATGATTGATGAGTAATGATGAGGTTGTGTGGTGGTGGGGTGAGTGGGTTTGGGGAAGGAAGGATACAAGAAGAATCATCATTTGAAAACGCATGGAATGAATGTCAAAGCAAATATAGACATCAACATATATATATACAACCACACCTAAACATACATAGAAATGTATACACACACCAAGAGTTAAGAAATAAATATATAACAAAATGGACACAGATGTGTGAAGGATACCCACACAAAATGCACAGGCATGTAAATGTATCCACACATAGGAAAGGGCTCACACCAGAATAGGCATACATATTGACACAGAATGGAGATACGTGCATTAACATAAACAAGCGCTCACATAAATGCAAACATATATATGATGATGTTCGTTCGTCGTGATCGACGATGACCAAAATCTCAACCATAATAATAGTAACAATAAATAATAAAATAATAAAGTTAATAGTGCGTTTTTAAATGACTAGCAAGTCCAATGCGCGCACAAAATGTTCTTTTACAGAATTGACAACAATAGAAGGTATCTGTGTGAGGTTGAGATTTTTTTTCTTTTCTACGTGTCCGCTTCTGTCTTGCAGTTTCTTGTCTGAATTCTTCTGCCGCTAGTGCTCCCGTTCTAATGCTGTAACGCCATGATGTTCTATCCTGAGCGAGGCTCTCCCAAGCGCCTACGTCAATGTTAAGATGTTTCAAGGATGACTTGAGCGTGTCTTTGAAACGCTTTTTCTGTCCACCAGCTTTTCGAAATCCTGCCTTGAGTTCTCCATAATATATTTGTTTTGGCAAACACGAGTTCTCCATACGCACAAGATGGCCTGCCCAGCGTGCCTGCGCCTTCATAAGTATTGTGTGGATGCTTATTGAGGTGGATTTTTCCAAGACCTCGTAGTCTGGTACTTTGTCCCACCAATGGATGTTTAGTAATTTACGTAGGCAGATAAGATGGAAATGATTTAACTTTCTTGCATGTCTAGCATACACTGTCCACGTTTCGCAGGCGTATAGTAAGGTTGGTATAACAGCAGCATGATATACTTGTAGTTTGGTGGTTGTTCTTATACCTCTTCTGTCCCATACATTGTTGCGTAATCTGCCAAATACAGCACTAGCTTTTGCCAGTCTATTGTTAATTTCCACATCAATGTTGACATCGCGAGAGAGAGTGCTTCCAAGGTAAGTAAAATGGATGACTACCTGCAGTTTTTCCTGATTGACGATGATGGAAGTAGCAGTATGTTGGCTATTTGATGTTGCTTGGTGCATGACTTCTGTTTTTTTGGTGTTAATAGTGAGACCAAAGTTGTTGCAGGCCTTTGAGAAGCGGTCTATGGTGCTCTGCATAAAACATATATATACATAAATATGAACATGCATTCATATAAACACTTTCTCACATAAATAAAAACAATAACATGAACATTCGCACACATAGAAACATATACATATATTGATATAAATATAAACGTTCGTTCACATAAAGATAAACATAAACACATGAAAATAGTATAACAACTGCATATGTATACATACAAATGTGTGGCCCAAAGTAATTGTATGGATACATTATTTATATATTTATTTCTTAACTCTTGGTGTGTGTATACATTTCTATGTATGTTTAGGTGTGGTTGTATATATATGTTGATGTCTATATTTGGTTTGACATTCATTCCATGCGTTTTCAAATGATGATTCTTCTTGTATCCTTCCTTCCCCAAACCCACTCTCCCCACCACCACACAACCTCATCATTACTCATCAATCATTATCATATGCCATTCTGGGTGGCGTAGGCGACCATGGCTCTCTGTCCACAGTATTGTTATCAGGATCGTTGTTGTTTCCATGCCTTGCTAGGTTGTCAAACTAATATTTTCTCACGTTGTCCCCATCTGTCTCTGTTCCCTTCAGTCGTGCCTGTTGTGACTATGTTCTTAAAACCTGCCTGTCTGATAAAGTGACAAAAGGGGTCTTTTTCTTATATTATTCTTGCATTTATTATAAACCACATCTATATTGCCTCTAATTTCCCACTTTCCAGTTTGTTTATAATGAATGCAAGCAGTTTCTTTTTTACTAGATGTATTTCCAATCCTGCGTCATGAAGACGTGGTTTTATGTTTTTGAGACGTGGCTCTAGACAGGCTAAGTCATCTATTCTGTTTATTATTGTGTTGTTTACTGTTGTTTGTCTCTTGAAAAAGGTTCCATTTGAGCCGATACGTGGAGAATTGTCCTGTTTAGTTTTATTGTATGTTTTTTTGTATATACTTTTGTATATAGGCATAGGCAAGGTAAGTGTTTTCAGCAACCTGTTTAATTCATTTTGTTCTACTAACAATACCAACATCATCAATATTCATACCATTACCTAAGAAGCCCAGGGCTGTTAACTGTACAGAATATAGAACAATAAGTCTAATGAGTAATTTAACTAAAATACTCCTCAAGATAATACATGAAAGAATTAAAAACAAGATAAAGAAGGAGGTCGGTGAAGAACAATTCAGTTTTAGGGGGAAAAAAGAAACCAGAGAAGCTATAATTAGTATCTGACTAGTGATAGATAAATATATAGAAGTCCAAAAAAGTATCTACATTTGCTTCATAGACTACAGCAAGGACTTTGACAGAGTCCAACATGAAACATTAATAAAATGTCTTCAATAATAGGCATAGATGGAAAAGACATCAGACTGATTATAAATATATATACTGGGAACAGACTGCATCAATAAGGTGTGAAAACAGCTACTCACCATTATAGAAATAAGTAGAGGGCTAAGACAAGGGTGCATTTTATCACCAAGCCTATTTAATATCTACACAGAGAATATCTTTAAAAATATAGATGAAATGCCTGGATTAAGGGGAAAATAATAAACAACCTGAGATATGCAGATGACACTGTTCTTTTAGCAGAAAGTGAACATGAACCACAAAGACTAATAGATCAAGTCAATAAATAAAGTAATGAATATGGGCTTGATATAAATATCCAAAAAAACAAATACCATGATAATCAGCAGGGACACAGAAGAACACGAGCTAAACATAAACATAGGCCTACATGGAGAGAAACTATATCAAGTAAAACATTATCAATATCTTGGACACATAGTCACAAATGATAGCAGACATGAAACAGAAGTTAAAAGGAGAATAGGAATGGCCAAAAGTACCTTCACTGACATGAGGAAAATAGTAAAATCTAAACAAATTAAAAATGAGAATTATAAAATGCTACAAATATTCTATATTGTATGAATCAGAAACATGGACACTAAATAAAGAATTAGAAGACAGAATTTATGCCATTTTTTAGATGTGGGTATAGGCCTGCATCACGTAGACCAACTGGATATGAGTGTCCATTCTGTTCAGTTGTTGGCAAATAGGTTTCCTGGTCTGTAGTGATTTAACATTCTTTTTTGCCTATGGGCGAATCGGGGGAACATCACGGAAAGAGAAGAAAACAAATAAAAAGGTGCTAAAAACACTTAATATGAAGAAAAAAGTACTAAGAGAAATAAAGATCATTCAAATAAAATATTTTGGACACATTAAAAGACATGACACCTTATTGAAGACCTTACTTGAGGGTAAAGTCAAAGGGAAACGAGCAAGAGGTAGACAGAGATACAAATGGGAGAGTAACATCACATGATGGACAGGTTACAGTCTAGCAGAGTACACTATCAAAACAAGAGACAGTGTTGTGTATAATTGTGGGTCTGTTGCAGCCAACTGTCGTTGTGTAGACGGCACGTGATGATGATGAGGTTAAATAGTGGAATATAGTTTTTCCTTCTTTAAAAAACAGTTTTCTTAAATATAAAATTACATATTTTCGTGAGGCACCTCTCTCTTAACCACGAAGTTCTTTTATGTTACGCCTGTATCAAGACCGCCCGGCTGTGTACAGCGCGTGACTGCGCTGCCAAGGTACCGGGTCCGAATCCCGCCGCATGTTGTGGGTCAGCCAACCTTCGTTGCGGAGATCACAACATGGTGATGATGCAACTTCTCATGGACAACATATTACAATTTTTAATGGCACTAAGTAACATCTTATATTTTTACAACACAAGCAACTTCTCATGGACAACACATTACAACTTCACAACACAAGCAACTTCTCATAGACAACACATTACAACTTTACAACACAAGCAACTTCTCATAGACAACACATTACAACTTCACAACACAAGCAACTTCTCATGGACAACACATTACAACTTTACAACACAAGCAACTTCTCATGGACAACACATTACAACTTTACAACACAAGCAACTTCTCATGGACAACACATTACAACTTCACAACACAAGCAACTTCTCATGGACAATACATTACAACTATACAACACAAGCAACTTCTCATGGACAACACATTACAACTTCACAACACAAGCAACTTCTCATGGACAATACATTACAACTTCACAACACAAGCAACTTCTCATGGACAACACATTACAACTTTACAACACAAGCAACTTCTCATGGACAACACATTACAACTTTACAACATAGAAGAATATTGGCGATGGTAAAGTATAAGTCTTCACTGTGACCTTTATTCAAGTTTCGACGTATTTCCTGACCTTTGTTGTGTTATTTGGCAAGCTTACGGATACTTAGAGTACGCTTAGGTTTAGAAATAATATTTCTTATGTGTGCGCGCACCATGCTCCGTGTGTAGAGGGAAGAAATAATGATCGCTGAGTACAAATCATAGGAAATGTTTTATTATGTCTAGAGTTGAACTCAGTGATTGTCGGGATGTGACGTCACGGCAGCCATTAATTTCATTGATGTTACACGGAAATCCGTGACTGTAGTTAAAAATGTAAACAGTGCACTATTTATAGCACAGTGAAGACTTATTTTTTTACTTTCACCGAATTGTTAATAATATTGACTGAAACGTGAATTATCGGGTCCTAATATAAACAGTGTTGTTATTTTCTAGGACAAAAGGTGGGTATTTTTTTTAACGAAAAATCTAACCCCCTCTCCGAAATAACACACAGATACAATTCATTACTTTTAAAATATTTATAAAAATGTTGATATGTAAAATGTACCTTTAAATAGCCAATATTTGGTTATGAAGAGTTCTTATGTGTGGATGCAAAGTTCTGAATTGCATTATCTAGAATCCAGATTCTACTTAAAATTTAATCCAATTCTCCGCACAACTCGTTAAGTGACAATACTGTTAAAATTGTGAATGTTTATGTTAAAGTACTTAAAGTATTCGAAACACACCTGCTCAGGCCCTTCTTCTAATTAATCATGTGTTCTATTCGACACAGGTCACTTATCTTGGCTGATGCATCTGATCAATGGTCACTTTGCACGTACTTTTTCAATGGGGCAGTCAATAAAAAGCACAAGACGTTGGCTCAGCAAATATAAATGTGTTGGATTCGCGCGAAACATTATTCTGGAAATTTAGCTTTAAATGGTCACGGCAAAACTAAACTTGGTTTTCTGTGAAAATCACTTTACGACCCGGTCAGCCAGTGGTGTTACGCTTTGCTTGTTTTCACTTTCTTTGTTCATAGACATTACATGATTTGTGGGCTACATTGGGATTCATCCTTCTAGCGTGATTCATTTGACTTTTATGGTGATTACTTTTGCTGACCACACAAAGTGACCAATGAAAATCATGAGAAAAGTCAAATGAGTGACTTGAAGGCTGAATCCTGATTAACAATCAAGACTATAAATGATGAAAGACAAGGTGAGATTTTCCAGGTTTTGTGAAAGGTGAAATCAGATATTTCGAAACAGGGTTTTTGTACTAAAAGTACCTGGAAAAAGTAGGCGGATCAACTAAAATCCATATCCTGATATCCATCTTAAGATTCAGGTTGTTTCCACACTAGCTTTATCCCTTAATATATCACCCTGGAGACTAGCCAGTGTCAACCGTTTACCATTCTGAGCATGTGCAGCGCTGGATGATGTCAGGAAAATGCTTCTCCCTCCAGTGCCAGATAAATGGAACACCTTATACGGAATAAAATAACAGATCACAAACACATGCATATAGCACACAATAGCCTTGGGTCAAAGGACGAGCCCATGGACCGCTGGATCAGCAACCAACCATTCTGATCAAACAAAAATAAAACGCTGAACATATGAGTATTGCACTGTTGATAATTTTTTGTTTTGGACACACATGAAAGTTTCTTTAGGTTGAACGAAATCAGAACTAAAGTAAGAAACAAATAAAGAAGGAAGGTATTAGCCGTATACCTGCATAGACTATATCTAGAAAAAATAACTGAGTAAAAAAAAGTGGAAAATAAATCAGATATATTCATAGTAATGTAGGCCTACTTACTGGGCTATCAATGAATATCACAGAGAACTTATCAGTCCAAGTGACCTCACGTGTACCAACTGAAAAAATTAGTAAGAAACTGACATTTTAATTATATAAATGAATGGTCTATGGCTGTCATGGGATTTGATTTATGACATTTGCTGTACTTTTTTCTAATTGTTTAAATATGCTGACAACCATCAAGCCCTTGAGCCCCTAGGATGATACTTCTCTGGGACCTATACCACGGACCGGGATTTTTTTTTCATTTGTCTCCTTCCTTGGATATGTTCTCAGTCTCATTCTGTGTTATTCCCATCTCTGTCAAGTCCTCCATGATCACTCTTCTTTATATTTCCATTTGTTTCACCTGTTTCTTTTGTCCATTTGTGCTCTATATCATCAATATTCTAGCTATATGTTACAAGTTTTCTGATTCTTCTTCTTGATTAGAAACTGGCTTCACAGCACGTGGGACATTTCCATAAGTGCTCCGCCCTCCGCTCCAGCAGTCATCCCAGTGTATGTAGACTCATAGTTCCGGTCAGGTGTTGATTGTGTGATCTTCGGGACTTTCCACAAAATTTACTTTTCCTCCCCTCACCTCTGAATACTCCCATTTCTAACATTCTCTGTATGTGTACGTTCTCAACCTCATTGACATCATCTACATCTTGAAATGAATTTACTACTGCCTTTAAATCTGCTTTATCTCTTCTCAGCAATGTGCCGTCTATCGCCGCATTGTCTGCCAATAAGTCGGCTCTCTCGTTTCCTCTGACCCCAGCATGACCAGGGCAGTATATCCATGTAATGCTCTGGACAACTGAGTTGTTAAATAAGTCCCACCATTCTTTTCTTAGCATGAACTTTTCTATCTTGCGCAACATGCTTTGAGAGTCTGTGAGTATTACCGCGTGTGTTGATGTATCAGTTATCAACCAATTAAGAGCTGATGTAACTCCCTCTATCTCCATTCTCATGCTCGATGTGACAGTAGAATATGCTGAAGATTTCTCAACCAACTTCACGCCATTTCTGTAGGCAACAAAATCCCAACCGCTTTTATTTGTGTTTCTGCTAACAGAGCCATCTGTGTATAAAATTATGTCTTGTGGTTTCGAGTGTAGTTGGGCGAGTTCGTGCACTGTATCATGAGCCCTGACTGCCGTCCATTTTCGAAACGCTTTATCTAGTTGTATTATTACTTTAGTCAGTGATTTCTTCTCAGTGTCTACCTCCACTCATTCACTGCCCTTTCCTATTTTTCTAGTTTCTGAGTGTTCCTAGTTTTCTGAGTGTTTGTCCAATCCATTTCCATTGTTCTCCTTGACATTGGTATCTACCTGACCAGATCTTGGTCTGTAGTCTCCTATGTCTCCAGATTAGTTTTCATTTTTTTTATATTGTCCTGCCATATAATGTTTAGCAGTCATAGACCTATTCTTATAGTCCTATTCTTCTTTAAGCAGTTCTTTATTTATGCTGATAAACATAGGCTAATGTAAATAGTAACTAACATAAATAAGGATTAGTTGTTTGAATATAAAGAAAGCAGGTGTGTATTCAGTTACACCGTCTTAGTCGCCTTCCAAAGGAAATGCAGAATTTCCAGATTTAACAATTTGTTATGATAGACATTGAAATGGACGTATACTCCTACTAACACTGTGTTTTTAGTGCCAAACCTGGTCTCTCTCATCTTCACATTACAGAAATATAGTGATATGTGAGACGAAATGCTCGAGGAAAGCAGCCGGAGTCAGCAGGCTCGATAGATTACGAAATTAAGATATCGGGAAAGAATAGGTATAATACCTTGTACAGATTACATAGAAAACCAGCAGATCAAGTGGTTTGGCCACATTATGAGAATGCATCATGACAAGTTGTCCATACAGGCATATAACCAAATGAGATCAGAGTACAAAGCCAGAGGAAGACCAAGGAAAAGATGGATAGAAAACGACAGGAACATCCTGAACAAAAACAGTCATAGCACAGCCTATTCCACACATCTGGATTTAGAACACAAGCTCGAGCTACAATCACTCCTACGCTTAACGGCAAGAGTGGATAACAAACCACCTGGGAAAAGACAATAGTTATGATATACTTTTTTAAGATTTAGTGTATCATTTTAAATACTGTCCTTTGGTAGTGACTTACCGCGGGTAACTTGCTGCAAAATGATTAATTTAATCGGAGATTTAAAAGTCGCTAGGATTTCTGTCGGATGCCCCCTCCCGAATTTCAAATGGCTCTCAGTGCATAGCGCGCAGATCTATTCATCTGACAACAGATTGATGCATCTAGCGACTGTACAGTGCGTCTTTATCAATATTTCGTTTCGTTAAATAATGTAGAAACAGTTCTTGTCAACTTTATGATTTGTTTCATTAAAATGTAAGCACTTCTCCTTGTATTGTACCAGAAAGTCGTTTCCTACGTTTTCGTTAATTTCTTGTTAATCTTTTTTTTGTGTTTGTAAAATCATTAAATGAAAAAGGAAGAGGGGGTTGGGGGTAGGTTGCCCGATTTGTTTACTTGCTTCCTGGTACTAAATGTCATTTTGCGATTACCTAAGGGAAAGTGGGGATTGAATCCCATCCCTCATCTACGGGCTTGGGCCCCGTAGTTTACAATTGGCAAATTGGAAATTTGGTAGAAGTAGGTTGAAATTTCTTATAACTGTGAATTAACATTCTAGCATCATCTTTACCTTGTCCATGTTCATCGACCTTCAGTGGTCCGACCTCTTCAAACAAACCAATCATGGATGAGTTTCCTGGACCACCATTGAGATAAACTAGTAATGGAGACTGATCAGGTGGTGCCTAAGTGGAGAGATATTACCTTTGTTATCATTAAATTACTTTCATTGTCTGTCTCTCTCTCTCTCTCTCTCTCTCTCCCTCTCTGTGTCTTTCCATAACATGCAGCGTGATAAATCCATGGTTGCCAGATGGTTGGAACTATTTTTGGTCACATTGTTGGTAAAACAAAATGGCCAAATTGTGTACAAATTACTAAAACATTCTGAATGATCAATAATGATATATTTATATAAACGTATATTACCTCTCTCTAATTATCAACATTAATTCATTGCACAATGGCAAGTTTATATTGCTAACTTAATTTTTAGTTCTTATAATGTTATTTCGAGTGTCTAAACATGAAAGCAATGAGGGTACCTAAAGATTTTGTACATAGTAAAATTACAAATCTTACTTTCACTTATCATCATTAGGTACCGTCTCCGCAATGAAGGTTGACTGCAACGGACCTCCAACATCCCGTATCTTACCTTGGTGGTGCACTCTGCTAGACTGTAACCTGTCCATCTCGTGATATTTATCTCCCACTTGTCTCTCTGTCTATCACTTGTTCGTCTTCCCCTCGACTTTACCCTCAAGAAAGGTCTACAACAAGGCATCACAAAACTTGTTACTATGTTAGTTAGTTTGTTTCTTTCGTGCCGCCGGAACATAGGTTTTAATTTTCCATGTGTTGCGGTCCGCTGCCTGCAGTTTTAGTTCTTGTGTGGTCTTGCAGCCCGTTATTTCCCCTTCTTTAATTATTGTGTTTTTAGGGCTGCTTTAGGCCTTCCTCGTTTTTGAGAGTCACTATGTAGTAACTACATTTTCTGTTAAATTATTGTCCCAAATAATTAGTGCTTTTTTTGCTACTTCGAAATTTTATGTTCTTATTCTATGCTTATTGTATTAAATCAGGTCTCATTATAGTAACAAAACTTCTACTTGAGAAAATTATTGTAAAATACCAGTTTGTTAATTCACACTTCAATCTACATGTATACATCAGTAGGATAGACATTCCGGCTTTTTGGCGAAGTGGTACAGAGCACGGGACTGTGACAGTCAAGGTATCGAGTTCGTTCGTCAAGGACCGTTGAGAAAGCAATGGCAAGATCATGAGCGTGTTTATATTGCCTAGAAAATCACTACAGCCAAAAAATACTGGCTACGTTCTGAATAGGATACGCTACCACACATTTTTTTTTTTACAAATAGACAGTGTTTTAAGGCCTATACATTAGTTGATATTCATAAAAGAACCTGTCATCCAATTTGTAGCCACATTTAAGGAAGAAGTTCATAAAAGTTCCAGTCCTGGGTAACAACCCTAAACAGGAAATTTGTGACTGTGGTAACATAAGTTACGTTGGTAACACGTATACCTATTTAAGCAAGAAAGTATGGAGAAATATGTTATAAAATAAAGTCCAAAACGGTCAATATAAATTTCCTTGCAAGTAGTCTTTAAAAATTGTCGCATTTAACAATAAATGTGATAATAAATTACTAAGGAAACTGTTTTAATTCCCTCTAATGAGTATGGTAGAGGATGAATAGAACATAATGATGTGGAAATAAAATCTAAAGTGAAAAATGACGATGACGATGAAAAATGACGTGATGATGATGTTCATCAACCTTCTTGGTATGCCTTTGCCCATTGTAGTTTCCACTCTCCTGTTGCATGCTCTTGCTGCTGGAATATGTGGGGGTTCATTCTCATTAATTTATAATTTTGTGTTGATGGCGGATTGATACCCGTGCCATGTTAGTTGTTATTCCGATCTTTGATGCATTTTCAAATTTTCTGATGTTCATGTACAATATCTAGAGTAGGTTTTTGTGAACACTTAAATCCTCTATAACCCCATACTATGGAAAATGTGCTTCCCTAAGTGATCTTACCTTTGTTGAGGGAAAGAACCAGAAGAAGAGATTGCAGTCATAATCCTTATTCACTGTGATATATCCCGAGTAGCTGAGTAGGTCAATCCCAGGAATGTCTACTTTGTAACTTCTGCATGCTGGAAAATTGGCAAGATAGGGATATGATTCCCAGTCATTTATAGCCTGGTCAAATCGATATCGCTAATATGGAAATTAAATATAGTAATTGTGAGATTGGAGTGTATGGTGCAGAAATTTGGATAATTAACAAAAACATCTAGAAGATAGAATTGATGCTTTTAAGATGTGGATATATAGAAGAATATGGAGAACTTCGTGGAAGGAGAAGAAAACGAACAAAGATGTTCTGACAATACTGCCTATGATAAAAATATTAAAAGACATGCGCATCAAACAATTAAAATATTTTAAACATGTATGCCATTTGATTATCCCTGCACCCAAAGACTCCTGGATTGATAACTTCCTCGTGAATAGCATTTCGGTTAAAGATAACGTCATGAGTGGTCATAGTTGCTCTGATGCCCTTGTGATTTTGTTTTTTCCTAAGAATCCCGTAGTCGTAACCTTCGATAACAGTTACCATATTGTTCCGACAGGACGACGTTGTGCTTGAACTAAAGAGTTTAATGAGGAAGGCGATTATCGACACACGCAAGACGGAATTTGTCAATGATGCAACTGCGTCGTCTGTATGCAGTCAAAATGGCGGATCGCAAGCTTATGTCAACAATATTCTGAATAAACCACTTGGCGGGAGCGGCATACTATATGAATGGATATAACAGTTGTCTTGTGCAGTGTTTTAATCGACAGGAAAGGCAAAAATTATGTGTGCACATGCCAATGAAGGTCGGTATAACTTACGATTGATAAAATACATTACAATAGTTATCAAGAAATTCCCGCCCAGCACACATACCAACAAGGGATAACTGTTCCTGTGTAGGGTAACAACCCTAAATTATTAATATCAAACTAGTATTATATTTTAAATATTAGGAATATCCGGGCGCCCGTTTGTTTTAATGCATGTCGTAAGAAACGTCTAATGAGTTTATGGGATAGAGCTGACTGTCCCATCCCATATAGAGTTAAGTTAAACCATAAGTTATGCTGAAGTCGAATGTGTCAGCTAAAGGCGCAAATATCGTAGGAAAGTAGTAAACCTAGTATTATCCCAAGTATTGAAGTATACCGAGTATTAAACACAACCCATTCCATTCTCATCCGATTACATCCTGCTAATCTAAAAGAGCTTGAGGATAAACGCAGAAGAAGAAGACGACAAAACATTAATTCCAAAATCTATCTATCTATATGCTATGGCCCTTGTTTGTCCTGCGGTGTCAGGGGTAGAATAGTTCTCTGGAGATGGCCTTCTTGTGTGATGTTTGTAAGCTTGTTCCTGTGGTTTACATGTTGATATGTGTTTGAACTCCTCAAATCTACTGCCCTTCAATGAGCACGGATATTTATATGTGGAGAACCCTGATAGCATCAATATGTAAGTGAGGCACAATGAGCGATGACAAATATAACATATCCCCCTCCCAAGACTTAGAGGATTGCCTTCATTGTATTTAGGTTATCTTATGCATACCTCTCAACGAAGTACCACTCACAGCCTTTTGTCCTGACACATCCTTCAAAATGGGGAGGCGAAATCCACCCCCAAAACTTCCTTAGTCGATTCTTGCAACGTGCATATAACAGTATAACGATTCTGTGTCCACCTTTAAGCGCTACAGCAACACACAGACTATGTCAACAATTTTTACCTCTAGAACTGTAATACCACATGATTGGAATTGTATATGATCAGATTTTGCGTAAACAACAGCCAAAATATCAACAGTGCAAAACATAAATCTGGTTTGATGAATATATCGCCGTGAAATGACCAAACCGGCAACCCTGCCGCATAATGAGATTGATCGGTTTTGTATGGGATGTGTGTGACTGAGAAACTGGATCCGATCTTGTGTCATTCATTATGTGAATGCCCCACGCGTCTTTTCACATTCATTTTGTGAATGCGTCATCCATTCTTTTCACGCGTCGTGTTTAGGCCTATGTAGTAATCGTGAGTAGGTTAGGCCCCCTATACGTTTATTTGAAACTGCACATAATACCCGCGAGTGTCTGCGTGTGAATGTAGACCTATGCATACATGATATAGTTACCCTCTTACACATATACTTACTCTTATGGAATAGAAGATCTGAGAAATGGAACGGTTCCCACTGTAACTGTGTCATGCTTTAGCAGCGTTTTCGCATGAGATGATTTCTTGATAAGACTTTAAGTCATGAAGTTATTACGCAACAAATAGTCAATCGAAATAAAGAACAAGGAAAGTATGAAATAGGCCTATTTATAGTTTTGCTGTTTTGTACAAGGCATGTCTGTCAAAATAATAATAGCCGGATATCCTATTTAGAGAGGCGGGAACAATACAGACTAGCTGGCGAAAGAGTATAGGCCCCTAACTGTTAAGAGAGGGTTGACTGGTAGCATATTTTAGATATCGGCGACAGTAGTGTGACGTGAATTTTCTCATAACTAGTCTTATTTTCATGATGGGATATAGGGGTGAAAATACATATTATAATTGTTGTTTTTGTTTAACCCGAACAGCAACACAATGTTGATATTTTATAGTAAAAGTTGGTAGTATGTCTTGTTCAGGATGTAGTCATCAACCCATAAATTTTTAGATGTAGTGATTTTCTAGGCATTATAAATATGTTCAATAGTTTGTCATTATTTTCTGAATGGTCTGCGTGCACAATTACTTGCGGCGGATTCGAACCTGGTACCTTGGCAGTCAAAGATGCGCACTGTACACAGAGCCGGGCGGTCTTGATAGACATAACTTAAAAGAATTTCATGGTTAAGAAAGAGTTGCCTCACGCAAATATGTAATTTTATATTTAAGAAAATTATTTTTTAAAGAAGGAAAAAAACTATATTCCAGTATCTAACCTCATTGTTTATTTTCTTTTCATGATGTTCTCCCTATTCTTCTATATATCCACACCTCAAAGGCATCAATTATGTCTTCTAGTTGTTTGTTTATCGTCCATGTTTCTGAGCCACGAATTAATATAGAATATATGTAGCATTTTATAATTTTCATTTTTATCTTGTTTGTAATTTGTTTAGATGTTAATATTTTCATCATGTCTTTAAAAAAACGTTTAGCCATTCATATTCTCCTTGTTTCACATCTGCCATCATTTGTGATTATGTTTCCGAGATATTGGTAATGTGCCAAACCGTTAACATATAGAAAAGACCGAAGTAATGAAGATAGGAAGAACAAAAAGAAACACTAATATATATATATACCAGGTATCAAGGACATTGGGATGCAGTAATGATGGCTGATTACAGCTGGACTCTGAAGAGAGACATCCCTGCTGCTGAGCACTCGAGAAAGTCGAAGAAATTGAAATTTATGTCTTGAATTTTACTCAGTGATGACATAATTTACACGTCCTTACCTTTTTCAATGTCTTCTCTTCATTTATATAATGTCATGTTTGTAACATTTAATAAATAGATTCTGTTAAATGCTTTTTATGTGAGAAATGTAACACATAAATCAACTACTAATACCACCAAAATGTAGTTATGAATAGAAGGCTATAGTCAGAGAATAATTTTTAAAAAAATCAATTTAGAAAAAAAAACCCTGATCTGATTGAGAAAAATGGATGTCATTTTTGGCTTCAGTGACACAAAATGATCATAATTCAGTTAAAAAATTATAGACAACTTTCAATTTAATTTTGTTGTTGTTAATCAGTGTTATTATGCCACCACTGTGCTACCAATGCCAAATTTGGACAACGACAGCTAACGACAAACGTAAACTTATGACCGCTGAAAGGCATGCTTACGCAGAATCCGAGGAATATCGCTAAGAGACAGAGTGAGGAATGAGTCTCTTTTTTTTTATCTCGGTGCCGTTCACCAAATCTTTACCAACAAACACATCGGTTCTTTCACTTCCCCTGACCCCAGCACGACCTGTACAGTAAATCCATGTAATGCTCTGCGCATTGCTGAGAAGAGTGACCCATTCAGTTCTGATCATACACTTTTCTTGCGCAGCATACTTTGAGAGTCCGATAAAAGTATTCTTTAACCTGGGCTATTTTATGTCTTGATTTGATGCTCGGTAGGTCTAGTAGAAACCTCATGGTCACAATAGGTGTATCTTTTATGCATTCTAGGACAGCTCTCATGGTGTTGTTTTGAACTCTCTCCAATCTATCCACATGTGTTTGCGAGAGTGTCAGTAAACCTAAATCATAGTCCAACACAGAGAATACCACCGCCTGCATTATCTGAAAAAGGGTTCGTTGCGGCATCTCTGCAGATACCATGGTTATGACTGCACTGATACCCTTCCGGGATTTCTGAATGATATTGTCCACATGTTTTGCGAAAGCTAGACTTCTATTGAAAGTGATGCCTAGATATTTCATAGTCTGCTCCCTGTCAATGTTGATGCCCATGCAGGAGGCTACTGGTAATGTGTCTGTGATTATGTTGTTATTCAGTGCGAAGCAGACGATGTTTGCCTTGGTGGGATTGATGACTGCCTTGTAGTTAGTACACCAGAGCAACACATTTTCTAGATTACGCTGGATGCCATCAATCATGTCTCTTCTGTTTCTGCCGTGCTTGTATATGAAGAGGTCGTCCGCATATGTTAGTATCCTTCCGGGCCCAGCGTCTTGAAGCTGCGCTATTTTGTATGTGTAGAAGTTAAAGAGCACAGGCGATAGTGGCGATCCATGTGGTAATCCCAGTGCTTAGTTCTGATCTCTGGTGTCCAGGATCACAATCTCAGAGCAACAGGTCTGGACATTAACATCATTGTTATCCATCGAATTATCGACAGGTCGATGCAGAGTTCTCTTAGCAGACTATGAAATATTAGGGTTTGATAGATATATATATATATATATATATATATATATATATATATATATATATATATATATATATATATATATATATATATATATATATATATATATATATATATATATATATATAGATGGATGGATGGATAGAAAGATATATTTAAAAAAATATCCAGTTCATATTCTTTACTTGATTTATCGATTCAAATGCTATCTTTTAACCAGTTACTTGACCATTACACCAGCTATTCTTTGCTATCTGAGTTATTCCAGTAGGATGATGCAAGGTGTATTCCTTCTTCAATATCTATGGTTAGAATACAGGATCTGTGAGTGAAGCGTGGTGTTGCAACAAACAAGAGGCATATATGAGTCAAAAGAAAAGGTTTCAACCCACATAGAACCGGAAAAGTCAGTTCCTTCATGCTGAAGGACTTGCTGAATCGGAGATCAGAGCACCTATGGACTTGTCCAGAGTGCCATGATGACGATCAGACAACGCAATAATCTACAGCTCAGTTCTTAAAATTATTTTTAAATGACTGAATGTTACATTAATACTGAAAGAGTATATTATGTTGCCACGAGGTACAGAGCTCGTCTGATAGACCTACTCGTTTCTGTCTAACCGTCCAAAAACATTGATCACGTATAGGGCCTACTATTCAGAATATAGACATCAATCTAGGATTTTTTGGTCTGCAGTAATTTTCTTGGCAGGACTTACGTTCAGTAGTTTGCCATAGCTTTCTAAACGGAGATGCACAAGTGCATGTGGCGAGAATTTAACCCAGTACCTAAGCCATCACAGACAAGTGCTGTACCACGCCGCCATAAAGCCGGGCTCTAGCCAACTACTCTTTCACCATTCATGTCGCAGTTCGCTGGTATAGTTTATTATTTTATTACCAGAAATGTTAGTGGTTCTTCTAACAAACAGGGCAGCGATCTACATGATGTTTGTGTTAATATGGACCTAGTATGTATCAATGATGGTCGCATTACAAGAGTGATAAAAAGGAACGGCACTAATGTTATTGATCTGGCAATGGTGTCTTCTAATACAGCTTCAATCTGCAGATGCAATGTGTTGTGGTATTATGACAGCAGGCACCTCCCGTGTGGTGTAATATCTGGCAGTGACCACCTCCCGCGTTTTGTGATATCATGGCACGGCCACCTCTCGTCTATTGTGATATCATGGCAGCAGCCACCTCTCGTGTGTTGTGATATCTGACAGTGACCACTTCCCGTGTGGTGTGATATGACAGTGACTACCTCCCGCGTGTTGTGATATCATGGCAGCGGTCACCTCTCGTGTGTTGTGATATCATGACAGCGGTCACCTCTCGTGTGTTGTGATATCATGGCAGTAACTACCTCCCGTGTATTGTAATATCATGACAGCAGCCACCTCCTGTGTGTTGTAATATCTGGCAGTGACCACCTCCCGCGTGTTGTGATATCATGGCACGGCCACCTCTCGTCTGTTGTGATATCATGGCAGCAGCCACCTCTCGTGTGTTGTGAGATCTGACAGTGACCACTTCCCGTGTGGTGTGATATGACAGTGACTACCTCCTGTGTGTTGTGATATCATGGCAGCGGTCACCTCTTGTATGTTGTGTTATCATGGCAGTGACTACCTCCCATGTGTTGTGATATCATAACAGCGGTCACCTCTCGTGTGTTGTGATATCATGGCAGTAACTACCTCCCGTGTATTGTAATATCATGACAGCAGCCACCTCCTGTGTGTTGTAATATCTGGCAATGACAATCTCCCGCGTGTTGTGATATCATGGCAGCGACTAGCTCCCATGTGTTGTATTAGTAGAGAAAGAGAAACAAACACAATGTCAGGTCCTTCCACTGTGATCGCTCAAGGTCAAATATCGTGAGTAAAAGTGACAAGGAAAACTAAAGCCTCAGAAGAATGGGATAGGTTATTGTCATCAGACTCCTTGGTGGAACAACGAGGTAGTAGATGCATGTAGCGACAAGCTGCAAATAGTTGCACGGTGGCAAAAAGCAAGATAAATAACCTGCCATGCCTAACATTGTCTTATATCTGAAGCAGATCAAAGATGGCAAATATCAAGATGAACAAAAATAGGTGTGTTACCAAAATTGCTCATAAAACAACCTAACAACGAGATACAGTGACATACGACGTTTCGACTAAGAAGCCTTCATCAGGACAAACAAATCTACAGTAAAACAAATCTTACATAGAGACAAATATGATTATAATAGGAAGGAAAGAAAAGTAGAGAAGGACAATAGCAAAGATGGAGCAGCATGACAGGGAAGAGGGTGTGGGGAGAAGATAGTGATAAGTAAGGAGGAGAGAGTGCACAGAAAATAGGGGAAAGTGCAAATAGATAAGATATAATAACAAGTAAAATAAGATAAATTAAAATACTCATCTCAAAAAGTGGTAACAGGCAATGAATATTACAGACAAACAATCATAATGCAAGAGAAGAGCAAATAAGATGGTATGAGAGATTAGATGAGAGAGAGAGAGCGTGATGGAGAGAAAGTGGCACAAGCAGCAAGAACAGACTGGAAAAGGAAAAACACCAGAGCACCTATAACCAAGCAGTAGGAGGAAAATATTGAGCAGTGGAGAGAGAGAGACATGTAATATGAGCACATAATAGTAGTAAGAGAATACAGTTCTTGTTTAGGGTTGTTACCATACACTGGAACATTTATCCCTCAAAGATGACAAAGTTCAGAAGTTCAAAGAGATTGCTAAATCTGCTAAAAAGGAGACAAGATGTATGATTTTTGCCAAATGATAGAAAATTAGAAATCATTTTTGTGCCTGCTTACATCCATGATTGTCCCACCAAAAAGCTAATGCATTCCCAAAGCACAGATATCACCTGGCATAACTTTAGGTATGAAGATCTTAGTAGGAGAGCAGACGAAGAACTGGAGTCACTGGCAGCCATGTTTAATAAGAGTTTTATTAAATGTAAGATTAAATAAAGAAGACTGGTTTCATAGCTACTTGATTCCATTGTTGCAGGGATACTGGCTAATTACCATGCAAAACACAGTTGGTAATTTAATGGAAAAGATTGTTGCATGGACTTTTTTTAACATCTAGAGAGGAACTAGTTGCTAAAACCAACACCCTGTGGGAATCGTCCTAACAAGCAAACCATGGTACAATGTGGCTGTCTTTGTGCAGGATGATTTTGAAGGATTAAATTCACGAATAGAGACATGTAACTGCAATAGACCTTGATAAGAGTGCCCATGGACATTTTAATGACTCAGTATTGTTCTGTGAACAAGCACAGAACACATACTCCTGTTGTCACACACTTCAACAGTGATAGCCATCATGGTGCTCTTGATTTCAGGTCACTGCCATCAGATCCTGCACCACTGATGATAGATCTAGGTACGCTCTAGAAAATCATATTATTTTTGAATTGGGTACCCTCAAGCCTTTTGGACTCAATTTCGATCACTCTTTTGTCTAGTACTGAGTTGGTGTTGGTCTTTGTTCCGTTTTTATTTTCAAATTCATTTTGTTGCGTCATTTACATCATCTTTTTGTGTGTTTCGTTTCCATATATATTTACGTTTTTATATACTTCCTGTCTTGTCACTTTCATATTTTGGTTTGGACACGTTTGTGTATTGTTATCATTTCCGTTCATCATCTTTTGATGTTTTGTGCATACCGTGATAAAGACCTTTTGGTTGAAACGTTGAATATGTTTTGTGTATTGTAATTTGTATGTTTTCTTGTTTGCACATCATTACCCTGTAGTTTTTGTGATAGTCAATCGTGTCTAAGTTGAATGGTTTTAAACCTGTTTTACTAAGTACAACAATTATAACAAAATTTAAAGAGGAAAAAGTGTTCTATGTCATACAATAAACTAGGCTCAACAGTGGCCAGAAAATTATCTTCCCTGGACATAATGGCATAAGGAACAACAGAGGAAGAGGAGTAACATTCATCATCCATGAAACTTTCAAGTTTTTACATTGAGAAAAAAATAAACACCAATAGCATGGAAGGTCTATCAATAATTGTAGAAAGCAGCCTTGAAAATTTCATGATAATCAAGACATATTGCCACAGGAGTAATAACATCACAAATGAAGACATTGTAGAAATCTTGCCCAAAATCTCGAAAAGGAGTGTCCTTGTTGGAGATTTAAATTACACCACCAAATGTGGGGCTGTTATAGTAATGACAGATCCGGAAATCTAGTGGTTGAAATGTGCAAAAACAATAACCTAATAATAATAAATAACGGATCCCCAACAGGATAAACCCTGATGTGACAAGACGAAACAATGCAATAGGCCTCAATATAGTGACATACAACCTGCAGTCTGCCGGATGGAACCTATTGGAAGAATCAGGATCAGACCACATCCTTATAGAAATAACTATACACACAAGACAAAAAAAACAAACTATCTAAACACGAAGCCCACATTCAACTTCTTCAAAGACCAATGGGAGGACTTGACCTCGCTAAACTAAACATAGATAGAAATAGTAACAATACAGAAACAGTTGACAAATTTGCAGAAACGCTAAAAAGCTAGGATATACCAATTCTCAAACCACAGACAACAAGAAATAAGTAGACAACACAAAAATCAAAACCACCCCCTCCCCTCACCAAAGAAGAACACCTCACAAAGGCACAAAAACACTCAATAAGACAATTAAAGCAAGATGACAAAGGGCTCTCAAAACGAAACTGTCTAAATTGACAGATTATGTAAACAGATTGACAGGAGCCTAAACAAACAGCGCTCATAAACTGAGAACAGATAACACCTCATACAATAACAAACACATGACTGTACAGAACCCAGGGGAGTCCCACAAACACATCCCACTACAAACAACGCCCCAATATACAACAGCTAACAACCACTTGATTGTTTCTAGCATAAGTGCGTTTTAACTGGATACAACACAAACAACACCCGACTCAAAAGACAACAACACGAAAGTGCAAACAGGACTTTCAACATATAGAAATCACATAAAACAAATACCCACCCTCTCATTAACAACAAAGGGTTATGCAAACAAGTTTCAACATAATACAAATCCCAACAACCCACCACCAACTCATTAAAAACCACACGATTGTGCAGGGCCAGAGCTTCATCCCGAAACAGATTACCAATGAAAAAAAATCACACCAAACCACACCCCAACACAACCCTATGACAGTGCTAAACCAAAATGAGTTCCAACTCAAAATCACCCGCAAAACACAAACATCAATACTGACATGAAGCAGGACCAGGCAAAACCACAGAAATTCACCCAAAAGGACACCTAACATGACATGTCTAAACACAGAAATCACCACATCATACAAGATGATATCCAATTCAGTGCATTTAGTCTCCCCCCTCACAAAGAATGAGAATGCAATTGGAGGGGAGGGGGGGTCTTGTGACATATCTTACCACCACATAAACATTACACAAACAGATTACAAAGACAAGCAAGAAACAACTCACAATAAATAGATTCAGCAACCAAAACTCAGGAACATAAAACAATAACAAATAGTTCAACAGATACCGGTAATAATCTTCACCAAAACAATAGTAGGACACAACTGATAGGACAAGCATAATGAAATGCAGTGAAACTGGAAAAACCAGAGACTGATCTACATGATGGGTACAAATAATATATGTTATGGGGGAAATACTGTTACTATCATAAGAATGAAAATAGATGGATGAAAGAACAATAGTACCAGAATACTGTATATGCATATATGTACAAATGGGGTGCATAGAAACATACATAGATATAAATAACTGCATCTGGACAGTTCTGAAAGCACTGGCAAACCACTGAACGTATGTATATTAACTAGAAAATCACTACGGCCCCAAAAAAATGATGGGTTGATAGCCACATCCTGAATAGGATATGCTACCAATTTATAATATATATACGTGTGTGTGCGCGCGTGCGAGAGAGTAGAGTAGAGTAGAGATGATGGAGAATATGCACACATTCATGTAAACACTCTGAAAGGCATAAAAGATGAAGAAGGAACAGAAAGTAAATTATGACCGAAAGGAAAATGATTTTTAGTTACTGTATAAAAGAAATAAGATACTAGTTGTTATTGTATAAAATAAATTATATGTATGTATGTATGTATATATATATATATATATATATATATATATATATATATATATATATATATATATATATAATATATATATATATATATACACATATTTATATTAACTGTATATATTTTAAAAATTAAATTTAAAAATACATGAAAAAAATTCCCTCTACAGGTACTCTACAAGACCAGCCACTCCTTAAAGTGGTCACAAACCACCAGATGGAGACAACACATATCCAAAAAGGAATCAATCAACAACAGGAAACATAGGAGTAGAGCAACAAAGAACTAACTCAAGATTTATAACACCATTTTTTAAACCAAAAAATCTGTCTTAAGACTACATCCAAACTCCACAATATTATTGTACTTATCAGGACATGCAGACCAGACCCCAGGGCAAACCACCAGTCCTAAATAGGAAAACCAAGGTCATTCGGTCACAATATACGCCCTGATATAGCTACAGGAAAACCATTCCAAGGTTGTCTTGCTTCAGCAAGACAAATCCAACAACAAAAACAAACAACAAACCAAAGCATTCCTAACATATGCTTTTTTCCTATCAAAAACACAGTTCAAATGTGTGTGATATAAGTGGCAAATAAAGCACTTCAAGAATGAAAAACAAGTCTAGCTTCAATCAGAAATGGAGTGATTCATTAATGTTTAATGTCACAAACTTTAAAATGCATATTTAAAGATTATGATGTAACTACCATAGGATGTCACATTACAGTCAATGGTAAACCAGTCAAACACAGCAAATTTTGGGGATAACCATACTATCATAAGAAGATACAGATGATTTATTACAAAAGTTGATCACAAAAATCAATAACAACATGTTTAGATAAAAATGTTTCTTTTGTTTCAATCCCCAGGAATAGAGTTCTGGTATTTTCTTGTGCAATGTTGGAGGATGGGAAGAGAGAGAAAGAGAGAGAGAAAAAGGAGGCTAATTGGTGCAGTAAATGTACTTCATATGGTGATTTATGAAATTTCAACCATGGATGTTAGTTCAATTTTAGTTATATAAGAGCTTTACAACCATCAAGAAATTGTGGAGTTTGCAGTTCTGGTAATCCAGTCACCACAACCTCCAGAGTAATGGAGATGGGGTTTTTTCAGACATTTTCACACCCAAGACTCCAAGTCTTGGTGGTTGAGAAGAAGCCTTCTAAATGGGAGTGGGGGGGGGGAGGAGAGAAGGAGGAAAGTTATGTTATTTAATTAGTCACACAAATCTGATAGCAGCTGTCACATAAACTCAGTTATTAGCATGATGGGAATCATAATCTCAGTTATTAGCATGATGGCAAACATAATCTCAGTTATTAGCATGATGGGAAATCTAATCTCAGTTATTAGTCAGTTATTAGCATGATGGCAAACATAATCTCAGTTATTAGCATGATGGGAAACATAATCTCAGTTATTAGCATGATGGGAAATCTAATCTCAGTTATTAGCCAGTTATTAGCATGATGGGAAACCTAATATCAGTTATTAGCCAGTTATTAGCATGATGGGAATCATAATCTCAGTTATTAGCATGATGGCAAACATAATCTCAGTTATTAGCATGATGGGAATCATAATCTCAGTTATTAGCATGATGGGAAATCTAATCTCAGTTATTAGTCAGTTATTAGCATGATGGCAAACATAATCTCAGTTGGTATGATGGGAATCATAATCTCAATTAGCATGATGGGAAATCTAATCTCAGTTATTAGTCAGTTATTAGCATGATGGCAAACATAATCTCAGTTATTAGCATGATGGGAAACATAATCTCAGTTATTAGCCAGTTATTAGCATGATGCAAACATAATCTCAGTTACTAGCATGATGGGAAACCTAATCTCATTTATTAGCCAGTTATTAGCATGATGGCAAACAATCTCAGTTACTAGCATGATGGGAAACCTAATCTCATTTATTAGCCAGTTATTAGCAAGATGGGAAACCTAATCTCAGTTATTAGCATGATGGCAAATATAATCTCAGTTATTAGCATGATGGGAAACATAATCTCAGTTATTAGCATGATGGGAAACATAAACTCAGTTATTAGCATGATGGGAAACATAAACTCAGTTATTAGCATGATAAGAAACATAAACTCAGCTATTAGCATGATGGGAAACATAATCACAGTTATTAGTATGATGGGAAAGACCATCAACCATGTGCTGATGGTTCCCTATTTGGCTCAATTAATTGCTATATTCTGTTGTAGATGTTCACTGTGGAACTAAAATCAGTCACAAACTATATCCACAAAATTAGCACCCATGAATTAATTCACTCATCTATTAGTAGGTAGCCAAATGGTTAAACATTGATCTCACAATTGTCATAATATATGTTCAAATTACGGTAAGGACTGAATCTTGTGTTACAGAGGTAAAATTAAAAATCAACCCTTTAAACTTTGTGGTCACAGCCACAAAGTTTATTACTTTTATTATTTTTCCAAAGCCCATACAATACAAAAAAAAGCTCCCATACAATAAAAATTTGCAGTGATGAAATTTGATAGATGAGCGATTTTCTAAAATGATGTTGCGGTACACTAGGGAACTTATAGTTCTGTCCCCATTAGCAGATGACTTAGATGGTATGTTTATAATTCTCATACCCCACTAATTGTATATATCTTCCTGATCCTAGCCTTATTTTTCCTTCTCTATATCCTAGATTAGTTCCAAATTCCTTCAATCTGTTCATAACAGTCTCATCTAAAAGATGCATACGTAGGAATACAAAAATGCCCCCCTTTTTATCATTTCTGACACCTATGCTCTTAAAGCCAGTTCATCATCTCTCTCATAGATAGAAATATGTAAAATACCCCCCCCCCCAAAAAAACACCAGAAGTCTTTAAATTAAAAAAAATTAAATTTGACGATGGGAATACTAATTCCACAGAGCTTAAGCATTGTTGGTCTCAATCACATCAAAAGATAAATGTCAACATGAACTGAACTTCCATCAATTATCTAGCAATTTAAAACAACACCAGTCTATAACCATGTAATAGGAGGCACCAATCCTCCCCATGAAAGAGCTCCAGCTATAAAATCATTTAAAATAACATCTCTAACCACATAAAAATATGCTAAATCTAACCACATTAAAGAACAGCTGACTTAATTAAAACCGTCATAAATTAATTGCAAAATGAAGATGTTGACAGTGAGATTAAAAATGTACACATTACAAAGAATGACAGAAATGGAAATAATTAGGTGAGAATGTGCTCTTTTTGGAAAGAGCCAAAGATCATGTAATCAACACCTGACTTGGACTGAGTCTACGTGTACTCAAATAGCTGCTGAAACGGAGAATGGATCACTTATGGGAATGTCCAGTGTGCTATGATGAGTCAATCAAGAATATTACAGAATATTTATTGATTCTTAATTGTGTTACTGCAGCACTCTCCACCATATTGGATATTCTCTGGCAGTTTGGTTCTTTACACTTAAATAATATTAACTATAACCTTGCACAAAAATACAAATTCTCAAACACAAATTCTCTGATCACACAGAATTTAACTACATATTCTTCTTTTCAGAGCTGTGAGTTTTCACTCTTCGCCATGCCATTTTGTAAAATCTAAAAAATTTTCTGCACTTCTGATATATATGCATAGAATTTAATTTGTTTTAAACAGATGGACATGGTGTAACGTTTAACTTTTTGTCAGTGACTTATAGTGATTTTTCTCAATGGGCAATAGGTTACTGTGGGTTATATTCAAAAAGAATATTCTAAATTTGTATGACTTTAGATGATCCTGATATAACGAAAATGGACTTTGCGGTTTAAGGGGATGTTGCTCAACAAATGATGTGTTTATTGAAGAAAAATTTAGAGAAAAAAAACCAAAATTCATCAGAATAAGGTAGCAAACTCGTAACCTTGCTAGTTAAAAAAATATTGAGTCTTATGCTACCTATATTTCGTTTATGAGAGTCACATTTAACTGTTTTAAAGAAATTAGAATAGCTGTGTTTTGAAATAAAGTGTTGGTCTATAGTAAATTTGTGTTTTATCAGAAATATAATTAACTGTGCTATCTTTTATTAATTAATACTTGTGAGTTTGTTGAAAATAAAACTGAATAAATAAGAATCAAATAGGAAATGTTAGTACTAATAGGTTTTATAGGCCTATGTCATGTATTGACTAGTTATTCCCAAGGTGCTTCCTACAGGGTTTACTGAAACATGAGCACTTCAAATTCCTGTGTGATGTCATTAGTAGGCACAATGAAAGTATTTCTTCATTGAGTGAAAAATACTTTGGCTATTTATACAATTTTATTTTTGTTTTATATTGTAGAAAGTAAACTCACAATAGCTTTACTACACTGACTTAGGGGACTAGCCTAGTCTTACTGTCCCATTGACTGCACATTACTGCTTGACCTAGGCTACTGTAGTCCTGTTTTTTTACACTGGACATACTGTGCTGTTTATTTTTAATTGACATTAGATCTGGATTGGTTGTTGGGATTTTTTTATCCTAAAGTAGCTATGTGTCATGTGACGTATTTTTTCCAGAACGTTGTCTTCTCAATGAACTCTGTCTTGGGCGATGTGGCTTGCATTTTCCAATGATGTTTTCATGTTATATTTAATGTCATCAGTCCATCATCTTCTTGGTCTGCCCTTTCTTCTCTTCCCAGGTACTCTGCCCTCCGTTATTTGTCTTTCTAAACAGTTGTGTAAAGTAGAAAAAAAAGTAGCTATAGAGCAGATATATTTAGCTATTTAGGGAATAAGTAGCTGACAAGGTCTTATTGGTCCAGGCTGTTGGTTTATTTTCAGTGCAATATTTATTTACACAATCCCAGTGTCAATTTGTGACCATTTGGCACACAATATTTTCATAAATTTTGATTCTGTGATATATTCTCTATGGCTGTGTTACATCATGAGCTTAGGTACTTTTGTGAGACACCACCTTCCATTCCTTTACTCAATAATATGGATATATTGTAACAATTCACCATGGCAAGTAGTGTGATATTTCTGACTCAGTGCAATGCCAGCTGTCCCTATCTTGTTACAACTGGGAAAATTTGAGTTCCATTTGGACTAGACATAACTTGCAAGGGCAGACAATAATCTTGCTTGAATGTGGGTGGTTCCAGACTGGTTTAGTTTTTCAAACACTGTTGGGGTACTTGAGCCACGTCTCCATAATAATGTGAAGTCCTTGATGGGGCATTAACCAAATATAAAAAAACTAATTCTCTAATCACATAAAAGAATATAAATTCTCTAACCCTGTAATAAGCAATAGTATTCATTTCATAATATACTATAATTGCAAGGTTCATAAAAGGCATGGGGGCCTATACATCATGACCTATTTAACTTATTGGATAATCTGGTACTGCCGCTTACTGAGAAATGTGTAAATGTATTAAACCCTTAGAACCCGATATCCGAAAATGTTGGGTTTTGCACTAAATATTGTTGCACAGAGACACAGATTTTTCAATATTTTTACTTCACAGAACAGTACCTCATATTCATAAATCAATTTACACATTTTACTGAAGTCACGATGTACATATTTCATTGTGGGTTGCTGCTTCACAAATGAAGTACACGAGTTGATACCTTTGTTAGTATTTTAAACCAATTAGTATTTTGTGTGTTCAAAAACAGCTGAAGAAGTTGTTGAGTCTGTTTGATGATTCAGAGATCAATGAATTAGATTTAGATGGTGATTATTATGAAAATGATATGGAAATAGACTCGGATTGAATGATTGAGTGAATATTGTTCGTAGGTTGTCTAAAAATTATGGCAGCTGTAGTAATGTCAGTTCATCTGTGGGTAAACAAAGTAAAGACCATATTTCAGTGCAGTTATTGCACCACTTGTGTCTAAAAGAATGGTCTACATGCTGGGAGTACTCACACATAAGAAAAAACACTGGACAGCATAAGGTCAGTCAATAAGAGAACATAATTTTGTCTTATTTATTTTAAAATAACTAAGATTTGTTGAGATGTCTTTTTTTTGTATATTTTTTGCTCAGGCTGCCAGGGAAATATATTTTAAAGGACAAATCGGCCAGGGTTTACAGGGTTAAACAAATTATAGCAGCTAGTCATAAATCTATGAGAGTATAACAATAAAATCATGGCAGCATTTGTTTAAACAATTTATTTGGTGACAAGAACTACTGGTGGAATGTAATGAATTCATGGTGAGAATCATGGAAATAATATTGAAAAAAATAATAATTGCTAATAAAAATGTGTAAATAGCCAGAAATATTTCTTCATAATAAGGAATAAAGATCTTCAAAATAAGGAACGTGAACAACATTTGCTAATTGGTTCTGAAAATGGAGAAAAGAATAACAACATATTTAAAAAGTGTGTGGATTTGACTGTTCTCCCCCTCCCCCCTCATGGATCACAGTGACCCAAGAATTATGCTGTAATCGGATGTGTCAGGCTAAAAGTCATAGATATCACAGCCATGCTGTACACCATGACACAACATTCTCTGGACAAGATTCTACTAATGAGCAGGAAAACTCCTGCTTATTCTGAGAATAAACTCAGAAGAAGACATATTATAAGAAACAAGTGAAAATTTGGCATGATATTTAAAAAACATGCATACAAAATGGATGGAAAATTTAGGTATCCATCCTAGAAAAATGTTTGTGTGGATACTACATGATATGGCACAGTATGAAGACTGTATAAAAGATGTACTATTAGTGTGGACCATGTTGTCTATAAACAGACAAAAAGTACATTTTAAAACAATTTAAAATTAGTTTATATTTGCTATCAATAAGAACATTATAGCTTCTTCTTCTTATAGCATTTATTGACTTCGTTCACTACAAAATTGTATTTGTCAGTTCACGTATACTGAGACATTGTATTATAAGGTAAATGTATTGTTTGAGATCAAGGTGGGATCTCACACTCTTGAGAACACAAAGCAAGTGGATTGACTACTTTACTACACATACTTCTTTATTCATACTTTCACATAAATTTAGTTTTTGAAATAAAATTTGGAATAATAAAAACTAATGAGTTTCGAAAGAAATGAAACAAAATGAGATTTTAAAATGTTAGAGTAAATACAAAATACAATGAAGCAAAAAGAAAACAACTGCCAACATGCAAGTTAATTACATAAGCATACCATTTAATATTCACAATTATAAAAAAGCTCAAGTGTTTTGTTTCGTTGCTTTTCATGAAGAATGTTCTGCTGTTCCATGTTTTGTGCCTTAAGATCTAGCACACGTCTCCTGCATACATTTTCCTTGAGGATTCTAGAACAGTCCTTGATTCTGTTAGAGATCACCCTGTAAGGTAACAGTTATTTCTAATCAGACTGGACCCTAGTAGGAATTATATCTTTCTGGAATAGAAATGATACAGTCTGGTATGATGATTTAAGGATTTCTTTCTGGCGTCAATCAATCAGTAATCCCTTAACCTGTCAGTGTCTAGTGGTGCCACATTGGGCTTCAGCACACAGAGTCCTCCAGCAATTTCTATCTTCAACGATGTGAAGGAGTGAGGAAAAATCTTGTCCTGTCCATTCCTTGATGTTGTCTGTCCATGTCTTTATTTGCCCTTCTTTGCTTCTCACCCATTTGATGGTTCTCTGTAGTATTGTTTTTTACTAGGAATCATGCCGGCATACATGTCCAAACCATGCTAGTTTTCGTTGTTTCACTATTGAAAAAATGGTTCTTGCACACATCTCTATTTTATTTATTATGTACAAATTTGTCTTATGTTCCCTATAGGAAATTCATAGAATTCGTCTGCAGCATTTGTACTCGAAAGTCTGTAATCATCTCTCCATGTCCGTAGTGAGTGTCTAACTCTAACAACCATAGAGAAAGCACTAGCGACTTATACAGTTTTACTTTTACTCCAACACTGACGTTCCTTTTCCAAATCACAGTTAGCCTTGATATAGACGCTAAAACCAGCCTTATTTTTAATTCTGTTTTGCATTTTCCATCGCTGCATATGCTGGATCCGAGGTATTTGAAGGTATTCACCTCCTCAGCTCATGTCCATTCATCATGATGTTGGTCTGTTATTTTGCATCTCTGCTGTTAACCAAAATATTGCTCTTTTCTGTGTTGATTTTCATTCTGTTCTGGCTGGTAACTTTTTCTAACTTTGCTGTTAACTCTTGTAATTCTTGTTCGGACCCAGCTATAAGATCAATATCATCAGCGAAATGCAAGTTGCAACTAGGGCGACCTCCGATTGATATAGATGTGTTGTAGTCATGTAGTGTCTCCTGTATGATGTGCTTTAGGTTACGTTGAAAAGTACTGGAGACATTATTTAGTAAAAGACTTTCTGGGATAGCATTCGTGCAATCTGGTGTGATGCTTGTAAAGAATGATTTAAGGATTTCTTTCTGGGATAGCAATGATAGTCTTGAGTATGTCATAAGCTATGACTTAAGGATGTTTTCTCAGGTTTGTAATGACAGCCAGGATTGAAAGGTGTCTCTTTATGTCCATATTGATCTTTGGATGCAGGAGTAATGGTGAAAGTCGATATGTCACTGCATTTGCTTTTTGACATCTTGATTCTATTTCTGTCTAATTTTCCATTTTATGAAAAAATCCTAAATATTTGAATTCTTGTGTTTGTTTCACTGCTGAATCGTCTATTGTGATATCTATTGTTGTTAGTGGCTTGTTGATTTTCATAACTTTCATATGTTGGCCTTCAGTACATACTAGAAATTTAAACCACAGAACGTTGTCCTCACTGCCACTCTGTAAGCTCCTCAATTCTGTGCACGCTGCATAGCTTATTTCAATGTCAGTTTAAATCAATAGGTGGGTAAATCCCCCCTGTCTCCATGAACAGTTCACAAAAAAGGTTATCAAGTTTCTCATTAAGAAAGGGTTATTACACACAAAAATGGGAAGCAAATTACCTTCTCTACTGAAGATGTATCTACAGCTCTTGTCCCATATCTTCTTTGAGATGAAAAAGTCACAACAACCAACTCAGATCTCATGCCAGCTAATCTTGTGTGTTGTTTCCATCCCAAGAAAGATGACCAATGAGGCTCTAGTGCAATGGAAAATTTCTTTTATACTCATGACTTGAACTATTAGCAGTATGCAATCCTTGGAGGAGAAGACTTCTACTTAGAGTGGTTTATGTGTGTATATAAGAAAATATGTTCCACCATTTTGTATGCAGACATTCAATCACATGAAAGCCAGCAACCATTTAGTGGAATTAATATTTACCACTTTTTTCCACTGAAGATGGATGTGTCAGGACATTGGTGTAAAAAAAAAAATGATGACACAATGCATGTTTATTCTCTGGACAACATTCAGATGGGTATTTAGTAGGACCTTTGTCCTGCTACAAGAGAGATCTATATTTCAGAAAAGCACCCAATGTCCAATAGACACAATGAAGTTGATAAGCTACATAATGAAACAACATAAAATGTTTTTGTATCTGGTCCAGTCAATTCTGAAAGTGAAGACAGTAAAATATTAAAATATAAACTAATAAAACAAAACACACTGCATACACAGTTCCATCACACTCGTCAATTTTTCTCTCTGATCAAGTATACAACATCATTGTGTAAACAGTAAATACTTGATTCTTACCCAGAGTGGACAGCAAAGATAGAGCTTTTACATGTTTGAAAAATGTCATATAACAAATGAAAACCAGATTTAAAGCACACCAATGACTAGTTCTATTTATAATAGCTTGCCTGTAAACGCAAGCTCAAAATTACAGTTTAGCAGTCAAAAATGAACACATGAACTGCCCTGAGCAATATCATATACTAATGTTAAGGACTACATATGAGTGCCACTAAAACAATGAACATACATACTGAGTATGTACATCTGAGAAAAAAATATATATTATAATAATTTATAGATTTCCAAAACTAATTTATTCATAATACTTCTTTATATGCATGTATCTATAAGAACAAATGGGATGTAAATTAAGATTCTTTTTTTATATCAATTTTTAAATAAAAACTGACAATGACTGCCAATAGTAGCCTACACATTTAAAAAAAACACAATATGGCCATCGATTGATTTAAGCATTACAGAGTGAGCACAATATTGTCTCGATTTAAGTATTACAAAGTGAACACACTATGGCTGTCTTGATTTAAGCATTACACAGTGCACACAATATTTCTGCACATTTCATGGCATGCACATATAAATGGCTGTATACCATTCAACCTATAATGTATAATATGGAAGACTGCATTAAAACTAATTACTTGCATTTTTTTTGGTTCAAGAGAAGCAACAAACCATATTTGTAGTTAGATAAGGGTTGTGAGAGTTAACAATAGAAGATAGTAACCATATTTGTAGTTAGATAATGGATGTGAGAAGTTACAACAGAAGCAAGGAACCATATTTGAAGTAAGATAAGGAATGTGAGAGTTTACAATAGAAGAAAGGAACCATATTTGAAGTTAGATAAGAGATGTGAGAGTTTACAATAGAAGATAGTAACCATATTTGTAGTTAGATAATGGATGTGAGAAGTTACAACAGAAGAAAGGAACCATATTTGAAGTAAGATAAGGGATGTGTGTTTACAATAGAAGAAAGGAACCATATTTGAAGTTAGATAATGGATGTGAGAAGTTACGATAGAAGCAAGGAACCATATTTGAAGTTAGATAAGGAATGTGAGAGTTTACAATAGAAGAAAGGAACCATATTTGAAGTTAGATAAGAGATGTGAGAGTTTACAATAGAAGCAAGGAACCATATTTGAAGTTAGATAAGGAATGTGAGAGTTTACAAATTTTATTTTGCGAAAGGCTGTTAGCACCTCACCACTGTCATTCAACTGTTTACAAGATATATCATAGAAAATAATTGGTCTTATTAATTCTGCAACAAAATCTGATGATGATCCCTCCTTCGCAAGCGTAGATGAGCATGGCATTCAGAAGGGTCAAGTTTACTTTTACGTTTATGAGTCCAATCCAGGCTTTGAAAGACCTATTGCAGTGTGAGCAGGAATGTAGTAGCTATGAGATGAAGGAAAACAGTTCAATCTCTCCTTTCGTTGTTGTCTCTTTTGAATTGCCTGTAATGTTCTACCCTGTTCAAAACTTTGAATACTCTGATCTGACTGTTTCAGGCTGGACAGTAATGAGCAGTGGTTTCCAAAAATCTTGGGTCAATCCTGAAATGTTTAAGAGATGCCTCTCAGGTCCTTGAAGCATTTCTTCTGGCTTCCGCTTGAACCTGCACATAATTCACCATAGAACAATCTCTTTGGAAAATGTTCGTCTGGCATACAGACAATGTGACCAGCCCAACGAAATTGAGACCTGGTCAACAAGTCATAGATGCTTTCCAAATTAGTTTTTTGGAGAATCTTCATGTCTGGAATGTGATCCTACCAATGTACACTAAGAAGCATTCTCAGGTACTGCAGGTTAAAAGACCTGTATGCTTAGCATACACAGTCCAGGATTCGACTGCATATCGCATTGAAAGCATAATGACTGAGTTGTATATAATGTTTGGTTTACAGGCGCAGACAGTGCCAGATCTGACATTTGCACAAAGGCCACCAAATGCTGCAATGCAAAGCACACATGAAATCTCTATAGTTTCAGGTGTGAAATGTCTATAGGTTAGATTTTTTGTAACCACCTGAACTAGACAATTAATGCTTGCCTGAGGGCAATCCATTTACTGTTATCAGAGCTGATCGGTCAGCTGGCGTTACTGACCTGACATATTTATTATGCAGCAGCTGATTTAATTAGCTGGTGCTGAGGTAGGGTCAGGGAATTCTAATGTGAAGCGAAAGGACTGTAAATTTTTCAACACACAGTTGTTTAAACTTTCCATTAACTATATTAATCTTGGTAGTATTTCTAACAAAAAAACTGCAAAATTCATTTTAGATTGCTGTTGATTGATCTGCACATTCAATACTTATACAGGTACGCAATGTCGATATTTTTGTGAGCAGGAATGTCATTACTTTACAGTGTCAAATTTGTTAGCATAGTTAACCAAATAAATGTGCAAAATAAACTATTATCTCACCATTTACAATAATGTAGCAATCATCTATAGATAGATCTTAATTTAGTTCTATTATGATTGAAATTTTACATTTACCATATCTAGAGGGGAAAGAAAGATAAATCTTTGTGTAGCATTCATGCAACTAACATGTTCTGTGTGATGATAATTTATCAATCACGATTGGAAATTATCTAGAGGGGCAAGAAGATAAATCTTTGTATAGCATTCATGCAACTAACCGCTCGTGTGTTGCCGGGGCCCGAAAGGGGAGCTAAGAATAGCAACACTGTTTACCTTCCACGCATGTCGTAAAAGGCGACTAAGGAGGTTATGGGATGGAGTTGGCTGTCCCATCCCATATAGGGTCAGTGACCCAAAGCCATGCTGAAGTCGGATGTGTTAGGCCGAAAGGCGCAGATATCGCAGCAATGATGTAAACCATGACACAACGCATTCCGTTCTCCGGACTACATCCTGCTAATCTGCAGGAGTTTGAGAACGAACGCAGAAGAAGAAGAAGATGCAACTAACGTGTTCTGTGTGTGATAATTTATCAGTTGCGCTTGGAAATTATTCAGTCATTATTCTGCCAGTGATGCAGAATTATTCTCCACAAGATGCAATTAATAAGGATCAAGTATTAAATGCATTTAATAGTTATATTTTAATTAATATGTCTATATGTTTCTGCTGTGACAATGGTCATGTAGGTCTACAAATTTATTTTGTTAGTCTACCTGTGGAATTTCTTGCTTGTGTCCCCTGAATTCCACCAATGACAATGTTCTCTCTGATCTCCCTTGAATCAAGCTAATGGCACTAGAATGGTCAGTGGGCACACCACCTTCTAGTTTATTGTCAGAGCATTGATAATGCCCTAGGGGTTTATTATACACAGGTGTGAAAGAGCAACATCCTCAGCCATTGTTGTAGTATTTGACAAAGTGCTGCTAAAGTGCACAACCTAATTCGGATTGTTGAGTTTTTACCCTGAACTGTGAAGAAGGGTTCTGCACAGTAGACTACTGATGCTGGTTGGTGCATTACCACTGTATTTAGATGTACTTATGGTGAGACCAAAATCATTACATGCCGAAGCCAAGTGGTCCATGCTTTCCTGCATATTATACATACAAAAAAAGTAAAGTAACCCATATCATTTATTAATGCCGTAGGGGTGTGAGATGTTAGCGATCTCACATTTCAGAGGCTCTGCAAATGAGGGCGGTAGCCATCTCCTCTCCCTCGCAGTCTTTACTTCCCGGATTAATCCGGTACCCATTTAAGGCTGGGTCGACCTGGGAGCCATTGCGATCTGAAAAACATTTCCGCCTCAACTGGGGAATGAACCCAGGACCACTCATGCGAAGCCAGTGCGCTAACCACTGCGCTATGTGGCTCCCCATATTATATACATACTGGATACTGGAAGCGTCGAGTACACAGTCATCCGTAAACCCTGTCTGCCTGGGTTTTCCACTTTAACCAAAACTAAAATATTTATGAGTCACAAACACTACTGACTATCAGTGGCAAAACTAGCAGAGGTAAGGTATGTCTTCCAAACTCTACTAAGGGCTGTCCATAAATTACATCAAAAATTAAGGAGGGAGGTGTCAGAAAACATTCAGTTGTTGCGGGGGGGGGGGGGGGATGTTTGGACAAAAGTTGATGTAAACAATTCTGCTTTAAGCAGGAGAGATGAAACTTAGAAATGTACATACCCAAATAGTATTAGAGGAACAGATATATTTGGGCATCACACTAGATAAGAGATTGGCATCCTGAGAAATTGGCAGCAGGAACAAGCTGGGGGCCAATGAGGCAACTTTAAAGTAAAGAATCTCTCTCTCTCTCTCTGTGTGTGCGAATTTTGCCTCAAATTTGTATCCTCTGGTGAGATCCGCTATCTCTGCTCTGTGTATGTTGGGCAGTTAAGAAGTATGTGTTCAGGAGTTTTGGCTTCGGATCCACATGAATATTCATCTGTGTATGAGGTCTTCAGTCAATAAAGGTGAACCAACAATCTGCAATTGCCTGTTCTAAGGCAAAATGGTGTGGTTTGTTGATATATTTGGATATGATGTATTGCATTGGGGTTGTCTTCCATTTCTATTTGTTTCTTACACTTTGATGTGTATGTGTTATGTATTATTGTTTTGCTTCTCTGTAGGACAGTTAAAAGACATGACACCTTGTTGAAGACCTAACTTCAGGGTAAAATGGAGGGGAGGCAGAGATACAAGTGGGAGAGTAACATCACGAGATGGACAGGTTACAGGCTAGTAGAGTGCACCACTAAGACAAGAGACTGGGGATATTAAAGGTCTGTTGCAGCCAACCTTCATTGCAGAGACAGCACTTAATGATGATGAGGCCAGTTGGTGTTGTTTCATTTCACTACCTATTCTTGGCAGAGCATCCTCATTCTCATTTCCTATGATTCCACAGTGTAATGGTATCCATTGAAGGGTATTTTTTATATTTTAGAGCTTTTGTCTGTTATTTTGCATAATTGTTTCATTTCTGATGCTCTGTCTGGATTGATTCCAGTAGGGATATGTAATCTGTGAATATAGTGGCAAAAGTGTATAGTTGCCAAAAGAAACTAATTTGAAGGAAATCTAGTATACATAATTTTATTGTTACTTATTTCTATATAATCCACTAATTCCAAAAACTTTTTGAAGCTACCCTTATATTAGTACAATACCATAGACAAATAATTATCATTGGTCTCAATATTGCTATTGTAATTATTTATCAAATTCTAATAGGAACTCTTGGTTGTCATTTGTCCATGAATAAATGCAGAAATTGCAAGTCACAAACATAATGCAGATCCTGGCAATATAGTCTTTAATCCCAGTTTAGATCTTTCTCACTTTCTTGTGGGACCACAAGTAAGAGTTTTTGAAAGAAAATGTTTACAGATGCTGAAATAGAAAGAGTAATTCTTTTATTATAGGCACACAAAAAAAACACAGATTACAAAATAGTCTCAACTAAATAGGTCATCTATCAGTGAACTTATAATTCTTTGCTTAGATTTCTAAGTTAGTTACTCTGATAAAAGAAATATAATTATACCTTGTGCTTCCAGTATGTAACAGGGAGTTAAGAATAGTAACACTGTAACCTGACATGCATCTCATACAAGTCGACTATGGAGAGCAGAAGTGCAAGGTTGGCTACAAGGTCAAAGTATCGGTAGCTCCATGCTGAAGCAAGATGTATTGGTAGAAGATAGAGGTGCACATATCACAGCTTGTAAAACACAATGCATTCCATTCTCTGACTACATCTTGTCAACTGGCATGATGTTTATTTTCAAACTTCTGCAAAGTGTTGGTCGTCCATCACATGATGATGATTACCATTTGTTAATCTTCTTTTGAAATCTTATATCATTGACTATGAGTTCGTAGATTACAGAATTCTTTAGTAAGCCATATTCTGGCAGCAAAATGTCCTTGAACAGTTCGGGCAAGGGATGATCACTGTAGGTGGGTTTTTTTTTAATCTACCAGTGACATTCTAGCTACTCCTTGCTGTTGAGCTGTTGCATTTCTCCTCTTTTTACAAGATGCTAGGCCTTTTTTTTACTGTAGACTGCCATGTAGCTCTATTTTGTGCAGTATCTTCCTATGTATCTTGGTTTATTTCAAAGGCTTTCAGTGAGGTCTTTAATGAGTCCTTGTAGTGCTTCTTTTGACCACCTTGAGAACATATGCCCTTCTGCAACTCACTATAGAGAAGTATCTTTGGTTGGCAGTCATCTGGTATATGTACCACATGACATACCTAAAGAAGCTTTGTCTGCATGAGAATAGTGTCAATGCTAGGGATACCAGATCTGAAAACTGCTTTCAAAAAGATAAGTCCCAGACAATTGTTTTATAGTTTTGTGTACACTCTTAACCAACACCTTCAAACCTTGTTTTAGATGTCACAGAAAAAATTACTCACTAATTTTGGACTGAATAATATCTGGTTTATGTTTCCACCGATTCCCTATCAGGTAGAGCACTGTACCAACTCCAACAAGTCCCAAGGCTAGAAGGCTTTCTCTGGTCTTCTGATAAAATGTGAGTAAAACTATAGCAAAGCTCATGAGACTTAATGCAGCTGGCAGAACTATAGGGACCTGAATGAAAAATTAGAATTTTGTGTGTGCAAAAGTGAATTTAAAATGAAAAAAAAAAAAAAATGAACATACAAGTAAGATTTAATAGACTAAGCACCTATGGGTTTGTCTATAATGCTGTAAGGTCTGCTCTGTTCAACAATAATAAAATAAAACAAAATTTGTGTGGGGCTACAGTAGGGATTTTGTTGCTGATAACATGTTGCTAGGGATTTCTTGTCTGGGTAATTCAAAATTCAATTTCCAGTTCAACTGACAAATTTTGTTTCTCCCAAATTGATCCTGCTGACCACATCATCCGTTGGCCATGAAAAACACTGGTCTAATACCACATTCCCCAGTTTGCTTAAATGACGTGGAAAAAGGAAAACGTGTACATGAGTGAAATGATAATAGGTTACAACTGCAGCAAAACTGTAATCGAGTGGAGAAAATTGGAAACGGTAATAAGTTTTGTTAATTAGTCATTGATTATCACTGCAAGCTGGACACATCCATAGTTGCTCTGATCTCTTCCTGAGTGTATCCAACATTACACTTCTGCTGACAGTACCACTCCTCTGCTGGTTGACCATCATTCTTCTGCGCCCTCCAAAATGTTTACTTCCAGCGACACTGCATTTCAAACCCTGTTCTTTAATCCTGGCGATCGCAAAGGAATCATCATCCACACTAAGTCTCACTTTATGGAGTTCAAAATGGCAGCTCAATCCATTGCCCAATGCCACAATCACACTTGACAATCATCCTGTCAATCATTTCCTATATCTGTTTCCTCATGCAACAATAAGCTGTTCAGCATCTTCTCATTTTGTCTTTCTCTACCTCTCATGCTCTTCATGTTGCGTGTTGTCCACAGTACATGCCCATAATAATAGCTGTTCATCGCAAGCAATGATAACAAGTTTCCTGACATACAATCCCCTACCACATCTGGGACATGTATGATCAGGATTGGGCATCTGTGTGTTTTGTCTTTTTGGGTATCACGTTTTCTCTGTATCTCTGGGAATTGATGCTCCTCAGCAATGCAAATACCTTTGCTGGTGTTATTGCGCCACACTGGACGATTCTGAGTGACAAGACTCCCAGGATGTGACATCGACGTTGAAGGTCTTTAGGGACACTTTGAGTTGTCATAATCTCAATACTTTATCCTGAGAAGTCTGTGAAAAGAGTAGAAGTGGTTTAACACTCTAGCACGTCTGCATAACATGTGTCCTTTAACATACTAGCATGTCTGTATAACATGTGCCATTTAACATTCTAGATTGTCTGCATACCATGTGCCATTTAACACTCTAGCATGCCTTCATAACATGTGCCATTTAATACTCTAACATGTCTGCATAACGAGTGCCATTTCTCTAGAGATAGTGAAATTCTTCTCTCTGTCTGCCAGCACTGGTGGTGTTTAGTGGTGTACGCATATACACTGCCCAAGTTGAGAAACTTCAACTTAATTTTTGCTGCGGTTGTGTACGATTGTTGAAATGTCTGAACTGTACCTTGTGCTGTATTTGGATTAAAGTGAGAAAATGTTGCACTATTTGTCAACCACATTCTCTTGTCCTGATCTATTTAACCCCAGTGGCAAGGAAACATCAAGACGACTTGAAAATAATTCAGCCACAAATTGGTGGATAAACTGGTCCTCGAACACACATGACCATAAAATGTGGAAGTCAGCTAGATTAATTCCCTTTCTTGCTAACTATTCCTTATCAAAATAAACCAAGTAATTTTCCTAAATAAACCAAGTACCTATTTATAGCTGGATCAATTTAAGCCTACTAACCAGGCCATCAGGGATAATATAACAGACTGGGAAAATGGGGGTTGCAGTAACACAGGGTAAATGCAGCATGAACACACAAAAACAATATAATAAGAATGATAGTGTTTCAATTAATAATTCTTCATTAGAACAAAAATATTTAGTGCATCAATAAAGATAACAAACACTGCATGGAAAAGTCTGAACAGTGGTCAACCAGACAACCACCATGCAACAGATAATAATCAATCACATGTAGATGACATGTCCATATAGTGAGACTTTCCTCTTGTGGAAGCCCCACAGTACTTCACAATTACGTTTTTACCCTCCGAGTAGGAGGCTTCTCCTCTTAGCATTTCCTACTACTGAGAGTTGTCTTCTAGGTATGAAAGAAAGGTCTGGAGCAACCCTCCATTGCATATTGAAAACAAGTTTCAACAATATCTAGGGATTGAAACAAACAAATAAATCTTGATTACTCAGTTTTTCCATCATTTATTTTCCTCCAACATACAAAAAACTATATAGAGATTACAAGAACTGTTGGAACAATGTCTGTACTCAAGTATTTTGAAAAACAGAGAATGAAATGGTTCAACCACTTAATGAAAATCAACCATTATTGACCTGTGGCAAAAGCATACAACATGAAAATAGAAACCACAATATGCAGAGGAAGACAAAGAAGAAGGTGGATTGAAAGAGTTACAGACATCCTAAGACCTCACAACATTACTGTATATCAAGCAACCACACGCATCATAGCCCGAAAACTAATAGTACGAGTAATTAAATCCTGCGAGTTTAACAGCAAAAGATGAGAAAATACACTAAAACAGTAGGGGATTTTAGTGTTCACAAAAACCTGCTCTAAATATTGTGCAAGAACTTGAGAAAAGTTGAAAAACAAAATGAGAATGAAAACCCTAAGTGGCAGAGGAAGACCAGGAATAAGGTGGATTGAAGGAGTTACTGACATCCTGAGAAGTCATATTATTACTGCATATCAAGCACACATGCGTATAGCTAAAAAATCGACTGTCATTAATTCCTGTGACACCTTACAGCAAAAACAGAGAAAAGACAATAGATAGATAGATAGAACATTTCTTCAATACATTTGTGTCTTGTATCTTTTGTCAGAAGTGCAGTTTTTTGTGTGCATATTACATCTTATGATCTTTACTTCATGAAGGTCTTTGGGTTGAAATATTAATTCACTTTAATTTTGTGGGATATGATGTTCGTCCGTCGTGATCGACGATGACCAAAAACTCAACCATAATAATAACAATAAATAATAAAGTTAATAGTGCGTTTTTAAATGACTAGCAAGTCCAATGCGCGCACAAAATGTTCTTTTACAGAATTGACAACAATAGAAGGTATCTGTGTGAGGTTGAGATGTTTTTTCTTTTCTAAGTGTCCGCTTCTGTCTTGCAGTTTCTTGTCTGAATTCTTCCGCCGCTAGTGCTCCCGTTCTGATGCTGTAACGCCATGCTGTTCTATCCTGAGCGAGGCTCTCCCAAGCGCCTACGTCAATGTTAAGATGTTTCAAGGATGACTTGAGCGTGTCTTTAAACCCTTTTTCTGTCCACCAGCTTTTCGAAATCCTGCCTTGAGTTCTCCATAATATATTTGTTTTGGCAAACACGAGTTCTCCATACGCACAAGATGACCTGCCCAGCATGCCTGCGCCTTCATAAGTATTGTGTGGATGCTTATTGAGGTTGATTTTTCCAAGACCTCGTAGTCTGGTACTTTGTGTGGGATATATACAACTCTCAATGGTATGCAATGCTAAGAGGAGAAGCCTCCTACTTAAAGGGAGTAAAAACTTAATTGTGAATTACTGTGGGTAAATCGTAAATAAGGTAAACAGGTTACTGAGAATACCTAACTATCGATATAAAACAATAATAAATAACAATAAAACATAGAACAAGGACAATTATCAACTTATCGGTTCTATTGGGACCTTTGTCAAGAAACAAATAACAGTTAAGAAAACACTTAATAACCAAGATAACTGGGACAATGGTTTCCTCACCAGAAAACATTGCGGTAGCATTGATACTGGGCAATGTTTTTTGCTGAGGAAACCATTGTCCCAGTCATCTTGGTTATTAAGTGTTTTCTTAACTGTTATTTGTTTCTTGACAAAGGTCCCAATAGAACCGATAAGTTGATAATTGTCCTTGTTCTATGTTTTATTGTTATTTATTATTGTTTTATATCGATAGTTAGGTATTTTCAGTAACCTGTTTACTTTATTCACGATTTACCTTTTATTTGTCTGGTTACTGCGGCACTTTCCATTTTGTCGGACATCCTCCGATACTTTGGTTATTTATATGAAGTACTGTGGGGCTCCCACAAAAGAAAAGTCTCACTATATGGGCATGTCATCTACAAGTGATTATCTATTTCATGGTGGTTGTCCACTGTTCAGACTTTCTCCATGCAGTGTTTGTTATCCTCATGTCTTCTGCCTATTTGAATATTAACTATACTTGACAAAGTGACTTACCTTAATAGGTCTGTACAAGTCTGGTTCTTTAAATCGAAGCCACACTTGGCCAGCAAACACTACAGTAAGTACTGATGCAAAACCAAATCCTTCCATCTCAATGAGAAACCAAATGTCATTGGAGGTTTGAAAACACAAAACCAAACACATCTGTTGGATATAATGATAATTTATAACTGCAGTAAAACTATGATCCAACAGATGAAAATTAAACATACAATATGGGCATCTGTGGTTATGTCGACAGCGATGCAAGACAGCAGAAAAAAAGATCAAACATGTTTGACCATGATTAGAATTGAGCTCGATGACCAGTGTATATCTACTAGAACCAGTTCTCTCAAATGGCTGGCTTACTATGCTAGTGATATGGTTACCAACATCCACTGTTCAGTGGAAGTGATTAAAACATTTCTTGTTGTTACCAACAGCGAAGTTGGATGTACTTGGTCATTGGCGCAAATAAAACGGCAACACAACACATTCTCTGGATTACATCCTGTTGGAAATCTAGTAGGACCACTACCCAGCTATAAGAGAGATCAGGTAGGAGTTTGAGAACAAACACACACAAAAACATGATAATGAAGCTTTACTATCTTGAAACTTTATAGTAAAATGAAGCTTTATTATCTTATCTATCTCCAGGTGAATGATGGTTGATAGTGTTCACACTTGCAGTTAAGTGTGAAAATACTATACCAAGGCCAGATCTGTCGCCCTGGTTGCATTAAGTCGATGTTTGTTTGAGGTTATCCTGACATTTTCTATCCACCATCTTTTGGGTCTACCTTTGGCTTTATGTCCGGATATTCTTTTATGTTTTTATTGGTATTTGGTTTGGGTTCATTCTCAGAAGGTGATCGAACCATTTGACTTTCTGTCTTTCCATATGTACAATACATGATATTAAACCAACTCTTTTCCATAATTTCTTATTTCATCTTGTTTAGTAACCGTTGCAGCTTTTCTCGGACACTTCATTTGACATGAAACAATTTTCTTCTGCTGCAAGACTGTTAAAGATCATGTTTGATGTTGGCAGCAAAGTGTTGGTATACAAATTGTAGATATTATCTGTCATTTGATTTCCATCTTGATATCTGGGTGAAGAAGTAATGGTGATAGTTGGTAGGTCACTGTGTTTGCTTTCTGACACCTTGTTTCTATTCTCTGTCTAGTCTTCCATTTTCGGAAAAATTCAGTCTAGATATTTAAATTCTTTGGTTTGTTTCACTTTGGTGTTATCTATTCTTATATCCATTGGTGTTGCAGACTTGCTAATTTTCATAACTTTTTTTTCAATATGTTAATTTTCATGTTGCAATTTTCATCTATCTATTCGCTAAATTCTATATTGCCTTTCAGGTGTAAAAGAGTATTCTGGAGATGACCCTTGTGTGTGCTGAGTATATTGTGAAATATGTTGCCTCTTTTATTTCGGTAGTCCATTGTTTTTGGGTCGGCTTCTAGGTCTGCCTTCACTGTATCTGTGTAGCATAACTTGCCATGGTATGCTGTCTGATGGTAGTCTGCTGATGTGTGGAAACCATTTGATCTGTTGGCTCTTAATATATTCCAAGATTGGGGTGGTGCTGGTTCTTGTCTAATGTCTTCATTTCTCACTCTGTCACTTAGCGATATTCCTAGGATTCTGTGTAAGCATGCCATTTCAGCTGTCACATTATGAACAGATCAGAACAAGTTATAATTCTACGTCTCAGAACAGGACACAACCGACTCCACAGTCATTTGTATACAAAGTTCAAGATTGGCAACACAACCATGTGTACATGTGGACAGGCAGCACAGAGTTCCAAACATATACTTCAAGAGTGTTCTGAGCATGAAATGCTGAGGCAGACATATTGGCCAGAGGAAACAACACTGGAATCAAAGCTCTATGGGACACTGTATGAACTACAAAAGACAGTGAGTTTTATTAAGGAGACAGAATTACAGATATAGACATGTTTCAAGTTAACGAAAGAAGAAGAAGCTGTCACATGTTTACGTTTATCGTGTGCTGTCGTTGTCCATGTTTGGCATTGGTAGCACAGCTTTGGCAATAATAATCATTTTGAATAATGTTATTTTGGTGTTTAAATCTACATTTTTATTTCTAAGATTGGTGTCATTTGCCCTAGGGCTTGGTATGCTTAACTATATCTATTGTGTATTTCTTTACTGCTCTTTGATATACTTTTTGCATATGTTTAGTTCTTCAAATTTCTGTTTATCTAGTTGCACTTGGTGCTTTGAGCTTTTCTTGAGCTTGATATTTTTCATTCTGTTTGTTTTGACTGTTATTATTACTGCCTTATGGTCAGTCTGCACACATGTTAGGTATTACTTGTGAGTCTGTTATTTTTCATCTATTGTTTCATTTTGTGAATATAAAGTCTATCTGGCTCTTGCATTCCAAGTATACCATGTATACACTTGTGACTATCTATGCTTAAGGAAGGTGTTCATTATAAAGAGGTTGTGCTGGATGCATGTATCTATTAGTTTATAACTGTTGTTGTTAATCTTGTTTCTTGTTGCCAAAAGGTCCTTTATATTCCTCTATTCCTTCTTTATCTGTGCCAAGATGTGCATTAAAATCTCACAAAATATATAGGTTGTCTTCATTGTTACTGTTATATATTAATTTGTTTACATCCTCAAAAAATTCCTCTCTTTCGTTTTCGTTGTTTTGCATGTTACATGGGGTATAGGCCTGAATAAATGTTGTGTTTACCTGGTCTATTGTAATGGTGACCGACATTGATTGTTCATTCTGATGTGTAATTTTCATATTAATAGCAATGCATTAATGTGGTTTTGCTAATTTTTCTCAACTTCATATATTCAACTTTGATCGTCAGCTTCTTCTTCTTCTTTCGTTCGGTAATAATGTCTATATCTGCAGTGTTGTTTCTTGTATAAAGTTGACAGTGTTTTCCATTTCTTGTTTTGTACCATTAAAGTTTAACATTCATTGGTGTATCAGAAGGCCAGTATGTGCATCTTAATGTTGATCATCAGCAAATAGTAGTTCATTGATTTCATTATCAAGTTCCTCATCAGGTTTATTTGTAATGTTTTTCTCTTTGCTGACGTGAGCTTCTTTTATTATTCTGTCCAAGTATATGTTGAAAAGAAGAGGTGAGAGCACACAGCCTTGTCGATTTTGTTTCAAATGGTTCAGTCATTCCATCTGTTGTTCTTACTGTACTTTGACATTTTTGTATGACAATCAATACAAGGTAACTGCGTGAAACGTAACAACAATTAGACTTACGTAAAACACAGGTTTATATATCGTCTCAATGGGACACCATAGACTATATCTAAAACTAGTGGGTAATGATGAGCAATGATGGGCACACAAGAAATCATAAAAATTACAATACACAAATCATATTCAACGTTTCAACCAAAAGGTCTTTATCAAGACACAAACAAAACATTAAAAGACGACGAATAGAAAAATTATCACAACGTCCAACGGAAATATGGAAATGATATGCCGGAAGGTCAGAAAGTACATAAAAACGTAAATATATGTGGAAACGAAACGAACAAAAAGATGAGTAAATGACGGAACAAAAAGAATAAAGACAAAGACCACACCAAACCAGTACTAGACATAAGAGTGGTCGGAATTGAGTCCAAAAGGCTTGAGTGTACCCATTTCGAAAATGAGACAATTTTCTAGAGCATACCTAGATCTATCATCAGTGGTGCAAGATCTGATGGCGGTGACCTGAATATCCAAAGCACCATGATGACCATCGCCATTGAAGTGTGTGGCCACAGGAGTGGGTGTTCTGTGCTTGATGGCATGAAGATGGTTACAAAAGCGATCGCTCAATCGTAGGCCGGTTTCCCCGATGTACTGTTTGCCACAGCGTTTACATATGATCACGTAAATGACATTACAGGATTCACATGTAAAGGCCTCATCGATGGAGAAAGTGGCCTTGGGAAATGAAATGGAGCGCATCTGAACCACATAAGGACATGTAAAGCAACGGACACGTGAGCAACGAACAGTGCCAAAATGGTCAGGAACAGAAGACTTAAGGTGGCTATGAACCAAGATGTCCCTCAGATTTCTATCACGCCTATAAGCCACCAGAGGTAAGTCATGGAAAGCGTCACGGGTGTCAGGATCAGACTGGAGAAGAGAATAATGTTTGAGCATGATGCGTCGAACAGAAGAGTTATGGGGATGAAAGGTAAGAACAAGTTTAACCCGATCAGAGGAGGAGGAAGAACCCTGAGAGTTAGTCAAGGTATCGAGGCGAGACAAATGGCGCACACGGAGCCAAGCGGAAGAAAGAATGCTGTCAGGGAACGATCGTCTATGGAAAAACTCAATCATCTCAGAGGACTTGTCGAGAAAATCGTCGTAATCGCTACATAAGCGACGCAGGCGAAAAAGCTGGGAGTACGGTAGAGAGTTGCGACAAACAGGAGGATGAGAAGTGTAGAGAAGAAAGCCATGTGCATCAGTAGGTTTATAGTAAACGGATGTGCTAAGGTAAGGGGGATGAATGGTGACAATGATGTCAAGGAAGTTGACAGAAGTAGTGGAGATATTAGATGTAAATTGAATAGCAGGGTTAAAACTGCCAATGAAGATGATGAAACGAGACAATTCAACTTCGGACATGTCGGTGATACCTATCCCATCGTCAATGTATCTATGGAAAAGAGATGGGAACGGGCCATCATAGGTAGACCAAACTAAATGTTCCAGATGTCCCATGAAGAGACACGCATAGCTAGGTCCCATTTTGGTTCCCATGGCAACGCCACTGATCTGATCGAAAAAGTGTCCATCAAATTCAAAAGAGTTGAGCGTAAGCACCAGTTCAGCAAGACGGATAAGAGTAGAAGTGGATACAGAGGGGTGGGGACTCTTGTCAAGAAAGAACTGTAGAGCCCTGAGACCATCTGCATGGGGTATAGAAGTGTACAAAGAACAGACATCAAGCAAGAACAGACGATAGGTACGGTCAGAAGACAACTGGACGGTAGAAAAAATGGTTAGGGCATGCTTAGTGTCTTTCAAGAATGAAGGCAGTTGTTCGACTAACGGCTGAAAAATGCTGTCAAGGAAGTCGGAGATGCGCTCAGTCGGACAAGAGCAAGCAGAGACAATAGGTCTACCCGGATTCGATGCCTTATGGATTTTAGGCAGCATATAGAAAACAGGTTTGCCTAAACAACTTTGATCGATGCAAAGAGATTTCGCCGTGGTAGGAAGGTCATCGTTATGGATAAGGGTTTTCACAGTGTTGTTAACCAACTCCTGGTTAGTTACAGTCGTATCAGATGTACGTGCAGTGTAGAAAGAAGGATTGGAGAGTTGTTGGTGGCCCTCCTGGAGGTAAAGGTCCTTACGCCAAACCACAACGGCCCCACCCTTATCTGCTGGTTTGATGACAATATCATCACGGCGACGAAGATGTGCCAAGGCGCGAGATTCTTCAGGGGTGATGTTTGAGCGACGAATGCGGTTGTGATGAAGTGACTTAATGTCATGGAGAGTATTCTTGATGTAAAGATCAAGAGCTTGAGATGCACCAGGCTTTGGAGTCCAGGGATATTTCTTCTGCTCATATCTAGAAAACAAATCGTCAGTACAAGATGAAACTTTGCCAAAGAAATGATAATGAAGCCGAAGACGACGATGGTAGCGGTGGATATCCTGAAGAAGAGAGTATTGATCGCATGTAGGACGGAGAGGGACGAACTTGAGGCCCTTGCTAAAAACAGAAATTTCACTATCAGAGAGACTGAGGTCAGGAGGAATGCGAAAAACCGGTGCGTTGGAATGACCAGGAAGATGAACAGCAGCATTAGTAGTCAGGTGAGAAGTGGGAATGTCAGAGAGATTAGTGAAACGAGGTAGTAGAGAACTGGCTACAGCAGGGCTAGAACGGGGGAAAACAACGTGAGATGTGGATTGAAGAGAATTGAGTTTATTGTTGTGATGAGTGCACATAAACTGATACAATTGACCATTGAGGACGTGGATAATACCCCGAAGGAGGGAGTACAGTAGAATGTTGTTGTAAGTAAGGAACTGTAAACGTTTTAAAAGTAAGACTTTAGAAGAGTCGAGATCAGATAAAAGATGAGTATGGTTAGAAGATAAATATAATGTCGTCTATGCGTTGGAGTGAGCGCTGCTCACGCGGGTACAAGAAACCGGCAGATGGATGAAATTTGGAGGAAAATCCTTTAGGGATAACATGACGACGGTCACAAGTGACAAGAAAATGGCGGTGACAGAAGAATTTGGTCTTCTTGAACGTAACCAAAGCCAGTTCAGTGGCTGTATTACGGATGTCATGCGGCAAAAGGCTGAAAGAAACAATGGCATAATAGCGCACACAGTTGACGAAGTGTTGTACAGAATGCATGTTAACTGACGATATGGATGGAAATGAAGCTAAACTAATAACTAAAACTTTAAAGTACTTACAAGACGAAAAGTTGCAGTAATAAATTTCAATATGACAATCAATACAAGGTAACTGCGTGAAACGTAGCAACAATTAGACTTACGTAAAACACAGGTTTATATATCGTCTCAATGGGACACCATAGACTATATCTAAAACTAGTGGGTAATGATGAGCAATGATGGGCACACAAGAAATCATAAAAATTACAATACACAAATCATATTCAACGTTTCAACCAAAAGGTCATCACCCCTGAAGAATCTCAAATAACATCACCCCTGAAGAATCTCGCGCCTTGGCACATCTTCGTCGCCGTGATGATATTGTCATCAAACCAGCAGATAAGGGTGGGGCCGTTGTGGTTTGGCATAAGGACCTTTACCTCCAGGAGGGCCACCAACAACTCTCCAATCCTTCTTTCTACACTGCACGTACATCTGATACGACTGTAACTAACCAGAAGGTTGTTAACAACACTGTGAAAACCCTTATCCTTAACAATGACCTTCCTACCACTGCGAAATCTCTTTGCATCGATCAAAGTTGTTTAGGCAAACCTGTTTTCTATATGCTGCCTAAAATCCATAAGGCATCGAATCCGGGTAGACCTATTGTCTCTGCTTGCTCTTGTCCGACTGAGCGCATCTCCGACTTCCTTGACAGCATTTTTTAGCCGTTAGTCGAACAACTGCCTTCATTCTTGAAAAATTCTTGAGACTAACGGGAATTGAACCAGTCCGTTCTACGGCACCAAATCGCTTAGCAACAATTGCACACGCGTTTTTCAGTACTTGACTAACCACATCTCCAAAAAAAGATGCGATTTCATCAAGCCATTCAAATCGTGCACACAAAGTCACCCGAACGGACCAATCGAGACAAGGACTATTACAACAACAACAAACATCCCGTACAGGTTTTTGAAATATCCTCAGTAACAACAAACACATAACATAATATCCGTATTAGTTATACAAGGGCCAATAGGTCTTCTTGTAAACATGGATAACATATATAGACAATACAATTTTGCTTCAAATAATTGTTTATATACAAGTAAATTTAAGTAGGAAGCCAGAGGACAATTTTTTTAAAAAATTCTTGAGACTAACGGGAATTGAACCAGTCCGTTCTACGGCACCAAATCGCCTAGCAACAATTGCACACGCGTTTTTCAGCACTTGACTAACCGCATCTCCAAAAAAAGATGCGATTTCATCAAGCCATTCAAATCGTGCACACAAAGTCACCCGAACGGACCAATCGAGACAAGGACTATTACAACAACAACAAACATCCCGTACAGGTTTATGAAATATCCTCAGTAACAACAAACTCATAACATAATATCCGTATTAGTTATACAAGGGCCGATAGGTCTTCTTGTAAACATGGATAACATATATAGACAATACAATTTTGCTTCAAATAATTGTCTATATAATTGTTTAATAATTGTATAATAATTTTAAAAAAATTGTCCTCTGGCTTCCTACTTAAATTTACTTGTATATAAACAATTATTTGAAGCAAAATTGTATTGTCTATATATGTTATCCATGTTTACAAGAAGACCTATCGGCCCTTGTATAACTAATACGGATATTATGTTATGAGTTTGTTGTTACTGAGGATATTTCAAAAACCTGTACGGGATGTTTGTTGTTGTTGTAATAGTCCTTGTCTCGATTGGTCCGTTCGGGTGACTTTGTGTGCACGATTTGAATGGCTTGATGAAATCGCATCTTTTTTTGGAGATGTGGTTAGTCAAGTACTGAAAAACGCGTGTGCAATTGTTGCTAGGCGATTTGGTGCCGTAGAACGGACTGGTTCAATTCCCGTTAGTCTCAAGAATTTTTAAAAAAAATTGTCCTCTGGCTTCCTACTTAAATTCATTCTTGAAAGACACTAAGCATGCCCTAACCATTTTTTCTACCGTCCAGTTGTCTTCTGACCGTACCTATCGTCTGTTCTTTGTACACTTCTATACCCCATGCAGATGGTCTCAGGGCTCTACAGTTCTTTCTTGACAAGAGTCCCCACCCCTCTGTATCCACTTCTACTCTTATCCGTCTTGCTGAACTGGTGCTTACGCTCAACTCTTTTGAATTTGATGGACACTTTTTCGATCAGATCAGTGGCGTTGCCATGGGAACCAAAATGGGACCTAGCTATGCGTGTCTCTTCATGGGACATCTGGAACATTTAGTTTGGTCTACCTATGATGGCCCGTTCCCATCTCTTTTCCATAGATACATTGACGATGGGATAGGTATCACCGACATGTCCGATGTTGAATTGTCTCGTTTCATCAACTTCATCTGCAGTTTTAACCCTGCTATTCAATTTACATCTAATATCTCCACTACTTCTGTCAACTTCCTTGACATCATTGTCACCATTCATCCCCCTTACCTTAGCACATCCGTTTACTATAAACCTACTGATGCACATGGCTTTCTTCTCTACACTTCTTCTCATCCTCCTGCTTGTCGCAACTCTCTACCGTACTCCCAGCTTCTTCGCCTGCGTCGCTTATGTAGCGATTACGACGATTTTCTCGACAAGTCCTCTGAGATGATTGAGTTTTTCCGTAGACGATCGTTCCCTGACAGCATTCTTTCTTCCGCTTGGCTCCGTGTGCGCCATTTGTCTCGCCTCGATACCTTGACTAACTCTCAGGGTTCTTCCTCCTCCTCTGATCGGATTAAACTTGTTCTTACCTTTCATCCCCATAACTCTTCTGTTCGACGCATCATGCTCAAACATTATTCTCTTCTCCAGTCTGATCCTGACACCCGTGACGCTTTCCATGACTTACCTCTGGTGGCTTATAGGCGTGATAGAAATCTGAGGGACATCTTGGTTCATAGCCACCTTAAGTCTTCTGTTCCTGACCATTTTGGCACTGTTCGTTGCTCACGTGTCCGTTGCTTTACATGTCCTTATGTGGTTCAGATGCGCTCCATTTCATTTCCCAAGGCCACTTTCTCCATCGATGAGGCCTTTACATGTGAATCCTGTAATGTCATTTACGTGATCATATGTAAACGCTGTGGCAAACAGTACATCGGGGAAACCGGCCTACGATTGAGCGATCGCTTTTGTAACCATCTTCATGCCATCAAGCACAGAACACCCACTCCTGTGGCCACACACTTCAATGGCGATGGTCATCATGGTGCTTTGGATATTCAGGTCACCGCCATCAGATCTTGCACCACTGATGATAGATCTAGGTATGCTCTAGAAAATTGTCTCATTTTCGAAATGGGTACACTCAAGCCTTTTGGACTCAATTCCGACCACTCTTATGTCTAGTACTGGTTTGGTGTGGTCTTTGTCTTTATTCTTTTTGTTCCGTCATTTACTCATCTTTTTGTTCGTTTCGTTTCCACATATATTTACGTTTTTATGTACTTTCTGACCTTCCGGCATATCATTTCCATATTTCCGTTGGACGTTGTGATAATTTTTCTATTCGTCGTCTTTTAATGTTTTGTTTGTGTCTTGATAAAGACCTTTTGGTTGAAACGTTGAATATGATTTGTGTATTGTAATTTTTATGATTTCTTGTGTGCCCATCATTGCTCATCATTACCCACTAGTTTTAGATATAGTCTATGGTGTCCCATTGAGACGATATATAAACCTGTGTTTTACGTAAGTCTAATTTGACATTTTTGGCATAGTGCTTTTATATTATCAGACAGTTGTCCTCTGATGGTATAATTTTCTAAGGTTTCCCAGGGAATGTCTCTATCTATTCTGTCGACTGCATTTTCCTGGTCTACAAATACTGTGTTTAGGCCTTGATTGTATTCAATTGCTTTTTTTTCACTTACTTGTCTCAGAAGATATGAGTTGTCTCAGTGATTAGAACCTTTACTAATCACTGGAAACACAAAGAAAAACATCCACAAAATATTGTTTTGACAAAAAAGCTTTCATCAAGAACACAAACAATATACACAGAACACACAAAGTACGGAACCACCAATGATCACATAATGCTAAATGAGAACGCAAATGCCACAAAGAGATAAACAATAAATGGTAATAGGAAAACATAAAACAAAATAGGAACAGATAAAACAAAACAACAACAAAAACTGATGGAACTCAATAGGATATCTGCATGTAGGAATGTTGGATGCTAAGACTGAAAGGCCAAATTTATGGATAAATTGGTTCTCAAGCACATACCAAGTCCAGAGTTCAGTCATCTGAGGAGCACAATGAAAAGGGCAGTCATCTGAACATCCTGGGCACCGAGGTTTTCCATGTCAATTTAATGGTAGATATCTGGTTGTATTCTATAAAATTTCTATTCATTTCACTTTGTTTCCATAGGTCCTGCTTTTATATTATCATTCATCTCCTTCCAGACTTACAGCATTTGTGTTCTCATTTAGCATTGTTATGTTAGTTGAAAGAATATTCCTCACTGCACATTGAGCCATCAGTTCATAAGTAAATTGTGATGTGATTACTGACAGTGCAGTCCTTTACTTGTTGTGTGTGTACTATGTTGTTTTATTGATATAGATTTCCTGGTCAAAAGAAAACTTTTTTCTAGCTAAAAAATCTCTCCCTGCGACTCCCTAATGGGAAACATGCAGTATTTGAGTTTGACAGCAAAACTATGTTACCATGTTTTTGCCTGTTATATTAAAAACAACTTGATATACCAAATAATGAATTTAAGCATACAGAAAATATTTAGCAAATAAAATTTCCATAAAATGTATGGTAAATAGCTTCAATAATATATGAATTAATAAACTGTGGATAAAATATGAAGGAAATATTCTATATAATATTTTAACTATATATGTATAAATATATCAAATGTAAACATATTCAAACACCTACATTTTTTAATGGTCATAAGCTTTGATATGACTAAAATGCATCAACATCAGTAATTAAAATGTAGATCTTTAAAAAAAACTAGAATTAACCTGCACTAAGCCATCGGGGCAAAGAAACACACATTTCCGGGTGTATTTCGTTCAACGATATGGTCGCAGAATTGTGACAGTCGCTAAACAATTTTTTAACTATGATAAAAAGTAATGTAAATATAGCCATGATTTCAGTCTTGGTCGAGAAATTGGAGAAATTGAGAGTGGAGAAATTAGCTTTCTTGCAAAATGTTCGTCATGCTGTTCGATTCATCACAAATATTGTTGTAATAGAAGCCATTTTCAGTGAATTTCTTATAGATTATGTTTGTAATAATGAGGAATTGTTGGGAAATAAGTTTGTTTTCAAATGAGATATTATGAACATGTTACTTTCGTTATGAAAATGAGATAAAAAAGAATAGACCTAGACATTGTGCATTGAAAATACATCCATTGTGTGTAAGATGACAAATTTGTAGGTCTAGTCAAGATTGGATCTAGAAGGTGACATCAATGTGTTTTATTTAATTTTAACATACAATATTGTTTTATTTAATTTTAACAGACAAAATTATGAGCTCATTAGTTTGGTTATGAAATAACATTATACATTTAATAAGCCTAGAAGATTGTATACAAATGACCGTTGGTCAGTCATTTTAAATCAAATTATGCAATTGTCATAAAAGAATCTGGCGTGCAGAGTTACATAATTTGTATTGGCATGGCATAGATTAAAAAAAACAACCAAAGAGATTAAAAAGGTTTAAAAAAAGGAAGCAAATAGACAAGTAGTTAAAAAATGGTACAAAGGCCTAGAGGATGAAGTCATACTTCATTGCACTTGGGTTATCCCAAATTTACTCCATCCCTTACAATGAGGCAGCATACCGCCTACTGTGAGCACTACTCATAGCATATAACTTCAAGCAAATATCACTTGGCAAGCTAAATTCAAACCAATGAATTCTTGAGCACCAAGTAAATTGCTTAACGACTACACCAGGGAGATCCTCAAGACAAGTAGTGAAACAATGTAGGCTTAAGTGCATTGCCATCAAAATATACAAAATTAATGTCAACAAGAGAATGAAAGAGATAGATAAAAGGTAATACTGCTGTAAAACTGTATAACAATGTACTTAAGAACACAGATTATGTAGCTTTACTTGACGACGACTAACAGACTATCACACCATGGGGTTTAAACACGAAAAAATACAAATAACAGTGCATAAGACTAAAATTTTTAAACTGTTAGATCTTTATCAAGAATATATAAAACAAACAGTGAACAAACAATAAAAACAATGTTACTATTACAGAGGCACAAGAACACAGACATTTAAATAGTATGACATTCAAGGTGACAAAGCTTGCTTTCATGACTACATGTATGTCATTGTCACCTTGAATGTCGTACTGTTTAAATGTCTGCGTTCTATTGCCTCTGTAATAGTAACATTGTTTTTACTGTGTTTATTGTTTGTTCACTGTTTTGTATGTTAAAACAGTTGAAACATTGAAAATGTCTTGTGTATTGCTATTTGTATTTTTGTGTGTTTACACCCCATAGTGACAGTATGTCAGTTGTCATCGTCAAGTATAAAGCAACAAAGTCTGTGTTCTACATAAGTACTATTGAAAAAGATAGAAAACAATTAAATATAATTGTATATTTGTATGTTGGTGTGTACAAGATACACAATTATAACTAAAAACTTACAATAATGAACAATGATGATGCTGGGGTCAAGAACTTGTACTGTATCATGGACATAAACATAGGCATGTGATTATTCTTGGCTCCAATGAAGAACAATCTGATAAACAACAAACAATGATCCAATTATTGCAAAGGTACAAAAGATTCAAAATTTGTTTGTTTCCTATAGCATTGTAATTTATGGATTATACATGTAAAATTTATGGACTATACATGTAAGGATCTTCTGATTTCATTAACTTTAGGCACGTTGTGTTTTACAATTACGTAATTTTTCTCCTGCCGCGGAATTCGTTTTTGAAAATGTTATGCAATTGTTGGTGGCTGTTTTTAAATCGCGATAATGTTTTTGTTGTTACAGATATTTAAATAATATTTGCACATATAAATAAAGAATTAAATTCTGCATATATTGGTGTACGTTTTGTTTGTGTGTGTGTGATACGAGATGTGTGAGAAAGTGATCAAGACAGATTTAGACCTATCTAGATCTAGGCCTATTGTATTTTTAATCGATCGAAAGCTGTTGAATATTATATATTTTACATAATGAAAACCTTGTGGAACCTCGTGGTCTATTATATTTAATCTATTTGAAGTACTTACCTCTCAAGATTTCCATTTTAAATTCAGAATATAATAATGATTTCAATGAATATACGATGAAATAAAAGTATATAAAACTCGATTCACTGCCATGTTGCTTTGCCGCAATGCTGATGACTACAGATTGCATGTATTTCAATTGCATAATCACACAATGTCTCCTAACACAATTTTATGAACAGAAACAGGAAGCTAAATAAAATATCTACTTGAGTTACTACTAAAAAAAATTACAAATCTGGCTTTATTTTGGATTCGGGTTTAACGCACTGGGCGACAAATTTCGGCGTCCGAAATAAAGAAATGGCATAATTTCAGCTAAATATGTTGCTCGAATTGTTGAATTGTAAACACAGCGTGCTAAAGGCTAATCATGGTCAGATATATTAATCTACAAAGACACAAGGGCAATACATTTTGTATTGATCAAGTGTCATGCCAAGTGGTGTAGGCAGTCATGTTTCTTCACAACTCTGTCTCTTGTGTTGCTAATAAGTTCAGTTCATGATATTCTCTCGTGTCACAGTGACTATCCATCATATGACTTAAAAATCTCAACTGTTTCTAAGTTTTGCTATAATTTTTCTGCTTGCTCTAGCATCTCTCAGGACTTCTACATTAGTTTTCTTGACTGTTCTTGGAATTTTCATGATTCTGCTCAAAAGTCACATTTCAGTAACCTCCATCTCACTTTGAGTTTTTTTGTTTACTCTACTTATACTCAATATTAATTTATGGCTCAGAAACATGGACTTCCTTTATTGTTTATTAATGGGGAATTAAAGCCACTTGTCAAGTCACGAGCCTTTCAACCAAAGATGGGAGTGTCCATGTTGGTTATATATCTTTGTGACCTTATGGTCAGGGACAGAGTTAAAGAACTGTGAATTATTGCTAAAGGATATTCATATTATACTCAGAGTGCTATTAAGAGATAGAATTAGAAACAATAACATCAGACAGATAACCAAAACAATACCAGTATTGAAACATCAAAAGACAACAGATCAAGTGGTTTTCACATGCTTCCAGACTACCGACAGATAGCATGCCACAAATGGCAATGACACATAGACATAATGGCTATAGAGCCAGAGGCAGACCATGTAAAAGATGGATCACAGAAATCAAAGAAGTCACAGGAACAAGCTTACAAACAGCACACAAAAAGGCCATCTCCAGAGAACTCTTTCACCCATGGCGCCACAAGGCAAACAAGGGCCACAGCGTATAGATAGATAGATTCATATTCATTGTGGCAGGAGTCTTCTGGGGTCAGCATTCCTCTGTTCACATGTCTGAAAAAGAGAAATCCTTAAAAGGACTAAAAGTCTTGAAATGGACTAAAACTCCTTAAAAGGACCAAAAGTTCTGAAAAGGACTAAAGGTCCTGAAAAAAATTAGTAGGAGTCTTGGCAATGATTAAAGCACTGGAGGAAGTATTATCTAGGTAACTTGAAGCTCTGAAAAGGGCTGGTGAAAGTATTGAGAGGACCTTGGAAAGGAAATTCTGAGGAGATAATGTTAGCCCTTGAAAGGACTTAGCAGGAGGAAACTGAGGGTGGTTTAGAAAGGAGGTTAATAGAAGTAAGCACAAACAAGACCAAACAAACAATTTTTTTAAATAACGTATCTTTTTAAATAAGATAACACAAACAGAACACTGTAACAACTCACTTATGGTATCATTTTGTTGTATCTATCAAGTTTACTAAACTTTAGAACTATAGTTCTGGTGATACATTTTAAATTAATTTTACTCTTTCATTTGGTACATCAAGGCCAAGCATTTTAACTAGAGTATACAGGATTATATTATTTAGATAGTAATCTTTTAGGTATTCTCTATGTTGGCGAAATCAACGACAATAAAGTAAGAAATGTTCAATGATATTTTCAGTCTTTTACATAATGGTTCGAGTATTTTATTTTAATGAGTTTCCAAGTTTGTCAAAGTAGTTTTGTATTGGCAGGGATTTTTAGTTCTTCCTTAATTTGACTGGCCCTAGAAAGGTCCCTTTAACAGAACATGTGCATGTCTTCTTTTTTCACCGGTATCCAATTTTTGTTTGTTCACTCTTCTAGTATGTATCCTTTATTATGCTCCTGATTTCAGATCTGCCAAGTCTTACATTGATCTCAGTTCCGTGTTGATGTCCTTTCTTTGCTTCCTTGCCTGATGCCTCATTTCCTGGTATTCCGACATAGGCTGGAGTACACATTACATTAACCCCCATACCAATGTGATATAAGTGTGTTGTTGTTTATTTTGTATAGCCTGGGTTGATGATAAGTCGGTCAGGATTGTTACTTTTTTAGGTTATCAGTAATTATTTCTAATGCTTTTATTATTGCTACTAGTTCAGCTGTGAATATTGATATGTTATATTAGTTTATAGCCCTTCTTGAAATTCTGAGTACCACAATTACTGCAACCACTGGAGTTCCTCTCCTTTAGATCCATCTGTGAATACTTTAAGACTATTTTTAGCGTTATCCTTTATATACTTTATTATTTTTAGTTTTATAATTATTATACTAATAAGAGCATATAACAAAAGAATATCCGGACATAAGGCCAAAGGTGAACCAAGAAAACGGTGGATAGAAAACATCAAGACAGCCTAGAAAAAAACATGTGACTAAATGCAACCAAGGTGACTCATTGGGCCTTGGAACAACAGCTGAAGGTCCATCCTCTACGCTTAACTGCAAGTGTGAATACGATCAACCATCATTCACCTGGGAAAAGACAATAGGCAATTATTATAGCCTCTTTTTGAACTATATCAGATTAGAAGGTATCAGTCTTTGGTTTATTAGTTTCCATAGGGGCATTACTGTTTTATATTGGTATGACTACCTATTAGTTCTCTACCTATAAGCTCTAATATTTGGTCAAGTTCTATGTTTGTTCGCCACCCTGCTGGAGCACAGTGGCTTTCAATTGAGAACCTACCTAAGTTATCAGAGCTATTACATTTATTTATATAAATGGCTATCTCCGTCGCTCTTTGTTTTTTTATATACTCATTTTTATTACATCACGTATAGGAATTAAATTTGTCACGGCTATAAAGTAGTTGAAATAGATGGAAATAACGGTATCAGAATTTTTAATTACTGTTCAGTTGTCCGACAAAAGCTGACCAATGATACGATTGGGTAACCTTTTTTCCTCTGATCTGCATGCATTTGTGTCTGTAGGTTTATACACAGGTGGGATACGCAGAAATTGTCAAGCAATGAACATCCCACATATCTTGGAATCACGCTTGATCAGCAGCTTACCCCCAAGAAACATGTAGAAAATGTCAAAAATAAAACACTTAAACAGTTACAACTACTGAAAAGACTCACTGGCACATCTTGGGGATCAGACATGAATACCCTTAGAATATGCTCTGCTTTAGAATACAATAGTCCTGCCGAAGATGGATGTGTCGGGCCACTGGCGCAAATAAAACGGCGACACAACGCATTTCCATTCTCTGGACTATATCCTGCTGGAAATCTAATAGGGCCATTGTCCTACTGCAATAGAGATCCAGCAGGAGTTTGAGAATGAACGCTGAAGAAGAAGAATACAACAGTACACTCCTGATAGCATGATCCAAGACAAATGTAGAATCTCTAAACAGAGTTCAGAACAGTGCCCTACACCTTATTAGTGGAGAAATGAGATCTACACCAACGGCTGCTTGTTAAATACATACAAATGTAGAACCCAATGTGCTATATTGGGAAAAGGAGGGTGTTGTTTAACCACTAAAAATATAGGCAATTTTTCTCAAACTAAGCGCATATACACCATTTTTGCAACAAAAAAAGTCCTGTGTATACATATATATTAAGATACGGATATAGCTGCAATCGAGGCTTATAAAAGAAGCAAAAGAATGAATAAGGACCACCCAAATACAAAGCTTGTAGAAAACGGTGTGTGTGTGTGTATATATATATATATATATATATATATATATATATATATATATATATATATATATATATATATATATATATATATATATATTCAATTTTAGGAGCTTGAACCATTTTTATGCTGAATAGCATTCCTACAGTTTTGCTAGCATAATTTAAAAACCCCCATTTTGTAATCCAGTTTCTTACTTTATTTAGTTATCTCTGAGAAACATGGATTATGAACAATCAGCTAGAAGACAGAATTAATGTGTTTGAGATGTGGACATATAGAACAATAGGGAGAACTTCATAAAGAGAGATTATTTGTTCGCTGTTAAGAAGAAAAAAGGGATTTCTGGCCACACTACATTTGAAAAGAGAAGTATTCAAGGAAATAGAAATCAAACAATTCAAATATTTTGGACATATTAAAAGACCTAATATTAAAAAAACCTTTTTGAAAACCTTACAAGAATTTGAGGGGAATGAGCAAGCGGTAATCAGAAATACACATGGGAAAGAAACATCATGAGATGGACAGTCCAGCAGAGTGCACTACCAAGACAAGAGACAGGATGTTGGAGATCCATTGCATCCAATCTTTGATGTAGAGATGGCACTTGATGATGATGTACTATATAAATTGCTTTACTTCTAGAATGTAATTTTGTCTACATGAATAAACATTTTACCTTGACATTGAAAGAGCTGTGCCATTCATTGTCCCACAAACTGAGATTGCGATAAGAACAGGCATGATCCACTGCATCACCCCCATTGTTTGTTTAGCAAACGTCTGTAAAACAAAAATGGACTTTGTTATGATTAGTTAATATGTAACAATGATTAGTTGATAATGTAACAATGGGAAGCTGAAATGTAACAATCTATTCGCTAAACCCGTTGTTGCCTTTCAGCATCAGGGGTAGATTAGTTTTCTGGAGATGGCCCTCGTGTGTGCTGAGTATTTTGTGGAATTTGTTGTCTCTTTTATCTCTGTGGTCCATCGTTTTCATGTCTGGCCTCTAAGTCTGCCTTTACTGTATCTGTGTAGCATAGCTTGCTGTGGTGCTCTGTCTGATGGTAGTCTGCTGATGTGAGCAAACCATTTCATCTTTTGTCTCTTAATATGTTCCAAGATTGGTGTGGTGCCTGTTCTTTGTCCACTATCCTCATTCTGTTTCTTAGTGATATCCCTAAGATTCTGCACAAATGTGCTATTTCAACTGTCACAAGTTTGCATTTGTCCTGTGCTGTCGTTGTCCATGTTTGGGAATTTGTAGCACAGAGTTGGCATAATAATCATTTTGAACTTTGTTATTGTGGTAGTCTACATTTTTGTTTCTGAAGAGTGGTGTCATTTGCCCTATGTAACAATGATGAGCTAATATGCAACAATGATGAGGTGATATGTAACACTGATGAGGTGATATGTAACACTGATGAGGTGATATGTAACACTGATGAGGTGATATGTAACACTGATGAGCATAGATGATGGTCTATGACAACGATCAACTTCTTTTCAAAAGATAAGCACCGACTATTAGTTAACAACAGCGTGATACATGAGTCTGATTTCATTTGTAAATTATTTTTTCTTCCTTACTTATAAAAATAGTATATTTGAAGAGGTTTTCTTCTGCATTTCTTCTCAAACTCGTGTGATTAGTAGAATGTAGTCCGAAAAACAAAGTGCGCTGTGTCATGTTTTACAGCTTAGCTGTGATATCTGCATCTTTCAGCCTGACACATCCAACTCAACATGTCTTCTGGGTCACTTTGACTCTATATGGAATAGGACGACCAACCAACGCTACCACAAAATCTCCTTAGTCGTCTCTTACAAAAAGCATGGAAGGTGAACAGTGTTGCTATTATTTGTTCCATTTATGGGCCCCATAAACACAGGTGAAGAGAAGAATTGATCTCGAACAGTGTTTTATAGAGCTTCAAGCTTCCAGCAGATATAATTACCAGACCATTTCCTCAGTGATTTCCTGCCTTCAATAAACATATAGTTTTGTAGATCTTATGTTTCCTTTTTCATGCCCTTGTCATCAAAATGTACTTGATTAACTTCATTCTTTCACATCAGTATGTTGGTCTTCTGCTTCCCTGGATTCCAAAACAAGACATACTTTGTAACTTTTCTTCTTCATTCTCAAACTGCTGCTGATTATCTTAGCAAGATGTAGTCCAGTATTTTTTTTTTATACCTAGGGATTATCACCTAATCCTTTCCCCACCAAGTCATTTTCCAGTCATAACCCTATCACAAAGATAAGGGAACAACTCCACCTAATCGTTAATATGATGATTTTAATCATGCATTTTCTCTAAATCTGTCTTATCACACCCAGATTTGACAGATCAACAGAAAAAAGAAGTCTCACAAGAAACTATATCAAATTTAATGTAATACTTTGGCCTATATACTTAACAAAATAAATGATCAAACTGTGGGGAATGTGGAGAAATAATTTTTTCTCACTTTGGGGTGCTGCGATGAAAATACTTTGAGATAAAAATATGGAGATATTTTCTCAAATCTCTTTTTTCCCAAACAGGTTGATATTCCTGAAACATTGAACCTGTCATCTGTACTTCAATACATGCCATACTCAGACAGAATATGTATGCCCATCTTAATATAAATATTAAAAAAGAGTCATTTCACTGGCAGCTACAGATGTCCAATAGACCTATGTGTCTTTTTTGCTTGAATGTTCGTGCATTATGTTACATATAAATTTGTCTGATCGGCTGCAAATTGATAAAATTCCTCATTGACAATGAAGCTAAAGTATTCATAAGGCATAATACTCTGATCAAGATTATGCACAGGGTCAACATTATCACAAAATGCTCAACTTCTATTGCAAAAACTACATCACTCAGGCATAATTTGTGATGACACAATTAGCATCATGAATTTCCTCCTCGTTGTCCAAAACATCTAACAAAGAACGAGTCACTTTCCATGTTTTTTTTTAGTTCACAAATCTTTTACATCATGCATATTTCCATCATATCAGCTCTGTCATCTGTGTACATACGAATAATAACCTCTATTGCAAACAAGTTGTCTCAAATGGTGCAAATTTTCAACATTTTATACAAATCAGTTCGATGTGATATTCTCATGATATAAATATGAAACAGGAAGCCTGAACTTTGAAGTACACAAATATCACAGTTTTTAATTAACCCTGGTAAATGCAAAATAGAATATCGATCTTAGTGAAATAAATCCTAAAAAAGTGACTCCTGGTGACTAGTGTTCTACCCATAGAGGCTAAGCATAGGCACTGCAGTTGTCAAATGGTTAACTATGAAATTAGTGCTATGAGTGGAATTCTCAGTAGGTTATGTGCTGCTTTGTAGAAATGGATGGAGTACATATAAAGAAACCTGGGTACAATGAAGTCAATCCTCCATGTTTTTCAAATTTGTCTTTTTCTACCTTTGCTATTGCTGTCTGTCTCTGTGGTGAAGAGGTATAGAGTAAGTTGTGACAGTCAAAGTACATGATTCAATTATTTCTGCAGGCAGTTGTACATCTGGACTATGTAGAAAGCAATGGCAAACTAATAAATGGAAATATTGCCACGGAAATCATTACAGCCAAAAATGCTGCACTGATGGCTAACACCCTGAATAGGATATGCTACAAACACAATATTAAATAATTGATAAAAATCTGATTAAAGAAGCTCTACTGTTTTACTTTAATTAAGAGAACAAAATACAATACCACAGCAACAGCAGTCGACTGTAACATTTGCGAAGGTGTCAGGACAGCCAAATAGGCAATGTTGGTGACTAGATAGACACAAATAATCGTCAGCATGGAAATCATGATAGCCAAGGGCAGATTTCTGAAAAATTGATTTTTCCCAAATGTGTTTTATAAATGCAGTTTCAACAATTCATATCGTCAAAATACATTTTAAAAATGAATGCAAAATACAAAAGTATTTCCCCGTTGTTTCCAAATATCTTTATTTATATCATTAATACAAACATTAAATGTGCTGTTGAATAACTTAAAAATATGGAGGATAACCAAAGGGACAACAACAAAACAAACTAAAAATATAAAATATATATAATACAAAATATAAATAGACTAATAGTCTGAGTTGAATAGGAGGTTCTAAATGGCATAACAGGGACACCATTTAACACTTTTCTGACCAAATGGTATGACAGGGACATCATTAAACACTAAGCTGACCACATTCAACTACATTAAATTTCTGGTATATTTTCTTGGTAACCAAATTTGATGATAGTTGAATACACTATGGTATATAGGTAATACAACAACCGTAATCATAATAATACTAAAAATAGCTCATCAGGAATAGTATATCATTTAAAAATGGCTGAATTCCGCACAATAGTCACTCAACTTTGGATATGAGTTCATTATTTAATAAATCTGAATTTTAGCCAGGTAAGTATGTGTGATAAATCAAAAGTAATGTAAAAATTCCACTCATCATTATAATAATTACAATTTAGCTCTTGAAATAACTCTCAAATTCATTCCAAAAAAAACTATTCATTATGATACCTAGAAAAAGTATAATCTCAAAGACAGGAGTTTGATTTCATACACATTTTTTAAGATGCAGCTGTCAATGTCTCAAAACTTTACTAACATCCTTGACAATGGGAGATTGATCTTACTCCCCGGTGTTGTGAGCTTTCACTCTTTCTTCCATGCACTAGGTGGTGATAGTGGTAGATGTATCTCTTTTTCAATTGTGTTGTATCTGTATAAAGGGTGTCAGTGATAAGACAGGAGGGATTTGGTGGTAATAGTATAGGAGATAGATAAGAACACTAGATTGTTGGTCAACAAAGTGTTAGAGAACAAACAGACAGAAATCAGAAGAGAGTAAGGTTATTAAATAGCCCTAAAGATGGATAGAGAGCATACATAATAAGACTAGCAGTAAAAACCCACTTACACAATGTGCCAAGCTTACACATTGGCTCAAATTACCAAAAAATAAATCTAAGGGATTATACTATATCAAATGTGAGCAACAAATAAACATACAACCTGTTTGCAGAAATATTAAGTCTCAAACAATGGATAGTTTACCAATGAGAATATAAGAAACACATATTTACCGATTAGGGTTCACAAGCTCTTCAGTCAAGAAGTTAAGATAACTCCTACAAATAATATAAAATAATAGCAGGTGTCATGTTTAGAAATATTTAAATATGGTTCAAACTAACAAATATTTGAGCATATTTAAAACAATCATCATTATATGCTGTCTTTGCAACAAAGGTTGACTGCAACGGACATCCAACACCTTTTGCCTCTTGCTTTAGTGGTGCACTCTGCTAGACTGTAACCTGTCTGTCTCATGATGTTTCTCTCCCACTTAAATCTCTGCCTACCTTTTGCTCACTTTCCCTCTACCCTCAAGTACCTTTAAAACAATAGTTACAATCAACGTTTCTATTTGGGGGCTCTAACCACCAAAATGTTAACCAGTTGTCATTGATTTTTTTTGGTTTGGTGTGCTGGTATTACATCAAATATTTCTAGCGATGATACTTTATTTGTCAGTATCTCAGACCAACTATTCATTTTCAACTGGGTAGACTAGAGAATCAACTTATTAGAAACCGACACTACCATATATTATTGGTTATCATATGTTGAGAACACATCATTGAAACAAAAGGAAACTCTTATATTATGTTGACATATTTAATACCTTCTAGCAATATCAATACAGGAGGCAAGGTGTATATATACTTTCTTTTGGTAAAAGTCTTTGCCTGCATGCATTTGTGCTCAATATCAACAAAGTTAGCTTTTGTCCTGACATTAACATTTTTTGGTGCAGAAAGAGTATTGAGAAACAGAGAGATGTTCATTTGTTCAGTGCCTTCTATGTTTCCTCTTGTGACAGAAAAAGGGAATCTCTTCGCTAAAAATTGTAACCCTGAAAGGAATAAGGCAAATGTTTGCTAGTGTGAAATGTTACTGGGCCAAAATGGTAACAAAAGAATAGTAACACTATTACCTGCAACGCATGTCGCAAGAGGTGACTAAGGAGGTTTTGAGCGTAGGATCGGCTGTCCTATCCCATACATGATAAAAGTGACTCAGAAACCATGCTTAAGTCAGATGTATCAGGTCAAAAAGTGCAGATTTTAAGCTGGAAACCATGACGAGGCACATTCCGTTCTCCATTCTACTTCCTGCTAATGCTTGGAATATTTTAGAACAAATGAGATGTTACCATTTGGATATCAACAAGTTCCCCCACAAACCTGATGCAATACATTTGCTGAGAAGGCAAAACTCCCATGCTTCATTAACTTCCAGAGAAATTAAGGTTATATTCTTTTGTTGAGCACGCCTCACACCTAGTGATAATGACAGACAAAGATATTAGCGGACATTGTGTACAAGTGTCTTTGGCAATAAATTCCAGGCATACCATGGTCCAGGCAGAAGCCTGCATGATACATCTGATAATGGGCACCCATTATGCAAGAATATTGCCAACATCAAGACATATGTCTTGGATAGCACAAGCGGAGAGGACAATTGGGCAGGTGACTGCAGTCAAGAAATATTCAGAGGAGAAGAATGGATTAACATGAGTAAGAACATGGCATCCTACCAGATGGTCACCATTGCTCTTGGAAGGGAGTGCAGAAAGTCAGGTAATGGATGACAGATCATGAGATAAAGTAACTGATAGGACAATGCAGGAAGCGAGGAATGGTGCAGTAATACACTCTGACAGCTTGGTCTGGCGAGGAGAGAAGTCTGGATGATGCAGTAATACACTCTGACAGCTTGGTCTGGTGAGGAGAGAAGTCTGAATGATGCAGTAATACACTCTGACAGCTTGGTCTGGCGAGGAGAGAAGTCTGGATGGGGCATCTCTGCTAGAGTAAGAAGAGAGATCATGGCTGAAGAGAGCTGAGCTTATGTGACACCAACTTTGTGTATAAGAGTGGAGGAGGAGGTTGTTACAGCAGCCTTATGATGACGCTCAAAAACCTTGCTGAACAAGGATGTTGTTTCTTCTTCCTCTTCTTCAACATTCATTCTCAAACTCTCACTGGATCTTTTGTAGCAGAATAATGGTCCTAGATTTCCAGCAGGATGTAGTCCAAAGAATGGTAATGCACTGTGTTACCATTTTATTTGCGTCAATGGCCTGATACATCTGCCTTCTGTGATATTGTGTCTGATTCTCAATCGATACTTCAGAAGGTCCAAAGTGGAAGGCTACGACATGAATGGGCAACATACATAGATGCCTCTGCTCTTCAGGAACTCAATACGGTTCAGGTCATGCTGGAGAGCATGATAGTGACCATACAAAAATGAGTGAGCTAAATTGTTGACTACAAGAGGGCCTGTGTTGGGCTCTTTGAATATGGACAAAGCTGAGAAACTTGAAAGGAATATTAGATCACCTATTAAAAAATGAAAATTCACCAGATGAAACAGAATTACAGAGACTGAAGGAATTCGGGATCACGCATGGGACAAGTAGAGAAGGTTGAGAGAGGGAAAGATCAGAAAGATTAGGAGCAAGATCAGAGTGTAACAGAAATGATAAGCATGAATACTGTTCATCATCTGCTAAAAGATGATATATGGGTCTGCCTGGAGTGTAATGAGATCATTTATTAAATAATTGAAATACTTGAAATAGTATCTTGTAAGACAGTGATAAACTAATGACAAAGATAGCAGTGGACATTGCATATAATAGGATCTTGTGATGCAGTGATAAACTACTGACAAAGATAGCAGTGGACATTGCATATAATAGGATCTTGTGATGCAGTGATAAACTACTGACAAAGATAGCAGTGGACATTGCATATAATAGGATCTTGTGATGCAGTGATAAACTAATGACAGACAAAGATATGAAAAGACATTGTGCATAATAGTATCTTTTAAGACAGTGATAAACTGACATTTTTTAAAGTTTCTGTAATGCTGTAAAGATTTCATTTAAGCAGCTGTTATGTCCCTAGGTTAAAATTCTTAAACCTGGAAGATGAATGTGTCTGACCTCTACCTAAGTAAATTGTGTCCATAAAATAAAAAGTAGATGATAAAATGACTTACCAGCCGCTAAAGGCCCAGAAGCCAGAATAGAAGGACAAAGCTATGGCCCCCACGCTAAAGTCACTGTCTGCAAAACTGTCCTGCAAGGACTCAGATTCTCCTAGACAGAACAATGAAATAAGTTGTACATGTCGTCATAATGAAATCAATTGTATATGAGGACCACTAAATTGTAGGTGAGTATATAAAGAGTTAAGAGTTGGGTTATACTTAACATAATTTTTTAATGAGGTCAGAATGAAAAGAAAAGTAATAGGCTAAATGAGCAAAATTGGAAGATATTGTAGATGAGGCAACAACAGAAGAAATTGTAGATGAGATAATACTGGAAGAAATTGTAGATGACGCAACAATGGAAGCAATTGTTGATGAGTAACAATGAAAGCAATTGTAGATGAGGCGACAATGGAAGAAATTGTAGAGGAGGCTAAATAATTGCAGGTAATAGAAGAAACATGTACACTTGCCTCAACAACCAAAAATACAACATTTGATCTCTTGTCAATGTATTTACCACAAAAAGAATCCACCTTCTGGTGTGATCATTTCAATTAAAAATTATCATTCAATGTTAATTCACCTAAACCAAAAAAACTACCAACTGGTTTTATTAGTATGCTTGTCTCAACCAAAAACACATTCCAGTGTGTATTTACCTTAATATTACCAGGCAGTGTGCCCTCTCCTCAATTTTTACAGTGCATGCTCACACCTCAATTTAAAAAAACCACTTCACAGTATATGCACACCTAACAATAAACCACTTTCTGGTTTATATTTACTGCAACGAAAAGCCATCTTCCAGCATGTGCTTCCCTCATTCTCCAACACATGCTCACATAAACCAAAATCCAAATTCCATTGTGCTCACATAGAATGAAAATCACCATCTATTTGCGCATTTAATTCATCTTTCCAAAGCTTCCTTACTTTAACTAAAAATCACCTTCTGTGCAAGCCTACCATATTATAAAAACCCACTTCAAGTGCTAGTTACCTCAAACATAAATAATCGTAAAATATGTGCACATCTCTATCAGAAGCAACTTTTCATAGTCAACAACCTCAACCAAAAATAACTATCAAATGTGTGCCCAACTCAACTAAAAAATAACACCCCCCAGTATAAATCTACTTAACAATAAACACGCATCAAATATGTGTACACATCAACCAAAATAAACATTGAATATGCTCACATCTCAATCAAAAACAAACATTAAACATGTGCACACATCAACCAAAAACAATTATCAAATATATGCACATCTTATCCAAAAATAAACATAAATATGTGCACATTTCCAGCAAAACAAACATCAAAATATATACACACCATAACCAAAAACAAACAACAAATATGTGCACATATCAAACACAAAAAAACAACATCAAATATGTGCACAGTTCAACCAAAGACAAACAACAAATATGTGCACAGCTCAACCAAAGACAAACAACAAATATGTGCACAGCTCAACCAAAGACAAATAACAAATATGTGCACAGCTCAACCAAAGACAAACAACAAATATGTGCACAGCTCAACCAAAGACAAACAACAAATATGTGCACAGCTCAACCAAAGACAAATAACAAATATGTGCACATATCAACCAAAAACAACTATCAAATATATGCACATATCAAACAGAAATAACTATCAAATATAGTAAAGTAAAGTAACCCATAGCATTTATTAATGCCGTAGGGGTGTGAGATGTTAGCGGTCTCACATTTCAGTGCCTCTACAAAATGAGGGCGGTAGCCATCTCCTCTCCTTCGTAGTCTTTACATCCCGGGTTAATCCATTTAAGGCTGGGGTAACCCGGGATCCGTTGCGATCTGAAAAATCTTTCCGCCCAAGCTGTGGAATGAACCCAGCACCACTCATATGTCAAGACAGTGCACTAACCACTGCATTACGTGGCTCCCTAATATCAAATATATGCACATTTAAACCAAAAATAACTATCAAATATGTGCACACATCAACCAAAAACAAACAACAAATATGTGCATACATCAACTAAAAACAAACAACAAATATGTGCACATATCAACCAAAAACAACTATCAAATATTTGCACATCTCATCCAAAAAGAAACATCAAATATCAAATATATGCACATCTCAACTAAAAACAACTATCAAATATATGTACATCTCAACCAAAAATAATTACCAAATATGTGCACACATCAACAAAAAATAACCATCAAATATGTGCACACATCAATCAAAAATATACACACTTCAACCAACCACAACTATCACATATATGCACACTTCAACCAACCACAACTATCACATATATGCACACTTCAACCAACCACAACTATATATGCACACTTTAAAGACATTTTGCAGTGTATATTTACCTTTACAAAGATAGACAATGCCAATTCCAATGACCAGAACCAGGGCCAGTAATTTTGATATTGTAATGACCACTTGAACTCGAGTTGCCCACTTGACATTTCGTGTATTGACCGCTATAAGTAGCCCTTTAGGACACATTTAATTGAGAAATGAAAATATGTTCAACAGATACAAACTCTGGCATATAACAAGTTAAAACACAGCTAGTAGCACAGATGAAGGTGTTATAAATGCTACAGAAACTTGATTAGGGACCAAGGAGACGTATTCATTTCATGTCGTCCCCTTCTATTTTGGTGTTGTTTTCTTTGTTTGTTTGACCGTATCTTGATAAAGATCTTTGGGCAAAAACATTGATTTGTTCTGGTGTATGCTCTCTTTAAAACCTTTTTTTTTTTGTTTCATGCAAACATGTCAACTAGTCGGGTTGCATGATACCATGATTGCTGTTGCATTTCTTGACCTGATATCTTTGACTTCAGCACCTGTGCTTGCTTGGGCAGGACTGTGGTCATGCTCAATATTGGGTTAGCCAGACCAATCTTAATTTCCAGCATCTGTTGGCTAGGCTAACCTCATCTCCATTTCAAGGAGTTGGCCTTGATGGGGGATGTATTTTATAATTGTTTAATATATATTTATTTATCTATATAGTTTAATGTTTTTACTGCAATCTCACATTCATTCGATTAGTATCCGGCATCACTTATTATCACTACAGGTACATCAGATGGTGGACACAATATCACAGCACTACAGGTACATCAGATGGTGGACACAATATCACAGCACTACAGGTACATCAGATGGTGGACACAATATCACAGCACTACAGGTACATTAGATGGTGGACACAATATCACAGCCCTACAGGTACATCAGATGGTGGACACAATATCACAGCACTACAGGTACATCAGATGGTGGACATAATATCACAGCACTACAGGTACATCAGATGGTGGACACAATATCACAGCACTACAGGTACATTAGATGGTGGACACTGTGTCACAGCGCTACAAGTACATCAGATGGTGGACACAATATCACATCACTACAGTTACATCAGATGATGGACACTGTGTCACAGCACTACAAGTACATCAGATGGTGGACACAATATCACAGCACTACAGGTACATCAGATGATGGACATAATATCACAGCACTACAGGTACATCAGATGGTGGACACAATATCACATCACTACAGGTACATCAGATGATGGACACTGTGTCACAGCACTACAAGTACATCAGATGGTGGACACAATATCACAGCACTACAAGTACATCAGATGGTGGACACAATATCACAGCACTACAGGTACATCAGATGATGGACATAATATCACAGCACTACAGGTACATCAGATGGTGGACACAATAGCACAGCACTACAGGTACATCAGATGATGGACACTGTGTCACAGCACTACAAGTACATCAGATGGTGGACACAATATCACAGCACTACAGGTACACCAGATGGTGGATATAATAGCACAGCACTACAGGTACATCAGTTGGTGGACACAATAGCAGCATATTGTGATGCTATTAGCTATGAACCTACCTCATTGCAATTTAAGCAGACCTGCAGGTATAAAAGGTGTTAAAGAGCACACATGTCACATATTAAAAAACATTCTTCCAATTGTAGCTTAGATCCCTCATCAAATGCAGAAGACAATCAATAACCAACTTCAAGACAAACATACATCACACAAACCCTGCCTATTCATTAACATTTCATCTACTGTTTTACTGTATATGTAGAGGTCTAATCAATCAAATGTCATGCAGAATGGTGATCATGTTTCTCCATGATTGTCTCTTGTGCTGTCAATAAGCTCAGTTGGTGATCTTCTCCTTCAATGCCATAATCTCCCAGAGCTTCTAATTCTTTCTTTGTAATTATATCCGGACCTGATGATATTTTTGTTTTTCAAGTGTTGCATAGCGTCCTTTACCTCTGAAGTTAATATACTAGGACCTTCATTGTTATAATTAAAGTTAGTCTCAATTCTGTTATCTTCGTAAAGTTCTTTAATATATTCTTCCCATCTTTGCATGATTTCCTTTTCTCATATTAATATATTTCTGATTAACATATGTCCCTGCTTTGATTTTAAGCATCCAGTCTTGTGAGCCTGCTTTCTGCATGTTAATGTATTTATTTGCAAATGTGTGTCTCTTGTATTTCTATATATCTATCTATTCACTAAACCCTTTATTGCCTTTCAGTGTCAGGGGTAGAAGAGTTTTCTGGAGATGGCCCTCATGTGTGCTGAGTATATTGTAGAATTTGTTGCCTCTTTTATTTCGGTGGTCCATCATTTTCGAGACCGGCCTATAGGTCTGCCTTCACCGTAGCTGTGCAGCATAGCTTGCTGTGGTATGCTATCTGGTGGTAGTCTGCTGATGTGTGCAAACCATTCAATCTTTTGGCTCTTAACTCTTTATATCCACCGAGCCGCTAATATCTACATTTTGGAGACCCACTATGCCGAAAAGCCGCTCAAATCTACATTTTAATATGAATTTACTATCGTGTTCGGCATAGCAGGAAAACCGCACGGAGACAAAGAGTTAATATACTTGAAGATTGGAGCGGTGCCGATTCTTTGTCTAATGTCCTCATTTCTCACTCTGTCTCTTAGCAATATTCCTAGGATTCTGCGTAATTATGCCATTTCAGCTGTCACAAGTTTACGTTTGTCTTGTATTGTCGTTGTCCATATTTTGCATTGGTAGCACGGCGTTGGCATAATAATCGTTTTGAATAGTGTTATTTTGGTGCTTAAATCTATATTTTTGTTTCTGAAGATTTGTGTGATTTGCCCTAGGGCTTGGTATGCTTTACTACATCTATTGTGTATTTCTTTATTGTTCTTGCTGTCTGTTGATATATTGCTTCCTAGATATGTGAATTCTGTCACCTGTTTAAGTCTGTTGTTTCCAATATATATATTGGTGTTTTTCTGTTCTTTCTATCTTCATTACTTCAGGTTTTTTAAATGTTTATCTTCATGTTAAAGGTTTTGCATGTTTGATGTAACCTGTCTATTTGTCTTTGTAGCTTCTCTTCTGATGATTGCTACTAGTGCTTGGTCGTCTGCAAATAGCAATTCGTTTTAAGTTATCCTTCAGATTGTTTTCTTCTGTTGTTTCTGCTACTTTGCAGATGTTATCTATGTGTGTTATAAACAATAGGGGGGATAGTACACATCCGTCTCACTCCTGAGTGGATTTGAAAATAATCGTATGTGCCTGCTAGTTCTTATTGCTCATTGACTATTGGCGTATATGTTCTGACATAGGCGTACCAGATGTTGTGGAACTCCATCTCCATAATGATATTTTTCTATTTCACTGCACTTTGTGTTTGACCATTCCTCTTTAGCCGTGTTGCATTTGTGTTTAGTTTCCTTGTTCATCTTGTTGCAGGGCCTATTCCTCAATATTATACTTCATCTGTTTTCTTTGTTCCATCATATTCAATATATCTTCTGTCGTCCACTCTTTCTTAGTAAGATGTTTCTTAAGTGGCAGGATCTCTTTAGAAATTTGCTGCAATGATTCTTTTAACATCACCCACTGTTCACCAATGGTTACTATTTTGTATATAGTATTGTACCTATTTTGAAATTATGTTATACTGTTCTTGTAAATCTGTGTTCTTTGTCAGCATATTCACATTAGGGATGTTATCTGTCCTTGTAGTTTTTAATCTTTTTAATCTAATATTAATCTTTCCCACTACTGAACATGATCGTAGTTGCCTTATCTTAGGGGTCTAAGCGTCTGCTCTAATCATTACCATGAACAACTTTCATCCTGATAATCGCATGCCCCATTGTTCTCGACAACCACCATACCACTAGCTATGAAACCTGTCTGATTTCTCATTAAAACACACACATACATTTGCTAATACACTACCATTACCAGCCATCGGTAAAACTACGGTTTGAGTCTTCACTGTGCTATAAATAGCACACAATGTTTATATTTTTAAGTAGCAGACGTCACGGGTTTCTGTGTAACAACAATGAAATTATTGGATGCCGTGATGTCACTTCTCCCAACATCAACCACACTTATAATTATAATTTTTTTAACTAATTTATTTTTCCATTTACTGATCCTAACACTTACCCCATCCCTAATGTAAATACTAATACAAAATTAATATGCTTTTTCAATTAATATACCTTAATTTTAAATACAAATTCTACTAATCATGCTGCAAAGGTTAGGTAATACCTCGAAACTAGAACAAAGGTCAGTGTGAAGACTTAAACCGTAATTGCGCCCAGCCATCAATTGATTAATTTAGAGATTTGCTTTTCCATTGCTCCAATGACAACTTTCTCTAGTGAAAGAAACCATGGATGAGATGGCGAACCAGCCATATTCCAGTTCTACTGTTACGCATTTGCTCCACACGAACTAAGCTCTCAGATGATGAAGTCACGAATCCCTATATCGTGGCTGTTGTCTTTTCAACATGTGCCACCACACCCTCACTTTTCTCAAATAACATCTGTGATATGCTAATGATACAATCTTAGCAGAAAGCGAACTAGATACAAACATTCAAAAATAAACAAACATCAAAGACAATCATTAAAATCACATAGGAATAGACGTTTAACATAAAAATACATGGAGGGATGGATACAAGTAGTAGATCGTTACCAGTATCGTGGACACAATCATAAATGATGGTAGATGTTGAACTAAATTTAAAAGAATAGGAATGGCCAAAAGCACTTTCAATGGCATTGATAATATGTAAGACTGTTGTAGAACTATATAAGAATAGAACGTACGTAGAACATGACACGACATGACACCTTATTGAAGAACTTACTTGAGGGCAAAGTCAAAGGGAGGCGAGCAAGAGGTAGGCAGAGATACAAGTGGGAGTTTAACATTACACGATGGACAGGTTACAGTCTAGCAGAATGCACCACCAAGACAATGGATGTTGGAGATCCGTGCAGCCAACCTTCGTTGCGGAGACGGCACTTAATGATGATGATGATGAGAACACAAGTTATGTCGTAGTTTTACGGTTTATTTTTAAGTTTGGTAGTCTTTTGGCCCTTAATTCTATTCATTCATTTGTTGAAATTTTGGTTGGTGTGGTCCTTGTTTCAAAAACCCATCTCCATGACAACTTGCGTACAAGTATGTCCTTGTCACCTTGGAAGTCTTGCAATTCAATGCCTGCGTACTAGTGCCTCTGTGATAGTACCATTGTTTTTACTGTTTTTATTGTTAGTTCACTGTTTCTTTTGTGTTTTCTTAAAAAAGACCTTAATGTTGAAAATATCGTGTATTTTGTACGCAGTTCGACAGTCTGTCACCGTAAAACTACGACAAAACGTGTGCTCTACGTAAGTACTGTTTTCAGTGACATGAGAGAAATCTAAACGAATTACAAACAAGCTAAAACTGAGAATTATAAAATACTACATCTATTCTGGGCAATATTAATGTATGGCTCAGAAACATGGACAATTTAGTAGAGAGTACGATGTAGGAAGAGATACAAGTGGGAGGAAGAAACGTCACGAGGTGGATAAGCTGCAATCAAGACAAGTGCAGCGCCAAGCAAAGCAACGGACAGAAGGTGTTGGGGTCCGTTGCAGCCGACTTTCGCTGCGGAGACGAGAATTGGTTATGATGAAACTTGCCTTTCAATTTCTGACAGGGCAGTTTACTCATGTTTTTCGTCAGGTACAGTATTGACACAACGGGAATCATCCTTCTAACGTGCACGAGTGCAGGATTTACGTATAAGCTATACCACATGGTCCTGTAGCAGTCCATGGGATCATGCTCTTGGAACCAATGCCATTGTGTGATATATGTCACAAGTGATGACAACCTACCACTTATTCTTCCACCAGTCATATCTACGGCCCTGACGATGACCCAACATTTCAACAGGGTACTTAAAAAAATTGGACCACAAAACCATAACCGTGCTCCAGTCATGAAATATAGACCCCAATAAAGACCTTACCTAGACCTTCATTCTTAAAGTTTTTGATTATTGTAGTGCTTTGGTTAAAAATGGCTAGCATGGTTCTTTCTAGAAAACTACAATATTTTGGCCATATCAAACGCCATGACATCTTAGAGAAGACATAATGGAGGGATGGTGGCAGGGGGACGAACAAGAGGCAGACCAAGAAGAAGATGGACGCAAGACATCAAAGACCACCTGAACCTAAGCAGGAAGACTGGCTCAAGATCTACAGCATTTTCGAAAGGCTCTGAAAGACTACATCATGTTCAGGATAAGCTATTTGGATGATAATCAATACAAGGTAACTGCGTGAAACGGAACAACAATTTTACTATCTGGATGATGAGTGTTTCGATTTATATTCTTGGAGAAGTCACGGCTATACCAAAATCCGTCTACAGTGGTAATTCCGTGCCCAGACTGTCCAAGGACATTTACAGCTCGAATATGGCTTATTAGCCATCTAACGAACTATTAGGTATGGACATAATTCTAACTGAATTTTCTAAAGTGGATGTAACAAATGATCATCATCATTTGTGATGGACGAACACACACTCCACACACTTGGAGTCGTCTTGGTTATTTTTGGCATGCGATTTCAGTTATATAAATAGTGACCAACGGAAAATACAAGAATAATCAAGAAACTAAACGAATGATGGCTTAAATAATTCAGCGAACAGGTCTTCTATACCGCTGACCGTCTTACACCAGTACAGTACTCTTGAAGGTCACGCACAAAACAAACAGAAAGAGGCGTTAGCAGTTTTAACAAATCAGTACACGCTCTGTTTATACATGTCACATGATGAAACCTAGTGCAATGTCCTAGAGGATTCAAGATCAAAGGGAAAATAATAAACAACATTAGATATACAGATGACACTGTTCTTTTGGCAGAAAGTGAACATGAACTACAAAGACTAATAGACCAAGTCAATAAATCAAGTAATGAATATGGACTGGATATAAATATAATAGATAATCAGAAAAGGCACAGAAGAACAGGAGGTAAACATAATCATACATGGAGAGAAACAACAAGTAAAACATCAATATCTTGAACACATAGTCCACAAATGATGGCAGATGTAAAACAGAAGTTAAAAGGAGAATATGAATGGCTAAAAAGTACATTCAATGACATGAGAAAATTATTAATATCTAAACAAATTACAAACAAGTTTGTTTGTTTATTTTGCGTTCGCTCCATTGTAACCATCACGGATATCCGTGCGATTTCCGCCGGGAGAGTGATTACGTTGTGCCACCGTTATGCGCCTTGTAGGCCTAGTACATCCGATTTCGGCATGACTTGACAATTCGGGTGGGCTACCCTTAGCCTGTGACAGCCTCTATATCTGTCTCCAAGCACGCGTAGTGGCGACTCTTCGCCCAGACGATTTTTGCTCTCGTCTGGCTCGCACGAGGTGTTCCACTGTCTATGAACTTGCCTCGTGTAATTGGACGTGCTGTGCCTGTGCCCATTGGGTACTGAACCGTTTCTCATCCGTGAGCCTGGTTCCTTAAGGGGAAGAACTCAACAGAGGAGTTGGACCCTGGCTCTTTCGCCCTCTTATCCGAAGTGTCGTTCACCGACATCGTGTACCCCTTGTCCAAGTTCGAGTCTCACACCACGCGTTTGAGAGCAAGGCGTTCTCGAGCTGAGCGTCCTTGTCCCAATAGCGCCTGAGCCCATCAGGTACTGAACCCTTTCTCTCTTCAAGTGTATTTCCGGTGTAGGAAAACCTGACAGTAGAGTTGGGCCAGGGCTAAATCGTTGTCCCTTTTGTGCCTGAGTCCATCGGGTACGGAACCCTGTCTCTCTGCAAGTGTACTTCCGGTATAGGAAACCTTGACAGTAGAGTTGGGCCAGGACTACCATCGTTGTCCCTTTCTTGCCTAAGCCCATCGGGTACAGAACCCTTTCTCTTCGCGAGCATATTTCCGGTTTAGGAAGGCTCGACATTAGAGTTGGGTTAGGTCTTCTTCTTTACCAAACGCCAATGAATGGGTCTGGGTCTCTGCCTGTAAGGAACACAGGTAACTAGAAGCTCGTCTCGAGCTGACGGAGCTTGTAGTTCCCCTTTCCTAGGGACTTTTCACTTTCTATTTGCAGTTCGCTCTGCCCTCTAGCGCTGTTCTGCCCTTTCATTGTTTCATTGTACTCGGTATGAAATCTATTTGTCTCTCGCATGCATCTACCTTTACGTGCATTTTACATTGACCGCCCCTCCAATGTTCGGACTGGACTGACTAGCTTCACTGTATGTCGACAGTGTCGCTATATGTGGTGATGCTGGTGGTGTCGGAGATATTGTCTGTCTCTTGTGCAGTCAAATCTCTTTCCATCTGCTACCTCCACATTCTCGGACACGATCCCCAAATGATTTGGCCAGAATCAGCTCGAGCTGCTGTATTTCTGTTTCCAGGGTGCACCGCGTGGAGGTACATTTGGGATCTTGGTTATCTGCACAAACAAGTTAAAAATGAGAAGTATAAAATGCTATATATATTCTATATTAATGTATGGCTCAGAAACATGGACACTAAATAAGCAATTAGAAGACAGAATTGATGCCTTTGAGATGTGGGTATATAGAAGAATAGGGAGAACATCCTGGAAAGAGAAGAAAACAAATAAAGAGATACTAAAAACACTTAATACGAGGAAAGAACTACTAAGAGAAATAAAGATCAGGCAAATAAAATATTTGGGACACATTAAAAGACATGACACCTTTTTGAAGACCTTACTTGAGGGTAAAAGTCAAAGGGAAGCGAGCAAGAGGTAGGCAGAGATACAAGTGGGAGAGTAACATCACACAATGGACAGGTTAGTCTAGCGGAGTGCACCACCAAGACACGAGACAGGAGATGTTAGAGATACGTTGCAGCCAACCTTCGTTGCAAGGACGGCACTTAATGATGATGAGTTCAATGTGGAAAATGAGAAAACTTTCATTGAAGAAGAGTAGACCGTGATCATCGGTGATTAAGACCGTGTGGTAAATTGAAAATCATTCTTTTAACGTGATGCATTTGACATTTCTCTTGATTTTCATTGACTGTCGATACAAAGTAGGGTATACACTCACAGTGATCAATGAAAATCACGGGAAGTCAAATGCGCCACATGCATATGAAAAAGCATGATTCCCCATGAGCCAGCAGGACTATACTTGATGAAAGATGCGAGTAAGTTGGCTATGCCAGAACAGAACGAATAGTCAGTCAAAACATGACCGTCTGAATGGAAGACCCGTGCACGTAATTAATTACTTTCATTCGTTCCTTTTTTTTTTTTTACTATTGTCGTTACTTTATTATTTTGGTTGGTCACTATTTATATACTTGAAGTCGCATGCCACAAATAGCTACGGAAGGAGCAGCTCATGCAAAAGATTGATTACAAAAAAAAAGAATTAACGAAAACAAACATAGGTCTATATGAAGCACAAACAGGCAGTCTCCAGGAAACTCTCTTGACGCTGCGGAGCATAAAGGGGTATAACGTGAAAAGAGAACAGAAAACGTAAAATCATAGATTTCCCCATGTTGATTTGTGGAGTATAATTACCGTAAGGTAAAAGTATGCACCATGGCAGAAACCTGCGGTCGGGGATGTACTAAGATGTACCGCAGCAACTATTAGGTGGGATGGCCAGTTCTCTTCCTTGCTGTTTTTACTTTCCCTAACTCATGCGCCAGTTAGCCATTTAGAGTTTGGTCGACTGGAGGAGCGGTCGTGTCAGGCGAGAAGTCACGACCAGGACAATTTTTTTGGGCCTGGACGTGATTTCCAACCGGCACGCTATAACCCGGTTTTAGTATGCAAGCTCACTATCCGCTAGGCTACCGCAATCCTATGTAAACAGCCTCTGATACGTCGATATGAATCGTCTAGTATCTCCGTAGCGTAGTGCTTAAGTTGGCTATGCCAGAACAGAACGAATAGTCAGTCAAAACATGACCGTCTGAATGGAAGACCCGTGCACGTAATTAATTACTTTCATTCGTTCCTTTTTTTTTTTTTACTATTGTCGTTACTTTATTATTTTGGTTGGTCACTATTTATATACTTGAAGTCGCATGCCACAAATAGCTACGGAAGGAGCAGCTCATGCAAAAGATTGATTACAAAAAAAAAGAATTAACGAAAACAAACATAGGTCTATATGAAGCACAAACAGGCAGTCTCCAGGAAACTCTCTTGACGCTGCGGAGCATAAAGGGGTATAACGTGAAAAGAGAACAGAAAACGTAAAATCATAGATTTCCCCATGTTGATTTGTGGAGTATAATTACCGTAAGGTAAAAGTATGCACCATGGCAGAAACCTGCGGTCGGGGATGTACTAAGATGTACCGCAGCAACTATTAGGTGGGATGGCCAGTTCTCTTCCTTGCTGTTTTTACTTTCCCTAACTCATGCGCCAGTTAGCCATTTAGAGCTTGGTCGACTGGAGGAGCGGTCGTGTCAGGCGAGAAGTCACGACCAGGACAATTTTTTTGGGCCTGGACGTGATTTCCAACCGGCACGCTATAACCCGGTTTTAGTATGCAAGCTCACTATCCGCTAGGCTACCGCAATCCTATGTAAACAGCCTCTGATACGTCGATATGAATCGTCTAGTATCTCCGTAGCGTAGTGCTTAAGCGTTAGCCTTATTGCTCAAGAAGTTGTGGGTTCGAATCCGTTCGTCACATCTTGTTTATAAAATGGAAAATCTCTTTAGTCGCCTCCTACGACATGCATGGTAAGTAACAGCTTCACTATTCTTTTTTCCCCATTCTGGCCTTAGTAAAACACGCGGTTCGATGAACTTATATCGAGGCTTAGCTAAGGAGGGGGTTTCGAGTCGACGAACGTATGTCTATATCGAAGTTTAGCTAAGGAGAGGTTTTGAGTCGATGAACTTATATCAAGGCTAAGCTAAGGGGGGTTTCGGTGTGTTTTTACTACTGTGTGAGTTACACCCAGACCACAAACTATGTTTTCTTTGTACTATGAGGGGATGATATATGAACCTTTCGAATAAGCATTTCCCTAACCGTTTCTACATCCCTTGCTAAGTTGTCTCGCTGCCAGGCTTCTCTGCAAACAAAAGTAAGCTAACATAAATATCATCACAGATTATTAGCTCATCAATATCACAACCTTTGCCCAAAATCTGACATATGTATCCCCCGTCAACAGCTTGTTAACACGTACAGTTAATTGAAATATCCGGACCCAGCTTAATTAAAAATCACACCGCAGCAGATAGAATTGAAAACTGTAGTCAGAATAGTGCACTATTGAGCGCGAACATAGGCTAAGTTTGGCCATAGTCAGTTGACATTCATGGTTGTAGTGTATAATTAATGGTTGTGTTTAATTAAATAGACCACCAGGAGACTGTCCATAATTACGTCAACAATTTTTGACATCCCCCTTGTCAACAAATGTCAAAAATGTAAGGACCCGTACTCTCTCTACCTCAGCTTGTGCTAAAAAATGTGTACCCTTCAGAAAAATTGCAGAAAAATTACTTAAAACTGCATGATTTGTTCAACACTAATATATTTTTTTTTCAGCTAGAAACAATTTAATTGACGCATTCTGACGTAAACTTATGTCGAGCTACTCCCCCCCCCCCAATAAATAAATAAGCTGCTAAACGTTTTCAGACCCCTTTATAGACCACCTTACTCCCTATTTATTGATGTAATTTATGGACAGTACAAAAAGGGAGAAGTTGTCACAGGGTTTCCATGAGACATTTCAAGGCCAATTTTACTAAAGCAACAAATATAACCATTTCATACAGGCATGTAAATTTCAGTGTTTACATTTATGAAAATATGAAGTGTGTTCTGAGCTGTCCAAACATTACAATTTTTTTTTATTTTAACCCCCCCCCCCCGCTTTTAATACAATTGGCAAGAATTACATTCAGGGACTGTCTTTTAATTAAATCCAACCTCCAACAAATTAATTTTAGCAACAAAAGTACGAAAAGAAGCACTAACATTCGTTTGACATTTTTAGTTAAACGTTTATAATTTAAACTATTTAACTACTAGTGGTCCTATATAAGAATTATTAATGACGCCTTTTGTCAACCCTCTTAATTCCCCCATTAACCTTGTCACGACCCTTCCCTCAATTGTTGACGTTATTTACAGACAGCCGCTCAAGCCAGCAAGTAATGTTGGTAGAATTGTCTCTCTCATAACGTCTGTCAAACATATCCATGAAACTAATTGTTAACTCATTTTCTTATATGCAATTATTATAGTTTAATTTACACTTTACTGAATTAAATCTCGATTTTATTTCCTGCAGTTAAAAAAAAATACAATTTAGGAGTTTAGCAATTTGTTACCACAAATAATTTCAACTTTATGGCTGACAAGCTAGCAGACGAGATTTGATCGGCAGACACAATTCCCATGGGAACAGTCAAAACTCGTTAGCCAAACATGGACAGCGACAGCACAAGACAAACATAAACATGTGACAGCTGAAATGACATGTTTGCGCAGAATCCTAGGAATATCGCTAAGAGACAGAGTGGGGAATGAGGCCATTAGACAACGAACAGGCACCATCCCATTCTTGGAATATATTAAGAGACATCAGATCGAATGGTTTGCACACATCAGCAGACTACCATCAAATAACATATCACAGCAAGCTATGTTACACAGATACAGTGAAGGCAGACCTAGAGGCCGTCCATGAAAACGATGTACCACCGAAATAAAAGAGGCGACAAATTCCACAGTATACTCGGCACACACGAGGGCCATCTCCAAAGAACTCTTCTACCCCTTGACTCTGAAAAGCAACAAAAGATTTAGCGAATAGATAATCAAAAGATTTACACTCCCTTAAAATGTGATGCAAATTTTGGTGTCGGAAAAAAACCTGATACTGGAAATGCGAGGGCAGGGGTAACACAATGCAAATGTAAAAATGAACGGAAATAGGTACAAGTGTACCTTGCTAAATCCTTCCATCTTTGGTCTTTCTCTTCCGCATGACTTGTTTCATAACACGCTCTAATCTCTTTCTCATACCATTGTCCCACCATATGTGCTTTCTTACGTTTGCTTCTTTGTTGTCTTTCGTCCTAATAAAGACATAGTCGAAACGTCGTCTGACGCCATGTCTTGTTGCTAGCATGTCTAGTTTATAAATAGTGGTAATACGTACACCTATTTCCGTTCATTTTTACGTTAATAATATATGTGACGTTATCAAAGACACTATCAAGTGTATTATCTTATTATTGTGAATGTGGACAAGCGCGTGCCAAAAACTGATAAGTCTATAAGGGAAAACAACTGGCCGGTGGGCAGAGGAAACTAACGAATCTCAAAATGTCTCTACAGAGCTTCCCTATCGACGTTATACAACAATACCTTTATAGCGCATCCTTTAATAACAAAATGTCCCTATTTATATCTATCCGTTATTGTTTGTACTGTATATAGCGAATTTTTGTTATTACATACAAATTTCATTGGTCCAGACCACGTTCTTATGAGATTTGATTTGTACTAAGAATCTGTCGCTCAGAATCGTCCAAGGTAGTGCAGCAAGGTTGCTCAGATTATTGAAAAGCATCACATCTTAGAGTTAGAGACAAAAAGCGCTGCCCGAATGGACACAGGTCCAACTCTGACTATACCCTGTTTACATTAAGAATGAAGTGGGTCAGTGCCTCTGATTGGTTTTTGAACGCAGAACGCTTTAATCGAAGATTAAGTGCCCAATAACATTGTTTTTAAATTTCGTGTAAAAATTATTTTTTTAAACGTTTAAATATTCTTTTTAATTGTTTTAAATAATATTGTTTTTACACGTCATCAGCGGTTTAAAATCATCATCTGCTGTCGCGGAGTAATGTGGGGGGGGGGGGAATGTTTTGACCCACTTCATTCTTAAAGTGAACAGAGTATAGTAGGCATCTTTCCAGACGATAGTATTATTATTGTGCTATACGAAATATATACGATCCATGGCGATGGTGAGTGTGACTCACAAGACCAGTCAGAGCCACAAAGAGTTTTCTACAGTATGTACAAGGAATCACAAGACTGCGTGCACCATCATATGATGTAATGTGTCTCCTTAGACGTTCAGTAGACCCCTACATAAGCTAACTGTCATTACTTTCTCCGTTATTTTGATTCCAGTCATGATCTTTCCCTTCCACGCAATACGATTCATGACACCTGCTCCCTGATTCCGTATCAATGTCTGTGCCAATTGACAGGAACTTCTAGCCCGTAACTGCGATCTCACGATGTGATTCCGAGACTTATTAAGGCCAGGGATGGAGTATAACCTACTTCTCCATGCCCGGGCTGAAATATAGAGACCATGCAACTTGACCCCTCTCTCTGCTTGCTTTGTTAACTCCAAAGGAAAAGTAATACAATACATTTGGAACAAGGCAAGCTGTAGCTGTCGGATCAGTAGAACTGTGCTCTATCTGTCTGCCTTTCGGTGCTCCAAATCTAGACCAACCAAGGCTACGGTCTGCCCTGCCACACCATTTGGTTTTAAGTTGTATTTCCTCGTCCTAGGATAAGGCTTGTATCATCTCACATGTGCTTTTCCCCCGGAAACCGTGGCACATTGTGAGTTGTCAGGAAAGATATTCGCCAACCGGCTTACGGCATTAACAGAAACATGTTGTACCGACTACTGTCATGGGGTAACTCAATCATATAACTATGACTATATTTGTCCCAAATGAGGTAATGGATTTTTATCTGAATTAGACTCTAGTCATCTCGTCACACACAAGAATGATGCATGAACATATCTACAACTGTTTGATCATCCACCAGCAATGGATATGTGGATCGTATGTGGATCGTAGATACAACTTCGCTAAGGGGAGTGATTTACTTTAAAAAAGGATGTCCCAATTTTATGTTTTTTTTTAAATTATCTAATATATCTACAATAGTAGATATCCCAGGAATATCAGTGGGAGGACATAACATAAATAATTTGAGATATGCGGATGACCCTGTTCTGATTGAAAAAACAGGAAGACCTTCAAGATTAAATTAATGTAGTAGTCACGGAAAGTAAAGAGAAAGGACTCTTCCTAAATATCAAGAAAACAGAAGTAATGGTTATTTCAAAGAAACAAAATAACACCTTGCAAGATCAAAGTGAATGATATTGTATTAAAACAGGTCCACCAATTCAAATATTTAGGTAAAATGATTACAGCAGATGGAAGAAGTTCAACAGAAATAAGATGCAGAATAGGACAGGCAAAAACAGCATTCAGAAAAATGAAAAATATACTGTGTAATATGACCTTGTCATTAGAGGTGAGAGAGTTCTGCAGTGCTACACAACCCCTTTACTAACATATGGGTGCAAGTCTTGGACAATAAACAAACTGGAAAGTGGGAAATTAGAGGCAACAGAGATGTGGTTCTACAGAAGAATGCTGAGAATACCATGGACTGCCAGAAAAATTAATTTAGAGGTGTTGAAAGAGTCAAATGCGAAACTGACCTTAATCAACAATATAAGAAAACGGCAATCTTCTTTTTTTGGCCACTTCATGAGACAGGCAGGTTTAGAGAACATAGTCACAACAGGCAAAATTGAAGGCAACAGAGACAGAGGGCGACAACGTGAGAAAATATTAGACAGTTTGACAACCTGACACGGCAAGGAAACAACGAATTTGATACATAATACTGTGGACAGAGAGCTGTGGAGAGCCATGACCGCCTACACCAGCCGTCATGGCACCCGATGATGATGAATATATTTGGGGGGGGGGGGGGGGGTTTGTTTAAATACTTGTTTTGGTGTGTTAAGTGTCATGTGCTACTCAAAGAGGAAAGTGGTTTGTTTGAAACTGCCATATTTATGGTGGATATGGTAGATTGAAACAGACACAACAACACACACATTGTACAGGTTTGCACATTTCCTAAAATAACACGAACACTGAGCTACAAATACCTCTAGACCTTGATGGTGTACAGTGACAAATATAAATAGTACATAAACAGAAACATGACAGCTGCAGGTATAACACGGGTAAATTAATAATAGTGAATAATCCATGGAAAGATTTTGTATTAGAACCTGTTTGTGAGAAGTTGCCAGTTCTGCTCAATACTAGCACTTGCAATTCAGGCATGAATTATCCTATCTTATATATCGTCTTATCTCTGCTCTTGCTGTTATGCGTCAAAGGGTTGAATAACGATCGATTGTTTTGGCTATTAGTATTATTGTTACGTCTCGGAATGTTGGTAACTTCTTCAATCCACCTTCTTCTTGTTCTTCCTCTCCATCTTGCCGTTTCAATTTTCATGTTGTTTCCTCTTGCCGTTTCCATTTTCATGTTGTATCCTCTTGCCGTTTCCATTTTCATGTTGTATCCTCTTGCGGTTTCCATTTTCATGTTATATGCACGTGCTCTTGCTGCTAGTCAATGTTGGTTTATTCTGATTAAGTGGCCGAACCATTTCAGTCTGCTTCTCAATATAATTGACCATAGACGTTGTACCAACAGTTCTTGTAATCTTGTAATCTCTTCATTCCTAACATGACTCCAGTTCTGTTTGCTGTTCTTCTTAGACAACTAATTTCACACATAGTAACCTTTCTCTCTTGCAATGGCGTCACTAGATCAGTACGGGCCACACAGGGTGACACCAATGCAAAATATTATTGTCTATGATTGTATATCACTCTATGAAATTACTCCTATGTATTGTTTCTGCCCAGCGACATGAATTTATTATTGAAACATAAAAATATATCTGTTCTGTTAGTTATAAACACAAAAACGTGTTATAGTTTTGGGTGTATAATTTCTCCAGAAGATAATATTAGCCTAATAAAAGAAATGAACAAACCTAATCATTATGTTTATTCGTTTCTTTGTACTAACTGGTGATACGTTGCACCGAAATAACTGTCAAAGTTAAAATATTCATATACTAGTTCATGAAAAACTAACTTTATAAATGAATATAATAAGTGCAGTTTCGCACAGTGAGCTATAATTGTTGACGTCTAACCTACAATATTGTGTGTATTGCTTTGCTTGTGTAAAATAAATTTGATTATTATCTACAGGAGCGTAATGGTGCCAGGGCGGCGCCCCGGTACCGTTTGAAGGTACCCCAGTACCTATTCCTAGCGACCTTTTTTTAAAGACAAATTGAATTTGACTACCCCGGTAATTTTTTTAATTTATTTTGTGGAGACCTCTTTTTTTTTTTTTTAAAGATGATGAAGCTCCCTGCCACTTTTTTAGGACTACATCCTGATTATCTAAATATGCCTATAATTGTATCTGACCTCAGTGGCGTAGCGTGGGTCAATGGCGCCCGGGGCGGAATCATAACTTCCCGCCCTTGTGACATTAAAAAAATATGTTAGTGATTGTGAAAGACTAGACAAAAATAAATTTGTCGCCCTCCAGATGATGCCGCCCGGGGCGGTCCGCACCTCCGCCCCCCCCTCGCTACGCCACTGTCTGACCTCTGTCATTGTCCACAAATAATACTTTCCAGTGTTTCATATTTTGATTCTCAGACATTATATTCGACTTATACAAAAAATAAATCAATAAATAAAACCCTAACCCTTCAGGGTCGTAGGGGTACCACATTGGATGCTTCAGCACACTGAGTCCTCCAGCGAATTCTATCCTCAGTGATGCGGATGAGTGTGGAAATATCTTGCCCTGTCCATTCTTTGATGTTGTCTGTCCATGCCTTTATTTTCTCTCCTCTGCTTCTTCCTCCTTCGACAGTTCCATGCAGTATTGTCTTTGACAAGGAATCATGTCTACATACATGTACAAACTATGCTAGTTTTCGTCGTTTCACTATTTACAGCAATGGTTCTTGAACAACTGCATACATCTCTACTTTGTTTCTTACGTACACATTGGTCTTATGTTCCATATAGGAAATTCGTAGAATTCGTCTATAGCATTTGTACAACAAATACATGCATGCGTATAAATGTCACGCCTAATTAACTTGTTAATTTGAAGGTTTTGAGTTTCGTTAGTCATATTATAATTCGGGACGTGAGATCCGATAAATTCGAATTTTTCAACTAATTTTATGAAAATAATTCAAAGACGAAAAATCACAAAAGATATCCCGTTTAAGATCGTATATTAGTAAGCACGTTTGCTGTTAGTAATTCATCATAAAGTGCCGTCTCTGTAACGAAGATTGTCTGCAAACTACCTCCGGCATCCATTATCTTTTGTTTTGGTGGTGCACTCTGCTAGACTAACCTGTCCATCTTCTGATGTTACTCTCTCACTTGTCATTTGTATGTATTACCTATTACTCGCTTCCCTACGACTTTATCCTCAAGTAAGGTCTTCAATAACGTGTCATGTCTTTTAATGTGTCCAAAATATTTTATTTGCCTGATCTTTATTTCCCTTAATAATTATTTCTTCATATTAAATGTTGTTAGAACCTCTTTGTTTGTTTTCTTCTCTTTCCATGATGTTCTCCCTATTCTTCTATATACTCACATCTCAAAGGCATCAATTCTGTCTTGGTTGGTTGGTTTGCTGCTGATCCAGCGGTCCATGGGCTCATGCCCTTTGACCTAATGCCACTATGTGATTTATGCACGTGTGAACTGTTGTTTTGTTGCATATAAGGTATTCCATTTATATGGCCTTGGAGGGAGAAGCATTTTCCTAATGTCATCCAGTGATGGACATTCAAAAAAGGTGGTGGTCAACAATTTCATAGGGATGTGTACACAGCCGGTACCCTGGAGTGTGTTGTGATTGTATTCTGTTCAGATGATTGTTAAGCTGTACATGTTGCGTAAGAAGTTGGAAGGTGATACTCTGGTCTTTCCTTCGCAGGAGGTTGATGTAGGATTTCAGCTGGTCATATATTTCCCTCCCAGTGTTTCCCACGGCCCATCTATTCATCCAATTTTCTTAGTTCACATATTTCGACATCATTTTAACTGTATGCATGGTTATTTGTGTATATGGTTGTTCTTGTTATGCTCCCTGCTTTGCTAGTCGGTCTGTATTGTCATTGCCAGGTGTGTTTGAGTAGCCAGGAATCCACTGCATAACAATGCTGACTTCATAAGATGTAAAGCAGCTGGTTGGCATGGTGATATATTTCAACTAGCTTAGGCTTACAATGTCCATCACAATCTAGTGCTTAAAAAGAGTCTGTAAAAATCACCATGTTTTGGACTTTTGGCGGAAAGGCATCAAATATGATCTTCAAGTGGTACAAGACAACTTCTAGCGCTGTTATTTCGGCTACATAGTTAGAGCATATGTCTCCACAGACATCAAACAATTCATCAGATGTTTTGTCTGGATATTCTATATAGACACCATAACCTGCTTTGATAAGGGTTTGAAAGCAGATCCATCAGTATAGACGTGAATCCTTTGTTCTGGGTAGGTGTCTATTGTTTTCTGTGTATTGCTTTCATAAGACTTACTGGGTCGGAACTTTTCGTTGCATTATATCTTAACTGTGTCTTGATTTCCGGCAATTTAAAACCTGCGTGTGGTGGTAAAATTTTTTCTATTCTTTGCAGTTCGTGTCTCTTGTCTGGGAGGTAATAGCTGTATTTTATCTCATTGACATGGCTGAGGGCTGACTTTTTTGTTTTATTCTGTTATTTGGTTGCCAGTTTTCTACAAGTTGTTCATTTGGGTGGTCTTTGTTAATTCTTTTGCTTCTTTCATAAGCTTCTATTGCAGTCTTATCTCTCCGCATCTCAAGGGGTTCTACATTTGTATGTATTTCACATGCAGCCGTTGGTGTAGATCTCATTGCTCCACTAATAAGACGTAGGTCATTATTCTAGAGATTCTACACTTGTCTTGGAACATGTTGTCAGGAGTGCAATGTTGTATTCTAAAACAGAACACATGTAACCAAGATATTCCTTTGAGGGTCTGGTCCCCAGATGTGCCAGTGAGTCTTTTCAGTAGCTGTAACCGTTTAAGTGTTTGTTGTTTTACATTTTCTACATGCTTCTTAATGGTAAGCTGCCGATTAAGCGTAATTCCAAGATATGTGGGATGTTCTTCTCTTGGCAATTTCTGTGTATCCAACCATAGACTGATATTTTCTTTAGCTTCTTTATGACCTTGGTACAGATGGTATAGACAGTTTTCTCAGTTTATTTTCAACTTTCATGTTTGACAGTACTCGTGTAGTCTTCTTAAATCTCCATTTAGTCTTGTAGCTGCACTTTCAACATTCTCATGTCTCTACTATGTTGTTAGGTCTTCAGCATAGAGGGCTTTTTAAGCTTTAATATGTTTGGCAAGGTCATTAATGTAAATGAGAAAGAGGGTGGAACTTAATGCAGAAACATGTGGTATGCCTTCATCTAGAACTTCTTTAGATGAGATTGCATCCTTTATCTTTGTCTGGATTGTTCTGTCAATGAGGAAGTATTTTATCCAGTTTAGCTTTCTGCTAATTCCCACCTAAATCATCTTCATCAAGAGACCGTTTATCCATACTCGATCAACAGTTAAAGAAGATGGCTACAGTGTTTATTTTCCTGGAATTCATCAAGGATTTTCTGTGGAAGCCTAAATAGTTGGTCTTCTGTGCAACTGCCTTTTATGAAGCCAGCCTGTTCATGGCAGAGGATGTTTGAGCTTTCGAGGAACCAGTAAATTCATACGTTAACATTTCATGAGCATTTCTCTAGTGTTTAGGCAGTTTTCCATTTCTCCAATTCATATTTATTAGTTTAAGGAGTAATTATTTCCCTGATGTGCCCATATGTGTTAATATTTCATTATAAATTTTATCCGGTCCAGGAGACTTTCTTGTCTTTAGTTTCTTCAGCCACTGTTGGAGTTTCTGCATATTGAAGTCATCTTCAAATATGGATGAGCTAGTAATTTGGACTTTTCTTGCTGATTCAGTTGGTACAGACGCTTCTTGTCAGCCTCTGACAGCTTCCCTACTCTGTTCACACTGGCAAAAAAACTGGTTAAAGTGTTCTGCTTTTATCTGATCTGTGGTGATTGTTCCGTTTCTGTCTGTCACAGGTTTATCGTTTATTATTCTTTTCCCAGACAAATTGTTGATCAGCACTCAAGCCTTTCTACCATTTTTTCCTTAGATCTAAATTAGCGCATGTTTTTGCCCATTTATCATGTTTGGCCTTCGTCACTATTAGTTTTACCTTAGCACATATTTTATTGTAAACGACTTTTGTTTCTTGTGAAGGTGCGATCTCTAGATAGAGCTTCTCTTGCTTTTTTCCTCTCAAGAATTCCAGCTTGCATTTCTTTAATGTAGAATGATTTCTTCCATTGTTTGTAAAAATGTTTATTAGATATATCAATTCCTGCACTTGTTTCAGTAATTGATTTTTTATCTCTATGTTAATTGTATTGGGCTCTCTGGATTTAGACTTTATTTATCTTCTTTTCTGTATTGATTTCGTTTAGTAAATTTAGTAGGTTTATGTGATCTTGCAGCTCTTCACTAGTACTTTGCAGTAGTCACTGATCGTCAGCAAAGTTCAGTAAAGTTATTTAACTGCACTTTCACTATATTTGTATATGGCTCTTACACAGTTTAATAATGGTCCTTTTACTCTATAATAATACTTTTCAAGAATACTCCAGAACTGTTCTCTATTTATTCGGTCGAAAGCTTTCTTTTGATCTATAAAAGCAATATTCATTTGGTGTTTGTAAACACCAAATATTTATATAAATACTTATAAACACTAAAGGAATTATCATAAATTATATGGTAGACCATGGACATATCCACATGGAATAGGAGATCTGTAAGGGAAGGTGAATACACATTTTGAGAGCTGTCTGGGCCTGAGATTTTACTGTCCATGAAACTGAAAATTGTTCGCTGGATGGGGGACCAGTTTACTGTCCCTAAAACACTGGACAACACATAGCGAGTTTCATTAAAGCATATTTGGTAGCATATCCTATTCAGGACGTAGCCATCATTTTTTGGCTGTAGTGATTTTCCAGGCAATATAAATATGTTTAGTAGTTTACCATTACTTTCTGAATGGTCCGGATGCACAATTGCCTGTGGGGGGATTCAAACCATGTACCTTGGCCGTCACAGACTCAGATTAAACCATTGGAGATAACTAATTAATGAAAAATAACAATCATCAAAAGATTATGTTTAAATATCTGTTCTACAGTATGGGAACTGGAAGCTTTCTTTATCACTCATACATTTATACATTCAACCCCTTCCATACTGTACTATCTGTAGATAATTCACACACACATAAGAAAATGAATCCATTCATATCACATGGATACACACACATAAGCACATGAATACATTCATATCACATGGATACACACACATAAGCACATGAATACATTCATATTAAGGTACATGGATAAACACACAGCAGATAAACACATTCATATCTCTATGGATACACACACAGACAAGCACATGAACCCATTCATATCCACATGTTATGTTATGTTTCATTCCTCCAGGGCCATAGGTGGCATATAGGGCAGAAACCATAGCTTTCCATTTCTGTCTTTGTGTTGCCAAGTTCTTGGATGTTGTTTAGGTTCATTGACATGTCTTCTCTATTAATGATTCTTCGTAGAGTTTCTCTAGTTCTCCCTCTTCTTCTTACTCCAGGTGGCACCCAATTTAGTGACAGATGGGGAATTCTTAGGCTGTTATGACTTAATAGTAACTACGGCTTTGGTTCATAAACAGTGGTAGGTTTTTTTTTGGCAGTAGTTTACACAACTGAACAACCGAGTAATCCAAAAACTAAATAAAACATATGGATATACACATATCCACATGGATACACACATAAGCACACAAACTCATCCATGAAAATAGAAATACTTACAGAATATGCAGATGGCAAGGAAACGCTCAGCCAGGGCTGGCACTCCACAATCTGGGAACAGTGGCTGTAGGATGTACAATGAGGCTATAAGGCTGAGAGCAGCAATGCCCACAGGACAGATCAGCAAAAAGTTAATCCACAAGCAAACAAAAGCAGGATAATCTCCAAAAGCCCGTTGAATATAAATATATTCCCCACCAGACTGAGGCATGGATGCCCCAAGTTCAGCGTAGCACAAAGCACAGAGAGTGTTGTACAATCCACATACTGCCCACATAAACATGGCAAAACCCACAGACTTTGTGTGCATTAGGATGCCAACAGGAGACACAAAAATCCCTGAACCAATGATGATGCCAACAATGATAGCTACACCTTGGAAGAGGGTGATCTGCTTCTTTAGCGCAATGCTGTCTGCCATCTTCAAACTCAAAACAGCTTTACAACAAATAAAATAAGCAACTCTTCTTATGCCTCGCTCATACAATAGTTCTGCAAATAAAAGACTATATTCAGACTTCTATTGTCCTTAGTCGAGGAATTGTTAAAGCAGTCTCCAAGTAGATAAAATTCAGAAACAGGATATTGCCAATTACTATATTCACTTGATACTAGTAATAGAATGTTCTATCTTGATATGCCATGGAATGTTCTATCTGAAAAAAATATAATTGAGTATTATATTTTGAAAGACAAGTCATGCAATACTGTGAGTATATGAAATTGATACAAAAGACATGTGATACTGTGAGTATATGAAATGTTATATCTTTATATAAGTCATGAAATGTTATATCTTTATACAATACATGGAATGTTCCATATTTATACAAGTTATAGAATGTTCTATCTTTGTACAATTCATGAAACGTTTTATCTGAATTCACTATATATGTCATGGAACAATTTAATAATATAATTATTTGTATTATGACATTGCCACTCAACTACTGCTGAATTGTTAAGTGTAACTAATACATCCAATCACATTGCCAGTACAATGTGGACAATCGATTTTCAAACCACACAAAAGTTCAACTGAGTTGTGTTTGTGAGACAGGCTCAATAACAAATTTATAACCCACCCAAGCTATGAAATAATATAGGTGTGTCATAGAATTGTCTTTATTTCTTCAGCTCTTGGAATCCTACTTTTCTATTCAAGACAACCAAATGATCTATCTTTATTCCTAGTCATGTTATATTTTAATAGCACATATCCTACTTGTTTAAACAGCAGTATAATTCATTATACAGAACAATTTTACAAATCTACTTACAATGTAGATACAATTAGAATATATTTGATTTTAAGTAGCATCAAGATTACAGCTGGACCTAATTCTCAATGTAAAAACTGCTCTTTTGTAAAAAAAAATAATAACATAACAAACATGACATATTCATTGTCTGATGTTACTATGACTAAAAGAGGACAAATGAATAGCAGCTTTGTAACCTAGCCTACCATGCATATAATTTAAACATGTAAATCCTATCATCAATAGGCAGACTTGGTTGTGGAACACATCATGCTTCCTCTGGATGCAGCTTTCCAACCTCTGGGCCTATCTGCCACATAGCTCTCACATGTAGTTTGAATAAGTGTATCAAAATTTATAAAATTAAGACATCTCAATGGACTACGCAGATGATACCAATAGGGAAGGGGGGGGCGGCACAACGGGTATAAATACAGCATAGTGGCATGAACTGTATAGACCATGATGAGGCACTCAGAAAGCCTTGATAATCCACAGCATTCTGAATTATTTCCAGTCATATTGACTTTGTCTTGCCGCTGGTATCACATAGGCCAGTATGAGCGACTGTGGTTGACGAATAGAGCACCTTTTCCTGACTTTAATCCAAATAAGGTGCAAGCTATAGTTCAGTCATTTCTACAGTACCATGACCCAGTTATCAACTTGTCCCTGACCAGTTGACAGATTAACTTATTTCAGTAGTACTCTATACAGAGCTGATGGCATTGATACTGAAGTCAACAGCATAATGACAATGTCTGGGAACGGAAGGGCATCAACACACTGCAACATTATAAGTATCGTGCCAACATGCTCACCATCTTGCTGTATGTCTATGAGACCTGGACAGAGCATAGTAGACATGTAGAGTATCGAATCCCAGTGTATCGAAAAAGTTCATCCCACTGGCTACCCTGGAAACAGAAAGACAGCTGCTCTTGCTGTCTTTCTGGTTAACACTTTTAGGCTCATATGGAGGCTGTAGATGGAATGAGAATTGCCTGCAAAGAGACAAGCAATATCTCAGAGACATCTATGCCAACACACCCAGCAGTACTGTTGGCACACAGTAACTTAAGACATCTGTACATTCTGTCTCAGTCAGCCAAAAACAGAAACATTGGAGGGGCAGTCAATGTCTTGATATGGATAGATCCCACTAAGATATGGTGATCCTATAAGTACACACTGAATCTGGAAAAGGCAATACACACTAGAAGGCAGCGTTGTTTACGTAAATTGATATAGTGGCAACGAAGCTACAATTGTCCAGCACAAGACTGACTGGCGGAAGTGCTGTTCATGCTCGAGAACACACAGATGTCCACATGTCCCGCTAAAAATTGACCCCATTCAAAGTAGGAGTCATGACTCAGGAATTGGATAAACCAACTTGAACATGCACTCCCATGGAATAAATCTTTGAATACAGCTTCCCATTGTACACATGATAAGCATTGAACAAATGTCGGGGAGCACATTGTTCAAAATTCTGACCAAAAGCAGTGTTCAAGTGTTGAGACTGTGACTCTGGGCAGTAGAGGGAGGAGCAAGTTCTTGTCATTGGGGACACTGCAAATCTAGCCAAACTTGACTGTCGCTGTTGCCCAACATGGCACATATAGAGAGAATTCGGTTCAGTATCCAAAGGCCCACTGCGAAGCTTCTCGTCCATGATAGGTATAATCTACTCACTGTTTTGGGTGATATGCATAATGGCGAAGAGTAAAAAGTCACAGGCCATACCTGGTGATGGATTATAAGGTCATCACAAGCAGACAAGGCGAATGCATAAGAAATGCACAGGTCTAATCTCAGACCCCCGACATTTGGCAAAGCAGCACTTCGTCTAGGAAGGTGTATCAACCCTGTCTAATTCAACTGTGGCTGTTGCCCAACACGGCTCATACGAAGAAACTAGGTCTGGGACCTAGAGACATGAAGGGCGGTAATGGAATGGTCATCCTACACGAGGCATAGATCACTGGCTGTGGAGGGCATCTCATTGGAGTAAGACACACAATGGGTAACCCAAGCAAATGATCAACTCGTCTTGGGACATGTATCCTCTCTGAGTAGAAGGTTCATTCAATAGGCATTGCCTGAAAGTTGAAGCCTCCTGACTATGAAAGAAAGCTCACAGAAACCTCCCCACTGCACATAGGAAGTAAGAGTTAATCGCTCTCAATTCCTGGCATTTGCACAAAAAAAGATGAGAAAATTACTTGCTAATGGACAGGAGAAAGGATTCAAGGACTCTCTCAAAGTATCTCTAAAGAGCTTCAGCATCGACATCACAATCTGTCACTCATAATAATTCAATGTGGCTTGCCAACAACAGCAAAGGTGATCGTATTTATGAGAAACATCAAATCTCAGAGAAAACATGCTGCCCAAAAGGACAGAACAACAAACACTATTGTCTATCCCCAGGTGGTGTTGTCACAGCTTCCACACTTGCCGTTGGTGTGTGAAGTATAGGGGGTTTGTGAAGGAAATGTAGTCTCTGTTCCAGAGCCAGGTGTGTTCCTCTGGTTGAGGTGTAGTCATGTTTATTCAGGATGATCTTGATGTTGTCTATCCATCTTTTCCTAGGTCTGCCCTTGGCTCTGTATCCTGATTCCATTTTGCTATACGCTCTTATGGGAAGTTGATTGTTCATCCTCATATGCCCAAACCATTTTTTTATCTGTTGTTTCTCTATATATTCGATGCATGTTAAGTTATACCTATTATCTTTCTGATGTTCTCACTGTGCATTTTGTCAAGTCTTGTGATTCCAATAGCCTTCCTTGGGCATTTTATTTCGCAAGTTTCGATAGTAGAGTCAGTTGCCAAGTCTGGCATTGGCAGCAGTATATTTATAATGTGATGATGCTCTTAATTTTAATCATGTGGTTCTTTACTTCTATGCTGATTTTTGGGTGCAATAGCAACGGTGACAGCTTACAGCATTTGCATTTTTACATCTTGTTTCTATATATCTATCAAGTCGTCCGTCTTTTGTGAAGATACTTCCTAGGTACTTGAAGTCTTTGACTTGTTTAATAACAAAATCCTAACTACCAATATTTGAACATAGGCCTCAATTTAAATATATTTTAATATTGAAATATCCCTAATAATTATGATAAATGATATATTATCTAATTGTACCACGTTAAAAATAACGGTGAATCACTGCAGACAAACACATAGATAACAACATGCTATTGACCTCAGATTACACTTAATTTCGTCTGGCTCAGAAGTGTATCCCCTATTAAACCTCGTGGTTGTGTGACAGATAAGATTGTTGTAGGCGCTAGACGGAAGCGCGATAGCAACAACAACAATAATAATGTCTGAGGGGGTTGTCATTGTTTCAATTACAGTACTGCAATTTTACAGTTTTCCTACATAGAAACAACGAGTTTTCTTAAACTACATTATATAACGGTATTAGTCTCTGACTTTAGGTAATGCTATAATATTAGTGATATTAAACAAGAATAAGGAACATGATCAATATATGCTAGTGAATAGTTATCAATTTCAGATCAGGAAATCCCTTCAATAACCTATTTTAGCTTGGGCGGCGTATATTTATACCATCCAATCATGTGCTTTAATTAATATAAATATATTTTTTACAACATTTCACTAGTGGCCGCGTCTCTGATATCCAATCAAAACAGTGATGATGAAACTGCATGCAAAGCTTTATGTTTATGCAGTGTATTGAGGGCGAGTTTCGTCATACTTATGGAGCTGTCCATAAATTATATCTATCTATGTGTACAGAACCTTGTCCTCATTGCCATTCTGTGAGAAAATTGGTTCTGTGTAAACTGCCCAGCTTCTGCCAGTGTCATATGCTCATAAGTTCTTTAAGGGCATGTGCCCATTGTAGTCTTGGTTCGCCTCTTGTTCTCTAACCCAGAACTTTGCCATTTATGATCCATATTTTAAAATTTTGAAATTGTGTTTCATTTTATGTCCGAAATATGTTAATTAATTTGAGTTTTAAAAAAATAATTTGAGAAGCAATTCTTCTATGTTCAGATCTTAGCGGGTTCGTCTTTCTATCCACGATATTCTTAGGACTTTTCTAATACATTTCATTTCGGATGCCGATATTTTATTTTCCACCGCAGATGTCATTGTCCACGTCTCACAACCAAATGTTGCCACTGGAAAGATGTGGTTATAACTGTGTTTTTTCCGTTTTACCCTTGAAATATATTTTCATCATCATCATCAGGTGCCATGCCGGGTGGCGTAGGCGGTCATGGCTCTCCACAGCTCTCTGTCCACAGTATTATGTATCAAAGTCGTTGTTGTTTCTTTGCCGTGCCAGGTTGTCAAACTGTCTAATATTTTCTCACGTTGTCGCCCTCTGTCTCTGGTGCCTTCAATCTTGCCTGTTGTGATAATGTTATCTAAACCTGCCTGTCTCATGAAGTGGCCAAAAAAAGAAGATTGCCTTTTTCTTATAATCTTGATTAAGGTCCGTTTCGCATTTAACTCTTTTAACACTTCTAAATTAGTTTTTCTGGCAGTCCATGGTATTCTCAGCATTCTTCTGTAGAACCACATCTCAGTTGCCTCCAATCTCCCACTTTCCAGTTTGTTTATTGTTCAAGACTCGCACCCAGATGTTAGTATAGGGGTTATATAGCACTGCAGAACTCTCTTTCTCACCTCTAATGACAAGGTCATATTACACAGTATATTTTTCATTTTTCTGAATGTTTATTGATGTTCATTTTCATATATGATGTTTTTATAGGGCCATTGCTCATCTCGTTCTGATTTCTGCATAGAACTCTCATGTGGTGTTGATGGTTGATCAGAGCCTATTCAAAGTGGCTGTCATTTTCTAGTTGTTCTTTGTCAATGACTATTGTAGGTGTGTTTGCATCTCTGATGGTATATGTATTATTTTTGTCTTTTTAAACATTTTTTTTGCATTGTGGAAAAGATTTATGCCTCGCTATGATGTTTGTCTCTTAGATCACTATTTGTGACAAAGTCGCTCCATTTTATGTTATCAGTTTGCGAAGACATTTGTTTTCGAAGCTGTTTAGTTTGTTGTCTGTTGCTTGAGTTGATTTCCAGCTTCCACTACCATACGTTAACACTGAGACAATACATGAGTTAGATAGCTTTAGTTTGGTGTTTGTCCCTAGATCTTTTGATTTCCAGATATTAGTTTATTTAGCAAATGTGCTAGCTGCCACTGCTATACGTGTGTTTATTTCTTTCATTGAGTCTCCGTCAACAAACATTCACACTGATATTTTGGTCATATTTTACTATTGCAGATCTTAACACAGTTAGCCTTGGACACTGGGTTCTCTCTTATTTGTATGAATTCAGCAAATAATTTGTTGTACCCTGGTGACTTGACAGTTTTTAATTGTCCAACGTACTTCTTCCATGATGGGTTCTGGTTCAAGTGCTGTGTTTCTAGTTGTGTTTGAAGCTCTATATATGTTTGGATCTTCGTAAATTTCCCTACAGTATTCCACCCACCTGTTCAGAATGTCTTTATTTTCAGTTAGTGTGTAAGCTGATTTGTCTTCAATTGCTCAAGTGGGTGGTTGAAATTTTGTTGTCAGTGTTTTTGTTTGTTTAAACATTATTCTGGTTTTCCCCCATTCGTGTAGTTCAATTTAATTAAATTTGTTGCTGATGTAGTATTTCTTGTCCTGTCTAATTTTTATTCTCATTTCTATGTTTCTTGTATTCTTCTCTTTGCTTGTCATCGTTTAGTATTTTATTTTTTGTTCCTGTTATTAATTAATTGTAATGTTTCAACAGTGATGTAATCTCTTCCTATTGTCACTCTTCAGAGTATGTGAGCCTGTGTAGATAATAGTGTTGAGTCTCTAGTGTTATTTGTGAGTTGTTGTTCATCTGAAGTCATCTCCTCTTGCAAGACCATCAATTTGTTAAATTTATTCTGCACCTTCATGCTGTTGGTACTGCTCTAGTCGTTTCTGATGGGTCTGGCACTTTTTGTTGACCTCTTGAGTCTGACCTTTATGTCTGCTACTAAGAGCTCGTGGTCAGAATTACAATCTGCTCCAGGATATCTCTTACAGGACAGTAGACTGGATCTCCATCTGTGGTGTAGAGTTATATGAAGTCTATTTGATTTCATGTCTTGCAATCTGGTGATGTCCAGGTATGAAGATGTCTTGTTGTTTGAACAGGGAGTGGGCAATTACTAAATCATTTTCTAGACAGATCGCTAGCAGTCAGTCTTTCTCCTCTTTTATTCTGCTGCCCTAATCCAAATGGCTCTTTGACTGCATTCTTCAGGTCGTATTTCCCTACCAACTTTCACATTCAGGTGACCCTATTATTAGTTTGATGTCCATAAATAACATCAAAAACTGGGAGGGGGGGGGAAGGGAAGCTGTTTCAGAAAAAGTTTGACATTTGTTGACAAGGGAAGGGTGTAGGGTGTTTGACAAAGGTTGACATTAGCAAAATTGTTTTTATATGGCCTATAAATAAAATTATAGCACAGGCCAAATCAGCATTTCCAAAAATGAGAAACATTCTATGGAATGGAGTAACATCAATACACACACAAGTTTTGAGTGCTAGGATGTTATATTTAGCCAATCTTTATGGTAGCGAAGCTTGGACAGTAAACAAAAGTGTCAAAGATAAACTAGAGGCAACTGAGGTGTGGTTTATAAGAAGAATGATGGCAATTCCATGGACTGAACTTATTAACAACACATCTGACGAGTTGTGGAGAAGCATGATCGCATACGCCACTCGTCATGGCATTAAATTCAAAACATTTTCTGAAAAATCTGATACAAATCCTGTAATTTTTTCGTAATTCTTCTAAATAAAATGTAGAAGCGGGAATGCTTACATTTTTAGATATTGTTGACGTAATTTGTGAACAACTATAATCTAGACACCACTTTGTGATAATTGCATTGGCAACTCCTCCAATGTTCGGGCCGGACTGTTTTTCATCACTGCATGTTTTTCTTTGCAGTCTATTCTGAATCTGTCTGCTGCCTCCACACTCACGGACAAAGCCTAAAACTGTTGGCCCTGAATACAGCAAGAGCAACTGTATTTCTGTTTCCAGGGTGCACCATGAAGAGGTAATTTTAGGATCTTGGTTATCTGCTAACCCTGGATTCAGCAAGAGCAATGAGGTACCCTTTGCGCAACACATTGTGTATAATCACATTTTTCTAGACCATGTGAATGTCATTTGTGTTGTTCTTGCTCGTCATTTTCTATGTATATGTAATCTTGATAAAGGGATTTTGGTCGAAACGTTGATTTATGTGTATTTCTAGTGATTAACAAAACTTCGTTACTCTGTTATCTCTTTTATTATGTCTGGTAGTTCATCCCTGTATTCTTTATTTAGATTTTGCATCAATGAATGAAACTACTTTTCTTCAGCCTTCCACTGGCTAGATCACCAAATCTGGTCTGTGTTGGATGGGCTTCTTCTTCTTTCGTTCACTTTAAACATGTCTATATCGGATATATACATGTTCCCATTGTGTTTTGTACATGGCATCCTGATTAATGGTGCGCCTTTTGGCTGGTTGCCTCCATCTTCAGCACCCTGCTTACTTGGGCAGGACTGTGGTTCTGCTCAAGTGGGACTGTCCGACCAGTCTTAGTTTCCAGACCCTGATGGCTAAACTACGCCCCATCACCACTTAAAGGTGCTGGCCTTGATGGGGTTTGGATGTGCTAGCATGCTCTTGTACTTTTCTGCATTGCTCATGGTGATCTTAGTGTCCCTCCTATAGTAAAGTAGTGATGCCTGTATTTTTTTTCCAATTGATTTATGGGAGATGTCTTCATGGCACCTGTGATAAGGAAAGTGTTTGATTTGTACCTTGTCCAGAGCTTGTAAAGGCAAGATTATTACTAGCTTATAATTACCAACCTAGTGCTATCAATTTCATCTAATTGTGTGCAGAGTGTATACGATAATTTGGGGTGCATTTTGTAATATTATTTGGCAGTCAATAATAATAAAAGAGCAGACACATTTTGCTTCGAAAAAACAATCAATCAAGTGCCATGCATAGGGCGTAGGTGATCATGCTTCTCCACAACTCTTTGTCTCTTGTGTTGTTAATAAGTTCAGTTTGTGATTTATCTTTGGTCACAGTAACCCATCCATAAATTTTTTTCGCTGTCTTCATCTGTCATTTCTTCCCTTGATCTTTCCGCTGGTTACTAAATGTTGAAGTTTTATTTTTCTCGTTGAAGTTTTATTTTTCTCATCACATGCCTTAAAAATTTAGATTTTTTGTTTTTAACTTTTGCTATAATTTGTCATTTTACTCCAGCATCTCTGAGAAATTCTAGATTAGTTTTCTTGACTTAGAATTTTCATCATTCTTCTTAAAAACCACATCTCAGTTGCCTCCAACTTATCTTGGGCACTTTTGTTTGTTGTCCATCTTTGTTTCCAAATCATAGGAGCTAATATAATAATGTACAAATAATGGAATAATTAATTATGGACAAGAATGCCATATTAAGATCACTACATGAACACATTTAAATTATTTGGGAAAATATAAATATGGAATAACTCTTGGTTGCTTGAGGGAGCGGTGAAGGGGTATGTGTAACCAACAAGCTATGGGAACAATTAACATGCACACTCTTTGCATACTGGGAGAGACTGATAAATTACAGATTTTCCCAGAGTGAGTTAACAAATATTTATAAAACTAAAAAAAGATACAAGACAGCAATAATTGAATGAAAAATAACAAACAATAAACAAATAAATGTTTGAATCAACACGCTATAATATGAACAATTTCCGTAAAACAACAGTAAAAAATCAAATGTATGCAAGTACATTAAAATAACATTGCATATTGTTTACTGGTCCCACCTTGGTCTGTAAAAAACATGCATAATATAGTTTATATGTGAACATGTCATGCAATATTGTCATAGGAATTGAAAAAAATATTTCATTTTTTCATGATTAACAGTTCAGGTTTTTACTTATTTAATTTTTAGTTATATTCCTATATACACATTTGTATAGAAAAATATATGAATTTTTGATATTTGGGGTATATGAATATACATTTATGAACAGAAAGAGAAATTGTAAAATAGGACATTTGTGAACAAATGTTACAAAAGAAATAAACTTGAACATATGTCAACAAATGTTCTAAAAGTAATAAACCTGAACATTTGTGAAGACCATGGGAAGGGAGTGGATAATAACTATAACAAATATGCTCAGCTACAATGTGTAAGAGGATTGGAGGTATCACTATTGGTTGTTCTGCTTTTGTTGAGCACTTGCCTGGTTTAAATACTGATCTCACAATCAGTCATCAGAGAGTATGCATGGCCATGCAGACAAGCACAAAAGTAATGAGTTGAAATAATATCTCTCATGCACGAACCCTCTATTAAATCACAGTAAATTTGTATTTGCGTCCTCTTTTATCCTCCATATTTTAAATCATTTTTCTTTAAGTTCCTGTGTGCAGAGTTTGTTTTCAAGCAGTGTGGCCAACACTTACTAATTTTTGGGTTAATCAAGTAATCTATCATTGAGGATTTACACATATCTTTATAGCTCAGAGGTGGACAAGACCCATTTTGTTGTATCTCCATTGTTTGCATACTCCACTACAACACTGAGCATGAAAATAGAACCAGTAATGGTGGTATTCAGTTGGTGACTGAAATACTAGCTCACACTGTGATACTCTCAGACTACCAAAGCATGCTATGTAAGATAGAAAGGTGCACATTAAGAAAAGAATGTTTCATGTTACTAAATGCTCGGTTGTCCAAAGTATTACAATAATATACTGCCATGGTCATGCAGGAGTCAGAGACAATGAAAGAGCAAATTCATTGGTGAACAATGCTATGGTTGGTAGCACAGTAACTGAAAAGAGATAGGGCTGATCTAATAAGGGCAGGATTGATTTACAACAGAGTGAAGATGATGATGCTGGAGGTGATAATGTGCACATACAATAACTTAACAAAATGGCGATGACTGGGGGAGAAAATGTATCCTCTCTGGAAAGATCTATAGGCCATATAATCAATTGGGACTGAGTCTGCATGCTCTTAGATGGCTGCTGGAATGGAGAGTGGACTAGTTGTCTGACTAGCGTCATCATTCACACTTGCTCACAGTGAAAGTGACTTTCCTCAACCGTACCAAAGCATGAGCCCTGGTACCCTACTTCCTTGTGGTAAGGTGAACCAAGAAAGAAATTTTTATTTCTAACTACAAATAACAACTGAACTTGAAGCCTGATTCTGCTGGTTGGCAGGCAAGTTAACACTACACTAACGCAAACCGACATCAGGAAGACCTGTTGCATTCCAAAATACAGAAAGTTGAGAGAGAGGTCATAGATGGGACGTGCAGATTGCAGGATGTGGCAGCAGGTGCAGAATAGATGACCCACAGATTTCAAAACTTGTTTGGGAGTAGTAATATCACTTAGCATGGAATGCAGAGAATGGTGTCCCACAGCTGTGGAGAAAGAAGTGCAGACTTTGGTCTGTGAGAATACCAAAGAGGGGGAAGTGATTATATGCACTGATGGATCTGTGATTAGACATGTTCGCAGTGCTTGGGCCTTCACAGCTCAGTGCGCAGGTAAAACGATCAGGGAGGAGAGTGGTGCCTTTGAGTACTACTAGTAGCATGCCCATGGAGACTATGGCATTTGAGAGGTTATGCACACAGAAGGTAATGCAGGTCTGCATCTTGAGTGACTCTATGAGTATGATTAGGAAGGTAGAAGTGGGTCTTGTTCGTGAACAGTGGATTGAGGCCTCGACAAGGTTGAAAGTGGTTACATTTATTTTCGTGCCAGGACATGTGGGCGTTTGAGGCAATGAAAGAGTGGATCAATTGGTATCATGCATGATTTTGGCACAGGGCGGTGGGACAATGGATCGCGCTGATGCTTTAAACTCATTAAGAGATATAGCACGCAAGAGTGAGACTAATTTGGATGATGATTCCTTTTCAATGGCCAGGATAAAAGATCAGGGATTGAAATGTGGTGTTGCTAGAAGTGAACATTTTGAAGGGCACTGAAGAATGATGGTCAACCAGCATACGACCGGTAATGTCAGCAGAAGTGTAATGGCGGATACACTCAAGGAGAGATCGGAGTAACTATGGATGTGTCCAGATTGCAGTGATGATGATCCAACAACTAACTAACTAACTAAATCCGACATCAATATTTGCCTATTTGCTTGTGAGAGCTTGATCATTTTATAATTTTTGTTCTATCCAGCTTACTTCTTACGTAACAAATACATAACTAGTGTATATATATGTTCCTTCAGTGCCGACACTGTGCACAGGGCAGAAACCAAAGTTCTCCAGTTTGAGCGATGTGATGCTACTATGTATAATTTCTGTATATTGTTGAGATCCATAGTCATAACCTTTGATGGTTGTTCTGCGAAAAGTCTCTCTTGATCTTCCCCTATTTCTTTTGCCATCTGGTACCCATTTTAATGCTTGTAGTGGCAGTCTATTTTCATCCATTCTAAGTACATGTCTGATATCAGTCCATCATTTACTTCTTATTGTTGTAGAAACATATTGCTGTTTAGTATATATATATATATATATATATATATATATATATATATATATATATATATATATATATTAAAGTAAGTACAGAGTAAGTGAAAGATGGCTTAGATAATGTTCTCAGCAGTCTATTATTTAGCATTGTATCTGCTGTATTGATAGTTTCCCTGTTTGTTTTCTTTTTCTCACTCATGTACCTATGGTGTACATAATGCCCTATTCTATTGTCTCACTTTTGTATCTGTGATATAGATATTGTCCCAGTCTATTGTCTTAGTTTTCAAATCTTTGCTATAATCATTGACCCATTCTATTATTTCAGTGACTGTAATATTTCATTTATAGTTGATTTTGTTATGCTGCACAATTCCTTCTCAGTGCACACTTTTTAATTGTATCTGAACAAGATTTGTATGATAAGTCTTCATGCATCCATCCTTTACTTGGCAGTTTCATGAACCACTTTGACCTTTATGAGATGGGACAGCCAAGTCCTCCTCAAAACTTCTAAGTTGCCTCTTACAACATGCATGGCAGGGTTGGCTCCTCCTTTCAGGCCCAGCAACATTACTTAACCTTCACCGAGCCGATATGATATCCAGCCGCAGAAAAACAATATGGCCGCGCACGCTGATGGCGGGCCGTCCCACCCAGCGAGATTATCGTGAGATTTACACGTACCACAGTACGTGCACATAGCTTGGGACATGCGCAATCGAAGCCGGTACATCCCCCACTTCCGACATGATCGTTTTTGAGAATGGCTGGCTATTCGTAAAACTTTAAGAGCAATTAATCTGACCACATCTGTACACCGGTACGATGCCATGATGATGGATCGGTTTTACAGACCTTTATTTCATCGTATTTCGAATAAAATAACATTGAATCGTGGATTGAATCATGGATTATTAGGTTATTTAGTTTCACAGCAGTGAATATACAGAATGCCGTGCTGGTTTGGGGACTTGTACGTTTGATATCGAATATTTTGAAGTGGCAGAAAAAATAACTCTAGGCCTAAGCTCAAAGAACGATTTTACTGCAAATCTACATGTTTTATACAGTTCCCCCGGCTATATTTTGATAATTTCGCAGTGAAAGAGCATAAATACAACAGATTTACATGATTTAGTTGACAGTGTTGCCAAGGAATTCGATATGTAAGGTAAGTTATTTTTTTTTCTTATTTTTTCCCTCTTTATTTGTTATAAAATATATGTTTTTTGTGAAAAACGTCTTTACCACTTTCTCATACGTCTGGTATCACACACACACGTACATAAATTACACCAATATATGCATAATTCAATTCTTTATTTATATGTGCAAATATTATTTAAATATCTCTAACAACCAAAAAATATCACATTTTCAAAACAGTCACCATCAATAATGAAAATTTTCAAAAAAGAATCCGGTGGCAGGGAGACGTTTCGTATTTTTTAATCTGGCTTGCTAAAGGTTAATTACTAATAGCTCTATTTATATTTTCAATAGTCTCAGATTGAGAGTTACACACATTTCTCCAGGGCCTGAATGGGAGAAAAGAATATAGCACTGTTTACCTTCCATGCATGTTTTAAAAGGCGATTAAGGAGGTTTGGGGTGGAGTATCTGTCCTATTCTATATAAGGTCAAAGTGTCCCAGAAGCAATGCTGAAGTTGGATGTGTCAGGCCGAAAGGCACTGATATCACAGCTAAGCTGTAAATCATGACACAATATATTTTGTTCTCTGGACTACATCCTACTAATCTGCAGGAGTTTGAGAATAAATGCAGAAGAATATTTAGGGTTTACAAAGTGTCTTCAAACAAAAATTACATGTAAATTCTTTGCTTAACTTGTTATCCAAAAATGTTCACCATTAGATGCATGTGAAGTGACTGAGTGTCTATATGGCAATTAAAATATACATATATGTCTAGTAGGTTTGAAGGTCCCATATTAAGTCATAGTTCATCATGGGCACAGATGGCATATACAGGCAGTAGTACTTTCTTTCCATGTTTAGCATCTTGTTGCAAGCTGCTGTAGTTCTTGTGTATTACTTATGCCCAATACTAGGCTTATTCTGCATATAGTTTATTTTGGGTGATCTACTTTTCTTTTGCCCTCTGCCTTTCACATGATGAAACTCATTCTAAGTACATGGCCAACGTAATTACAACATCTTATGATCAAACTTCACAGTGAACAAAAATGTTGTTAAATTCTAATAATAAAATACCTAACTCATTAGGGTCGAAGTTGTGCCACATTGGAGCAATCTGGACAAGCTCTTTAAACATCCCTATCCGTAGCCATACGGATGAGTGTAGAAAAAATCCTAATCACTCCTTTGATGTGTTATCAAAGTAAGATTTTTTTGGCCACTTCTTCCACCCTCAACACTGTTCACTACGGGATAATCTTTGAAAATAATGATGTCTGATTACATATCCAAACCAACAAGTAAGTGTATGTCATTTTACAACCTGTCAACAGAGCTTCCTGTCAACCTGCAAACTGTTATTTTGTCTTCAATAAACACATTTGTTTTATATTCTTTAAAACAAAGAAGTTTGTTGCATGACACATCTGTATTCAAATGTCTGAATCTCATGTCTGAATAGTCATCCTTGGCCAACAACAAAGTCTGAGACTTTTTGATGAGCTCTTATACAAATCTTTAAAAACAAATACAACACATGTAAACAAGAAAGAGGATAACTGCTGCAGTGGTTGCATAACAATGGTACATGTAAACCTAAGGCAGGCACAATATGTCATGTAGGCCAAATCTGTTCTTTCAGACTATTTTTATTAAAACCAGACTAATAAGAATTTGGTTCACGGACCTCTGAATATTTCAGACTTGAGTTGTTGCCCTAACCCAGTCTGGCCAATTAGAATTTGGCTCGCAGACCTCTGTATATTTCAGACTTGAGTGTTGCCAGTCTGACTAATGAGAATACCAATTAACGCCAATGAACCCACAAAGGTTGCCCATCTCAGATGTCGATATAAAAAATATCAGGAACATGTTTAAGAAACAAGAAATATACATGACAAGAAACTGTTAATCTTGGTGAAAAGTAAACATAATAATAATCTCGCATGTAGTTGACAATTTCAGAAAATGCATTATTTACAAGTGCTGTATTTTACAACTGTTAAAGCAAAACTTACAGATATCTTAAAAAATATATCCAACATACTTAAGGCACAAAAATAACATTCCTGTTGGTCAAATGTCCATTTATATTTTAGGACAAAAAATAAAACATATCAGCTATATCTTTAAGAATATAGCAGTCAGCTCTCTCTGGGAGAGCATGCAGTTACCAGAACTGCTATGATATAGAGCTAACAGGTAAGACAAAATGTATGTAAGAAAATGATGGATTAGGCAGATGTACTTAGTTGCGTTGTGAGATTCTGCTGGATGTGGACACTATAGATGAAACATATTGAGAATTCAGTTTAAGTGTGAATCAATTGGGACTGAACACCTCATGGATAGAGTGAGAACTGCAACAAGCCAAGTGAACAACAAGCTTGCATACCCTTCAACATCTACTGGGAGAGACTGATCACCTATGGGTGAAATGATGTTGGTTTATAACCAATAACCAATAAGAGGTAGACTATTTGACAGAGATGTAGATATACAAGATTTAATCTGATCTGGGATACTTGATGAAGGATTATCACAGACTAATCAATATGATAATCAATACAAGGTAACTGCGTGAAACGTATGTAAAACACAGGTTTATATATCGCTTCAATGAGACACGACAGACTATAACTAAAACTAGTAGGTAATGATGCGCACACAAGAAATCCTACAAATTACATTACACAAATCATATTCAACGTTTCAACCAAAAGGTCTTTATCAAGACACAAACAAAACATCAAAAGACGACGAATGGAAAAATATCACAACAAACATACCCAACGGAAATATGGAAATGAGATGCCGGAACCTCATCTTTTTGTTCGTTTCGTTTCTACATATATTTACGTTTTTATGTACTTTCTGACCTTCTGGAATCTCATTTCCATATTTCCGTTGGATACGTTTGTTTGTTGTGATAATTTTTCCATTCGTCGTCTTTTGATGTTTTGTTTGTGTCTTGATAAAGACCTTTTGGTTGAAAAGTTGAATATGATTTGTGTAATGTAATTTGTATGATTTCTTGTGTGCGCATCATTACCTACTAGTTTTAGTTATAGTCTGTCGTGTCTCATTGAAGCGATATATAAACCTGTGTTTTACATCAGACTAATCAACAAAGGTGAGTTTTTATAGTTGCTCTAATTGATGCAACAAGGTGGTGATATTCATTGACTTCCACATGAGATGATGGTTAAAGACTAAGTGAAAATTGACGGCTTGTTCAGATGATGAAGCAAAGTGTGTGGTCATTGACTGCTTTATCGGATGATGGTCAGAGGCAAAGCAAAGTGGATGGTCATTGACTTCTTCATCAGGTGATGATCAATAAAAAGGTAATACTGCTGTAAAATTGTATACAAATAATACTTACGTGGGATACATGTAATGAAATCTTACTGAAGTAGTTAGTCGCTATTCAGTAAAACTGTATTACCTGTATCCCACGTAAGTATTATTTTCATCAGATGATGTTAAGAGACAAAGCAAAGTGTATAGTCAATGACTGCTTCATCGGATGGTGGTCAGAGACTAAGCAAAGTGGATGGTCATTGGCTACTTCATCCGATGATGGTCAGAGACTAAGAAAAGTGGATGGTCATGGGCTACTTCATCCGATGGTGGTCAGAGACTAAGAAAAGTGGATGGTCATGGGCTACTTCATCCGATGGTGGTCAGAGACTAAGAAAAGTGGATGGTCATGGGCTACTTCATCCGATGGTGGTCAGAGACTAAGAAAAGTGGATGGTCATGGGCTACTTCATCCGATGGTGGTCAGAGACTAAGAAAAGTGGATGGTCATGGGCTACTTCATCCGATGGTGGTCAGAGACTAAGGAAAGTGGATGGTCATTGGCTACTTCATCCGATGGTGGTCAGAGACTAAGAAAAGTGGATGGTCATTGACTGCTTCATCAGATGATGGTCACAGATTAAGAAGTGTAGATAATAATTGATGTCTAATTGGACAATGGCCAAGACAGAAAGAAGCAGCAGCATGTCTGTGTGTCAATTATAAATATACAATACGCAAACATTGAGGTTTCTAATACATGGCAGTACATTCAGAATTATATAAGTTAAGGTCGCCAATGAATATATATATACCTGTATCTCTCTTACACACCCATAACATACACAACATAGTAAATGACTGGGTCACAAATATGATTGTTAATTTATTTCATAGTGAGATATATGTCAACACACAAATGCCTGAACAAAGTCGGAAGCACAATCTCAGGAGTACATATGAAAGCAGTACATATTGTTTGCTGGCTCGGTAGTAAGTCAGTGGGATAGTCTCACAATGTTAACTTGTTCTTAGTTTGCATTCATACTGTACTGGCGATGCGTTTAGATGCATTATTAGTGTCTAAAATTTCTACATTAATTGAAAAGCTATGTCCTATACAAATATTATTATTCAAGACATTAGACAAGGCATCTCCAAATTACCCAGGGAAACTAAACTACTATTACTACAATAGACTCCACCAAAGATGGATGTGTTAGGACATTGGCACAAATAAAACAGTGACACAATGCATTTTCATTCTCTGGACTACACTCTGCTGGAAATCTAGTAGAACCATTGTTCTGCTACAAGAGTCCCGCACACCTTAAAATTTCAGGAAAGCGAAAACCCTGAGCAAGACAATATTATCAAACTGAATAGAAATGAACAAGCAAAAATATTGTGAACAAAAACCATTAACAGGACACATCAATCTAAAGGTACTGAATCGATTTCAGTGACATCACAGCCTGCATATGTGAATTAACAACAGACATCAGGGGATATACTACAGAATGTCCCAACTTTTTTGTTTACAGAATAATAATCTGGTCCAGAGAACATCTCTACAAGCCAAATCATGGGGAAAAATCTACAACCTAAAACAATATATGACCAATATTGGAGACTAGATATACAGTAATTGATTTCAGAAGAAAATTATGATTAAATATTGTCTGCAGCTAGGATTGTTGCTGCTGATATACAAAAACTGATGAGTAGTTCTGTTGGCCAGCACAAATCCATTCTTAAAAAAGTGCAGATTTACCGGAGTTGATTTAGTGATCCATACAGTGAGTTAGTGACTGTTAAGGTTGTCTGTAAAAGTTTTTTTCTGGCATTTGAAAGATAAGGGCAGTCAATAATGAGGTATTCCACTGCTTGGATTCAAAAATTGCTTATCTACAAATGTAGAGAGATGTTAGATGGTCAACAGTAAGAGATGGTACTGTATTCTGGGTGAGACTATGACACCATCATCATCAAGTGCAGACTGGCATAGGCAATCATATATTTCAACAACTCTCTAAGTACCTTGTATGAGAATCATTACTGACTCTTTGCATGCCATCATGCATTGTCCATGTCACAACCAGGGCCTTGACTTCTAGTTCAGGGTGCAAAGAATAGGGCCACTGTCTTCTTTCCAGGTATGATGTAGGGGTAAACTAAGGAAAGTTGGGAGATATGCTGACAACCTGTCACCTGTGAAAAAAAAGGCTGTCAACCTATTACCTGTGAAAAAAACATAATTGTCACTGCATATCTTGTCTCAATTTTTTACTTTTGTCTTCTGTCAAATGATCTCCATGTATGATGAAGAATGCAGGCCAGCGGACATTGCAGCTTTGTCCTTTTGTGGCAGACTTCTAGGAGGTGGGGATTGCTAGGGTTATCATCACTGCAGATGGGTCAATAGATCTGATAGAAAAAAGGATAAGCTAGTTGGTCCAGAAGTGTGAGCAGCATTCCTAGTAGCACGTGATGATCCTGGGACACTGCCAAACTTGAATGTCTCTCTTCGCGGACTAAACATGCATTCATAAACCCCTAAGCACAGCCATGCCTTTGAGCTATGAGCATTGCTATCACCTCAGTTACTCAACTGAGGAGGACCTGTACTTTTGTCAGAAAGATTTGGTCTGTCAAGAGTTACATGCTCATGGCTAAAAGGATTATTTCAATATCATGCCATGACATTTATCTAATATTTCTCCTGCTGTCGTTCTCTGCTTCTCTTCCATCAAATCGTGCCTGTTTGTAACTATGTTCTCAAAATCCCCCCAGTCTCAGTTGAGATATGATTTTCACTACTGCTGAAACATATCAGTGCTGTTACTGGCAATATATTTTGAAAGAGATAGCCATCAGAAATCTGCTGTTTGTTGATGATTACCATCACTGAAAAACAAGATACACAAGCCAGCATGTTCAGGTTTTCTACAACTTGTGTTATGTTTGGCATATCAACACCAAGAAAACAGAGGCAATGTTTCAAACCTCTCCCAGTGAACAGTACCATGACCCAGTAATTAAGGTCAATAACAATTGTCTCCACCAGTTGACAGATTCACTTAACTCTGTAGTAATATTTTCTCTGGAGCCAGAGGTATTGATGCTAAAATCAACTGCAGTCTCTAAAATGACTTATATTTGATAGACTACGCAGTAATGTTTGGGAATGGAATGTCATGAACCTCACTACAAAACTAAGATGATCATGTGGTCATTACCTTGCTATAAGTTTGTGAGACCTGGACAGTGTACAGCAGACATGCCAGTGTGCTAAATCACTTTCACACATGTCAGATCAGATTTACCAGGACACAAAATTCAGGATTGACAACACAGCCATGTCTACATGTGGATAGGCAGAACATATACTTCATGAACGTCCTGAATATAAGATATAGAGGCAAATATACTGGCCCAACACTAGAATAAAAACTCTATGGACCCCTGTATGAAATGATGCAACCATACTTACCATAGAAACATCAACTCTGGTGAAAATTGTGAATATGAAACTGGAACATTAGGACAGCTGGTACAGAACTGAGAGACTAACATAGTGGCAGTGAGGTCAACATTCTGTCATGGACATGTCAGATAGAAGAATGACTCTGCTAACATGATTCTCTCAGCTAACACTGATACATGGCTGCTAATAAATATGACAATCTGTAAAATGTGGTCAAGCAAGTAGAACTTAAGCTACTCACAAGAAGAAATTGTGGCAAGACAGGACAGCATCACAGTCATGCTGCAAATATCAATTCTTCTTCTCCTACCCCAGGAATTGCAAGTGATTAGCTCTTACTTCTTATGTGCAGTGGGGAACTTTCTTTCATACACAGGAGGCTTCATCTTTCAGTTTAGTGCAATGTCCATTGAAGGAGCCTTCTACTCATAGGGAGTAGCAAATAGCAATAATTAAGACATATTTTATTGATAGACCTGCAGAAACTATCCTCGTTAATGACATCTCATCTTGCAATACTCATTTCTCATTTTGCAACATTAACACTTTACTAACCAAGTTTGTCAATAGTCAAATTTCTGGTATATGCCTGCGGTGATCAATTTTTCCGAAAGTCATATGCGTTATGATACTCACTAATACAGCAATTGTAGCAGTGATATTACTAAAAATAACTCACCCTAGAAGGTACATCATTCAAATACCAAAATGGTTGCGCCCACAAAACAATTTTTCGATGTGGTTTGTGAGTGAATTCTTTACTAATCTGTAATTTATTGTAGGTGAGTTTGTGGAATCTAATGTCAAATGATACCTACCATTATAATAAATATGGTTTATCTCTTGAAATATCTATAGGACTTTCAAATTTATTCAGAAAATGCAAACATTCATTATGACACTGAAAATTTGAAAGCTCTACGTCATGAGTTTGATGTGATAAGGACGGCATGTAATTTGCTCAAAAATGTATAAATATCCTTGGTGATGGAAGATAAGTTCTGCATCGCTGGTCAGCAAAGTGTTGTGTTAATATCTCATCTCACAACATAGTGTTGATATATTATCTTGTGACATTGATAACTCACTTGCAATGTTGAGATATTAATCGTGACATTGATAACTCGCAATGTTGAGATATCTCATAATATTATTGCATCATCTTGTAGTGTTGAGAAATGGATAACATTGATTTCACATTTTTCAATATTAATGTCTCAACCTATAATGTAGAAATATTCACCAATGTTGAGACATCTATATGTTACTAACTGTAATCTCATTTCATAACACTGAAATAGTTATACTGAATCTCATCTGTTCATATTGAGATCTCATATTGTAATGTTGAGATCTTATCTGTAATCTTTAGATTTCATCACATAATGATGGCATTATTTCTGTTAATGTTGAGATCTCATCACATAATTAAGAAATGTTATCTGTTAATACTGAGAGCTCATAAAGTTGAATCTCAACTGCTAACTTTGAGATCATATTTTGCAATGTTTGCAATGCTGATCACTCATCTTGTAACACTGGGACCTTGCAATGTTGAGACATCTTCTTGCAATATCAGGTACTGTGCAGACCATCTGCACCAACCAAGTAGTTTAGTAAATACACACTGACTGACAGCAACTTCCTCACTCATTAGCCCAACTTAAAAGACCTGCTGGGTGCTGAAATAATAAAGAAATATTAATAGTATTATATAAACAGAAATGAGAGGAGTCCAATATTGCATCAGAAGTTACATCCACATTTCTGTCACTTTGCATGCACACTTTATCATCTACAGCACAACTTCTTCACAATGAAGTAAACAAATTACTGCCTTTATTAGGTCAGCCATATCTTTTCTCAGTACTGTACCATCAACCGCAGCATTATCCACTAATGAATCTACTCTTTCGTTGCTTCTGACTCCTGCATGACCAGGGTAGGATATCCATGTACTATTTTATGCATCTCTCTACCTTATGCAACATACTTTAGGAGTTTGAGAGCATCACAGTTGGCATTTCAGTTATCAACCAAGTGTCACCGCTGTTCTATTTCATTATTTTCATGCTCGATGTTGTAGTGGAGTATGTAGATTTCTCATGTACCTTCCTGTCATTCTTGCGGACAACAAAACATCATCTGCACTAATTTACTTCTGTTAACTGAGCAATCTATGTATATGATTGTGTCTTGCAAGTTTTAGTGTAACTGGATAAGCTCTTGCACTGAAACCAGTCCATACCCGACATGATTTGCCCAGTTGTATGAATATGTTTGTAACTTTTCCCTCTTGTCAAGCACCACCAATTCACTGTCTATTCCAACTTCTTCCAATTCACATACCAAGAGCACACATTCTCATACACACTAAGCTCATCTTTCATGTTTTATCTTTCATGTGTCCGTGGCTACAGTTTCTCTCACAGGATAAAAATTATGTCCATTGAAATGCTATTATTGAGGTATTGGTATAATCATGCCTTTCTAAAAAGTTATGCAAGGAACAGTTTAGGGAGAAGGAGAAGAGAGTATGACCATTGAGTGACCATTCAATCATTGAGTGACTTCATGATACAACCTCATACCAATGTTGCTGATAACCATACCATCAATCAACCATTGAGTGACTTCTAATGCATTTCCCTATCTTGCACAGTATACTCTGGGAGTCTGTTAGAATCACTGTGGCTGTTGGTGATTGTATCATCAGTCAAGTGAGAGCTGCTGTTACTGCTTCTATCTTCATTTCCATGCTTGTTGTTATGGTGGGATAGGTAGCAGATTTTTAGAACACGTTCTTGCCATTTTAATAAACAATGAAGCCTCATTCGCATTTGTTTGCTTTTCTTACTATTGAGCCATCTGTTAAATAATTATATGGCTTTGAGTACTTTTGTATGTATGGTGAATTGCAGAAGGGTATACATTCTCAAGGGTGCCAAAAGAAGCACTACAAAGACTCATACAAATACCTCAATGAAAGCCTTTATAATAGACAAAAATACATGGGAAGAACTTGCACATAATAATAGAGCTACATGGCGCTCTACAGTAAAAAAAAAGATGTAGCACCTTTTGAAAAGAGGAGAAATGCAACAGTTAAAATGTGAAGAGTAGATAGAAAGTCACAGGTAGAATAGATACAATGCCATTGCAAAGATTCAGAGTATTGAAGATCAATGGAACATGCTAAAACAGTCGATAAACCAAACATCTAAAGAGATAATACCAAAAGTAAAACATACATCAAAACAAAAATGGATGACAGAAGAAATATTAGAATTGATGAGCACCAGAAGGAAAAATAAACACACGATAGTAGAATATCAGAAAATACATAAGGAGATACGAGAGAAATGCAAAATAGCAAAAGAAAGCTGGCTGAACAAGAAATGCACAGAAATAGAATTGCATTACAACCAAGATACAACATTACTATATAAAAAAATTGAGATGATAACAGGAAAGAGAACGCAAACAGTTACAGGGTGTCTAAAATCTAAGACAGGGCAGGTATTAATGGGAATAGATCACATAGTACAGAGATGGTCAGAATATATCAAAGAACTTTATGATGACAATAGACCAGAAATAAACATACAAGATAACGGCGAGGGTCCATCAATACTCACAGCAGAAGTAAGGGAGGCACTAAGACACATGAAATATGGCAAAGCCCCAGGTCCAGACAATATCACATTAGAAGGATTAGCAGCTTTAGATAACTTTGGAGTTGAAATAATCACAAGATTGCTGAATGACATATATAACAGCGGAAATATACCCGATGACTTAATGAGATCCATATTCATAGCATTACCTAAGAAACCAGGGACCACCGAATGTGAAGAACACCGTACAATCAGCCTCATGAGCCAAATAACCAAAATACTTCTCAGAATCATGATGAAGAGAGTGAGAAACAAAATAAAATCAGAAATAAGTCCAGAACAATGTGGATTTGTAGAAGGCAAAGGCACCAACAATGCGATTTATATATTGAGAACACTAATAGTGAGGTCTATAGAAGTAAAAACAGATCTGTACCTATGTTTTATAGACTACACTAAAGCTTTTGACAAAGTTAAACATAGCAAAATTATACACATGCTAGAGAATCTGAACATTGACAGCAAGGATTTAAGAATAATCAAGAACATGTACTGGCAACAATCAGCAGCAATAAGAGTAGGAAATCAATTTGGCCCTTTTCAACAAATAAAACAAGGAGTCAGACAGGGATGCGTGCTTTCACCAGACCTGTTCTCTCTATACAGTGAAAACATATTGCGGGCAATAGTAGATATCCCAGGAATATCAGTGGGAGGACATAACATAAATAATTTGAGATATGCGGATGACACTGTTCTGATTGCAAAAAGTGAGGAAGACCTTCAAAACTTAATTAAAGTAGCAGTCACAGAAAGCAAAGAGAAAGGCCTCTTCCTAAATATCAAGAAAACAGAAGTAATGGTTATTTCAAAGAAAGAAAATAACACACCTTGCAAGATCATAGTGAATGATATAGTATTAAAACAGGTCCACCAATTCAAATATCTAGGTACAATTATTACAGCAGATGGAAGAAGTTCAACAGAAATAAGATGCAGAATAGGACAGGCAAAAACAACATTCAGAAAAATGAAAAATATACTGTGTAATATGACCTTGTCATTAGAGGTGAGAAAGAGAGTTCTGCAGTGCTATATAGCCCCTATACTAACATATGGGTGCGAGTCTTGGACAATAAACAAACTGGAAAGTGGGAGATTGGAGGCAACAGAGATGTGGTTCTACAGAAGAATGCTGAGAATACCATGGACTGCCAGAAAAACTAATTTAGATGTGTTAAAAGAGTTAAATGCGAAACGGACCTTAATCAAGATTATAAGAAAAAGGCAATCTTCTTTTTTTGGCCACTTCATGAGACAGGCAGGTTTAGAAAACAATCACAACAGGCACGATTGAAGGCACCAGAGACAGAGGGCGACAACGTGAGAAAATATTAGACAGTTTGACAACCTGGCACGGCAAAGAAACAACAACGACTTTGATACATAATACTGTGGATAGAGAGCTGTGGAGAGCCATGACCGCCTACGCCACACGGCATGGCACCTGATGATGATGATGAACTCATAGTCAAGGACATAACTTTACATGAATTTTAAAAGTGATGTAACAAATCGTGATGGATTCTTCACTTGTGATGGATGAACAACAATGAGTTTACGTGACTCGGTGTATAACTAGTGTGTTGCTGGGCTAAAAAATGTAAAGAATAGCATCACTGTGACCATGCAAATAATAAGGAGGTTTGGGGTTCGATTTGCTGTCCCACCATATAGAGGGTCAGAGCGACCCAGAAATCATGCTGATGTTCGAGGTGTCAGGTCAAAAGATGCAAATTTCATAACCACATAGTAAACCATGACACAAGACATTCCAATCTCAGGACTACATCCTGCTAATCTGTAGAAGCTTGAGAGCAAACAAGGAAAGGAGAAGACTCAACACACAAACATTGAGTGACTTCATGCTACAACTTCATACCAACAGCGCTAATCACCATGTCATCACTCAACTGTTGAGTGAATTCATGCTACAACTTCATACCAACAGCGCTAATCACCATGTCATCACTCAACTGTTGAGTGAATTCATGCTACAACATCAAACATTGCTGATCACCACACCATCACTCAACAATTGAGTGACTTTGTTTCAACCTCATACCAACATCACTGATCACTACACCATCACTCAACTGTTGAGTGCATTCATGCTACAAAATCAAACATTGCTGATCACCACACCATCACTCAACATTTGAGTGACTTCGTGCTTCCACCTCATACCAACATCACTAATCACTACATCATCACTCAACTGTTGAGTGAATTCATGCTACAACATCAAACATCACTGATCATAACACCATTGAATGACTTCATTCTACAACCTCATACCAACATCACTGATCACTACACTATCACTCAACTGTTGTGTAACCATAAATGAATGAATGACAGCAGAAAAAAAAATTAATAAAATAGCACTCACCTGTGCTGCATAAAGAGTACCTGCCCACCTATAGAGCTCATCCTCTGTTTCAAATGATATACAATGTCCAAAAGGGTGCCTGGAATATCAGAAACATAGAAATGAGAATAAACAATCAAACTGTCAAAGGATATTCGACACGGTGGAGGTGAAAATCTAGCCATTACTGTGATTTGAACTTGTGCCATCCTAATTGTGAGACAAATGTTCTAACAATTTGGTCACACAATCCACAAAAGTTAGTAATATATTTAGTTCAATATGGGCAGTTGAGCATACATTCAAAATTTTTAATACTATGCACAGCTCCATTCCAACTTTGTTATAGTATGTGCAGCTTTCATGTCACCACTGAAATTACATCACTAGCAAACCCTGTTGTCATAAAAACAAAATGGAAAATTTAATCAATGTCTGTTTAATGAGCTTACCAGCTGCAGATAAATTTGCTGTACATAAGCGTTATTTCTATCTTGATAGAGATAAACCAAGTTTGGTTGAAATATAAATTCTGTGTATTTGCTGAACATAAAACTGCTGTTTAATCCCTTTTAGATTAACTCAGCACATGAACTGTAAACTCAGCACATGAGAAGACTATAGTAAAGAACACATTTTCTGTGTGGGAGCAAGCTCAGCACATGAGAAGGCTATAGTAAAGATGTCATATTTTCTGTGTGGGAACACACTCAGCACATGGGAAGGCTATAGTAAAGATGTCACATTTTCTATGTGGGAGCACACTCAGCACATGAGAAGGCTATAGTAAAGATGTCACATTTTCTATGTGGGAGCACACTCAGCACATGAGAAGGCTATAGTAAAGATGTCACATTTTCTATGTGGGAGCACACTCAGCACATGAGAAGGCTATAGTAAAGATGACACATATTTTGTGTGAGAACAAGCTCAGCACATGAGAAGGCTCTAGTAAAGATGTCACATTTTTTGTATGGGAGCACACTCAGCACATGGGAAGGCTATAGTAAAGATGACACATATTTTGTCTGAGAACAAGCTCAGCAGATGAGAAGGCTATAGTAAAGATGTCAAATTTTCTGTGTGAGATCCCACATTTTCAAATTCTCTGACTTACACGTAGACATGAGGTTGTTGAGATCTGCTACTTACTTTGCATACTTCTCCCCACTCACTGTGAAGGTCAGGCAGAATCTGGAAGTAGACAGAAGAATACTGTTTTAAAAAAACATCATAACAATTGAAGACACAGTTTATTATCATTTCTTTATATATATATGAAGTTTTGGGCTGATCTGAAATGAAGTTTTCCATTTTTTGTTACATTTTTTTTTCATTCTTTGCGCAAAGGCATGGATCAAATTTTTTAATGATTATTGGTGTCATTAAAGTGATGTCCGGGTAGATCTTTTAGTGGTCCAAACAGATGAACATCTGAAGGTGCAAGATCGGAATTGTAAGGGGGGATGTGGTAATACTGTTGAGCCAAATTCTCCAATTGCATCAACTATGTGTGTAGCTGTGTGTGGCATGGCATTATCGTGCAACAATAGTGTAGTTTTCCGATCTTTCAACGGGTAAAGTTGCAGAAGACGCCCTCTAAGCTTCTTCAAAGTTTCAATATAACTGCATTCTCTGTGCTCCTTTGTTCCAAGAAGTTGAGAAAAATCACACCCTTCGCATTCCAAAACACGGAGGCCATAACTTTCTCTACAGATGGTGAACTTTTGAACTTCTTTCTTGTTGTTGATGTTGTGTGATGACATTCCATTGACTGCCTCTTGGATTCTGATTAGAAAAACAAATGAACCCAAGCCTCATCGCTATTTGCTGTCATTTTCGGTCACAATACTCGATAAAAACTCATCTCTTTCAGTTTTGTAATGGTGTAGAAGGTTAATAGCTATACTTTTCCTGTTTCTTTATGTCTGTCTGTCAACATTTTGGGCACTTAACATACACAAACCTTTGAATAACCCAGATCTTTAACAATGTTCTGGACACGCCCTTTACTAATGGATAACATGGCATCCAGTGTTATCTGACAATCACCATGAATGATGTCATAAACTCTATGAATGTTGTGTGCTGTCACTGCAGTATACGGATGATCAGTCCGTTTCACGTCATCCATTGAGGATTGACCTACTTCAGCTTCATCACAATGGTGTACCTAACGTTGGACAGTGCAAACATCCACTGTTGAATCTCCATAAACATTCTTCAAATGTTCATGGATGCAAATTGGGGTCTTGCCTTCAGCATTGAGAAATTCTATGACATATTGTTGTTTTAACCGTACTTTTTTGGCAGCCATTTTCAAATAGTTAGTGTTGCAATCTGTTAATGAATCAGGTTGGTTATGCTATACAGTGCAGAAGAATGTTTGGGAATTCTCACACAATTAACAAATTATTGCACACTGATACAGTATTTACTTAGATAAAATTAGGAGACTATTTTTTTTACCATCCCTAGTATATATTAACAAGTACTAGAGAAATTATGCACCGCTGACAAACTCCCACATTTGTTTTAAAGAACTCTCCAATTGTATTATTTGATAAAACAGCATTACCTGCATTTCTGTAAAGTTATTCTACGATTGTGGTGTCAAAATTAGATTGCCTCAGTATGTGTCACAGACCATCATGCAAAATATGGTCAAATGCCTTTGTAAAATCAATGAATAGTGTACATAATGTTGGTGCTGAATATCTTTTTCAATTAATATTCTGATGTTAAATATTTGTTCAACAGTGCTTATGTTTGCTATGAAGCTAGTTTGTTCTTCTGCAATTACTTCTGATTTGTGCTTTACTCTGTTCAGGAGAATTCATTATGCTATAAATATAACTCAATTTAGCACACTTCCACTGTGTTATCACTTACAGACTACCAACAGACAGCATGCCACATAGATATAATGGTTATAAAGCCAGAGGCAGACCATGTAAAAGATGGATCACAGAAATCAAAGAACGCACAGGAACAAGCTTACAAACAGCACACAGGAAGGCCAGAGAACTCTTTTCCTTCCCTGACGCCGCAAGGCAAACAAGTAATACAGCATATAGATAGATAGATAGATAGATAGATAAACTGTGTTATAGTAACTACTCAGTCCAGCACACTCACACTGTGTTATAGTAACTACTCAATCCAGACACTTCCATTGTGCTAACATAACTTCTCAATGAATCGAGTACAATTCTAGTGTGATACAGAACATTCCACTATTCCTTGTATTACTTATAATGCTACTACAAACATAGTGAAAGCATAATTGTACCTTAATCATGTGAAACATTTACCTGTAAGGAGGTAGGGTTCTTGTATGCACACTTCCTAGGTAGAATGTCACATCCTCCACTCTCCATGACACTAATTCTGAGCTGCCCTAATTCAAAAGAAAAAGAAATTAGAAAAGGAAGGAAGACTACTTCAGAACATATGTCAGAATAATATGAATGAAAGGAAAACTGTGTATCAAATGAAAAAAAGGGGTTCAAAAGTAATAAAGGATTGACCTTACTGTACTTGGCTTTTCCAAATGTATATACTCCACCACTCTAAAACATGTGGGACACTATCTACCAAGAGTGTCACTTACAGCATGTACCTCTGTAGCTTCATGCAATAATCTTCAGGGATCTCTAAATAGAATTCACTTTGTAAGCAAGGTCAACCTTCTCAGCGAAAGACAAATTGTGTAGTCACTACACCAAAGAGGTCACATATATTTGTTCATATAATATGATAAATGGATATTATCATCATGTGACATATTCCTTCCAGAACATGGTCTTCCTTATGAATTCTCTGAACACTCCGTGATTCTGAGTGAGTTGACCTGCCACAGCTAGAAACAACAAATGGATATAAAATTAAAATAAGAAAAATGGATTAAATGCAGTTTTACATGACACAAATAAACACAATTTTGATGTTTCAACAAGCATCTTTTTTCAAGATAGGGAAAAACTAGCAGATCAAGAACTCCCCTCTCCAACCACACCAAAACCTCATCCACCCACCCAACCCAACAACCCACCATCAATAATTTTTCTACACCCCACACTTACAATCCCACCCACAACCAACCCATTCCTGTACCAACCCAAACCCTCAATACACCCCACACACACCAAGCTACCCACTCTCATCCACCTGTCACTCCCCAAAAACCCTTCCCTCATCCACACAAATACCCCCCTCCTCAACAACCTTCACCCAATCTCACATTCTCCCCCATCACAAACCCCCCAACCCATCCATCCCAAGAAACCCCTCTCCACCCACATCCCACCCACAAAGCCCCTCCCATTCTTCAACACCAGCACCTCAAACAATACACTCTCAACAACCCCCCCCCCCCCCCCCCCATATACCCACCTATCACACACATCTCTAAACCCATCCACCACTATTCATGAATTATCCCACCCCAAATACACCAATCCATGCCCAATTACCCCATTCGCATACACCCTCACAACCCTCCAAAACATCTTCACCAATAAACCACAATTAAAAAACTACCCACTCCAACCCATTCACCCTCATACAACACCCCTCCCCCCACCCACACAAATCTTCTACATGCATGCCACACCCACCCACAGACCTGCACCACACACATCCCCCCCAATCATACACATACAACCCACATCCCCAACTGCAAAGAAATCCCCCACCATACAGACCAACCCACAGCCACCCCTGTCCATCTAAGTAAAAGATATAGCTAGAATATCAATGATATGGAACACCCAGGGAAAAGTAAAATAGGGAAGATCCAGAAACACATTGAGAAAGTGTTTCTATGAGAGACTTAACTGAGATGGGAATCACATGGAATGAGACTGCAAGAATATTTAAGATTAGAGACAAATGGGGAAATCCATGTCCATGACCTCAACACCCAAGGATGTGTAAACACCTTAGGGTAGTCACGCCCTGGATTTAATTGATTGTAGCAACAGTTCATGCTTCTGAGTGAAGTTATGATCCATCCATAAACCCATCACCCTTCAGGATCCTACGGATACTATACTGGATGTTTCAACACACTGTCTTCCAGCGATTTCTACCCTCTGTGATGCAGATGAGTGTGCAAAATCTTTACCTGTCCAGTCTTTGTCATATTTCAACTCATACTGCTAATATGAAGAATTACCTCTGAACTTATATTGACTTACTTGTGAATCATTGTATAATGCCAGTTTGTACTGTCGAAAGCCAATTACTCTTCTTTTAAATCTAGACTTTGGTTTGGAATCACGGTACTGATGTTTGCTTAGTAGGCTATGGTTTTGATTGAACTGAAATTGTATCAAATATATCAAAAATATTAAAATTTTTATGAATGTGAATATTAAAATAAGAATTAGACTTTACTGTTTTATGTGGATATTAAACTTCTCATATGGAATGGTTGAACAAACCAGTTCAGCATGAAACTGGTGACAGCATTTTTTTCCTATCATTATCATCAGGTAGCACATCTTGGAAAGGCTGTAGTCATCATTAAAGACTTTAATCTTGTGCAGTGATGTAATCATAGGCAGTGTCTCACTTCACTAATTTTATGTTGCGTTCTTGTTAAAAGCCTATTGGCCAGAATGCTTTCCAGTGTGCATCAAGTTATTAACAAAACCAAATTTGTCTTCACTTTTTGCCTGTTAGATCAATTGTGCAGCCCTCTTACCTGCTATAGGATATTCAAATAATTTTAACACAATCTTGCAAACACACACACTCACACCTCACTGCAACACACACACTCACATCTCATGTTATTTCAACACACACACTCAAACCTCACGTCATTGCAAACACATTTTATCCTTTCCACATCTGACTTACTTCATTTTGTTTTAAATATTATATGATCATATTTTTTTCTTTTCTCATTATCAAAAGTAAGCACATTGTGGGGTGCAAAGGGAACGCATTGCTCTAGTCGGACCCAGGGTTAGCAGATAACCAAGATCCCAAATGTACCTTCTTGTGGTGCACCCTGGTAACAGAAGACAGCAGCTCGAGCTGATTCTGGCCAAATCATTTGGGGATCATGTCCGAGAATGTGGAGGAAGCAGATGGAAAAGATTTGACTGTAAAAGAGACAGACAATATCTCAGACACCATTAGCACCACCACATACAGCGACACTGTCGACATACAGTGACGCCAGTTAGTCCAGCTAAACTGCTCCATGAGGGTGGTCCCACAAATAGGATATTAGCTCACATATTCAGTTTGGATAGGACAATAACTTTCATGTTCAGTCTAGATAGGACATTAGCTCACTTATTCCGTTTAATGGGAAAAAGCTCACACATTCAGTCTGGACAGAACAAAACTAATACATTCTAAGTCTGAATAGGATATTAGCTCACATATTCAGTATTGATAGAATATTAGCTCTCACATTTAGTCTGGATAGGACATAAGCTCACACATTTAGTCTGACAGAATATTAACTCACATACTTTGAGTCTTATAGGACATTAACTCACAGTCTGGATAGGAGATTATTTAGCACAGAAAAATAATGTGTACCCACATGTGTGTTGAGCTTCTCTAGCAGATCAAGACCACGTACACATAAGCAGACATTGTTGTCTTCCATGATCCAACTGTCCCATTCCATCCAACGATTTGTGGTTTTAGATATTATGTCTTCAGGAAAAAGTGGTCGCTCTATACAATAAAATACAAAAATACACATATGTACTATTTTAGAACATTAGGAGCTTCTTCTGCATACTCTTCTCAAACTCCTGTAGATTAGCAGGATATAATCAGGAGAACGGAATGCACTATATCATGGTTAATAGCCTAGATATATCCACATCTTTCGGCCTGACACATCTAACTCAGCATGGCCTGGTACACTTCAATCTTCTATTGGATGGGACTGCCAACTTCACCCCAAAGCCTCTTTAGTCATCTCTTACAAAATGTATAGAAGATAAACATTGTTACTATCTTTGCTCCCTTTTGGATCTAGACAACACACTGGCAATTAGGGGCTAATTGCTATTTAAATAATTTCAGACTAAAGCAATATTTAACAAGATGATGAACACCCCATGTAATATATCTTTGACTTTGTTGTGAAAAATAGAGTTTCTTAGATGTTATATAGAACTAATCCTGATATATGAAAGTGAATCTTGGACAATCAGAAGAATAGTAAAAAAGTATGTAGAGATATGGTTTTATACATGAATGTTGAGAACACCAAGGACAGATAAAAAGTGTAATGAAAATATCTTGAAATAAATTAATTCAAAAAGAAATCAGCTCACATCAGAAAAGACAGTCCTCATTTTTTTGGGATACATTATAAGAATATAACAAATGGAGCATAGCATGCATGACAACAAGCAAGGTGAAGAGCAAATAGGTTAGGGAAAGACAGAGAGAAAATGCTTGACAGCTTGGCATTGTGGCATATCAGTTGACAGCTTGGCATTGTGGCATATCAGTTGACAGCTTGGCATTGTGGCATATCAGTTGACAGACTGGCATTGTGGCATATCAGTTGACAGCTTGGCATTGTGGCATATCAGTTGACAGCTTGGCATTGTGGCATATCAGTTGACAGACTGGCATTGTGGCATATCAGTTGACAGCTTGGCATTGTGCCATATCAGTTGACAGCTTGGCATTGTGGCATATCAGTTGACAGCTTGGCATTGTGGCATATCAGTACTGGAATGATTGGCAGCACATGAGGTAGAAGATTAAGGACAGACTTGATAAGCAATAATACATCGCATGGCTATAAGAAATGATTGGTAGCACATGAAACAGAAGGCTGTATGATAATCAATCGGCATGGACCCTAAGAAGGATTTTAAAAAAAAGGAAAGTAAAAAATGGCTGCTTTACATAAAATAATTTCAAACAGACATGGAAATGGTTACGGGTACTAGAAATTGAAACACATCATTTTAAGATTGCTGTTGTCAATCCATCAAAGGCAAAGGTTGTCTGGTTCTTTATGGATATTCAATCAATCAATCAATAAACCCGCAACTCTTCAGGGTCATAGTGGTACCACATTGGATGCCTCAGCACACAGAGTCCTCCAGCGTATTCTATCCTCAGCGATGCGGATGAGTGTGGAAATATCTTGCCCTGTCCATTCCTTGATGACAATTAATCTATATGGATATTAAGTTAGTCACAAACATACTGCCACGTGCATGGGTTCTAACATGGGCAGGGAACAGGACATGAAATATCTGATCACTTTGAATATCTCTTTCAGGAATCATATTGATGTGATTCAGAACAGAGGTATTAGCACTATCAATGATTTGTTTTTTAAAAACTAATCTTATGTGATATCCGTGTTGACATATCGTTGTGAAAGTTGGAAAATGACAAAGGCACTGAAGAAGAAATTGAATTAATTTGAAAATAAATGTCTTAGAAGACTTAAATATTGGTTGGGAAGAATTCAAGTCAAACATGCAAGTAATAGAAGACACTAAATAGAAATATGTTTCTACAACAATAAGAAGAAAATGATGGACTTACATCTGACATATACTTAGAATGAATGAAAACAGATTGCCACTAAAAGCATTAAAATGGGTATCGGAAAAAGAAAAAGACCAAGAGAGACTCTTTGCATAACAACCATCAAAGAGGGTAAGACTATGGGTCTCAACAATATACAAGAATTACAGTAACATCACAACAATTGAACTGGAGAGCTCTGGTTTCTGCCCTATGCACCATGTTTGACCCTGAAGAAACATAGATAGATAGATAGAAGCAGTTTTTGTGAAGAATGATTAATTACTGGATTTTTAAAGTTTACCTCACTTTTTTATGTAAAAAAAATAAGGATCCGTACCTATCAGTCTGTAAGATTTTCACTTACATTGTAAACTTTTGAGCTTTATTTGGCAATGTAACCCTTACATCACTGATGTAACCTTTATTGAGAGCAATAGTAGTGTAATGTTAAGTTATTTGCCCTCTAACCAGCAGACACAAATTTAGAGTTTTTTCATTCCTGGTTTGAAAAAAAAAAGTACTCCTGTGGTTCACCCAGCCACCAAAACAGTAGAGTACCAGGAAGCCTGTCATGAAAGAGTCAAGAAATGCTGCCATTACTACTGAGTAAGTGCGGTAGATAAACACTAATCATGTGGTTTTTGGTCAACCACTGACTCGGTAGCTGAGCACTTAGGGGAAAACCTTGTGCTATGACACTGGTTTATAACTCAGCTTATCTTTACCATTACATTTTTCATATTAAAGCGCTTTTAAACTTTGTATTCTAAGGTAGGTTCTACATTATCATTTTGTCAAGTTTGTAATAAGGATAGTTAAGAGGTGTCTTCACTGTTATCTTAGGTGAAAAGAAGACACTTTTAGCTACATGTTCTCTATAATAGATTTGCAGTATTATCTATAGCAGGGTTTCTTAATGTGCAAATTCACCTACAATGGGAGGTGAGATACTTCAGGAAATTGATGCAGGGTTCAAGGGAATAAAGAGCTTTAGAGATCACTGAATGCAACAAATTGCCCCCAAAAACATAAGAATGTACTTAACACTTTGTATGTATAATAAGAGAGGAACAATTCTGTTGATATCCATTGAACTATATCTGAAACATGGCCTCAGCTAGCATCATTCAAACCAAAGCATCTGCTGAAAAAATCAAATCTCACTAATAAAAGTGACCCTTTTTTGCTTTTTTAAGCTCTATTGCTTATTAGTCCTGGAGTTTGAAACAAACAAGAAAAATGCTGATGATGTCAAGAACATATAGACATGAGACTTACCCAAGGCACCTCTAAACAACTGCTCATGTAAAACATATATTTCAAGATCTGGTGCTGTCTTGTTCCTTCTCAAATAGTCCATGGCCTCCTTTGCCGTTTTCTCCTCAGTGACTAGAATGTTGACGGACTGTCCTTCTCTGCATAGTATGTGAACAGGAATTAAAATTCCTGCGCTGACTGGATCTGGTATTGACTGCAAACAATTCAAATAATTATTAATAGAATTAGAGTACAATACAGTCAGCATACCAGGATTCTATATACAATATTGGAACACACTGGTTGTTCACCCAAATTGATAAGATTGATATCTTTTTCCATGAAGAATGAGAACCCGTATACAATTTGATGAGATCAGCATCCAATTTGATGGCAGAACATCCTCCAAGGACATTGAGGTCATTAGAGGGTTGAACAAGGTTGTGCGCTTGCTCCCACTCTCTTTAGTATTTTGTTTGCTGTCCTAGAATACACTTCAAGGATTCTACTGGTAGCATTTTTATCCATTCTAGACCTGATGACTCACTTTTCAAATTAGCTTGATTAAAAACCAGAACAAAAATCAGAGATTCTTTTCAAGGAACTCCTTTTCACTGATGCTGCTGCCTGGTTTAACATTATGAGGATGCCATGCAATCTCTCACCACCAGCTTAGCAAATGTCTGTGAAAATAACCAAACTGCAAGAGGATATCTGACACGGCTATAAGTGTACTTTCATAGTAAAACTGTAAGAGGATATCTGACACGGCTATAAGTGTACTTTCATAGTAAAACTGTAAGAGGATATCTGACACGGCTATAAGTGTACTTTCATAGCAAAACTGTAGGAGGATATCTGACACTGCTATAAGTTTACTTTCAATAGTAAAACTGTAAGAGGATATCTGACAAGGCTAACAGCGTACTTTCAATAGTAAAACTGTAAGAGGATATCTGACATGGCTATAAGTGTACTTTCAATAGTAAAACTGTAAGAGGATATCTGACACGGCTATAAGTGTACTTTCAATAGTAAAACTGTAAGAGGATATCTGACAAGGCTAACAGCGTACTTTCAATAGTAAAACTGTAAGAGGATATCTGACATGGCTATAAGTGTACTTTCAATAGTAAAACTGTAAGAGGATATCTGACATGGTTAACAGCGTACTTTCAATAGTAAAACTGTAAGAGGATATCTGACACAGCTATAAGTTTACTTTCAATAGTAAACTGTAAGAGGATATCTGACACGGCTATAAGTGTACTTTCAATAGTAAACTGTAAGAGGATATCTGACACGGCTATACGTGTACTTTCATAGTAAAAATGTAAGAGGATATCCGACACGGCTATAAGTTTACTTTCAATAGTAAAACTGTAAGAGGATATCTGACAAGGCTAACAGCGTACTTTCAATAATAAAACTGTAAGAGGATATCTGACATGGCTAAGAGCGTACTTTCGATATTAAATTGATGAACACTTACATGGTTTATGAATATTTAGATAAATAGAATTCTCTTGTTCAGTGTTCTGTCAAAGAACATGTATTCATCTCAGCTGCCAATTCTCTTGTTCGGTGTTCTGTCAAAGAACATGTATTCATCTCAGCTGCCAATTCTCTTGTTCAGTGTTCTGTCAAATTCAAGTATTCATCTCACTTGTTAATTCTCTCGATCACTGTCAAAGAACAACTATTCAACTTACCTGTCGATTCTCTAAAATTCTTTTTTGAATTTCCTTCTCAGCCTGTTTGATGTTGTTTAAAATAGCTCTTTCATTTTCATTCACCTGATAACAGATTTATTTACAAAATAAGGTGAAAAAAAAAATTATTCATATTGTCTAGTTCTTCAAATATTACTAGTTATAAAAGTTATGCATATTGGCTAGTTCTTCAAATATTACTATTTCTAAATGTTATGCACATTGTTTAGTTCTTCAAATACTAGGCATATTCCAGGCGAATAAAAGAAGAATTATAAAAATGTAAAGAAATTTAACTCTTTCCAGAACAATCACAGATATACCGGAAAAATAAAGAAACTCTACTGGTTTGATAAAGTTAAAGTTAGGGTAAAGTCAAAGGGAAAACAGCATGAGGTAGACAGAGATACAAGTGGGAGAATAACATTACAAGATGGACAAATTACAGTCTAGCAGAGTGCAGTCTAGGGTTGGAGATCTGTTGCAGCCAACCTTCATTGCGGAGACGGCACTTGATGATGATTGGTTTGATTACCGAACTGATATATCAGTTTTGATATCTATAGATTGTAAATTAATCAATTATATTCTGTGATTCGCTAACACTAGTTTTTACGTTAGCCCAAAATATTGCAGAATACTTCCTTCCACTTCTGTTTTGGTCACAGTGAAGAACATGTTAGTAGGAAAAAAGTGAACATGACTTTATGTTAATTTTATTCATATTTTATATTGTTTCTTATGCTATTAAGACAAATGTACATAACCTCAACATCTATGGACAAAAATTCATCATATTAAGTGACGAGTAAAGAAATTTGATACTCTTGAGTAAATATTCCAGAAAAGTGGATATCAACACTTCAAACTAAGGATACATTTCTGCAAGTCACAAAATTTATTATGCTAATAAATTAATATGTTTACTTTTGCTTTACTAACTCTAACCTAATGAAAGAATGTTCTTATATATATCAATACTTATATATTACTTATATATTAATATTCTGTAAACAGCTCCCTTTTCAATGATAAATGATACATATTATCAATATTTGTCAAGTTCACAAGGTTGTCAAATGATATATAAATAACCAAAATGTCAGAATATATCCGATAAGATGGAGAATGCAGCAGTAACAAACTAAGAAGCGATAGCAACTACGGTAATGTATTATTGTTACTGGTTACTAATATAACCAACAAATGGTAAAACTAATGTAAAAGATAAAAAACAAAAAACAATGGAGAAATTTTTCCCTAGTTTTTTTATCATTTCTCTTTTACATTAGTCTTACTATTAGTTGTCTGCCTGCCTGCACGACTATCCGCCCACCCATCCACCCACCCTTATTACTTGAAGCTACAGAGTTATGTGCTATGAGTTGTACTCTCGGCAGGCAGCGTGCTGCTTCGTTGAGAGTGACCAAGTACATATGGGAAACCGAGTACAGTGAAGTATTCTCTTACTGACACTCTGAGTATTATTCGTAGACAAGTCATTTCTGCTGTTACTATTTTTCTTTTGGCTTGTGCTGTTGTTGTCCAGGTTTTTTACATTATCATAGTTGTAAAATAATACAATTAAAAATACATGTAGTAAAAATGGTCTATATCTGAAGATTAATTTGGTTTAAACCTAAAAATAATGAAGTCTGGAAAGAATGTAATGCATCTCAATTGAGAGATTCACATTCAATAACTCAATAAAAGGATATTGTTGAACAAGTTGACAGAGTAAAGAACAATACTGCTACTCATTCAATAATTAAAAAATATTTTTATTTTTGTATAGCTTGTGGAAACTAAACTCAAAATAGCTTAGTTAAATACTAAACTGAATGGTATGGAGACTCTATGAGCCCCTCTAGGTCGATGGCCATAAGCAATTGCTACAAAGTGGTACATCTGTAAATCTGTTTGTCTTTTCCCAGGTGAATGATGATTGATAGTATCCGCATCTGCCATTAAGCATAGGGGATATGCCTCAGTTGTTGTTCCAAGGAAAGATTGTGTTCAATGCCTTGTTTGTGTTGAGTCCATGTTTGTTAAAGGTTATCTCATTGTTTTCTATCCACCATTCTCTTGGTCTACCTATGTTTCTATATCCTGATATTCTTTTGTTATATGCTCTTATTGGTATTTGGTTTGAGTTCATTCTCATTAGGTGACTGAACCATTTTGCTAACCATGGTTTGGACATGTATTCCAACATGATTTCTTGTTAAAAACAATACTATGAGGAACAGTAGAAGTCGGAAGAAGCAGAGGACTAAGAAAAGCATGGACTAAAGTAAAACTGTGACTTACATTAAAGAAATAATCAGAATTGTTCATCAGATCCAACATGATGTTGATTTCTTTACTGGCAGAATCTGAGGCCAGTATTGGCTGCTGTATTAAACAAAAATATAAACAAGACAAATGTTGACATGTATATATCATGTAACACAATTTCACAAGCAACATCAAAAATTGTTTTGTGTTTATTTCATAGTTATTCAATTGTAGAAAATGAAAATGTATAAGATAGAGTTATATTTATTTTGTGTTTGTCTCACAGTTATTCAGTTTTTCGAAAATTATAGTTATAATTGTTTTGTTATATCTGTTCAATTGTAGAAAATGTATACGATAGAGTTATATTTTCTAAATCTATTCGCTAAACCCTTTATTGCCTTTCAGCGTTGGGGTAGAAACGTTCTCTGGAGATGGCCCTCGTGTGTGCTGAGTATATTGTGGAATTTGTCGCTTCTTTTATATCAGTGGTCCATCGTTTTCGAGTTCGGTCTCTAGGTCTGCCTTCACTGTATCTGTGTAGCATAGCTATAGCTTGCTGTGGTATGCTGTCTGGTGGTAGTCTGCTGATGTGTGCAAACCATTTGATCTAATGACTCTTAATATACTCCAATATTGGGGCAGTGCCAGTTCTTTGTCTAATGTCCTCATTTCTCACTCTGTCTCTTAGCGATACTCCTAGGATTCAGTGTAAGCATGTCATTTCAGCTATCACTAGTTTACATTTGTCTTGTGCTGTCGTTGTCCATGTTTGGCATTGGTAGCACAGCATTGGCATAATAATCATTTTTAATAGTGTTATTTTGGTGTTTAAATGTATATTTTTGTTTCTGAAGATTGGTGTAATTTGCCCTAGGGCTTAGTATGCTTTACTACATCTATTGTGTATTTCTTTACTGCTCTTGCCATCTGCTGTTATATTGCTTCCTAGATATGTGAACTCAGTGTTATATTTATGTGATTTTTAAATATTTTTTTGTCTCACAGTTATTCAGTTGTAGACAATGTGTGATTATATTTGTTTTGTTTTGTCTCAATTTCTAGAAATTATGAGATGAAGTTCTTGTTTCCACAATGTACATTCGGAATGGGTGGTTTTCCCAGAGCTTTCTTTCATACTCGGAAGACTGTGAGCTATTTATGTTGGACCAATTTGACATCATAATGCAGCAAATAGAATTTGAACTAGGTTCTCTCAGATGGCACTCACTCCCCTCCCAACTTGAGTAAACAGTTCTTCCATAAGTGTTCAGCTGTCTAGCCAGTGATTGGCCAGAAACCACCTGACTAGTGTTACCTTCTGCACTTGTTAAGTAGTGAAAGTGGAATTCCTCAACATTCCCTAAACATGAGTTCTGGTACCCATTGCAAGGTGGACCACAGGAAGTTATTCATTTTTGCAAACCAATTTGTAACAAGTGAGCAACAAGTGAACTTTGAGCAACAAGTGAACTTTGAGTAACAAGTGAATTCACAACCTGTGTGATCTGGTCAATGGACTTGTGACTTGGACATTACATGGCTCTTGTATTTAAATATTCATATTTAATACCCTGCGATACTTTATATTACTCTCCCCTTTCTTATTGTTATGTCTTTTTAACTTCTTTTCAGCTTCAAAGTTTTTATGTTACTGCATCTGCTGGGTGGGTTATGCGTGAAAAATTAACAACAACCATATCCCACATATTATTTGGGGAACATTCTGAAGGGAAAATAGTTACTCCTGAGACATAAAGATGTATGCAAAGCATCAATGAAAGATTTCTATATGAACCACAATAGCTTGGAATGTGTAGCTGGAGACCATGATGTATTATGAAAAGGTACAGAAACATTTGGAACATTTCTGAGGGGAAGACTACAACAAAAATGACACAAATGTAAAGCAAAGTTCACTAAAGCTTGGAAATGAGTGATTTGTTCTGTAACAAACTCTACCTAAACACATGAATCTGTTAAATAAATAAATCTATTGTCTTATCTCTGATTTTGTTGTAAGGCTTTGCAAGATTGAATGATGATTGGTTTTCTGGCTATGCACATTTGGTCACTTGATATGCAGTAATATTGTGACGTATCAGAATGTTGGTTACTCCTTCAATCCACCCTCTTCTTGGTCTTCCTATATATTTTGCTATTTCAATTTTCATGCTGTATGCTCATGCTGCTGACCAATAAGGGTTCATTCTCATTAAATGGCAGAACAATTTTAATCTCCGTTTTTCAATATATTTGACCACAGATGTTGTTCCAACAGTTTTTGTAATCTCTTCATTCCTCATATGGTCTATTCTGGTTCTGTTTGCTGCTTTTCTTAGAAATATCATTTCACTTGTAGTAAGCTTATTCTTTTGTTAATGTCCATGTCTGACACTGATAACACAATGTTGGTATGAAGATTGAATTTATGATTTGCCATTTGGTTTTTCATCGGAATAGGTCTGTGTTTCGAAATAGGTTCATAATTTACGTAGCCAACATTCTGAATTCTTGTCTCAAGCTCTCTGTCCATTCTTCTGTCATCTATGAAAAATACTCTCGAGCTATTTAAATTCCTGCACTTGTTTTAGTAACTGATCATTTATCTTTATGTTGATTGTATTAGGTTCTCAGCCGATAGACATTACTTCTGTTTATTCTGTGTTGATCTTCATGTTGTAATTTAGGCAGCTTTCGTTTGTAAGTTTATGTGATCTTGCAACTTTTCACTTGAACTGTAGAATAGGCACTGATCATCAGCAAAGGGTAGTTCAGTTCTTGTGGTGTTTTTACTGCATTAGTAATTATATCCATATAAATAATAAACAATAATGGTGATATGATACACCCCTTTCTAACTCTCTGTTACTAAAAATCTTTATAAGTCCTGCACTTGTTATAACTGCACTTTCACTTTCTTTGTATATAGCTCTTACACCTTCCAGTCTAAAAATGGCCCTTTAATTCCATACTTTTCTAGAATACTCCAGAGTAGTTCTCTATTTATTTGGTCGAAAGTTTTCTCTGGATCTATAAAAAAAATATTCATTTGGTTTTTGTATTCTATTGTCTTTTCACAAATTTGTCATAAAGAAAATATTGCATCTGTACACCTTCATTTTCTAAACTGTTCTGGACCCACAATAGGTTTTATCTGTTTTTCAAAAATATTAGAGAACATTTTACAGACATGGCTAAGCAGGGAGATATGTATCTGCCACAATCTTGCTTGCTTCCTTTTTTCTTTTATATTGGTATGGTACAATGATGGCTCTTTGTCAACCTACTAGGACAACTCTTTCTTTCCAAACCTTTCTGAAGATATGAAGTCGCCAATTTAATCCAGTCTCCCCATAGGCCTTTATGGATTCTAAGAATATCATGGACAGAAAGACGAACTAACGCAGATGTCTGCAAAGATCTTAACATAGAAGAAGAATGGCTCCGTAAACCTATCAGAAAAATGAAAACTAACATATTGTGGACATATAAAGGGACACAATGGTTTAGAATGATTAATTCTGGAGGGAAAAGTTGCAGGAAAGAGAACAAGAGGCAGACCAAGATTATGATGGACACATGACATCGAAGACCATATGAACATGACACTAGAAGAAGCTGGGCAGCTTGCACAGAACTGAGAGGCTTACAGTTACAGTGAGGACAACCTTCTGTAAAGCACTCCTCACATAGATAGATATTTCGTTTCTCAGGTATTCCTACTGTATGGGCCTATATCTAGCATCACAGTGTTTTGTTAAGCATTCTAGAATGGAGTTTTTGCCATGCTGTTTCTATGTTTATTCTGATATATTATCTCTGCAATAGCTGCCATCATATCTGTGTTTATTTTTCTTTGTGTTTCTGAGTTGTTAAATTTTCTTGTATCAATGGTTTTTTGTTTTCGTTGTTTCTTGTTATGTGTTATTTTCCTAAGGTATGCAATTACAGAGTGGTGGTCTGAGTTACTGTAGTGTTGGGAACGACCTTGGCCTTTCCAACATTGTGTCTTCCTGCATGTCTTGTGAGTATGAAATCTATTTGAGCAGTTTGATCCTGATTGTCTCATTTAAAAACCAAGTGTGTAGTTTCCTTTTTTTTTTCTGGTCATAGAAACTGTTGGTGATATCAAGTCCATGTTCTGCACATGAACATGTTAAATAAACTGTGTAAATGATGAAAAATACCATACGCACATGCATCTGCTGGGTGAGACTTATGGGCCTGTTAGGATCCCTTAAGGTCTGTTCAATGATCAATAAGCAATAACCTTTAGGGCTCTGAATTAAAAATTAAGAAACATCCCCTTGGGCCTGAATTCTTTTTTGGAAAATTTTCGTTATTGATGGTGGGTGTTTTGAAAACGTGATAACTTTTTTATTTTAAAAGATATCAAAATAATTTTTGCATATCTAAATAATGGAGTGAATAGTGAATATAGTCATGTTTTTGTTGTTGTTGTATGTATGATATGACAGTTGTGAGCAAGTTGTGAAGTTGAAAATTCGGGGGGGGGGGGGGGGGGGAAATCGCAAAACGCAATTTTCAAATCGCAAATGTAACTTCTTGACGACCTTAATACTTGAGCAATGTGTGGAATCATTGATAAAATCCTCATAAATACCTATACTTATTATATATATATTGTTTTATATCAAAACTAGTATAAGATGAACTAAAAAACTAATAAAACGTGAAGAAATTGCATATAACGTCCGCCCGGTAAACACTAGGTCTAGCCCGACACGCCGCGTAATTATTGTCTAAGCACACACGTGGCACCCCTGACACATATTATTTTTGTGTTTTTGAATGACTACACAAACATTCTTATCAAATAACAACATATTAAACCTAAAAAACAAAAATTAAAACATGTATTCACGATCACTTAGCCATGCCACGCGGTACTCATTTTGATAGTAAAATATGGCTAAAAAATGGCCAACGTCGTTCCAGAAATTCGCTGACAAAACCAGCCGGTTTTCTCTCTTCTTGCAGTCGTAATGAGTATAAAGTAACTTGACCTTTAAACTGCGACGTATTCCTAGCGTCGTTTGGCGTGTTTTATACGTCACGGGATCATTACTTTGTGAAGTTCCGTACTCGGGAATCGGGCGATATCCTATGTAGCGGGATTGCGCCTGCAGGCACAATGGAGCTGTTCTCATAGGTGCATTATTGCGACCGCAGAGTCGTAAAGGTTAACTTACATCATCCTTTGCAGTCCTCATCAGTGATGGTGCAAAACATGAGGCCAGGTTTGCAACAGACATCAGGTTGACGTTTTTATGCTGGGACACTCTGTGACAAACAAAATCATGCAAGTATTAAAAAAATGTTTCCAGATTTAGATATCTAATTAAAAGGGAAGATGGCAGTGTGTTGCTGAAAGGTGTGCAAAGAATAGCAACACTATTGTTAACTAAGGAGGTTTTGAGGTGGAGGTGAATTTCCTATCCCAAAGAGGGTCAAAGTGATCCAGAAGCTGAAGTCGTATGTGTCAGGTCAAAAGGTGCAGTTATCGCAGCTAATCTGTAAATCTGCAGAATTTTGAGAATGAATGCAGAAGAAGAAGAGGGAAGATACAGTTGCACTGCACTATACCAAATAGTACTACAGTAGCTACTTTCTTCAGACTAGAGATCTGACAAGAACAGATCAACTCAGCAACATTTGGATACCAAGAAAATAGAATTCATCACTGGTGTCTTTACCGTGTCAAAGTTTGGCAACTTGAGTACTTGAATAAATAATCATAGAAGAATATTCTGTATAGGACATCACTGTTTGAACAAATTGTACAAGTTTTAGTTGCCACTAATAAGTCAAATCGTATGACCAGTACAATGTGGATGATTGACTTTTGAACTATGAGTAAGCTTGAATGACAGTTGTGACATCGAAAGGCAAAGGGAAGAAAGTAAGAAAGGACAGAAAGTAAGAAGGGGAAGAAAGTAAGAAAGGAAAAAAGGGTAGATGCTCGAAATAATAAGCTGCTATATAGATAAAAAGTAGTGTGTATAAAGTTGTGTCTGTATGGTGTAAACAACTTCAGATCTTCCTCAAAAACACAAAACTAGTCACCACAAAAGAAACCCCTTTTTCGTTGTCAGGATACACTTTACTTTCTGTTATTTGTCATCCGTTGTTACATTCTCTCTTGGTGCGTTCATGTGCAGATTGTTCTGAGAGAGGCAATTTTCCCCAATCATGATTTCATGTTTACAGGTTGCAATTGAATTCACATTTGTTCAAGGTTATCTTGATGTTTTCTATCCAGCATTTTATTGGTCTACCTTTGGCTTTATGTCTGGATATTCTTTTGTTATATGTAATACAGGGATGTTCTGCTGACAAGTTGTGTTGTTTTCCTACTTCCATAACAGGCTACATGTTTTATTATTTATTATTATTCTTTTGTTGGTTTGAAATAAGTTTATATTTAAAGTATTGTCTCTTCCATAAACTTTACTGTTTTGTAACTCACACAGAGATCAGTAAAGTTGTTCTTCTAGTGTTGTTTCTTTGGGCCAGTGTGTTTGCTTCAGCATTTCACATTTTGGAGATTATTGAAGTATACGCTCTGCTGTCTAAGGTGTCTCTCCACATGGCTGTGTTGCCAATCTTGAACTGTGTATACATGTGGCTGTGAAGTCAGTTATGTCAAATTCTGAGACATAGAATTACAATTTCTTCTGGACTATTCATAATTTGATAGTCTTCTTAGAACTGGACACAACAGACTAAACAGCCATATGTATACAAAATTTAAAATTGGCACATCAGCAAAGTGTATATGTGGGCAAGCCAACCAAACTGCAGAGCATATCCTTTAAGAATGTGCAAACTATTACACATTAAGGTGCACATACTGGCCTTCTGATACACCTATGAATGTTAAACTCTATGCTACAAAACAAGAAATGGAAAACACTGTTCAATTTATACAAGAAACAACAATGCAGATATAGACATTAGTAGCAAACGAAAAGAGAAAAGAAGAAAAAGATAGTCTTCTTGTATGGGTGTTGGCTTTATAATTGCTTTGATCATATGATTTTTATGAGACATTGGCACATCTAATTGTTCATCAGCAGCCCCCTCCTTAGTCAGTCAATCTACTTTTTCATTTCCAGGATTTTCAAAGCAATCTAACATTTTTTAGGTGGTGGGAAAAGGTTGCTGCTAGCAACTTTTCGGTTGCCACCTTGACTGTCTGAATTTCTGCACTGTAATTATAACAGGATTTCCCCATTGTATCCCTAACATTATTTGGGTACATAATAGTAGTAATAATGATGATAATGGTATAAATGTCAGTCATGATGTGATGAAAAAAAAATACAGAAGATAAAACCAATGTATATGTAAAAAAACCAAAATAAATGTTCTTGCAGGTCAACAAAAACCTAGTAATGGTGAATTATCACAAACTTGTGTGGTTTGGGCACATGATAAGGCATGACTCCTTTTACAGTTGAGGGTGAAAGGAGGAGGATAAAGATAATTATGGTTGGTAATATCAAAGACTAGACAGGATTAAATTTCCCACACTCAAGCAAGATGCACTGAAAACAGAGAGGCATGACAGGATTTTGTTTTGATATTTCTAAAGTGGTACACTTACAAACCTGAAGGGTGCTGAGTGTGATGTTAATAAAAATATCTAATAGAAATGTAAGTTTATAAATATGAATGATCACTTACTGAACTAGATGAAGAATGATTCGTTTCAATGTTTGGAAGTTGACTTGAGGCATTTTCTCCAGGTAATATTTGTACCACATCAGTCGGTTGTTGACATCCTTATAACCTAAGATTAAGACAAAGATGTAATTCAGCACTTCTGAATTAATTCACATCAGTCAATTTAAATTTAAAAAAAATAAAGGGATAAATAGTTGTAGAGGATTGACTTCATTTACTCGAGTTCCCTCTTATGACTCAACATAGCGCCACAACACCTGCCTTTGAGCTCTGTAGCTTCAAGAGGTAATCCTCATGGATCTAAAACAAAACTCCCTTGTAAATAAGGTCTCAAAAAGTGGATTTGAAACTGCCACTTCTTGAGCACCAAGCAAATGACTACACGACTATGCTAGGGAGATTCTCAATTAAAATGAAAACTTTCATAACTGCAAGCTATCTTGTTAGGTAGGATTCTATAGACTGTAAATAAAGGTTGTTTTGCCAGAGCTGTCACCACTGCATGTAAAGGATGGATTTGTAATAATAACACCACAATAAAAAAATCTTAGCCACACATAAATTTGAAGCTGCTCTATCACGACTGTAAGATCGAAGATCTAATCATTCAACTATTCCCTATCACTCACTAGCCAAAACCAATAGTAGATTTCACCCAGATGATATAATATATTCTTTAAAAAGTCCTTTTTATTAAAGAGTTGGTGGGTAATTTAGTTAGGCGCTATCTAGATGAACTCTTTACTACAGAGCTGGCGGATAATTTAATTAGGAGCTATTTAGTTGAACTCTTTATTGCACAGCTGGTGGATAATTTAGTTAGGAGCTATCTAAGTGAATTTATTGCAGAGCTGATGGATAATTTAATTAAGAGCTATTTAGTTGAACTCTTTATTATGGAGTTGGTAGGTATTTTAGTAAAGAGCTATTTAGTTGAACTCTTTCTTATGAAGTTGGTGGGTAATTTAGTTAGGAACTACTTAATTGTACTCTTTATTACAGATTCACTGATATTTATGTAGTGATCTAAATATATTAGAATTTTCTAAAATAGGTTTCAAACAATCATATTTAAATAAATACAATACATTAATTAAAATTACTGTTCTTTGTCTATTATGTTCATTCTAAAACCCCTGGTAATCAGTAGGATCTAGTCTGGAGAGCAGATGATGTTGTGTCATGGTTTACAATTTAGCCATGATATCTGTGCCTGACACATCAGATTTTTGCATGGCTTGTGAGTCATTTTGATCCTTTAGGTGATGAAACAACCAACTCCACCCACAACTCCTTAGTTGCCTCTTACAACATGCATGACAAGTCATAGTGTTACTACTCTTTGCCTCCTTCTCCCTTTAATATAACTAGCAATATGATATTTTACCAATTATAAATATGGCACAAATAACTGGTTATCTATATGAAGAAGAAATGGTTATCAGTATGATGTACAAGTGGTTATCAATATTATGTACAAATGGTTAGCAATTATTTTAATGGTTAAAAATATAAGGTATAACCAATTTCTAACCTGCAATATTGATCCATGATGCATAGTTTAATCTTCCAAACACAGAATCATCCAGCTCCCTGAGAAATCTCTTCAAGACGTTGCTGACATCTTGTACCGTGTAGGAGCTCATGCACACTGACCACACATCTGTACATTAGAACATGGAGAGATCAATGGTAAAGAGTGCAAGACATGGATGTGTACTGCAGGTTTCTGCTTTTAGTGTTCTGTTCATATATTGATTGTGAATTGTACCCATGTTTTTATCTTGCTCTTTGTAAATAGTTAGTTCTGTGGATAAGATAGACCAGAATAACAGCAGCAGCATAATCACTATAGTGGTTAGTGAATAATAGCTGATAGCAAGTATCAGCATACCTGTTGAGAAATAGGTAGACAAGGAGGGAAATGTCAAAAGATGAATAAATTACAGCTGATTACCACTAAAGCAAGAGGCATAAATTGTGTTGGTGATATATTGTTGCTAACCTTCATTGCAGAGACGGTACTTGCTCTGAAGACTGGATATGACAAGTGGCATGCAACTCTGTACAGGACATAACAATTTCCTTGAAGAGTCCAGAATCAGGCACACATATTAGCACTGCATAACTGGAGAGCTCACTTGGATAGTGGAAATTCATAGTTGGCTCCCCAACCATCTGAGTTTTCATGGTCCAGGGCTATGTTTCTATTGACACATCTGACAGGAAAGACTGATAGGCAAGAGAGCTTGAAGCTCATAACTCTATCTCTGATTGCTGTGGAAAGGCAGAAAAGTCATAAAACCCCTGTAATTTATTGCCTTCTGAGTAGGAGACTTCTCAAAGCATCGCTACACTGTTGAGATTAAAAATTTTCTGAGTATGAAAATGCTCAGGAGAAACGACACTCATTGCACATAGGAAATAATAGCTTCATTGCTGGTAATTCCTGGGGATGGAAACAATCTGAAGACATAACAAATGAGGTACTAACATATATAAAATGTATCACTCTACATTCACATTTTGGAAGTATGTTAGTAAGGCATGAAAGTGGAACAAAGAACAGTAACACTGCAGTCTGTTATGAAAATCATGACAAAGGAGATTGAGTGTGTAATTGACAATCCATCCAATGATTTTAGCTGCGTGAATAAGTCTGAAGACTCATGCTTGGACTGTTGGGAGGAAATTAACCCTTTTATCTGTAAAATGTCTCATGATTACAAGAAAGTCACGGCAAAATCTACTCCAGAGAATAAGACTGTCCAGCTGGTGGCTTTATAACTTACAGTTACAACATTGAGTCAAACCATCATATGGAACTTGCAAATGCTCTGAGAAACCTCCCAATTATTAAGAATGTCATAGAAATACATAAATTTGGAGCTGAAATTCAAATTCTATCACCTGGTATGGCATACAGGAGTGAGAAACTCATACACTCTCGGAGGCTCTATAATCGTCATCATGACACTCACCTTTTCTGAACTCATCTAGCAGAGCTTGCACACGGCTGTTCTGTCCAGCCATTCGGTAGATACCCCTCTCTTCAAGACCATTCATGTATATGTGTGTAATACATTTCTCCACAATCACAGGTACATTTTCACTGGTCAAAGCCTGATCAATCAAGGTTGGTCCACTACTCTGTGGATATTACAAGAATTATAACAATTTATTTAACATGATAAAAATCAAACGCTATGTAAAGATAAGTCCAGCATCCTAGCACTCAGTTTTCCCATAAGTGCTCAGCTGCTAGTCAGTGGTTGTCCAGAAATTCCCTGACTAGCATTGCCTATGGAACTTTTTCAGTAGCAATAACACCATTTCTTGACTTCCCAGATCATGAGTCCTGGTACCCTACTTCCTGGTGGCTGGATGAACCAGGTAGTAATTTTTATTTCAAACTATTAATAACGAGTGATCTCACACTGAAATTAAATGTGTGAGACGTATGATTGGAGTTAGCTTGAGAGACAAAAGCTTGGGAGTTAGCCTTCCTATCTGTCGCAAGACGTGTATGTGTGTCAGTTCTAGGCAGTGATGGTTTATTATCAACTGAACTCTTGGACTTTTTAGACCAAAATCTGTCCATTTGTGGCAGTTTCCAAGGAAATAGTAAGCAAAGATATAGATTTTGATTAACTTTGATCAGACTTTGTCTATCTCACATGATATATTCTGCTGCCAGTGAACTTGTTTTGCATAATTAGATGGTTCATTGTGGAACTGACCCTTACCTCGATTGTGAACTTGAGTCCATTATTGGAAAATCCGTATTATTAAGTGCCGTCTCCGCGATGGAGGTTGGCTACAACGGACCACCAACACCCTATCAATTCATCATCATCAAGTGCCGTCTCCGCAACGAAGGTTGGCTGCAACGTATCTCCAACATCTCCTGTCTCTTGTCTTGGTGGTGCACTCTGCTAGACTGTAACCTGTCCATCGTGTAATGTTACTCTCCCACTTGTATCTCTGCCTACCTCTTGCTCGCTTCCCTTTGACTTTACCCTCAAGTAAGGTCTTCAATAGGGTGTCATGTCTTTTAATGTGTCCAAAGTATTTTATTTGCCTGATCTTTATTTCTCTTAGTAGTTCTTTCTTCATATTAAGTGTTTTTAGCACCTCTTTATTTGTTTTCTTCTCTTTCCATGATGTTCTCCCTATTCTTCTATATACCCACATCTCAAATGCATCAATTTTGTCTTCTAATTGTTTATTTAGTGTCCATGTTTCTGAGCCATACATTAATATGGAATAGATGTAGCATTTTATAATTCTCATTTTTAACTTGTTTGTAATTTGTTTAGATATTAATAATTTCCTCATGTCATTGAAGGTACGTTTAGCCATTCCTATTCTCCTTTTAACTTCTGTTTCACATCTGCCATCATTTGTGACTATGTGTCCAAGATATTGATACTGTTTTACTTGTTGTAGTTTCTCTCCCTGTATGTTTATGTTTACCTCCTGTTCTTCTGTGTTTTTGCTGATTATCATGGTTTTTGTTTTTTGAATGTTTATATCCAGTCCATATTTATTACTTGATTTATTGACTTGATCTATTAGTCTTTGTAGTTCATGTTCACTTTCTGCTAAAAGAACAGTGTCATCTGCATATCTAATGTTGTTTATTATTTTCCCATTGATCTTGAGTCCTGGTATTTCTTCTATATTTTTAAAGATATTCTCTGTGTAGATATTAAATAGGCTTGGTGATAAAATGCATCCTTGTCTTACCCCTCTTCTTATTTCTATGTACGGTGAGTAGCTGTTTTCACACCTTATTGATGCAGTTTGTTCCCAATATATATTTCTAATCAGCCTGATGTCTTTTCCATCTATGCCTATTTCTTGAAGACATTTGATTAATTTTTCATGTTGGACTCTGTCAAAGGCCTTGCTGTAGTCTATGAAGCAAATATAGATACTTTTTTGGACTTCTATATATTTATCTATCACTAGCCGGATACTCAGTATAGCTTCTCTGGTTCCTTTGTTTTTCCTAAAACCGAATTGTTCTTCACCGACCTCCATGTCTATCTTGTTCCTAATTCTTTCATGTATTATCTTGAGAAGTATTTTAGTTAGATGGCTCATTAGACTTATTGTTCTATATTCTGTACAGTCCACAGCCCTGGGCTTCTTAGGTAGTGGTATGAATATTGATGATGTTAGGTCTTTAGGTATATGTCCTGTTTCGTATATGTCATTGCAAATTTCTGTGATAGTATCTACACCAAATTCATTTAGAGTCTTTATTATGTCTGCTGTTATGTTGTCAGAGCCTGGAGCTTTTCCACATTTTATTGAATTTATTGCATGTTCTACTTCTGATTTCAGTATTGCTGGTCCATCATTGTTGTGTATTGTTGGTTTTTTGTTCCGTTGGTCGTCAAACAGTTCTGTTACATAATCTGCCCATCTTGTGAGTGCTTCTGATTTATCAAATATTATTTTACCATTTTTATCTTTTATGCAGCCACCGCCATTAATAGGATTTTTCTTATTTGTGATCAGCCTTATCTCCTTATGCATTAATTTTGTCTTCTGTTGTATGGACATCTCCTCTATTTCATTGCATTTTGTTTCTAGCCATTGTTTTTTCGCTGTTCTGCACATGTTACGTATCTCCTTGTCTATACTTGAGTATTTTGGTGTATTTTTAGCTTTCTTTCTTTCTGTCATTTTCTCTAATATTTCATCTGTCATCCATGTTTGTTTGTTCTTGGTATTTCTTGTTGGTAAATTTTTACTTGATGTTTGAATACTTTTCTTTAGGCTTTCCCATTTATTGTCTATTTTCTCTTCTGCCTTTGAGCAAACTCTGTCAGATTGCAACCTGTCCATCTAGTGATATTTCTTTATGATTTGTATCTCTGTTTACCTCTTGCTTGTCTCCCTTTGACTTTACCCTCGAAAAAGGTCTTCAATAAGGTGTCATGTCTTTTAATATGTCCAAAATACTTTCTTTTATCTTTATTTCTTTTAATAGTTCTATTTTCATACAAATATAGTCAGAACCTCTTTGTTTATTTTCTTCTCTTTCCACTAAGTTCTCTCTATTCTTATATATATATATATATTTGAGATATATATATATATACATCTCAAAGGCATCAATTCTGTCGGATCCTGCCACAGGCAATTGTCAATCCAGACTGTTCATAAAGCAATAGAAAACTACTGAATGTATTTATATTGCCTAGAAAAATCACTACAGTAAAAAAATGCTGGGTTGATGGCTATGTCCTGAGAAGATTTGTTTTTTTGTTACCAATTTGTTTTTTTTTAGTTTTTAGTTGTTTTTTCATTGTTATCCATACATACATTCAGTCATCCATACATTAAATATATAATAAATGTAGCATTTTATAATTCTCATTTTTAGCTTTCCATTTTAATTTGTTTAGATGCCAATATTTTCCTCATGTCAATGCAAGTACTTTTAGCCATTTTCATTTTCCTTTTAACTTCTGTTTCCCATCCGCCATCATTTGTGATTATGTGTCTGAGATATTGGTAATGTTCTACTTGTTGTAGTATCTCTCCATGTAATTTTATATTTAGCACCTGTTCTTCTGCAATTTTCTGATTATCATAGTTTTAATTTTTTTGAATGTTTATATTCAAATAGTCAATATTCTTTAATTGACTTACTGACTTGATCAGTACTGGCTGGCTTTGTAGTTCCTGGTCACTTTCTGTTAAAATGACAGTGTCATCTGCATATGATGGTTGGTTGGTTGCTGATCCAGCGGTCCATGGGTTCATGCCCTTTGACCCAATCTGCATATGATAGGTTATTTATTATTTTCTCACTGATCTCGAGTCCTGGCATATCTTCTATATTTAAAAAAATATTCTGTGTAGATATTAAATAGTCTGGGTGATAAAATATCTTTGTCCAATCCATCTTTTTATCTTAATGTATGGTGAGTAGCTGTTTTTTGCACCTTATTGATGCAATTTGTTCCCAATATATATTTCTAATCAGTTTGATGTCTTTTCCATCTATACCTATTTCTTGAAAATATTCAACTAGTTTTTCACGAAGGATTTTGTTGGAAGTTTTGCTGTAGCCTATGAAGCAAATATAGATACTGTTTTAGGCTTCTATGTATTTATCTATCAATAGTCGGATACTAAGTATAGGTCCCCTGGATAGGAAAATGCTCAATGGTAAAACTCAGCTAGGGTTGGTTCGCCAAGGTTTCATTCACCAACTTCGTGCTTGAGTTTTTACACACAATTTTCTCCATACTGGGACAATATGGTGTCCTACCTTTTCCTTTCTACACCTGCCACTGGAAGACAGCTGAAACATTGTTCTCGAGCATACTTTCGCTATGATTTCCATTTTCTCCATCATTTTTGCACAAGTCGTTGCCCTCTACCTCTGTGCTACTTTCATATGTACTCAATAGCCTCACCTCTCCTGAGATGATCACTGTTCTTGTCTTCATGAACTTTCATAGATGACAACCCCGCAGTTTAGGCAGTTGTTTTCTTAGGCTATGCTGATACAGTGTTTGGTCTTGTGGGCAGAGAGGTTCTATTCAGAGATATTCTTTGTCTTGTGAAATCAATTCTCATTCTCAGTTTACACTGTTGGGACATGATCCATAAAGTGCTAGCCAGAATGCTTCACTTTTAAACCTAGATTGCACGAGAGTTGTGCAGTTTCTTGTGCACCCCTACAGATATTAGAATTCACGAGTTGTCTGGGGTATGCTTACAATGAGAATCCATTGATTTTTTAGCCCACTTTTTTATATATTAAAAAACAACACCAAATACTACTGACCACTACTGCCTCCAGAAAAGTTGTATACATCTTCTCTGTATCTCTGGTCAGTGAAGCTTGCAAGTACACAGACCTGGAACAGATAAAGTGAAGCATATTCTGTTAAACATACAGCATAGAAAAGGACAAGGACCTTAAGATTAAATGGATATAAGAAGGATTTGTGGTGAAAGAGAAAACATGAATTTTACAAAGTATTTTGAATTAAATAGCTAGCATGGATTTCTATAGAAGTTTATGAAAACATGGTCTATTGATTAAAGAAAACATAAATTTGTTTTTTAATGAAAACAAGGTCTTAAGGAGAAAATATAAGTTTCTATGAAAAGTTTATGAAAGTAAGGCTTATTTATTAAAGAGAAAACATGAATTTTACAAGGTATTTTTAATTACCGCACATTTCTACATATAAGCCAATCTATATATAAGCCTAGAACGTAACTTTAATGTCCAAAATGTAACCAAAATCAGAAACCCGACCAAAGTATAATGAGAGAATACCGGCAGTAATACTGTGGAATCCCATTATTATAAGAATGAAGGGACAAGTGAAATGTTACTAAAAGGAAAATAACACAAACTTTAGCAGCGGTAAGACGCAAGGTCATTTCTTCCATTTGCTGGTAAGCACATAAAATACAACATCAAGGATAATACAATGTGACCTTTCTTTGAAGGCATTGCCAAGAGTGCTCTGAGATATTGGATTCATTTAGTCATTTAGTGCTGTCTCTACAACAAAGGTTAGTTGCAAAGATAGTATCAGCCATTACGGTAAATTCAAAGCCTAGTCAATGATTGGATAGGTCAACGTTTAGCATGGCAAATATCACATAGCATCAACAGTTACATTCAAAGCACATTCCCAAATTTACCAGTGAAAAGCCATTACAAAGGATATATTGTTTTACCCAGTTTAGTTATAAGTGAATCTGGTATGGTGGTACCCCCAGTAGTATCACGCTGTAAAATATGGAAGTGCCTACTGTGTATATAAGAATATCACACAAGTAGTTTAAACTTAGTTCTTAAATTTGTGTTGCCATTGTGAATTTATTTTTGTTTTATAAGCAGGATGTCTGGATATAAGAGAACATCATATTCTGCTAGTTGTAAATTGGATGTTATCGCTTTTGCAAAGAAATCCAACAATTTGATGTCTACTCATCCCTTTATTGTGAACAAAAAAGCAAGTATGATAATGGAGAAAATAAAGGAAGAATTGTCTTAGATGTGAAAGACAAAAAAAGCATCACGTTGCCATACAGCTTTATTCCCTGCACTGGAGGAGAAATTATCAGAATGGGCAATGGAGTTGAGGTAGAATGGATTAAGTGTAACCCGCACAAATATTCAGATCAGGGCGCTCACCATACTAACTCGTAGTGGAACCAAGCGACAACCTATTTGTCATTTCTCCCTATATATTCCTATTGTCCCTGGTCCACTAAGAGTTAACAGATCCTTCATTCCAGTCACTGAAATGTGAGAATTTTGTTGTTTCGATGGAATGATGCATTCATTTCATGAACAGACATCACTTGTGTCTACAAACCCACACTAAGCACACACAGAAGATGATGAAAGTGATAGAAACGAAAATTGATGTGTTTTAACATTTTACTGCAAAACATTGACCTCCTGCAAATTTATTTGCCTTAAAATCATGCGGTGGAAAGAAAAGGTGTGAAGATGGCTTTTGTAAAGATGACTGCACATGAAAAGATGTGTTTCACTGTTGTTTAGGTTGCATGGCAGATGAGATGACAGAAGGACTTATGAGATTTAACAGAATGTTGATGAGATTTTACAGATGGTATTTGAGAATTGGATATTTATCCCAAATGTCTATATTAGTATTTACTAGATAGACGGTGTCTGATCATGGGAAATGAGCTGACTGAGAACTGAATATTCTAAAGATGATCTTATCTGAGACAGTGAGAACTGGGTTCCTGACAGGTGAACCACACCTGTAAATAATTGAATATTTCTCAGATAATCATGACATGCTGTAGTTGACAGATGGATTGATAATACAACTTACTTCCCAGTTGAGCTAATGACAAAGCATGGTCCTCGCTGCTGATAGCCATTACTAGAGTCCTGCATTTCTGTGGAGAACACTAACAATTTAACAGTGTTTTCATGTATAACATGAGATGACCAACACAAGTCAAGATTTAAATACATGATAGCTCTCATCTGATGGGAGAAAAGATAACACAGCCATCATGTACACATTTTGTAAATTCTAATCACTTGTTGTCATACCTATGACATGATTCTGTGCCAGAATTAGAATATAGAGTATCATCAACATATTAATGATACGAAGTAACACAAGTACAAAAATGTCATCATTGTCTGGGATGGACAGCTACTATTCTTAAGCCATCTTCTTCCTCTGCCTTTGTTCTCAAACTCTGCTGGTTATAGTAGGATGTTGTCCGGAGAATTAAATGTGTTGTGTCATGATTCACAGCTTGGCTGAAATATCTGCTTATTTTAGCTTGATATAGGCCCAATCCGATTTCGGGGCAATTTGAGAGTCAATTTGACATTTTACTAGATAATGTAGTCAAATATCCTTTATCGCTTCTTATTGTAGGTCGCAGTGTTACAACATATACAAATCTAAAAATTTTCCTGCATTCATCTGACACTATATTCAAGCCAAATAAAATCTACAGGTAAGCAAACAAAATATAACTAAAGTGTATTTAGCAAAATTTCCCTATCTCTGCATTCATTTTTTTACTATGATCATGAATAAGGGGTCCAACAGTAAAAAAAGTGAATTAATGTGAAACAAATGTGATCTGAATTTGTACATTTTTCTAGTACTCAAAATTTTTAAGCCTTTTCCAGTCATAAACTCCTGTAAGTATTTGTGATGCCCACAAAATGAGATCATTGATAAAGTTTATTGATATCCATACTGGTCCAGTTCAAAGACTGGACACTCACTATATGAACACCAACAGAAAACCAACCCAGTGGATCCTCTGAAACAACTCGAGCGAGCAAACCAGTCTCACATTCCAACTAAGAACAGGCCACGCCCCGTTAATAAACACCTGAACAGAATAAACCCATTACAAGAACCAAATTGCAAACACTGTAACACACAAGAAGAGACTGTTGAACACCTACTACTGCAGTGCCCAAAACTAACAGACATCCGACAAGAACTATTACCACCACTTCCAGCTATACACAACACACTCTATACAACTGAGGAAAACCTGTGCATTCGCTAGAAGGGCTATGGGCTGTTGATAGCTTCCTGCTCACAGCGAAATGAATCATCATCATCATGATTGATATCCATATAACTTATCAGCCATCAGGGTCATAGTAGTACTACATCGGATACATTAACACACAGATTCCTCCAACAGTTTCTATCTTCAAGCGATATAGGTGAATGTAGAAAAATCATGGTAGGTCCATTCTTTGATGTTGTCCTTGAATCTTCTTTTGCTCTCTAGACTGTTCCCTAACATGTTGACCTACATGTCCAAACCATGAAAGATTTTTTTGTTTCTGTTTACTATTGAAAGTAGTGATTCTTGTGGACCTTCAATATCTCTATTTTATTTCTTGCATATACATCTTATGTTCTCTAAAGGAAATGAGTAAGATTAATCTATAACACTTCTGTTGGAAATTCATTCATAACACTTGTATAGGAAGGTCTGTATCCATCTCTCCATACCTGAAGCCAGTGTCTAATTCTTACACCTATAGAGCATAATAGACAAGAATTCATCATCATCATCATCATCAAGTGCCATGCCGACTGGTATAGGGGATCATGGCTCTTCACAGCTTTCTATCTCCAGCATAATGTATCAAGATCGTTGTTGTTTCCCTGCCGTGCCAAATTGTCTAATATTTTCTCTTGTCACCCTGTCTCTGTTGTCTTCAATCCTGCTTGATGGGACTATGTTCTCCAAACCTGCCTGTCTCATGAAGTGGCCAACAAATGAAAATTGTCTTTTTTCTTATTTTATTGATTAAGGTCTATTTCACGTTTGACTTTCAACACCTCCACCATGGTATTCTCAGCATTCTTCTGTAGAACTACATCTCTATTGACTCTAACTTCCCACCTACCTGTTTGTTTATTATCCAAGACATGCTTCTATATGTTAGTATAGGAGTTATATAGCACTGACAAACTCTCTTTCTCACCTCTAATGACAAGGTCATATTACACAATATATTTTTCATTTTTCTGAATGTTGTTTTTGCCTGCCCTATTCTGCTTCTTATTTCTGTTGAACTTCTTCCATCTGCTGTAATCGTATTACCTAAATATTTGAATTAGTGGACCCGTTTATAATACTTCTTCTTATTCTTCAGCGTACATTCTCAAACTCCTGCTAATTTCTCTTAGTAGAACCATGGTCCTACTAGACTTCCAGCAGGATGTAGTCCAGAGAATAGAAATGCATTGTTGCCGTTTATTTGCGCCAATGGCCCGACACATCCATCTTCGGCAGTTTTTAATACTTAATACAATGTCATTAACTTTGATCTTGCAAGGTATGATATTTTGTTTCTTTGAAATAACCATTACTTTTGTTTTCTTGATATTTAGGAAGAGGCCTTTCTCTTTACTTTCTGTAGCTACTACATTATTTTAAATCTTGAAGGTCTTCCCACTTTTAGCAATCAGAACAGTGTCATCCACATATCTCAAATTATTTATGTTATGTCCTCCCACTGATATTTCTGGGATATCAACTATTGCACGCATTATGTTTTCACTGTACAAAGAAAACAGGTCTAGACAAGTACTAGTAAACTATAAATTTTGATCTTCACCAAAATACTAATACAAACGAAATACAAACCCGCCCTGTCTGGCGCTTGACAACCACTACATTTAGCAATATGGCACTCTTATACCCGTCCGCATTAATGAGTACCTGTCTCATGTATGATTCCAGTTGTTCCATAGTTTCTGTTTGTATCACATCACATGTATTTAGTCATTTTTGTATATTCCTTGTCCTGTGCCATTTCACCTCTTCTGGTCAATCTATATTACACATGCCAATGTGACCTTCATATCCTTACTGTTAATTTTCTGTTGTATGTTTTAATTTTGTTTCAATTTTTGTCTTGATGAAGGCCTTGCGGTCGAAACGTTGATTTGTGTGTGTTATTATGTGTGTCTTTAGTTATTAGCAAAACTTCATTACCCTATTCCTGGATTTACCTGTTGGATTTCAGTGTTAAGCAGTAAGTACATTGAAATAGTAATGTTGCTTTGCCATATTACATTTAGTCTTCATACAGCAACTTAATCTTGAATTCTCCACCCTTTTCTTTGATGCTATTTTGAATTTTCCATTGTTGCATATGCAGTATCCCAGATATAATGTTTAAACTTCTTAAAGCTTATCATCATTATGTTAGTATGCACCTGTGTGTCGCTACCTTTAACCAAAATATTTTTCTTTTCAGTGTTCATTTCCATTCTGTACTTGAAAATCTCACTCCCCAAAACACATACAAATAAACATACAAGATTAGGATATGAATGAATGAATGGGGATTATGTGTGATGTAATGAAACAAATTTCTACATACTAATGCCACTGGCTTTCCTCAAGTCAAGGTAATCAAACTTAAGATCTCTGTTCATGTAGTAGATTCCTCGCCAACTGAACACAATGAATGTCTGATGCCACTCCTGCCATCACAGACAAAGAAAACATGATAAATCACAGGTATACAGAATATTGTGGAAAAACACAATAAATAACAGGTACACAGAATCTTCTGAAAAAACACTTTAGTTAGTTGCCAGATCATCAAAGGACATTCCCATAAATGCTCAGCTTACCGATCCATCATCTAAGGGTGTGTAAACTCATCATATCAGTCAGTTGTGCCTTCTTCTGATCTTTTCAGGGATGAGGCATTTTCTTCCTTCTCCCTTGGTCACTCCCATTTCTATCATTCTCTGAACATGAACATTGTCTCTTTCAGCCTCCAGTTCATCCTTTTGTAGTGCAACCCTAACTGTCATAACTAACTCAGCTCTGTCTCTTTCATTCATAAGATTTTGCTTGACAGATATATGCAGATGAATAAGAATGACACACAAAAATTAGCAGTACTCACATCAACCAGAGACTCTTTCATGTGAGCATAACCAGCTAACTTGACATCAATCATTCCTACTTGATCCATCACAGCTACTGGTGCCATCAGCTGCCATATGAAATGGGATAAAGTTATTATAATGTAACATCACAAAGCAACTCAAAAGTTAATACAGTGGGTGAATCGAACAAAGAAGATAAACTGAACAGAGTAGATAAATTTAAAACAGATGTACTCAACACGGTAGATGATGAACACAGACGATGAAAATACGGCAGATGAACTTAACACAGGAGATGAACTGAACACAGTAAATGAATAAACTACTGAAAAAAAAGTTAATATATATGAAGATTATAACAAACAACAATATCACACACTCTAAACTCCTTAAGGATTTTCTTGACTTACTGTAATATTTATATACATCCTTTTAGCTCGCTGCGGAGCATAGAGCATTAACAAACCTCTTCCATCATGTCCTATCTTTAGCTATAACTTCTAGCTGTTTCTATATCATTCATGCAGTGCTTAAAAATCTCAAGGGACAGGTAAAGGCAACTGACTTATGAATCAGTGTTATGGACATATGTTGATAAGGCCTGAAAGAGGGGAAAATAATAGCGACACTGCTATCTACCATGCATATTGAAAGAGACAACTAAGGAAGTTTTGAGGTAAGAGTTGGACATCCCATCCTATAGAAAGTCAAAAAAAATATCAAACTAAACTCATAACATAGCATAAGAACCTTTTCAAAGTGTTGTAGCAGCAGAGTTATAGTTTTCCCAAGTAAAAAGGGAAACATTATAGGACCCTCTTCCTCAACTACACATCAATTTAAAAAACAAGAGGGTTGAACTTCCTGAAAAGGAAATAAAAACGAGCAGACGGCAAACAAAACATTATACAAAAATTAGTAATAAAAACATCAATATTTGATACTTCAAACCAGAATATTTACCCTGCCAATTGTACGAATCCACTCGCCACAATCATCCTTGCTGTCGGAAGAGAACGTGAAGATTCTGTTGTCTTTAAGTCCTGTACTTAACTCAAATGGGTAACCAATCTTTGAACTGGGGGAAGAAACACTGTGATTAGCTTTATCTTTCATGACAGACTATATTTATTGCAACCATGTTTACCTCTTTTACCATGTGAATGATATAGTACTAAAACAGGTCCACCTTTTCAAATATTTAGGTACAACGATTACAGGAGATGGAAGAAGGTCAACAAATATAAGAAGTAGAATAGGACAGACAAAAACAACATTCAGAAAATGAAAAATATATTGTGTAATATGAACTTGTCATTAGGTGAAAAAGAGTTCTGCAGTGCTATATAACCCCTATATTAACATATGGGTGCGAGTCTTAAACTATAAACAAACTGGAAAGTGGGAAATTAGAGGCAATAGAGTAGTTCTATAGAAGAATGCTGAGAATACCTTGAACTGTCAGAAAAACTAATGTAGAGGTGTTGAAAGAGTCAATTGCGAAATGGACCTTAATCAATAATCAAATCAAAATAAGAAAAAAGCAATCTTCTTTTTTTGGCCATTTCATGAGACAGGCAGGTTTGGAAAACATAGTCATAACAGGCAAAACTGAAGGCAACAGAGACATAGGGCGACAACGTGAGAAAATATTAGACAGTTTGACAATGTGGCACGGCAAGGAAACAACAACAACTTGATACATAATACTGGAGACAGAGAGCTGTGGAGAGCCATGACAGCCTACGCCAGCCGGCATGGTACCTGATGATGATGACCATGTGTATTGACGGAGCAGGAAGCTGAGCAATGCATAGCAACATTGCTATCTATCATACATGTCATAAGAGGCAACTAAGGAGATTTTGGGGTGGAGTTGGCTGTCCTATTCAAAAAGAGGGTTGAAATGGTCCAAAAGCTATACTGAAGTTGGCTGTGTCAGGTTCAAAAGGAGCAGGTATTGCAGCTAAGCTGTCTTCTTCTTCTGCCTGCATTCTTCATTCTTCTGTGTTAATTCTCAAACTCTTGCAGATCAGCAGGATGTATTCCAGAGAACGGAATGTGCTGTGTCATGGATTACAGCTTGTGCTGTGATATCTGGTCATTTCAGCATGTCTTCTGGATCACTTTCACCTTATATGGAATGGGACAGACAACTCCATCCCATAATCTGCTTAGTCGCCTCTTACACAATATATGGAGGGTAAACAGTGTTGCTATTCTTTGCTCCCCTTTCGGGTCCAGGCAAAACACACACACACACCAAACTGGCTAAACTGTAAATACTAACACAACACATTCCGTTCTCTGGACTACATTTTGCTGATCTGCAAGAGTTTGAGAACAAACATAGAATAAGAAGATAACTTTCTTTCAGCATACAATGATCAATGCTGCACATAAGGGTATCAAAAGTTGGACATGTAGGACCAAGCCTCAGGCACCATAAACATGTATACCTTTAGAATTTCACACCTTTATAACTACAAACATTTGTGAATAACATCTTCAGAAGAAGGCTGAACATGAGATGGCAGGAAAAGATAAATGAGATTAGAGACAAGCAGACCAATATCTGATGGATACTCAGAATAAGGATCAGGTGATATCAATGTTGGTCACCTTTGCTACACAGTCCAAGTGACTGCATGACTCCAATACAATCAACATAATCTCTTCAAATAATAATGCAGCCCAACATACCTGTCACTTTCAGCAGCTTGTATAAGATACATATCTTTTCTGTTTATAGATCCTTTAAAAGTCTTACTCTGCAATACAGAAAATATCACACACATAGAAAAAAAGTGAATCAGCATTGTCTTCTCTACTTTATATAGAAGAGATTGTGCAGATGAGTGATTAGAGAACTGTTGTAGACAGGTGATTAGAGAACTGTTGTAGACAAGTGATTAGAGAACTGTTGTAGACAAGTGGTTAAAGAACTGGTGTAGACAAGTGATTAGAGAACTGGTGGAGACAAGTAATTAGAGAACTGTTGTAGACAAGTGGTTAAAGAACTGTTGTAGACAAGTGATTAGAGAACTGTTGTAGACAAGTGATTAGAGAACTGTTGTAGACAAGTGGTTAAAGAACTGTTGTAGACAAGTGATTAGAGAACTGTTGTAGACAAGTGATTAGAGAACTGTTGTAGACAAGTGGTTAAAGAACTGTTGTAGACAAGTGATTAGAGAACTGTTGTAGACAAGTGATTAGAGAACTGTTGTAGACAAGTGGTTAAAGAACTGTTGTAGACAAGTGATTAGAGAACTGGTGTAGACAAGTGATTAGAGAACTGGTGGAGACAAGTAATTAGAGAACTGTTGTAGACAAGTGATTAGAGAATTGTTGTAGACAAGTGATTAGAGAACTGTTGTAGACAAGTGATTAGAGAACTGTTGTAGACAAGTGATTAGAGAACTGTTGTAGACAAGTGATTAGAGAACTGTTGTAGACAAGTGATTAGAGAACTGGTGTAGACACGTGATTAGAGAACTGGTGGAGATAATTAGTATAACTGTTGTACACAAGTGGTTAGAGAACAGGTGTAGACAAGTGGTTAGAGATATAGAACCGATGTTTAGTCAAGTGACTAGAGAACTGTTGTAGACAAATGGTTAGAGAACTGGTGTAGACATGTGGTTAGAGAACTGGTGGAGACAAGTAGTTAGAGAATTGGTGGAGACAAATGATTAGAGAACTTTAATAGACATGTGGTTAGAGAATTGGTGGAGACAAATGGTTAGAGAACTGGTGTAGACATGTGGTTAGAGAATTGGTGGAGACAAATGGTTAGAGAACTGATATAATCAAGTGAATAGAGAAGCTGTGTAGATGAGTGGTTAGATAACTGTCTGTTGTAGACAAGTGATTAGAGAACTGGTGTGGACAAATGGTTAGGGAGCTGTTGTAGACAAGTGGTTAGAGATAGATAACTGATGTTTGGTCAAGTGATTAGAGTTGTGTTGCAGACAAGTGAATAGAGAACTGGTGTAGGCAAGTGAATAACTGGTGTAGAACTGGCATAAATGGATGGTTAGAGAACTGGTGTAGATGAGGGGTTAGAGAGGTGATGTAGACAATTAGAGAACTAGTGTAGTTAAGTTAAATAGCAATGATGCAGTTAGAAATTTGGCAAAGTAGTTAGAACAACTCTATCTCAATAAATAGAAACTTGTATTTCCTACTACTGCAGTAGTTAACCAAGATGTAAAATGGGTTACTGACTTGTTATGTTAAGGAATTAAAAGTAAAAACACAATTGATCCTTTTACTTCAAAATTCTCAGACCTAGTATTAAGAGATCTCAGAATTCATTAAAAAAATTTAAACTTTTATTCAAATTTTCAATATGTCATTTCATATTTTTTACATTGTATATTAACATTATGTATTGGGGTTTATTTCTTTACATTTTTCCAAAGGGTTTTTCTTTTAGTTCTCTTTGTCTATTGCTCCATGGTCTATGCAATGGGTCTGTCTAGCTACTATTTTTTGCTCATTTGTTCCATGACCACAGGATAATACTCATTCCATACAGTAGTACTGATACTCATGGGAGTAGATCTCTAGAACAAAAACCTCACTCTCTATGTTTCTTCAGTGCTGAATGCAGTACATAGGACAGAAGCCAGTGCTCTTCAGTTTAAGCGAAGTGATACTGCTGTGTGTAGCTCTTGCATGTTGTTGAGACTAATAGTCATATCCTATTTGATCATTGTTCTGAAAAGAGTTTCTCTTGGTCTTTCTTTTGTTATCTGGTATCTATTTTAATGCTTGTAGAAAAGTCGCTCTAAGGTGTGGATCCTGGACATCTGAGATCAGAACAATAGCATCTGGTCTGCCACAAGGATCTCCTCTGTCCCCAGTACTGTTTAATGTGTATACATTGAGAATTGCTCAATTGCAAACTCCCAGCAATTGTAGAGTTCTATCATACGCTGATGATATCCTACTATACAACATGGGCAGGAACAGAACAGATATCGCTGACAGTGTACAGAATGGAATAGATCAATTGTCGATATGGTGCAGAACATACAATACTGTGATCAATCCCTCGAAAGCAAAGGTCGTCTGGTACTCCTTAAATAATAATCTGGTCAATGACACACTGCCAGCTGTTAGTTGCATGGGAAAATCTTCAGCATATTCTACTGTCACATCAAGCATGAGGATGGAGATAGAGGGAGTTACAGCAGCACTTAATTGGTTGATAACTGATACATCAACACACTCGGTAATACTCACACTCTCAAAGCATGTTGACCAAGATAGAAAAGTTCATGCTAAAAAAAGAATGGTGGGACTTATTGAACAACTCAGTTGTCCAGAGCATTACATGGATATACTGCTCTGGTCATGCTGGGGTCAGAGGAAACGAGAGAGCTGACTTATTGGCAGGCAATGTTAGAAATGGGAGTATTCAGAGGTGAGGGGAGGAAAAGTAAATTTTTTGAAAAGTCCTGAAGATCACACAATCAACACCTGACCGGAACTATGAGTCTACATACACTGGGATGACTGCTGGAGCGGAGGGCGGAGCACTTATGGGAATGTCCTGCGTGCTGTGAAGCCAGTTTCTAATCAAGAATCAAGAATGCTTGTAGTGACAGTATATTTTTATTCATTCTAAGTACATGCCCAATATAAGTCAATCATTTTCTTATTATTATAGGAACATGTTGTTTGACTTGAATTCTTCCCAACCAATATTAAGAGTTTTCGAAGACATTGTTTTCTTCAAATTAATTTAATTTCTTCTCATAACTTTTGTGACTTTCCAGTTTTCTAAGACATTGTTTTCTTCAAATTAAATTTCTTCTCATAACTTTTGTGACTTTCTAGTTTTCTCAACCATATGTTAATATAGATATTACATTGGCGTTAAACAGTTGTACACAAGAATAAGTAAGAAATAGAACAAATATAAATAAAATCACATTCAATAAAAGGTTCACCTTTTCATTTAAGTAGTAAGTCAATGCCCCATGTTCCAGTATGCACCATCGCTTTTCAAAACCTTTCAAAAAAGTCATTTACTAGTATTTAATCACATGTCTATATACTAGTATCTGATCACAAGTCTATATACATTCTGTACGAATGTATCTAATCACAAGTCTATATACATTATGTATCTAATCACAAGTCTATATACATACAAATTTCCTATAGGGAACATAAGACCAATGTGTACGTAAGAAATAAAGTAGAGAAGTATGCAGGTGTTCAGGAGCCATTGCTTTCAATGAAAAGACAAAAATTAGCATGGTTCGGACATGTATGCAGGCATGATTCCTTGTCAAAAACAATACTGCAGGGAACTGTCGAGGGTGGAAGAAGCAGAGGGCAAATAAAGGCATGGACAGACAACATCAAGGAATGGACAGGGCAAGATATTTCCACACTCATCCACATCGCTGAGGATAGAATTCGCTGGAGGACTCTGTGTGCCAATGTGGTACCCCTACAACCCTGAAGGGTTACGGGTTTATTGATTGATACATTCTGTTCACATCTAATCACAAGTCTATATACTAGTATCTGATCACATGTCTATATCAATCAATCAATAAACTCGTAACCCTTCAGGGTCATAGGGGTACGATATTGGATGCTTCAGCACACAGAGTCCTTCAACGAATTCTATCCACAGCGATGCGGATGAGTGTGGAAATATCTTTCCCTGTCAATTCCTTGATGTTGTCTGTCCATGCAAATATACATGTCTATATAATAGTATCTGATCGCAAGTCTATATACTAGTATCTAATCGCAAGTCTATATACTATCGGGACATGCGGAAGTCCAGGGTATTGAGAAAGCAGATAGGTTGGCTGCATACGCTACTACTACGGCTGTTGGAGGAGCGATGGATCGACCAGACATTTTGAACGCCCTATGGGAAAATGCATGAACATATGACTGTATAAGTGACAATGACTCTTGTTCCATGACTAGAATAAAGGAATTTGGTTTGAAATGTGGTGTTGCTAGAAAGGAGCCATTTTGTGTGCAAGAAAGAATGATGGTCAATCAAGTGCGTACTGGGAACGTCAGTCAACATTTAATTGCGGATACACTCAAGGAGAGATCAGAGCACCTAAGGACTTGTCCAGAGTGCAGTGATGATGATCCAACGACTAACTAACTAACATAGAAATCAACACAACATTTCTTGGCTGTAGTGATTTTCTAGACAATATTTACAGCAGTAGGTTGCATTTACTTTATGAACAAACAGTCTGACTTTCTGCAGCTGAAACCAAACTAGGTACTTTAATTGTTCGACATTATCTCTCAGCCACAGAGCCAGACTATTTAAAATATATTTACATGTCATTAGTTGTATAGAGAATTTGTTGTCATGTACATATTTTTAGATGAACAATTGCATAATAATAGAGATGATTTAGTCAGTATCACATCAGCCACTTTTATTTTTTCAGATTTGTTCTGGTACCCATTTCAAGACATCAGGCCGATTTGGGAATAATTTAATAATTAAAACAATTTTTCCATCTGAACTGAAAATGAAACCTATATCACCCAACCAGGAAACCAGTGCACTTGCCATGGAGCTACCTTGCTTCCTCTCCGAATAATGAACTAGGTCTACATTTATTTGAAAATGGAATGTAAAAAAGCTTTAAAGAAGCACAGAAACTTTAAAGCAGAATATCATGAGTTCGATTTTATACATAATTTTTTATAGATGGCGCACTCGAATCAAAAATTTGCAAACACCCTTCAGTCAGTCAGTCAGTTCCTCTTTTGCTAAGTTTGGCACATAGGGGGAAGTCCTAGTTCTCCATGCCAGTCGGTCAGTTGCTAGGGATTTCAGGTCTTGTGCATTTATGCCTGTTGATTTTAGTTCATTCATAAATTCACCCTTAGTAATGTGATAATGGTAATTGGAGATAACTGCGATCTCGATTGTTTGTCAGTAAAGTGTTAAGATAGACCTTAATATATAACAAAGATACATGATTTTATATACCCCATGTGGTTGGTCAAATACGAAAAACCTGTTTACTTGAGTTGCAAGGCAATTCGGTGCAGCTAGAATGGACCTAGTTCAATTCCTGTCAGCTGTAAGAATTATTTTCATTTATCCTCATGATTCCTATTTTAATTTACATTTATCTGACAATGGAAGATAAGGAAGCATTGTCCTCACATCATTCAGAGCTGGTTACTCAAGGCAACATTGTCCTCACATTACTCAGAACTGGTCACTCAAGGCAGCATTGTCCTCACATCATTCACAGCTGTTTACATCATTCACAGCTGTATACACTTGTATACATCATTCAAGAAAGCATTGTCATTCATATTATTCACAGTTGGTCACTTAAGAGAGCATTGTCATTTATATTATTCAGAGCTGGTTACTCAAGGCAACATTGTCCTCACATCATTCAGAGCTGGTTACTCAAGGCAACACTGTCCTCATATCATTCAGAGCTGGTTACTCAAGGCAACATTGTCCTCACATCATTCAGAGCTGGTTACTCAAGGCAACATTGTCCTCACATCATTCAGAGCTGGTTACTCAAGGCAACATTGTCCTCACATTACTCAGAACTGGTCACTCAAGGCAGCATTGTCCTCACATCATTCACAACTGTTTACATCATTCACAGCTGTATACACTTGTATACATCATTCAAGAAAGCATTGTCATTCATATTATTCACAGTTGATCACTTAAGAGAGCATTGTCATTCATATTATTCAGAGTTGGTTACCCAAGGCAGCATTGTCCTCACATCATTCAAAGCTCAAGGAAGCATTGTCTTTACATTATTCAGAGCTGGTCACTCATGGAAGCATTGTCCTCATTGTCTTTACATAATTCACAGTTGTCAAGAAAGTGAACATCTTTATAAACATTGTGTACACAGTCAACACCTACATGCTGTATTATAGTTGGATTCTATCATGTGATCACTGTTAAACTTGAAAACCTCATGCAATAATTTCTCATTATGTATTTCCAGCCTAACACTTACCTCTGCCAACAGGTCCTTCCTTGTTTAAAAATCCTTGAAGTCTTACATCCTCTCTCAACCTATTCTGTAGAATATAGAAGGTGGCAGTTTATTCCATAAGTTATACTCGAGCTAACAATATTTTAGTCCTACAAGAGTTTATATATAGTTTATTCCATAAGTTATACCCGAGCAAACAATATTTTAGTCCTACAAGAGTATCAGAATATCATTGCTGTATGCTCATTGTTTTATAAAATATTGTCAAAGAAACTTTCACTACAGAATAACCACATATTTTAGTTTTAAAAAAAGATGTAAATTATGGAGTAGTCAAACACTTTACTGACTAAATTCGGGTCGTCGAATTTCCGTTATTACATTTTTGGTGATAAAATTTAACAATCTTCAAAAAAGTTATATTTCTGAACCTACTGCAATTGTAGCATTAGTATTACTATGAATAGCTCATCCAAGATAGTACGTCATTCTAAAATGGCGGCACCCATGAAATATAGTACTCGACTATTTATTAGATAAGCTGACATGGAAGCAACACATAAACAAAGCAACAACAAAAGTCAAGAGGAAGTTAGCCATCATGAGAAAACTAAGTGGAACCACATGGGGAGCCAGTGGGAATATACTCCGTAAAGTTTACCAATAAGGCATAAGAACACACCTGGAGTTTAGTTCAGCTGTGTGGTGTCCTGCATCAAACACCAAATTGCAGGATCTAGATAACGAGCAAAGCCACATGCTTATGATAATGATGGGAGCAATGAAATCAACACCAATAACAGAGATGCACAAAATGGGGAGAATGCAAACACTTGACAAATGCAGAGACACAAAGGTACTAATACAAGCAGATAAGTTTCAGTGTATGCCAAGTCATCCAATGGAGGAAAGATTCCAAAATCTAGCAGTGGTGTGACTGAAAAGAAGCAGCTTTATCCACCAAGCTACATGACTCCATAGACAACTTACAAACCAGCCTGAAGTTGACAGCCCCTTAAGTTCTGTACCAGAACAAACCCCTTGGAGTGAAATGCATAGAATACAATATACATTCAGACCCACATCAAAGGAATACTAAACGAGGATGAACAGAACAGTGTGCAGTGAAGGAAAGTCACCCTTAGTTTCCTGGATGATGAATATCCACAAGATATATGGGTCAGAGTATACACAGATGGGTCAGCACAGAATGCAGTGAGGAATAGAGGTGCAGGTGTATATATAGAATATCCACACAAGCCTAGAGATACGATCAGAACACCAACAGGGAAATTCTGTAATAATTATGATGCAGATATCCAGCCAATTAGGGTGGCAACTGGAAAAACTGATGAACTCCAAGCCTGGACAACAGCCCGTGGTATTCCCGACAGATGCAAGGTCAGTGCTTAAAAATTCTCCAGTCTAGAAAACTAACAGAATTACAAAAACTACTTAATGAACTGTCTTACCAGTATAGGGTAACTATGCAGTGGATTTACATTACTGTGGAATTTCACTGTGGAATACGAGGAAATGAAAAAGTAGACCAATTGGCTAAGGAAGGTGCTGTTGAAGACCAACCAGATGTACCAATTACCTACCATCAGAACAAACAGATGATCAAGTCAATAAGAAAGCCACAATCACCAACACAAGATGACTATCACATCATGAAGAGATCAGAACAAGTTGTAATTCTGCGTCTCAGAACAGGACACAACCGACTCTGCAGTCACATGTACACAAAATTCAAGATTGGCAACACTGCAATGTGTACAGGCAGCACAGAGTGCCAAACATATACTTCAAGAGTGTTCTGAGTATGAAACACTGAGGCAGACATATTAGCCAGAGGAAACAACACTTGAATCAAAGCTCTATGGGCCATTGTGTGAGCTACAAAAGACAGTGAGCTTTATTCAGGAGACATATTTTACAGATATAGACATGTGAACGATAGAAGAAGAAGAAGAAGACTATTTATTAGTATTATTCCTGAAAAATCAGAAATTCTGTGAGGTATAATTTTTGCAAAATATAGAAAATAATGTAAATCAATGAACAGCATTAAAGTAGGATTTTCCTCTTGAAATAACTCACAAAATATAAAAAATCATTATGACACAAAAACATTAAAGCATTATATGATGAGTTAGATTTTATACAGATTTTTTAGAGATGGCACAGCGGATATCTAAAAAATTTAGGAACACCCTTGGTAATGGGCAATAAGTGCGATCTGGATTGTTTGTCAGCAAAATGTTAAGATATAACATTATAAAATGTTAAGCCGCCGAAAAATAAAATGGCGGCTAACGCCGTTGGCGACATACCCCATCCAATGAGATATCGTTATAATAGACGCCCCACAGCCTGATTGGTTACTCGGTAACATGCGCTATTGAAGCCGGTTCATTCCTACGTCCGACATGATCGTTGTAACAATGGCTAGCCAGAAGATACAAATTTTATAGCAATTAATCTGACCACATCGGCACACAGGTACGATGCCATGATGGTCGACCGATTTTATAGACCTTTCTTTCATCGTATTTTGAATAAAATAACATTGAATCGTGGCTTGAATCATGAATTATTGAGTTATTTAGTTTCACAGCAGTGAATATACAGAATGCTGCGTTGGTTTGGAGACTTGTAGACGTTTGATATCGGATATGTGGAAGTAGCACAAAAAATGGCTCTAGACCTAATCTCAAAGAACGATTTTACCGCAAATCTACATGTTTTATACTGTTCTCCCGGCTATATTTTGATAATTTTGCAGTGAAAGAACATAAATACAACAGATTTGTGTGATTTAGTTTACAGTGTTGCCAAGGAATTCAATAACTAAGGTAAGTTATTTTTTTATTAATTTTTTTCCTCTTTATTTGTTATAAAATGTTTTTTGTGAAAAACGTCTTTACCACTTTCTCATACGTCTGGTATCACACACACATGTACATAAATTACACCAATATATGCATAATTCAATTCTTTATTTATATGTGCAAATATTATTTAAATATCTCTAACAACCAAAAAATTATCACATTTTCAAAACAGTCACCATCAATAACGCAAATTTTCAAAAAAGAATCCGGTGGCAGGGAGACGTTACATATTTTTTAATCTGGCTTGCTAAAGGTTAATATAAAACAAATATACATGCTTTTATATATTCCAAATACTTTTCAGAGAAACATTGCCTAGTACAAAAGTGCACTGGGACAAAGGACATGAGACCATGGACAGCTGGATCAGGAACCACCTATATGCCACAAAAGAGATGCCGCTGGTCTTTGTGGCAGAGTGGCTAATAAGGCAATGTTTTGTTAAATGGTTTGCCATACGCAACTTTGAGCTTTGATATTCTATTTTGATTAAGATAAATTCATTTAGTTTTGGAAAGGCTGATGGAACATCTAAGTGGCACCTGAAAACTCAGCAATAGTTGAAAACAAATATCCTATACAGGATACGCTTCAATTATTGGAAAAGCATATGTTTATTCAGCCCCCAAAAATATTACAAAAACTTGAAAATACAAACGAAAAAAGTTTGCAACAAGCATGACCTACCTCATCTGTCACATCCTGTTCTAATGTCTGAGCTGTAATTAAATAATCAAAAGTCACTTTACAAAACTTATAGTAAAGTCAATGTCACAAAGTTAAGTAAAGAAATTCTGTAGCCAAGTTTATGTTGCAAAAATTAAGTAAAGAAATCTTGCACTAATTTCCAAGAGATTATTAAACTGCATTAAAGCTGAACTTTATCAAACATAATCTAGAGTTATCATTAAAAAGACACAAGTTTAGAAATCTTATACTAAAGCCTGAGCTGCTCTTTAAACAGAAAATGTTAAGTTAAGAAACATACTAAAACCTGAGTAAGGTCAGGAACAATGCATTTAAAGTGTGAATTGCAAATAAACAGGCAATGATGAATTAAATACTACTGTATTTAAAGTCTGATCTGCAAGGAAATCATCTTTTTTTTTCTGTATTCATTCTAAACTTCTGGTGGTTAACAGGATGTAGTCCAGAATGCAATGAGCCATGAATTATAGCTTGGTCCGATATCTGTGACTTTCAGACTGACACATTTGACTTCAGTGCTGCTTTTTTTAAAAACCAATGGTATGGTACAGCCAACTTCACCCCCAAAATCTCCTTCCTTAGTTGCCTCTTATAACATACATGGCAGGTTGGCATTGTTAATATTTGTTTCCCTTTCAGACCACAGCCACATCTCATTCTAAACTTTGAGCTTTAATCAAACAAGGTAAAGAAATCTTGTACAAAAGTCTGTTCAGAAATTTCAACAGAGTAAGCTAACAAATTGCATACTAATTGTGATAAGTATCCCTTTATCAAGTGTCTACTGTATTTTGTTGGAACTGAGAGCACACTTTTACTTACGATCGCCTCCATTTTGGTACAGCAGTTCCTGTAAAAAAATATAACAAAATTGTGATTTAACTTAAAAGGTTAAAAATGAAAAATTGTGGTTAAAAGGTTTTTCCTGAACTAAACTGACAGTCCCTTGCAGTTCACACAGTGGCCCACAGAGCTCTGACTCCAGTAAATCAAACAATACAAGCAATCAAATTCCAAATCCACGTTAAATGTTTTATTTATTGAAACAAGTCTAGTAGACATAGGCCTAAAAGACCCAAATCCAATTCAAATTGTCTTGGTATAAAATCAATACACAGACATCATCTTGTCAACAAGTTGTTAGACGGTCACAGGATGATAAGACAAATTCATAAGAAATATAACATTGAGACAAACTTTGAACTTCTATCCGAGTTGCCATAATTGACACAAGTTTAATGTGACGTATTTTCATTTTCCCATCTTCAAACTGTCTCTCAGAGAAATTTAGATTCAGTATCAATTAAACACAATGCATAACCCCCCAAAAAATATCAAATCTGTCTTGTGATACAGATTCCCTCTGAGTGAGTTGTAAGGTTTCTCAAGGAATTGCAAATTACTAAGAAAAAATGTGACTTAAATTTGGAAACAAAAGCATAACAGCTTACAATTCTTAGGAATTTAAAAAAAGATAACCCAGGACATCCTTACCATGATTAGTCTCTGTCCATGTTCTTTGGCTACATCATAAGCTGGAAAATAAACAAAACCAATATTCCAGATGATACATTTACAGATAATTCCATGACATATAATGGCGCAGGAGGTGATGTTTTGGATACTTCACAGTAATAGATCTTAGAACATGCGATCAATTATCTTCTTATAAAATAACTTAAAGGGTAAACTCACTGCAAATAGTGTTGTAGGAATGTGGAGTGCTACAAGACCTCACAGAGCTAACTCTAAAATGAAAAATGGTATTTAGAATAATTGGAATTATCAACATTTACATCCCTTGAACAGTCTGTACTTTAGTTATCAACTCTTGTTCTTCAAGCATAGCATATATTCATCTTAAAAACCCTTACATTATGCCTCTTGTGCATAGTTTACATTTGACTTTGCTTCCCTAGCAATAGTTTGAATTCAAGTAATCAACCCTTGCTAAAGAAATGTATAGAAGCCAGAAAGCTATCAAATGTAAACACACAACAGTCCCTAGTCTCTGCTCTATATAAATGTCTGAAATCTGTACTACCAGAGCAAGATATGGGTACAAACTGTGACATATTTTAGCAAACAAATGTACAACACTGCTACGGAGAAACTAAGACATTCTATCAATTAAAAAAATCACTGGCTGATGAGTGATAATATAATTCAAGTGAAATTACACATTTCGGGCTAAAAGCTTCGCCCAGTTTGTCAACACAGAGTGCTAATGGTTAAAAAGGAGTTTTGTTGTTCGCTGAATTTCTGGCTTGACATAAGACTTAAAATCCAGTAGGTCTTGTACATTTGTTGTTAATAACACTGTGTCGTCTGCATATGTAATGTCTGGAATCTGCAGCCTTCCTATATTTATGGGTCTGAATTCAGGCTTCATTATTTCTTGCGTCATGTTTCTATAATGTTTTCCGCATAGACGTTATCAAGTATAGAGACAAGGTACAGCATTTTCTTACCCCTTTTTGTGCATTAAACCGCTCTGATGCTGCACCATCCACTTTTACCGCTGCTTCTTGGTCTTTCTACAGCTCTGCTATTAGTCTTGTAATTTTTTTGGGGGGAAACCAATATTTTAATTAATTCCCACAGTTATTAGTGGTTCACTCAGTTGAATGCTTTTCTTTAGTCTATGAAACATGCATGTAATTTGATGTTATACTCTCTACATTACTCCATGATCATCCTCCCTCGTGTTAAATGTGTGATCTCTCGTGCCTCTACCTAATAAATTATTTTAAAATCTCTAAAAACATAAATGTTATTGTGTTTTCCAAACACACACCAACAATAATGCAAATTGCCAAAATCCATTGACAGGAGGGAAATTGCATAATTTTAATCATGCTTGCTAAAGGCTAAGTAATCAACCCTTATTGCTGTATCATAGTTTGTATTAAGGGTACTACTAGTTCTGATGACTACAGATCTTCCCTATTCTAAATATAGCATGATTTCTAGAAGTCTAACCTTAACAGTTCATTCTGCAACTAATCCAACCTTAATCTTAACCCTAAATCTTTTATTTGTATCTCTAATCCTAAACCCCTTATTCTACTAGTAGCATAACCTAATCATTATCCAAAACCCTAACCGGAAAAAAAAATCCAAAAAAATTGTCAACCCCCCCCCCCTAGAACTAGTAGAACCGTATTAAGTATCAACCCTTACTGCTGTATATTTTTTTGCATTAAAGTAATCAGCCCTTGATACTGAATCATAGCTTGAATTCAAGTAATCAAATATACCTAAAACTATGCAAACTTAATCAGATACTTACAACTATACAACCTCAATCACATCTACCTATCTCTATACAAACTCAATCACATCTACTTACCGCTACACAACCTCAATCACATCTACTTACCACTAGGTCCATGTACTTCTTTCCTATACATGACCTGCAAATAGAGTAGAAAAAATATGAAATGCATACATAACGTTATACTGTTTTATATGATCAATATACACAAATATTGGTATCTTGTGTAGATTACAAGAGTATCACTTTTACCCTTCACTATGAGCTCATCAACGGTGTCAAGAGGAAAGTTAGTATAAATTGTGAAAGACATTAGTTGCATGTTTAAATAGGCACTGATGAGGCAAAGCTGGCCACCTCTGTGGAGGATACTCCACCCCTCGAAAAATGTACACATCCACCACAAATGTCTGTTTTGCAGTGTTGCACAGGCGATAAGACTCAGATGCAAATTATTTATGAAATAAAAACAAGTAAACTATACTAGCACGTAAGCCTATTCCCATGTAGATATAGAAGTGGCTCAATGAATATGATTCAGAAAGTCCAAACAGGTTATGTACGTAGGGGATGGGTGGAATCATTAGATAGAGCTAAAATGTGGGCATCACTACAGAAACTAACCCTTATCTTTGTCCCCAGACGCAGGTTTGGAAGAAAACAAACAGGCCGACCAATTAGCTAGCCTCGCCACCATAGCAGAAGGTCAGCCTTTGGACCGAGCAGACACACTTATTGCTCTTCGTGAGTTTGCACGACCAGAGGATTTTGAGATAAATGAGCATGACTCAAAATTGAGAATGTGCGAATTGGGAGTGAAGATGGGAGAACAATGTAGAAAGATTTTTTAAAAAGCAGTGAACCAACATAGAACCAGAGTCATCAGCCGTTATTCCCTGAGAGATTTACTGAAGCGGAGATCTGAGCACCTATGGACATGTCCAGGTGCATGTGCAAGGAGGATAATCAATAAACTAATACTTAATACCTAAAACACATCAGCATGTTTTCTCACATGCCACTGTGTTGTATGTCCATCACAAGTGATGATGACCATTTGTTACATCCACTTTTGAAAATTCAATTTTAGTTATGTCCTTGATTATGAGTTCGTAGATGGCTAATGAGCCCTATTCGAGCTGTAAATGTCCTTGGACAGTTTGGACATGGAATAACGATGGTAGACGGATCTTGGTCTATCCGTGACTTTCTAGCTGCTCTCCGCTGTTGAGCTGCTGCATTTCTCTTCTTTTCACAAGATGATGCGCACTTTTTTATTTTAGAACACCATGTAGATCTATTTTGTGCAAGTTCTTCCCATGTATCGTGGTCTATTTCAAAGGCTTTAAGTGAGTCCTTTAACGAGTCCTTGTAGCACTTCCTTTTGCCACCTTGAGATCGTATACCCTTCTCTAGCTCACCATAGAGAAGTATCTTTGGCAGACGATGGTCTGGCATGCGCACCAAATGACCTACCCAACGAATCTGTCTCTGCATCAGGATCGTGTCAATGCTTGGGATACCAGCTCTATCAAGGACAGTGGTATCTGCAATCTTCAACATGCCATTGCAAACAAAGGTGACAACAAAGGTTTTCTGCTAAAGTTAACAGTAAAAAACACTGACTATGAGAACTAGTATTCCTTATCTTCATCCCCTCTGCCATCTACTATTGTCTCTCAATGATTTTTGTCTCTGATTTCTAATTGTCTTTCATATTCTGCAGAAATACCTTTCTATGTACAATTATTGTTCCACATGTTCTTCTTGCTTTCATAGCATAACCTTACAGGAACTGGTAAAATAAAGTGCTGTACAACTGGTAACTGAACTGGAAACAAGTTTCATGATTAATCATAGAGTAATCCAACTATATAACTATTCTAAAAATTACACAAATGCCTTACTAAAAATTACACTAATCCAGTGGTTCTCAACCTTTTTTGGTCCATCACCCTGTTGAGTCATAAATTATGTGCTGCTCTTTGATGGCTGTTCTGCGAAGAGTCTTTCTTGGTCTTCCATATTTCTTTTGCCATCTAGTACCCATTTTAATGCTTGCAGTGGTAGTTCATTTTCATTCATTCTAAAGATTTTATTTTTATTGTTGTAAAAACATATTGATGTTTGGTGTCTTTTCAACAATGCCCTCCACTATTAATAATATGCCATCAAGAGAACAGACAGACAGATGAGGGTAAAGTATACGGTTCTGGCTTGTCTACTAAATAACTTACATCAGCTCCAGAAAATAACACCTTCATCAGTTCCAGCACATTGTCATTACTTGCTGCTTGTAAAAGTACCTGAGGAGACATCAATATTCATTACAAAAAGTCAAGCTATCTCATATCATAGCATAGAGCTGTGCGGTATACTCTACCTCATAATAGCCTCAGCTGTCTTTGAGGTTGAGGTGCCCTTTCGCGATAAGCTTATCTCTCATATATTGTTTGAATTTGGTGCACATTTATACAGTGTGGACAGTGGTTGCTCTGGGACTTGAACCCAGAATCTTTAAATGATACACCAGTGAGTTAACAAGCTAATTACACGTTTCAACAGAATAAGCTTTCAACTGTCTTCCAGTAGCAGGTAGTGTGGAAAAGAAAAGGCAGGATATCACATAATCCAGGCATGAAGAAAATATGGGTGGAATCTCAAACTTTTAGATGAGGTGTTCATGATGTCAGTGAACACAGGGTCAGTACCCAAGAGCACAGGAGGCAATAACTGTCTAACACAGGACAAGTTCCTCATCATCATCAAACCCATAAACTCTCCAATGCTGACGGGGTGTCACTCTAGAAACATCAACACAATATTTTCACGCACCTCTCTTGATCAGTTCTTTGTTTAAGTGTGGAGAATCTTAATCCTGTTCAGCCTTTAATATTATCAATCCATATTTTCCTCTTACCTTCTCTTCTTCTTCCACCATCAACTGTTCCCTGTAAGTTTTGGAAAGAGAATCTTGCTTCAACATGTGGTAAAATCACACAAGTTTGCAACGTCTCACCACTATCATGAGATGTCCTTGTTGGCCTGCAAGAGTATTTATTTTCATCTCACGTATATATGTTGATTTTCTGTTCTGTATAATGGATGCGCAATATTCATCTGTAGCTGTAACATTTGTTTTCAAAAGCATGTATTCTCCTCTCCAAATATCCATTTCAGCTGTAATTGTTCAACTCTTACAACCGTACAAAAAAATAGGTATTATTAGAGATTTATATAGGTACATTTTCACTTTCATTCAAAGTGGAGTGCATGGCCGTATGGTCTTGAGGTCTTGGGCTCAATCCACGGTTTATTCAATGCACATTATTCAAAGCACTGCTGTGCTTATTCTACTCTTCCATAAGGTATTTCATCTGGACATTGCAACTGAGGCTACTTCAAAACCAGTCTTCATTTCTTTGGCAGTGCTCCCATCATTGCTCATATAAGATCCTAAGTATTTATAGGTATCAACTTCTAGATTCTGTCCATTCTGTTAAAAGGATTCGGGAGTCTTTATGCCAATGTCTGGATCGGGCATGGTCTCATTTTGACAACTTAGTTAGATGTGTACAACGCAGTGGTTCTACCAATGCTGCATCATCCTGGACTATCTATGCGAGACACGCTCAACAGCTTAACTCTTTTCACCTTCAGTGCCTTAGAAACCTCATGGGAGTATGTTGGCAGGATATCCTTTTCAGCTGTAATTGTCCAACTCTCACAACCAGACATGGAAATCCTTCAAAAGTCCTGTATGCAAAGCATCCATGCCCTGCTGACTAGGTCCCAACTCTGCTGGACTGGCCACATCATCCAAAGCGCTTTACAAAGAGATTGTTCTATGGGAAGCTGTGCGATGGTAAACGTTCAAGCGGAGAGCAGAAAAATCACTTCAAGGATCACCTAAACAACTCTCTCAAGCACTGCAGCATTGATCCTAGCTCCTGGGAGACTACACCATTGATCGCTCAGCTTGGCACACCCTGATCACTGCAGGCATCACTAAATATGAAAAAAATAGAATGCTGCAGGCAATTTACAAGCGATGGAAGTGGAAGAGCAAATCTGAAAACTCTCCTACCCAAAACCCTATACACTCCTGCATGCAATGCAATAGAACTTTCCTGGCATCTACGAACTCACAAACCAAATTAGACAATAACAAATGTTTTGTTGTTTTTCTACTTGCTCATCACATTTATTGTTTTTCATGCCTCCTTCACTTGCGAAGGAGGAACATCATCATCATTAACAGGAGTCGTTTTGTCATCTCTGTTTAAAAAATAATTTGCTTTTTTCAATGTTTATTTCCATACTATGAGTTTTGCAAGTTTTTTTGAAGTTTAGAAGTAAGTTCTTGAAGTTCTTTCTCAATGCCAGCGATAATATCAATGTCATATGCAAACTGGAAGTTGCGCATAGGGCAGTCACCTATTGAAATTATTGTTTGATGGTTCTGTAGTGTATCATGAAAGATGTTTCCTAAGATATATAGAATAACACTTGTGATAAAATGCATCCTTGTCGAACCTCTACGTTGTTTTGAAATAGGCTTTAATATCACCATTAATTAGAACAGCACTAGTTGCTACTTTGTATAGTGCTTCAATTATTTCTATTAAGACAAGTTCACTGGCAGTGGAACACCTTGTCCCAAAGACAAAATTTCCTGCTTGTCACCACTCCTCAGAAACTGTCACACAGGGACATATTTTGGCCTGCAAAGTCCAAGAGCATAGTGAGTGATAAACTGTTAAGTGATAAAACTGAAACAGGAAGGCTAACACAGGCTAGGGAAGCTTAAAAAAAATAAAAGCATGCGGAAAATGCCCACGGAAACTACACTGTATTTTTCATTTGTCAAGTCAATATCCAAATATCAAAATAACCATATGTCATTTCTCTAAGAATTATGTAATAACATAACTAAGTATGTATCATTGTAGTATTAACTTGTACTTTGATCAAATATGGGAAAGAGCTACTGATTTATCTGACAGATTACTTTCACATTTTCTATGGCCATGGTGAGATTTTAAAAAGCTTACCTCTCCAAGTGATTGCTGATTGACTAAATGATGGAGTTTGCAGAAACTTTTGCTTTTGTACTTTTTAAATATGAATTCTCTTCTCTTTTCTACTGATTCAGTGGGTTTGATTTTGTCACCTGCAGGAAGCTCAAACTCCCAGAATGCATTTGCATTTGCATTCCCTATTGTGACCATCAGCTGTCCAGATTAAAACAAATCAATGATCCTTATTGTGAAAGATATCAACATAAAAGTAAAAATAAGATGTCTTCAATAAATGCTACACCAATGTTGCACTGTTAAATTGCAGTTGGTTGAGGTGAAATACTGTATCATGTGTTGATGCAAATAATTAAGCATATAATTCTAGTCAACCAGGTGTTGCTGCAATTCACAAGGGGAGGAAAGAATCGTAACAATGTGACCTGCCAAGCATATTGTAAAAAGTGGAAGTTTATGTTAAAGATGGTTGTCACATCTCATACGCCAAAGAGACCAAACAGCTATGCTAAGAATGCATAAACCATGATACAATGTAATCAACTCTTTTTGGAATCCGCAACAGTTTCAGAATAAATACAGAAGAAAATTTCAGCAATTCCAAAAATGATGAAAAGGTTTGTTGGGAGCTGAGATAACTCAGATTAGTGCACTGACTTTCTAGTTGGGTGGTCTAAGTTCCATTTCCACTTTAGCCAGACAATTGTTTAAAACTACTACCAGATCCAAGACAATCTAGAATCAAAAGATGTGTAATAGATCAAATCTGAGAAAGCAAAGGCAGAGTATATAAAGCTAACCTCATCCCTAGTGAACTGGATTGCAGAAAAACTAATCCACAAACTCTTGAATGCTGTAGTGAAAAGAGGTTGTTTTTTTTTGCATCCAGTGCATCTATATGTCTGAAACAACTGATTCCATCAGCAAAAAAACACAGCCCAGTACTTGTTCTTAAATACAAAGAAAACAACATGACAACAGATAAAGTCAAAATAGGATCACAAATCATAATTGATAAACATGAACTAGAAGATGTCATTAATTTTGAATATTTGGGTGTAAACATAGCCAGCTCTCAAGATTGTGCTGCAGAAATTAGAAGATGAATAGTGACTTTGAAAATTTGCACAAATGAAAGTATTTGGCAAGGTACCAACTATAAAGCTAAATTACATCTGATTAGAGCAAGTAAATTTCCAGTAGTAATTTACGGCTGTGAAATATGGACACTTGATAAATCAGCAGCATAAAGAATAGTTAGTTAGTTTATTCCTTTGGTGCCACGGGTGACACATAGGGTAGAAGTCATGTTTCTCCATGCTTTGTGGTTCGCTGCAAGTTGTAGTTTTTGGGCGGTGATAATACACATAGTCATTGCCTTGTTCTTGTTTTTTGTAGTGTTGTTCTGGATCTTCCATGTTTTCATTTTCCTGTCGCAGATCATGAAAGAACTTGGTGGGTAAGTCTATTCTCGTCTGATCTAAGCACATGGCCTAAATACATGGCATAAGGTATAGTTGCCTTCAAAATGATATTTGCAGAAGGATTCTGAAAATATCATGGACAGAGAAAAAGACAAATCAAGATGTGATAAGAACATTAAATATTGAGCATTGGCTCTTAAATGACATTTAAATAAGAAAGATTAGTTTTTTTTGGCTATAACAGCATGAAACAAATAATAATAAAAGATATGGTCATCATTATGAGTTATCATCAGTGCACTACGGACAAGTCCATAGATGCTCCGGTCCGCATCTCAATAAATCCATCGAGTGTAACGTCCAACAGTTTCAGTTTGATGCTGATTTATCAGTCTCTTTGTATATTTCTCTTTACAGGCTTCCTATTTTTACATTAATAGCGGCCATGACATACTTTTGAAAATCTTCTGAGATGACAAGGTCCCTTAATGAATTAACAATGTCAGATCGATCCATTGATGTGTCAATTGACACTGTGGCCATGCTCGCTAGTGTATTTGGCTAGCTCAATGCCTTCAATCTCCACGTTCTGACACGAATGTAAAGGTAATCTTTTTGGTCATAGTTTGCATCAATAACTCCACCCATTGATGGCGGATGACTCCAGCTTCAATCTTATGGATCATTTCATTGAGTCAAAGTATGCATGTATGATAATAGCCGTGTGACATCAGCCATGGTCTCCATCATAGCCTTTTCTTTATCGTAAGACTGCTCATGTTTGTAGTGAAAACACCACTAGATTCAGGGTTGCTGGTAGCAGTGGTGAGGGCTCCCCCTAATGAATGAATAAAAGACATCTCAGATTGTTTAAACATGCCCCTCGTAGCGACAGGTCAACTTGTCCATAATCATGAGGAGTTCATCCATAAAGAAGACAACATTCTAGAATGAATATGTCACCTGAAGAAAAATTCATCTACTAGATGATGGATGTGTAGGAAGGTGCATAGCAAGTGCCTGTTGAATATGCACATGATGCGGTGCAAAGGGCCCTACATTGCAATCGTGCTAGCAGATAACTAAGATCCTAAAGGTACCTCCTCATGGTACACTCTGGAAGCAGAAATACAGCGACTTGTGCTGTGTTCCTGGTAAACACTTTAGAGATCATGTCAGTGGATGTGGAGGCTGTAGACAGAATAAAAACCATCTGCAAAGAGAAGCAGTATCTCCGACACCTCTGTGCCAATACATCCAGCAGCACTGTCGACACATATTGATGCGACTCAGTCAGCCGAAATGCAGAAATATTGGAGGAGTGGCTAGTGTTGATGCCCCAATATGGGTAGATTTTGCTACAATATGGAGCGCACAAATTGAATCTGGAAAAGGCATCACGCACTAGAGGGCTGCAATGTGTATGAAAAACAATAAAGTGGCAATGAAGACACAATTGTACAGCATGAGACTGGTCGGCAAAAGTGCTTTTCATGTTGGAGAACACACAGAAGCTCAATTAACCCCACTAAAAGTAGGAGTATGCCAACTTGAACATCTACTTCTGAGTATGGAAAAAAAGCTTTGAATACAGCTCCCCATTGCACAAAGGAAAAGCATTCAACACAAGTTAGGGAGCACATTATTTCAATTTTTTACCAAAACAATGGTGTTGAGACGTGGGACGTTATGGGCAATGTAGCTTGGGAGCAAGTCCTTGTCTTTGAGGACCCATCTAACCTAGTCTAACTCATCTTGCTATTCTCCAACATGGTCCATACAGAGAAAATTGGGTTCACTACCCTAGGGCACAGAGATAAATGATGTCGTTTTTTTACAAAAGATTTGTTTGCACACTGTGACGCTCCTTGTCTGAGAGAGGTGAAATCTATCTACTTCTTTGGTTATAAACGCAATGGCAAAGAGTCAAAACACAGACCATGCCTGGTGATGGATTGGAACGCCATCACAAGCGGACATGAGACATGCAAAAATCAAATCCCAGACCCCTGGTATGTTTGGCAACGCAGCACCTCACCTGGGAAGGTGTGTCAACCCTGAGTCTAATTTGACTGTAGCTGTTGCCCGCCACAGCACATAGGGTAGTAATGGAATGGTCAACCTACACGAGGAACAATTTGTTGGTGCGAACTACCTCATCGGAGGAAAGATGAACAGTGGGTGACCCATACAAATTATCAGCTCGACCTGTCTCATGTAGAAAGCTTCTTCAATAGGCATTGCACTAAACTGAAGTCTTCTGGGTATGAAAGAAAGCTCTGAGAAACCACCCCACAGCACATAGGAAATAAGATTAAGTTGTTCACAATTCCTGGGGATAGCAAACCATTCCAGCCAACCAATATGTATATGATTGATAACACATCTAGGCTGTGATTGAGGAAATTCAGCAATAAATGTGGCATGGGCAGAACTTAACTCATGCAGGGATAGAGTGTTTTAACCAACGAGCCACAGGAATCATCAGAATGCATACCCCTTCGTATTTGATTATGGTGGGAGACTGAGCAACTGTTCTGTCCAAAGTACAATATTGTTTATAGCAATCAATAAGTCGTTTAACATTTAAATCTATGAACTTTAATAATCAATATTTAGAGCATAACCTGTCCAGGACATTGCTGTTCAGTTATTGTTGAATTTTGAGGTATCACTAATAAACCCAATTGTATCGCCAGTACAATGTGCATGGTGAGTGTTCAAACAACCTAGTTCAACAAGTTGGGTTTATAAAGAAAGCAATCTTACTATCAACTCTGCTACCTTGCTGACCAATCAATTTTACCACTATATTATTCCCTACACTCCAGTTAAAGGGTGATCCTGTCCGACAATGTGTCATATGTTTCAAAATAATAGTAACTGAGTTTATGAATCTGTGCTATAGAACAAGGTTTTCAAATAAGTGCTCTGCTGTTAAGGCAGTGATTTACCAGGACCACCTGACTAGTATCACCTTCAGTACTACTCAGGATTTACCAGGACCACCTGACTAGTATCACCTTCAGTACTACTCAGGATTTACCAGGACCACCTGACTAGTATCACCTTCAGTACTACTCAGGATTTACCAGGACCACCTGACTAGTATCACCTTCAGTACTACTCAGGATTTACCAGGACCACCTGACTAGTATCACCTTCAGTACTACTCAGTAGCAATGGCTGCAATTTTTGTTCCTTCCTCGGGCATGAGCCCTGGTACCAATTTCCTGGTTGGATCAAAAAAGTTATTATGCATGCAAACCATGATTGACCTTGAAACATGGTTGACCTGATGAGCTAAGTGAGTATCTTAGATACCATTCTATCACAGTTCCTGCCATGTTGATTTGTCATTATCCATTCCTCTCTTTTAGGTATAGTGCCAACTAAATTCTCAAGATGAGCTCAAGATGTTTGTACAGGATAGAGATTGGTTGAACAGTAATCTTTGTAGGAGTGTCTCTGTAATCTTATGTTCCAATGGAGGAAACAATGACAAAATAAAAAAGTTCCTATTACAATCTCTAAGGAAAGCTGGGGTTTTAATCTTCTCTTCTTTCACTTTTATGTGGTATCTCTGGAGTTTTATTTCAAACCTAAAAAACTATATACTGGTGGTGAGAGAGGGAAAGAGGGGTGTGCAATATTGTGAGGTTAACCCAATAATGAAGCAAGTAAGAAGGGACAAAGGGAAAAATGAAAGAAAACTAACCTCAATGAGACTTGGTGTCCAGACTCTAGTATCCATTCTGAGTGACCGAATCTTGGAAACTCTGTAGTCAAACATTCTGTGAATACCTGCACAGTTTTTGCATACCACAATACCCATGTTTACTGATGCCCAGTGGGGATCTGAGGACACAATACCATATCATAAATCTCAGATTCTTGCACAGACCAAATACACTGAAGACAAAACTCAGATTGCTAAGATAAAAACAGACATTGTCAATATAGTAAAACTTTGATTCCTGATCAAATCAAATATGAACATTGTTAAAATGGCAAAACTTTGATTTCTGATCAGGTTGACAAGTGCCATCTACAAATAAAATATTCAATCTAATGCACCTATAATATTGACCATCTCATATTTTATAAATTCAGTGATAAAATTGGTATTTCTACCACATTCCTTATCTCATGCAGAGTTGACACTTAAATAAGAAATTTTCATAAGTCAAAAACAATTAGAGAAGATTCCTACATATTATTTGTAAATTACCTGTGTGTTGCCAGGAACTGTAATGGGAACAAAGAATAACATCACTGTGACCTTCCATACATGTTGTGAGAGGCGAATGAGGAAATTTGGGGATTGAGTTATATTTGAGCCTGCCCATCCCGTCGATCACATGGTGTAAAAGTTATGCTGAAGTCAAATATGTTAGAGCCAAATTTTCTGATTATTACAGTCAAGCTGTAAAACATGACACACTACATTACAGTCTAAACTCTATGGACTACACCCTGCTGACCAACAGGAGTTGGAGAATGAATGTAGATAAAGTACTAATACAATAAACACTTACTTTCAACACCACAGTCAGCACAATGCTGGTTGCTCATGTTCTCATACACCTTCTTTAGCACCGTGTCATCTGCCAGACCTTCAGCAATGGCATCTTCTATGGCCAGTCTCCACTGCTGTACCTCATGATCACTCTCAAATGTCAAGCTGGAAAAAGAGATTCATCTCATACTAAGTGATCACTATAAAGTAACATATATTTTTAGGTTTTTTTCTCTAACAAAGGTCCTAAACTGGCTGGAATCAGAAGTCTTCATCTTCATCTTGAAATGAATTTATTACTGCCTTCATCAAGCCTGCTTTATCTCTTTTCAGCTTTGTTATGGATAAAAGATTTAATTCTCTACTAGCAGTCCAATTCAACAGACTTCATCACAGTGGAGATACTAGGGTGGGGATCCAACTACTTGTCCAATGGCTTTAGTCGCTTTGTACATCACACATCACACATGGCAGTATTACCATTCTTTACCCTGTTTCAGGCCATGGTGACAGGTGTCATAAGTAATATAAAGTAGCATAAAGCAGAAATATTGATAAGTAAAATCAAGTTGCACAACTGAAATGCCATGTGATAAATAAAGTAGCTTACTTGAAGTGTCCATAGTAAATCCACAACTGCAACTTCTTGTGATCTTTAACTTTGACTGAGGCAAGTTTCATATCAATCTCATGGGTAGGGGATCCCATTTGGTAGTCCTGCCAGAATTTTAAAACACATGTTAATAGATTAAAGTTGTGGTCAGCTTTCACTACCTTGGTATACGCCTGTGAGACCTAGACAGTGTGCAGCAGACATGCTAAAGTGTTAAATGACTTCCACGCATTCTGTATCCTAAGACATCTCATAATAAAGTGGCAAGATAAAGTGCCTGATACTGAAGTCCTCACTACAGCTAATATCTCAAGTATTGATACAATTCTGAAGAAAGCCCAACCGAGATGGGCTGTACATGCTGTCACATGAATAACAAATGCACCCAAAAACAGCTGATGTATGGTAACAACTTAAGGAAAAATGACTGGTCGGTGGACAGAAATAATGCTTCAAGGACTCTTCAAGTGTCTATAAAGAGTTCAACACTGATGTCACATCCTGGGAATCTGTTGCTCAAAATCACCCAAAATGGAGCAGCAAAATCAGCAGAGGTATTCACATCACTAAAAACCATTAAATATCTGAGACACAGAGAAAACATGATACTTGAAAGGACAGAACAACAAACACATGGATGTCCATATCTTGAGCATACACGCCCCAAATGTGGCAGGGAATTCTATGCCAGGAGTGAACTTTTCAGTCATCTCACACACCAGAGACATGCAAGAACACAAGTCTGAAACTGTTGTCATCATCACTTGTGATGGAAATTATTATATGGTGAGGTCAATGACGAAAAAGACAGTGGAAAAATGGTTAAGCAATGTTAACTGTGGCTAGAATTCAAATTGGTAAATTGACCAGTGCAGGAAATAAGTAATTAACAAGTGGTAAAGCATGGTCAAACTACCAGTGATATGTCTACAACAATCCATCATTCAGGGGAATTGGTAAAACATTGAACGTATTAAACATCATCACCAAAGTATGGATATGTCTGGTCATTTGCGCTTATAAAACGGTGACACAGCACATTTCTGTTCTCCTGCTGGATGGAAATCTAGAAGCACCAATGTCTTGTTACAACAGAGATGTTTGCAGGGTACGGAAGAATGGTGGTCAACCAGCATAGAACTTGAACTGTCAGCAGAGGTGTAATGGCGGATACACTCAGGGAGAGATCGGAGCACCTATGGATTTGTCTGGAGTGCAATGATGATGATCCAACGATTAACTAAGAGAGATCCAGCAGGAATTTGAGAAGAAAAACTTTAAAAAAATAAGTTAAGAAACTAAGTTTTCGAAAATTATGTGCAATAATCATCATGATATAAGAATGAAATCATGAGGGAAGTTTAAGTTCATAAAGCCTGGTTCTGTCTGAATTGAAGGAAATATACTGCACAGATATACATAAAATAAATTGTCAGTAAGGATAAACATAGAAGGTAATACCTACAATAATGTTGTTTGTTTGTCATAGTTGATGATGCCCTTACAGCTCAACTTGGATGATGATGAAGACGATAATGTCTGCGGTGTGACTAATGAATCTTATGCTTGCCTGAAATTTTCGGCTGCACTATGACCATGTGTGTGAAGAGTCTGGCGACATAGAGCCACTCTTGCCTTTCTCCTAGCATGTTTTTGATGCACAGCATCATGACTGAGATTCTCTGCACCTGCTGCACCACTCTTAATTCTGCGATGTCAGTCAGATCTGTCTTGCACAAGACTCCCATTAATTTGTGTTTATGTTGAAGTGAGTCGGTGATGTCTTAAGAGTGTCTTTAAAATATTTCTTCTGTCCTCTGGCCTTTTGGCACCTGGTTTGTTGTTCTTCATGTAGCAACTTTTTTGGCAGACAATAATCTTTAATGTGGACTTTGTGTCCTGCATGTTTGAGCATGCTTGTGCATCAACATTGTGTGTATGCTTACAGATTTATATTTCATTATTTCATCAGTACCTCACTGTCTGCTATTTTGTCCCACCAATGGATGTTGAGTATCTTACAAAGGCAACTTGGGAAGAAATAGTTTAATCTTCTAGCATGTCTGGCATATACTGATCATGTTTCACAATGGGCTGCCAAGAGCTACTTGCCCACACGAAAGGAATTATTTCAACATCATCCTTTAACAAGTCTTCAGCTTCAAGAATTGAGTACTCAGAACAAATACTAAAAGTAAAGACTGCAATGATTACATCAGTGCTTCTCAACCTTTATGAGACCATGGCACAGTAAATATTTAAAAAAAATAAAACTAGGGCCCTGTCCAAAGAAATTTTATATATTCATAAATAACTTTACAATACAAAGAGATACTCTTGTGATCCGGTATACATGTTGCCGGTAATCAAATAATGTTGGTCTAATAGAATATCTCAATACATTTTACTAGTGAAAAAGAACTAATATCTTAATAGCTTCAGAATATCATCTGCTTATTGTATTGAGTCCAGGAATTACAATCAATTAGCTTTTATTTCCTCTGTGCAATGTGGTGGTTTCTCTGGAGCTTTATTTCATACGCAGAAGATTCCAATTCTCTGAGATGTGCAATGTTTTGAGAATAAGATTCCTACTCAGAGGGAATAAATTCTGTGACAATTCTTTTCTCCTTTCTGCAACATCTAGATTTAGAGTCATTAGCTGCAGCTTCCCTGCCAAGCATCCATTTCTGTTAAATGTGTCCAAAGCAACCCAGCTCTGGATTATGAATCACTGGTATAGGTGAAACAGCTAGATATTCATTCTCCACCATCCAAGATAGCTCTCTATGCACGGCTAACATTTTCGTCTGATTCTTGGCTCCCCCAGAGAATTGCATAGTTTATTTTCACCACAGCCCATCTACAACCTGTTCATAGCCTTCACATACACAATGGTAACTAAGTCCATGGTCAGGGCTGGAGCTCACCTGGTTCCACCAGTATGATGTGCAATGCTGGATTTTCTGAATGTTGCACCACAAAGGGAAACAAAATTGTAGAAATTAAATGATGTGGGACCTGCACATGAGAAAAGCAACAAAGAAAAGAAGTAAAATTTAACTAATTCACTGATACCTACCTCAAATGACTGATAGTAGCACAGTGTCTTGCCTGTGATGGTGACATAGTATCTCTTAATGTTTCCAAACCTGATGAACCCCTGTTTGCAGGAAACAGCATAGACAGTGTATATGGTTACAAAAGTATGGAAATGTATTCATTAACACAATTTATCATTCTGACTCACTTGACTGAAATCTTTAGCTGTTACTTTACTCTCAGAAGCTGATTCCATCTGTTCTAAAACATTTTCCACAATGAATTTTCCAATGTGCTGATTTCTTCTCTTGAGCTACAAAAATACAAGAGCTTCCACAGTGATAGCTTTTTATTGTCACTAGAAAATATATACTGCATGGATGGGATGCATGTTAGTTAGTCGTCGGATCATCATCACTGCAAACTGGACACGTCCATAGTTGCTACGATCTTTCCCTGAGCGTATTTGACATTACACTTCTACTAACAGTACCGGTCCTATGCTGGTTGGCCGTCATTCTTCTGCGCCTTCCAAAATGTTCATGTCTAGCAACACCGCATTTCAAACACTGATCTTTAATCCTGACCATTGAAAAGGAATCATCATCCACGCTAGTCTCACTCTTGTGTGCTATATCTCTTGATTCTTGATTAGAATCTGGCTTCACAGCACACGGGACATTCCCATAAGTGCTCCGCCCTCCGCTCCAGCAGCCATCCCAGTGTATGTAGACTCATAGTTCCGGTCAGGTGTTGATTGTGTGATCTTCGGGACTTTTCAAAAAATTTACTTTTCCTTCCCTCACCTCTAGATACTCCCATTTCTAATATTCTCTGTATGTGTACGTTCTCAACCTCATTGAAATCATCTGCATCTTGAAATGAATTTATTACTGCCTTCATTAAATCTGCTTCACCTCTTCTCAGCAATGTGCCATCTATTGCCGCATTGCCTGCCAATAAGTCGGCTCTCTCGTTTCCTCTGACCCCAGCATGACCAGGGAAATATATCCATGCAATGCTCTGGACAACTGAGTTGTTCAATAAATCCCACCATTCTTTTCTTAGCATGAACTTTTCTATCTTGCGCAACTTGCTTTGAGAATATATCTCTCTATATATATGCACATGAGTGCTATATCTCTTAAGGAGTTCAAAACGTTAGCTAGATCCATTACTCCTTTGCCCTGTGCCACAATCATGCATGACGCCAGTTCATCTGCTCTTTCATTGCCTCAAACACCCACTTGACCCCAAATAAAAAATATTTTAAAAAGAAAAAGTCACTTGGTGTTAAATTTCAGTAATTATTCTAATGCTGACATTTTTATCTCATACACACGTATTGAATATATTGATGGGCTACAAAATTAAAGGATTTTTTGGTGCGCATATAAATTGTAAAGAATACAAATTTATGAAAATGAAGTTGACAGCTATGGGAAAGTAAAACTTGAACATTTAGCAACCACCAGAAATATCAAATGGAGAAGAGACAGATGAAACCAAAGAGAAATTTCTGGATAGGTTTTTTGTGTCACTGTGACACAAAAAGAAGTCCTCAACTGAACTTATTAACAACACAAGAGACAGGGAGTTGTGGAGAAGCAGGATCACTTACACCACTCGGCATGTTACTTGATTGACTGAAGCTAAAGGGTTAAACCTCTTTGATTCCAGTGAATCAGAGTTGTAATTGTCATTCTCCACATAATTCTATTCTGGACTACTTTCTTAGAGGGACACATTATCTTAAAGTCAATCTTCCCTGTAGGAGGCTACAGTTAGACATAAATAAGAGCTACAGGCTGGTCCTTTCATCAGAAGCATATTATCACTATTAACTGCAGTCTAGTTCTGCCTCCTACAATTTATCACTGTGTGATAACAGAGCTGTTCTGTTGCTCTAAGAGAATGGATATATATTTCATTTACTGTTCAAGCATCATCCAGTTACACATGTCTAATTATATTTTCTGCTTCTCCAATGCAAGTTTCCTGATATTTAGTCTACTCCTTGTATCTGACCATGTTAATGATCTATCTTAAACATTTCTGATAATTAAAAAAATATATAAATGATAGGCACTATTTGAGACGATAACTATGACATTCTGTGTACCTTTGTTTTAGAATCACATTTCCCACCAAGTGTTGATCAATCACAATGTACATGGCTCTTGTTTTAATAATTGTATCTATTTATCTATGTTACAGACCTGTTTGATGACCAAATAGATCTAAATACCTACAATAGACAACAATGATGGACCAGCAATACTGAAAGCAGAAGTAGAAAATGCAATAAAATGAATAAAATGTGGGAAAGCTGCAGGTCCCGAGAACATAACAGTATATATGATAAAACCTCTAAATGAATTTGGTGTGAAAACTATCACAGAACTTTGCAATGACACATATAAAACAGGCCACATAGCTAAAGATCTGAAATCAGCAATATTTATACTACTTCCTAAGAAACCCAGGGCTGTGGATTGTACAGAATACAGAACAAGTTTTATAAGCCATATAACCAAAATACTACTCAAGATAATACATGAAAGAATTAAAAACAAGATAGATGTTGAGGTTGTTGAAGAGCAATTTGGTTTTAAGAAAAACAAAGGAACCAGAGAAGTATCCAACAATTGATAGATAAATATAGAGTCTAAAAAAGTATATATATGTGCCTCATAAACTACAGCAAAGACTTTCACAGAGTTTGACATGAAAAATTAATTGAATGTTTTCAAAAAATAGGCATAAATGGAAAAGACATCAGACTGATTAGAAATATATACTGGGAAGAGACTTTATCAATAAGGTGTGAAAACAGTAACTCACCATACATAAAAATAAGAAGAGGAGTAAGACAAAGGTGTATTTTATCACCCAATTTATTCAATATCTACACAGAGAATATCTTTAAACATATAAAAGGAATGCCAGGACTCAAGATCAATGGGAAAATAATAAACAACCTGAGATATGCAAATGACACTGCTCTTTTAGCAGAAAGTGAAAATGAACTACAAAGACTAATAGATCAAGTATATAAAAAAAAATCAAGTACAGAATATGGACTGGATATAAATATACAAATAACATAAACCATGATAATCAGCAAAGTCACAGAAGAACAGGTGCTAAACACAAACATACATGGAGAGAAACTACAACAAGTAGAACACTATCAATATCTTGGACACATAATCACAAATGACTACAGAGGTGAAACAGAAGTTAAAAGGAGAATAGGAATGGCTAAAATTACTTTCAATGACATGAGGAAAATAATAACATCTAAACAAATTACAAACAAGCTAAAAATGAGAATTATAAAATATTATATCTATTCCATATTAATGTATAGTTCAGGAACATGGACAATAAACAAACAATTAGAAGACAGAATTGATGCATGTGAGAAGTGGAAATACAGAAGAATAGGGAGAACATCATGGAAAGAGAAGAAAACAAAGAAATTCTAACAACACTTAATATGAGGAAAGAATTATTAATGGAAATAATATCGGCAAATATAAAATTTTGGACACATTAAAAGATATGACACCTTGTTGAAGACTTTACTTTAAGGTCAAATCAAAGGGAAGCGAGCAAGAGGTAGACAGAGATACAAGTTGGAGAGCAACATCACAAGTTGAATAGGTTACAGTCACACCACCAAAACAAGAAACGGGATGTTGAAGGTCTGTTGCAGCACGTATTGAACATCTTTGTTGCGGAGATGGCACTTGATGATATAGAAGAATAGGGAAAGAGAAGAAACAAACAAAGAGGTTCTAACAACACTTCATATGAAGAAAGAATTATTAAAGGAAATAAAAATCATGTCCCTGGGTTGCAGTCTCCAAGGAAGTAGTAATCAGGGATTTAGACTTGGGTAGACTACATTAATCTCGCACAAGATGTTCCGCTGCCAGTGAACTTGTCTTGAGTAATTAGACATATTGTGCCTGTGCCAATTGGGTACTGAGCCTTTTCTCTTCGTGGGCATGATTCCAGAATAAGAAAGCATCGATGGTAGAGTTTGGCCTGTTTCGTTTGCCCTCTCAGCAGAGGTGTCATTTATGTCAGAGTCTCCATGCATATTTAGTTAGGAGCACCGGGGACTAGAAGCTTGTCTCGAGCTGAACAAAACTTTAGTTTTATTTTCCTTACGTTCTCCCATTCTATTTGCATGTGGTGCTGCTCTCTCATTGTACTCAATATATAATCCTTACGGAGACTAACACACAACTCTTAATATTTGCCATGACATCTACCTATTTCATGACATTTGCATTGGCTGCCCCTCCTATGCTCTAGTCTTGACTAGCGTCACTGTGTGTCGACAGTGCCACTGCATGTGTTGGCGCAGATGTCAAATATATTGCCTGTCTTTTTACAGTCACTTCTCATTCCATCTGCTGCCACCACATTCACAGACACGATCCCCAAAAGTTTTCACCAAAAACAGCATGAGCAGCTGTATTTCTATTTCCACTGGTTTGCCGGACCTATTGTAGTTTCATCCTTGAATTAACACTTTTAATATCACAAAACCACAATTAATACAGTCTCCGAATAAATCACACTAATTATGTTGCCATCTTGGCCTTGCCTATCGATTTCAATAATTAAGTTATAAAAATGAATCAGAAAGAATTGCCAACATAGGTGTCTCTATGATGTCTTATAGTTCAGCAGTTAGAGCACATAAGCACTCCAAGAGCTATATCAAAGCTTCTAGCAAATGTTACCAAAGATCAGGGACTAAATTTAAAAGACCTGGTCTGTGTTTATCCTTTAATAGAAAAAAACCTGTCATTACTGGAAGTTGATCCCAAGACTTCACAGGTGTGAGACCAATGTTCTAAATTCTCAGCTATGTACTAGAAAAACACCTCTTCTTTAATTTTGTTTTACAACCCTTTATGCCTTCCCTCATCACGGGTAGAAGAGCTCTCTGGAGATGTACTTTTTGTGTGCTTAATATGTCTGCTTTCGTTGACTCTCTTATTTCTGTAATACATCTTTTGCATAGTCTGCCCCTGGATTTGTATCCATCGTGCCTGTATATGAATGCTTAGAAAAACACTAGCAAATGGAAAGTTGATTACTGTCATACCATTTGTGATGACATGATGATTACTTTGTTTTTGTCTGGTAAATGATAGAAGTGGGATCAAAAACTCAGAAAGAGTAAATTGTACCAATGGTTATGAAACTGCTGAAGACTCACCTCAATATCAGGCTTTACAGGGGGAAGTTCATCTACTTTCACTGATTTCTGAAATGCAAAACAGTTCATTGTGAATATTGTTTTTTTAAATATCCCCAAACAATAACAAAAATAAATAAAAGGGTGACAGTATATTGTATTCAGGATGTAGCGATCAATGATAATTTTCTGGATGTAGTTATTTTTTAGGAAATCTTTTGCCTTCCGTGTCTGGCTCTGTGCAGGTGTGGTATAGAGTGCATCTGCGATGGCCAAGGTACTAGGTTCGAATCCCGTCACAGGAAATTTTGCATCTAGACCATTTAGAAAGCAATGACACACTACTGAACATATTTATATTGCCTAGAAAATCACTATCGCCAAAAAAACCGGGTTGATGGCTATGTCCTGAATAGGATACCGTCCGAGTGTTGCCAGGGCCCGTAAGGGGAGCAAAGAATAGCAACACTGTTTACCATCCATGCATGTTGTAAAAGGCGACTAAGGAGGTTATGGGATGAAGTTGGCTGTTGCATCCCATATAGGGTCAGTGACTCAAAGCCATGCTGAAATCGGATGTGTCAGGCCAAAAGGTGCAGATATCGCAGCAATTCTGTAAACCATGACACAACACATTCCGTTCTTCGGACTACATCCTGCTAATCTGCAGAAGTTTGAGAACAAATGCAAAAGAAGAAGAATAGGAAACTCTACCAAAAATTTTGACTAAAGTTGCGAGGTGAATAGGTGTTAGCTGTACAGACATAACTGAAGCAATCCTGTCTGCTACCATCTGATTGGTGCATAGTTTTGCTGCAGTTCAACCTATTACAGGTTCCTCAGTAGAGAGGGAAGATTTGAAGAGGTGTAACACTGACAGTGACAACAGATGCATGACATACATATCATTAATCAGTCTTAAACTGTAGTAGACACCTACCCTGTACTCAGTGATAGCTGCCATAAGTGTGTTGGCCCAAGTGAGGCAGTCATCTGGGAACATAATCAACAAGTGAATAGGTTTTAGAGTTTTATAATATGTTAAGTTGCATTTTATGGTAATATATGTTCATCTTGTTAAGTTATATTGTATGGTAATATGTGAATGTCATGCTAAGTTTTATTATAGAGAAAATGTATGTATGTCTTGTTAAGCTTCAGACAAATTGTTGTCAGCTGAACAGACTAGACCTGGTTCAAATTGTCTGCTGCCTTGTACTTTCTTCAATAATTCCTCAATGCTTCCTAATAACCACACAATGTATGCACCCAACTTGCATTTTGTGCAAGTCTATCAGCCTTCTCATTACTACAAGTTTGCATATTTCAGACAGTAGCTCCATGTAATACTCAGGGGGTTGGAAGTGCCTACAGATGTCATACAGTCACATTGATGTTTTCATCAACTTTTCATAATAACTTTTTTTTATTTGGTGGAAGAATTAACTGGTAGTATGACAACAACTACTTAAAAAATGAAGTACAAAACAACATTAACATTGGAGATCATGGTAGCAGGATTACATGAATCACTACCTCTAGTGCTAACAGTTATATAATGGTTAGGGCTCTGATGCAACCAAATTGAACTTGCAACCATGGTAAAAAACAAAATATTCCTTATTATTAAGAGGCATATTTTTAAATTTAAATAAAATGTAGATGCCTGATTGTGGATACAGTAACAGATTTGACTTTATTTGCTTGCTGGGTGTAGATGTTTTATCATCAGAAAATACTTAAAGAAGATAACAAAACTTATGATTTGGAATGTAATAGAAATAGATAACAGACACTTACCTAAATTTTCAGAAGAAAACACAAAGACTCTATCTTTGAGAGAGGTGATGACCTTAAACCTGAAGCAATCCTTGTCTGTGGCCTGACAAAAACATGTCATCAAGTATTTGTTAATTCTTGTTTTAAAAACAATGGAAATAATATAGTTCAACCAATTAATTGACAACAGTGAAATCATTATAGAAGTACTCAACACAGATCTTAACCCATTCATTGACAACAGTGAAATCATTATAGAAGTATTCAACATAGATCTTAACCCATTCATTGACAACAGTGAAATCATTATAGAAGTACTCAACACAGATCTTAACCCATTCATTGACAACAGTGAAATCATTATAGAAGTACTCTTAACATAATCACAAGATGAGCATATATTCCATTCAGTGACAACAATGAAATCATTACAGGAATACTCTACATAATTATCAACACATTCATTGACAACAGTGAAATCATTACAACAAAGCTGTACGACTTAGATATCCTGCTCATAATGGATATTTCAGAGGGTGCATATATGACATGGTTTGGCTTACGGAGGCAGGCACAGTGTACCACTTGTATAATCTCCACTAGTCACAGGTGCAGACCATTTGCAGAATGTTTTAATAGATTCTGATTCTGTGATACATTCTCTATGGCTTTGATATATAATTTGTTTTGGTGCTTTTGAAAGACTGCACTTTTCAACATTTTCCCAAGAACACTGCCTCTACTGTAACAATGTGTCGTGGTGAGTGGTGTGTTAGTTCTGAGCAATGCCAATTGCTCCATATTCTAGTCACAACTGGAAAATCTTGAGTCTCCTCTAGACTTGAATTAGATTCCAGGGGAGACAGCACTTAAGCACTATCTCCATGAAAATGAAAATGCCTTGATATGGATATGTGTCTGTGTGTATGTACACGCACGTGCGCATGTATGTATGTAATATATACATAACAGAATCAGATCTGCCTAACTGGACATCTATAACAGATCAGATAATCAGAACCACCTAATTGAACATCTGCAACAAAACATTAATTGTTCTTATTATTATATATTCATTCTGATGAAGATCTCTTTATCAAAACGTCAACCGTATGCATTCTTATTTATTTTATTATCATTTATATTATCTTTTTATTAATAATGATATGTATTTTTAATACTTATTTACTTATTCATTATCATCAATAACAGATCAGAGAATTTGAACCACTAACTAAACATCTAGAACAGAAAGAACCAGAAGCACATAAATCAATATTTGCCAGCAATCAAAGAGCAAAAAAAGCACCTACCTTAATATCTGTCTCCACGCTCAACATACACCTGACTGGTATGATACGCTTAGACACATGGGCCTGGGGATCAGTTTATGCAATCATTAAATGCATTTGTTTAGTGGAAATCATTAATTCATCATTCAATTTCTTGTTCACTTGAAACTTGTCTATATATATGCAATTCTGTCCCTGAATAAAACTCACTGACTTTTGTAGTTCATACAGTGGCCCATAGAGCTTTGATTCCAGTCTTGTTGATTCCTCTGGTCAATATGTCTGCCTCTGCGTTTCATACTCAGAACACTCTTGAAGTATATGTTTGGCACTCTGTGCTGCCTGTCCACATGTAGATATTGCAGTGTTGCCAATCTTGAATTTTGTGTACATGTGACAATGGAATCAGTTGTGTCCCGATCTGAAGCATAGAATTACAACTTGCTCTGATCTATTCATAATATGATAATCATCTTGTGTTGGTGTTTGTGGCTTTCTTATTGACTTGATCATATGTTTTTTCTGATGGTAAGTGATTGACCAATAAGATGATGGTACATCTGATTGGTCGTCGACAGCACCTTCCTTAGCCAATTGGTCTGTTTTTTTCATTTTCTGGTATTCCACAGTGAAAGGGCATCCACAGCATAGTTACCCTATACTGGTAAGACAGTTCATTAAGTAGTTTTTGCAAGTCTGTTAGTTTTCTAGACTGGAGAGTTTGAAGCAATTACCTTGCATCTGTCAGGAATACCATGTACTTTGAAACAGGGTTGGAGTTCAGTAGTTTTTCAGTTGCCACTCTAATTGCTTAAATTTCTGCATCATAATTATTACAGAATTTCCCTGTTGTATTCTGATCGTATCTCTAGGCTTATGTGGATATTCTATATATACACCTTCACCTCCATTCCTCACTGCACTCTGTGCTGACCCATCTGTGTATACTCTGACCCATATGCCTTGTGGATATTCATCGTCCAGGAAACTGAGGCTGACTGTCCTTCACTGCACATTGTTCTTTGTCCTTGCTTAGTATTCCTTTCACGTGGATCTAAATGATTATTGGTATTCAATGCCTTTCACTCCAAAGGGTGTGTTCTGGTACAGACCTTCAGGCAGGTCAACATTATGTAGGTCTGTAATTTATCTACGGAGTCGTTTAGCTTGGTGGATAAAGCTGCTTCTTTTCAGTTGCCTCATTGCTACATTGCTAAATTGTGGAATCTTTCCTTCATTGGATGACAATGAAACTTTTCTGCTTGTATTAATACGTGTGTGTCTCTGCGTTCGCCAAATGTTTGTGGTCTTCCAATTTTGTGCATCTCTACTATGGATGTTAATTTCATTGCTCCCAACATTATCCTAAGCGCTTGGTTTTACATTTTATTTAGATCCTGTAATGTGGTGTTTGATGTAGGACACCACACAGCTAAACCACATTCCAGGTGTGGTCTTATGCCTTGCTGGTAAACATTATGGGGTATATTCCCACTAGCTCTCCATGTGGTTCCATTTAGTTTTCTCAGGATAGCTAACTTCTCCTGGCTTTTGTTGTTGCTTTGGGTTTATGTGTTGCTTCCATGTCAGCTTATTATAAAAAGTAACTCTCACGTATATGGGTTGTTTTTCTTCTTACAAAAGCCGCCATCTATCTTTACAACACTGGCTTTTTGTTTTGGTGAGAAGGTAAAGAGTGTAGTGCTGCACTTATCTGTTTTAATGCTGACACATCATCTATTTGCCTATAGGGTTAAGGCATCAAGCTTTCTGTATCAGTGGGCACTGTTGCATGTTCTTCCGTGCACCAGATCACCAGGTCACCATACATTGCCACTTTGATCCCATGTGGTAGTTCGGCAACTAGGTCACTGATGTAAATCAAGAAAGTGTGGTGACAGAACTCCTGTTTGGGGGACTCCATAATGCAGTAGGACTTTCTTGCTCTTGTGACGGTCCAATTGTACCCTGGCTTTTCTATTATGCATATATGCTTTTACCCATTTGTATATTCTTGAATTTACGCTGCGATTTTGAAATGTCTTTAAGAGTCCTTCTTTCCAAGCCTTGTCAAATGCTTTCCTGAGGTCTATCCATGCTGCTAGTACCAGTTTCTTATCTTGGGAGGCGTCCTCAATCTCTTGGGAGAGGTAGGTTGCCTGATCTTCAGTAGTGTAGCACTGCCTAAAGCTGACTTACTGTGATACCAGAAGGTTTTCACTTTCAAGGTACCACTGCATCCTAAGAGTGATAATGTCATCATTTTTCATAGATAGCTTGTGAGGTTGATGGGCCTGTAATTGGAGACTGTAATGCCATCTTTTCCTGATTTGAGGAGTGGTATCATTACTTGCCTCCATGCCTGCGGAACATTACCTGTAGTCCAGCTTGTGTTGATGATGTGCAGTAGCTTTGCTCTTGCTGCAATTCCCAGGTTTTTAATAATTTCATTGGACACTCCCTCAGCTGCTGGGGACTTTTTCATTTTTTTAAATTTGGATATTGCATGCTCCAGTTCTTTCAATGTGATTGGTGTCTTCATGACTTCATGTATAGGTTCGTCTTGTCCAATGTTTTGCTGGCTTTCTTGAACCTACTGTTGTTTGTCTGGACTAACTTTGATGTTGCTGTCTGCTGCAAAGGAATCAGCTGCATGTTTATCTGTTAAAATGTTTCTAACTTTATAAAGTGTGATCTTTATATTTCTCCCGGTACCTTCATCATTTAGTTGTTTTACTAGTGTCCATAATTTCCTAGTGTCTCTTTCAAGGTTCAGTGATTCAGTTTTTTTCCAGCTGCTCCGTCTGGCTTGTAACTTGGCTCTTTGAAATTTATCCTTTGTTTGCTGATATTTGTTGTGATGTTCTTGGCTAGGTCTGTTCTCAGCCTGCTGTCTAGATGTTTCCATTTCATTTTGTAGCTTCTCCGGTTCATCATTTCAATAGGGTTTGTAGTTTTTGCATGCCTCCCTAGGTATGGTTTTACTACCAGCATGTAGTATACATCTATTAAATTCACACATTGCTCTACTGATGTCTTTGTCCACGTTTATGTCCTTAGCTAGAACACTAGTTAAATACTCCAGTCTGTCCTCTCATAGTTCCACCTAGTGAGTGTGCTGCTTTCCTTGATAAATTCATTGTGGATTTCTAAAAATACTGATTGTGGTCACTACCACCAAGATGCATTTCAATGACTCGTGTGATGTTCAATTCAAGGCCTGGTGAGTGGAATACTAGATAATACTGGTGTAGAGGTGGCGTGCCATGCTCTTGAATAGAAGGTTGATGGGTCTGCTGGCTGGATAATAAGTATGAGTTTATTTTCATCCTGCCAGCTCTCAAGTTCCTCACTTCTCTTGTCCATATGATCATAGCCCCAGCTCTGAGTGACTGTTGAAGTTACCACATACCATAAGTCTCTCATTTGTGTCTAGTGCCAGTGGTCTATCATTTGGGCAGTAGTTGTTCAGGAGATTGAATTCTGTACTGTCTGTTTTTAGGTGGAGCATCTGGTATTCTGCCCCTTCCATATACACTTCCAGCTGACATGCAGCTGATATTGTTTTTAACAAGTGGCTCTGATTTTAAAGGCTATATCGCTGCTGAGATGTGCTTCTTGAATACAACATACATTAACTTGTTCTTCACATAAGATATTTTCAAGCTCCAATTTTTTAACTGTGTCCATCTCTTTTGCTGTTGACACCATCAGCATTCCAGTGCATTATTTTTATTGGTAGCTAGTTTGTTTGGCCAGTAGCTCTATTCCCTTGCCTCCTGGTACCTCGGGGCAATAGAGAAGGACCTCCAGTAATTGGAGTTGGGCCTTTTCGAGGTATAGGTCCTCGCACAGTCTCTGCTTGAACATCCATCATAGGGCAAGCATCATAACTATTATTGGATATAAACATGTTCCCATTGTGTTTTGCATGTGGCATCCTGATTAATTGTGCGTCGTTTGGCGGGTTGCCTGTGTCTTCAGCACTCTGCTTACTTGGGCAGGACTATGGTCCTGCTCCCATTGTGTTTTGCATGTGGCATCCTGATTAATTGTGCGTCGTTTGGCGGGTTGCCTGTGTCTTCAGCACTCTGCTTACTTGGGTAGGACTGTGGTCCTGCTCGAGTGGGACTGTCCGATCAGTCTTAGTTTCCAGCCCCTGAAGGCTGAAGTAAGCCCCATCACCATTTCAAGGTGCTGGCCTTGATGGGGTATCATTCAATGTTATTTTAATCAATAAACAATATAAAATAAGTTATTTTACTCAATAGTTACACTGGTTGCAAGATATCCTAAATAAGTTGAAGAAACTCTCTACAACTGACAAATCTCTTTACTAAAGGCAACCCAGTACATTCTCAGCCCCTTTCAACTATCAAACAGTGTTAGTGACTGATCTCTAGTATCAGCAATTATATATTTTTCCTCAACTCAAAATGTTGGGTACCCACTCAATTTGGGGTATTTCAGGAAATCTTTCTTCTTCTTCATCGTTCTTCAGTCAGATATCAGGTTACAGCACCAATAGCTTCAATGAATTGTGTGATTCGCTTCACGTCATCCATGGAACCCCTCAAGTCTGGAAGCAGTGCCATCTCAGCAGGCCATATTTTCTCCCTCTCTTCTTGGTAGAGTTGACAGGCATGAAGAATGTGTTCTGCAGTCTCTGGGCTCAGTCCACAGTTGCACAGGTCTGTCTCGCCAATCTTCAGTTTTCGGAACATGGGACTTCTCAGTCTGTTGTGGCCAGTTCGTAGTCTGAAGATGATGGTTTGTTCTTTGCGTGACATTTGATGGTAGGGTTCATTTGGTTCTGCAGTTGGGTGCATTTGCTTCCACTTTTTCTTATATTCTGCTTTTAACATGGTCTTACTTTCATAGTACATATCATTTTCTATTTGTTCCAGTGATCCCCCTTTCCTTGATCAGCTTTTTCATTTCCAGGTATGCCACAGTGACCAGGGATCCACTGCAGTACTGTTTCGTTGGTAGTACTGCTGAGGTGTAGTAGGCAGTCTATAAGTTCACTCATGCTCATGTTCTTTGGATCTTGCAATGCCTGCAATACTGACTTTGCATCTGGTAGAAAGACTACATGCCTGTTGTGACTCGGCAAGCAATTTATGAGCATTTTGGCTGCCTCTATTATGGCTTCCATTTCTGCTTTGAAATTTGTGGAATGTTTGCCTGTGGGTATGGATTTTTCTATTTCTTTTCCATCTGGTGTTACTATATATATTCCCGATCCTCCATCTAATACTGCTTATTTCGCTGATCCATCTGTATATACATGTGTCCATATATCCTTTGGGTAATCTTTCTATCACTGCTTTCTTGTTATCCATGATTTTGCAGCTGGAACAACTTAACCACATCCAGAGTTATCCTGGTGGGAGTTTCAGTAGCATTGTATTGCCAATGTGTGCGTGGTACCCTGGCTATGAGGAGGCGGCACATAAGATGTGAAAAGTACCTCTGTGCAGGAAGTGAGAATTCCTAGGAGAGTCCAGAATCAGCCTTATGTTGTGTATATGTGACATATTCTTTCCAGAATGTAGTCTTCCTTATGAATCACTTAAAATTCCTGCAATATCTAGCAAGTTGTCCTGCTTCCTCTAGCAACATATGTATGCATTCCTGAATGTCTCTTGTCCAACCAACATCTTGGGAACACAACACCACTGGGAACACAAGTACATAAACATATGTTAGTTCCCATGTTTGGCCTGTGCCACAGTTTTTTCAGTTGTTTTAATTTGGACATGCTTGTGTTAGCCCTGCATAATTGAAGATTCCCCGTGAATGGCGAGAAATGCATAGTTGGCTGCCCCATCCGTCCTGATGTCCATGGTCCAGAGCAGAGTTGTTATGGATCTTGTCATTAAAAGTACTTTTAGCCATTCATATTTTCCTTATAAGTTGTTTCTCATCTATCATCATTTGTTATTGTCAAACATATTGGTAATAGTCTACTATACAATGAATACATGAATTGCCATGCCAGTGGCATAGGCGATCATATTTTTCCACAACTCTCTGTCTCTTGTGTTGTTAATAAGTTTAGTATGTGACATTTTTGTACCACAGTGACAACCCATCCAGAAATTTATCTCTTTGTCTTTCTCTGTCTCTTCTCCCCTTGATCTTTCCAGTGATTACTAAATGTTCAAGTTTTGCTTCTCTCATCACATGCTTTAAAAATCTTGATTGTCTGCTTCTAACTTTTGTTATAATCTGTTGTTTTACTCCAGCATCTCTGAGAACTTCTACACTAGATAAGGATAATAATACTGACTCTAAAAGTAAGAATCTACTACATCAATTGATATATCAACACTAGATTTTTGCTACATTGCTGATACATTTGATACTTACATTGCTGTTGGTAAAGTAGCTGAGATTGGTTCCATTGTATACTACCCATCTCTTCTTCCAGCCTTTGTTGGCTTTGTACCTAACGTGAACAAAGACACAAAATAAATGATTATTATCTCCTGTACCTGCTTGAGTGATACAATAGTAATGACTGCATTTGTGTATGATCCTTTATCAAGAGCACACCATGGTATGAAATGAAAACAATTGGAACAAACAAACACAAACAAGGAAAATGTGCAAGACACAATAGGATATTTACATGTAGGAATGATGTATGCTTAGACTAAATAGCAGCAGGGTACCAAATTGGTGGATATACCGGTGCTCAGGTACATACAGACTCTAGTCATCCAAAGATCATGATTTACTGGTATAGTTGCCTGGACATCCCGAGCACCCACATGGTCTGAGGATGTTATTGATGCTTTTGATGGATTAACAAAAGCTCCAGAATTACTGCACCAATCCCCTATACGATCAAGTTCCCTCTACAAATTCCTGGCGATTGTTTCTCTATCTCTTCTTCTTCTTCTGCGTTCGTTCTCAAACTCCTGCAGATTAGCAGGATGTAGTCCGGAGAACGGAATGCGTTGTGTCATGGTTTACAGCACTGCTGCGATATCTGCGCCTTTCGGCTTGACACATCCGACTTCAGCATGACTTTGGGTCACTGACCCTATATGGGATGGTACAGCCAACTCCATCCCATAACCTCCTTAGTCGCCTTTTACGACATGCGAGAAGGTGAACAGTGTTGCTATTCTTTGCTCCCCTTTCGGGGCCCGGCAACACACGGGCGTCTCTATCTCTGTCCTGCATATATACCATGTCATCAGCATAAAACATAATTCCCCCTGGACCTGCAATCTGACAGTTTCTAATTTGAACTGTATACACATAAAATAATACTGGGGACAGAGGTGACCCTTGTGGTAGTCCCGGGTTTAGGGCTGTTGGTGCCGAAGACCAACTCCCACACTTAAGAACAACCTGTCTCTGAAAAAGTGCCGTCTCTGAAAAAGTGCCGAGATAATCCACCTGACAATAAAAGGAATAACTTGAAGTTTCAGCATTATGGTCATCAAGAAATCCAAGGGCACTCTGATATAAGCATCTTCCAGGTAAGTGCGTATTGACACTTGGAAACAAACACAAGGAATAAACCAACTGTCTCTACTGGAAGTACCCAGAGAAGAAGATGACAAACCCCATCTGCTGCAAGAGAGAGAACTGGGAAACAAATACCTCAGAAAACCCACTTGGAATAACTTGCACCAACCAACTATCCACAAAAAAATAGCTAGATAAAACAGCTAATAAGAGAACACTACCAACAATCCAGAAGACATGTACACTAGAAACCATAAACAGTTACACAGCATCAGCAACCGAGGCCTACACTGATGGATTGACTTTCAAGGCCACAGGTTTTGCAGGATATGATATCCATATCTGTGACTCTTGTGGTGAAAACTGCTCTGATTATGAAATAGTCCAGCAAAATGAATTAATAAGGTTACTAAAACACTTACCTTGCCTATTAATAAAAATATATAAAAAAGTATATTTTAAAAAACATACAATAAAACTAAACAGGACAATTCTCCACGTATCGGCTCAAATTGAACCTTTTTCAAGAGACAAACAACAGAAAACACCACAATACAAAACAAAATAGATGACTTTAGATTTCATCAAGCTCCGTCTCCATGACGCAGGGATGGCAACGCATCTAGTAAAAGAGAAAATGCGTGCATTCATTATAAACAAACTGGAAAGTGGGAAATTAGAGGCAGTATAGATGTGGTTGGGATGTTTATAATGAGTGCAAGAATAATAAAAGAAAAAGATAAGAAAAATACCCCTTTTGTCACTTTATCAGACAGGCAGGTTTTAAGAACATAGTCACAACAGGCAAGACTGAAGGGAACAGAGACAGATGGGGACGTGAGAAAATATTTGTTTAACAACCTAGCAAGGCATGGAAACAACGATCCTGATAACAATACTGTGAACAGAGAACCATGGTCACCTACGCCAACCAGAATGGCATATGATAATGATTGATGAGTAATGATGAGGTTGTGTGGTGGTGGGGTTGAGTGGGTTTGGGGAAGGAAGGATACAAGAAGAATCATCATTTTAAAACGCATGGAATGAATGTGAAACCAAATATAGACATAAACATATATATATATAACCAAACCTAAACATACATAGAAATGTATACATACACCAAGAGTTAAGAAATAAATATATAACAAAATGGACACAGATGTGTGAAGGATATACAAAATGCATAGGCATGTAAATGTATCAACACATAGGAAAGGGCTCACACCAGAATAGCCAGACATATTGACACAGAATGGAGATACTTGCATTAACATAAACAAGCGCTCAAATATATATATATATATATATATATATATATATATATATATATATATATATATATATATATATATATATATATATATATATATATATATATATATATATATATATATATATATATATATATATATATATATATATATATAATATACATAAATATGAACATGCATCCACATAAACACTTTCTCACATAAATAAAAACAATAACATGAACATTCACACACATAGAAACATATACATATATTAATGTAAATATAAATGTTCGTTCACATAAAGATAATGCTATAACAACTGCATATGTATACATACAAATGTGTGGCCCAAAGTAATTGTGTGGATACATAGAACCATGTAAAACAAAATGCATATACAAATAACTATACATGTGTGGGCACCCATCAAAGAGACAACTGCAATAACACAGAGGAAATCAAAATCTAAATACGTAAATGATTTAACAATAACAAAATGACATTCTAATGTACAATTGATGGACTACTAGAGTACAAAATAATCACATATTGACATACACAAACGAAAGAAGACATAAAGGAAATATATAGAAGTACGGCAAACACAAAAATAATTACTCACGAAACTGTACAAAGACAAATAATTACAAGAATCAGTGCAATACGGGAGTAGAGGGTATAAAGAAAAGGTGGGTAACTCAAACAAAACGGTGATTAATGTTCATTCCGTGTGGTTGTAAGACTCCCATATGACAAATGAGACGATATTCCAACGACTGACGTTGCCGGTCACCGGTATAACAACGTAACAAACTGGTTACAGAGACATCAGAGCTACCATGATGTGACAGGCTGTTAAAATGAATAGCCACTGGAGAGTCACGATGATTCGTGATATCTCTCAAATGATTACGAAGCAGAGGCTGAGTTCATCAAAATATCCATTGAGTTAATACACCAACAGTTTGATCTCATGGAAAAACATATCATCAGACACAGTCATTTTTACAGACTCCATGTCAATTTTGGAAACAGTTATACATACTTCATATGAAAATCAAGACATTTTCTACATAGCAAGAGCATCTCATAGTCTTGTCTACACATATGTAAATCATTGTGACCATGAAATAGAACCCTTTATCATAGCAATCTAGCAGGAAATTAAGTAGCAGACAGGCTTGGAAAAATAGGTGCCTAAAAACAACAAAACCTTGTAGTAAGGTAACAGTCAAACAGATTCTCGGAAAAAACACCAGGGAAATCTGGCAGAACAGAGGGGTAAATGGGCTGGATGGTAGAAATGTATTTAGTGAAATGACATGGCCAGAGGACATTGACAATATAAAAAAACCCTGCAGGAGAAATCAATCCCTCATTGTTCATTTTCGAACAGGACATGTCATTTAAACAGAATCAAATCCCAGCAACTACCTTTTTGTAGATACTGCTTCCATCCCAACGAAACTGTGGAACACCTCCTTGTGGAATACCTCCTTATTGACTGCCCTTACCTTTCTACCGCCAGAAAAAAAACTTTTACAGATACCTTTAACAGTCACTAACTTACTGTATGGATCACTAATTCAACTTCAGAAGATCTGCACTTTTTAAAGAATGACATTGTGCTGACAAGAGTAGCATTACTCATCAGCATTTGAATATTGACAACAACAACAGCAGCACTGTCATATCATGGTTGCTCTGATTTGGTTAAGCAAAATGTACCCCATATGGTCAGACATGCTCTAATCGATGTCGAACGTTAGTCCAATATGGTTATATCAGAGCTTTTAACCATTAAAAAATAATGGAGGTGGTAATCTGATGTCATTATAATCTGATATATGACTGTTGAGACCTTCAGCTTGTGACAGCCCATGTTTACTGTCGAGGAGCATCCCTAACATAAATACAACAATATGTCTTAACAATAAAAGAAACAAGCTTACCCTCCTTGCTTGTACAGGTAACCATAGCGGGAATTTTTCTTTGGCTGGAGAGAAACAAAAATGTCATATTAATAGATAGAGCAAATTTATTTTGTTTGTTTTAGATCTGGGGTGGGCAAAATAAGCCAGTGGGTCAAAGCCAGCCTGCCAAGTTTTTTTTAATTGTCCCACAAGACTAATTTTAAATTACTATGTCCAATGACCTCTGAGCTCACAAAATATGAAATCACAAGATGTCACAGCAAAATTGTAATCAACCAAGCTAAAGTGATAAATAACACATTATATTTTGTCATATTGTGAATTGTGTATGTGTTAAGAACTGAAAGAATCTTTGGGAGACAATATCTGTCGGCACTTGCTTAGAATGACAGCAGATGCAATAAAAGTGGTCTAGAGGACAAACAAAGATTGGGATGCACTGTTTTAGAGGGTTAAATGGAACCTTTATAAAACATTAACGAACTGCATTAATCATGGATTTGACTAAATAGAGTAAAAAAGAATAATGGTTGCATCAAGAAACAAAATATTAAGGGACTATTGCAGTATAAATAACCAAATGGTCAGAGGGTGTCCGACAAAGTGGATGGTGCCGCAGTAACCTAATGAACAAATAGTCAAGCAAAATAAAGTGACAAATGGGGTATTTTTCTTATCTTTTTCTTTTATTATTCTTGCACTCATTATAAACATCCCAACTACATCTATAGTGCCTCTAATTTCCCACTTTCGGTTTGTTTATAATGAATGCACGCATTTTGTCTTTTACTAGATGTGTTGCCATCCCTGCGTTATGGAGACGGGGCTTGATGAAATCTAGTCATCTATTTTGTTTTTATTGTGTTGTTTTCTGTTGTTTGTCTCTTGAAAAAGGTTCAATTTGAGCCGATACGTGGAGAATTGTCCTGTTTAGTTTTATTGTATGTTTTTTAAAATATACTTTTTTATATATTTTTATTAATAGGCAAGGTAAGTGTTATAGTAACCTGTTTAATTCATTTTGCTGGACTATTGCAGTGTAGGAAAGAATGAAATTATGTGTTGTGACTGCAGGTTCTCATCAGTGCACACTGGACAAGTCCATAGTTACAATTCAAGAATCAGCATACCAACTTTTTAATTTCATAATGCTTTTGCACTATCTCAGAAACTTTAACAGTCGTAACTTAAAATACGACTATTAAAATCTAGCGATTTGCGCGCAACGAATTGTCCACCTTCCACTCAGTGTGCAGCGCGCATGTCGAGTGATCAGGGACTCTCATAGCGCAACGTGTAGTATATTGGATGCGTCGGTATATGCGTCTTTATAGCAATTTCGTTCCGTTTAATTATGTTAGCTATTTGTTCCGTAGAAACCTGTCCACTGATTCTTGTACATATATGCCAATCCTCCGATCCCAGTCTTAATAAATCCATCATAGTGTAGCGGCCATCAGTTCCAGTTTGATGCTGATTTATTAGTCTCTTCGTATATCTATATTTTTATGTACAGGCTGTTCCTAACTATACAACAATCTCACGCAGTCTTGAGAGCAAGAGTCTTGAGTAGGACAGAATAAATGAATGCAACAAATACAGAAGAAATTTGAACGTCCATCCATTAACGTCCATAATAACAAAGAATAAAACTCTATAACTAACAATAACAGAAATAAATTAAACAATTTAGAAAACTAAGAATGAGTGCAGCAAACCATAACAGAATAAGGACAAAGAGTGGCTACTGTCTGTCTGTCTACTGCCACTTTGTAAACCTCTCCGTTCTGTGTAAATTGTCCCAGTGTCGTCATGTTCAGAGAGTTTTCAATATCCTACCTCCATCATAATCTTGTCTGCCGCTTGTTATTTTCTGGAACTTTTCCCTGCATGATTAATTTCTCTAAACCAATGTGTCTTTTTATGTGTCCAAAATATGTTAACTTGCGTTTTTTTTAAAATAATTTTCAAGAGCTACTGTACATAACAACTAAAGATAGAATAATGGACGGCACCTAACAATAACAAATAATAAAGTCAAGGTAAAGATAACGGAGTTATGAAACCGCGCAGAGTTTTCCTAAAAGTACTCAGCTGCCTAACCAGTGGTTGAACAGAAACCGCATGACTAGTGTCAGTTTTAACGCATATTCCAAGAATGTACTGCAGTGTATATAGGAATGACCTGATTGCAAAATCCTGTCTACACCAACTTATTGGCTGATCCATTTTTTTCTCATTAGTCATTTTGCTTATATTTTGTATCACCCGCAGATGAACAGCACGGATCAAATATATGTCAACTTATGTGATCAGTCATAGGCCCTAATAATATGTAGAAAGCTGAGTAGAGACGGTGACATTTCTCAATCTTCTCACAGGTTGAGACCTGGAACATATTTCTGGTGGCTATGTGGACTTTCCCATCTACAGATAGACTTGCGTGTTGTTCCGAATAGTCTCACTAATCTTGCATGACGTAACTGATCATTGGTCGCATTGTGTAAAGTCAATGAAAAGCATAGTAAAACTCAGAACAATCACGATAAGTGATGATGTCTGCGATCAGCGAGCAGGGATATTTGGAGAAGGATGCTATTGGAACACGGGTATACATTTTTAGTTTTGCAAATACACATCATAATAATCATGATTTTCATTGGTTACAATTATTATACTTTGTGTAACAGCCAATGAAAATCAAGCGAATAGTCAAATGAGTCATTTTAGAAGGCTGGATTTTCCATTAGCCAGTAGGTCTTATATTGTGTGAGGTCATGATCATACACTGCACTACCATAGCTAAAAAGATGACAAAAAATTAAAACGAAGTCCCTCTTTAGTATAGTACTATGCGAAGAACTCGGATAATCCTAGATAAGTGGCACAAATTGATTTTTCCTTTGTTTTTCAATGGCTGGAGATCACACACAAAAAATAATTGTAGCTTATCCTATTCAGGACGTAGCTATCAACCCAGCATTTGTTGGCTGTGGTGATTTTCTAGGCAATATAAATACGTTCAGTAATTTGCCATTGCTTTTTTAACGGTCCGGATGAACAATTTCCTGTGGCAGGGATCGAACTCGGTATCTTGGCAGTCACAGACGCGCTCTGTACCACTTCGCCACAGAGTATACGCAAAATGACTAATCGTGTCAGCCTAGATGAATGACTGACTCAACACCTAAGGATAAACTTGAGAGGGATGAGATAAGCAATGTTCAATGAAGAAGCTTGTTTTCATCATCTAAGTAGAGGTTAACAATAGCTTTCCGTTTTAGAAACAATCGCTTTTAACTTCCTTATAAATATTTTCTCTGGCGAATAGTTTGAACTGAGTAGGCTTCATAACAACTGTTATAAGCGTTAAATGTGTGTAGAAAAGGAAATGATTGTTTCTCTCATTATGAACTTGCACTAATTTTGAAACATAAATAAATCTCAATAGTAACCAAAAGTCAAATCACAGATTTAATTTTCATACCAACACTGTGTTAACAATGTCAGACATGGACACTAACTAAAGAACAAAAGAGAAATCTTATTGTGTGTGAAATGAGATGTCTAAGAAAATTAGCAAACAGAGATAAGAGATAATTTGAGGAAAAACACGATCACAAGAACTGTTGTATATAGGAATGACCCGATTGCAAAATCCTGTCTACACCAACTTATTGGCTGATCCATTTTTTTTCTCATTAGTCATTTTGCTTATATTTTGTATCACCCGCAGATGAACAGCACGGATCAAATATATGTCAACTTGTGTGATCAGTCATAGGCCCTAATAATATGTAGAAAGCTGAGTAGAGACGGTGACATTTCATGCGAAGTGTGGTCAAATATATTGAAAAACAGAGAATGATATGGTTCGGGCACTTAATGAGAATGAACCCTCATTGGCCAGCGGCAAGAGAGCGGCAACAGGAAAATTGAAAACAGCAAGATACAGAGGAAGACCAAGAATAAGGTGGATTGAAGAAATTACCAACATTCTGAGACGTTATAATATTACTGCATATCAAACGACCAAACGTGCCATATCCTGAAAAACGATCCTCATTGAATCCTGCGACTCCTTAAAGCAAAAGCAGAGAAAGAACAATGGATGGATGGACAAATAGATCGATGGATGGATGGGCGGGCGGAGATAGATAGATAGGTGCGTGGGTGGGTGGGTGGATGGATGGATGGATGGATGGATGGATGGATAGATAGATAGATAGATAGATAGAAAATCAGACATATTTCAATCCAATGGAAATTTATGAAATTATGGATTAAAAAATAATGGAATTTCCATTCAATTATGGAAAAACAACAAAATAGAAACGAAACTGCTAATGTTACGAACTTTTATTTTTCCGGTTGCAACATACGTCTGTGAAACATGGACCCTAAGTAAAACAGCGGCAAAGAAGATCAACGCCTTCGAGCTGAAATGCTACAGAAAGATTCTTAGAATATCATGGAAGGATAAAATCAGAAAGTCAGATATTATAAACACATTGAAGATTCCAGAATGTTGGTTACTAAACACAATAACAAAAAGAAAACTACACCCGTTTGGTCATATAAAGAGACACAACTGTTTAGAAAGACAAATAATGGAGGGAAGAATACCTGGAAGAAGAACTTTTATTTTTCCGGTTGCAACATACGTCTGTGAAACATGGACCCTAAGTAAAACAGCGGCAAAGAAGATCAACGCCTTCGAGCTGAAATGCTACAGAAAGATTCTTAGAATATCATGGAAGGATAAAATCAGAAACTCAGATATTATAAACACATTGAAGATTCCAGAATGTTGGTTACTAAACAAAATAACAAAAAGAAAACTACACCCGTTTGGTCATATAAAGAGACACAACTGTTTAGAAAGACAAATAATGGAGGGAAGAATACCTGGATAGAGGAGAAAGGGCAGACCAAGAAAACGATGGACTGACGCCATTAAAGATAACATGAATACATGCTAGAAAATGCAAGCCGCATCGTCCAAGACAGAGAGGGGTTAATAGAGTTAATTGGGAAGACAAAGTTCGGGAAGGAATACGTCACATGACACATATTTCAATAGGCTTTACCAATGCGTAGATTGTCTCGATCCAGCATGAGTGATACTAAGAATTTGGACACAATGAGCTCCGCCATATTCATTTATATAAACTAAATTCATTTCTGTTGTGGTGCCCATTGACAATGTTTAGACACCTCCGGTCTGGTTCACCATACCTAGTTACGGGGTTGTCTCCATCCATGTTTCGTGAGCTATAACACGGACATTTAAGTATAAGAAAACATGCCAGGGGGTGCACAACGCATGGAGTTTAGTATAATTATAAATGGCGCATTGCCACCACTGCTAGTAATAAAAAAGAATGCCTGATCATATAAAACGCATTAATCATGAATCAATCTTTAAGGAATGCAAACAACAGTAAGCTAGGTATTGAAGGAAATAGAATTACCCTCACCATCAATTATTACACTGATTGCTGTTTTAGTTTCAGAATCTTTTAACTGGATATTAAAAAAATTAGAAATTCACAGCGATCAAAAGTATGCACAGATTAAAAGAAAACTCATTTTGTGTGTGCTGTCAAAAACAATAGTGCAATATTAACATGTCTGTATTTGATTCTGGGGGTACCGCTGAAAACAGATGTGTCGTGCCATTGGTGCAAATAAAACGGTGGCACGGCGCATTTCCACTCTCTGGGCTCCATCCTGCTGAAAATCTAGTAGGACCATTGTCCTGCTATAAGAGAGATCCAGTGGGAGTTTGATAATGAACGCTGAAGAAGAAGAAAAGTCTGGGGGTGGGGAATGAAGCTGAGACTACTCCGTTTCCCCCAACATCCCAAACCAAAGTGCACCTAATTTTATAAGCCACTTTACAATTATGTCCATATGAGCATATTTTAAATGACGGAACGTAGGTATATGTGTCATTTTGCGTATTTGAACTAGGTGCGAAAGGTTTGTCACACATGTTCTAAGTTGCCACACAAAAATAGTATATGACAATAAACATTTCCATGGATTCTGTACAGTAAATACCAAGTCCTGTTCCAGAATATATATATATGTTGACCTCACAGCATTACTTATCACTGATGTTGTTATATTGTTTTATCAGCCAATGAAATGCACGGGACAAGTCGGAGAAGCCAACACAAGTGAAGCTGCATGAGATCAACAAATGTAAGACCTCTGGGCTAATTTGTAACTCATCATTCTAACGTGCCGTATTTTATTTTTCCAGTGGTTTTCTACACAAAGTTTACACAAAGTGACCAATGAAAACACAGCTAGCGTCAAATACATCACCTTAGAAGGATGATTTCCGCTGAGTCTAAAGGACTGTAATTGACGAGAACACAAATTTACTGCAAGGGAAACCGCGGCAATCTTAGATAGATATAAAATCAGGCATATTTCAATAGGCTTGAAATATAGACTTGTCAACAACCAACTGTTTTATGACGCCATAAAATGTTCTTTTGCTTTCCGTGGCACAAACATATCAGACGTGTTTACACAGACAGGAAAGAATAACAACATCAAAATTGTGTAACACATCACACAATTGTTATGTTGTTACTATTCTAACTGCTAGCATAGATCGTAGTGATGTCAAAGTTCGAATTGGGAAGTTGTTATGAGTCAATGTCGCACATAAACTGTGTACAGTCGATCTTATAAGACGTGTGCTAAATTGGGTATCGTCATTCTAAAGTTACTCACTTGGCTTTTCCTGTGATTTTCATTGGTTACTTTGTATATACTTTGTGTCGGCAGTCAATGAAAATCATGAGAAAAGTCAAATAAGTTATTGTAGATGACTTCCTGCATAGTCAACAGTGCATATATGTTAGATGGCCACGCAGCTTTGCATACACTTTTGTGTTACAACCAATGAAAATCATTTGAATTTTTTGTTTCTTTTGCGTTCGTTCTCAAACTCCTGCAGATCAGCAGGATGTAGTCCATAGAACAGTGGGTTGTGTCAAAGGTTTACAGATTAGATCTGATAATACGCATATTACTGCAATGGATTCCATCTCACCATGAGATAGCAGGAAATAAGAAAATAAGATAGCAGCTGGACAGCCAAGGAATGTGCTGACATGCAACAACATGCACCAATCATCTGCCACCAACAGGTAAGATAACGGAACAGAGTGATGTCATACAGTCTTAGGACTAACCGAGTTATCTTAGTAAATTTAAGACCCTAGTTATCTTACTAAATTTATTTTGTGTCTAATTTCCACGAGATAAAAATAGCCTAAAATAAAACAATACTGTATTTAAAAAAATAATTGATATCGTATCCTATTCAGGAAGTAGCCATTTACTCAGAATTTTTTTGGCTGTAGCGATTTTCAAGACAATATATATAGATAGTGTAATATAACTCGGTAGCTTGGCCGTCTCAGACGTACTCTGTACCACTTCGCCACAGAACCGGAATATTGTATAGGTAGCAGATTTATTTTTCACTCAATCATGAGTTTAAGCAACAATCTTTTAATTGATCTACAAATGACGTCATACGTGCATCAGAAGCATAGTTCCGGTAAACAGGAAACATCCATAACAGGATTTCTCTGTGGGTGAAACGCCCCTCTGAGGAGGGTAAGAAAAACTTTAGGGGTCATACAGAGTCAACGCAGTGGCAGGAGCAAGGTCCCTTAGTGTCCTTATTTATTAAGTCTATCTTTGTCTATCTTTGCCTCTATTTCATTGTCCCCTACTCTTATCTATAGTATTTTTTACTCGATGGTTGCTCCCTTTACACCTCCATACCTCACTCTGATGGCCTCGAAGCCTTGAAGTTCTTCCTCGACAAGCACCCACATATCTCTGTGTCTACCTCTATTATCATCTGTATTGCTGAGCTTGTGCTCACTCTTAACTCCTTTGAGTTTGATGGGTTCTTATTCGACCAAATCAATAGGTTCGCCGGGGACACTAAGATGGGACCCAGATATGCCTGCTTGTTTATGGGCCACTTTGAGCACCAGGTATGGGAGTGGTGACCCCTTCCCATTGATGTTTCATAGGTATATCGATGATGGGATCGGTATCACTGACATGGCTGAGGCTGATCTGTCACGTTTCATTCACTTCATCGACAACTTTCACCCGCTATCAAGTTCATATCCAAGGTCTCCACCTCCAATGTGAACTTCCTAGACATATATATCACTATCCAACCTTCCCACCTCAACACATGGAAGTACACTACAAACCGACTGATGGCCACAGTTTTCTTCTATATACCTCATCCCTCTGCCAGTCGCGATTCCATTCTATTCTCTTAACTTCGTCTCCGGAGTCTCTGCAGTGGTGAGGAAGAATTTCTCGAGAAAACCCACGAGATGATGGACTTCTTCCGCCGTCGCCTATACCCCGACAGGGTTCTTCAGTCTGCCCTGTCTCAAGTGTGCAGCCTCTCCCGCTAGGATACCCTCGAACATTCGGAGGTCTTTTCCCTCTTACAGGGTCAAACTTGTTCTCACTTTCCACCAGCATAGCGCTGCTTTTCATAATGTCCTACTCAGTAACCTTCCACTTCTCCAGTCGGATCCTGAGCCGCGTGAAGTGTTCTATGACCCACCTCTGGTTGCCACCTCAGGGATTTACTGGTCCGGAGTCATTTTATGCCTGACGTTCACAATCATTCTGGCATCATCTGCTGCAAACGCCCTATATGCCACACCTGTCCGTATGTAACCAAGACCCGGTCCGTCACATTCCCAAAGGCCACCTTCACCATTGAGGAGAGTTTCTTGTATGTGTCCCGCAACATCATCTATGCTATCATCTGCAAACGCTGCACCATGACGTACATATGTGAGACTGACAGGAGGCTTGCTAACCGATTATCAATAGCATATACAGCATAAAACACCACTCTGGTTTTCCTGTCGACGTCCACTTCAATGGCACATGCCATTGGGGTGCCCGGGATATTCAGGTGACGGCCATTAATGCGTGCTTCTCCGACAACCAGACCCGTCTCGCACTTGAGAACCGTTACATATACCAATTTGGCACTCTTAAACATTTACGGATAATTAGCGCCAGATATATGCATGATATCGGGATGTTCCGTCATTTCTCTGTTTGTCTCGTGTTCACATTTATTTAGGTTTGTTTTTGTATATTTCCTATTACTGTACATTTCTTCTTAGTGTCACCTCTAGGTCAGAGGCCTAATTTCTATTCTTCCGGCCACCTCCAGATCTCGTTAGACAATTATCGTTCTCTTAAAATAACCGCAGACGTATATCTGACACTAGTTGGAAGCGTTGGTCTATAAAATCTATAGGAAAGAGGATCGGAGGCCGGAAAGAGTTTGAGAAACACTGAATTAGCATACCTGTTTCTTTATATACCGTTTAAGACAAACTGACATTAGGATACCCATCGTATGCAAATGTCAGTTCTATCCGTTTTGTAAATGCGGCAACGTGATATATTATAGATAAAAAATTGTTGTTGTTAATAAAGAGACCGTGTGAAAACAAGACTGCAGTTGTGCATATCTCTGGCCTAATGATTAATCTAATCGATTTGTGTTAAACTAATTGATTTTTTTGGAATTCCCTGTGGTATATCGCTTGAAGCTACGAGTTACATGATTTGAGTGGTACTGTCCGCACACGATGTGTTGCTTCGTTGAGAATGATGGGGTGCACATTGGGTAACCCGAGGACAACAAAGTCAAACTTCCAAACCTATTCCTTTTCTTTTTTCCTGTTTTAGTTCAATTTTCAGTCTACAGAACAAGTAATAGTGATCTACTTTCTTCCTGGTTTAGAAGTTTAACAATTGTCTAAAATTGTTTCATTCTTGTCAAAATTAAGAAAATTCGTTAGAGCCGCGACCTCCACTATTTTGTATGGCTAAAAGCTCTGCTATAACATAACTGTACTGACACCCACGGTTAAACAGGCGTACCTCACCATAAGATGTACTTTTTTATTTAACTAAAATGATGGTTGCAAGATAACATTTCATTGAGAAGACTATGTTCGAAATATATTACAGAACGACTTGGTCTGAAAATATAAGAGGCTGAAGAACAAACTGTAAGCAAACATAACTAGGAGTCCCCTTAAGCATGCACGATTTTATATTAAATAAGGCCTGTGATCTGACCCACGACCACCTCAACAACTTTTGGTTCGTTCCATTTATCTGGATGTATTTTCATTGGTCACTTTTTAGTCCGAAAATAAAGGGGGTTTGGGGGAGTTATTGGGGGAGTTGGACAGGAGTTATGCAAGGGATAGTACATCAAAGTGAGTGACAGCCAATTCCCCTCGAAAGGCCAGGATTATATTTGTTTCCCCGCTGCTGTCTAGCTCACGTATGGCTCCACATCTACTTGTGCAACAACCCCCCTAGGCAACAGTCTTAGCTAGTTGGCTGAACTACGTGAAGTTACTCAGCAAGGATATGTCCTCCCTTACTGTACACACAACTGCTGGTGCAGATGATGGAAAATAATATTCTCGATAACAGCTTCGAAGGCGGAAGTTGGAACGGGCTGAGTTCACATCAATGAAGCGAACAGAACTGACTCAGAAAGCAATGGCAAACTATTGATGTGTATACAATGCCAAGAAATGATGACCATAAATAAGCTTCAAGTGTCTTTCGGGTCCCACATTCTGGACAGATCCAAAATAACAGAGGAAGAAAAGCATAATAATATCAAGGATGTCCACAGGTTTAGAACATATTATGCCAGTTAAACATCATAGCCAGATACATAATCTTTTCTCAATGCAAAAAAGACAAAAATAAATCAGCAGAGATGGACTCATACCTACAATAGTCATTGACAAAGAACAACTTTGAATATCTCTGGTCAACCATCAATACCACATGAAATTGATCAGCAGAGATGAGAAAGAGATTAGCAATGGTCCTACAAAAACAAATCGCAGAATAAAAAATCTTTGGCAATGGGCAAACAGAAAAACATAGTTACAACTATTAAGAAGCTATATTTTTTCTACACAAACAAGTTTGTGAGACATGGGCAATAACATCCTCAATGGGAAAGAAAATAGCATTCGAAATGAAATGTTATAGAAAGGTCATAAGTATATCATGGACAGATAGAAGAACCAACGTAAGCGTCAGCAAAGACCCGAACATAAAAGAAGAATGGTTTCTCAAACTATCAAAAAAAACGGAAACTAACATATTTCGGACATTTAATGAGATTCAGTGGTTTAGAAAGATTAATCATGGAGGGAAACGTTCCAGAAGAACAAGAGGCAGACCAAGACTACGATGGACACGTGATATCGAATCTAAACATGACTAGATGAGGCTTTGCACAAAACCGAGAGGCTTACAGAGTGACAGTGAGGACATCGTTCTTTAAAGGGCGCGTCATATACACAACTCCATTTTATTTTTAAACTGAACAAGTCCGATCAGCCAAGAGTAGTGACGCGGTCATAGGTTAGCGCACAAGTTCGATTAAATTAAAGTCGTTCATGGAGCCGCGTTCTATAAAGACAACATAAAACAGGGGTACATTGTGAATCCTACTTCGTCATTTGGCTTTTCACATTTTTTCATTGGTCACTCTGTGCATACTGTGTTGACAGAAAAAGAAAAAAAACACCGTGAAGTTTAAAAACGTCACTTAAAGAAGGCTCATTCCCAATAATCCAGCAGATCTCGTGTAAGTTGACGGTCACGGCAAACTATTAAAAATCAACGGGAACATGAGGAACACTGCGTGCTTTGTGTCCTTAGCCCAGGCGAAAGCAACACGCGTAACCAGTCACAAGGAGTGTTTGTGAAACAGATAAACAACCATGAAGATGTTAACACGAGTTACACATACGTCATGTTAGCTCTCAGAGGTGTGCTATATCACGAACATCTAGGTACAATCAAGGTCTAGCTAAGAAAACAGAAATATCTATAAGTGTTACCAATATTGGGAAGACCAAAAACAACACTGAAAAGAACTATCGAAAAAGAAATCACAACTGCTTGTATGAAAATGAACGACTGGCTGTTGACAAGCATGGAGAGCTATGACATCTGCCCTATGTGCCAAGCTAGGCATAAGAGGAAACTGATTATGATGTTATATTTGTCAGTAAAACATAAATGTCAAGATATACATATGCAACGAGACACAGCGACAGACGAGGTTTCGACTAAAAATGTGGTTGTTTCCCGACACCGGAGTTTTATCTCTTGTAACTAATAGAACTGTGACGTAACTGTAGCTGTATGTGAACCGTGATCCACGGGCATATAAGACATTGTTGGCTAACGAAAAACCCAACCTAGAATGACTTAGTTGACTATTCACTTGATTTTCATTGGCTGTCACACAAAAGCGTAATCATGGTGAACCGTGAAAATCTCGAGTCATTAAGAAGGTTTGATTTACCATTAGAAAGTAGGTCTTATATTTAGATGGTCATGTGTAAACAAACCTTGCCGGGATTTCTTTTACATACTATACAGTTTCTATATGTGTCACCTACTAATGAGTTACTAATGAAAACGGATATCAAGTGTATGAGCCCATTTTTTCCGCCGAAGACAGATGTGTCTGGTCATTGGCGCAAATAAAACTGCGACACAACGCATTTCCATTCTCTGGACTACATCCTGCTGGAAATCTAGTAGGATGGTCCTGCTACAAGGGAGATCCAACGGAAGTTTGAGAATGAACGCTGAAGAAGAAGAACCCATTTTCACCATGACCAATTGAAAGATATGTGTATAGAAAGGTCAACATGATCTGAAAGACTGATTTTAATTATTTTCGTACATTTCGTTGGTAAGGCCTTGGCTATTTTTGGCACCCGACTCCAAGTAAGCAACGAAAATTACAACAATAATAAAAAATGTAACGAATGAAAGTGTGTTTCTGCACAGTGGTCTTCTACTGCCGATTTTTACCAACATAGCTAGAAAATGTATTTACTGTAAGGCAGGGGTGGGCAAACTACGGCCCGCCATTGGATATTTTGCGGCCCTCAAACACATTTTTAAATAAAAGGACGATCTTCAAAAATGATGTTTTTCCCATTAATATTACACAGAAATCCATTGGAATTTTAATTCGACTTTCTTATATATTATATATACAATATTTGTTTCCCAATTTGACATCATTTAAATATATATATATATATATTTATATATATAGCCAAATATACATAATATTATATGCGGCCCTCCAATAGCTTTACAATTTTCAAAGCGGCCCTCTGCACAAAAAGTTTGCCCACCCCTGCTGTAAGGGAAACCCCGGAAATGTGTGTTAAAACTGTCTGTTATTGTGACGTTGCATCTTTTTTAGTCATCTTTGTTTGTATCTAGGTGTCCATTGTTCCACCTAGACACGTTGAAAATATATTTACAAAATATGATACTGAAAACTATGAACTGAAAACGTTGAAAAATATATGATATACACGAGGTTGCCATACTGGTTTTAAGCCTAATTCTTTTTTTTAAAGTTTAATTGGCGTCATAGGATTGACTTGCTTATTTGTTTAATACCTGACTTTTTAAAAATTAGTTGCAAAAAGTAACATACGATCAGCTAGTCGAAATGGTTAAAAAAAAGAATGTAGAGGATTAACTTCCCTGTACAAGGGTTTTCCAATCTGCAATCCGCCCCTTTCAACAAAGCGACAAGCAGTCTGTCGCGAGTACCACTCATAGAGAGTAACAAACTACAAGCGATAATCTCCATGGATCTCCGAAAAAAAGCGACATAACCAACTGGATTCGTACCCGCGACCTCTTGAGTACAAGACGAACGATTTTGAACACTACGACACGGAGATCCTGCCCTACTATTATATAATATACTAGACCTACTATCTATATAAAGGAAATGAGATTTATGAATGCACACCAACTGTTATGGTTTTTTTAAAGTACTACATTTACTTTTCTACAACATGCAAATAATTGTTACGATCAGAAAATGAATACGCTTAGTTTAATAGCAATAAACTGTGTGCTGGTGATCTTGTAAATATAATCGTTTTATACACGGCGGTCTTTCAACGTGCTAGAAATATATCAAATAAAAAATAATAGAAATAGGAAAAAAAACTTGCTTAAAATATAAGAACTATTAACGTTATAACGAGTTCGAGAGAAACAATGTCATATCCATAGAGCTATAAGCATGAAATGAATCTCATCATCATCAGGTACCATGCCGGCTAGGATAGGAGATCTTCGCTCTCCACAGCTATCTGTCCACAGTATTATGTATCAAGGTCGCTGTTGCTTCCTTGCCGTGCCAGATTGTCAAACTGTCTAATATTTTCTCACGTTGTCGCCCTCTGTCTCTGTTGCCTTCAATTTTGCCTGTTGTAATTATGTTCTCCAAACCTGCCTGTCTCATGAAGTGGCCAAAAAATAAGATTGCCTTTTTCATAAATTGTTGATTAAGGTACGTTTTTCAACACCTCTACATTAGTTTTTCGGGCAGTCCGTGGTATTCTCAGCATTCTTCTGTAGAACAACATCTCTATTGCATCTAATTTCCCACTTTCCAGTTTGCTTACTTTCCAAGAATTGAACCCATATGTTAGTATAGGGGTTATATAGCACTGCAGAACCCTCTTTCTCACATCTAATGACAAGGTCATATTACACAGTATATTTTTCATTTTTCTGAATGTTGTTTTCGTCTGTCCTATTCTGCTTCTTATCTCTGTTGAACTTCTTCCATCTGCTGTAATCGTTTTACCTAATTATTTGAATTGGTGGACCTGTTTTAATATTATATCATTCACTTTGATTTTGCAAGGTGTGTTATTTTGTTTCTTTGAAATAACCACTACTTCTGTTATCTAAATAATTAGGAAGGGGCCTTTCTGTTTATTTTCTGTGACTACTACATTAATTAAATCTTGAAGGTCTTCCTCACTTTTTGCAATTAGAACAGTGTCATCCGCATATCTCAAATTATTTATGTTATGCCCTCCCACTTATATTCCTGGGATATATTTGCACGTAATGTTTTCACTGTATAATGAGAACAGCTCTGGTGAAAGACGCATCCCTGTCCGACTCCTTGTTTTATTTGTTCAAAAGGACCAAATTGATTTCCTACTCTTATTGCTGCTGTTTGTTGCCAGTACATGTTCTTGATTATTCTTAAATCCTTACTGTCAATGTTCAATTTCTCTAGCATGTGTATAACTTCGCTATGTTTAACTTTATCAAATGCTTTCGTGTAGTCTATAAAACAGAGGTACAGATCTGTTTTTACCTCTATAGACCTCTCTATTAGTGTTCTCAAAATATATATAGCATTGTTGGTACCTTTGCATTCTACAAAGCCACATTGTTCTGGACTTATTTCTGATTTAATTTGTTTCTCACTCTCTTCATGATGATTCTGAGAAGTATTTTGATTATTTGGCTCATGAGGCTGATTGTACGGTGTTCTTCACATTCGGTGGTCCCTGGTTTCTTATGAAATGAATCTAGATCTTTTAATGTGATGGATTATAATAAATATTGCTATACTGCATTTTTGTTAGTTTTGTGCCTTAAAATTACAATTTCAATTTGGCAACCCTGATCACAAAAATGTACAAGCACATTTGAAGTTGAAACTCGCTAGTACAATCAATATGAAGTTGTGAAATTCATATATTATTAACTGTTATATATTAAGTGCTATATTCCAGCAGTGGCTGGGATAAATGAAGTAATCGGGTGATTTCAGAACAATGTATAAATAAATTGAAGCACAATTTATAAGAGTTGATCTATCTATTTGTCTTTTCTCTTCTTTTGAAATTAGATGTTGCTGAATTGAATGTCGATCGGTTTTCGGGCTATAACATTCTATGTCGCTTGATATGCAATAGTATTGTGACGCTATGGGACGTCGGCAACTCCTTCAATCCACCTTTCTTCTTGGTCTTTCTGTCTCTTTTTTCCCATCCTCATGTTGTATTCTCTTAATACTGGTCAATATGGGTTCATCCCAAGCCCGTAGATAAAGATAAACCCTAGTTTAACCCGCAGCAAATGAGAACATGATTTTCAGTACTAGGAATTTTAGCCACGTGAATAAAACTCTTGACGATTTTTCACAAATAAATAATGAAATTTCTCATTAAACTGAAAAAAATACGCGTGGTTCAATAAATATATTGAAAAACAAAGACTGAACGGTTCGGCCAATTAATGTGGATGAACCAGTGTCGTAGATATGTTTTCAGCAAGGAGGGGGGAGGATCTTCTTGGGTGTTAACTATATGAGCTATGCTCACAATCCCATAGCAAAGGAGAAAGAGAAGTAACATTGGCTAAGTTGTGATCATGTGACATTCGGAATACAAATGCTTCGTATTACGAAACAGTGCTCGTTTATCGAGCTACAGTGTGTAGATAAAATATGCTCGTCTTGCCAAATGAAGGCATAGTTACCCGCAATCCAAAGTTTCACTGTTTATATGTACTTAAGAAGTAAGGCGAAAATAACAATATCGCCTTATCATTGGAAGTCATGATGGCAACATTACCTGAACTTCGATCGCCATTATTTTGAATGGTCATACGCTTTAATATATCCAAATTATAATCCATGTCTGCGTTCCTCTTATTATGAGAGGTAAATTTTGTGCTAAAAAAACCATCTCCAGCTTTGTTGTTTTACATTAAGCAGGTCCCAGTAAGTATCAGCATTTGCTCCCTTATGATCCATGAGTTGAAGACGTAAAAATAACGATATGGAGTTGCTTGGAGAGCGCATTCCGGACGTGGACACTCCACAAGATTACGGTTCTATGCTGCTGCGATTGAACGAATTCAGTACATTACACAAGGGTGAACTGTGTACATACGAGACATCGTATGTATATCCTTGGAAATACGCTAGTACAATCAATATGACGATGTGAAATTCATATATTATTTATTAGACTGCAGTTGTAGCCGATACATCTGAGTCCGCGAGTGAACTGGGTAATTATCTTCATTGAAGATAACATTACTTCATATGAATTGTGAACATTTAAGCATAATTAACATATGACTGGCGCTTTGAGACTGTGCACTCTTGGATGGCTGTTGGCATGGAGAGCAAAGCACTTATGGGAATGTTCCGTATGACATGATGCTGTGTCTAATCAAGAATTAAGAATAGTATTTAGTGGGAATCTTCGTGACGTTAGTGCATAGCGACTTCCTAGGCACAAACACCTTTTACAGACATGACTATATCAGTGGTTCTGTGTCGTGCTAATGCATGGCGACTTCATAGACACAGACACATTTTACATTTTCACTCGTGATACTCTAAAACAATCTTAAGATTTATTTGAGACTTATTATTTCATGTCTCATACCACTTCAATTGATAATTATTTCTCTGCAGCGCCCTAGAAAACAATGTGACACACTCCCTCCAGGGGATACACCACGTTGAGAACCACTAAAAAACATAATGTGATAAACAGAAACACATAAGTGGTGATACCATTAAAGTTTTGTATGACTTACCTGCTCTGTTCGATCAAGAACTGGCCATGATATGCTAAGATGGTTACTGGTAGGTGAGAAGCTCCTAGTTAGTGTCATATTGGTGTCTTCTGTTGCTCGTTATCAGTGTGAGTGGAAGTAGAGCTCGACTATTGACAGTCTTAACGTATAGTTTCACAACATAACTGAAATCCATGCCCACTGCACATACAGTGTTCTGATAGTGCATCGATGACAGATGTGATTAAAGGAGGTGTTATAAATTTTAGTAATCCTAGTGCGCTGTTGTTAAACACACAGTTATAGCTAAAAGTGCTATATTCACATTTTGACAAATCAGATCACTTCGCTAATTGAGATTAATCTTCCATTAACCAAGAGACGTTTTAATAACACTAAGTTAAGTACGGTATTTAAAAAAAAACACATTTAGTCTCATAATGCGTGTAGTTTAGTTTAGAAAACCACGGAGCTAACTAACATACTGAACATGTACCAGACGTGTGTTACAGGTGTCTGTTAAAACTCAGTTATGTATAACAGTGGTTATCAACCTGGGTCATAAGGCCGCATGAGAACCTTACAATTTTTAAGGGACGGCAGAAAGCGGATGCTCTGTCAAAAGCAGAAAGCGAATTGGAGCAACACAGACACCCACTGTCCTACGGAGAAGCAAAAATAATAATCCAGAACACATACACAGCAAAGTGGAAGAAACAAATGGAAGTGGAATACAAACATGATGCAATAAAACTCCTTCAAAGATATCAACAGACCACAAAATTTCGCCTTAGAACAGGCCACTGCAGACTGTTGGGTCACATTTACAGATTGAGGATCTCATACACATACATCAGAACCCAGACTCCAGAACACATACTTCATGACTGCACAACATACAGATATCAGAGACAGCAGACCTGACCAGAGGATACAGACTTGAGGCAAAAGCTATGGGGCAGACGCTCTGACCTTGAGAAGACAGTGAACTTCGCCCTGACGACAGGCCTGACAATATAACATGACCACAGATGCTGAACGCAGAAGAAGAATGTGATAATGTCTTCAATATGGCACATTACGACCCTGTGAGGTTGTTATTGTTATTACTACTGTTGTTATGGTTGCTGTTACACGTGTGAGCAGACAATTCACTTACTACAAAATTAATGTTGTACTGATATTATGTTAAAATTGTTCCAACCATAGATTGCATTATATTTTAGTATGATTAGAAATATCACAGAACTGAAGTGGCAGGGGTAAATCAACATGCTAGAAATATTGACGGCCGCAGTAACACAGGGAAAGTATTGGAAAAATTTCAATTTACTTATTTCCTTTCATATACGCATGATATGTAATTAATTCGTTTAATTTTAATAGTAAAATAAATAAACACATTTCAAAATAGGAACGCTATTTCAACAATGAAATAGCGTGTCTTTCTTTGAAGGTGTTTATGTTACTGTTGTTGCATGTGGCATAACGGCTCCAATAATAAAATCAAGGGTTTAAATAATTAAAAAATCGGATCCAATAATAAAATAAGGGTTTAAATATTAAAATCAACTGTTTCAATGTTGAAATACACGGTTTCCATAATGAAATCGACTGCTTTAATAATATAATAACGGTTTAAACAATAAAATGTAATAACGGCAGAAATAACACTTTCAAATATACATCACGACACCTGAAGTGGTTGTCAAAAAAGTTCAAAGAACTATAGTAATATTCATCACATTTATTTTTGAGTCTCAAATGTGAACTTTATCAGATAACTGTAAGCGTGCCTTGAATAGTAAGTACCTGACACATTGTTCCCGACCACGTTTCCACAAAAATGTGAGTCATTTCACACAAGAAATAATTTACTATATCCATAGACATATGTTTAATACAGGCACATGTAAATTAGTAATCATGTCAGAGAATAACTGATGCAATCTCCTAGAGAATTTTTCCTCCCCTTCACCATAGGAAAATACGTGACATTTAGTCTTCTTCTTCACTCTCAAACTACCGCTGAAACTCTTGCAGCAGGACAATGTAAAGTAGAAAAATGTGCATGACACAAAAAGTAGTAAAGAATATGGTATGTAAAGTAGAATGGACTTTACAATGGACAGTAGGATGGACTAGCAATACTGAAAGCAGAAGTAACACATGCAATAAAAAATGCAATAAAATGTGGACAGGCTGCAGCCTCCGACAACATAACAGCAGACATAATAAAAACTCTAAATGATTTTGGTGTGGATATTATCACAGAACTTTGCAATGACATATATGAAACAGGCCACATACCTAAAGACCTAATATCAATATTCATACCACTACCTAAGACGCCCAGGGCTGTGGACTGTACAGAATATAGAACAATAAGTCTAATGAGTCATTTAACTAAAATAATCCTCAAGATAATACATTAAAGAATTAAAAACAAGATAGACACGGAGGTCAGTGAAGAACAATTCGGTTTTAGGAAAAACAAAGAAACAGAGAAGTTATACTGAGTATCCGACTAGTGATAGATAAATATATATCTATATTTGCTTCATAGAATACAGCAAGGCCTTTGACAGAGTCCAACATGAAAAATTAATCAAATGTTTTTCAAGAAATAAGCATAGATGGTAAAGACATCAGACTGATTAGAAATATATATTGGGAACAAACTGCATCAATAAGGTGTGAAAACAGCTACTCACCATACATATAAATAAAAAAGAGGTAAGACAAGGATGCATTTTATCACCAAGCCTATTTAATATCTACACAGATAATATCTTTAAAAATATAGAAGAAATGCCAGGACTCAAGATCAGTGGGAAAATAATAAACCTGTGATATGCAGATGACACTGTGATTTTAGCAAAAAGTGAACATAAACTACAAAGACTAATAGATCAAGTCGATAAATCAAGTAAAGACTCATGTTAACACATTACAAACAAGCTAAAAATGAGAATTATAACATGACACTTCTATTCTATATTTACGTATGGCTCAGAAATATGGACAATGAACAAACAACTAGAAGACATAATTGATGCATTTGAGCCATGGATATATAGAAGAATAGGGAGAATTTCATGGAAAAATAAGAAAATATGAGATGCTAAACAACACTTAATATGAAGAAAGAATTATTAAAGGAAATAAAGATAAAACAAATAAAGTATTTTGGCCATATTAAACGAGATAACAACTTGTTGAAGACCTTACTTGAGGGTAAAGTCAAGAGGAAGTGGTAGGCAGAAATGGGAGTGAAACATCACGAGATGGACATGTTACAGTCTAGTAGAGTGCACCACCAAGGCAAGAGACAGGGGATGCTAGAGGTCTGATGCAGTCAACCTTCGTTGCGAAGACGACATTCAATGAATATGATGACGAATACGATGCTAGATAACTGTCTTCTAAAGAAAGAATACAGCGTACAATGATAGAAGCCGTCAACATTTCACTCTTATAGCCGATCCAAATTTAACTGCTACAAATAACAACTATGCGAGCAGGTCTAACATCTAGAGAATCACCTCATGATTTACTGAGTTTGCGCGTCTTTGTCAGCATGTTAAAATGCTTCTGATGCAACAGCATCTTACATCGGAAAGTAATATCTTTCTAAAACCATCACACACAGCTTAATAGATGAAATTTGTAATCCAAGTACACAACATATCCCTACAAGAACTATTACTCCAGAATAGTTTTGTACTGGGTTGTGTTCCACGGAAGCATTTCACTTGTTTCTAATAATTATTTCTTTTCTTTTGATTACAGGAAATGAAATTCTGTAATGAACACGTTCGTTTATTAGATTAATCAACTTCATATGTTAGGCAGCTGCTTCTAAACGACTTCCTCAATTGATGCCATGTTAACCTCTCAATGTATAGTGCAGTTAGTGCATTGAATTCAATCACCAAGTACATGCATGTTCACATTCTAGTATAGTAGTAGACTCAACTGATAATTTGAACATTGGTACTCGGACGTTCAATCGTAACCTATTGTAACTTTAAGCAAATAAGCACAAATTATGGTAGATGTGAAACCGAAGCTAAAACACATAGTCACAAATGATGGCAACTGCGAAAAGAAGAACAGGAATGGATAAAAGTAATTTTAATAACATGAGGAAAATATTGACATCTAAACAAATTACAAACTAAAAATGAGAATTAAGAAATGCTACATTTATTCTATATTAATGTATGGCTCAGAAACATGGACAATGAACAAACAACTAGAAAATATAATTGATGTCTTTGAGATGTGGATATATAGAAGAATAAGGAGAACATGGACAGAGAAGAGAGCAAATAATAAGATTCTGACAACACTATAAAAAAAATTAAATGAAATAAGGATACAAAATACAGTATTTTGGACATAAAAAAACATGACACCTTGTTGAAGACCTTACTTGAGGGTAGTTGAGGAGAGGCGAGCACGAGGTAGACAGAGATACATGTAGTAGGATACCATTACGAGATGGACAGGTTACATAAACACTAGCAGAGTGAACCACACAGGCAAGAGACTGAAAATGTTGTAGGTCCGTTGCAGCAAATCTTCGCTGCGGAGATGGTACTTGATGATGACGATGTAAAGATATGATGTTGCAAGCAAACCACGGGAGGCCAAGGAAGAATACTGAAAATATCTAAATTTCAAATATATTGAAATATAGAGTAACACTTGTAGGTTCACAGTGGTCCATTCCACGATTGGATACTGGCAATTACATAACTCTACATCCAAAATGAATATAATCGGCACCATTTTAGTCTTCAAATCATCATCATTGTACACATTACACATCCATATGCTCTCCGATCTCCAGGCTTGTCCATAGGAATGTTATTCCCATGGGATTCCCATGGGATGGGATAGCACATATTTGTATTTCCCATGGCCGGATTGTTGTTGAGTAAGTTACGAAAACGGATGTCACCAGCTCTCGTTATGAACTCTGTGTACATCAGATTTGCATGTAAGATGAACATTGTGGAAATGGTTCACGAATTACCCGAATTAACTGAATTAGTAGAAGCAGTCCATCAGCGGGAAATTGATAATGTGCTGAATGAGCAGAGTGACTCAGAAATGGTCTAATAAAATGAGAGTGTCAGAATGATACTGAATTGTCATAAAGTTAATAAATTTTGTCGTTTTGCATGTCTCTTTGTATATGTAGTCCTATTTAGTAGACACTAAACATAAACTTTCATAATTTTATTTTAAATGTATTCCATATTAATATTATAATAGTAATCCCATGGGATGGGATGGGATGGGACAGGCATAAATTGCCATGGGATGGGATGGGACAGAAAAATATGTCCCATGCTGCCGATCTCTCTCTCTCTCTCTATCTGAATATATCCACAATTATACTGACTGACAGTTCCAGCTGTCTATTGATTGACACACATTCTTTTCAGTCCATAATTATGTTTATTTCTGGCGACACAATATTTCAAGCTGTTTCTGTATTCTGGACATGGACAGGCAATCACCATCATCATCATCATTAATAATGGGCACATGAGTTCAGTGATGTCAGTTCTAAATAGATTACAAAGTGTTTTTTTTAATCAACTTTACTTTCTCCACTACATTACGTAGATCAAGATGTAATAAATACTAAGTATATATTAAGGAGATGTCCAACAGAGATGAGAAACAGAATAGGGCAGATAAGCAAGCACATAAGCACATGCGGCATTCCTACAGCTGAAAAATATATTGTGTAATACATCAAATGTGAGGACAAGATTTCTTCAAAGCAATATGTCACCGATTCTAAATCATGGATGCGAGTTTTGGACAATAAATACACAGGATTATTGGAAAATTAGAGCAAGAGAAATAAGAATCTATAGACGAATGTTGAGAGTAAAGTGGACAGCTAGAAAAATATAACAAGACGGTGCTGCAAGAGTCAAACGCGATATAACAAGAAAAATGCGATACAGCTAGAAAAATATAACAAGACGGTGCTGCAAGAGTCAAACGCGATATAACAAGAAAAATGCGATACAGCTAGAAAATATATACAAGACGGTGCTGCAAGAGTCAAACGCGATATAACAAGAAAAATGCGATACAGCTAGAAAAATATAACAAGACGGTGCTGCAAGAGTCAAACGCGATATAACAAGAAAAATGCGATACATCTAGAAAATATATACAAGACGGTGCTGCAAGAGTCAAACGCGATATAACAAGAAAAATGCGATACAGCTAGAAAAATATAACAAGACGGTGCTGCAAGAGTCAAACGCGATATAACAAGAAAAATGCGATACAGCTAGAAAAATATAACAAGACGGTGCTGCAAGAGTCAAATGCGAGACTGGATTTACCTAATAATATCAGAAAGAGACAAATCTTAATTTTATTTGGATTCAGCGAGAGACAGGGAGTCTGTTATGAGACAGGGCGGTCTGGAGAAGATAGTTAAACGACCAAGATAGAAAACAAAAAATATTGAGGACGGCAGCATGATAAAATATTAGTTTGACATCGTGGCAAGACAAAGAGGCAACAGCGATCCTGACAAAAGATACTAGAAATAAAAAGCTGTGAAGATTCATGTATAAATAACCCAAATATCGGAGGATGTCCGACAAAAAGGAAGTGCCACAGTAACCATACAAATAGAGGTAAATGCAAATAAAGTAAATAGGTTACTAGAAAACTATTAATATAAAATTATAAAATATAGTAATAACAATAAAAAAAAGAACGAATACAATTGTCACCGTGTCGGTCCAATTGGGACCTTTATCAAGACAACAAAAACAGTTATGAACAAAAAGCCATAACGAATATAAACAAAATGGATTTCTCCCACCAAGAAATCAACACCCAACAACAGGTCCAGTGAAATACAATTTCAACAAGTGCATATCGATGCGTTCAATATGTCTAAATTATGAAATACCCAAAGATGAAAGATGCAGCACTAAAGAAAGGGGGACACCAAATAGCACTACCAAGAACGGGGAGGGGGGCAAGTGGGCAACGGGAGACAAAAGGGGAAAGGACAGAGAAAGACAGTGCACGTAGGAGCGGGGGACCACAAATAAACATAGGGAACACAGAAATGTACAAAGAAGAATAGTATTTGACAGCACAGGATAGACAACAAAAATATACACACATCCAAACACAATTACGAACCAAACATGCACACATTCTACCCGACAAACACATATAACTATAAATATAAATATACAAAACTATATACTGATATCACAGCACACATTGAAACATAGACACATACATGTACATAGGTAACTACACACACAACAACATTATATATATATATATATATATATATATATATATATATATATATATATATATATATATATATATATATACACACAAACACAAATACACGAGCATAACAATATATATATACAAACATGCATACAAATACAAGTATACTAGGAACAAGCACAAGTATATATCTAACATGATAAATACATAGATATAAGAAAGATACTCACACAACATGCACAAGCATGTAAATTGTAAATGTATCCAAACACGAACAATGGCTCAAACAAGAACAAATATGCATAATGACACAAAATATGTATCAACATAATATATACACATGCATTCACATAAACCTTTTCTCACATGAATAAATACAACATGAACATTCGCACACATAGAGATATATACATGTATTTTTATACCCATTCGTCACATGAAGATATTCACATGTATTACTCTAACACAAGAATATGCACACATGCAAATGCGAGACCCAAAGCAACTGTATGGATACACAAGACCATGTAAAATATGCATATACAAATTCATACATATGTGTGTATGGGTACCAATCTGTAATTTAAAAAAAAATGATTCGATTACACAATTATAAGGTACATTAATTGAATTGACAGAATGGAATACGATATAAACAACAGAAACAACAAAAACAAATTACAAATACACTGAAATCTAACAAAAACAAAGCTGATGAGCGTGCACATAAAGAAACAATTTCAAAGTACAGAGGGATATGGCTACCAAATAATTAGGAGTAGGCCTCTATAATATAATAAGAATAGGGGGTAGAGGCTGTTAAAAAGTAGTAGGAAAATTAAACAAAACGGTGATTAATGTTAATACCGTGGGGTTGCAATACTCCCATATGACAAATGGGCCGATATCATGTGAAGATTCATGATCGTCTACGCCAGCTGCCAGGCACCTGGTGATGATGCTGTTAGAGAAATACAGTGCCACCACTTTACACATCGATACACACAATAATAATAAAATAACGAATATCATCAGAACACCGGATCCACTGAAATAAATAGCATATCAACAAGATCAAGTAAAAGCAAGCGTGCACTTTGTGATACTCTCAAAACATTCATCTTAAAGCTGGATCAGAACAAGCCAACATCAAAGTTCGAACAAATGTACCAGAAAAAAAGGAGTGGAAATCAACACCAAGAAGGGCAGGATTTTTAGTGATCTCTGTGGCATAGTGATTTTAACATACGTGTCGTCGCTGGTTCGATCCCCGGACATGAAGTTTTGTTTACAAGTGCATTTTTTCAGAGCTCAGTAGGGATTCTAGCATGACGTTACGGAGTTACGTGCTATTAGTGGTATTTTCGGCAGACGGCATGTAGTTTAATTATAAGGGGAAACCGGAGTACAATGATGTAAATCATCTACGCCTTCTGACCTTCTTTGTTGGTAAAGTAACAGCGACACACAAGTACAGACCAACATTGTGATATATTTGTTGGTAAAATATTAGCGACACACAAGTACAGACCAACATTGTGATATATTTGTTGGTAAAATATTAGCGACACACAAGTACAGATCAACATCGTGATATATTTGTTGGTAAAGTAACAGCAACACACAAGTACAGACCAACATCGTGATATATTTGTTGGTAAAATATTAGCGACATACAAGTACAGACCAACATCGTGATATATTTGTTGGTCAAATATTAGCGACACACAAGTACAGATCAACATTGTGATGAACGGAGATGTGACTAACTTTCAAATACTTGAGATCATGCATATATATCTATGAAAAATCCAAAATGCAATTAAATTTAAGGATGGATATGACCTTAATTGCTATGTCAAGGATAAATTTGAGCAGCATCAGTACATCAGTGCTAAAATGAAAATCAAAATATATAACTCACTGATGCGCTCTATTATTCGAAAGGACATGAAGAAACGAATACAGACCTTTGAATTACAAGTGTTATCGATTAATTCAGCGCATTTTCTATAAAACGCATAAGGGCTCCATTCCCCTGAATGCGTCTACAAGAACACGCGTTTACGAACGTATACGTGCGATTGATCCAAATGCAAAGGGTACTGCGGAGCCGCATCCATTGCAAGCAACATTCAGAGTCCGAATTCTTACGCGTATAAAGGTTATGATTCCGTAGCACCCTTTATTTGGATCAGTCGCGTGATTGCAAACGTAATTGCGTAGTCACTTGTAAGCGCTTCAATTTTCCGAAGTCCTAAGACAGATATGTACTTAAGAAATAAAACTGAGATGCTTACAGGTGGACAAGTAGTATCAATTTTTTTCAAAATGAAAAAAGGAAGAAAACTAGCAACTAGTAACAATGATCCTGTTGTGAACAATCGAATGTAGAAGAAGCAGAGGATGAAAAAGAATATCATGGGCAGACAATATCAAGGAATGTGTCAGTTACGTTTTTATACTCTAATCAGCATCGCCAAAGAAAGACATCGGAGGATTGTGTGTTCGCATCTAATGAAATACGCATACACTCTAATGAAATATTCATAACAACCTAGACTTGATTTTGGTTATATGGATATGGTATTTACAGAGAATATAAGATATCATATAAATTAAACCACTGTGTCAAAAACAATAGCAAACATGATGATGATGAATGTACCCTCATAATCAATGGATGTGGATGATGCACTCATATGGGTTTATTTTTATAGTCCTGCTTTTGTCTCTTTTTAATATTCGCGAGACGTCCTAGTATGACTTCACTAAGTCTCAGACCAATGTTCCGAATACGATTTCATTCTCTGAAAAGTTCCTACAAGTTCGAATATTCAAGCCCAGTGACTTTAAGTCTGGCTTGCAGAAATTCCTGTAGCAGAAACCGTTTACTGCTCTCTAAGCTGCGCAGCTACGTGACCACGCAAGTCGTCAGAAGGTGCAGCACACGAAATTTAACATTCCTCACAAAAAATCCAGCATCAGACCTAATCCAGCATGATAAAAGATAGCACCCCCCCCCCCTTTACACGAAATAACTATTCAGATATTCAGAAATACTATGGGAACCCAAAAATCTCCTCTGAAAAGAAGCGGTAAATCTTTCTTTCTGGCGTTCACTGCTATTATTTCTTTTATAACTGATCCTAACCCTTACCCCCATCCCTAATGTAAATACTAATAAATACGAAACGAATATGCCTTTTCAATTAATATACCTTAATTATAAATACAAATTCTACTAATCACGCTGCAAAGGTTAGGAAATTCCACGAAATTAGGTAAAACTTTTCAGTGAACGCCAGCGAATTACTGCTACATAACCCTCCCCTCCCCCCTCCACACACACACACATTTTAGCAATCGCATCTTCTGTCCCTTAATCAACTTAATGAAATCAAGTAAAAAACTTGTATCTAACATCAAATCTATATAAGTATTGTCAACAGTGCTTACAGTTCACGGAATTCAAAGCCCTAAGTCGATTCTTGTCACCCAAGAAGCATTTTATCTGGATTATCTGAATTACAGAAACACTGAATTTTCAGGATATACTACTTTTTTAACGTCGTCGCTGGCACTATCATCATTAAAAAGGAACTGAGCACCCATGAGATATACGTGAATTATATCCAATTTTTCCAGAAATATTTCACACTTGTAACTGATTTCCCTCAATGTACGAACTCCTAGATTCAAGAACTCGCGTCCAAGCAAACACGCCAATAGTACACCGAATACTCGTAGTTTCTTTCCTCAAAGGTGTTCTTTGTCAGTTCATTTCTCGAGAAGTTCAGGGGGGAAAAGCAAAACAAAACGCAATCACACACACACACACACACAAATACACACGCACGGTTATTTTTTTTTTAATAAAAAGAAACGCTTGTTTCTTTTTATTCCGTTTATTCTTTCCATTTATTTTTCTGGGGAACTAGTTTCCCCTTCGAGGAAGAAGAAATTCCACAAGGGAATATTATTGTGCGTATAGGAGGCTAAGCGTTGAGATCTTGTATGCGGGGTCATGGGTCAAGGTTGATATGCCCGCAGGGGCGTCGACGATTATACAATGATTCGTTTATTTGTGTGTATCCTCTCCCTTTCCCTCCCTCTCTCTCTGTTTCTCTAGCCTACACCCATGCACGCACTCTAGTGGTACCTGCTGTTATTCAAACATAGAACGCTTTTCTCCATCTCTTTCATTCACTACGATCACTTACTGACTATACGATGCACATCATCACTTTAAATCACGCATTCTCTATTACCGATATCTATTAGTAACATTATATGTACAATTTTCAAACGTTCATTTTTATATACCTATGCCGCCCGTGTGTTGTCTGGGCCCGAAAGGGGAGCAAAGAATATCAACACTTTACCTTCCACGCATGTCGTAAAAGGCGACTAAGGAGGTTATGGGATGGAGTTGGCTGTCCCATCCCATATAGGGTCATGACCCAAAGCCATGCTGAAGTCGGATGTGTCAGACCGAAAGGCGCAGATATCGCAGCAATGCTATAAACCATGACACAACGCATTCCGTTCTCCGGACTACATTCTGCTAATCTGCAGGAGTTTGAAAATGAACGCAGAAGAAGAAGAAGAAATCCCTATGCTTCACATTCTATATATCTATCATTATATACATTTATTATTCTGCAATTATGCCCTAGATATATAATTATATCATTCTTTACGCCCGTGTATTGACGGGGTCCGAGAGGGGGGCAAATATAGCACAACTGTTTACCAACCATGCATATCGTAGGAGGCGACTAAGGAAGTTATGGGATGAAGATGGCTGTTCCGTCCCATATAGAGACAACATGTCATGCTAAAGTCGAATGTGTCAGGCCGAAAGGCGGTGACATCACAGCATTGCTGTAAACTATGACACAGCGAATTCCGTTCTCTGGACTACATCCCGCTAATCTGCGAATGAACGCAGTTCGAGAATGAACGCAGTTTGATAATGAACGCAGAAGAAGAAAAATATCATTCTTTATTATCACTGATAAACTACTGAACCGAAATAATGCCTAGAAAATCCATGAAGTCCAAGAGAAATTCAGGGAGATAGCTACATTTACCAAGTTTTTAATACCGCTACATATTATTTATTATCTAGGCATTCTGTATATCATTCTATATTTATAAATATGTATATCGCTCTATACAGAAATGTCACAATGAATATGTCACAGATAATGTTTTCGCCCACAGAAATGTCGCAATGAGTATTCAGCAAAAAGATTAAGATTCCCCACCCTCAAACAAAGAACTGATAACAGAGTGGCATGGCAAAATGTTTGTGTTGATGTTTCCAGAGCGACACCCCTACGAATCTGACGGGTTGTGGGTTTAATGATGATATCTCTCTTCATCTATCACTTACTATATCACTTTCTATATCACTTTCTATATCAATAAATCTGTATATAGCTCTACATCTATCATTCTCTATATTATTCTTTATATCTATATCATTCTATATATATATATATATATATATATATATTATTCGTATATAATTCTGTATATTTATTATTCTGTATAATTTTACGATATATCCATCAGTCTTTATCATTCTATGTATTTATTTTCTCTTTTATTTTTCGATAATTCCCTATATCTGAGATTAATTGCCATTTAGTTGTATTTAAAAGCCTTGCTTTTAAATTATGCAATCTAAGATAGTGGCTCTCAAACTATTTTTGACTGTGGCCATCTTTAGGGGCAATTTAGGCACGTGAGCGATCTCCCTGTGACCTAAAAAATGTGCTTAGTGGTCAGTGAGTTATTTTAGGTTCCGGCAAATCTTTTAGAGGTTTAATGGCATCACAGTACTACATAACAGTTAATATCATTGCCACTCTGTACCCTGGCAGAGGGCAGATCTTTGACTACATCACCTCTGATTTTACTTTACTTCCGCGACTTTACCCTCTACATGGCTACTAGGGGGCCATGCAGCTTCTGTTGAGCACCACTTTTCAAATAGGCATTTATTTCGTGTCTGTTATTATATGAGCAGCGCAACATTACGCATCACGCTGAGTGAGCCATGTGTTCTCCAGTCCGGAAAATGGTGTTGACTGTCAGTATGCACACGCTGCACCGGCCATGAACAGGCGACATATGGGATGTGGTGATGAAGAGTAACTATGTGCAGGACGTGACACAGCCCAGAATCATGCAAACACGTAAGCCCTGCTTAATTGGAGAGCCACATTGAATGACGGTAAATGCATAGCTGGCTGCTCCCCCATCCCAGTAAACAGGCTCCAGAGCTGGGATAATGTGAGCATTGTATGTGATTCTACTCCTGGGCATCATTGTGGTTTGTCATAGTTTGTGCATAGTGGCACACACTCACAGGAGGAACTACAAAACCTACTAGCTGTCTTTTCTGTGCCGGCCATGATATTGTACTAACAATAAGCAAAATAAAATACGCAAATTATGAGCAGGCCGTCATCAAGCAGCCACAAATTGTCATCCATAGTATGAACTAAAAGTTGTTGACCGTGTGCAAACGCGATATGCATGCGCGATATGCATTGATGCTGAATCATGGGAATAGGATGCCATGGATCGTGTTGCATGGAGGGAAGAGGTCAGGAATGGTGTAAAGACAAAGAATAAACTTATAAAGTGATAGCAGTTAGTTCAAGGGATACGAGTCTAAGAAGACACAATAGCACACAATGGTACAAGCGAGTCCGTAATTCCTTGTAAACATTGTGGCCGACTCTTTGTGGTTCAGATTGTGGCTCAGTGAGTCACATCAATTATCGCTGATTCTATTTCTTATAGCACAACAGTAATACTATCATTTGAAAAGACGGAAAGGTGCCTCCTAGTTTGCACATATTACTATTACTATCTTTCTATAAAGCACTGGGATGTCCCGTCATTTATTCTTTTGGTGCTCTGCCAATTTGTCAACAAGTGCTGCTGTTGTTTCATGTCTTTCGCATTGTCCATAGAACCGACTAGTATTATCTATGGAGTTCAGTTCTAAAATTATCTGTGTGTTGCCGATGCCGAAAAGAGAGCATCAAATAGCAACATTACGACTTGCCAAGTATGTCAGAAAAACCAACTAAAGGAGGCTTGAGGGATGGATTTGGCTGTCCCTTGACCAGTCGTCAGAACAGACCTACTAGTAAAATTAAAACAATTTTTTTACGTCAAGTTTTCAATTATTGGCTTAATTTTTTAGCGGTCACTATTTATATACTTTGTATATACTTCTGTGAAACAGAAGTTAAAAGGAGAATAGGAATGGCTAAAAGTACCTTCAATGATATGAGGAAAATATTAATATCTAAACAAATTACAAACAAGTTAAAAATGAGAATTATAAAATGCTACATCTATTCTATATTAATGAATTGATCAGAAAAATGGACACTAAATAAACAATTAGAAGACAAAATTGATGCCTTTGAGATGTGGGTATATAGAAGAATATGGAGAACATCATGGAAAGAGAAGAAAACAAATAAAGAGGTACTAAAAACACTTAATATGAAGAAAGAACTACTAAGAGAAATAAAGATCAGGCAAATAAAATATTTTGGACACATTAAAATCCATGACAGTTTATTGAAGACTTTACTAGCGGGTAAAGTCAAAGGTAAGCAAGTAAGAGATAGGCAGAAATACAAATGGGAGAGTAACATCACACGATGGACAGGTTACAGTCTAGCAGAGTGCACCACCAAGACAATATATGTTGGAGATACATTGCAGCCGACCTTCGTTGCGGAAACGGCACTTCATGACGATGATACTATCAATGCCGACCAACGAAACACCATCAATGAAAATCACGATAAGCGTCAAATATCTTCACTTTGGAAGGATAATTCCACATTACTATATTCGACGAGGGACTGGCTTCATGCATACTTTGTGTCAAAAGCCAATTAAAGTCACGGGAAAAATAAACAGTGCCACTTTATAAGAATTATTCTGATTAGTCTACAAGACTGTATTAAACGAGGGACTCCACTTGCTTGTCGCCAGCCAGTTAAAAGCACGAAGTTGCCTCTCGCAGTGACGAAAAATAGGTTAGCCTGTAGACCTATTACTGATGATCAAAAAGGTCAAAAACAAAACACCAAACACTCCCCTCTACCCGAGAACAGGGGTTTCCATTCAGCTGTCAGGCTGGTTAAATGCCACGGACAATGGTCAGAACTTGATACCAGTTTTGGATGAGTTACACGAAAATGTCATGACCACACACATACATATACTAAAAACATACAATGAAATAAACACATTTGCACACTAGGCAAATATATTTTGCGCATATAAAAATATACTCAAGTTTCGTGAGTCATCTGGTTTGTCACAGAAATAATTAGACACGACAAAAATACAATACAAACATTGGACACGGGATTTCGGCAAACAGGATGTACTTTATATACAATCATAGAATCGAAACTTCTGAAACACCAGAACAGCGACATGATCTCCAAAAGAAGGTTAATAAACACAGTGTTCATGACGACACTGCTACCAATGCCAGAGCTGAACCCTGATATAGAAACTAGAACAAAAACTCACTCTGCAAAAGTAAGTGTCTGAGAACAGTACTGGGAGTAACAAAAAGGATAGAATAAACAATGACACTATAAGAAATCTGGTGAAAACAATATCGTGCAAAGAATACATAGACACACAAAAGATCAAATGGTTCGGCCACTTAATGAGAATGGAACCAGATTGCAATTCATCGGTAGCCTTCAATAAAAGAAAATCTGAAAAGAGAAACAGGCGAAGACCCAGACGAAGATGGATATATGACTCGCCAGTGTGTTGCCGGGGCCCGAAAGGGGAGCAAAGAATAGCAACACTGTTTACCTTCCACGCATGTCGTAATAGGCGACTAAGGAGGTTATGCGATGGAATCGGCTGTCCCATCCCATATAGGGTCAGTGACCCAAAGCCATGTTGAAGTCGGATGTGTCAGGCCGAAAGGCACAGATATCGCAGCAATGCTGTAAACCATGACACAACGCATTCCGTTCTCCGGACTACATCCTGCTAATCTGCAGGAGTTTGAGAACGAACGCAGAAGAAGAAGAAGAGAAACACTAGAACACCAAGGCTGCACTTACGACAGCGGCATCACGGTTAGCTGATAAAGAAAACTTCGGCTCCCCATGACGCCTACCGGCACACATGGATGGTTGGTTGCTGATCTAGCGGTCCATGGTCTCATGCCCTTTGACCCAAACATGGATAGGTCAAGAGACAATCGAAACTGGGTATGATTTTTCCTCCTTCAAGTTATATTTATCAATTATGCACTTGGCATTCATTTGTTGTGAATTCCCTCTCCCAAGTGTTGAACGACAGTAACTACAGAGTTTCAACTGTAGGTCTATGTGAAATCTATGTGTGTTAACATGGTTCGAAAGGGAAGTAAATGATAACACGTAACACATGTGTTATGTATTAGAGACGACTAAGGGTGTTCGGGTAAAGGGTTTGTAATTAAGTTACGTCAACAATTTGGGGGGGGGGGGGGTTATCTCAAAAACTTTGACAGTTGTTGACAAAGGAAGGGTTTGGAGTCACAATAATGTTTTTTTTATAAATCAATAAAACTGAATTTGAAACATTTTTCTAAAAATGTGCAACAAATCACAGTCTTTTTCGTAGTTTTTCTGCTAACAATTATTTTTGGAAAAGTTGGTGGTCCCTGAATTCTGATAGTTGCTGACGGAAAGGGGTGGGGGTAAAATATTGGCATTTTTTTTTATTTATCGACAGCCCATATAATAAGTGAAAGTAAAAATGGCTAAAAACGGTTTGTTAGGGCCAAGGGCACAAATACAAGGCTGCCGAAAGATTTCGATGAGTTCGAACTTTGAGAACATAGAGCATATTAAACTTTTCACCAAACAAAAAAAAAGGAAGGAAAATAGCTTGCAACTCCTCTCTTCCCTTTTCCAAGGAGAGTATAACTACATAGACCCTAATCGTGGAGTTGATAAGTGAAGAACAGGGGCTGCCCTTAAATTACGTCAAAACTTCTGGCAATTTGTAACCCTCTCCCAGCTTGTCAATAAATTGTCAAATATGCAAGGATCATCACTGCATAACATTTTTTTAAAGAAAAAGTGCTAAAAACGACATAATTTGCACATTTCTTGTGTGTTTTCTTTCCTTCAAATTCACACAATTTAATTGTATTAAAAAACTGTTATGTTAACGTAAACTTTTCTCTTCCCCCCCCCCCCCCCCAACAACCGCCAAACTTCTTCAGACTGACCCCCACTAATTGTTCACGTAATTTATAGACAGCCCCAAATGGTGACTTCCGCCAATAGAAGACAAAAGTAAGAGTACATACATAAACAGAATTCTATCAAGCTTTGTGGGTCCGGTTTTTGATTATTCCCTTTGAATTTCGTTGGTCTGCGTTAGCGGGTGACACCATGGCGATATAAAGTATATAAATAGTGACCAACGAAAATCACAGCAATAATCAAAAACATCAAGTAAAAAGGCTGATTATGCTTTGTTTTGATTCTGATGTCTTATTTGGCGATTTGTCGCTCCCAAATACCCTCGAACCGTATTATTTTTCAGAATGTTGTCAGGAAATTGCAAATATCTTCTGACCAATCTCCTGTGGTATTAATGCAGATACCAGAACACATACTGCAGAATTATTCCAGTGTTGCTGTTTACAGAACGACATTCTGGCACACAGAAACTTCTCTGCAAAACAAGTTGTTGGAACTAAAGATGACCTAAAATAAACCGCTCTATACATGAGCTATTAGATTGCGTGTTTAACAATTAATCGCAGAAGAAGAATGGTTGATAGGAGATATTCAAAGTTGTAGATAACTATTGTCAGTGGTAGTCCATTTATGTTGACATGCATTATTTTTCTGTCTTAGTAAAATTTATAAATATAATAGGTCCACATGGAGCATTACTTTCAATAGGGAAAAACGAAAATTTGCATGACTTTGACTGGTGTACTGACATGATTCTTTGTCAAAAACGGTACTGCAGGAAACAGTTGTAGGTGGAAAATAACGATAATATTTAGAGGTGAAACTGGGACAAAAAAACTAAGTGCCTGTTTCTGCCAAAACCTTCATATCATTATCCATCATCATTGAGTGCCATATCCACAACGAAAGTTAGCTGCAACGAACCTCCAGCATCCCCTCTCTTGCCGTGGAGGTGCACTCTGGAAGACTAACCTGACCAACTCGTGATGTTACTCTCCAACTTGTTTCTCTGCCTACCTCTTGCTCGCCTCCCCTCGACTTTACCATCTAGTAAGGTCTTCACGAGGTGTCATGTCTTTTAATATGTCCACAATATGTTATTTGTTTGATCTTTATTTTCTTTAATAGTTCTTTTTTTATGTGAAGTGTTGATAGAACCTTTTCTTCATTTTTTTCTCATTTCATGATGTTCTCCCTATTCTTCTATATATCCACATCTCAAAGGCGTCAATTCTGTCTTCTAGTTGTTTGCTCATTGTCTATGTTTCTGAACCATACATTATTACTAATATAGAACAGATGTAGAATTTCATAATTGTTATTTTTAATTTGCTTGTAATTTGTTTAGATATTCTATAGTTTTACTGCTTGTTGACTGTTTTATATTTTCTTGATAAAGACCTTACGGTTAAAATGCTGATTTAGTCCATTTAGTATACTGCTATCTGTATTTTTTTCATACCCGTCCCTAATAGTCAGACAGTCTGTGCATTCATTGTAAAACTGAACTATCTTGTGTTTTGCGTAAGTACTATGTAAAAATATAAATACTTTGTGTTTAAATCAGTTATTTGTGTGTTCTTCACATCATTCCTGAGAAGATTCCCTTTCTAACCAATGGTTACTCCCATCTCTATCATTCTCTGGATACATGCATTATCTTTCAGCTCTCACATTTATATCAGTGTTTCTAAACCCTTTTTAATCAGTGATCCCCTTTTTAAAACATATTGTTCACTCATGGCCTACTCAAAGCTAGGAACAGGGTAATAAAGTTTTGCTAATCACTATTAACACACGTAATAACACATACAAATCGATGTTTTGATCAAAAGGCCTTTATCGAGACTACATACACAACAACAAAAACGACAAGCAAGAATGACGTTCATATGATAGATCTAAAAGTCTCACCTGATACCTAAAAAAGATGACAACTTTTGTATTTATATTGGTAGCGTATCCTATTCAGCGCATAGTTATCAACCCAGCATTTTTTGGCTGTAGTTATTTTCTAGGCAATATAAATACATTCAGTAGTTTGTCACTGCTTTCTTAAAGGTCCAAATGCACAACTGCCTGTGGCTCGGCATTGAACTTGGTACCTTGGCCATCACAGACATTCCCTGTATCACTTCACCACATAGCCGGACATTTATATATGTATTATATATCTCATTAAATTAGTTCCCACCCAAATGTGTCCATGGTCATGTAATTTTCAATTTTTTCTTTAAAATGCTGTTGCTGTGAGAGGGGGGAAGACATACATCTGCTACCTTGTGGTCATTGATTGCTTAATATGTCTCTGGTTCTATGATGAGCTGCTTAAGGTTCTATGTTCTCAAGGACTCGTTACAGACCTCACTGAAAGCCTTTGAACTAGATCAAGATACATGGGAAGAACTTGTACAAAACAAAACTACATGGCAACTACCGTCAAATAAATGGTGCAACATCTTGTGAAAAGAGGAGAAATACAGCAGCTCAAAGGAGAGTAGTTAGACAGACATGGGAGACCAAAAACCTTCTACAGTAGTCATCCCACGCTGAAACTGTTCACGAACATTTGCGGCCAGAATAGGTTTTATTCACCATCTATGAACTCATAGTCAAGGACATAACTCTAACTGAATTTCAAAAGTAGATGTAAAAAATGATCATCACTTGTGATGGATGAATGTTTCTGGTTGCCCTTAGTATAGGAAGCAGTTTATTTGCATGGCTGATTTACTAGTGATATAGTTACAGATGTTCACCGATCAGTGGAAGTGATAGCTACCACCACCTACCACCCTGTCAGTTGTGTTGGGTCATTGGTGCAAATAAAATGCAGACACAATACATTTCATTCTCTGGACAATCTAGTAAGACCATTGTCCTGCTAAAGAAAAATCTAGAGTTTGAGAACAAATGAAAACACAAATATGTCTTTGGTTAGGAATATAAAATATAGAAGATAATCAATTACTCACCAATAAAGAAGAATCAAAAACCTTGAGACGTGTACCATGGACTCCATCATCTGAATGTAATCCTTGAATGGATGCATCTACCATAGCAATGTCTGTACAATCACTGTTACTGCTATTGATTTCTGAAGACAGGCACACAATATTAGCTGATAAGCATTATGTAATGAAAAAATTATCCACCTTTTGCCACTTCTATCATATAACACAACTCCAGCATAAGAATAGAAATAGAAGCAGTTACGGAGGCCCTAAAATGGGTCTCAGAAACAGTGATAACTGGGGTCGTTACAGTGTTGGACTCTCAAATCCATGATCTGTAAGAATCAAAATAAATGTTTACATCATGAGTTTACATTATATGGGGCTTCACACCTCCAGGGAATTCTGTGGATATTTATCCAGCCCATGCTGCAGTTGAGGGTAATGAGTAAGCTTACAGACTGGCATACAGAAAATTCTTACAGAAAATACAGTCAGAACACAAGAAAAGATAACATAAATAACATGTAAAGACATGAAAAGCACTATCTCACATCACAAATCTAAGACTTTTAAATATTTTTCATATCATCATGTAATGGGTGGTTCTTGTCTGCACTGATGAGTAGGTATAAAGGAGCACTGTAAATCTCCGCTCTTAGATGAAATGAAACAGATCCAAAGATTAAAGGAAACAGTACAGTACAAGTGTCTCCATTCCAATTTTTTAATATTATGCGCAGTTCCATTCCCAACTTTGGTATAGTACACACAGATTTCATGACATCACTGTAATCATGTTACTAGTAAACTTTGTCAAAATGGTTAATTTAATCAGGGATTGAAAAGTCACTAGGATTGCTGCTGGATGAATTGATCTGCGGGCTATGCATTGAGAGCTTCTCTCCACCCCCCCCCCTCAAGTCATCCAAAGGGGGCTCTCTGTGCATAGCATGCAGAAGATCAATGCATCTAGTGATTGTAAAATGCATTTTCATCAATATTTCGTTTAGTTAAATAATGTAGGATTAGTTCTATTCAAGTTAAGGTTTCTTTTGTTAAAATTGTAGGCACATCATCTTGCATTGAAACAAGGTAACATTTTAAACTAAGGAAAATCATAGCTTGACAGGACAGAGAAGGTTACAGGAATTGTCACAAACAAATGGTACACATTGTCAGAAACAATAAATGGGATACATTGTCACAAAAAAACAAATGGGACACGTCTAAAATAATCATGTATTATTCCCTGCAAAAATACAAATTGGACACATTCTCACAAACAAATGGGACACATTGTCATAAAAAACAAATGGGGCACATTGTCACAAACCACAAAAATGGGACACATTATCATAAACAAGAAATGAGATATATTGTCACAAACAACAAATGAGACATTATTAAAACAACAAGTGGGACACATTGTCACAAACAATACATGGGACACACTGTCATAAACAAGCATGTATTATTCTGTATTCAAATACAAATGCGACACATTGTCACATACAACAAATTAGATACATTGTCAGAAACATATGGAACACATTGTCACAAACAACATATGGGACACATTGTCACAAACAGTCATGTATTATTATGTGTTCAAATACAAATGGGACGCATTGTCACAAACAACATATGGGACACATTGTCACAAACAGTCATGTATTATTCTGTGTTCAAATACAAATGGGACACATTGTCACAGTCATGTTTTATGATTGCTACATAGTTAAAACATAAATTGGACACCTACTAGGTTTTATGAGTAGTGTGTACATGCATGCCAAGAAACATTATCATCATGCATACCTATTGACATCTGACAGGAAAAATACAATACCTATAGTCTCATGAAAGGCTATGAAAATCAGTAAACAGAGCATAGAAAAAACTTCATTGTAATCGAGTTTACCCATATGTTATCCATCTCTCTAAAACAAAGCACAAAGTTATCTGCTAAGAATACTGCTCAGAGCATACAATTATGTATCTCAAGCAATAATTCCTGGCATTTCCCTGAAAAAATTCCCTTATAAATAAGAAATTACTAAATTTCAAACCAGCAACCTCATAAACACAAATTGAATGCTTTAACCGCATCACTGGGGAGATTTCTCACTCGTAATAATCTATAAAGATGGTTTTAAAAAAAGATCAAATTAGATACTTCTTGCATTGAAGTCAGATGTGTCAGGCTGAAAGGTGCAGATATAACAGCCATCTGTAAACCATGACACAATGTATTTCCTTTCTCTGAAATACATCCTACTAATCAGCAGGAGTTTTAGAAATAGGCAGTAGAAAAAGAGATAAACCTCCAGTGTCAGGAAACAACTGGACACGTTGGAAATGCAAAAGCTGGTGTAACACAGTGCAAAAATGTTATAAATAGAAATAGGCATAAGTGTTAGCCAATATTTATAAACAAAACATACTATCAATGAGACAGTTGACATTTTGGCTTGAAAACCTTAATTGGGACACATTTCACTTATCTTCCTCCTATCATCATCACACGTGTGTTTTTATGTCAAGTTTGTCATTTGTTTGCTATCTTTTGTCATGATGAAGGCTTTCTAGTCGAAATGTCGTCTATCTCTTTGTCTCATTGATAGTATGTTTTGTTTATAAGCAATGGTAACATTTATACTTATTTCTATTTATCTCCAGAATAAGATACTTCAGACTTGCCATATAGATGCTTGTGATAAATTTTACCACTAACTATAAATGTTTAAATCACTCAACAATAATATAAGGTACCAGTACATTACCATTTGAAATTTTTGGAGCAGATGTAAAATATCTGCTGCTATCAGCATCCTTGTTATGTCCAAGGTTCGCTGCTGCGCTGATATCATGAGATGATGTTTTATCTCCTACAGCTGGTGTTTCAGAATAATGACTCTTGGATTGTGCAGAAGGAATTTTAACCTTGTTAAACTGATGGCATTCAATATCGAAATTTGAGTCAAGAAAGGGGTCATTACTCTGGTTTTGTGAAAAGGCAGGAGCAGGTAAATCTCCAAATATATCTTTGTTTTCAGATGGTTCATGAAAAGCAGTGTTTTTGATAGGTGATGGTTGGATCTGTGTGTTGCGAGAAACCTGGTTTGGTGCATTATTTGGACGGCGAGGAATAGGTGGAAGGTAGGATTCAGAAATCTGATTCTGATGTTGAGGTAGAGGAGGAGGAGAAATTGTGGGTGCATCATGAAGCAAAGAGTGTCCATGGTTCTGAGATTTTAACAATTGTTCATGGTTCTGAGGTTTCAACAATTGACCATGGTTCTGAGGTTTCAATGATTGGGCAAGAGATGATGACATTTTACTTCCATGAGAGTAGGAAGCTTCAGATAATCCAGTAATCTCTCCTTCTGTAACACATACTCTTGAACTCAGAAACCCAGAAGCATCTGAGTTGACAGGTTTAGCAAAAGCGCTATCCCAGTCTACTGAAAAATCTGAACCTGTTGTGCACAAATTTGATTCCTTTTTTTCTCCAAGTACATTTTGTGTCAGGGACTGTGCTGGATTTGATAAACCATTCCATAATAAATCATATTCGGAAGGATTCATATATGCATGATTTAATTCTTTCAATTTCTCTTTGGAAAATGTATTGGAAGTTAAAGGAATCTTTGGAATGAAAGGCTGTATGTCGTTGAAAGGTTTCTGAACTGTACAATTTGTGGTTGGCTTTTTCTCAATTATTTGACTTGAAGCATTTGAACTTATTACTTTATCTGATAAGTTTTCACTGAAAGTACATGCTTTTTGGTCATGTCTGTGTTCTGCATTAAACACTGGAGAATGTTTTTTCACAGGTGATGGAGGATACGAAGGTGAACTTGTTGGACTTTTTATCGCATCATTCATCTGAATGTAGTACAGCGTGTGAGGTATGGTATATAGGTCTGGTGATGTTGGTATGACTTCTGACACATTACATTGTGATGAAGTCAATGGTTGTCCATTTCTAATATTATCTGGATGCACATATTCATCATCATCATCATCACTGGTTGATATTACATGGTTGATCTTAGATTCAGAAATATCTTCTTTCTTTTGTACAGAAAGCAATACATAATTTTTATCAACTTCATCATTCAGAAGTTCTTCTATTACAGGAGAATCTAGGATTGATGTACTAACACAATTTATATGTATTTCTTCTTCCTGTGAAAACTTGGATGGATATTCAATCAACATTTGACTATTATTTATTGGCTGTTGTTCCATATGATTCAGCATTGTTTGTGTTGAATCACTGATATTTCGAGAGTGTTGTATGTTTATCCTTGAGCGAGGCTTTGGAACTGGCCGAGAAATTGGAACTGGCTTAGTTGATTGGCTATTAGTAGCAGTATTTTCAAAATCATTTGGAGTTATGCCATCTTGTGATGCTGTTTTCTGCTGCATAATCAATGTTTGTGGTTGTCTAGTTGATGGCAATGTGGCAAGCATAGCTTCTGACTGATCTGTAAGCTGAGAAATGAAAACATCATCTGTGCAGTTTTGAGTTTCTGTGGAATCCAGACTTCTAGAAAAATGTGTTTGTGACGCAGCTATAAGCTTTGGCAAGTTTTTAATATTAACATCCTCCAAAATTAAGTCAGCCAAATCAGAACTTAGTTTTCTATTTGATGATAAATGTCTTGGTGCAGGAACAGGGGTTGCATTTGGAGCATGTCCATCAAAAAGATATGAAGACCTATTAACTTCACTACTTCTCTTTGGCATGAGAATGGGCGATGTATCAACTTGGTGTGAATTAACCAAGGATTCTGTATAAATTATGGACCCAGGACTAGATCTGAGTGGTTGTGGCACTTTATAATATTCACTTTCATCTTCTTCAGAACTGCTCATTTTTAATGTTCCTTCAATAAAGTGACATAAACAAATCTTTTACTGGATGTAGACAACTAATACGGTTTGTCCAACTTTCTGGACATGAGATCAGTTTTCTGAAATCAATAATAAATAAAGATTAATCTGAGATGTTTGACCAACTTATAGTAATGCAACTTATAGCTTTGGAAGTGATAGATATAAACACATAATGTCATTGGTAGTATATATTGCATAATTATGTGTGCATGCTAAAACATGAAATTTGTATTTGCAACTTTAATATACTATTCTATTAGTACATTATAGTATTCTATTATTAAATTATATTAGTAAAGTTGATTGGACTTGAAATAAAAGATTTTAAACTGAACAAACATAAATACCCTAAACTAACAAGAACTTAATTAAAATTTAGATTTTAAACAAAAAATATTTACATCTCAGTGTGCACTTGCTGAGGGCATTGTTGGGTAGACAGATTAATCCTGTTTTAATTTGTCCCATGTGATTGTTTAATATGCTGAGTGTTTCCGTAATTTCTGAATTATAATTTTATATATTAATACTTTCGCACTAGAGCGCATAGTGCTGGCAATTGTGCATCTGGACCATTCAGAAAGCAATGACACTCTACTAAGTGTATTTATATTGCCTAGAGAAAATCAATAGTCAAATGAGTTGATGGCTATGTCCTGAATATGATATGACTCAATTGTTTTTCCCTATGCAGACATGGCGCATGTTTTGTCCTCAAAGGGAGGTATTCCAGTACGCCAGTATCTCAGGATAATCATGTCTTGCCAGAGAAACACCATGCATATCTGGACCAATTATCTCATCATTCTGCTGTCAGATTTCTTGATCCATCTGAAATGATGGCATATCTGGCATTCCCTGTCACCTAAGAGTTTGCCACAAAAGGACAAATGTGCAATGTCCACTGTCATGTATCTGTTCGTCATCCATCAGGATTATGTGATTGAAGACAAAAGTAAGAAATTGAGACAAGATGTGACTATGATAATTTTTTTACAGGTGACAGGTAAATTAGTTGACAGGAAACCTGTCTACTAATATCCCAAATTTCCTTAAACAACACAGTGACCTCTGCACCCTGAACTAGGCATCCAGGTCCTGTTGCCACATGGGTGAATTTACCTTGGAAAAGGAAGTGATTCTAAAAATAGAGAATAGGATGTTCAACAACTGATACTGAGGGACTGAATTCTTATCTCAGCACCAAGGTCCTACTCAAGAAAGTCAGGGAGCACAATCAATAATTTTAAATAATTTAAAATAGGCCTAATGACACAGATTGGAAGAGTGGAAGAAAAGTTTCTTTTATTGACATAAACAAAATATAGACTGATTAATCAATTAAGCCCTCCTAGGTTGTTTGCACACTGGGTACATATGCCACAGATAAGGATTTTTCTTAGTCTCTACCCTTGGATATGATCTCGGCCTCATGTCATGTAATGGAGAAGAGAGACCATGAAGGACATGATAGAATTGGAAATTATATGGCATGACACCGAGACCATATACAATGGTAGAGACAAATTAAAAATCCTTATCTGTGGCATATGTACCCAATGATGTGCAAACTAGGAGGGCTTGATTGATTAATCAGTCTATAATTTGTTTATGTCAATAGAAGTAACTTTTCTTTCACACTTCAAATCTGTGCCATTAGGCCTATTTTAAAATATTTAAAAAAAATAATGGTCTAACATTTTATTTTTATTGTATCTGTAGGAAGGTTGCTTTTCATTCACTACGGAATGTCTTTTATTCAATCCAACTGTACCATCTTTTAGATGGATCATTTTTTAATCAATGTTCACCTTTTGTGTTTTGTTTTATAATTTTCTGTATTTTATCAATATTACGATGGTTCCAATTGAAATTGTAATATATTAACATTACATCTAGTATAATTTTGATGTGTTACAATGTCAATTTTGTATGTTATTGATAATATTTGGACATGCAGTATGTAATGTTATTTTTTCCTTATATTTTTCTATATATAAGTTCTAGCTAACTTATGTTTCCTGTGAGTATAACTATTTTATTTAGCTTGGCCATAATAACTATTTAAATCTAGCCTGGCAAATACTGGCAGCATACCTAAGCCTTCTTTGGGAGATTTAAAGGTATAAACTTGCCAAATGTGATTATAGAACACAATTTTCTATGAAAAGTGTTGATATCGTTTCTAGATCTTGAGTTTTCAGGTCAACAGATTCTGATATTTTGTGACTAACACACTCAAGTGAAGCACTACGCACTTTGCCTTCGTTAATGGATTATCCACAGATCCAGTTTGAGTAAAAGTAAAAGTAAAGTAACCCATAGCATTTATTAATGCTGTAGGGGTGTGAGATGTTAGCGATCTCACATTTCACAGGCTCTGCAAATGAAGGCGGTAGCCATCTCCTCTCCCTCGCAGTCTTTACTTCCCGAATTAATCCGGTACCCATTTAAGGCTGGGTCGACCTGGGAGCCGTTGCGATCTGAAAACATTTCCGCCTCAACTGGGGAATGAACCCAGGACCACTCATATGCGAAGCCAGTGCGCTAACATGGCTCCCAGTTTGAGTGGAAGGTATTGATTGTCACATCCTCAGAATGCCAAACTGTCACATCTCAAAATATTAGGAGAACTAGCTGAAGGGCAGTGAGCCACAGTAGACCAATGCTGAAGTATAAAGACATCTGTAAATCCTCAATGAAAGGCTTCCACATAAAATCCAAAACTGGGAAAACACATCCAAAACTGGGAAAACACGGCCAAAACTCGGGATGTCTGGAGGCAGAACCTGTGTGCCGGAGCATTGTTCAGAAAATATAGGCCTATGTTTAAAATATGGAAGAAAAAAGAGAAAGACGCAGACAAAAATCTTTCGTTGCTGTGATCGCTTCAACAGTTCCCATTTCTGAGGAAATATTCAACAGATTGCTTCTTCTTATTGCTAAATGACCATCTGCAAGAAGCAAAAGGCCATTTACTTATACATATATATTTCTTTTTGGCAGTAGAAGCATTAGTAAGCTCTTTCCTCATATTTATATGAGGAAATATTTAGAAAGATCATGCCAGAAAGGAGTATCTAGATTTCTAAATAATAATTAAGGCCAAAGTATGTGTAGTAGCCTATAGAGTCCATAGCTAGACCGTAAAGTATAGTCTATTTATGGCTATAAACAAGGGCCGTATATATGATTACTTTAAGGAGGAGGCATTACCTCCCCCACCCAAAAAAAAATGTTTAAAGTGGTCATTGGTCCGATGATTTCGTGTGTAAATTTCACTATTTGACAGGAATTTGAAGACCTTTTTCACAAAAAAACCTACTAAAAAGTAAAAGCCATGTTCAAATTTGCTGGGGTGGGGGTTGAGTCCCTCAACTACGGTTCTGTCAAAGGCTCTATAGGTGTAGTAAAAAGTAATAACGAATTAATTTATTAGGTCTTATTATTATCACATAATATTAAATTAATAATTAATTGTTATTAGCCTAGGCCCTAAAGTAAAATATACAGGTGACTCACTCACTTCCGCATATAATAGGATTGTTATTATCTTGGTAACGTCTGCTAGTCAACTTAGCAAGACTATGTTATAGTATTGTAGTTACTATGATAACGTGTAGTATGTCAATTGTCAGAAGCGAGCTTAGTAAAAAGTAAAAAAAAAGAGAGGGGTCAAAAGTAGGCCTAAAGTAGTTGTAACTTACGTTTTTAGTTTTAGTGCGGCCAGGCACCACAAGTCAGCTATATTTGTTGCAAGCCAAACTGATAAATCAGAACAGATTACTTTAAATATAACGCCCGATTTGCCTTATGAACATCTACCACAACAAATTTCCAAAGATTACATGCCTACACAAGACACTTTGATGAGTATGAAGTTGTTTTTGAATTATCTGTTTCCTTGTTGCATTGTCCACTTCCGTTTCACCAGCATAATATAGTGTAACTTTTTAGTATTTCAATAGCATTTTTAAATCTATCTATCTATACGCTGTATCCCTTGTCTGCCTTGCGGCGTCGGGGTGGCTATTTTTTTTAAATATTCTTACTAAACATAGAATTATAAATGTCATTTTGTAATGTAAATAAATTTATGTTGATATTGTATTATGCTATTTTTGTTACGAAAATGTAGGTATCAGGCACTTAAAAACAATTGTGTCGTTGTCTAAACAGAAATATCGCTGTGTATCGTGTCAATGTTAGTCCTATATAGAAAGATAAGAGATACATATAATAGGCCCTATATTGAGATATTAAATATATATAATTTATATTAATATAATATAAATCATATTAAATCATTGTTAGACCACATGTGTGTAGTTTAAAACCATATTTCGCTGACATTACATCACTCGAGACAAAAGGAGCAGTCGGCGGAGCGACGGAGTACGTGCTCTACGGACGACATATGTTCCGCCAAATATAGGCTCAGATTCTCGTCGAATTAGAAAACGCCCAGGCCGAGGAAAATCTTCTAAGGAAAGAGATTAGTAAGAAGGAATGTAGACCGAATCAGACTGAATAATGTCAACATAGGGTATTGGAATTGTTCAAGCACTTTTCAGCGCGTCCCGGAACTGGAACGGTTAGCATACGATTTCGATGTAATGCTTCTGCAAGAGACAAGCCAAACGATTATCATTTCAAGGCTTAGTGAGCTAAGTGAACCCAACAAGCCCCACGCATCACGGTGAGGTGATCATAGTACAAGGTGGCATGCCACACTGTCTGCTCGACCTGACACCTTGGGATAATGGAGATAGGGAGTACCTATCATACTTCGTGGACGAAGATGGAACATTATTAATATCTATGTTTGAAACTGTTCTTACGTCAAGCCTCAAGATGAAATTTTCTCAGTGAGTTGGAAGACCTCCCAGGAGATTTTCTATTACTGTGTGGGGACTTCAATTCTCGAAATATCGGCTGGAAAAACCCAAACAATCGCCAAACAACAACACACAGGAAATGGCACTATGCAAAACCCTGCTACTGATCTCACTATTCTTAATTCCGACCGAATGACCAGGTTAGCTACCAAAGAGGCAGACTCAGATTTAAACACTGATCTTGCACTGGTGTCGTGTCATGGTGAAATGGAAATGACGTGGGCGGCACTGGCTTACCATGGTAGTGACTACCTACCATGCTAGGTAACAATCACTAAAGGGCAGAACTGTCGAAATAACAAGAGACAACATGCCTTTAAATATATGAGCAATGAAGAGTCGATTTTGAGCAAATTGTGACAACTGGCATGGTAAAGAAATACAGTGAGGCCAAACATACGACAACTCCCATGGTGGACTGAAGATATAGAGTCTGTATGGGTAAAGAGGAAGCAAACCGTCAGGGAGTAGCAACATAAGAGACAACAGACACAAGTCACAATTGATAGCAAAAAAAGAGTCAGAGATTACTATGAAGAAGACCACTGAAGCCTTTAAACAAATCGTAAATAAAGCCAAGAAAGAACGCTGGGATAATTATGCAACCAACAGTGCCCTATACACATTTTGGAAATTACACAAGGCAATGAATTGAAAGACAGGCACAAAATTAAACGTGCTTGAAAGACGATTCCGAGCTTAAACTAATCACAGATCAGCATAAGGGTAGCATTTCTACAGCAGATACCTCCAACAATCAGATCAGAACAATATTGATGAATGTAAGACTATAGTGGTCACTTACCAACGATGTCAATTTGTGAGGAACTGGTCTCGTTGGAGGATGTATAAGAAAACATCAGATGGTGCACCAGGAACCTCCTGACAGATATTGCAGACAAACAGCTCAAAACAATTGTTGAGGATTTCAACACAAGTCTGAAAACAGGATGCATACCAGAAGAGTGGCTACACAGCTATCTTCTCCCCTTGGCAAAGCCACCTCTGACATCAAGAGTTATCATATTACCACCTTACTAAATGTTTACAGAAGGTGCTGGAGAGGATGATCGTTAGAAGACTGGCATTCGATTTGGAAAGTAGAAGCCTACTTCCTGACACTCAAGGTGCACACAGACGGGGAGAGACACGATCACAAATGCGGAAATCCTCGCCTATGACATCTACGAGGGTTTTCATGAAAAGGAGGAAACAGTGGTCGCCATGATCGACCTAGAATATTCTTACAACAGAGTTTGCTTTGGTCAGCTGATACATTTGCTAAGCGAACTCAGCATCGACTTGTGGATAATTCGATGGATAACAATGGTTTTAATGTCCAGACCTGTGGCTCTGAGATTGGAATCCTGGACATCAGAGATTAGACCGATAGCACCGGGATTGCCACAGGGATTCCCACTGTCATCTGTACTCTTTAACTTCTAAAATAAAAAATAGTGCGGGTTAGGAGACTGGACCGGCAGGGTACTAACATATGCAGACGACCTCTTGCTGTACAAGCATGGCAGAAACTGAAGAGGCATGATTGATGGCGTCTAGAGAAATCTAGAATATTTGTCACTTTGGTGCACTGACTACAAGGCATTCATCAATCCCACCACGGCAAAAATTGTATGGTTCTCGCTGAACACTGTCATGGTCACAGTACCAGCAGCCATCTGCATGGGCATCAACATTGACAGGGAGCAGACTATGAAATAAATAGGCATCACTTTTGATAGAAGTCTATCTTTCGTGAAACATGTGAACAATGTTATTCAGAAAGCTGGGAAGGGTATCAGTGCAGTCAAAATCATGGCATCTGCAGAGATGCCGCAACGAACCCTTTTTATGAGGATGCAAGCAGCAGTTATTATCTGTGTTGGATTATGGTTTAAGCTTACTAATACTGTCGCAAACACAGGTGGATAGATTGGAGAGAGTTCAAAACGGGGCCATGAGATCTGTCCTCGGATGCACAAGAGATACACATATCGTGATCATGTGGTTTCTACTATACCTGCCAAGCATCAAAGCAAAATATAATATAGTTCATGTTAAAGAGTACTTCAAGGTCGCCAATAATGATCATCACCTCTTACACCAATCTCTAGACAATACAAAGGAAGGCGGCAACACAAGAGGAAGGTCTTGGACGGCAAAAGATACCCTACTCAGAGTTTGTGTGCTAGAGAAAGTGGGAAGAGACTGTGAATGAGTGACATTTGGCAAAGAGAGAAAGTTTTTGTCAACAGTGGTGATACAGATGGAAAGAGAGAGCCGCGACTTTCTGTCAACAGAACAGATGGAATGATCCAAGAACTCATACTGCAGCACTCGAAGCCACACGGTACAATAATTTGCACAGACGGCTCAGTAAAACAAGAAACAAACAGGTATAGTTGGGGTTTCGTGGCTTACCAAAATGGCAAGAAATGAGCTGAGAAGACAGCTGCTTACCTCACTACATCATCGAATATGAGAATGGAAATGGAAGCGGTGACAGCAGCTCTCACTTGGCTGGTGACGCAACCACCAACAGACTAAGTGATTCTATCGATTTCTCAAAGTATACTGAGCTAGATAGACAAGTGTATGATCAGAACTGAATGGGTCACTCTGCTCAACAACGCGCAGAGCATTACATGGATCTACTGTCAAGGTCATGCTGGGGTAGGGAAAACGAAAGAGCCGATGCGTTGACTAGTAAAGCTTTGGTGAACAGCACCGAGATAAGAAGAGACAGGATTGAATTGATTAAAACAGTCATGGATACCCTACGAGAAGACGAGACGGAATTCGAATGAGACAATGTACATATTTAAAGAATGGTAGTGATTAGAGGCGATGAGAGAAAGTGCTCCCTCTTCGGAAAGATCAGAAGAACGCGTAATCACCAACTGACTGGGACACTAAGCGTGAGTCCCCGACAGGACGTGAGGGTCACCGCCAGACGCGCATGGTCACAGACCGGGCGCGTGGGGTCACCGACCGGACGACTCGATGACAACGTCATCGGACCTCGGTACAACATGATACCACGGTTAGCGCCCATGTCCGCTACCATCAATCACAGGTGTCATGAAAGAAACATGTGTTTTATCACTTTTCACAGTTAAGATAGTTGCTTTTAACAATTTTCCATATGACAACATTCATGTTTATCACGTTTCACAGTTAGGAAACTCACTTTTAACACATGTCGATATGACAAACGTATTGTTTTATCAGATTTTTAAATTATACAACGTATGAACCACATTACAGACCTTTTACACTAAAAGTACAAAGCATTTATCATTTTTCACAGCTAGAGAAATGCTTTTAGCACTTTTTGCTGTGACCAAAGACATTGGGTGGGGGTTTTCTAGACTTACAAGGCAAATCTTCCTATTTGTATGTACCAACAGGCCTCATATTACATATTTGCATATGACAAACTTCATATTTTATCACGTTTTAAAACTTAGCATTCTGGTTTTAACACGTTTTCATATGACAAACTTCATATTTATCACTTTTCACATCTAGGCCATCAGCTATTAACACATTTCAATGTGACAAATTCATGTTTTATCAGATTTTAAATTATCACACCATATGAAAGAACATCACAGGACTTGTACACTAAAGGCACAACGCATTTATTATTTTTCACAGCTAGACAAACTACTTTTAATAGTTTTCGCAATGAGTAAAGGCACTATTTGATGCTTCTCTAGACTTACAAAGACAAATTGCAGTGGTTTTATGTACTAACAGTATTACATATTTCTAAGTATTACATATTTTTATTAGTTGTCGAAATTGACATACCATACGAAACTACATTTCAGTATTTTTGCAGTAACAACATAACAAATTTTATCATGTTTGTATTTGTGTGACTGCATCATTTACTATTTTTTCACAACTAACCAACCCGCTTTTAGTGATTTTCGTTATGTGTTATCAGTTGTCTAAATTATCATAACATACGAACCCATATTTAAGTACTTTTACACAAACAGAATAACACATTTATCATGTTTTATGTGTGGGACTTCAGCATTCATTACTTTTTCACAATTAGACAATCCGATTTTAGTTATTGTTGTAACATGTTATCAGTATTTTAAAGTAACAGGCCATAGGAAACCACATTTCAATACATTCGCACTAACATCATAACACATTTGTAAACAAGGTTTCATTTGTGATGTTCCATAATTTAGTCGTTTTTCACAACTAGGCAAACTAATTTTAGTGATTTTCATTATGTTTTATCAGATGTATAAATGATCATACCATACGAAACCATTTTTCAGTAAGTTGCCACTAAGAACATAACAAATTTTGACAGGTTTTTATTTTTTGGCCTGCGTCATTTATCAATTTTAGAGATTTTCGTAATGTTTTATCATTAGTTGTCTAAATTATCATACCATACGAAACCATATTACATTATTTTTGCACAAACATCTTAGCACATTTACCATGTTTTATTTGTGGGCTTTCATCAATCATTACTCTTTTGCAATTGGAAAATCCGATTTTAGTAATTTTCGTTATATTTTATCAGATGTCTAAGTTATGATACCATACGAAACCATTTTTCAGTACGTTGCCACTAACAACATAACAACTTTTGACATGTTTTTATCTGTTGGACTTCATTACTTATCACTATTTCACAACTAGGAAAGTTGGTGGAAGCACTTTTCGGTGTGATTAAAGACAGTATTTGTCTCTTTTCTATACTTACTGTTGCCCATGTCACGACATTTAGATAGAAAACAGGGTTCCAATTAACTTATTTCCATATGGTAAACTGCATGTTTTATCTGTTTTCTAAATTATTACCCCATACAAAAAAACATGCCAACACTTCTCACTAACTTCATAAATTATTTTGACAAACTTATGTTTATGAAACACCATTGTTTATCACTATTCGTATATTAGATAATACCAACACATGTCATATATAGGCCCTATCAATATCATGTGCTGATATTCCATGTTGATATCACCTGTCAAGATCCGCTGCTGATATCCGCTTTCAAGATCCGCTGCTGATATCCCCTGTCAAGAGCCGCTGCTAAAATCCCTTGTTGACAAACGACATGTTGTATCACTTTTCACAACTAGGCTTGTTGCTTGTAACACTTTTCGCTATGATCAAAAGCATTGGGCGCTGGTTTTCTAGACTCACGCGGTGAATTTTCCTATTTGTATATACCAACAGGGCTGTGAGACTCCTTAATATTCTGGTGGTGTCATTTGCATACGTAATTTCTGAAATCTTATGTCCTCCGATATGGTTGAAATTGTTCATAACGTGGATCTTCTTGTATATTTCGGATAATATTTTCTGGCTGTTTGTTGAATAGGTGTAGTGAGAGGATGATACCTGTCTGGACCTCACACCAGTCAGATATTTCTCCCTTGAGGCGGACAGAAGCATGTTGCTGCTGTTAAAGTATTATTATCTTGAGAAGTATCTTACTGGAATGACTGATCAGCGCAATTTTTCTGTCATTTCTTCGTAGTTTCAACTTGCTATTTTTCGAAACTGGTATATATATATTTTTTCCAACCTTTTGGCTATATTTCGTTTTTCTAGATCTTAACACAGAGAGCATGATACACTTGGACACTGGGTTCTCTTCCTTTTGTGTAAATTAAGCAACCATTTCGTCGCATCCTGGTTACTTGGCAGTTTTTAATTGTCCAACATACTTCTATATTCACACAGGAGTCTCCGGATAGAGCAAGTAAGAATCAAATGGATTACATCATAATACAACAGAGATGGAAATCGTGCATGTTTTCTTGCAAAATACTACACCGAGCGGACTGTAACCAGTGGCGTAGCGCGGTTCAATGGATTCCTGGGCGGAATTATAATTTTCCACCCTTGTAACATTTTAAAAATATGTCAGTGATTGTGAAAGATTGGACGAAAATAAATTTGCCGCCCTCCCGATGATGCGGCCCGGGGCGGTCCGCATATCCGCCCCCTCCTCGCTACGCCTGTGACTGTAAGTCAAATCACGAACTACTTGTAATGTGTAGGTCCTACTGAAAAACAAATATTCACAACTTAAAACATTATACGTGCACAAGTGCAGTAGGCTATGTCTGCACTTAAATAGCAGTTTTACAAAAGCGTAAAATAAGATAGAACGAATTCATGATGTGACCAATAGGTCATTATAAAGTAGTGACACAAAATGTCCTAAGAGAATAATAGACATGACTATATGGGATTAATCATGCAAACTATAATTATATGTAGTCCTAAGCTTAGGCCCTATTGTTGCTTCAAGTCTCTATGTGTATCTCTATCTTGGTAAAGACTTTTTGGTTGAAATGATGGTTCGTTCTATCTGTTTTTGCTCCATGTAAAACTGTTTTTGAACTATTACAAAAATTATAGGACCTATATAGTTACCATAGGTAGGCCTATATGATACAGTTTTCTGCAGTCTCCCATTCATGTATATAATAGGTCAAATTGTAAACCTCCATAGGATAAATCTTGTATTAAAAAAAGATAGTGCAATGAAGAATAACGGAGTTCAAATTATCACTACTCTCAAATAGAAAAATAGTAATTTGATAATTGAGCCGGCAGAACGACATAGAATTAAAAATATTACTTGTTCCCAAATTTAGAACACGGGTTTTCGTTGAAGTAGGCATACTTGTTTCAGCGCTAACAAATTATCAGACACGTCTTTGTCATATTGCTAATTGTTTGGGAATCGCAACTGACAAACATCATTGTGTTGACCGTGCAATTGACAAATGTGGGCTTGTTTCAAGAATTCAATGTTTATTTTACACATTCCATGTGAATGGAGGACATAAAAATGTCAAAAGGCCTGACACAAAATAGGCTATATGAATCTATCAAAATATGCATACTGTATTGTATTAGTAAGGTATTAACAACAAACATGGTTGAAGGCTGCATTATCGCACTTAAATTATTTGATTTTAATTATTTGATATATATATATATTTATACCTATTGGACGCCCTCGTAAAAGGTGGATTGATAGTGTATTAGAGACACTCGGAAATATAACAGCGGAAGAGGAAAATAGAAGGGCAAAAGACCGTACACTCACTCTCCCCTCAACACCTAAAGGTACATGAGGACAGAAAGAAGAAGAATATTACCATGCATGTGTTGAAATAGTACTCAGTTGCTACATGTTGATGGTCCTCCCTAAGACACAGCTTACGCTGTTAGCAATTGTGTTTGTATACATGGTTAAAATACGATTTTGTTAAGGGGGAGTGTTTTACCATTAAAACTTTACCAATGTAAAGTGTGTTTTTACCACTTCATATTTCTGAAGTTTAACAATTATTTGTGTTTATGGAATCGTAAGAGTGTGTTTGTTGAGGATGGAGAGAAGCAGTTCGGCCACTTAATGAGAATAAACCCTTATTGGTACGAGCATACAACATGAAAATAGATACAGAGGAAGGCGAAGAAGAAGATGGATTGAAGGAGTTATCAACATTCTGATACGGCACAATATTATTGCATATCAAGCGACCAAATTGCAATAGCCCAAAAACAGATTGTCATTCAATTCTGCGATGACTCACAGCATAGGCATAAGCAGAGAAAAGACAACAGATCTACAAAAAGGAGAGAAGCGGGTTTTGCTCCGTGTCGCTCTTTTTCAAGAACTACATGTCATGTTCTGTATGCATCTTTTGCATCTTGCAGACGATCATTAAGTAAAAAAAGAAAACTGAAGCCACTGAACATTTTCTCTCAGGAATTGAAACTATTCATGTGATCATGTCACTGCAATATAATACTTTTGTGTGCGTCTTTCTCGTTTATCTTCCATATCTTTTATCATATTCTTGACTCTTGATTAGAAACTGGCCTCACAGCACGTAGTGCATTCCCATAAGTGCTCCGCCTTCTGTTCCAGCAGCCGTCCGACTCGATAGTGTTTCGAGTCTAATGCCTCCGAAACAGACGTCGACATCAAGGCACAATTCTGGCCCTTACGACAGGTTTCTTTGTTGTTCCGCCCACCCACGCCGCGCCCAAAACTAGATCAAGCACAACGTCGTTCTGTCGGAACAACATGGTAACTGTTATCGAAGGTTACGACTACGGGATTGTATAGATGACGTGCCATGAAGCTTCTATAAGAAGATAACCTCAATATAACGGCATGTCATCTACTAACACTTTCTGTTGCATGTTTGGTTTGCCTAGTGAGCCATTGGCGCGACCCACTGACGCAACCGCATGCGCTTTTATCATTTTGTTCCCAATAACGTTGCCCGGTTCAGACAGTCCGAGTTTAGCCAGTTTTTGGGGTCTATGGAGAAATCTTTCATTGATAACTTACTTACAGATGTCTCTGTACCTCAACATGGGTCTATCCCAGACCAGCAGGCCTTCGGACAATTCTCCGAATTAAGCCTAGTACTTGAAGGCCTAGTACTTGTTGTGAAATGCGGAAGTTTGGGATTCTCGGACGTGGACCAGCCATTGCAATCTTTCTCCTACTAAGTGTTTCCAAGGCAAATGGTAGCTGTGTGCGGCGTAACACTTCTATTTTGGTGATTTTATCGTACCTTTTAATGCTTAAGATTTTGCGGAAGACATCTTAGATGAAAAATATGAAGTCCTCTCTCATGTTTTATACAAGTAGTCCATTCTACTTCTCTCTTGACGTGTTTTGTGCGGTGCCTGGGCGGCTTATATGGATAAAGTGCTTTTTTGTACTAACCCTCTCTTGGTACCGTTGATGTTGTTCAAGGGAAATACAAAGCCGATACATTTGAAATCAAGCAGAACTGCCGGGGATTCCAGAGAATGGTCGAATACATCATACTGCCTTAACAACAAACATGGTTGAAGGCTGCATTATTGCACTTAAATTATTTGATTTTAATTATATGTATATTTTGAATGATAAAATCAGAGAAGAGACACATCAAAATTTCATCACAGATGTTATCAGAAAACGCCGTTGGTCCTACATCAGGCATGTCCTACGCGCAGACACCAACATAATACACCACCAATCTCTTGAATGGATACCTACAGGTAAAAGAGCAAGGGGTAGACCAAAAGAAACACTCAGAAGAACAATACTTAGAGAAAGTAAAACAACCAATATTCATACTATTCAAGAACTACACAGAATAGCTTTGAACAGACAGAATTGGAGAGATCTGACCTCTGCCCTATGCGCTAACTTCAGTGCAAAAGGAAAATGAATGTATGAATGAATATTTTTAGCCGGTGCTACAGTGTCCGTGCATCTGTGCTGAAATCGTACTCGGTTGCTACATGTTTATGGGCATAGTAAGACAGAGCTTAGGCCTATACCATTAGCAATTGTGTTTGTCCTATGCTTAGACCTATGCCTATCCTCTCTTTCGTATGTTTTGTGGGGGTTTACAGCCTGAGACACTCCCGTGCTGACCCGCTAGGCCCTAGGGGTTTTATATCAGGGTTTTCTCCCTTAGCCTAGTGTACTCCCGTACTCCCACTTAGATAAGTGGATTTAATATCACCATATATTCAATGGATAAAGGGGATTCGGGTCCTAAAACTCACTCCCTTTTTCTCTTATCAAATGACTTGCTCGTAATTAGGGCCTATCTGTTTCCATGTGAAAATAATATGCAATTTGTAACCTATACATTTGTACAAAAAAAACCGCATTCTCTGACTAGTGGTAAAAAAAAAAAATCCTCATTCTCTAACTAGTAGTAAAAAAAAGATCCTCATTCTTTAACTAGTGGTAAAAAAAAAAAGATCCTCATTCTTTAACTAGTGGTAAAAAAAGATCATAATTCTCTAGCTGGTGATTAAAATGGTCCTCATTCCCTAACTAGTGATGAAAAAGGCCTTCATTCTATAATTAGTATACTATAATAAGAATGGAACTTATTCTTTAACCATGAATCAAAAAGGTTCTCATCCTCTAACAAGTGATGAAAAGAGTCCTCATTCTTTAACTAATAATGAAAATGACCTTAAGCTATGTGTCCTAGAGATAAAGGAGTCATCATGGTATAGGCCTATAGATTTCAGAAATTGTATTTACGGATGTTGTGAATCAGAACATGACTTTTAATACTAGGAACTTAGTCAGAAGGTGGACAAAAACGATCCCTTAACGATTTTCACGAAAAGGTCAGCAAATATCTCATTATTAAAAAGAGGGACTCATTATAGGCCTACTCAAAAAGAGGTAAAAGGCCTATGGTAAGTAAAACCCCCTCATGAAGAAACTAGCTGGCACAAGTTGGGGGGGGGGGCATAGGAATAGTTAGACCTCTGATAGGATATGGGATGATAGCATGGGCCACAACAAGAAAAACAAACACAGAATGCCTACAAAAAGTCTAAAATACAGGCCTCAGATTAATCACAGTGGGCATGAAGACCACTTCAATTCAATAAATGGACAATACATATAAACATTCAGTCGCTCGAAAAAAGGCACACAGAAAGAGCACTCTTACAGAAGATGCTTCGCATGCCAAACCATCCAATGCACCCCAAATGTAACAGTCATACATACCCCAAAAAAACAGACTGAAGAGAACTAACTTCCAGCAAAAATCAAAACAACTGCATAACCAAAAGAAAGATATCCTCCCCAATGACCCCCAAAGAGTAGAAATTCTTTCTGGGTTTAATGAGTCAATTTACAATCCAAAAAACCACCATCGTCAAGGAAGTCCCTGGGATCATCATCAGAGAACACCAGACACCACGTCAGCTAAAGTCTCTAGCTCAGGAAATGATTGCAAACAAATATGATCCTAAAATATGGACAAGTATACACATATGGATCGGCAGAGGGAGCTATAAAAATAGAGGAGGATGCGTCTTTATAAGATATAATAACGGATAAGAGCCTCAGTAAATCCTTCCCAACAGGAAAGACATGCTCAAACTTCAGAGAAGCTGAGACACTCCTGCAGGCGCTGAGAGCTCTCGTTTCCACAGATCATCCAACACCAACCAATGTAGTAATATTCACGTAATGCAAATCCTTATTGGAAACATTGCAAAGCAACAAAAACTAAAACACAAAATTAGACTGGAACTAGCAAACATAAAAAAAAAAGCTCAAACACCACTTTTCAATGGCTACCTGCCCATTGTGGCATCACTGGAAATGAGAGAGATGATGCCTTGGCAAAAGCTGGAGGTAAAATGAAACAATTCAGCTATTTTCTGCCATAAAGTGAGGCCAAAACAGTAATCGGCAACCTTTAGACATCACAGTGGAAGAAAGATATGGATATTGACTCGAAACCAGACCCCATACACCAACTGAAAGACAACAGCATCATCTTTCGACTTAGAATTGGTAGGCTAGAGTCAGCTGCAGGCTAGAGTCACATGTACCGGATCAGGGTGGCATACACAACTGAATGTTCATGCGGAACAGGCATACAAACCCCTGAACACATACTCCAAGACTGTCCAGATTACAAAGAACTGTGAGGCAGAACATGGCCACAATGGATCCAACTGAGGCAAAAACTTTGGGGCAGTCGCTCTGACCTGGAGAAGACTGGGAGCTTCGTCCTGGCAACTAGCATGAAGATCTAGCGGGACCTAAAGATTCCTGAATGCAGAAAAGGACGTAGAGGTAAACCCCTATGCCCTATATATAAGAAGTCTATTCCTATATATAAGGACGTGTTATATATATATATATATATATATATATATATATATATATATATATATATATATATATATATATATATATATATATATATATATATATATATATATATATATATATATATATAATGCGATACGTTGCACTTTTTAAATTCTCCGTATGGCCAAGTGCATCTGATTTCCGTCAACTATTTTGTTAGGTATACTTTCCATAGATGGTCTGCTGGTGGTCCTGGCTCATGAGCACAATCTGCCCAGGATTTATGTAGAGTTTTCGATCTCCTAGGTAGCCTGTCTTTCTGGACTCTTGGGCGTCACTTGCCAGCATAGTTAGTTAGAAGAGTTGTCTTCTATGTTGGGGCCTAAGGGGGAGTTTTCTGACTTCTCATCCCTTTGTGTATTTAGAAAGTTATTTCCTGTTCCGCTATCTAAAGACAAGGAGACGCACCAGGCTGGGGTCGATGACCTCAGTTGTTGACTTGAGCTTATAGCGGCGCATACTTGCTAGATGCTGCCCGTCACAAGACGTATGGGATATTTCAGTAGAGATATCAGTGTCACGTGATATCTCATCCCGTCCTGGTGGGCAACATTGCCAGTTTGTCCGCGACTGCTTATTCGTCCAGAAAATGTGGCTTATATCACACCCAACCATCAGATATGGAGGGTACCTACCCTCCGTATTTTAAGTCCATTCCACTATCCGCAACCTGTGGACGCACTTAGTAGGGGATGTCACCCCCCCCCAGCCCTTCAGGGAGCGGGATTTTGTAAATCGGAATTGGCTCTGGGTTCACACAGATTAAGAAAATTATCAGGATCATAATCAACATTCCCTATAAGTTGCATGACCGTGCACATTGTCAGAAGTTGCAGTACATGAAATTTAACTTGTTGCCCACAACATCCAGAACTGCAGACGTAAGAAAAAGTCTATAAGTATTACATCAAGAGTGATTTGTACATGGTGTTTTGCATGTGCCTAAATTGCTGTCTAGTTCGAGCATACGGTCAGATTTTTAGAAGCACCATAGACCATAAAAAATATGAGAAGTAATGGTGGCTAGCTTGTTGTTAATGACAGTACTTCTGACATGCAGATAGTTACAGAAGTACATGAGTCAAACACTGCATTCCACATACATCGTACTGGTTTGCAAATGGGTATTACATATGGCAAGTAAGACCAAATAGAATGGAGTACAGTGTATGGGACAACTATTTCTAGTTTATCAATGGTGCACAGTACATGAAACAACTATTTTTAGTTTAACATGGAGCACAGTGCATAGGGCAACTCTTTCTAGTTTATGAATGGAGCACAGTACAAATGATAACTCTTTCTAGTTTATGGGTTAGTGCATAAAAGCACTTTATCCATATAAGCCGCAAAACACGTCAAGAGAGAAGTAGAATGTAGAACACTTGCAGAAAACATGAGAGAGGACTTAACATTTTTCATCTAAGATGTCTCCCACAAAATCTTAAGCATTAAATGGCACTATAAAATCACCAAAATAGAAGTGTTACGTCGAACTCAGCTACGATCTGCCTTGGAAACACTTAGTAGGAGATATATTGCAATGGCTGGTCCACGTCCGAGAATGCTACACAACTCTTTCTAGTTTATGAATGGAGCACAGTACATATGATGACTATTTCTAGTTCAAGAATGGAGCACAGTACATGTGTTGACTCTTTCTAGTTTATGTATGGAGCACTGTACATATGATGACTCTTTCTAGTTCAAGAATGGAGCACAGTACATATGACAAGTATTTCTAGTTCAAGAATGGAGCACAGTACATGTGTTGACTCTTTCTAGTTTATGTATGGAGCACTGTACATATGATGACTCTTTCTAGTTCAAGAATGGAGCAAAGTACATATGATGACTCTTTCTAGTTTAAGAATGGAGCACAGTACATATGACGACTATTTCTAGTTTATGAATGAAGCGCAGTACACTAAACAACTCCTTCTAGTTCATGAATGGAAATGAAGGTCATTTTTGCTGCCTTCCAATGGTTTTTTAGACTCAATTTACTAGTGGAATTATCATTTCTCATACTCTGCCTATGAGTGTTCTTCTGCATTTGTTCTCAAGCTTTTGCCAATTAATTAGATGTGGTTCAGAGAACAGATTTCATTTTTCTATGATTCAAAACGTCACTGCAATAGTTTCACATTTTGACCTGAAACATTCAACATCAATGTCTGGGTTTGGAACCCTTTCATTTGTACAGAATGAGGAAGCCAAACTTATGATTAACCAGTGTCAGTATTGCTTCCTGAAGTAAACATATGACTAGTGTAGTAGTCATTGTTCTTAACCAAAGTCTGCGCTTAACCAAAATCAGTCCAAACCCATAAATCATCATCATCATCAGGTGCCATGCCTGGTGGCGTAGGCGGCCATGGCTCTCCACAGCTCTCTGTCCACAGTATTATGTATCAAAGTCGTTGTTGTTTCTTTGCCGTGCCAGGTTGTCAAACTGTCTAATATTTTCTCACGTTGTCGCCCTCTGTCTCTGGTGCCTTCAATCTTGCCTGTTGTGATTATGTTCTCTAAACGTGCCTGTCTCATGAAGTGGCCAAAAAAAGAAGATTGCCTTTTTCTTATATTCTTGATTAAGGTCCGTTTCGCATTTAACTCTTTTAACACCTCTAAATTAGTTTTTCTGGCAGTCCATGGTATTCTCAGCATTCTTCTGTAGAACCACATCTCTGTTGCCTCCAATCTCCCACTTTCCAGTTTGTTTATTGTCCAAGACTCGCAACCATATGTTAGTATAGGGGTTATATAGCACTGCAGAACTCTCTTTCTCACCTCTAATGACAAGGTCATATTACACAGTATATTTTTCATTTTTCTGAATGTTGTTTTTGCCTGTCCTATTCTACATCTTATTTCTGTTGAATTTCTTCCATCTGCTGTTATAATTGTATCTAGATATTTGAATTGGTGGACCTGTTTTAATACTATATCATTCACTATGATCTTGCAAGGTGTGTTATTTTGTTTCTTTGAAATAACCATTACTTCTGTTTTCTTGATATTTAGGAATAGGCATTTCTCTTTACTTTCTGTGACTACTACTTTAATTAAAACCCATAAATATATACACATAAAACAAGTTTATATTTTTTCTCAAAATAGCAAAACTTTATTATATTTTTTATACAATTGAAAATATAAATGTCCCATGTCAAAATAATTACCAAGAGAACAAATTAATTGCATGCATGCACAAGTTCGTATTTGAGGTATTTGAGTTTAACTGCAATATCTGGGCAGATGGCACCAAAGTTTCCATTGTGATTTTATTTTCTTTACAGGTCAAAGGATAGAAAGCATAAAATGAGACAATTAGCTGTTGTCTTGAAGGGAGGATAAAAAAAATAACATATTATCATTAGAACACAAGATGGCATAAATGCATATTTAGATTGGAAACATTGATTGTCTCATTTTTGGGCACTCACTGGCATGAAGTCACAGCTATCATTAACATTGTGTGTTTCCTCCAGCAGCATCAATACATGCTTGGCATCGGTGTCTCATGCTATTTCAGAGTGTCTCAAAAAATGTTTGGGATATGGCATTCCATTCTGAAATTAGTGGTCACTCAAGATAATTCACATTGTTGATGTCATGCTGCCGGACACCCTTCTGTTCAGTTAAGCCCAAGCATGTTCAATCAGGTTCATGTCAGAGAGTTTGCAAGCCAATCCAGTACAAGAAAATATTGCTAGGCTAAGAAATTCCTGATTACATTAGCAGTCTGAGGCCTAGCATTGTCATGCTAAAAGATTCCCACATTTTGGTGATTGTGGGAAAAAAGTCACAATTATAGGTCGCAGTACTTGATTAATGTAGATATCAGTATCAGTGTTTACGTTAACTGGGAAAACATGAAAGGAAGTACAGTGCACATGGGAGAATCCACCCCAAATATGTATGCTTCCTCCTCCATATCTGTTATGCTGGACTATACACACATCCACATATATTTCTCCAGAAAAACACCAGACTTCCTTTCTCCTACCAGCAAATGTGACATTAATCCGGCTTTCATCAGAGAACATTGTCAATATCCATTCCATGCTTGGACGATGAATATTTTGTTTGGCCCAAGCCGGTCTGTTGGTTCAGTGGCATTATGTAAGGCACTAAGGTTAGGACTTCCATTTTGCAAGCAAGAGGAGTGATGTCTCCTTCGACAATGTTTGCGCTAATAAGCTCACTCGAATGACACATGCATGAACTGCTGTCTGCTATTTCAAAGCGGTTGCACAGATGCATTAGTACATTATGCTGATCTTGAGCTAGTGTTGTTACACAATGTTGACCAGTTCTGGCACGGTCATCGATGGTACATGTCACCAGAAATGATTGGTGAAGCCTTACTATAGCGGATTGGTCACAATTGAAATGTCTTATAATTTCTCTGGGTGCTATTCCACTGACAAGAATACCAGCAACTTGCCATTGCTTTTGTAATGTCAGTAGAGGCATGAAAAAAAAACAGTAACATATCTCCTTTTGCTGAAAACCAGATAATACCTTCTACTCACCTAAATTTGATTAATGTATGTGTCAAATTTCAACTGGTTTCGACTTTTAATAGTCAACATTTATGTATTTTATGTTTTGCACATGTGGCATGAAAATTTCAGAAGAAACATCACATTAACAAAACAATGGGACTACAAGAACTTCATAACTTACATCAATTTTGAGTTGAAAAATCACCCACATAGGCCTGCATTAACATTTTAACACATTATTGACCAATTTCGGCGATTGTCAAAATGGCTATGATAGATCCGAGATACAGCAATACTGATTGTGATACATTTACTAAAAATAGCTCATCTGGAAAAGTATGTTGTTGAAAAATGGAGCACTCGTGAAATACAGATAAAAGACATCATACATAGTGTATTTATTATCAAAATATCAGAGATTTTGAAGGTGAGATTGTAAGTATATAGAAAGAAATGTAAATCTAGGCCTAGCATTATAATGAGTAGGATTTTACACTTAAAATAACTCTGGGGGTTTTTTTAAATTTATTCCAAAGTGCAAACAGTCATAACAACACATAGAAAGTTTTAAGGCTCTCTCTCATGAGATCAATTTTATACAGATTTTTCAAGATGTAGATGTATACATTTTTACGTGCACCCTTGGTAATGATGGATAATTACGCTCTGGATTGCTGGTCAGTAAAGTGTTAAGTGTGAATACAAATAGAACATTTGTCACATTTTCAATGCAGTTTTAATGGTTGCTAGTATACCCTGGTATTTTAAAAACTTATCACATGGAATGTAAGAGATATGTGTCCCAGAAATGACCCTGATAAATTGATGCTGAACACTTTTATAATGAAAATAGTCATCATTGGCGGTGAATTCGATAGATTGTAGGTAGGTGCCTTTGATCTACTGGAAGCAATACTTAAAAGAAGCTGCTCAATCCCCAAGTTAGGCTCATTGTAGTATTGAGGCCTTCTGGCACTTACTACTGTTATGTTTGTGGTTCTTGAGAAACTTACATATCTCTGCAGTGTGTGCAGTTATTGTCTGTGTGCTGACTGACAGGTCCATATTCATAGGAGCTTGAGAAATACACGTTGGAAGCCTTGACTAAAATCACATATTATTTTAGAGATGCAATGTGGTCAAAGACGGAAAATGTGTTGACTTGCGAGGTGAGTGGACGCCATCTGAGTGAACCTGGTTCAAATTCCGTTTGTTGCAATTTTTTTCTGTAAATTATATTAGTGATGTGTAAAATATAAATTATACTGCTTAGTGACATGTAAAATATAAATTACAATACTTAGTAATACATGCAAAATATAAATTATATTACTTAGTGACCCATGTAAAATGTAAATTATATTATTTAATAATACATGTAAAATGTACATTAGATTTGACAGAATAAAGAAAACTTGATAAAACGCAAACAATGATTTTATCATACATTATGTTACAGAAGTTTCTAGTGTCCCAATAAAAAGATGTACAGGAAATAATGCTGGAATTATGGAAGTGAAATATTTGAAAACCTTACAATATTTTTATGGAGAACAAGAAAGTTAAACGATGGTAAAGAAAGGGAAGACAGCAATTAAATGCTGATGCTGTTAGGGATAAACTTTGGATCCATGTACTCATAAGGATGGTCCCTTGTTCTGTTTCTCTCATTGATTATCTTGCTGATCTCTTCAAGATCTTGACGGAATCTGTGAAATTATAGAATGTTATTAGAAACATCAATACAAATAATGATTAGCCCAATTAATAATTGAAGCATATCTTGAATACGACAGTAAACAATATAAATAAGTCAAAATATGTGTTCAATAAATCTACTACTACTACCATAAAATATAAAACAATAAAATCCAACATATGAGTAGGCCTATATGCCACAGTAACACAGCTAAATAGGTAATATTACATCATCATGTTGTCAATGTTTGAAAGGGTAACAAAGAATTCCAATACTGTGACACCAGACAGAACATGTACTACAGGACTGTCCATGCTTTCTTGTTCATAGAACAACAATCTGGCCCACATCTGCATCTATGAAAAATAAATTGTGGGGAACCTACAGTGACCTAAAATAAACCACTTTATCACAGATGAATGTCCATGTGAATCAGGAACCCAGACCCTGGAACACATACTTCAGAACTGCCCAACATACAAAGAGCAGAGACAGCAGACCTGGCCAGAGGATACAGATTTGAGGCAAAAGCTATGGGGCAGCTGTTCTGACCTGGAGAAGACAGTGGACTTCGTCCTGACGATAGGCCTGACGGTATAGCATGACCACAGATGCTGAACGCAGAAGAAGAAGAAGAAACCACTTTATACATCACAAATATTGGACTGGATAGTAATAGTAATAGCATAGTAATTGGTCACAGAAGAATAGGGAATTAAAGTCTCTTTGAACTGAGGCAAGTTCCTTTAAATCTTAGACGGCAGTCTCTTGTGGGTATATCAGGGAAAGTTAACTTTATATCTACTTGTGACAAAATGGGCTGGAATTAGTTGTTATTGATAATGTGTATGCAATTATTGCTTAAAAGGGAGATAAATTATGTTAAATGTCTTAATGAGCATTGATCTGGTGTTGTGTCTGATTTTCTGTGATGTTAATGTTGTCTTGATGTGTTTAGTCCTGAAAAAAACTGGTATCGGCTTTGAAAAAGACTGGTATTAGCCCTGAAAAGTAATGTTATTAGTACTTAAAAAGACTGGTGTCAGTTCTGAAAATACTGGTATTAACCAAGAAAGGGACAATTTAGCCCTGAAAAAAACTGATATTAACTCTGAAAAGGACTGGTATTAGCCCTGAAAAGAACTGGTGTTATGTCATGAAAAATATATATATATTTTAGATATTACTTCTATTTAGAAAGTTTAATTTATTGTTTACGTATATGAGCCATATTATATAATAATAGTCTGTATTGACATGAACATCACATTGTATTATTCTTCTTCATCATTCTTCAGTCAGATATCAGGTTACAGTGCCAATAGCTTCAATTTCATTATATGATTCACTTCAGGTCATCCATGGAAACCCTCAGGTCTGGAAGTAGTGCCGTCTCAGTGGACCATATTTTCTCCATCTCTTCTTAGTAGAGTTGACAAGCATGAAGAATGTTTTTTGCAGTCTCTGGGCTCAGTTCACAGCTGCACATGTCTGTCTTGCCAATCTTCAGCTTTTGGAACATATGACTTCTCAGTCTGGCCAGTTCAAAGTCTGAAGATAATGGTTTGTTCCTTGCATGACATTTGATGGAAGGGGTCATTAGATTCTTGGGTGCATCTGCTTCCATTTCCATCATATAATCCGCTTGTAACATAGTCTTACATTCATAGCATGTATTATCACTTTCTATTTGTTCTAGTGATCCCCTTTCCTTGCCAGGAAATAGCTTTTTCATTTTTCATGTGGAATGTTTGCCTGTGGGTATGGATTTTTCTATTTCTTTTTCATCTGGTGCTACTATATATATTCCCGCTCCTCAATCTAATACTGCTTCTTTCGCTGATCCATCTGTATATACTTGTGTCCATATATCCTTTGGGTATATTTTCACATGCTTTCTGTATGTGATTCTTAGTTGTCTCTTTTAGTACTTGTATGTAGTTTCTATTTTCAAAATAATGCTTGGTATATTGTCCATAACTCTTGGGAAGTTTTTCCTGTCCCAGTTTGGATGTGTTAAAGTTATTATGTGGTTTTAGGTTTTGTAGATCTGTATCTGTGAGTGATTTCTGAAGCTGTTTAGCAGAGTGTAGGAAGCTACCTCTTTTGAGTCGCTCTTTTGTAGGTCTGCTTAATCTTTGGTTCATTTGATGACTCTCCAAACATTTGAACATTGCATACTGTGTGATGATTTTTCCATTTCTTCTTTTTTCCACTGATGGCAAACCTGTGCATGTTTCCATTTTTGCGATTGGGGTAGTATTTATACCTCCTGTTATAATTCTGAGATTTCAGTTTTGTACATTTGAGATCTTTTGAGTGTTACTCTTGACTGCAGTGCCCCAAGCTGATATTCCATATTCCAAAGCTGGTCTTATGTATCCTGTGCATGCTCTACTTAGAATTTTCCCATTTGTACCCCAATCTCTACCAGCCAATTTTTTAAGAAATGCTGTCACCATTGTACCTTTTGTTTGCTACTTGTTAATGTGCTGTTTCCATGTAAGTCTTGGATCAAAAGTAACTCCAAGGTATGTTGGTGTCTCATCTTTTGACAATATTTGACTGGTTATGGTGAGTTGGATTTTCTGTGGTTTGGTGGACATGCTGAAGATGGTATAGGTAGCTTTTAGGGCATTGATAGACATGGCCCATTGGTCTGTCTACTTAGCTAAATTGTCCATAGTTTTTTGTAACTTTATTTGTGTTGTGCCTACACTCTCTTCACTGCACCATATTGCCAGATCATCTGCATACATTGTAACATTTACTTTACGTGAGAGAATTTGGTCAATGTCGCTCATAAATATAAGGAATAAAGTGGGGATAGAACACCTCCCTGTGGTACTTCATGCTTGAAGAGTTTTTTCTGCTGTCTTCATTTTGAGCTTCACTGCTGCCTTTCGGTTGTGCAGGTAGTGTTTAATCCAGCAGTACATGCGCCCTGTCATTTTGTTTTGTTGCAATTTAAGGAGGAGTCCATCTTTCCACAAACAATCAAAGGCTTTTTTCATGTCTACCCACACCACTGATGTATGCTTATTTTCCTGGAAAGTATCCTCTACTTCCTGGGCAATTAGTGTGACTTTCTAAAACAAGCTTGCTGGTTTAGCAGAATTTTATTTTTTCTAGGAACCACATCATTCTTTTGCTTTCCCAGGTGTTTCATCAGTTTGCAGAAACAGCTGGTCCACCTTGTTTTTTGGTTTGCCTTTCCTGTGGATGGGTATCATTATGGCGGTTTTTCACACTGTTGCACTGGGCCTCTATCCCAACAATTGTTGAAAAATTTTATTAGTTTCTTTTTTGTTGGTGCTCCGATGTAAATTATTAGTTCATTTGGTATGTCGTCTGGGTCAGGTGATTTCCTAACTTTGAATACTGCTAATTCTACATTTAGTTCAATGATCATGAATAGCATATTCATGACATCTTGCTTATCTTTGCTGATCTCTTTTTCAATCTTCCATAGTTCTTTCCTTACTTTTCCTATTTTCATTTACTTTATAGCAGGCAGTACTTTGGTAATGCTGTATAAAGTAATTTTCTTCCCTCTTTGTCAAAGTGCAAATTTTATATTTTTTCATACCAGCTTTTCCTTGTGTTTGTAATTATATTTTTTTTTAGTTTGGTTATGGCAGCTTTTAGAGATATGTTGTTTTCTGAGGATGGGTTTTTTCTGCTGTGTCTCTGGCCTTTGACACTTCTTTTTCCAACTCATCGAGTACGTCAGACCAGTACGGCTTGTAATTTTTCTAGCACTTCTTGATATGGTTTGCTTGGCTGCTTGAAGAAGTGCAGAAGCCAGTAGTTACACAGTTTTGTTCACATTTTTAATCCTGGATTTAGGGATTTTGTGAATTTGTCTGTCAGGTCGGCATACTTACTCCAGTTTGCTTTCTTGAAGTTGTTTTCATCTAGGTGTGGTTGTAGGGCCAGCAGGGTTAATGTCAATGGTGAGTTTGATGGGGTGATGGTTACTTCCACCATGTTACTGCTCCAGCACTTACCTGTATGTTATTTTTGCTAAAGCATCTGTTGCAAAGGATCACATTGTATAATACCGGCAATAGTCTGTATTGACATGGACATTATATTATAATAATAGTCTGTATTGACATGGACATTATATTATAATAATAGTCTGTATTGATATGGACATTATATTATAATAATAGTCTGTATTGACATGGACATCTTATTGTGTAATAACAGTCTGTATTGACATGGACATTATATTATAATAATAGTCTGTATTGACATGGACATTATATTATAATAATAGTCTGTATTGACATGGACATTATATTATAATAATAGTCTGTATTGACATGGACATCACATTGTGTAATAATAGTCTGTATTGACATGGACATCATATTGTGTAATAATAGTCTGTATTGATATGGACATTATATTATAATAATAGTCTGTATTGACATGGACACCATATTGTGTAATAATAGCCTGTATTGATATGGACATTATTTTATAATAATAGTCTGTATTGACATGGACATTATATTATAATAATAGTCTGTATTGACATGGGCATTATATTATAATAATAGTCTGTATTGACATGGACATTATATTATAATAATAGTCTGTATTGATATGGACATTATATTATAATAATAGTCTGTATTGACATGGACATTATATTATAATAATAGTCTGTATTGACATGGACATCTTATTGTGTAATAATAGTCTGTATTGACATGGACATTATATTATAATAATAGTCTGTATTGACATGGACATTATATTATAATAATAGTCTGTATTGACATGGACATTATATTATAATAATAGTCTGTATTGACATGGACATCATATTGTGTAATAATAGTCTGTATTGATATGGACATTATATTATAATAATAGTCTGTATTGACATGGACACCATATTGTGTAATAATAGCCTGTATTGATATGGACATTATTTTATAATAATAGTCTGTATTGACATGGGCATTATATTATAATAATAGTCTGTATTGATATGGACATTATATTATAATAATAGTCTGTATTGACATGGACATCACATTGTGTAATAATTGTATTGACATGGAGATTAAAGATGCTTACACATTGACAAGTTTCAGTGCAGCAGGATCAAAGACATACTGTACTTCAAAGTCTCCAAGACTTCTTGTTCCTTTTGTACTTAGCACCTTGGTAAGGCTCATAGCTTTTAGCATTTCATCTCTGTTGGAAACAACGTTGATAATGTCCTTTTCTGATGTTTCTGCATTCTGTGAAATAAGAAAAATGAATAGTGATGGTTGTTAAGGATGGTTATTAGAATATTTCTTACCTGGCTTGCATAGATGATTGTTTTGTTCATTCAGGTATATAGGCCTTCTATATGTAAGTAGGCTGATAGATTATTCTTTCCAGAATATAGTCTACTTCATTGATTCTCTAAACTTCTAATAATTCTGGGTGAGTTGACTTGCATGAGCCAAAAATATGTTTAAACACTGTTATTTCTCTTGTCCATCATCATCTTGGATGACGCTTTTCATTTTTACCTGCAACCATGCATTCCATTGCTAATTGTTTCATGTTTGTATATGTCTATATATGCTCATAAACCTCAGTTTTTGTCTTATAATGGCACTTAGGAACAAATTCCCTTGCACTTGTAATGTTCATAACAACTCTTGATTCATCTTGATTCTTTGTGAGATTGTAAAATAAGATTGTAAAATTAAGATCAGCATCACAGTAAAAATCAATCTATTCAGTGCTAAGTATACTTTATATATGGATATGAGAGTTGGACACAATGCAGACAAGAGCTACAGATGTTTGTTAAGAAGAAGCTATATAGTACAGAAAACACATATATTTGTCCTGCAGCAAATAAACATATTGCAGGTTATCAAGAACCACTTTTGGTAGTGGTGAAATAGTGTAAATTTGTAGAAATGTAACGAGACACGACTCGCTTCTAAAATGATTTTGCAAGTAACAGTCGAGGGTAGAAGAGAAGAGGAGGTCAGAGAAAATCCTGAATTGAAAATTTATAACATCATAGACTAGTCTGGGCATGAATTTTCTACACTCCTTCGAATGGCTGAGGAGGATAGAGATGTTTGGAAAGCTTTTTGTGCTGATATCTCTAGTGTGACACTCCTATGGCCCTGACAGATTGTGGGTCCTATTATTATTATTATGTCTGTTGTATTCTCAATATCTTTCTATAGCATTTCATTTTGAAAAAAACAATAATTATTTATTATTCTGGAATAATACTTAGAAGCATCAGGATACCGTATGAATCTTTTCATTATGACATGAATACTTATCAAGCATACAGGGATAAATCTATTCCACGCTGAAATTTATACTAATCCAGCATTATAATGATTCTATATTTTCCTTCATTCTATGATTAATTAAATTAGATATAGACCTATTTCTCACAATGTCTATATGGAAATAAGACTACTCAATTGTCAGCTCTGCTCATACAGGGAAAAATAATAGATGGAATGTTGGTGAAAAACATACATTCTAACTAGACAAATCAGATACTTTTTAAAAAAGTACCGTCATTGGTTGAGTTGTTCTAACACATTTCTTCAACAAGAAAGGGGTATGGATCAAGTTCATTAATTAATGTAGGCTGATATTTAAAAATGCAATGTATTTTCTAACTTTAATGTCAAGCATAGGTTAAAAGGTAGCGATCCTATTAGATGATATATTAACATATAGGCACTTTCTATCCTATTATGCTTTCATTAACACACAATCTCAAGTCTGTAGACAGGTAGGGGGGGGGGGCTGTAGTAATCACCCCCATGAAAAAAGGAACATGACAATTAAATACTAATAAACATGTAAAAAATCAGAAACTTCCAGTAAAATGACATGAGACGACAGTTGTGTTGTTTCTTTGTCATCACAAATGGAATTGTAGTTCAGGATTCTTCATCTGAAATAAGTGGACTCATTAATATATGTATTAATTAGATATCACTGTAGATAGGTGAGGTTTCCTTGATACAACAGGATTAGCAATCTGCCAGTGAGAACTCAAAAGTGCATGTAGTAAAATGGAGGATTTTCCTGAGACAAATTGCCGTCTCCAGAAAACTATTCTTCTTCTTGTTCTTCAGCGTTCATTCTCAAACTCCCACAGGATCTCTCTTGTAGCTTGACAATGGTTCTACTAGATTTCCAGCAGGATGTAGTCCACAGAATGGAAATGTGTTGTGTCGCTGTTTTATTTGCGCCAATGGCCCAACACATCCATCTTCGGCGGGGAAAGGGTATATAACAACTGAGTAAACTTGGTCAGAATCTGTTTGTAAAGACATAAATACAGTTAACTACTGAATATATTTGAATTATGAAATTCTTCTTCTTCATCGTTCATTCTCAAACTCCTGCTGGATCTCCCTTGTAGCAAGACCATTGTCCTACTAGATTTCTAGCAGGATGTAGTCCAGAGAATGGAAATGCGTTGTGCCGCCGTTTTATTTGCGCCAATGGCCCGGCACATCCGTCTTCAGCGGAAAAAACTATTCTATCCCTGACACTGAAAGGCAAAAAAGTGTTTAGAGAACAGGTAGATAGATACAGGGTAGATAAACATGTAAAACACTGGGTCATACAACCTTTCACTCTAACCCTGTAGCAGTTTTTCTACATACAAAAAAGACCACAAAAAATGTAATAAAAATTGATTAATTAAAAAAACCTTCCCAAAAAATAGTTTTTTTGTAATATAAATTCCCTGCACCAAAGTCGTATCTATGTCTCCATGTTTCTGTGTGTTCAATACGGTACATATTCCCAAATATTTATTAACATAATTACATGCCTATGGTTTCTAATTGTCATTTTGTACAGAAATTCTGTATTTTGTAATCATTACCATAGATAGTCTTCAAGAAAAGTGTGTAATAAGGATTTATAAAACAAAGAAGTTACTGGTAATCACTTTATTTTTGTGTGGTTGTGATAAATTTTTTGGTGGTGGGGGGATCCATCATTGTGTTCACTCTTTGTTTCCTATTACTAAATGTCATGATTTAGTTTCTTTAAAGAGTTTGAAACCCCTTACCCCCACCTCTCCTTCATATACTGACTTGTTTGTAAAGAACATGCTTGACACAGCCCAATATAATCAATATAGACTCTGGTTTTAGGTTGAAATAATTGAGCATTGGCACAAGGCTTCACTCCCATATCTAACAAACAACAACAACAAGAACATACTAAGATATAATTGGATATGCTCATAGATCATATTAACTTTTAGTATTAACTCTTTCAGGTTGCAATTATTCCCAGGGTTTGGATGTAATTAATTTTAGGCTAAATTTTTGGACCGAAACATGATTTAGGCGCAAGCTTCCTGAAGACAAAGTATTAACTATGAAGGTCATATAAGGTATCAAAATAAAGATAATTGAATGTGGAATCCATAGGCCTATACAATATAAAAATATAAGAATTTTAACAACAAAATACAAAAATTACATCACAAACAGGGATGTTAGATGAACAAAAATGTTTTGGACATGGATTTTGTTCTACTCATCCTCAATTTTACTTGTGTTGAAATGCTGATATCCAATCTTTCTATAGTAGATGCTTTGACTGTCCATTTACTGATCATAATTAGTTTATTTGAAATAAATCTATCAACTGTCTAGTGTACCGGGTATATGCCATTTTTTGTGTATGCCATGTCCAATATCCATAGGTGTTAACTGCCCATAAATCGCCATATTTTTAATGTTTTTTTCCCAGCTGTACGGCTGTTCGGGCATAAACTGGCATTTACGGGTTTTTACGTGAATTTCTGCAGTTCTGTATGTTGTGGGTTTTTTTTTTTTTTACTAAATTTAGTGGTGACACTGATATTTCGGTATATATTTTAGTGCAACAGTGATGTGTGTGGTTTTTGGAAACAATGCTTTTAACACACTACTGGTACTTTAATTATTCTCTGTGCTGGGGACGTTGTCTTTATACCGAAATTAGGGAATTTTTGTCCACGTGCATTGACAGTGTTACTCAGTGTGTCTACAGTACACAAATACTAGTAACACATGTATTTTTGTTTCTAGGCCTACTATATACATCGTTTAATTTATATTGTAAGTTTTTGTTTGCCTCCTAGACTTAGGTAGTGTAGGTAGGCCTAAAGTTAAATAATAGAATATGTTATTTGTTTATGTAGGCCTAAATCTGATCTTTAGACTTATCTTTGCATAATTTTATGATAATTTGTCGCTTATGGTATAAAGTTGTAAATCTGCTGCTGAAAAATACTAATAAAGAACAACAAATACAATATATGTTTGTATAGAATCATTGTGAGTGTCGTGTATTTGTTCTGTCACATATGATGCTGGTAATAAAACATTATGCTTAATTTACGGCATATAGAAATATTAAGGTAGCCGGGGGTAATGATGCGCTGGGGGCAAAGATTCGCAGTCGTTTTTTTTTCAGAACTATGGGTTTTTCTCGCAAACCATGTGGCCACACCGGACGCTAACATCCGTTTCTGTCGCACAACGAAATTTCATCGGTCACGGGCAGGTCATTTATGAGCTATGAGGTAAATTCATTTTTTAACGTTCTCGATCTAACTTTTTTTCCACTTCTCACTCTTTGTCCTCTGTTATCATTACTGTCATGTTATTTTACATATCTAAACTGAAAACTATATTGGATTGTTAAGTTATTAAGCATGTTACCTTGTCAAGATAATGTTTGTTTTCATGACATTTTATAAAAATTGTGAACAGTGTGATTTTGAAGCAATCGCTGCTATAGATGCACAATCTCCATTGGTCATAGTTGTGCGATATCCGCTGATAATAGATGCACAGTATCCGCTATTCACAGATGCACGATCTCCACTATTCCTCTGCTATCCATGGATGCACGTTCTCCGCTATTCATAGCTGCAAGATCTCTGTCGGTTATAGCTGCACAATCTTCACGGGTCATAGTTGTACGACCTCCACAGATAATAGATGCATGATCCCCGCTATACATAGATGCACGATCTCAGCTATTCATAGATGCACGTTCTCCGCTATTCATAGATGCATGATCTCCGCTATTCATAGATGCACGATCTCCGCTATTCATAAATGCACGATCTCCGCTATTAATAAATGCACGATCTCCGCTATTCATAGATGCATGATCTCCGCTATTCATAGATGCACGATCTCCGCTATTCATAGATGCACGATCTCCACCGGTCATAATTGCAATATCTCCGCCGGTCATAATTGCACTATCTCCGCCGGTCATAACTGCACTATCTCTTCCAGTCATAGTTGCACGTTCTCCACTATTCATAGATGCACGTTGTCCACTTTTAATAGATTCACGATCTCCGCTATTCATAGATGCACGATCTCCGCTATTCATAGATGCACGTTCTCCGCCAGTCATAGATGCACAATCTCCGCCAGTCATAGATGCACAATCTCCGCCTGTCATAGATACACGATCTCAGCTGGTCATAATTGCACTATCTCTGCTGGTCATAGATGCATGATCTCTGCCTGTCATAGTTGTACGATCTCCGCTGATCATAGATGAACGACCTCCGCTATTCAAAGATAGTTGAAATTATAGTCAAATGCTTTATAGAGCATCCCAACACGTTGTTATAGTTTCAAACGGATCTAAGCATCCATTCTCTGTATAAATGTATTTTTTCATATTTAGGTTTTTTCATTTTTTTTTGTATTAATGTTACATAAAGATGCATATGCCTAGTCTTTGTGCTCTATAATCTTCCCACAATGTGACTGACTATGTTTAGATAGGAAGTGACGTTATTTTGCTGGTTTTGTCAATTTTCCCATGATTTCGTAATTGTTTTTGCCTGCGCGTGTAGGCCCAAAAAATTGGGGCAAAGGTGGGATTTTAGTCATGTTCATAAAATCTCATTCTACGGACTAAACATGATTGTATGTTGTAAATACCCTGACGATTGTTAGATGGATGGATAAGCTACACACTGCTACTAGTTTGGTCTCTCATAGTTAAGTCTATTTGTCAGAATACGCAAAAAAGTAAAAACTGCGCATCATGGCCCCCGGCTACCATATATTTTTTACATATTAGATCTGTAATAAAATATATATTATCCTTTATTAAGTAATAATATTAGGTCTGGCTCTGTGATAGCATGGTACAGATTGTGTCTGATGGTTGAGGTACCGAGTTCGATCCCAGCAACAGGTGACCGTACAAAAAACAAAGGCAAACTATTGAACGTATTTATAATTACCTAGAAAATAATCATCATCATCAAGTGCTGCCTCCACAACAAAGTCAGCTGTAACATCCCCTGCCTCTTGTTTTGGTGGTGCACTCTGATAGACTGTAACCTGTCCATCTTGTGATGTTACTCTCCCACTTGTATCTCTTCCTACCTCTGTAATTTGTTTAGATGTTACTATTTTCCTCATGTCATTGAAGGTACCTTTAGCCATTCGTATTCTTCTTTTAACTTCTGTTTCACATCTGCCTTCATTTGTGGCTATGTGTCCAAGATATTGATAATGTTTTACTAGTTGTAGTTTCTCTCCATGTAGCCTATGTTTATGTTTAGCTCTTGCACTTCTGTGTCTTTGCTGATTATCACTGTTTTTGATAACTATATTCAGTCCATATTCTTTGAAAAGAATATTCCTAGTCTAGAAAAGTCCATATTCCCAGAAGATCACTACATTAAAAAAAAGGCTGGGTTGTGGCTACGTCCTGAATAGGATATACAAACTAGTTTTTAATATTAGGGCCTAAATCAGGTTTGTGTATTTATTGGCAGTGTGTAACATTTGCTAAAGGAGTTCGTTGTGATGCTTGGTGTTGTCATTCAAACTCTTTTTTTAAAAAGGAATGGGGGGGGGGTCAATGTAAATCATGAAATTTACACATAGCAACAAGTAAGGGGTAAACCTGCACAAACAACTAAACTTTCACAAACAAATGTGGATAAATATACATTTCACAAAAATATAATAATAGGGTATTAAAAATAATAAATTGCTTATTATGCCCAACAACGCCCTGTTGACGACAAGGCTGTAGATAGGAGGAGGATGTTCACACACCCTCCCAGCAAAACAGATTATGTATTTGAGCAGGCTACTGTTAATTGACACGGCCAAAAAGGGAGACGAACAAACCTGAAGGACCTTTTTTTTTGGCGTGTGTGGGTGGAGCCCCCTTCAACATTGTGTTTGGTATTTCATGCTCAAATATGGTTTTTCAGAACTTTTTGTCTGGTTTTTAGTCTCAGCTGGTTGACATGTATGAATATCAGAACTGAACAAAATATTGTGAAAATTTAGGAAATAGGCCCTATTCCCAAGTACTGGATTTCCAAAGTTGAACTTTATTCCACTGAATATTATCATTAGGTCTAACTCTATTTTCTATATAACGTAGTGCAAGATTATCATTGTTGTCACTAGGCCTATCTAATTCTTCAGAAACAATAGCAGCCGGAACAGTTTTATAATTTTTTAGCTTTACCTAGGCCTATTTCTTTTCCGATTTTCAACAAGTCGGTATCTCCACTGTCAAAATTGAAAACACTGTTGTTTACCGACACATCGCTTGAAATAATATCTCCAATTCTTATATTCAATGAATAATAAAGCCCAATGTTTGCTAAATGTTTGAACTCTCTTGCTAGTGGAACATGAAGTCATTTTGCTAATTTCAGGAAAGCTGAATCTACCTTGTTTGAATATAAATTTGAAATAAATATGTCACATGTCTAATCACACAGTAATACGAGGGTTTCCATTCGTTAGCCAGATTTATAAAGTTTAAACAGCTAAATAAGTTAATACTAATTCATTTACAATCCAAACAAAGAAAATTTAGATGGCATATCTACAAGACCGATACATCCAGAAAGGGGAATCTCTGCCAAGATATATCATGTTTACGCATGGGATGAGCTAACATTTAGTGAATGTACTATTACATAATTAAGATCTCTGTGAAGCTGCTAAAACAGCCAGTTAAGCAGACCACATCTGCTGGTAAGTTGCTAAAACATATTTTACAGTTACTTCTATATAGGTTACAGCAGGGCAGATTAACCCATACATAGTTAAAATGCTGAATTTGAGGTTATTATAGTTTATATATATATATATATATATATATATATATATATATATATATATATATATATATATATATATATATATATATATATATATATATATATATATATAAAATAGCAGTTGACAAGTTTCTTATATATTCTGCCACTAGAAAAATTAATAAACATTATTAACAAATGTGTAATTTTCTTTACTGCTTTATATCAACATACCACATTAGTTGGGGGTTTTCCTTTCAACATTGCTGGGTATTTGAGAGGGTAACCATATTCTTCATACTGTGGGAAGTTAGCAGCAGCATGCGCAACACTACATGTGTAAATGATACTTGTCACAATTTGTATCAGCTGGTCCTTTGTGGTGATGCTTCCATTTCCTGGCACACCCTGTGGAAATAGAGTACAGTACTTCATATTACTGAAAATGGATGTATCAGATCAAAGGCATAAATATCACAGCCATGATACAACACATTTCTTTCATCACCCTGATAACAGGCAAGAGTTTAAAAACATGAAGAAAATAATATAATATTATTTTGAAGCACTCTAAAATAAACACAAATAAATAGATATATGTTGGTGTCTATGGTCATGTTGATAGTGACCCTGACAGTTGCAAAAATATCAAACTGAGTGTGATTAACTTTGAAATTAGTGAACTATTCTTGATTAGGAAGCAGCATCATGGCACTGAAGGGATATGTGGTAACAGGGCCAGTGATCAGTATGGACAATGCTTATAAACAGGTTGTGATGCACATGATGGCTTACTAGTGATATGGCTATGGACATTCACTGTTCAATAGAATCAGTAAAACACTGAATACATTAGATGTCACTGCTACAAGTTCAGATATATCAGACCATTGGCTCATATAAAATAGTGACACAAAGTTTCCATTTTCTGGGCTACATCAAACCATAACAAATGGCAGCAGTAGATTATACATCATGTCTTCAAACGATTCACGTATGAACAGGAATTCACCCTTGCCACAGGAATAAATTGCACAAATTTCAGGGCAGAGGCAACTGCCATACTCCCAGAGAATGTTTCCATGTACTCTGTTGAATGCATTTTCCTGGACTACAAATACTGTGTTTAGATCTTGATTGTATTCTATTGCTTTTTCACTTAGTTGTCTCAGTGTGAATAGTACATCTGTACAGCTTGCCCCTCTTCTGAAGCCAAATTGAGCAGGACACAGCTGTGGTTCTGCAATGTATTATATTCTCTGTTCTATTATTTTTGCATAGATTTTACCTGCAGGAATTAATGAGATTTTTGTATTGATGTTTCTAAAGTGGCAACCGTTATGACTCTGAGGTATTATGGGTTTGGTTATGGTGTACAAAATAAGGTCATTATTTTGGACTGAAATACAGAATGATTCTTATGAAAGTTTACACTTTAGTTGACACTATACACTTGGAAGCTTGGTCATCTTTGGTTTGCTGAACTAGGCTTCTGTTATCTCATTATTATAAGGCACCAAAAAATAGGGCCCCAAAAAAAAATGTTGTGCAACTATTCTTAGATTAGATCAGTCTACTGGATAAGAGGTTCTCAAAATGTCTGCATCCATGGTCTCTTTGGATAAATAGATTTTTCATGTTTCTGCAGCTATCTAAAAAAAAAAGCTTTCAGTCTACTTTAAGAGATATTATTATTTTATGCCTTTTAAAATATTTTTAAAATAAGTACCTTTCTATGCCCTCCCCTCCCTAGATGGCTCCATGGCCTCCCTAATTCTTCTATGTGCTCCCATGACCCCCCCCTCCCCCTTGAAGAAATTTCTTTGCCCCCTAGGAGGATCATACTGGTCATGTTGAAAACAGCTATCTTGGATGATTACCTTCAATCCTAGTCCTCCATTTGGACCGCCTATTTCCCTCACAATCTCCTGTACCCAGCTCTGTATCTCATAATCCTCAGTGATCATTTCTGGAGCAGCTAGAAGAAAAAAAAAAGTTTATAAGATTCAGAAATGCCAACATGATATAGTTCAGAAACAATTCATACTGACATCTTATATTCCATTCTTTCAGGGTGTTAGTAATCATGTCTGTCCAGTATTTCTTCATCTTCTTATTCTTCAGCATTAATTCTCAAACTCCCGCTGGATGTCTCTTGTAGAAGAACCATGGTCCTATTAGATTTCCAGCAGGATGTAGTCCAGAGAATGGAAATGCGTTGTGTCACCGTTTTATTTGCGCCAATGGCCCGACACATCCGTATTCAGCGGGTCCAGTATTTATTTCAAATAATTTATTCTAGAATATATACTTAAACAATTCATAATGTAGAATTGAAAGTAGAATTCTACTTCATTATCAATAAAACAGAAACACAGACATTATAGTTTTCACAATAATTAGCACATAAAATGAAATTCTCAGACCTTTGTTTAAAATACTGACTACTCAAGTTAAAAATGTATATAATTAATGAGTTAATGTAAGATTTTAAAGTTATACTTTCACTGGATGAGCTCAGTTATCCATATGTATTTTTCCTTTCTCACCGGGTAGGCAGGCAATATGTAAGATTCAGTCACACCCATGAGACCAACTAAAATATCATCTTCTGGCCTAGAAGGATCTGCTATGTTCTTGATTAGAAACTAGCATCACAGCACATGGGGCATTCCAATAAGTGCTATGGTCTCTGTTCCAGCAGTCATCCCAGTGTATATAGACTCAGAGTCCCGGTCAGGTGTTGAATGCATGATCTTTTGGACTTTAAAAAAATTACTTTTCCTTCTCTCTCATCTAGACACTCCCATTTCTGACATTCTCTGTATGTGTACATTCTCAGCCTCATTGACATCATCTTCATCTTGAAATGAATTATTACTGCCTTGATCAAGTCTGCTTTATCTCTTCTCTGCATTGTGCTATCTATCGCCGCATTGTCTGCCAATAAGTCGGCTCTCTCATTTCCTCTGACCTCAGCATGACCAGGGCAGTATATCCAAGTAATGCTCTGGATAATTGAGTTATTCAATAGATCACACAATTCCTTTCTGAGCATGCATTTTTGTATCTTATGCTGCATGCGTTGAGAGTCCGTGAGTATTACCGAGTGTGTTGATGTATCAGTTATCAACCAATTAAGTGCTGCTTCAACTCCCTATATCTCCATCCTCATGATCAATATGACTGGAGTATGCAGATGATTTCTCAACACAACTCCAACTGCTTTTATTTGTTTTCTGCTAACTGAGCCATCTGTGTATATAATTATGTCTTGTGGTTTCGAGTACAGCTGGGCAAGTTCATGCACTGTAACCTGGGCCCTGACACTCGTCTATTTCGGATACACTTTATCTAGTTGTATTATTACTTTAGTCAGTGATTTTTTCTCAATGTCTGCCGCCACCCATTCACTACCCTTTCCTATTTCTTCTAATTCACATACTCTTCACAGTGTGTCTTCATCCTCTGCCATCAATGATCTGCCACGCTTGATTCATTTTCCCTTTGACTCATCTAGACATTGGTGCAATGGGTGGTGTTTGTATTCTGTTACTTTAAGGTACGACCTAACTTGTGTTACCTGATGTCACATGCTAATGCTGGGGAGATCAAGCAGAAATCTCATAGCAGAGATGGGTATATCCCTAGTATACCCTAGTACTGCTCTCATTTTGGACTTTTTCCAATCTATCAACCTGTGACAGTGTTAGGCCATAATCTATGACAGATAGCACCATCATTTGTAGAAGCAGAAACAGTACCCACTGTTGCTTGTTGAAAGTAACCATAACCTTGATAAAACTAATCCCTCTTTTAGCCTTCTGAATCATATTTGTGATGTGTTTGTTGAATGAGAGACTTCTATCAAAGGTTATCTCAAGATATTTAAGGTCGTAGATCTGCTATGTTCACATTTTGACAAACACCTCCCATTTTTTACCAGTTAATCCCACCAGCATTTTTCATATTTTACCTATCATTATCCATTTTCTGCAGGCTTTTTTTGATATTCCTAATTTTCTCCATCTCCGTCTGGTTCAAGAGAATTGTATATTAATAATATTTTCTGCTAGTCTTTTTTCATGAAGGTTCTATATGATATTCTATCTCAATGCCATTTCTTAAGCTTAAACTCTCTTAAGCTTACTCTTAATTTAAGTTTAATTTCTTTTTATTTCCTTACTGATAATAACAAAATAAAATTTTGTTAGAAAGAAGTTCATTTTCTTATTTTATTGCTTTCTTGGGTGATCAGTCTCATCTAAGCATCTCAGTATGGATCATGAACAGGCTGTTGCACTTGAGTTCTTCACTGGTTCCCCGCAAATTATTCAACTAAAAAATAAGGATACTTCAAGAATATAAGGAAATGTGCAAGGGAAATTAATGATACCTTCTCAGTATCACATTTTAGCGTATTCTTACAACTAGACTCAACTATGAAAGACCAAACTGGCATCAGTGTATATCTTATCCATCCATCTTACATTAGTGAGAGTATTAAAACATACAGCTAAGTGTAGGCAGTAGAATGAGATTTTTTGAACATAGGCCTATGCAAACATGGACAACAGATTAAGTGGTTTTTGCATGCTTCCAGACTACCTGACATCTATGGTTCTTTGAGTGCCCCTCAAAAAGTATTACTATAAAGACACAATGGATGCAAAGTCAGAAGCAGACCCTGGGAAATGTTGGATTACAGAAATAAAAGAGTCAACACAAGCAAACATATGAAGCACACAAAAAAGCCATCTCCAGAGAATCTTCTACCCCTGCTGCTGCAAGCCATAAAGAGGTATAAAGCAAAAATAAAGAAAAGAAAGTAAAAAAATTGGAGCAGGCAAAAAAGATGATAGAAACCATTAGAAAATTGAGGGAGATCATCACTGCGACAGGTCTAGCAAACCGGCAGTGTGTAAATGTATGCTAAGAATAGATAGAATAAAAAGATAGACCTAGTACCCTAACTTTAATTTGAAAAAAAGTTTGAATAAAAAATAGTTTGTACATTCCGATTTAAATCTAATAATGTTTTTGTTAGGTTGGATGATAGTTATAACCATATATTGATATCTCCAAGCTTTAGATCAGCTTCAGAAACTTCCTCATGACATCCACATTTTTTTGTGTACATTTTTAATATGTAAGCTTATAAGCTTACGACATATACAATTTTTTTAGCAGCTATCATAAATTCTGATTTTTAAAAAAAGCATCCTGACAAGGTAATATGCTTAAGAACTTAACAACACAACATATATTTCAGTTTCAACAATTTATAAAAAATCATGATGTTAATGACAGCAACAACAAAACAAAAAACATAGTGAAAAAATATTTTTATGCATTGTTGAACATAATGCATTTTTATACATTGTATGCAATGTATCAAATTGTATCAATGTTGAACATTGATGAACTTGGCCTATCAAACTTTGTTGTGTGACAGATTGAAATGTTGCCACCTAACCTAGTCACATGTGCTACTGGAAAAACCAGTAGGCTAAAAAAACAACAACTGCACTGTCTTACTCCATGTGCCGCCTTGCCTCCGGCTACCCTATATAAGAACATATGGTAGAGAAAGAGAAAAAAGAATGCAATGATAACAAAATAATCTTAACTGCTGAATACAGCTTTAATTCATTGTACTCAGGTTTCCCCCATAATTACTCTGTCCCTCTCAACAAAGCAGCACCCTGTCTGCCAAGAGTGTCACTCGTAACATGTAGTTCAGTAACTTAAATCAATAATCCTCAGGGATCTAAAAAAGCATTCACTTGAAAATAAATCATAACTAAGGATTTAACTCATGGCCTCTTTGTGAGAACCTTTAGCAAGTCATGTTAAAATTAGGCAATGTCCCTCCTGTCACCAGAATCTTTTTTGACAATTAGCATTCCTTTTGGTGTGTGTTGGAAAATAGAACAACTTTTTTGTTTTTAGAGAATTAAAAATAATTTTTGTACATGTAAACAAAGAATTGAATATTGCATATATTCATGTAATTTTTATTTGTGTGTCATATGTGAGGAGGTCATGGGGATAAAAAATTGGAAAAAATTACTTTCAAAAATTTAACTTATACTAGTCCAATGTGTGGCAACCCTTATAACATACTTTTACATAGCTAGACATATTGTATATATGTTGTTTCATAACTAAACTAACATAATATTGCTGGTTCAAACAAATAAAACATGTAGATGTCACTTACCTTGTCTGTCCATTCTTCACTAGATCTAGATGTAAGGTCCACCGTTCATAGTCCATGATGTCAATATAATTGGTCTACACTTTTCCAGTGTTATTTCATAATGAAACTAATGTGTCACCCATATCTACTTTGAAAACAAACATTATTTCCAAGAATTCCTCTCATCAGAATCACAATCCATAATGACTTTACTTAATATGACTTCTATCATTCATGCTGATCATCTGGGACAGATGACCAGAAATTTAAAATGACAACTCCAATATTTGTTTCTCTTCCAAACACAATGCAGGAAAAGAAAGTATATTGGAACTGCTAGTAGGATTTGCTGTTTTCAGGATGTGAACATTAAACATAATGATATTCCTTGTTGATAAATTAGTACATAGCAACTGATAACAAAATTCCTCCCCAGTTGTTTACGGAATGATATCTATCAGCTATTTTAGGCCTATTAGCCGCTGGCATTCTGAAGTTAACTATTTTACCAGGGAGATCTATCCATTAACTAATATATCCTTAATATGTCCAACTAATCCGTTATAGAAACCTCAGAAAGAGAGGGCCATACAGAAGTAGAGATAGACTGACAATATCAAAGAGTGGACAGGCCTCAGAAAAAATTGTGTTCAGTATAAATTTAAAATAAACAAACACAGTAGATGTTAACACAAAAATCATCACCATGAACTATATACAAAATTCATATTTTGCTTCTGAATGTTGTGAGCCATGAAGGGTTGTTGTTGCAGATAATCCTCTCTCCACTTATCTCTGTCCATGGTCTTTCTCCTCCAATTGCTGAACACTAGTTCTTGTAGATCTTCCTTTATGTTGCCCATCCATTTTCTTCTCTGTTCTTTAAGTGTATAGGTATCTTCTGTTCCCTACACATGTTCTAACCATCTAAATCTGTCCCATTTCAAGATAACACCAGGGTGGGATCATGAATTACATTGCTGTTTCCAACCTATCATGTGTTTAAACACTTAGGTCTGATATTTACAAATATTATTCTAAATTCCAAGCTTACCACACGCTATTTCATGGACTTAAATATTTTGCCATAAATGTTTGTTAAAAGGTGATTTATAAAGCATAGGGGCCTAGGCTTGTACTAAAATTTAATATTTTGTTCTCATATTCATGAAGTTGTGCATTATCTTTGCTTTGAATACAAAATTAAGCTTAATGGTTATGATTAAGGAAGATGATGTAAAAAGTGATATTCCACTCACTGTAGTACAGTTCAACATAAGCTTTCACATATTTATGCATGGCGTTGTAAACCAGCAGTGCATCATCTCTGTAGTGGTAGATAGGAAGTGTAGTTTCATCATACAGCTGAATTAAAACAAGAAAGAAACTATTTCAGGAATTATCTTTGTTTGATGAAGTTTTAGGTATAAAATTTCATAAAACTTTGACACATTAACCTTTAGCACACCATGTTTACAATCTCCTGCAGCCTGATTTTTTTTTTAGCATTTATGTTATGGTTGGTGGCTGTTTTGAAGACACAATAACTATTTCGTTGTCAGAGATATTTAAATAATATTTATACATTTAAATAAAGAATTGAATTCTGCAATTGAATTGAATTAGTGTAAGTTTTGTTTGTGTGTGTGATACGAGACATGTGAGAAATTTGTAAAGATGTTTTTTCACAAAACACAAACACATTGTAACAAAAAAATGAAGAAAAAAATAATAAAAAAATTACTGATTTTTTTGTGTGGAAATTTCCTGGAGTGGCAATAGTGTGATGATGTTCGTCCGTCGTGATCGACGATGACCAAAAACTCAACCATAATAAAAATAACAATAAATAATAAAATAATAAAGTTAATAGTGCGTTTTTAAATGACTAGCAAATCCAATGCACTCACAAAATGTTCTTTTACAGAATTGACAACAATAGCAGGTATCTGTGTGAGGTTGAGATGTTTTTTCTTTTCTACGTGTCCGCTTCTGTCTTGCAGTTTCTTGTCTGAATTCTCCAGCTGCTAGTGCTCCCATTCTAATGCTGTAACATCATGCTGATCTATCCTGAGCGAGGCTCTCCCAAGCGCCTATGTCAATGTTAAGATGTTTCAAGGATGACTTGAGCGTATCTTTGAAACGCTTTTTCTGTCCACCAGCTTTTCGAAATCCTGCCATGAGTTCTCCATAATATATTTGTTTTGGCAAATGCGAGTTCTCCATACGCACAAGATGGCCTGCCCAGCGTGCCTGCGCCTTCATAAGTATTGTGTGGATGCTTATTGAGGTTGATTTTTCCAAGACCCCGTAGTCTGGTACTTTGTCCCACCAATGGATGTTTAGTAATTTACGTAGGCAGGTAAGATGGAAATGATTTAAATTTCTTGCATGTCTAGCATACACTGTCCACGTTTCGCAGGCGTATAGTAAAGTTGGTATAACAGCAGCATGATATACTTGTAGTTTGGTGGTTGTTCTTATACCTCTTCTGTCCCATACATTGTTGCGTAATCTGCCAAATACAGCACTAGCTTTTGCCAGTCTATTGTTAATTTCCACATCAATGTTGACATCGCGAGAGAGAGTGCTTCCAAGGTAAGTAAAATTGTCGACTACCAATAGTGTGCATCAATAGTGTGATGCAGACCTAATTACAGTATTTATGGTCAAAATGTCATCATTTCACTGAGGAAAATGAATGAACCTTATAGACTTGTCATAAAATCGGTCTTTGAATCTAGATCTAATCCAAAACTGAATTGCTCCAAAACAGTTGATGTTTGGCATCAAAATATATGAAACAGCATGGTCTTATGTATTTTCAAGTGTGAAAACAACTTACCTCTCAAGAATTTATCATCCGAATCATAATCCATAATGATTTTGCTGAAAATACAATGAAACAAAAGTCTAAAAAAACCTATTCACTTTCATGGTGCTACTCTGGTTTGAAGATGTTGACAGATTGTGGAAATTTTGATATTTCAATGATATTCGGTCCACGGTGTCCACTAAATATGCAGAAGAACGAAGTAAAATTGAATAACTTGCTTGATTTCAAACAATTTGGTAACCAGAATTTGTAAAATGTGGCTTCTTTTATTGATTACAGGGGACCTAGCAACAGGGATTTTGTGGGGCTTGTAGACTCGACCTTGTATACCTTGTAAACTGTTGCCAAACACATGAGCGGGCTTAAGGTTAAGTTGTAAAAATGTAATACAAAGTAGTAAAAACCCATTTTCAACTAAATATTGAAGAAAAGAAAATAAACTTACCGGTAGATATATTACAATAAAGAAAACAGTAGAATAAGAAAAGTAATTTTTTTAACAAATTTACCCCACGCTGTTTAAGATCCTCAGGCAAGGTACCTTCTACATCCATTCTCCATTTTTGGAACCTGAAATCAAGTTAACAGAAGAATATAAAGAAAAATTCATTATACAACAGAATAAAATTCTATGCATGTTTCCTAAGCTGCATTTCAGCTAGTTCAAAGTTTTCTGAGTTATTACATGGTAACTATATCAGTGGTTCTTAACTGTTAGCAGAAGCAAAGGATAGGGGAGAGTTGAGAGAAGAACAAAGCCTAGGAGTATTGTATATCGATTTCTTTTCCTGTTTCTTTATTTTTCTTCTGTTATCTTAATGGTAACAAAAGTAGAGAAAGGCAAATCAAATACATCATTGAACAATTTTTAAATAGACTAAGACTGATTCCATCACCTTTGTGTCCATGTGGGCAGGGAACACAGATTTTAGAACATAACCTGCAAGACTTTTAAACCTGTTGAGGGCGGAGCAGTAGGCAACACAGAGACAGACTTCCACAGAAAGACACATTCAAGCTTTAAATTACAGCAGCATTTATCAAGAAAACCAGACTCGTCTCATCTCCTCTGCTACCTTCTAAATCTTATCTTCACTCATGTGTTGCCTGGGCCCAAAAGGGGAATAAAAAATAGTGACTCTGTTACTTAGTGGTGACTAAGGAGGTTTCGGGGTGGAGTTAACTGTCCTATTCCATGCAAGTGACCAGAAATCATGCTGTAGTTGAATGTGTCAAGCTAAAAGGCACAGATATTGCAACTCAGTTGTAAACTATAACATGATGCATTCTGTTATTTGGACTACATTCTAGAGGAGGTTAATATGAATGTTGAATAATAGGAATCTTATCTTGTCATCTGCTATTATTACCTGTCTAGGACAAGATGTGCAGAAATGACTTGTAATGGATGTAATTGGCCCAAGCTAAATGTGGTTACTTTGCAAGGGAAAACCTTACAGTATGATAAATATGAATAGCTAAAGGCACATTTTAATTTTTCAACACTGCAGAGGTAACTTTTCAGCATAAAATTCTGGAAAATGTAAGACAACACAGTACTAGGCCTTATTATTTGGAGGTCAAGTTTCAAGTTCTCTTTCATGCTAACTTTTATTTTCATATCTCAGGTCCGTGTTTCAATACTTCCAGTAGAATGGCATGGGGTATTTCTTTTTGCAGATGAGGGAAGTTGTGAAGAGGGGATGGATGCCACAGAGTAATATTCTGCCCACTGAAATGCATCTGTTGGTCTATCAGCATAATATGTATCATGTCTTTCTATACTGATGTTTCCAGTGGAACACCTCTACAAACCTGACAGATTATGGGACTTATTATTATAATATTATTATTTTACCTGGGATGACTTGAGAATGCTTAAATAGAGAAGCAAACCAGGTCTCACTTTCTGTACAAAGGAAGTACTCTAACAACTTGACCAGACCCAAGCTCTGATACAGGTAATAAGCACAAAGTAAACCCTAGACAACAAAATTGCCTTAGATCAGTGGTTCTCAAGTATTTCACACGTGTCATCCTCTCAAGACAATTTTTCATCCATGATTTGAGTGTATAAAAAAAGCTTGTTGGTTTTCTTTATGGCGTATTACTATATATGTTCTTAACCTTTATGACCCCAGATTAAAATTACACAATTTCTTTCCCAGGTCCAGATTCTTTTTTTGGTGAGTGTTTGGTAAACACAATAACTTTTTTTGTTTGTTGGTGCCTATGGAGCCTGTAAAGTTAAATATCATTAACAAAGTTACCTTTCTGTGACTCCCAATTTCAAATTTGTTCTTGGGGGACCATATGTACCACATTGAGAACCACTGTCTTAGACAATGCATGACTATGACTAACTCACCCTCTTCTGACAATTTCAAAGAGTCCTACAGAGGCACAATTCATTACCTGATCCACCCACTCACCAGGAGCAACTAGTTTTGAGATGGCCCGGCTGTATGTAAATGAAATTTAAATGCAAAATCAATTTTCTATTGGAAAATATATTTTGGATTAATAACAAAATTGTGAAAATATAACATATACGTGTAATGTCATAATGATGGTGGCCTTTTTCATGTTTACATATGGTCAGCAAAAAGACCTGTGCAAAATTTAAAATGGACTATGAGACTCAGATCACATAATTATTTGCCTGGGCACATTTGCACTAAACCCCTCTCTGCTCTGGTGATTGATTCCAAGGGAAAGGTAATGTCAATACACTTAAAAATGCACAGTGATCACAAGATCTAGACACACACAAATATTTAGATATTCTGCTTATCATTAGATAATAGATGCAATAAGAGCCCCTGTATTATCAACATTAAGGGATGGACTAGAGGATCCTGAATGGTCCTAAAGGTGCATTGTGGCACTTGAGAACCCATTTTAAATCTTCACACAAAAATATAATCTTCTTGTAAAATAGACACTAATTTTATTTCACCATTATATGCAAAGAGGGGAAAATGGGGGGGGGGGGGTTGTTATGTCCTGAATATGATATGCTACCAACAGAAGCAGCCCTGGCAGTTTAATAGCACTGACCTACTAGGATTTTTACGATGTCCAGATGGACCAACCCATCCCTGTGAACAGCTTCTAAATGCTTATCTGTGAGCTGATTACTCACATACATAACATTGCTCCAGTAGATGTTTTTGTCCCCAGGAATTACAAGCAATGTAACTCTTACTTCTTATGTGCAAATGAGATATTTATCCAGAGTTATCTTTCATACTTAGATACAGTATACTTAGAGCAAATGTGAGCAAATTATGGCCCCACACACCAAATCCAGCTCTCAAAGTCATTTTTATTGTCCCACCAGTCTTATTTAAAATTACTATAGGCCTATGATTTGATTCTTCAGCAAAATAAATATAAAATTACAATATGATGCCAAACAGTTACAGGCTTAAAGAGAAAATGTTCCAATCATTGAAGCTGGGCCTACAAAATGAAAGGTGAAACCAGCGTTACTACCCAACATTTTGAAAAGTCTTAAAGTTATTATATATATATATCAGTGTGTGTGTGCATATGCCTATATATATCTATGGTTACAATATTTGAACAACCGATATAATGAATACTGTGCTTGTATTAAGCTAGCTGTAGACTAAGAAATAGCTTCAGAACAAAAGTGTTACAGTTTAAACATCAACAATTGAATCATAGTCATCCACATCGTCATCTTTGAGTTGCTTTACTTAAGTTGACTGTCTCTGCCTATTCTTCACTCTTTCTACACAACGTTGAGAACAATGGCTTTCTGTCTGTCTATCTATCTATATATGTTATCCATGTTTACAAGAAGGCCTATCGGCCCTGGTAGCACTAATACGGACATAATATGTTTGTTGTTACTGAGGATACTTCAATACCTGTATGGGATGTTCGTTGTTGTTGTAATGGTCTATGTCTTGATTGGTCCATTCTCAGTGACTTGAGTGCACAGTTTGAATGTCTTGACAAAAACGCATCTTTTTTTAGTGATGCGGTTAGTCAAGTACGGAAAATCTCATGTATGAGAGTTGCTAGGCAATTTGGTGCCGTTGAATGGACTGGTTTAATTCCCATTAGACTCAAGTATCTATCTATATATACGCTGTATCCCTTGTTTGCTTTGCAGCGTTAGGGGTAGAATGGTTGTCTGGAGATGGCCTTCCTTTCTGCTGCTTGTAAACTTGTTCTTGTAGCTTATTTGATTTCTTTCATACATCTTTTACATGGTCTGCCTCTGGCTTTATAGCCATTATGTCTCTGTGTCATGGCCATCTGTGGCATGGTGTCTGTTGGTAATCTGGAAACAGCCTTCTGTAGCATCAGCAATTAGAGTTTTTGGTGGCGTCCATGAGTGACACAATTATTTCTTGCAATGGCTTGCTTAGCCAATAACTGCTTTGTTACTATAACAGCATGCAATCTCTTAGTGTAATTAGTATCAATGCTCTTTGGGCCACTGTATGAACTACAAAATACAGTGAGTTTTTATTCAGAAGACATAATTACAGATATAGACATGTTTCAAGTGAACGAAAGAAGAAGAAGAATTAGTTAGTGTTATTTTCACCATATTTACTTGTGAAAATATTCTTTCCACGCATGCTGGTGAATGTGGAAGTGCTATTAACCAACAAATAAAGTTTGAAAGGATCAGATTGTATCAACTACTTTAGCTCTTCGTCTTTGAGTCATTCACTGTAGAATGGTTGCTTATATCATGCCTTTGTTGTTTTACGCCTCTTATACGGACTCAATGATGATGTTGATGTCGAAATACTTCAACCACCACATTCAATATTCATTATTTCCTTCCATAGATTATATCCTTAATAATTATACGAGATATATACATTCAGTAAATAAGCAACACAGTCGTAAAATTTGATTATTTGAAAGCACGACTCATATAAAAATTTCAGTGATGAGTGAGAATTGATACTATTTTGTACATATGGCACTATTATCTAGCTTTCAGAATGACACCAATTATTGAAATTCAGAAGGGTCGGCGAAGTAAATTAAAAATAAACATGGGAAAGTAACTCAAAACTAAAACAACACACAAAAATACTCAACGGGACTTATTGCAGAATAATAAGAGATAATTTAATAAAGATTTCTCTATAAAAAATTGGCCCCCAAAAAGGCAAGTTTTAAAAAAAATAACCCAAGGTCCCAAGGTCTGATTGAAAAAGCCAAGAACTTGGGAAAAAAGCCAAGCGGTGGTAACGCTTGGTGAAATGAACTAAATGTTCCCAAAATTGGAATTTCCCAAAGGGGGAGACAATACTGTGCATGGTTTTGATTATTTCCCTGGCATTAAAAACTAAACACCAACTGGTGTTTATTATTTACCTACCAACACAAAATGCTTTTTCTTACCTTCAAACTTCTAGTAAACGTTATGTTATTCACCTGCTTAACCGAGGAAATGAAAGTAGACCTAATTAGTGTCAGTTTCCACTAGTAGTTCACAACTAAATGGAACACGTTTATTATAAATTATAAGATCAGTTGTGCCAGTGTACAACTGCTAATATAATCCACCAAAATTGTTTGAAATTACATCCATGTCCGAGGTTTTGTTTCCTAAATTCTGATTTATTTTGCATAACTGCTAGTATTTAGTAGCAGAGTAACAGAGTAATCTATGCCTAGTAAGCGGCATTCTATCCAGGATAGAATTGAATGTATCAGAAGTTTCCACTGAAATTATAGGCCCAGTCAATAATGTAATTCACAATTTATCTCGTATATCACACATACATCAACAAAAATCACATCATTACATTCAGTAACCATCCCTATATTTTCCCACACAGAAATAATACACACAGCTTTAAAAACAGACAAGTTATTGCATTTTCCAAATGCCCTCCATAAATAATTAGCATAAGGGCAAAAAGATAATGCAGCGGAAGGTGGAAATTACTCAATTTTAGTACACAGTGGTGATGGTTAAAAGTCATGTCCTTACCATGACCATAGTAAGTCATATTTTCCATGTCTCTTTTTGCTTCACTCATGAGAACACTCATTGTAAAGGTAAATAATGATATTATCAATGGGGACTGAATTATTGATTTGAGCCAAATTACGGTAGCCATTGTGCAACAAGAAATACAGCGGTACAGATTCACTAAAAATACGGATCAGCACAGATTTCTTAAAAGCGTTAAATGTAGGCCCGTCTCCTAGGATTGGACTGAGAAAACTATTACATACAACATTTAATGTTATTCACTAAAAACAGTGTTGCTAGTCCCCATCTTTTGATGTTTAAGACCAGTAAGTGACTTAAAATCTAATAAACCTTATGTAGAGAGAGTTTTTGGTAGGTTGTTGCATAAATATACTTTTAGAACTTAAAAGGACTATAGAGAAAGCATATTTGTCCCATCCCACATGGATAATACTGGATTTCACCTGACAATCCAAAGAGACTGTCCCCACCTGACTTATGCAGTTGCGTAACGAGGGGGGCGGAGGTGCGGACCAGCCCAGGCGGCATCATCGGGAGGGCGGCAAATTTCAAACACTAAATATCCAACTACTAAATTAACAATTCCTTACTTGACAATGATAATTATTACAACAGAACCTTTCCCAATAATAGTCTTCAAAGGATAAAGCAATTAAATGGATCCGGAAAAGTGAAGATGGTTGGTTGGTGTTTATGGCGTTATTTAAGTTTAAAAATAAAATAGTTATTATGCGGTAAAATGTACAAATATTAAGTTATATGAGAAATAAAACGTGATAATTAAGCTTACTTTGAAGAGGAATATATAGCTGCATGTGAAAAATTATAAACCCGCCTACTATCGTAGATAATACAGATACAAAGTATGTTGATTGTTGCAGTAACCATACTTTGAATCTGGTGAGAGTACACACATCGTCAATAGCAGGTGACCAGTTACTTTTTTGGTAATATGGATAGAGTTTTAAATTATTTTATGTCTTCCACTCACCGCTGGAAAATTCTTACCGACATTGCAGGTCAAAGTGTTAAACGCCTTGTTGAAACACGCTGGAGTGCAAGGTGCGAAGCCATAATGATCATGAAGATCCATTATAATGAGATTATTGAAGTCCTGGAATCACTTTCGCAGAACATACAAGAACATTCAGTGACAATATCAGACACTGTGCTCTACTCCTGCTCTCCAGTTGTTGTCATTTTTTAATCTTACTTGGAATCGAGTTCTTTGTGAAATAAATGATACAAAATTGTATCTCCAGACGACAGGTCTAAATGTGCATCAATGAGCTATGAAAATTCAGGCATTACAATTGTTCCTAGACGACAACCATGATGTTATGGTCAACGACGCATTGGATTATCCTAAAAATGTGTGTGTAGATCTAGGCATCAATAGCCCCTCATCAAATAAGAAAAAAAGATGGATGGTGGCAAATCTGCAGATGTTGGTTTAAATTATGATATTAAATTAAGACAAGAAATGTTCGAATCAATGGACGAAATAATACATGAAATCAAGTCCAGGTTTCAGCAACTGCATGAGCTGTATGTTAAATACTCTTTCCTCACATCAGGCTACTTGTTAAATCCAGGATACAAGTGTGGAGTCGAAGAAGAGCCTAGTGACATCGATGTGAAAGAGTTTGAAATCGAAAAAGTGAGGTTACTTGATTTCGTCGCTGTAGCTGATGCAAAAGACCAAGATAAAGTTATGAAAGAGTCATTAGAATGTCTGGAGTTTATTCAGCAATGCAACTATGGTATTAGCGTGCCGAATATCATGATAATGCTTCGCATATTTTTTAGCAATAGCTATCAGCATTGCAGCATGTGAACGAAGCTTCTCAAAGTTAAAGTTAATACAAACTTACGTAAGGTCTACCATGAGCTCCACAAGGTTAAGTAATTTAACCATTTTGTCAATAGAACAAAGTATTATGGACGAAATTAATTTTGATGACGTCATAAACAATTTTGCCGCCCTTAAGGCTGGAAAAGTTAAAATAATAATGTATTTTTATTTATGTAACTAATATGTTTTCAAATAAATATTTTTGTCCAGTATTTTACAATCACTGATGTGTTGTTTTTTTTTAATGCCACAAGGGCGGAAAAATATGATTCCGCCCAGAGCGCCATTGACACACACTACGCCATTGGACTTATGTTCTAGGTTATATGCAATGTCTTAAGCAGATGAGTTCAAACTCGGAGGGATATTTGTCACAAGATAAATTTGGTACTTTGTTTTGGTCAGCCCTTTGTCAGGAGAGTTTATCACCCACTGTGCACTTAGAATACTAAACTCAATTCTTTCTTACAGCTATGTTGGGTAATAGATATCAGCCGAGTTGGACTTGCCTCTATTACATTTCTTTCGGAGGAGAATCAATGCTGGATCATTCACAATTCCCATGCATCCCATGGTCTCATCTGCCTATGACTGTTTGACAATCCAGCGACAAGGCATGATCTGTGCTTTGACTTACTGCTATAATGGTCCATCATCCACAATGTCCTTGAAATACTGAACCCAACTTTATCTGTATGGGTGCCAGTTAAGTTGAACTTAGGTCAACTATGTCTATTTCAGATGAGGTCCCCTACTATTAAAGAACTACGGTCTGCCATTTAAAGGTATGTGTAAATGAATGGAGTTTGAAGGAGTTATTGAAAGGCAACAGCAATGATCTCAGTCTTCATCCTCAAATTGTTTGTCATTATGTGCCATTGCAGATAGTAAGGAAATGTTAATTACTTTGTTAGTTACTTTTGATTTCTTAATGTAACAAAGAAACAAATCTGGCATATTGATTCAATATATTATATCTTATTTAACAAAATTTAAAATATTTTTAGGCCTACTCATTTATAGCAACGACATAAAGAAAATGTGGAGCCAATATCTTGAAGATGGGATGCGACACAGACAGATGGCGATGAGATGACAGAGTCACACCCTCCATCAGCAAGTGAGTGAATCCTGCAAAAAGAACCATATTTGACTTCTGTTATTCTACTTATTTGTTTTCCCTGAATATTCTTGGTACAATATATTTCTCTTAACTGTACTCATGCATTTAGCTTTCAGTGCAATTTTAAACCCACTAACAGTTGCAGTAGCAGAATTGTGACCTTAGCTAAGCAGTTTTGTAACCATGATAAAAAGTGTAAATTTGGCTTTTTCTTCTGGGGAAAAAAAGAGCGACAACACTGCAAGCAAATTGAGCTTATTTTTTGTTAGGTTCGTGTGAAGAATAAAAAAGACCTGAAAATGATGAACATTTTAAATAGAACAATAAATGCACATTGAATTAAAATGAAGCCATTCTTAGTGAAATTCTTGAGGATTGCTTTTCTAATAATTAGGAGTTTTGGGGAATTACATTTATTTTCAAAGAAAATGTTAAAGGCTAAAACATGTTAGTTTCATTATAAAAGGACAACATTAGGTAATGACATAACCCATTGAATTTATATCACATTGTTTGTGAAGTGCCTGAAGAAATTTTCTATGATCTACTCAAAATTGGGTTGAAGGTTAGTAACATCTAAGTGTTTTATTTTGGTTAGTTTGGTTATGAAATAACTTAAATAAGATCATCTGGTTAACCCAGATTCAGAAAATAAGTAGCAGAAAATAATCTAGGAAATTAAGAGCAACCAGCATAATGTTGACCACATCACTCATAGTATGTCATTAGTCTCTCAGAAATATGGTCATATTTTCTATACATGACTATCTATCCATCAATACCCTTGTTTGCCTTGATGTGTCAGGGGTAGAAGAGTTCTCTGGAGATGGCCTTCTTGTATGCTGTTTGTAAGCTTGTTCCTGTGGTTTCTTTGATTTCTGTGATCCATCTGTTACATGGTCTGCCTCTGGCTTTATAGCCGTTATGTCTATGTGCCATGGTCATCTGTGGCATGCTGTCTGTTGGTAGTCTGGAAGTGTGTGAAAACCACTTTATCTATTGTCTTTTGATGTGTTCCAATACTGGTATTGTTTTGGTTATATGTCTGATGTTATCATTTCTAATTCTAAAGAATTATAATTCTTTAGATGCCAATAGTAAAAACAGGGACCATACTCACTCTTAATGTGAAAAAAAAGTTGAAAAGAAGAATTTATATCATTGTACTAATGTACTCTGGTTTCTCCATATGTACTCCTTCACTATAAATAAAGTGGCATGCCACATACAGAGTACTACTCATAGCATGTAACATCATAGCTTCTAGTATTAATCCCCAGAGATGCCCCTGGAAAAAATCCACATTGTAAACACGATGTCACAAGCTGGATTTGAGCTTGCAATTTCGTGAGTAAAGAGCAAACATCTTAACCACTATGCCGTGGAGATCCCCAATCATTACTTCATTCATTGGAGACACTGGCAGCATTTGTTGCTCTACCTCATCCTCCTGGGAATAACATGACTATGTGGTATGCAACTGCTTATATGAACAAAACTAAACTGGCTTATATTGCAGTTTATCCTTTTTCTGTGGTTTGTTCTCACACTCGTGCCAGATCTCTTGTGCAGCAGAATAAATATCCTACTAGATTTCCAGACTTCCAGTCCAAGATGGCGAAGAGAACATTTTGTGTTTTTATATGGTCATATATAATCAGATGTTCCTCCTGAAAGCAATGGCAAACTACAGGAGTATTGTACCAAGAATTTCCTTATGGATGTGTTGAAATGTTTTATTGGAAAATGAATAAAATTACTTTGGCACAGGGCAAACATGGGAACTAAAGTATGTTTGTTGCATACATGGGTGTTCCCAGTGGCGACCTACGGCTACGAAACATGGACAATAAATAAAACTCCAGCCAAGAGAATAGAGGCTTTTAAAATAAAGTGCTATAAAAGAGTCCAGAGTCCATGGACAGCAAGAAAGACTAATCAATACATACTAAGAAAAATCAACGTTCAGGAAGGTTGACTTTTAAACACCATATTAAGAAGGAAGTTGGTTTTTTCGGCCATGTGAAGAGACATGATGGCATGGAAAGAGTGTTGTTGGAGGGGGTGATAGAAGGCAGTAGAGGCAGAGGCTAACTAAGGTGTCATTGAACAAGAGATATTCAGGAATACATGCACATGTCACTAGAGAAAGCGGGATAACTTGCAAGAGACTTTGGGGACTTCAGGAGATTCATAAGGAAGATTAAGATCTGGAAAGAATATATCACAAGACACAATAGATTTCCAGCAATATGTTGTCCAGGGAATGGAAAAGTGTTCTGTCACCATAAAATTTATACTAATAGCCTGACTTCAGTGTAGTAACTAATATGTTTAGTATTTTGCAACTTCTACTAAACGATTGAAGTCTGTAGTCATATCACTAGAGGGCCAACCATACAAGAGAATTGGTTCTCATACTATACACTGAAAGCCCACCTAAAAGCTAATCACGGTCAAGCATACTTTTTTCACCCATGCTATCAACATAGCCACATATATCCACTCAGTTTATACTTTAATTTTGAGGGTCATCTAATAAACTGCTACATATGGACTCAGTGCATTGAGGTTGGTCACACATTCTAAAGTGGAAATAGTGCAGGAAAAAGACAAAGTGGATGAAGAATGAGGGTAAGAGAAAAATGTTAAGAGTAACTTCTTCATTCATTTTCAAACTTTTGCAGATTAGCAGGATGTAGTCTTGAGAATGGAATGTGTTGTGTCATGGCTTAAGCTTAGCTGTGATATCTGTTCCTTTCAGACTGGTATATCCAGCTTTAGATTTATGTATGGGTCGCTTTGACTCTCAATGGGATGGAATAATGAACCCACCCTCAAAACCTCACAGTGTCACAATTCTTTGCTCCCATTGAAGGCTCTTGCAACACACAGGTAGTTAAGAGCAATACAATGTAAGCTACAATGGTTTAATAAACTACATAAAATAGAAATGCAGAAATTAGGAAAAGAGTAGGTATAATATCATGTATTTAACATCCACAGACAGCAAGTAAAATGGTTTCGCCTCCTTATGAGAATGAACCAAAACCAAATGCCAATAGAAGCATATAAAAGAATATCCAGATACAGCTCTTAAAGGTAGACCAAGAAAATGGTAGATAGAAACATGAAGATAACTTGTACAAACATGGATTAAATGCAACCAAGGTGACAATTCTGGCCTTGGAATTACAACTGAGGCTCCCACCCCCATGCTTAACAGCACATTTGGATACTATTACAGTAACCATTATTCCCCTGGGGAAAGACAAGAGACAACAAAATGTAGATTGAACATTTTGGTTGTTAATTATAAAACACCTGTCCACTCACATTGATATCTTAATCTTACCAAGATGTGTCAGGGACTGATGGTAGGCAGTGTCTGCATTGTTAAACCACATCTTAGCCAGACCCCATGTTAGTGCATGACATCCTGGAGTGAAGATCTGAATAATAGAATATGATTAGTAAAGCAATGTCAAATTGATGTCAATATGCAATTGTTACTGAGTTGTATCTACCGGTACTCTTGGTATCTAATTGATGATGACAGAATTCCCAAGGGAGTTAGTCCCTTGTGTTCTCTATACCAGATGATGGGAGTTTGACTTTCAGCTCCAGATTAGTGTTTCTCTGGCATTCTTCTTCTGCATTTGTTTTCTGATAATCAACACAGAAGTTCATGTGATTTCCCCTGGGAAGTGTGAAGCATGTTGTTTACAGCATAGCTGCATTATTTGCCCCTAGGAAGGTCCAGTACATCAACTTTCATCATGCTTTTAATTTGGGTGGGCTTGCCTAGTCTGTGACAGCCTTCCTATCTGTCACCAGACAGCGAAAGTGTATCAGCTTTACATCATGATAATTTATCACCCACTGTGCCCTTGGAATTTTAAGGACAAAACATGTTCCTCGGTGGCAGTCTCTGAGGAGGTGGTAATCAGGGATTTAGACTTGGGTCAACTACACCTATCTCGCATGAGGTGTTCCGCTGCAAATGAACTCATCTCGTGTAATTAGACATATTGTGCCTGTGCCAATCAGGTACTGAATCTTTTCTCTCCGTGAGCATGATTCTGGTATGAGAAAACTTTGATGGTAGAGTTGGTTCCAGGTTCATTTGGCCTCTTAACCAAGGTGTCATTCACTGACATTGTGAACCCATTGTCAAAGTCTGAGTACTTACACATATCTAAGACCGCTGGGGACTAGATGCTTGTTTTTGAGCTGAAAAAACATTAGTTCCGATGACCTTATAATGTTTTCCTGTTCTATTTTCATGTGACCCTGCTTCTTGCACTGTGCTGCCCTCTCATTGTACTCAATATGCTATCCTTACAGATACTAGTGCACTACTCTCAATATTCATCATGACATCTACCCATATCATGGCATTTGCATTGACAGACTTCTAATGCTTCAACATTCTATCTTGTGCCACTATGTGTTGACATTGCTGCTACATGTGTTGATGCAGAGGTGTTGGCACCTGTCCTTTTGCAGTCAATTCTAACCCTTTTTTGTAAAGGAAGGGGGGGGGTCAATGTAAATCATGACATTTACACTGAGTAACAAGTAAGGGGTAAACCTGCTCAAACAACTGAACCTCCACAAACAAATGTGGATAATTGTACATTCCACAAAAAAGGTAATAATAGGGTGTTTTTTTTAAAATATACTGCTTTCGCCCAACAACATGCCCTGATGACAAGGTCACAGATAGGAGGGGAATGTTCACACCCACCTCCCTTCCCAGCAAAAAAGAATATGAATTTGAGCAGGCTACTATGGTCAAATAGTCAGATGGAAATCTGCTGACTCCACATTTATGGACACAATCCCAAAAAATGTTCACCAGGAACATGGCACAAGCAGCTGTATTTCTGTTTTCAGGGTGCACCATGAGGAGGTATTTTGGAATCTTGGTTATCTGCTAACCCTGGGACCACATGAGAGCAATGTGGTACTCTATGCACCCCCTGGCATTCTATTTGATGGAAATTTTTGCAGAGCTTACTCAAATTCTAGAAAATATTTTTACTCAATGTAGGAGTAGGGTGCAGCCAAGCATTGGGCAGTCCTTTATTCCAGAGGAAACTTTGCTATAATTTTCTTGCAATCTCAAGGCATGTTGCAGATAAAAGATTAATTCACTCCTAGCAGTTCAGTTATGGATCTTAAGCAGGTTTCAATACAGCAGAGATCATGGAATGGGAAGCCAACCACAATTCCCAACTTTCTTAGATGGAGGTCATGACACACATGGAAGGTGGCTGGGTTATTATTCTTTGCTCCTCTTCTAAGCTGCAATAATACACAGATGACTGTTATACCAATTTTCTGAGATTTATTTGGTTCCAGAACCATCTTAAGATAAATAGAAATCCACATTTGCTGGGATTTAATCATGGACTATCATATTAGAAAGACCGCACACTAACTACTGCACTCCACATGCTTTTCCTGCTGTAGCCTTCTCTATTATAAAACATTTTAAAAGAAAGATGTAGTTTCAACAATTATCCATCTAAACTGATGGGGACTGAATAGGGTGCAAAGAATATTAACCTTATATCTGCAATACATATAATAATAGACGACTGATGAGGTTTTGGGGTGAACTTCATCTCATACTAAGTTACTCAGAAGCCAATCTGAAGAGTATGAAAACAAAGCTGAAAAAAAGAGACACTGTGTATGTTCTGAAAATGATATAAATGGAAGTGACAAAGAGGAAAAAGTGCATTGTCTCTGGAAAGATTTGAAGAATGCACAACCAATAACTGACTTGATTCGTGATTAAGAACAAGTGTCACAGAAGTGGGGGCATTCCCATATATGCTCTGCTTGTTCTGTCAGCCATTTAAAAGTGTGTAAGCTCAGTGTCCCAGTCAGTTGGTGATTACGCATTCTTCCGATCTTTCCGGAGAGGGAGCACTTTCTCACATCACCTCTAATCACTCTCATTTCTACCATTCTCTGAATATATACATTGTTTCATTCGACTTCCTTCTTATCTTCTCGTAGAGTACCCATGACTGCTCTAATCAATTCAATCCTGTCTCTTCTTATCTTGGTGCCATTCACCAAGGCTTTACCAGTCAACACATCAGCTCTTTTATTTCCCCTGACTCCAGCATGACCTGGACAGTAGATCCATGTAATGCTCAGCGCGTTTTTGAGAAGAGTGACCCATTCAGTTCTGATTATACACTTTTCTTTCTTGCTCAGCATTCTTTGAAAGTCCAATAGAATAACTAAGTATATTGGTGGTTGTGTTGTGAACATTCTCATACTCAATGTTGCAGTGGGGTACGCAGCTGACTTCTCAGCTAATTTCTTGCCATTTTGGTAGGCTACAAAACCCCAACCAAACCTATTTCTTGCATTACTGAGCCGTCTGTGTAAATTATTGTATCATTCTCAATCTCAGTCATTTTTGTACCCTCTCCAGCAGTCCAAATATGTGGTAGATCCTGGGTTCACATTCTCAGCTATTGTCCTCAGTAGGGTATCAACTCAACTGTTCTCCACTAGCAGCAGGAAGACCTCCTATGTCTCATGACACAGACCTCCAAATATCCACTGCTGTCACCATGCACAGTTGTGCCAGCTCTGTAATGCTGTACAAGCATAACTCATGCATTAAAGCATTCCACTCCAATACTGTATTCTTGCTCATCAGCAGTTATTGTGCACACCACTAGACAGATGTCATTTGATAAGCCTAGCCATGGGTTTATTATAACTGGGATTTTCATGAAATGCAGGCATGTGTTGTTGCATTTCAAGTGAATCCTTCCCCCCCCATGTAGTAGGATAAGGTTATATGATGGCCCTGCACAAATATATTTACATCCAGGAGCACACCTCACAACTGTAACATGCGTACTGCATCTTTATCGGTAGGCACGCTGAACAAACTTATGGTAGCCATTTTGTATCTAGGACTGAGCAGGCAGTCAGTGACATTGCACAGTTACACAAAATTTCAGATTGGTGAAGATTTTATAAATAGTGTGAAGGTAGGCCTGTTATCTGGGAATGTACCAGTTTCTTGATTCTGGATTGTATTTTCCAGTGATTTTTTTAGGACTCCCACACATCAAACCTAATTTACTTTTTCAATACCATGTTGATCTCCACTTGCAAAAATAGCAGAAATTTTGAAGGGTAAATAGTCTGCATTCCAGAAATCAATCACAAACAGAAGTTTGCAAACACACTGAAGGTGGTTTGAAAGTCTCATCAGTGGCTCACCAGACCAGCCACAACACAACATTAAATAAACCCCTAATAGGCGACAAGTCTATATAATGAGGCATTTCTCTTGTAGAAGTTCTACAAAATTTCATTAGGTATTAGGTATGTTTATTATCATCATTGCACACTGGACACGTCCATAGGTGCTACGATCTCCGCTTCAGTAAATCTCTCAGGGTATAACGGCTGATGGTTCCGATTCTATGTTGGTTCACTACTCCTTTTGAAATCTTTGTAAAGGGTTCTCTTCAGGCATTTCATATATACAATTATGCTTCCAAATAATATTCAACCTTGCCATGGCAGCCAATGCCATCTCAAGTCTTAGCTTAGTCTCATTTCCCAAGTTGTCATCATCACATATTTACAACTGGAGATATTTGAAGGTGGTAACTTCATCAAGTTTGTGACTGTTAACCAGATATTCACTGGATCTTTCTTGGTTAAATTGTAACCATTTCACATTTTCAAATAGTTAAGACATAGCATTTATCTTTTAGAAAACAAGAAATCCTAAGGATTCACGTCATCGGGAACTCTCAAAACCAAAATAGAAAAATGTATCTAGGGAGTTAAAAAATGCATTATGAGATTAATACGCATCATTGTGGCTGTTGTGAAATCAACGAATGAGATTGCGAGTTCCAGAAAGTTGGAATATTGGAATAGATTGACATTCATTCTTCTCAATTCTTAGGACCTAGATAGAGACAAAAGTCTCAGTGGCGAAGAACATAGGAAATGTTTAAATAGTTAGAAACATTAAAAATTAACCTAAAAACATGAAGTGAAGAATAATAACATCAAGGAGCTATAACCAAATTTAATAGAGAAGAATCATCAATGTAAACTAGGAACCTGAGACAAAGTTAAATAATATCAAAGAGCTACAACCAAATCTGAGAAGAAATCATCAATGTAAACTAGGAACCTGAGACAAAGTCAAATAACATCAAGAAGCCATAACTAAATCTAATAGAAAATAAAACACCAATGTAAACTAAGAACCTGAGACAAAGCCAAATAACATAAAGAAGCCACAACTGAACTATTAGAATGTTCATAAATTGAAGGAAATTGTTCAAACTTTCAGAATGAGGAAAAGTTTGATAATATTTTTCCACGAACAACCAACTGACGTTTGGACGGTGCATGCTGGTCGACAAAAATGAAGCCATGTTTGAATACGGAATCGTAGATGTCAACCAGAACCTTTAAGTCTATTCTTCGATTGTCAAGCATGTCAATTTATCTCTGAATTTATACTGAATTGAACAATCTCTGGGATTTTGAAGTTCCCTGGAGATATAAAGTTCTAATCAACTAGACTGTAAACAAGATTCAACGACCCCGAGAGGATTCACTTTAAGATAAAAATCATTTTTACTATTTTTACTAATGATGTTGTTTTAAGTGTGTAGTGTAGAATTGAATTGGTAGATTTTTCCAAATAATGACTTGTGAAATAGTGATTTTTAAACATACTATTTAGGTATCGAGTCAAGACAGTAAATAATAGATAGATAATATTATTAACCAAACTATTATTATTATTATTGGTTTATAAACTTCATAACAGATTAGGGCGCATCTTGCTTTCTGGCGTTGACTGTTGAATTTGACCTAGTTTTGAGGTATTCCCAGAGATGTCACATGTTACAAACGGCTGTCCAGTGCTGAATGATGGGTGTTCCCAAGTGTCACGTGATCGATAGTCCCCCAAGTGTCACATGATCGGTAGTCCCCCCCAAGTGTCACGTGATCGGTAGTCCTGGGCTGAATCATAGTATTTAATCATAATTAGTTAAAATGGCTTAAAAGGAACAAGGAAAAACAAAGAAAAAAATTGAAAGGTGGGGAGGATTCGCCCCCCTCCCTTTATTAAAATTATAAACTCTTGCAGATTAAATTAATTATAAATTAAATTCAAAAATAGTAGGAAGTTCCGGTGGTCTATTTTGGCGCCCGTGGACAATCACATTATTCTGACATTTGTGAAAATGACTGGAGCTATGGAGTGTGATTTTGCTTTTTTCGTTAAATTACATGATAGTGGTAGCAAATGTGTTTTAGATTGGTGCATGGACCAAGGTTTAATTTGTAATCATTATGTATGTCCTACTTGTGGCGAAAACATGAAATTGGTAAAACAAATACGCAAATTGGATGGATTTATATGGGTGTGCCGGCAATTTGGAAATAATCGTCATAAAATTATCAGAAGTGTTAGGAATAACTCATGGTTCACCAAGAGTCATTTGAGTATGGCTGACATACTGCGTCTTACATATCTGTGGGTAAAAAAGGCTAGGAGCGGTTTCATAATAGATGAAGTGAAGGTAGGAGCCAAAGCTGTCACTGATTGGAAAAGTTTTAGTAGGGAGATATGCGTAGAAATGTGTGTTGATGGTACAGTGAAACTTGGAAGACCAGGGATTGTTGTCGAAATAGACGAAAGTCTTTTTGGAAAAAGGAAATATAATAGGGGGAAAGGTGTGAGGGGAATGGGTGTTTGGCTTGGTGAAGAGGGGCACAAACAGATGTGTTCTAAAGGTCGTCGCAGAAAGGACAAAAGAAGTGCTGCTGGCAATTATCAAGGAATATGTGTTGCCAGGAACAACAATCATTTCAGACTGCTGGAGGGCATACAATTGCCTGACCGACGAGGACTATGTCCATATGACAGTCAACCACAGCCTTGAATTTAAAAACAGAGAAACCGGCGCCCACACGAACACAATTGAGGGATTGTGGGACCTGGTAAAAAGACAGCAGAGGAATCAAGGAAGGATGTCCGCTGGCCAGTTTCCTTTTTATTTAAGTGTATACAAGTGGTGGCAAAAGCAGCAGACTTCAACAATTTTCCTGGTTTTCCTGTGCGGAATAAAGCAGGTGTATCTGCCACACTGCGATGAATAAGGTAAGTGTTTCTTTTTATACGGTATTTTACGCTGTTTGATTTTTAATTAGGCAATTTCCATGGATTTCCACTAGTAAAACCACTGCCCAAATCAATAAAATCTTTTTTTTTAAATGCCCGCCATGCATACAGTCGCTTGGTGGTGTGATGTCACTGCGCGCAGCATTTCATTGGTCCACAGTTTTTCTAGCAGAACTCGTCATCTCGCCTACTTAAAAATGAAATTAGTGTGCTATTTATAGCACAGTGGACGCCAGAAAGCAAGATTTACACAGATTACTTATAATATTATCTGTTTTGCGGAAGTTAAGTATAGTCATGGTCATCATTAAATAGTCATTCATATTGAACTGGGCTTATTGGACTAACTTAATAGTTGAACTCGTTTTTCAGGAAAGAGATAGTTGTGATTGAAAAATTGTCGATAATTGTCAAATCGATTTTTGATTGAGTATATTGTATCTCAGCTGCATATCATCATCACTGAATTCTTAATAAATTGAGAATTTATTACATGATAACATAACTATCTTTGATAACATAACTATCTTTGATAACACAACTATCTTTGATAACACAACTATCTTTGATAACACAACTGTCTTTGATAATACAGAAAAGAGGCAACTTTTATGCCCAAAAAATAAACAGATTTCAAAGGTACAGCTACCCTGTTTTTTTTTAAATTATTAAAATAACTATTATTCTGAGAGTCTAAGATAAATTGAATTAATGGAATAAGCTGATTTGCAGACTTTGAACTTTACATATTACACTTAAAAGAAGGATAACAAAGCCTGCCGCACCGCTGAATTAAAGTTGAAGAATTAATGAAAGAAAATTACTTGTTGAGATAAATCAACAACCTCTTATGATTATATCACTATTCAACAATGTCTTGCTTTTATCAATGCTAATTTTCATGCCACATTTCTAACTTCTTCCAACTTTTGACTGCAATATCTTCATTTTCTGATTGACACATCTGGCATCAGCAAACCTTTCAAGATCAATGAACACCTGTCTCATGGATGATATTTAGTTGGCCCATCATCTCCCTGTGTGTTTCGTGTCACATGTATGTAGCTACAATTTTAAATTTCCATATATTCCATGCCCAGTATCATCTCACCTTTGACCTTATTACAACTCTTCTGGTTCAATCTCCACATTATAATTAACATGGCCATTTGAAGCCTATAGTTCTTACTTGTCCTTTTCTATTGTGTATGTTCAACTGTTTTTACTTTAGCTTCCACAGGATCATATAGTCAACCATTTTTGGCAGCGGCATAAACTTGTTTGATGTGGACATTAAATTTATTTTGCAAGGAACAGTCAAGGATGGAAGAAGAAGAGGAGGAAAACGAAAATCCTGGATTGATAACATCAAGCAATGGTCTGGGCATGATTTTTCTACACTACTCTAAATGGTTGAAGATGGAGATGTTTGGAGGGCTTTTGTGCTGTTGTCTCCTGTGTGGCATCCCTACAACCCTGGCAGATTATGGATCTTATTATTATTATTATTATTATATATTAACTTATATTATAATATTATATGGCATATAGATATTTTATAATTTTATATATTATTTTATAGCATGATCATCTACTCCACCTGGCATGGCATTTCCATTGACCGATAGTCAACAACATATCCAGCCCTTCTTAGTTACATTTCATGACATACATAACAGCTAATAATATTACCATTCCTTCCTTTTTGGCACCAACAACACACACACATGATGAAATGAATGGACAATAAATATTTATAGGCTTATAAATTTATATTCAAGGCACATTAAACTTCTGTTAATATAAGTATGAGTAACACAATCCTACCGGATTCTCTGAGGTGGGCTTTTGGAACAACTGTATAGCAACTGGCATGAGTTTATTGGCTGAATTCAGGTAGAAGAGGCAGATGGGTGCACAGACCTGCAATTATAGTGGTTGAACATAATAGGAAGAATGAGTTTTGTCTTCTCATAGAATACAGCTAAAAACTGATTTGTCTCCTGTTTTATCTTACAGACAACAAAAAACTGATTTGTCTCCTATTTTTTCTTACAGACTACAATTAAAAGCTTACTTGTGTCCTGTTTTTTCTTGCGGACTGCAATTAAATGATCTATTTTCTCTTATTTTCTCGTGAGTAAAATATTACATAGTATATATTGTGTCATAGAGACCTACAAATGCATGATCAATAGAACAGAAAATGTAAAGCTAAATTTTGAACTTACCACAAATCCTTTCTTGCATGGTATTCCTTCCAACAATGCAAGGTCACAAATGAAGAGCTTCTTCTTGTAAATTAATTCATGTATTGTGGACCCTTCCAGAAATGGCTTCAGCAATTCATCTGTTACAGGGAAACTGCAAACCAGAAGTAGATTCAAGTGGGAATTCTAGCAGGACCGAATCACCCTGCAATGCAACTCAAGTAAACAGGGTTTCGTACTTGACCAATCACATCCCCAGACAAAGATGTGATCTTGTCAAGACATTCTACCTGTGCACTCAAATCATTGAGATTGGACCAATGTCTTGATAAAATTACATATTTAATAATTGACATGGTTCAATTCCCATCATCCGTAAGAATTTTTTCATTTATCCTCATGCTTTCTACTTAATGTACTTGTATAAGCTATTATTTGAAGCAACATTGTTCTGTCTCTATGTTATTTATGTTTGGAAGTAGGCCTATCTGTCCTTGTAGTATGAATACTGATGTTCTATGTTTGTGGTCCTGAGGATACTTCAATGGTTGTATGGGATGTTGTTGTAATAGTCCTTTTCTTGATTGGTCCATTCTGAGTGACATGAGTGCATAGGTGGAATGTCTTGACAAGATGACATCGTGTTTTTGGGGGATGTGGTTGGTCAAGTACAGAAACCATGTTTACTTGAATTGCAAGGTGATTCAGTGTCACTAGAACGGACATGGTTCAATTCCCATCAGTCTTTAAAAAAAACCCCAGAAGTAGTAGTATTTTACTTTTTGTTAGCAGAAACAGCATCATTGCACTTCAAGTAGATGCACAAGTGCATTCCTTATTTCAACATACACAAGAGCTTAAAAAATATCTTCTATTTCTGCATGATTTTTTTATGGGGGTTAGGGGAGGGAGTCTTGTAGGCCTATATTTAGGCCTATATATCACGCTTGATTCTTTTTCCATTTGACTCATTTAGACGTTGGTGTAGTGGGTTATGATCGCATTCTGTTATTTTATAGTACGATCTAACCTTTGCTACCTGATGTCGCACTCTAATAGCAGAGATGGGTGTATCCCTAGTACACCCAGTACCGCTCTTATTGCCTCATTTTGGACTTTTTCCAATCTATCGACTTGTGTCTGTGACAGTGTTAGTAGGCAGAGGCCATAATCTATGACAGATAGCACCATCACTTGCTTTAGTTCAAGCACAGCGTCGACCTGTCGGAGCAACATGGTAACTGTTATTGAAGGTTACGACTATGGGATCCTCAGGAAAAAACGAAATCACAAGTGCATCAGATATGGGGAGTTAATTGTGCTGAGACTTAGATATGTAGAATCTAGAATCCAGATAATAAAATTCTGAACACAGATGAGGGAAAAAAAAGAATAGGTCTACTTTCTTGTCAAATATCAACTTTTAAAAGGTAGGCCGATGTTTCATATATCAACATTTTTCTAAATATTTTTAAAAAGTGTGTGTGTTATATTAGAGTGAGGGAAGAGTTGAATTTTACCGCTGAAAATCTAAGCAATTTTTTGCTAACTAAGGCCTATACCTATCTTATTTCCTACAAAAAATGCATTGTATAGGCGTATATATTGCAGGTTATGTTTGTTCTTGTACTTTTAAATTGTTTTAGTAGATTATGTCTAAATGTAAACAAATGAAATCACCTTGGTTACTATATGCAATTCATATTAGGCCTACCAATAGAATAACATCCCGTTAGAATAACATAGAAAATAATTCTAATAATAGAATAATCCCGTACAGAATAACAATTTTCAAGGATCTGAATAGAAAGCATAAGCCTACTACACATACACCACAAAGTACTTTCCGTAAATTGGGAAAAGCTTACTTTTCAGGAATTTCCTTGACCAGAGCTATGAGAGAATGATTTACACCAGACAATCTTTGCATTCCAAAACGTGCATCGTCATTCCATTTGTCAGAGAACTGGAACAATGAAATAAATCTTGAGTTAATAATGCAGTTAACTCTTATGTTAATCTACATCAAACGTTTATTACTGACCTATTCTATTACAGTATTTTTAAAGGAGCAACTGAAGACGCACACACACTCACACATGAATGCATACATTAATCTGACAATTTAGTCATTTAATAATGTTTTACCACCAAAGACGGATGTGTTGGGCAATTGACGCAAATAAAAAGGCGATACAATAAATTTTCATTCTCTGGACTACATCCTGCTGCAAATCTAGTAGGACCATTGTCCTGCTATAAGATAGATCCCATTGGAGTTTGAGAATGAACGCTGAAGAATAATAATTTTACAATTGCCATATTTATGTGTATTTTCAGTTTGTTTCAATGTTTGTTTCAATGACATGGAAAAAGTGTGAAAATATACTTTTTATGTTTAATATTTAATATTATCATTATTGTTACCATTACTATATATCTATGTGATGCTTCCTTTACAGAGCATTGCCCTCACTGCCTCTTGATTCTATGCAAGCTGCCCAGCCTCTTCCAGTGTCATATTCAGAACGTCTTCGATATCTTGTATTTATCGCAGTCGTGTGGTCATCAATTAATTAGATCCTAATAATTCTGTTAGAATGTCTTTGCAGTTGATAGCCACGGCTTGACTGGAGTGGGAGAACCAAGTGGGATCCTGGATTTCCCGAGTTGAAGTTACTACTACTATTATACTATATTACTATTATTACTACCGCTAGTCTATTATTATTATTTTCTGATTGAGAACAATAGACTGGCAGAAGATATGATTGAGAGAACAATAGGCTGGAAGGAGATATGATAATAAGAACAATAGCCTGGAAGGAGATGTGATAATAAGGACAATAGCCTAGAAGGAGATATGATAATAAGAACACTACAATGGAAGGGGAGATATGATAATAAGAACACTACAATGGAAGGGGAAATATGATAATAAGAACACTACAATGGAATGATATATGATAATAAGAAGCATAGTCTGGAAGAAGATATGATAATAAACACTATAATGGAAGGAGATGTGATAATAAGAACAATAGCCTGGAAGGAAATATGATAATAAGAACACTTTAATGGAAGATGATATGCAAGACCCTATGCACCCCGAATGCCTCAGTAAATAAAGTCATTGATTCAGTAACTCAAGTCCATGGACTGAGAGCAAGTTAGATGAACTAATTCAGTAAATCAAGTCCATGGACTGAGAAAAAGTTAGGTAAACTTCCTCAGTAAATGAAGTACGTGGACTGAGAGCAAGTTAGGTTAACTGCCTTATTAAATGAATTCACAGAGAGTCTCCATGTAGCAACAAGGTTAATCTCCTTCATTCTCAAACTGGAATTATGTTTTCTGTTTGGTCGCTGTGTAGGGCTCTTGTATCCAGTCTCTTAGTAGGCATATTAGTTATACTCGTATAACTGCATTCAGATGTTCCACCAAAATAATAACTGATATATTTCTTCTACATTCCATACGATTTATCTACTGCTACATGTTACATGTATGACCTACTTATTCAACATGTCACATGTTTAACCTACTCCTCTCGCATGTTTGCTCAGTTTCTCTCACAGTATGACCTAGCCTGTCACATGTTTGACCAGCTACTCGCATATGTTTGGCCTGCTTTTCTTATATGTTTGACCTACTCTTCTCAAATGTTTACCCAGCTTCTCTCACATGTATGACTCAAGAACCCCAGTATGAGAATGAAGGAGATGACCCTTGTCAGCTGGCTGCGCACGAGCCGAGTGATCCACTGCTCAAAGTTATCTTATGCTAATTCGTACAATTTCTTCTGTCCACACAACACAGTGCCGTGTTGTGCGCCAGTGCCACAACACCTCCCTCGCACCACATGTGGGAAAGAAAATGAACAATTTGTTTGCGGGGCAAAATTAATGGGAAGACAAGAGAAGAAAGCGGGGGGGGGGGGGGTTGCCAAGGCACGGCCTTGCCGAGGCCGACTTCTTTAAGCCTCGCAGCCTGCCACAGCAAGAGCTCCCGCGTCGTTTCTCCGAGAGCTGGGGAACACTGCACATAGGTACCTCCATCTTCTTCCTCCCTTTGGCCGGCGAGCCAAAGTTGACTAAACCAATAAACTGGGCGGCACCGTTCATGCTCCAAACTTGGCCAGCCGGGCCAGAGCAATCATCGCAGACACTCTTTGAATCTGACGACACGAAGAGCAACAACCGCCGCTCAAACCACCACCGTGGGTAGTATCGAGGACTCTAGGTACCCGGATTCTCGACCTATTTCTCCTACATTATTGACATACTTCTCCTACATGACACATGAATGACATTTTCTAATTTCCGTATCATTCTCATACAACAAACATCACAAACATCAAAAGAAAGACTGACCCGTGGCACATACAACATACACTACAAACATGAACAGAAAGACTGTGCCGTGGCACATACAACATACACTACAAACATGAACAGAAAGACTGTGCCGTGGCACATACAACATACACTACAAACATGAACAGAAAGACTGACCCGTGGCACATACAACATACACTACAAACATGAACAGAAAGAATGACCCGTGACACATACAACATACACTACAAACATGAACAGAAAGACTGACCCGTGGCACATACAACATACACTACAAACATGAACAGAAAGACTGTACCGTGGCACATACAACATACACTACAAACATGAACAGAAAGACTTACCGTGGCACATACAACATACATCACAAATATGAACAGAAAGACTGATCCGTGGCACATACAACACACACTACAAACATGAACAGAAAGACTGACCCGTGGCACATACAACATACACTACAAACATGAACAGAAAGACTGACCCGTGGCACATACAACATACACTACAAACATGAACAGAAAGACTGTACCATGGCACATACAACATACACTACAAACATGAACAGAAAGACTGTACCGTGGCACATACAACATACACTACAAACATGAACAGAAAGACTGTACCATGGCACATACAACATACACTACAAACATGAACAGAAAGACTGTACCGTGGCACATACAACATACACCACAAACATGAACAGAAAGACTGTGCCGTGGCACATACAACATACATCACAAATATGAACAGAAAGACTGACCCGTGGCACATACAACATACACTACAAACATGAACAGAAAGACTGACCCGTGGCACATTAAAAATCAAATCGTCGTAAACACTGTACATGTCACTAATGCTGGTAAAATTAAGGGAATGCACTGCCAAATGCATTTTCTTATGGACTTTGAAGGCCATTCCCGTCTTGGTGATATCCCACTGTGGACAGAGATTGTATATTAGCAAAGAACAGAAACACATTCTTAATTATTAGACGTTTTAAGTTAGTGGTGACATAATTAATGATAGACTGTATCTTGTCCATCTCATTTTTCCCTCCCACTTGTATCTCTGCCTACTGTAAAAACAATATCAGCGCATGTCAGCTTGAAGTATATATGGAAGGGGCAGAATACCAGATGCTCCACCTAAAAACAGACAGTGCAGAATTCCATCTCCTGAACTACTACTGCCCAAATGATAAACCATTGGCACTAGACACAATTCCAGACAAAGAGAGACTTATGGTGTGTGGTGACTTCAACAGCCACTCTCAGAGCTGGGGCTGTGATCATATCGACAAGAGAGGTGAGGAACTTGAGAGCTGGCAGGATGAAAATAATCTCATCCTTATTAACCAGCCAGCAGACTCGCCAACCTTCTACTCGAGAGCATGGCACACCACCTCTACACCAGACCTAGCATTCCACTCACCAGGCTTGGAATGGAACATCACACGTGTTGTTGGAAAGCAGCTTGGAGGTAGTGACCACAGACCAGTATTTCTGGAAATCCACAATGAATTTACCACGGACAGCAGCACGCTCACTAGGTGGAACTATAAAAGGGCAGACTGGAAAATGTACCAGCATTTAACCAGTATTCTAGCTAAGGACATGAACTTGGACAAAGACATCAATAGAGCAGTGAGTGAATTTAATAGATGTATACTACATGCTGCTAGTAAAACCATACCCAGGGGGGCACGCAAAAACTACAAACCCTACTGGAATGATGAACTGGAAAAGCTGCAAAATGAGATGGAAACATCTAGACAGCAGGCTGAGAACAGACCTAGCCAAGAACATCACAACAAATATCAGCAAACAAAGGCTAAATTTCAAAGAGCCAAGTTACAAGCCAGACGGAGCAGCTGGAAAGAAAAAACAGAGTCGCTGAACCTAGAAAGAGATACTAGGAAATTATGGAAACTTGTAAAACAACTAAATGATGAAGGTACAGGGAGAAATACCAGGATCACACTTTATAAAGATAGAAACATTTTAACAGGTAAACATGCAGCTGATTACTTTGCAGATTCCTTTGCAGAAGACAATAACGTCAAAGTCAGCCCAGACAAACAACAGGAGGTTCGAGAGAACCAGCAAAACATTGGACAAGGTGAACCTATACCTGAAGTCATGGAGGCACCAATCACAATGAGAGAACTGGAGCATGCAATATCCAAATTGAAAATGAAAAAGTCCCCTGGAGCTGATGGAGTGTCCAATGAAATGATTAGAAACCTGGGAAGTGCAGCAAGAGCAAAGCTACTGCAGATCTTTAACACAAGCTGGTCCACAGGTAATGTACCACAGGCGTGGAGAGAAGCAATAATGATACCACTCCTCAAATCAGGAAAAGATGGCAACACAGTCTCCAACTACAGGCCCATCAGCCTCACAAGCTGTCTATGTAAAACAATGGAACGCATTATCAATCTTAGGATGCAGTGGTACCTTGAAAGTGAAAACCTTCTGGTATCACAGCAAGCAGGTTTCAGACAGTGCTACTCTACTGAAGATCAGGCAACCTACCTATCCCAAGAGATTGAGGATGCCTTCCAAGAAAAGAAACTGGTACTAGCAGCATGGATAGACCTCAGGAAAGCATTTGATAAGGTCTGGAAAGAAGGGCTCCTAAAGAAATTGCGAAATTGCAGGGTTAGCTCAAGAATGTACAAATGGGTAAAAGCATACCTGCATAATAGAAGAGCCAGGGTACAATTAGATGGTCGCAAGAGCAAGAAGGTTCTACTGCGTCATGGAGTCCCCCAGGGAGGAGTCCTGTCACCCACACTTTTCTTGGTTTACATCAATGACCTAGTTGCTGAACTACCACACGGGATCAAAGTGGCAATGTATGCTGACGACCTGGTGATCTGGTGCACGGCAGAACATGCAACAGTGGCCACTAAACAAATACAAAGAGCTATCGATGCCCTAATCTTATGGGCTAATAGATGGTGCGTCAGCATTAACACAGATAAGTGCAGCACTACACTCTTTACCCTCTCACCAAAACAAAAAGCTGGTCATATCAAGATAGATGGAGAGCTCTTGAAAGAAGACAAACAACCCACATACCTCGGAGTTACTTTTGATGATAAGCTGACATGGAAGCAGCACATAAACAAAGCAACAACAAAAGCCAGGAGGAAGCTAGCTATCCTGAGAAAACTAAGTGGAACCACATGGGGAGCCAGTGGAAATATACTCAGTAAAGTTTACCAGCAAGGCATAAGACCACACCTGGAATACGGTTCAGCTGCGTGGTGTCCTGCATCAAACACCACATTACAAGATCTAGATAAAGTGCAAAACCAGGCACTTAGAATAATGTTGGGAGCAATGAAATCAACACCCATAGCAGAGTTGCAGAAAATGGGAAGAATGCAAACACTTGGCGAACGCAGAGACACAAAAGTACTAATTCAAGCAGAAAAGTTTCAGTGTATGCCAAGTCATCCAATGAAGGAAAGATTCCAAAATCTAGCAATGGGACGACTGAAAAGGAGCAGCTTTATCCATCAAGCTAAACGACTCCGTAGACAACTTACAGACCTACCTGAAGTTGACAGCCCCTTAAGGTCTGTACCAGAGCAAACCTCGTGGAGTGAAAGCCATGGAATGCCAATATACATTCAGACCCATGTGAAAGGAATACTAAGCGAGGACGAACAGAACAGTGTGCAGCGAAGGACAGTCACCCTCAGTTTCCTGGATGAGGAATATCCACAGGATATATGGGTCAGAGTGTACACAGATGGGTCAGCACAGAATGCTGTGAGGAATGGAGGTGCAGGTGTATATATAGAATATCCACACAAGCCTAGAGATACAATCAGAACACCGACAGGAAAATTCTGCAATAATTATGATGCAGAAATCCAGGCAATTAGTGTGGCAGCTAAAACACTGCTGAACTCCAACTCTGACCTACAGCCTGTGGTATTCCTGACAGATGCAAGGTCAGTGCTTCAAGCTCTCCAGTCTGGAAAAATAACAGACTTAAAAAAACTACTTAGCGAATTGTCTTACCAGTATAGGGTAACCATGCAGTGGATACCCTCTCACTGTGGAATACCAGGAAATGAAAAAGCAGACCAACTGGCTAAGGAAGGTGCTGCCGAAGACCAACCAGATATACCAATCACCTACCATCAGAAAAAACAGATGATCAAGTCAATAAGAAAGCCACAAACACCAACACAAGATGACTATCATATTATGAACAGACCAGAACAAGTTATAATTCTACGTCTCAGAACAGGACACAACCGACTCCGCAGTCACATGTATACAAAGTTCAAGATTGGCAACACGGCCATGTGTACATGTGGACAGGCAGCACAGAGTGCCAAACATATACTTCAAGAGTGTTCTGAGCATGAAACGCTGAGGCAGACATATTGGCCAGAGGAAACAACACTGGAATCAAAACTCTATGGGGCACTGTATGAACTACAAAAGACAGTGAGTTTTATTAAGGAGACAGAATTACAGATATAGACATGTTTCAAGTGAACGAAAGAAGAAGAAGAAGAAGATAGATGTTGTGACAGATCAAAAGTAAATAAGATTGTTAGAAATCTTAGAGAGTATTCAGCCGATCAACCAACTAGTAGTTTATTCACTCATCGTATCGTCAGTAGTAACCACACTTGAGATAGTTTAGTAGCCTAGCCTCTAGTAGTATACAGATCTGTCTTTTCCGTACGACGGAAAACTCTTGTTACTGCCAATATAACCTCTCGGAAGGACATACCTCACAAGCTTCTTCTTCCTGTAATAACTATATTGACATAGGAACCTGGTCCTGGCACCAGTGAACAGAACTTCATTGTTCCGCTGTATCATTGTTCTGATGTCATTGTTCTGATGTCATTGTTCTGATGTCATTGTTCTGATGTATCGGAGTGAACAATTCGTTACTGATACACTATGATGTATCATTACTGATAACGGAACAACTCGTTACCGTTACAGCAATACCTGGCGTACTACCTGGTTGTAGTCTCAAAGTCCTAAAAATGTGTTGAAAAGTCTAATTCTGTGTTCATTCTCAAACTCCTGTTTATTAAAAGAATGTAGTTGGGAGAACAGAATGCATCGTGTCATGTCTTACAGCTTGGTTGCGATATATGTGTCTTTCGTCATGAAACATCTGCCCTCAGCATATCTTTTAGGTCACTTTACTTCTAATACCATGCATAAAAGGCCACATTTTTGCTATTCTTTACTTCCGTTTGGGACCCACAACGGACAAAACCTTATAAAAGCTAAATAAAATGCATATATAACAATGCCGTCAAAATGTGAAAATATTGACACAATCTACGATTAGAAAAAAATACCTTAATTCGAGTGGCGATGATGGTAATTAGCGATCTGATACACTGGCGAGTACGACCACAGTTTTAATAGGTACATAAATGGCTTGATCTGACAATTTATGCGTATGCTCAAAAGATTTTTCAAAATTGCAAATGATGGTTGTCCTCAAGATTGCGTGAAATCGGTATACAGATCGGGACATTCCAATAAAAAGAAATAATAGATAGGGGCCTATATGAAAAGACTGATAAATCGCATCAAAATGAAACTGTCAACTCTAATGGATTTACAGAGACGGGGATAAGAGCACCTACTGACTTATCAGGTGTTCGCTAATGATAACCTGTAGTCATAACTCACAATTCATAACGTCTAAATATTATTTGTAAAAGATAAAAACAAAACAATGAAATTTATTTTTACCACCCACGCCTTCGTTTTAATGTTTGATATTATGTGTACACAAGGTGTGAGTAGTGGGCGTATTGTTTATATGTTATGAAAAGAGTGCACTTTAAAATTATCATTAGGTAAAAATAAAAGAAGTTGGTCGTTTATTACTCACTTTTGTGTGGTGAGTTGTCGATTTGTTTCGATAGTTATACTTATTTTGAATGCAAAGCATTGGAGTGAATTCGAGTTGTTTAGTGGTGAATTGTTATTACCTGCACTGTATTTGATATCACACTCTTGCAGGATGTATCTTTGAGATCTGAATGGGTTCCGTCTTGGTTTACAGCTCAGCTGCGATATCTGTTCATTTTGATGCGAAATATCAGACTTGTGCATGACATTATTGTGTTACTGTGAACTTCTACGCCTATTAATCCTTAATCGTCTTTTACGACATACATGATAGGTTACGGGGTTTCAACTATTTGATCATCTTTTGGACTCAGGCAACACACGTGTGGCAGTGTTCTCACAAGGGAGTATGGACCGCTCCAACACCAGAGGTGACACTAAAATTCAATATATGATTGGGAAACGACTCTGAAAACCCAGAGAATAACATAATATGTAGCAATATGAGGCAAAAATGCTTGTCCAGAGAAATTACCTCTGCTACTTGATTTAAAAAAGGTCCTCTGGTGAAATTATCCATAGACAATGACTTTTATAAAAAATCATCGAATGACACAAGTGTGACACCATGAGATAGCACAATGAGTGTCAACGATGTCAGAGACACCTCTCATTGGTGACATAGTTGCTTTATAGATTTGAAGCGGGTTGTTTCGAGGTCAATGCAGGAGACGTTGCAACTAGACACTTGCTTAAAGTGCCAGCGATCGAACACTTACACAAAAGATTTTCTGTTTACTCAGTTTATATGCCCCCCCCCTTTTCAACAAGACCAAGGCAGTATGCCTTCTGCCGAGAGTACTAATCAAATCACGTAACTCCTTAGTTTTAAGTGATAACCTCCAGATATCTCTGAAATAATACACCTGCAAACAAGATGTCACGACCCAGTATTGAACCAACGAAAACAATACAGATGACTTAACTATAAAGCCATGGAGACCTTGGAGCCGGCACATTTATAAATTATATAGTAGGCCTACTTATCTTGAAAAAAAACAACAACTCTGTCAATCCAAAATATTCCCTACAGCTGGTTTAAAATTCACATCAACAAATTTGAGAATATTCATTTTTGTTACAATAAAATAGAAATGTTATATTGGGATCATATCATAAACAGGAGTAATGTTGCTAAATTCATTTTCAAAAGTACACCTTGCATTTTATCTGCAGGTGTGCTTGTTATATATTTATTCAGGGTTCAGTTATCGTTGACTGAGATCAAATATTCATACAAGCTGGATATTGACAATATGAAAATATTTATTTAGTCACTTAATCTGCCGTGAGGCAAGGGGATGGGGGGTGTGAAAGAGAGCGCCATATGATTTTATCGACAGTTCTCATCGGCTATAAGCAGACAATTTTATTTGTATTTTTCTCAAACTCCCAACGGATTTCTCTTGTTGTAGGACAATGCTCATATTAGATTTCCAATAGATGTCGTCCATAGAACGGAAATACGCTGTATCACTGTTGTTGTTTTTTCGCCAATATGAAATAAAATACTTATTTAGAGCGGCACAGTTCACCATTTGAATAGAGGAATACAAGACAAACAAGTAAATGAGAGATGACACCAAATAGCAATATTTTTCTACAACAATATCAATATACTTACTTAAACCACAAGCTTTACAATGAACACACAGACTATCAGACTATTGGGTTTACTTTTGATGATAAGCTGACATGGAAGCAGCACATAAACAAAGCAACAACAAAAGCCAGGAGGAAGTTAGCTATCCTGAGAAAACTAAGTGGAACCACATGGGGAGCCAGTGGGAATATACTAGTAAAGTTTACCAGCAAGGCATAAGACCACACCTGGAATATGGTTCAGCTGCGTGGTGTCCTGCATCAAACACCACATTACAAGATCTAGATAAAGTGCAAAACCAGGCACTTAGAATAATGTTGGGAGCAATGAAATCAACACCCATAGCAGAGATGCAGAAAATGGGAAGAATGCAAACACTTGGCGAACGCAGAGACACAAAAGTACTAATTCAGGCAGAAAAGTTTCAGTGTATGCCAAGTCATCCAATGAAGGAAAGATTCCAAAATCTAGCAATGGGACGACTGAAAAGAAGCAGCTTTATCCATCAAGCTAAACGACTCCGTAGACATCTTACAGACCTACCTGAAGTTGACAGCCCCTTAAGACCTGTACCAGAACAAACCTGTACCAGAACAGAGTGAAAGGCATGGAATGCCAATATACATTCAGACCCATGTGAAAGGAATACTAAGCGAGGACGAACAGAACAGTGTGCAGTGAAGGACAGTCACCCTCAGTGTCCTGGATGAGGAATATCCACAAGATATATGGGTCAGAGTATACACAGATGGGTCAGCACAGAATGCCGTGAGGAATGGAGGTGCAGGTGTATATATAGAATATCCACACAAGCCTAGAGATACAATCAGAACACCGACAGGAAAATTCTGCAATAATTATGATGCAGAAATCCAGGCAATTAGTGTGGCATCTAAAAAACTGCTGAACTCCAACTCTGACCTACAGCCTGTGGTATTCCTGACAGATGCAAGGTCAGTGCTTCAAATTCTCCAGTCTGAAAAACTAACAGACTTGAAAAAACTACTTAGCGAATTGTCTTACCAGTATAGGGTAAACATGCAGTGAATACCCTCTCACTGTGGAATACCAGGAAATGAAAAAGCAGACCAACTGGCTAAGGAAGGTGCTGCCGAAGACCAACCAGATATACCAATCACCTACCATCAGAAAAACAGATGATCAAGTCAATAAGAACGCCACAAACACCAACACAAGATGACTATCATATTATGAACAGACCAGAACAAGTTATAATTCTACGTCTCAGAACAGGACATAACCGACTCCGCAGTCACATGTATACAAAGATCAAGACAGGCAACACAGCCATGTGTACATGTGGACAGGCAGCACAGAGTGCCAAACATATACTTCAAGAGTGTTCTGAGCATGAAACGCTGAGGCAGACATATTGGCCAGAGGAAACAACACTGGAATCAAAACTCTATGGGACACTGTATGAACTACAAAAGACAGTGAGTTTTATTAAGGAGACAGAATTACAGATATAGACATGTTTCAAGTGAACGAAAGAAGAAGAAGAAGAAGACTATTGGGTATGAAAAAAACACTATATACAAGACAGCTTGAACGTTTCAACCATTAGGTCTTCATCAAGAAAATGCAAGACAAACAATGAACTACTATTACTATACGCTGTATCCCTTGTTTGCCTTGCGGCGTAAGGGTAGAAGAGTTCTCTGGAGATAGCCTGAAATAATGAACAAACATTAAAAACAGTACAAATAAAGACACAACCGCATTACATTTAGATATTTAACAACAGAGACATCCAAGGTAACAACAACGTACGTATACACAGGGATGTATATATATATATATATATATATATATATATATATATATATATATATAAGGCTGTGTACATGGATTAGCCCAGGAGATAATACACGGAATCAAACTGATTAAATTTTAGTCTCTAAAAGACATATAAACTGCATCAGATCTATGAAAACAAGGCTAGGTGCTTACTGTTACTATGATCATATACTACTGGTGGGGAATTTTGTATAAGATTAAAGAAGATCAAGAGATCACCAAGAAATATGAAATTAGATTTAGCATTATTTAAATATTCGGACATCAACTCAGTGTCCAGACTCTCAAGTCTGAAAACTATTATCTTAACTGAACCATTTTGGTCCCAAAAAACTAGCTTCCCTGAACACGTCCGTCCAGGTCGACTTCCAAACTCAAAACTCTCGAAAACTGATTCTCACTCTCTCTCTCTCCTCTTTCAACCAATCTGTGCGTTCATTCAACATACCAGTTACACTATCCATCTCGATATGTACTTAAAAGTGTCTAAATCTAATCCGGCGATCTCTACTGTCTTTTGTATTTTACTGGTCAGCCTTCGGACCGCGGGGTACAATTAAACATTTCGTTCGGCTGAAGTTCATGATTCATATCAAATAATGAATCTCTGTTACTGATACCATCTGCATTTCATGTGGTAGCTAGCGAGGGTTCTAAAACTAGTTGGGCCCGTGGTATACGCCAACATCTCCACGACTCTCTGTCTCTTGTGTTGTCAATAAGCTCGGTTTGTGAGCTTCTACCATTCCACAATACAAGTCCATCTAGTAACTTTTCTCTTTGTCGTCCCATATCTCTTCTCCCCTTGATATTTCCAGTGGTTATTAAGTGTTCAAGCTGTGTTCTTCTCAGCACATGCCCTAGAAACCTTGACTCTGCCCCCTACTGTTTGATATGATTTATTTTTTTACGCCAGCATCAATGAGAACCTCTGCATTAGTTTTCTTGGCTATCCATGGTATTTTCATCATTCTTCGCAGAAACCACATTTCTGTAGCCTTTATTCGCTTTGATTTTTTTGGTTTATAGTCCATGCTTCAGATCCATAAAAAATAATTGGTTCGATATAACATATCAGCACTAGAATTCGGATCTGCATTGATATTCTTCCATTGCACAAAATGGTTCTCATTTTTTTTTTGGAATGCTGATTTGGCTTGTGCTGTTCGGCTCTTTATCTCACTTGAGCATCTACCTTCTGATGTTAACAGGGTGCCAAGATATTTCATTTTTTCAACTTGTGCTAATTTTGTGTCATTAATTATTATGTTGCATCTTAGTGGTGTATTTCTCTTCGATACAAACATTATTTCTGTTTTCTTCTTGTTTAAACTGAGGCCTTTGTTTTCACTTTCTTTCACTACTTAATCTAATAGGGATTGTAGTTCCTGCGATCAGTACTTTGTCATCAGCATATCTCAAGTTATTTATATTGCATCCTCCCACTTTTATTCCTGGCATGTCTTCTATATTTGGCATAATGTATTCTGTATATAGGGAGAAAAGGTCCGGTGACATTACACAACCTTGCCTGACACCCATTTCTTTCTTTTGAAATCTACATATAGTGTTGTTAACTCTCATTGCAACCGTTTGCTTTCAATACATATTTCTTACTATTCTTAGGTCTTTCCCATCAATGTTAAGATTTTCTAGCAGTTTTATAATCTCTGAATGCTTCACCTTGTCAAATGCTTTGCTGTAATCTATGAAGCACAGATAAAGGTATTGTTGTACTTCTATGGCCCTCTCAATTAATTTTCTTACTATATACAGGGAATATCTTGTGCCTTTTCCTTCTACAAATCCGCATTGTTCGTCTGCTATCTCTGGTTTTATTTTTCCACTTATACGCCTCATTATTATGTGCAGTAGAAACTTGGTTATCTGACTCATAAGACTGATTGCTCTGTAGTCTTCGCAATCTACTGCACCAGGTTTCTTTGGTAGAGCTATGAAAATTGATTGAAGCGAATCCGATGGAATATAGCCGCTTTTGTAGGTGTCATTTAACATTTTGGTGATAATTTCAATGCCATAATCTCCCAGAGCTTCTAATTCTTCTTTTGTAATTCTGTCCGGACCAGAATATTTGTTGTTTTTTAAGTGTTGTATAGCTTACTCTACTTCTGCTTTCAATATACTTGGACCTTAATTGCTATCATTTAAGTTAGTATCATTTCTGTTATCTTCGTACAGTTCTTTAATGTATTCTTCCCATCTATGCACGATTTCATTTTCTCCTATTAGTATATGCCCCTGCTTAGATTTAATACACCCAGTCTTGTGAGCCTGCTCTCTGCTTGTTAATTCCTTTATTTGTAAATGTGCATCATTTGTATTTCTATGATAATATTTTTCTATTTCACTGCACTTTGCGATTAACCAATCCTCTTTAGCCTTGTTGCATTTATGTTTGATGTCTTTGGTAATCTGGTTTGTATTCTTCAATGTTAGATAATACCAAAAGTAAAACATACATTTTATATAGTGTCTAAAATATAAGACAAGGCAGATGTTATTGGAAAAAGATCACATACTTCAGTGATGGTCAGAATATATCCAAGAACTGTATGATGATAATAGATATGAGATAAACATACAAGATAACGGCGTGGGGCCATGAATACTCACAGCAGAATTAATGAAAGCCCCAAGACACATGAAATATGGCAAAGCCCCAGGAACAGACATCATCAAATTAGAGGAATTAGCATGTGACTATGGAGTAGAAATAATCAAAAATCTGCTGAATGACATATATAATAGCGGACACATACCCGATGACTTAATGAGATCCATATTTATAACCTTACCTAAGAAACCAGGGACCACAGAGTGTGAAGAACACCGTACAATCAGCCTCAAGAGCCAAATAACAAAAACATTTCTCAAAATCATCATGAAGAGAGATAATTCCAGAACAATGTTGCTTCGTAGAAGGCAAAGGTACCAACAATGCTATATACATATATTGAGAACACTAACAGAGAGGTTTATAGAGGAAAAAAACTGATCTGTACCTCTGTTTTATAGACTACAGAAAAGCATTTGATAAAGTTAAACATACTAAAGTTATACACATGCTAGAGAATTTGAACATCGACAGTAATGATTTAGGAATCATCAACAGTAGCAATAAGAGTAGGAAATCAATTTGGCACCTGTCAACAAATAAAACAAGGAGTTAAATAGGGATGTGTACTTTCACCAGACCTGTTCTATTTATACAGTGAAAACATAATTCTGTAATAGTTGACATCCCAGGAATATCGGTGGGAGGACATAACATAAATAATTTAAAATATGCGAATGACACTGTTCTGATTGCTAAAAGTGAGGAACACCTTCAAGATTTAATTAATATAGTAGCCACAGACAGTAAAGAAAAGAAAACAGAAGTAATGGTTATTTCAAAGAAACAAAATATCATACCTTGCAAGATCAAAGTGAATGATGTAGTATTAAAACAGTTCCACCAATTCAAATATTTAGGTGCAACGATTAGAAGCGGTCTTTATTTCCACAGCCCATAGAAAGCCTCCCTGCACTCCATCACAAGAAAACATGCAGTAACGAAAGTAAAGATTACAGCAGATGGAAGAAGTTCAGCAAAAATAAGAAGCAGAATAGGGCAAGCAAAAACAACATTCAGAAAAATGAAAAATATATTGTGTAATATAACCTTGTCATTAGAGGTGAGAAAGAGAGTTCTGCAGTGCTATATAACCCATATACTAACATATGGATGCGAATCTTGGACAATAAACAAACTGGAAAGTGGAAAAATTAAAGACAACAGAGATGTGGTTCTACAGAGGAATGCTGAGAATACCACGGACTGCCAGAAAAACTAATGAGGAGGTGTTGAAAGAGTCAAATGTGAAACGCATCTTAATCAATAATATAAGAAAAAACGGGGTGCAAAGGGAACGCGTTGCTCTAGGCGGACCCATGGTTAGCAGATAACCAAGATCCCAAATGTACCTCCACGCGGTGCACCCTGGAAACAGAAATACAGCAGTTCGAGCTATTCTGGCCAAATCATGTGGGGATCGTGTACGAGAATGTGAGGTAGCAGATGGAAAGAGATTTGACTGCACAAGAGACAGACAATATCTCTGACACCACCAGCATCACCACATATAGCGACACTGTCGACATACAGTGAAGCTAGTCAGTCCAGTCCGAACATTGAAGGGGCGGCCAATGTAAAATGCACGTAAAGGTAGATGCATGGCGAGAGACAAATAGATTGCATACCGAGTACAATGAAATAATGAAAGGGCAGAACAGCGCTAGAGGGCAGCGCGAACTGCAAATAGAAAGTGAAAAGTCCCTAGGAAAGGGGAACTACAAGCTCCGTCAGCTCGAGTCGAGCTTCTAGTTACCTGTGTTCCTTACAGGCAGAGACCCAGACCCATTCATTGGCTTTTGGTAAAGCAAGAAGACCTAATCCAACTCTAATGTCGAGCCTTCCTAAACCGGAAATATGCTCGCGAAGAGAAAGGGTTCTGTACCCGATGGGCTTAGGCAAGAAAGGGACAACGATGGTAGTCCTGGCCCAACTCTACTGTCAAGGTTTCCTATACCGGAAGTACACTTGCAGAGAGAAAGGGTTCCGTACCCGATGGGCTCAGGCACAAAAGGGACAACGATTTAGCCCTGGCCCAACTCTACTGTCAGATTTTCCTACACCGGAAATACACTTGAAGAGAGAAAGGGTTCAGTACCTGATGGGCTCAGGCGCTATTGGGACAAGGACGCTCAGCTTGAGAACGCCTTGCTCTCAAACGCGTGGTGTGAGACTCGAACTTGGACGAGGGGTACACGATGTCGGTGAATGACACCTCGGCTAAGAGGGCGAAAGAGCCAGGGTCCAACTCCTTTGTTGAGTTCTTCCCCTTAGGGAATCAGGCTCACGGATGAGAAACGGTTCAGTACCCAATGGGCACAGGCACAGCACGTCCAATTACACGAGGCAAGTTCATAGACAGTGGAACACCTCGTGCGAGTCAGACTAGAGCAAAAATCGTCTGGGCGAAGAGTCGCCACTACGCGTGCCTGGAGACAGATATAGAGGCCGTCACAGGCTAAGGGTAGCCCACCCGAATTGTCAAGGCATGCTGAAATCAGATGTGCTAGGCCTACAAGGCGCATAACGGTGGCACAACGTAATCACGCTCCCGGCGGAAATCGCACGGATATCCGTGATGGTTACAATGGAGCGAACGCAAAACAAACATAAGAAAAAACAATCCTCATTTTTTGGCCACGTCATGAGACAGAGAGGGAAGTGGTATTTGGAGAACATAGTCACAACAGGAAGATTGAAAGCAACAGAGACTGAGTGCGATAACGTGATAAAATATTAGAAAATTTGACAACTTGGCACGGCAGGGAAACAACAACGATCTTGATACATAATGCCAGAGATAGAGAGCTGTGGAGAGCCGTGATCACCTACGCCAGCCGGCATGGTACCTGATGATAATGATACACAAGTATTGTCATAGATACACGCATAAAAAAATATAAAACGACTATTCCCGCAAACAACATGAACAACACAACACATACCACCCAAATCTACATAAATGAGTGATCTATACAAGACCAAATGGTGTTACCATTTAAGGGGTGTGTACCGTTTGTGGGTACACAACGTGGGTGTGTACACGTGGCGTGTGCATACATAGGTTGCGTTCTCTACTGACCATACCATGAAGACGAATATTGAATATGCTCCTCTAGTGAACTCCAACATAAATGAATACGACAACGTTTATTATATTTACATTTTTATGAATCACCAGATGTGGAAAGTTACAACATCAATAAAACAAAAGGTCGTCATCTCAATTTAGGTTCTAATACAATCTGCAAGCACGCTCTGATTCTAACACACTCTTAAGTTCAATCTGAATTTCCCTCTCTTCGACTACAATTTGAATTCTGAAATTACACTACCTATAATTTCAATACAAGTCCTGATAATTATACCCTCTTGAATTTCATGCCCTAACACCGAAGACTACGATGTCCCACCTATGTCCCTAGTTCACTGGTTCGCAAAGTTCCCACTCATGGATCCTAACTTTTGCAGAATTACAGTCCTTGATGAAGCATCTATCTCTTCCTGTTTCTATCAATCTTCTGATCTCAGTCGTTGAGTCTATCTAGATTTCTCAGATCTGACTGTCTCCACTGAATATCTTGCTTCGCAAAACGCTTGCTTGGCCAATCGTGAACGTGGCGACATGTCCTCGAGGATTATTCCCAATTCTCTTCCTTCTCAGTTCTCATATGCTTTTGTTCCCTGGTTTCTGGACTATCTCTTCAGTTCGAACTGGTCTATCCGGGACTACCTCCCGACCTCGTCTGTCCACCTCCAATCTCAAACTCCAACTGCCCAAAACTGAACTGTGGCCTCAACTCTCTGTCCCCTCTTACTGTGTTTCCCCTCCCCGTTCTAGTCACATGATCGTTCGACCACTATTTTTTCTTGTTTCATGACATCAATGCACTCTTTACTTTATACGATCTTTCTCACTTTTTTCAAACATATGGATGCGTCTCACACTATATCCATTCATTCTATCCGTTCATTCAACTTAAACCGTTCAACAAGCTATCTGGTTCACTAAACAGCATCACAAATTGTATGGTCTGTCGCTACCTGGCGTCAATGTAATATTTTTGCCGGTAATAGTAGTTTTATTACTTCCAATATTTTCTGACCAAGGTTTCTTGTTTCCGCAGGATAGCAATGTTTCTGTGGGATAACAATCTTTTTATCGCCCGTTGCGGGGTGCAAAGGGAACGCATTGCTCTAGGCGGACCCAGGGTTAGCAGATAACCAAGATCCCAAATGTACCTCCACGCGGTGCACCCTGGAAACAGAAATACAGCAGCTCGAGCTGATTCTGGCCAAATCATTTGGGGATCGTGTCCGAAAATGTGGAGGTAGCAGATGGAAAGAGATTTGCCTGCACACGGACAGACATATCTCCAACACCACCAGCATCACCACATATAGCGACACTGTCGACATACAGTGAAGCTAGTCAGTCCAGTCCAAACATTGGAGGGGCGGCCAATGTAAAATGCACGTAAAGGTAGATACATGGCGAGAGACATAGATTTCATACCGAGTACAATGAAACAATGAAAGGGCAGAACAGCGCTAGAGGGCAGCGCGAACTGCAAATAGAAAGTGAAAAGTCCCTAGGAAAGGGGGAGCTACAAGCTCCGTCAGCTCGAGACGGGCTTCTAGTTACCTGAGTTCCTTACAGGCAGAGACCCAGACCCATACACTGGCGTTTGGTAAAGCAAGAAGACCTAACCCAACTCTAATGTCGAGCCTTCCTAAACCGGAAATATGCTCGCGAGAGAAAGGGTTCTGTACCCAATGGGCTTAGGCAAGAAAGTGACAACGATGGTAGTCCTGGCCCACCTCTACTGTCAATGTTTCTTATACCGGAAGTACACTTGCAGAGAGAAAGGTTTCCGTACTCGATTCGCTCAGGCACAAAAGGGACAGCGATTTAGCCCTGGCCCAACTCTACTGTCAAGTTTTCCTACACCGGAAATACACTTGAAGAGAGAAAGGGTTCAGTACCTGATGGGCTCAGGCGCTATTGGGACAAGGACGCTCAGCTCGAGAACGCCTTGCTCTCAAACGCGTGGTGTGAGACTCGAACAAGGGGTACACGTCGGTGAATCGGCTAAGAGGGCGAAAGAGCCAGGGTCCAACTCCTCTGTTGAGTTCTTCCCCTTAAGGAACCAGGCTCACGGATGAGAAACGGTTCAGTACCCAATGGGCACAGGCACAGCACGTCCAATTACACGAGGCAAGTTCATAGACAGTGGAACACCTCGTTTGAGTCAGACTAAGAGCAAGAAAATCGTCTGGGCGAAGAGTCTCCACTACGCGTGCCTGGAGACAGATATAGAGGCTGTCACAGGCTAAGGGTAGCCCACCCGAATTGTCAAGGCATGCCGAAATCGGATGTGCTAGGCCTACAAGGCGCATAACGGTGGCACAACGTAATCACGCTCCCGGCGGAAATCGCACGGATATCCGTGATGGTTACAATGGAGCGAACGAAAAACAAACAAACAAAACATCGCCCGTTGCCGTGTGAAAAACAATTTTCTTTCTTGTACAATGGCTGAGATGGCTTATAACTAACATTTTCCTATATTTCCGGACCAGGTGTCTTCACTTTCGTTACTGCATGTTTTCCTGTTGGTAGGTAGTTAATGAGTTTTCCTCTCTGTTGGAGAGGCGTTCCCCTTTTCAACCAGCGGACAAAGTCCAATTAGGTTATATCAGGACACACTACCATAAAATATTAGAGGTAACAAAGATTCCAGGGGATACAATAATTGTTTTCCTGTTAAGGAGTGCAGGGAGGCTTTTAAGGCTGTGGAAATAAAGGCGCTTTGCCAAAGCTGTCGCCGCGACGTGTACAGGAATTTTTGTTTGTTGCACCTCCGAAAGACAATAATCATTGTCCCAACCGCGGATTGAACCCGGCGCCTCGGGAAACTGAAGCCGACGTTCTAGCCGTACGGCTACGCTTAAGGGTACCAACCTGCAATATATATATATGGGTTTTCAAGTGAGAATAGCTATATGGTCAGTAGTGTAAAATTTTATTGCAGTGACCTGAAGACCTGAATGTTACGGGATTTACGATGACCAGTTCCATTGCTACGTTGAGTAAACTGTGCTGCTAATGGCATGATGAAGTTGGCAGAAACGGTTACTTAGTTGGGTTTTTTTTTGTCGATAGTAAAAGTGGCCTTAGAAAATGACAGGGAGTGGATCTGCCCGACACATCCATCTTCGGCGAAACAAATACCGGTAGTTTTCCATCCATCCAGTTTTCTATCCAGATAATAAAGTCCAATTTCCAACTATTTAACTCAATTGTCAGATGACATTAGATAAAGGGAACCACTATAACTTGACAGAATATCACAGGAACATATGCCTCATTTACTCAAAATACTGTTATTATTTAGATAATTATTCAAAGTCCGCTGCCACACCTAATTCTCACACAAATATCACTAACCAAATTACCGTTATTTTCTATCGTACTTATAGCAATCACGCAGAAAATTTAGCCTTATTCTCTAAGCCAAGGTTTTTCAAAATACTAACGGCCAAGCCATTTTTACTAGTCTTCCAGGCTGATTTTAATTTACTTTATACATTCAGGAAATATCCAATCACGGGCTCCCTGAACAAACTGTAAAATATCCAATCACGGGCTCCCTGAACAAACTGTAAAATATCCAATCACGGGCTCCCTGAACAAAATGTAAAATATCCAATCACGGGCTCCCTGAACAAACTGTAAAATATACAATCACGGGCTCCCTGAACAAACTGTAAAATATCCAATCACGGGCTCTCTGAACAAACTGTAAAATATCCAATCACGGGCTCCCTGACCAAACTGTAAAATATCCAATCACGGGCTCCCTGACCAAACTGTAAAATATCCAATCACGGGCTCTCTGAACAAACTGTAAAATATCCAATCACGGGCTCTCTGAACAAACTGTAAAATATCCAATCACGGGCTCCCTGACCAAACTGTAAAATATCCAATCACGGGCTCCCTGAACAAACTGTAAAATATCCAATCACGGGCTCCCTGAACAAACTGTAAAATATCCAATCACGGGCTCTCTGAACAAACTGTAAAATATCCAATCACGGGCTCCCTGAACAAACTGTAAAATATCCAATCACGGGCTCCCTGAACAAACTGTAAAATATCCAATCACGGGCTCCCTGAACAAACTGTAAAATATCCAATCACGGGCTCCCTGAACAAACTGTAAAATATCCAATCACGGGCTCTCTGAACATACTGTAAAATATCCAATCACGGGCTCTCTGAACAAACTGTAAAATATCCAATCACGGGCTCCCTGAACAAACTGTAAAATAACCAATCACGGGCTCCCTGAACAAACTGTAAAATATCCAATCACGGGCTCTCTGAACAAACTGTAAAATATCCAATCACGGGCTCCCTGAACAAACTGTAAAATATCCAATCACGGGCTCCCTGAACAAACTGTAAAATATCCAATCACGGGCTCCCTGAACAAACTGTAAAATATCCAATCACGGGCTCCCTGAACAAACTGTAAAATATCCAATCACGGGCTCTCTGAACATACTGTAAAATATCCAATCACGGGCTCTCTGAACAAACTGTAAAATATCCAATCACGGGCTCTCTGAACAAACTGTAAAATATCCAATCACGGGCTCCCTGAACAAACTGTAAAATATCCAATCACGGGCTCCCTGAACAAACTGTAAAATATCCAATCACGGGCTCCCTGAACAAACTGTAAAATATCCAATCACGGGCTCCCTGAACAAACTGTAAAATATCCAATCACGGGCTCTCTGAACATACTGTAAAATATCCAATCACGGGCTCTCTGAACAAACTGTAAAATATCCAATCACGGGCTCCCTGAACAAACTGTAAAATATCCAATCACGGGCTCCCTGAACAAACTGTAAAATATCCAATCACGGGCTCCCTGAACAAACTGTAAAATATCCAATCACGGGCTCCCTGAACAAACTGTAAAATATGACGCTAAGCAGTGATAATGATGATGAAATAATTAAACTGTGATGTTGCCAGTTGAAAACAGTATCCATGATATTTTTTCCTTATTCTGCGTTCATTCTCAAACTCTTGCAGATTAGCAGGATTCAGTGCATAGAACGGAATGAGTTATGTCATAGTTTACAGCTTAGCTGTAATATGTGTACCTTTCAACAGGACACATCCAATTTGGCTTGGCTTCTGTGCCACTTTGATCTTATATGAGATGGGACAGCCAACGCCACCCCAAAAATCTCATTAGTCGCATTCTACGACATTCATGGAAGATAAAAACCGTGTTGCTATTCTCTGCTCCCCGTTGAGGCCACGGCAACACACGGGTAGTGTTCATGATGAAACTAAAAACTTTTTGAGACAGTACCCGCTGCCAAATTTTGATGTATGACAAAACTTTGTTATTAAACAGGGCAAAGGTTATTTGGCTGATGAGGTTTTAGACAGGCGGTAACATCAAACACCGGAAATGTTATTTGATTGAGGAGATTTTAGACCCACGGGGACATAAAATACCACATAAATTATTTTGTTAAGGGGATTTTAGGCGGACGGTGACATCAGCCACCACATCCTTTAGAATTCAAAGGAATTTTAAAAAATATTGGGTGAATAATGCTGAATATGACCCACAGATGTTGCTTATCCCTGCTTTAAACGTTATCGCAACAACTATGGGTCAGCTGTGGGGCAATTTTTTCTTATACAATGTCATTTAACAAAACTTGCTTGGCCACACATCGTTTGGTAATACTGTAGTACTAATTTATCAACTTAACTTTCCAGAAAGTGGCTTGAGAATGTTTTCAGGGTGCCTTACGGAAATATGCGTCACCCGGATTTGATTATTTTCCTTGCCTATGTTCATCAGACAACAAATACTTTTTTATTAATTTAAATAATAATTTTAAAGTTAAAGTTACGAGTTTGTTTTACATAATTAACCCTAACGACAAATAAATTAATATTTAAATTAATGGTACAGTACAAGTAGACGCCACCATATGTTTAATTATTTCCCTTGTCTATGTTTGTAAATTTCATGTACTTCATTTAATAATTTTAATATTTATTTATTTAGGGTTTTGGTTAGGGTAAAATATAACTATTCTAGCCCTAACTTAAACCCTTAAATTCATATTTAAATTATTAAATAATGAACATGAAATTTACAAACATAGACAAGGGAAATTACTCGACTATGTTGTGGTGTCTACTTGTACTGTATCAAATTAATAAATAAGTATTCGCTGTCTGATGAACATAGACAAGGGAAATAACCAAATATGGGGGGGGGGGGTGGCATATATTTCCGTAATGAACCGTTTTCAGATCGTGAAATAATTGTAATTGATAAATTTCAATTTGAAGAGCTTAAGGCTTACCTTGTAGCCAAAAGCAAACGCCTCGTCTTTGGGTAAGGCTTTAGCCTGTTGGTTTGAGGAAAAAGGGTGTGTGATGAAATACAAAAATTGGCCTAAATCTCAATAATTGTATTAATAATTAGGTAGAGGTACAGTAACTGCAATAAGTCAAGACACCTAGAAATATGATTCTCGAGTTGGAGAGAGCTAGAAGTGTAATACACGAGTTGGATACAAGCTAGGAGCGCGATACACGAGTTGAGGACATCTAGAAGCATGATTCTCAAGTTGGAGAGAGCTAGAAGTGTAATACACGAGTTGGATACAAGCTAGGAGCGTGATATATTAAGAAAGGGATACATAGCGATATTCATGTAAAAATGGTAATATAAAAATACATATACAAGCATGAACGTAATAGGAACAAATATTGAGGTAGGTAGTGATAGGAGGAGCTTATAGATCTAATCAAAGGGGGCGAAAAAACAGATTGAAAGACAAAACAGATATATAAATACATAGTGGGTTAATAGACATATAAAGTCTGTAATGGATTAAATAAAAGACAGAGAAAGAGACAAAAAGAGAAAAAAGCTGAAACTAGAAAACAATAGAAAATGGATTAAAATAACATAACTATAAACACACATATAGCTGTATAATAGATATTTCAAGAAAATAAATACATTTCATATATATATATATATATATATATATATATATATATATATAATATATATATATATATATATATATATATATATATATATATATATATATATATACATCATATACATATTACTAATAATAACATTTAAAACACAACTGTCAATATTGCATTTTTTCCCGTTAAGTGGTTGCAAGGAGGTTTCGAATGGCTTGGTTGATAAGGGCCGCATGCCCTTGCTGTAGCCACACCATGTTGTTCAGCGTTGGGTTTTTTATTTTTACACTCCGATAGGAAAATTACCAGTCTTTATTTTGAAAATCATCTCATATAAGCTCGAGAAAGTCGGTTTCCAGACGACTACGCTTCTTAGTTGATGTTTCTCCTAATGCTCGAAATCCCCTCATATAAGCTCGAGAAAGTCGGTTTCCAGACGACTACGCTTCTTAGTTGATGTTTCAGGTTCCTGTCTCTAAGATCTTGTAAAATTTCTGTTGTTTCACTCCCTTACTGGAAAATATGTCTCGAGTTTTCCTTTGTATGGTATATAACGTTGGAAGGATATCGACTCCTTCAACTAACTCAAAACTAGTTACGATTTTGCCGTTGGAGAGTTTATTTACTACTCTCATATACAAGAGACTTTTCTCCTGAACACTAGGACCTTACACCTCAGTGGTGTGCACTATTTAGATCATCCAATATATAAAACTTCCTACTTCAATACGCCAGTTGTCATATGAGTATATGTCGCCCGTGTATTGCCGGAGCCCGAAAGGGGAGCAAAGAATAGCAACACTATTTACCTTCCACGCATGTCGTAAAAGGCGACTAAGGAGGTTATGGGATGGGGTTGGCTGTCCCATCCCATATAGGGTCAGTGACCCAAAGCCATGCTGAAGTCGGATGTGTCAGACCGAAAGGCGCAGATATCGCAGCATTGCTGTAAGCCATGGCACAACGCATTCCTTTCTCTGGACTACACCCTGCTAATCTGCAGGAGTTTGAGAACGAACTCAGAAGAAGAAGATATGAGTATATGTCATACGTCAAATATGTACAACTCCTCTGTAGACTATCCTAAACTACTAGTCAGAAATCCACCTAGTATTTCATCTAAAGGTCCTTACTTCTAGAGTTCCTATGGATTCACCTCACAAGATTACACTATGTTGTGTAATGTACTCAAGTTGTCGAGTGTGAGGTTTGAGAGTGAGAGTTGTAATAACACTTATGATTTTTCATCAGACTTTTCTAACCACTTGGGAGTATAACACCATCAAGATAAATAAACTGAAACAGAGGAACACCTGATTTTATACAGGACTGTTGTTGGAGTTAATAATATAATAATATATGTTTGTTTACTTAAATATCTTTTGACACAAAACACAACACACTCAAGGAAGTAATAAATATAGCTGAGATGAACTATTTAGTATACGGATCACGAGCCATATTCAAGGGTCAATGAGATGACAACAATGTGTTTACATTTCTGTAAACAATTCTTTTTGCATTGAGGCGTGTTACATCACACAACTTTTCTGACAATTGACCTTTCTTTATTCTTTTATTTATTTCATTCTTTCATATCGGATCTTTGATTTACATTGGATCGCCTTGGATATTTACACAGGGATGTGTCTGCAAGACTCAAATTTACAGACTATTCTATTGGTTACTTCTTCTTCTTTTGAGTTCAGCATCTGCGGTCATGTTATATTGTCAGATCTGTTGTCAGGGAAAAGTCCACTGTCTTCTCCATGTCAGTAAGTGGGAAGAACTGACTGAAGAAGAAACTGTCTGGAATCAACGTTACGAATTGCAGCAGAGATGGGTAAAAGAGCATGGAACCACATACCGCTATATAACAACAGAACCATTGCTGAGAATTATGAAAAACAATACGTAGAACAGGCGGATATAAGTAGGAAGCCAGAGGACAATTATTTTTAAAAATTCTTGAGACTAAAGGGAATTGAACCAGTCCGTTCAACGGCACCAAATCGCCTAGCAACTATTGAACACGCGTTTTTCCGTACTTGACTAACCGCATCTCCAAAAAAAATGCGATTTCATCAAGCCTTTCAAACCGTGCACACAAAGTAAATATAAGTAGGAAGCCAGAGGACAATTATTTTTAAAATACGGATATTATGTTATGTGTTTGTTGTTACTGAGGATATTTCAATACCTGTACGGGATGTTTGTTGTTGTTGTGATGGTCCTTGTCTCGATCGGTCCGTTCTGGTGACTTTGTGAGCACGGTTTGAAAGGCTTGATGAAATCACATCTTTTTTTGGAGATGCGGTTGGTCAAGTACGGAAAAACGCGTGTTCAATAGTTGCTAGGCGATTTGGTGCCGTTGAACGGACTGGTTCAATTCCCGTTAGTCTCAAGAATTTGTAGAACAGGTGGGAAGATCACTAACACGAATCCCAAATCAGTGTAACTTGACTGACTATATGACAGATTCAGTAGGAAGAGTCGCTCGCTGCTGAATCAGCCCCAATTTCGTGCTTAACGACGGCTTGAAAATGTCATATAGATATAACATACATAGACACGTATATATATATATGCGCGTGCGTGTATGCGTGCGTACGTGTGTATAGGCGTTAGATAAAACTCAGAGGAGAGAGTGTGGTTGACGATTAGCGCAACTCTTCCACACTGTAAACCAACTTCAGCGCTAGTCATTTCTCAACCCAATTATTTATTTATTTATTCTTGCTAATAAAATATGATAAAATAAAATGCGAGTGAGAATGTATGTGTTTTCCTCGGTGTCAGTTTAAATCGGATGATCCTCCTGAAAGCAACGGCAAACTACAGGAGTATTGTGCCAAGAAATTTTCTATGGATGTGGTGAATAATTTCGTATTGGAGAATGCCTGCGCATGTCACTGGAAGATGCAGGGCAACTTGCTCAAGACCGCGGAGAATTTAAGAGATCCATAGGAAAGACTACGTTCTGGAAAGAATATGTCACTTGATGATGAATAAAATATGAAGAGAAAAAATGTGTGAATCAATCCTAGTTGGTTCATGGAATGTTCGGACACTTACGGATCTTTCTGATGTAAACTTTCTTTATTATTTTTTATCACTTATTGTTATTATTATTATGGTTAAGTTTTTGGTCATCGTTGATTACGACGGACGAACATTATCATAGGCTTATATTGATAGACATATTATTAGGATAATGAAAACGATAGCTATGGTGATTGTAATGATGATAATGGTGGCGTTTGTGATGATGAAAAAAGGATGATAATTATGGAGATGATGATGTTGATGATGAGAGATACCTACAAGGAGTACACGTTTGGCACTCTTGTTCCCTGTGACAGGCAGTAGAGTTTGACTTTCAGCTCCAAATTACTGTTTCTGTGACATTATTTTTTGATGTGCAGGTTTTATAGAATTTATGCAAGTCCCACATTACTATCTTTTCTTAATGCGGTTGTTGGACGCAATATTACGAGATGGGCAATCTTTTACTCCGAGTTTGGGGATGGGGGGGGGGGGAATTCGCCGTGACTTCCTTACACGTACAGATATAAAGGTTGAACCTCTCCACGACTTCTTTACATTTGTAGATATAAAGGTTGAACCTCGCTATGACTACCTTACACTTGCAGATATAAAAGTTGAACCTCTCTATCACTTCCTTACACTTGCAAATATAAAGGTTGAACCTCTCCATGTCTTCCTTACACTTGCGGATATAAACGTTGAACCTTTCAATGACTTCCTTACACTTGCAGATATTAAGAGGTGAACCTCACCATGACTACCTTACATTTGCTATCTATCTATCTATTGTAATTTTCACCTGTTCAGTTAAGCGCCGTGGGAAGGCGGGGGATTTTGAGTTTTTTTGTCGTTGGCTATTTGAGTTGCTTTGGACATGGTAATCCCGTGTCTATTTAATATTTCTTTGATTGTCTCTGCCCATCTAGTTTTTCGTCTTGTGTGTGCCTTGTAGCCCGATCTTCTGATGATGTATGCACGTAGAAGGGCTGTGTTGCACAGGTTCCATTCTCATGACGTGACCAAACTATCTGGTTTGCTGCCTCTCGATGTAGTCTTGACTTGAGATAGTCTTTACTGCTTTCCTGATATATTCATTTCTCCGGCTATCTCTTCTCGTGACATTTATAGCTTTCCTCGAACATCTCATTTCGCAAAATATGATCATTTTCGCTAGTGTCTTTGTCAATGGCCATGTTTGACATTGGTAACACAGTGGGTATAAAATACTGTTTATCAATTTTCGTTTTGCATCCATGCGGATTGATGGGTGTTTAAGTATTGGTGACATCTGGTAAGTCACGGCATTGGCTTTTTGGCACCTTGTTTCAATCTCTCTGTCGAGTTCTCTGCCATCTTCCATAAATATGCTCACTACGTATTTAAACTCTGGGACTTACTTTAGTTTTGTACCATTGATAGATACATTTAACTGACCTGGTGTTCTGCTTATCTTCATAGTCTCTGTTTTAGATGTGTTTAGTTTCATGTTGTGCTGTTCGCAGGCTGTAGGAGCAAGTGTGTGTGTCGCTGGAATTCGTTTTCATATTCGTATATTAAACATTGATCATCTGCAAATAGAGTTCGTTGAGTGAGTTGTGATCTTCATTTGATGCTTCTGCAGGGGTGAATTTGTTTCTTTGGTCTGCTTCTTTAGTTATTCTGTCCTTGTGTGTTACGAACAGAAGTGGTGATAGTACACATCCTTGTCTAACGACTGTTTTTATTTCAAATGGATCTGTTGTGCCCTCAGTAGTTCTGATAACTCTCTGGCAGTTTTTGTATAAAGCTCTTATGTTGTCTAGCAATTGTCCATGTACTTCATAGTCCTCCAATATTAGTCACAGTTTTCCTCTGTCAACTCTGTCAAATGCCTTTTCTTGGTCGATAAAGGCGATGTTTAGTTGTAGGTCGTATTCAAGTGTCTTTTCGCTCAGCTGACGAAGCGCAAAAATAGCATATGTGCATCCCATACCTTTCATGAAACCAAAAGTGTTTGCACCAGGGCCAGATGGCATTAGATACGATAACATTAGTCGAAGAACGGATGAGGAGTTGGGAGAGTTGGCGGACATGTTCAATAATAGCCTTCTAAAGGGCACAGTGAAAGAAGACTGGTTGCACAGCTACTTAGTTCCACTACCCAAACCTTGAAAGGACCACACCAGGATACATGGCTACAGAATAATAACTATGCAGAATACGATTGGCAAGCTTTTGGAAAAAATTGTGACCCGGAAGGTATCGTGTTATCTTGAAAGAAATAAGTGTTTACCAACATTGTTAGGAGAATATCGTCCAGGAAAGAAGACATGACAGAATGCAGCCATATTTGCGCAGGATGTTTTTGAGGGGTTCGATTCGCGCATGGAGACATGTGCGGTCGCAATAGACCTTGAGGATGCGTACAATAGGGTGTCCTTGGATATCTTGATGCACCAGCTGTTAAATCTTGCAGTTAATCCTTTTGTCGTGCGTTGGGTTGGCGCCGCCCTGATGCACAGGGTTGTAGTTCTTAAGTGTGGTAACTGGATATCTACACCAACGGTTATTAGCCCTGGCCTGCCACAGGGATCACCTCTATCTCCTATACTTTTCAATGTATACACAGTACATATCGCTGGCAATCAAATCACAGATGTTGGCAGAACGATGTCATATGCCGATGATATCCTGGTGTATAGACAGGGCAGAAATCGAGAAGAGTGCGTCGTGGAACTACAGAAGGAGCTGGACAGACTGACAAATTGGTGTCGAGATACGGGAGCTGTGGTCAATCCGTCTAAGGCATTCGTGACGTGGATTTCCTTGAACAATGACATGGTAAAGACACCCATGCCACAAGTTTCGTTGTCCGGGAAAAGTTTAGAAAGAACTAGCACAATGAGATATCTGGGTGTGTTTTTTGACAGAAGCCTGAGTTTCAGGGAAAATGTTGACCACATTATCATAAGGGTTAGCAGCAATGAAGGTTATGGCTGCTGCGCAGTGTGAGCAAAGATTGTTATTTCTTTTGTACCAGGGTTTGGTTGTGGCTGTGGTGGAATATGCACTGGCAATTCTGACTCTTAGCCAAACTCAGATCGAAAGACTGGATAGTCCAGAATGCAGCAATGCGTATCATTCTGGGATGCACACGAGACACATCGACAAGAGCTATGCGATACCTACTTGACTGCCCAACAGCTGAGCATAGATTACAGTATTGCCGTGCACGGGCGTACCTTCAAATACATGCAGATAAGGAACACCCGTTGCATTCCGAAATACAGAAAGTTAAAGGCAGCAGACTCAAGAGAGGAAGGTCGTGGATGGGACGTGCTGAGGATGTAATACAAAGCGTGTGCATATTACAGGATGTGGCAGCAGGTGCGGAATGGATAGGTCTACCCACAGATTTCGAAACTTGTTTGAGAGTAGTAATATCACTTAGCAGGGAATGCAGAGAATGGTGTCCCACAGCTGTGGAGAAAGAAGTGCAGGCTTTAATCAGTGAGAATACCAAAAAGGGGTTGTGATTATATACACTGATGGATCTGTAATTAGGCATGTTCGCAGTGCTTGGGCCTTTACAGCTCAGTGCGCAGGTAAAACGATCAAGGAGGAAAGTGGTGCCTTTGCAGTCACTACGAGTAGTATGACCATGGAGACTATGGCGGTGACAAAGGCATTTGAGTGGCTACGCACACAGAAGGTAACGCAGGTCTGCATCTTGAGTGACTCTATGAGTATGATTAAGAAGGTACAAGTGGGCATCGTTCGCGAACAGTGGATTGAGGCCTTGAGAAATGCGAGCTTGAAAGCGGTTACATTTATTTTCGTGCCGGGACATGTGGGCGTTCGAGGCAATGAAAGAGCGGATCAACTGGCATCGTGTGCGATTGTGGCACAGGGCGATGGGGCAATGGATCGCGCTGACGTTATAAACTACTTAAGAGATATAACACGCGAGAGTGAGACTAATGTGGATGATGATTCCTTTTCAATGGCTAGGATTAAAGATCAGGGATTGAAATGTGGTGTTGCTAGAGGTGAACATTTTGGAGGGCGCAGAAGAATGATGGTCAACCAGCATAGGACCGGTACTGTCAGCAGAAGTGTGATGGGGGATACACTCAAGGAGAGATCGGAGCAACTATGGATGTGTCCAGTTTGCAGTGATGATGATCCGACGACTAACTAACTAACTAAAAGTGTGTCTTATTTAGTTGAGATTCTATTATCCGTCTTACCGGTTTTACCAGTATTATCGGTTTTATGATTTGTGCTATGTAGCTGAGCAGAGAAAGGCCTCTGTAGGTCTCATACTCTCTTTTGTTGACCTTTTTTCCATATGGGTGAAATTATTGCTTTCTGCCAATCTTCTAGTAATTGTTTTTTCTGACCATACTGCTGTGAATATTCTCTTTAGATAGCTTACACCAACGTCCTTGCACGCCAGGATGGCTTCAGTTGTTACGCCATCCACGCCAGGTTGATTTGTTTCGAGGCCTTTTCTGAATATATTGCTCCATTTCACGGACTAGTATACTCAGCGACTCAATGAGCACGATAGTGAAAGTTCAGGCGGGATATATTTGGGAACAGTGTCTGGGTGCAGTGAAAAAGTCATGTGTGCATAAAGGGACTTTTATTTTCGTACCGGGACATGCGGGAGTCCGGGGTAATGAGAAAGCAGATAGGTTGGCCGCAGACGCTACACTACAGCTATTGGTGGAGCGATGTGTCGGGCAGACATAGTGGATGCCCTACGGGAAAACGCACGAACAAATGACTGTATAAGTGGCGATGACTCTTGTTCCATGAATAGAATAAGGGAGCTTGGTTTGAAATGTGGTGTCGCTAAAAAGGAGCAGTTTCGTGGGCAAGAAAGAATGATGGTTAATCAACGACGTTTTGGGACCGTCAGTCATCGCGCAATCGCGGATACACTCAATGAGAGATCGGAGCACCTATGGACTTGTCCGGAGTGCAATGACGATGATCCAACGCGACTAACTAACTAACTAACTAACTAACTAACTAACTAACTAACTAACTAACTAACTAACTAACTAACTAACTAACTAACTAACTAACTAAAGGACTAGTATTTTTGGTTCTGGAACATATAAATATCTAGGAGTGAAATGAGTTTCTTGTGTTGGTTGATGGGTTTTATAACTCTTTAAAATACTCTAGAAAGCTTGTTTTCCTGTCTTCTCCTTTGAATATGTGGTTACCGTTTCTGCTGTTTATGATTGTCGTGGGTTCATAGCTCTCATCTCTTACTTTTATTGTTTTTATACTTTTGAAGAAGTGCCTTGGTATTTTGGTGCATATCTCAGACAGGTATTTACCATTTTCTTTCCGCGCATTTTCTTTTCCTTTTGTGATTGCTAGTTTGACATTTATTCTCTCTAAACCAGTGGTCGGAACCCATGGCTCGCGAGCCAGATGTGGCTCTATTGATGGTTGCATCTGGCTCGCAGGTAAATGTTCGATTATAACAAAAAATTTCTTTAAACGCCTTTGATCTACATATTAATTGCATATAAATATTTCATTCTACAAATAAGCTAAAGTCTACTGCAGCTCAGCATCAGAAGTCGCATTAATGGTAAGAAATACTCATTATTGATTAGCAGCAGCATAACAATGTTATTAAAAAGAATGCAGACATAATTGCTGTACTTTTAGTGTTAAAATTGTACAAAATGCACACATAACTTCAATTTTTAGTTTTAAACATAATCTATGGTTCTCACAGAATTACTTTTCAAAATATATGGTGTCCATGGCTCTCTCAGACAAAAAGGTTCCCGACCCCTGCTCTAAACGATACTGATCATAATCCTTTTGATTACCTGTTGTAACCCATATTTTGAATGCTTCTTTTTACTGAATGCTTGTTTGATTTCCTCATTCCACCAAAGTAATTCTTTACACCCTTTCGTTTTTGGCGCCACATAAGGTTTTAGATTATTTTTCATTGATGTTTTGAAAATTGCCCATTCGTTATGTATGTTGCCGTCGATTTGTGTGTGTTATTATGTGTGTTTCCAGTGATTAGCAAAACTTAATTACCCTGTTTCCAGCTTTACCTGTTGGATTTCAGTGTTGCACAAAAGTACATATTATCGTATAACCAGACATAAGTAGCCTAGACTGGACAGTGTAGGCCTACTGCTAAAATATTATAGCGAACAAATAGTTGGGAAAATAGGTCAAGTTCATAAAACCAGCAACAAAGTATGTCACTGATTCTCAGCGTGGGTCACATGGCCCTTTGGTGGCCATGGATACTTGAAGGTAGATGGCACGGGGAACAATTTGTAATTAGCCTGAGCAGACACAGCCAGGTGACAACAGATAGGCTATATATTTAGACAAAAATAGGTAGATGTGTTACCAAAATAAAACATAACACAACCTAACAACGAGATACAGGATCTCGTTGTTAGGTTGTGTTATGTTTTATTTTGGTAACACATCTACCTATTTTTGTTTATCTTGACATTTGCCCGGTGTTACTCCAGCCACCTGCTTCCTGTTTAGGGTTGTTACACAACACTGGAACATTTATCCCTTATATATTTAGACGATAGACAACAAGATTTATATCGCTAAAGCGTAAAGAGCCTTAGTGAACAGCAAATAATATTCATGACCTTTTTTCAGGGGACAAAGGAGGTAAATTTATAACCTCGGGGCCAAAACATTTTATGAACCACCGACCTATGTAACATTAATAACCGGGTTATCTGACGAGAACCGAGCAACATACATTTTCTATTTTTCAAACATCAGACCATAGTGGAGGGCCGTATATCAGTCTTCAGTTAAGTTGGGCTTACCAAAATCCATTTCGGTCATTTCTGTGTGGAATTTCTCCTTTTTCATAAGACTTTTAGTGACGAATTTTTTAGAACATTGTTTAGTAAGGGGGGGGGGGTTGGTAGTTTACCCGCCTTTTAGCTAAATTCTTAATACTAAAGGTTATGTTCTGATTTCGAAAAGGCGGGAAGCTGTAAACCAACTCCCCTTATCTACGGGTTGGCCCACTCAACATGAATTGTATTGTGATTTGCTTCAGACCATCCGAAGAGCCTCCTTTATGTTAGGACCATTGATGGCAACCACATTTTCTCACTGTAGAGGCCAAGTGATTTTCAACCGTTTTTGGTCCGTGGCCCCCTTATGAGACACTTTTTCATCAGTGTCCCTTATGGTGCATAAAAAGACGCTGAATGTCTTTACAAATCACCAGTGTATCAGCTTTATCGCTATAATTCTTATTGTTTATCGTTAAAGTCACCTTCCTGTCCCCCCCCCCCATTTTTTTCTTCAAATCATTATTTTTGTCAGTCGCTTACCCTAATGTGTGCAGTCACAACAAATAAAATGTAGTCACAACAAATGTGTCCAGTCACAACAAATAAAATGCAGTCACAACAAATGTGTGCAGTCACAACAAATAAAATGCAGTCACAACAAATGTGTGCAGTCACAACAAATAAAATGGAGGGAACTCACTCCAGCACAGAGTCGACTCAAGACACAACTATCCCTACTGAATCTTACGTAGCAAACTGATAGAATCTGTCAGATCTAGACACATGTGTCTGTATCTGAAACTCTGGGACTCTTGTTTTATAATTGAACTGGTCACCGCCCTCAACTTCATCAATATACTACTAGTGGATGTATAGAAAGTACCATTTTCTTCCTTCATACGATTCCCTCTGCACTGGGCCGTGAATGCACGATCACTGCTCACGTGCCAAATCACAGACCCATCAGTGTAGATAATCATATTTCCATCTGAGTAATTATCTCTGATGAGAGATTTGACTTCTAAATCTATGTAACAGTGTCAGCCCCACACTGTTCCACGAGAAGCATACCGGTTGTGGAGATATTTGAGTAAGAACGACGGCCCCAGTCTAACATACGCAGTTTCGCTGGTACGCTCCTGAAAGTCTAACATACGCAGTTTTGCGGGAATGCTCCTGAAAGAATGCAATTAAGCGTCAAAGCTTCTCTTTGAGAATACTCCTAGAGGGAACTTCAGGATATCCACCGTTACCATCGTCGTCTTCGGCTGCATTATCATTTCTTTGGCAAAGCGTCATCTGCCACTGATGATTTGTTCTCTCGATATGAACAGAAGAAACATTCTTGGACTCCTAAACCTGGTGCATCCGAGGCTCTTGATCTTTATATCAAGAACACCCTCCATGACATCCAATCACTTCATCACAGCCGCATCAAACGCTCTAACATCACCCCTGACGAATCTCGCGCCTTGGCGAATCTTCGCCGCCGGGATGATATTGTCATCAAACCAGCTGATAAGGGTGGGGCCGTTGTTGTGTGGCGCAAGGACCTTTACCTCCAGGAGGGCCACCAACAACTCTCTAACCCCTCTTTCTACACTGCTCGCACATCAGACTCGACGGTATCTAACCAGAAGGTGGTCAACAACACTGTGAACACCCTCATCCAGGACAACCATCTTCCCACCACTGCCAAGGCTCTTTGCATCGATAAAAGCTGTTTAGGCAGACCTGTCTTCTATATGCTGCCCACAATACACAAGGAATTGAATCCCGGCAGACCTATTGTCTCAGCTTGCTCTTGTCCTACAGAGCGCATCTCTGATTTCCTCGACAGTATTTTGCAGCCCTTAGTCGAGGCACTGCCCTCATTCTTGAAAGACACCAAGCATGCTCTCACTATTTTTCCTTCTGTGCATTTGTCTTCTGATCGCACCTATCGTCTGTTCTTGCTTGATGTTTGCTCTCTGTACACGTCTATACCACATGCCGATGGTCTTAGGGCGTTGCAGTTCTTTCTGGACAAGAGTCCGCATCCTTCTGTATCTACTCCTACCCTTATCCGCCTTGCTGAACTGGTGCTCACACTCAACTCTTTTGAATTCGATGGACATTTCTTCGATCAGATCAGTGGTGTGGCCATGGGCACTAAGATGGGACCTAGCTATGCCTGTCTTTTCATGGGACATCTAGAACATCTAGTTTGGTCTACCTACGATGGCCCATTCCCATCTCTTTTCCACAGATACATTGATGATGGGATAGGCATTACTGACATGACAGAAGCAGAACTGTCTCGCTTCATCAACTTCATCAACAATTTCAACCCCGCTATTAAATTCACATTTACCATTTCCACCACCTCTGTCCATTTCCTGGACATCATTGTCACCATTCATCCCCTATACCTCAGCACATCAGTCTACTACAAACCCACTGATGCACATGGCTTTCTGCTCTACACTTCTTCTCATCCTCCCGCCTGTCGTAACTCTCTACCTTACTCACAGCTTCTTCGCCTTCGTCGCTTATGTAGCGATGACGACGATTTTCTCGACAAATCCTCTGAGATGATTGAGTTCTTTCGTAGACGCTCCTTCCCTGACAGCATTCTTTCATTGGCTTGGCTCCGTGTACGCCAGCTATCTCGCCTTGATACCTTGAATAATTCCCAGGGTTCTTCCTCCTCCTCTGATAGGGTTAAACTGGTTCTTACCTTCCATCCCCATAACTCGACTGTCCGTCGTATTCTACTTAAACATTATTCCCTTCTCCAGTCTGATTCTGACACCCGTGAAGCTTTCCACAAATTACCTCTGGTGGCCTTTAGGCGCGACAAAAATCTGAAGGACATCTTGGTCCACAGCCACCTCAGGTCCTCTGCACCTGACCATTTTGGTACCGTGCGGTGCTCACGCGGTCGTTGTTTCACATGTCCTTATGTGGTTCAGATGCGCTCCATCTCATTCCCCAAGGCCAGCTTCTCCATCGATGAGGCCTTTACATGTGAATCCCGTAATGTTATTTACGTGATCATATGTAAACGCTGTGGAAAGCAATATATCGGTGAGACTGGTCTTAGACTGAGCGACCGCTTCTGCAACCATTTGCATGCTATCAAACACAGAACACCCACTCCTGTGGCCAATCACTTCAACGGCGATGGCCACCGTGGTGTCCTTGACATTCAGGTCACTGCCATCAGATCCTGCACCACCGATGATAGATCTAGGTACGCCCTCGAAAATCGTCTCATTTTCGAGTTGGGTACCATCAAGCCATTTGGACTCAATTCCGACCACTCTTTCGCTTAGTTCTCGGCCGTATTGGTCTTTGTTACGTCATCGTTTTGTTCCTCTCGTTCCACCTGTATTATCGTCTTTGTGTACTTCCTGTTCGTATGCTTCCGGTATCTATCTTAGTACCACATTTCACTCGGATAGCATTCATTTTTACTTGTGGTTTTTTTATGTTTGTATGTTATGTCCGTGTCTTGAAAAAGGCCTATTGGTCCGAAACGTCGACTTTGTCCTGTGTACTGTCATCTGTAGATTATATTCTGTGTTTTGTTTTGTTATATGTATCATATTTACATCCGTTAGTGATAGTGTGTAGTGTTTTAGTCATCATTCAGTAGGACTTCATTACCTGTTTTACACGTGAGTACTATTTTCCATTATGTTCTACTAGCAGTACCACCTTCTATTGAGAATACTCCCCAGAGACAGTTGCGTAACCGGTAGGAGAAACAGAGTTTTCTATACCTGAGGAATGAATGGATGGGAATGTTAAACGGTGGCAAGTAAAAACTGATTGATACAATTTAGAGTTCCAAACAAGTAGAATGTTTCAGTGTCTTTCTGATGGAATATCATGAATAAAAGACAACAGATCAAGTGGTTTTCACACGCTTCCAGACTACCGACAGATAGCATGCCACATATGGCCATGACACATAGACATAACGGTTATAAAGCCAGAGGCAGACCACGTAAAAGAGGGATCACAGAAATCAAAGAAGGCACAGGAACAAGCTTACAAACCGCGCACAAGAAGGCCATCTCCAGAGAACTCTTTCACCCCTGACGCCGCAAGGCAAATAAGGGCCACATCGTATAGATAGATAGATAGAAACAAGTAGAAAGATTCTTATCGACACGTGGCGTTCACATCTAAGAATGTCCCGTCCAGTTAGAATCGGGTGATGTAATTTAGAAGGCCAGATTAAATCACACGATACGAACACAAGAAAAAAGTACTAGGGAACTGTACGTAAGGTTTCAATTGATCTAGGCGATGGCCTCACGGATGGGACAGACATGAGACAATTATCTGGTCGAAGTTGTGGATCTGTTAATTGCACCCTGGAGCAGTGATTGCCTTCATCTGCCCACGGCAGAGAGAAGAGTTCCTGCGCTTCACCCACGGTGGTGGAAACACGCAATTTGAGACTTGGAGGAAGATACGTTCAGTTTCCGAGTCAGGAGTTAGTTGCGAACTATGATAGACAGTTCCATATAAGTCTAGAAGTTTCCCCGGTTTGGGATTTTAGACATATCTCTGAGTTAAGTGTAAACTGCGACAGTAGCGAGATATTCGAGCCATCTGTCGACTACTGGAGATATCATATTCAACGAAACTTAAAGTACATTAATTAAGATCCCGAATATTCGGTTCTATTGTCTGTGAACCGGAAGATTTCCTAGATGATTATTTGAAGATTATTGATGCTGAATAGAAGATTCCTCGATGCATATTTGAGGACTATTGATGTTGAATGATGCTAGGCATGCTGAATACAAAGTTAGTTGAAGATTTTTATGCTGAATTGAAGATTTCCTCGATGCTCATTGTTCTGAGCTTATTTGAAGATTATATCCATGAAGAATTTGAGAATTCTATGACATAGTATGTGTACTTTGATAGATGTTGTGACAGATCAAAAGTAAATAAGATATACCATACCCACTGTTAGAAATCTTAGAGGGAATGCAGCAGTTCGACTAACTAGTAGTTCTTTCACTCATCGTATCGTCATTAATAACCACACTTGAGATAGTGCCATACAGCTCTTCATATACCCTGCCACAACTATATTCACATAGGGACCTGGTCATGGCACCAGACAACAGAACTTCATTGTCTGATAGAACTCACTGTAATGGTTAATCAAACACTGATTAAAGATTACTGATAACTGACTATCTTGTTCCGTCACACTTGTTCGGATACAGTGACGAACAATTCAGTTGTTCCGTTACATCTATATGCACTGTGATGTCATTGTCCTTTCCTGAAAAGTGTGATTACCACTTGAATGTATCGTAAACATGATAGCCTTACTTGTGTTACCAATGATAAACATGACTCTTGACAAAGACATTAGCGAAAAAGATAACAGTGCGTGAAATGAAATGTTTGAGGGAAGATGTAAATGTCAACAGAAGAGACAGATGGAGAAATGAAGGTATCAGGAAAGCAATAAAGACTATATAAGTCAAAACGACAGCAAACCAGGTCGTTTAGCCATATCATGAGAATGAAACCAACGTAACCAGCCCTTCGTGCATAAAAAAAACCAGTTGATAGGACACGAAGGCACGATAAAGATCACGAATTAGATGGGTGGAGACAATCAAAGAAACCGTAAAGACTCAGACTAACAATGGCCAATGCATCGCAAATGGTCAAAACATACCCCCTCCACCACACGATGCGTGGAAATTACACAAGTGGAAATGACGATAGATAGTTAGCTAACCTCATTTCCCCACTTGTTTCTATGTTTCCTTATGTGCACACCCGTGTACTAAGCTCCTCTACTCTGCAAAGCCATCACTGTCCTCTCTTTAATCATTTTCTTTGGTCCTTCTTATATCGTCATGTAATTGCTAGTTCTTGATGCGCAGACAAAAAATATCCATTTGACTTCCGGTACTTCTCATGACAGCATGCACCCACCCCATAACTTTCTTAGTTGCCTCCTACGACATGAATAACAGGTAACAGTACTACTATTCTTTGCTCCCATATCGGGCCCATATGTTTACAAAATATTAAGGTACCCTGCATGCCTAACAAATACAGTCCAAGTTTCAGCTACATATAGTTTGTAGAAGAACTATTGCATAGAACAAGAACCTTTTGCATATTGCAAGAACCTTTGTGTTTCTAGACTTGGACTTCACTAACTCTCCTAGCCGAAATTGTGACTTTCATTCCTAGTGAAAATTTTGGCATGCGATGGAACATTTCTCTAATTAATCAGCATTAAAAACATTTAGTAAAAATGTAATGCCAAAATATTGTGCAGGCTGTTTTAAATATGTACAAATGACTATTTATGTTTCACTATCTTTCTTAGTCACATTTGTGAATTTATTTCAGGTGTGTTTTTTTCCTAGTGGAAAATCTGTTTCTGTGACTTTATTACCTACCCACTTAAACTAATTGTGATATTTTTTTTAAAACCAGTGACTGTTTTTCTCTGTTAAATTCTAGTCAATCGCAACATGAAGATCAACATATACAAAAAAACAGAAATAATGTCTATAGAAGAAAATCAAATACCATCAACATAAAGATAAATGATGAACTACTGAAACAAGTGCAGGAATTTAAACATCTCGGAGCATTTTTACAGACGAGGAAGAATAGATAAGAGAGCTCGAGACAAGAATTAAAAAAACCAACTACATAAATTATAAACATGCACCAATTTTGAAACAGATATCTATCTCAATGGAAACCAAAAGTCAGTAATACATTCAATATTCATCCCATCATTGTGTTATCAATGTCAGACATGGACACTAATTAAAGAAAAAGAGAGAAACCTTACTACGTGTGAAATAAAATGTCTAAGAAAAGCAGCAAACAAAACAAGAAGAGACCATGAAAGAAATGAGATTACAAGAACTGTTGGAACAACATCTGTGGTCAAATATATTGAAAAACAGAGCCTGAAATGGTTCAGCCACCTAATGAAAAGGAAACCTTATTGGACATTGGCAAGAGCATACACCATGAAAATGGAAACAACAAGATACAGAGGAAGACCAAGAAGTAGGTGGATTGAAGGAGTTACTAACATTCTGACACGGCACATTATTACTCTATATTAAGCGACTAAATGTGTCAGCCCAAAAACCGATCGCCATTCAAATCATCACTCACATCACAAGCACAGAAATGACAATAGATAAATAATTGTGATTTTTTTTCCGTAACTATTTTACCTGTGACTATAACCGTTTACTGCGAAAATATGGGATGACGAAGTTTTCCGAATTTGAAAACACGGAAAATGGCGTTTCGAGCAAACGACCTTTATCAATAATAAAGCATTAACACACAAGCAGAAGAACCCATCATAAATGAATATATTAATGAACATCAATTAACTTATCATAAATATTGGTAATAAACACCTGAAGGCATAAATAGTTTTGTTGAAACTACGTGTGGTATGTTATTGTATTGTACTAGCATAACAATCATCATCAATGCCATCTTCCCATCGAAGGTTAGCTGAAACGGACCTACGCCATCCTTTGTCTCTTGTCATGTTGTATAGAATCAGCAAAATTCTATAAATTTAAACTATACATTGTATATTAGTTGAAAATATAAATTATCATGTAGCACATAATAAATAAATAATCCACATATACGTGCAACAATTACCTGCACAGGCCCCTTTGGTATTTTCTGTGCCAGTTGGTATGATTGTCTTTTGTCTTGCAGACCTTGTCTTCTTTGTTCACAAAATTCATCAAACTGTGGCAGAGATGTATCCAGAACCTTTATCTTGTAACAGATATTGGCTTTGATCCACCGAAAGATTGGAAAAATAAATCTCTCATTGATCAACGTATTTTCAACTTCGATTTTATCAACAAACCAATCACCACAAAACCATCGACCAGATTTATATATGTCAATGCGTTCTATTCTAATAGGACTTTTCAATGATGAGTGCAGATCTGGCGGCACTGTAAACGTGTCTACTTTCCCGCGCTCGAAATCGTTATTAAGAAAATTGTTGAGTGCGATAGGCGACGAAGGTGTATTATTTTCATCATATAGAATAACTTGAACATTGGAGTCTGTTCCAGCATTCACTCTGTCACCAGTATAAACGTGCACTAGTATGTGTTTGCCCATTCCAAAAAGAAAACACGCGAAAGTAAACAATGTCTTTGATATCCGCGTTTAAGATATTTCGTATATGACAAACCGCGTGTAAATGCAACCAAATAAATGGGTTATAACTTTACTAAACTTCCTATCGTGTAACAATGCGTCAATTATATATATAGTTATGACTGCGCGGGTCTATCTGGCTCGCAACGTGATGTGAGATCTTATTCAGCGCTGTGTATTCAGCAGATTTGACCTTTAATTTATGAACTGTGGATATAAAATGTTTCCCCCGACAGTTGACAAGTCAAAACACGTTTCACTGTAGGTGTTCTCAACTTTGAGGTTCGCGAGCACCATGTGGCGTAGCTATCAACAGAAAAAAATTGTACGGATACAATCGATACTTTAAAGTTGATGATTTTAAATTATTTCTGTGTTTTCGTTGGTCACTATGTGTATACTTTGTGTCTCATGCCTTACACACAATGACATCTGATATGAAACAACATTACTTGGTACTACAGGCACTAGATTATGATATGAATTAGCATTACTTGGTACTACAGGCACTAGATTATGATATGAATTAGCATTACTTGGTACTACAGGCACTAGATTATGATATGAATTAGCATTACTTGGTACTACAGGCACTAGATTATGATATGAATTAGCATTACTTGGTACTACACGCATTATATTATGATATAAAACAACATTACTTGGTACTACAGGCACTAGATTATGATATGAAATTATGACTAGTTATGATATTCCGACATGAAATAACATTATTCGGTACTACGCACACTGACATCTGATATGAAATAGCATTACTTGATACTACACGCACTAGATTGCTATACGAAATAGAATTACTTGGTACTACACGCATTGGACTTTGATATGAAATAACAGTAAATTCAAGTATGAAACATGAGGATAAATGAAAATAATTCTTACAGCTGAAGGGAACTGAAATTCTTAATACGGACCTAGTTCAATTCCAGTCAGCTGTATGAAATAACAGTATTTTTGGTACTACACACAATGGACTCGGATATGAAATAGCATTACTAAATACTACAAGCACATGACTGATATGAAAGAACAGTACTTGGTACTACACGCAGGTACTTGGTACTACACACACTAGACTCTGATATGAAATAACAGTACTGATACTCCACGAAGTAGTTTCTGATATGAAATAACAGTACTGGTACTCCATGTACTAGTCTCTGATATGAAATAGCATTAATTGGTACTACACACATTAGACTGATATGAAATAACAGTACTGGTACTCCATGAAGAAGTCTATTGTCTATCCCCAGGTGAATGATTGTTGATCAGATTCACACTTGCCGTTAAGCGTAGGGTTGGTAGCTTAAGCTGTCGTTTCAAGGCCAGATGTGTCGCCGAGGTTGCATTTAGTCCATGTTTGTTCAAGGTTATCTTGATATTTTCTATCCACCGTTTTCTTGGTCTACCTCTGGCTTTACGCCCGGATATTCTTGTATTATATGCTCTTATTTGTATTTGGTTTGGCTTCATTCTCATAAGGTGACCGAACCATTTTACTTGCTGTCTCTCAACATGTTCAATACATTATATTATACCAACTCTTTTCCTAATTTTTTCATTTTATTTTATCTAGTTTGGTAACCATTGCAACTTTCCTCAGACACTTCATTTCACATGTGACAATTTTTCTTTGCTGCGAAGCTGTTAAAGACCATGTTTGACATTGGTAGCACAGTGTTGGTATAAAAATTGTAGATATTATTTGTTTTTAATTTCCATCTTGATCTTTGGATGAAGAAGTAATGGTGCAATTTGGTAAGTCACTGTGTTTGCTTTCTGGCATCTTGTTTCTATTTCTCTGTCTAGTCTTCCATCTTCGGAAAAAATGCTGCCTAGATACTTAAATTCTTTGGCTTGTTTCACTTTGGTGTTATATTCATTGGTGTTGAAGACTTGCTAATTTTCATAACTTCTGTTTTTTGTACATTAATTTACATGAAGTAGTCTCTGATATGAAATAACAGTACTGGTACTCCATGTACTAGTCTCTGATATGAAATAACAGTACTGGTACTCCATGTACTAGTCTCTGATATGAAATAACAGTACTGGTACTCCATGTACTAGTCTCTGATATGAAATAACAGTACTGGTACTCCATGTACTAGTCTCTGATATGAAATAGCATTACTTGGTAAGACTACTACACGCATTGACATTGATATGAAATCCCACCGAAGACGGATGTGTCGGGCCATTTGCGTAACTAAAATGGCGATACAATGCATTTCCATTCTCTGGACTACTTCCTGCTGGAAATATAGAATGGATCATGGTCCTGCTACAAAGAGAGATCCAGCAGGAGTTTGAGAATGAACACTGAAGAAGAAGAAGATATGAAATAATATTGTTTGGTACTACACGTAGTGGCCTCTGACGCGAAATAACATTTCTTGCAGCTTCAATGGACTAAAACAAAGTTTATTGACCTCATTCGACACCAAGAAAACTCAATCCAGTCCGCCGACCAAAACAGGTTGTCCATCTCTAGCTTATACTCTTAATTTGTTCCAAGCATGCCATTTCCTATCGCCTCGTTAATCTCTTCTGTTGGAATGAGAGTATTTTGAGGGGACATATATCATTTTTATGAGGGTTATGCTGGTCTAGGGTGGTTATGTTTTACATGTATTGAATGTTTTAATCAATTCTGTCGTAGGGACATAGACATCGATCCAGTGTTGCCATGTATGTACCATATTTAATCAAGAAATGTATTTTGACAAATACGAATTTTTTTGACATAGTCTAATTGTTTAAAACGTTTAAAATTCGGTTACACCATCTAGTAATGTTGTTGCAGAATTATCTATCTCTTGCATCTGTCTTAAAATGTAAGTAAATAGCTTAAAGCAGTTCTTATAATTATACTTTTAATTGCACTCTAACAGAATGTAATTCGTGTTATTATGTTTTATTATAGGTTTTTTTACACAGTTTATGCATTCTTTTGATAATGTTTTCTTTATCTTAATTTTAAAGTTTTTGATAAAGGTTTTACAAGATGCGTTAGCGAACAACAAAACATTTTTCTAAATATGAAAAAGACGAAAATAATGACAACCGACAAAGTGAAAACAAGACATAGAATTAATATTGATAACACTGTTTTAGAAGAAGTGACAGTTTTCAAATATCTAGGAGCTAACATAAACATCGCAGTAGACTGTGCAGTCGAGATTAGGAGGAGATCAACAATTGTGATGTCCAAATTGAAACAACTGAAAAAACTGTAGCACTGGGCAAACACGGAAACTAAGGTATATTTGTGACATGCATGTGTGTTCCCAGTGGAGACCTACGGCTGCGAAGCATGAACAATAAATAAAACTAGAGCTAGGAGAAAAGAGGCTTTCGAAATGAAGTGCTATAGAAGAGTCCTGAGAGTACCATGAAGAACAAGAAAGACCAACCAAGACGTGCTAAGAAAAATCAACATTCAAGAAGTCTGGCTTTTAAACATGACACACCACTCAGCTCTTCTTCATACGAATGGGAAAACAGTCAGCTATTCTTCCTCTTAATGAGAAAATAGTCAACGCCCCCCCCCCCATTTCACATGAATGAGAAAATAGTCAGCGCCCCCATCCATTTCATCTGAATGAGAAAATAGTCAACCCCCCCCCCCATTTCATGTTGAATGAGAAAATAGTCCACCTCTACCCCCTCCCTCCTCTTCATCTAAATGATATGATCTATACCCTTTAAGATGTTTCTGTGAATCTAGACTGAACTTCTTACTCATCTCCGGGACTTACAAAAACTAAATCTAATGAATTTCTTAAAACAATACTCATCTTCGCTTGTAAAAGAGGAACATCATCATTATTCCATATTTTTCCTCTAATGCGTTTTCCTGCGTGTCTGGATCAAATATTTGCTTGGGCAGATATAAAATAACATCTCAAAATTTTCCTTGAGGGTGGTAGCTATGAACTTTATTTACGCTCATGGCTCTAAAAATTCTGTGCACGTAATGCTAGATTCCGTGCTCGGTATTTTCTAGAAATGTGTGCACCTGCGTAGATGCGCAGTATACAGTACACGTTTGATAATCACCTAATTCGTAGAAAGTGTTTTAAGAGGACACCACCTGTGACATGACGTGTAAATAGTAATAACCTTGGAACTAATATCTTGAATAATTTAAACCCCTAAGGCATTACATATAAAAATGTCATATTGCTAGACCTTTTTTTAGTCTTTAAAAACATTATTGACATATATCAGGTGTTAAATGTGTACCAAAATACCATAATATAGCCAGAGTATGCAAAAAAAATAGATGCTATTAGATGTGACAGAAATTCACGCGTTTAATGTGTACCAATAAAACTGTATATAGCCAGTAATAGAGTATGCACAGATGGATGTTATTGGGTGCATTGACTATTTAATATATGCCTACACTGGAAAAACAAACAACTTACTAATATTAGTTTGATCATAAATTACTTGTAAAGTACAGTAGTTAAGATGATATCTTATCTCGCTACAGGGTTCATATTATATTTTATACATACTGTTTGTTAGTTAGTAGAAAGGTCATTCTCATTACATATCGAACCATCAATCCATAAATGATCGAATCTCCGCCTCAAGATATCCCTCAGCTTGTTACTAACAGGGATTTTGCAACAATTACGATACAAAAATCCATGCAATAATGTGGCAACCGAAAATCTGCTTATTGCTAAATATAAATAACCAAATGGTCGGAGGGTGTCTTACAAAGTGGAGGGTGCCGCAGTAACAAAACGAACAAATGGTAAAGCAAAATAAATTTAACAGTTTACTAGAGAAACTTACCGTAACTATGAATAAAAAAATATGTGTAAATCTGATTTTATTGTATGTTTTTATATACTTTTAAATATATTTTTCTTCATAGTTACGGTAAGTTTTTCTAGTAACCTGTTTAATTTATTTTGCTTTACCATTTGCTTATTGCTAATCTTGATTGATAGCCTATAGTATTCCTGACAGATGCAAGATGAGCATTCCACGCTCTCCAATCCAGAAAACTATCACAAACCTGCAAATACTACTGCTCAAACTAAGCAATCAGCGTAAAGTAGCTATGCAGTGGATACCATCGCATTGTGGAATATCTGGAGACGAGAACATAGATCGTCTGTATAAGGAGAGAGCTGATGATTATCTACCAGATGTGCCAATCATCATCATCAAACCCATAACACTTCAGGGTGGTAGGGGTATCACTCTGGAAACATCAACACAAACAGTTCGCCATGCCACTATGTTACCAGTTCTTTGTTTGAGTGTGGAAGATCTTAATCCTGTCATATCCTTAATATTATAAATCCATACTTTTTTCTGACTTCTTCTTCTTCCACCCTCAACTGTACCCTGCAAGATATTTTTTGAAAGAGAATTGTGCCTTACTACGTGGACAAACCACACAAGTTTGCGACACCTCACCACTGTCATGAGAGGATGTTCTTGTTTGCCTGCTAGAGTATGTATATTGCTTCAGGCATATATGTTGATTTAATGTTCTGTATAATGGACGCGCAATATTCTTACTCGTAGCATTTGTTTTCAAAAACCTGTATACTCCTCTCCATTCATGCTGTAATTTTTCAACTTTCACATCTGTACACAATATAAGGTATTATTAGAGATTTATATAAGTTTATTTTCACTTCTGTACCTATTCTGCTTTCCATATTGTATTGTAGACGAGGCTATTTTTATTCTATTCTTTATTTTTTTGGTAGTGCTTCCATCGTTGCTCATATAAGATCATAAGTATTTAAAGGTATGAACTTCCTTTATTTTTTTCCATTCACTTAAATGCTAACATGCATGCTGTCATCTATGTTTGTCATTATTTTGATGTTCTGGATGTTTATTTCCATACGATAAGTTTTTCAAGTTCTTTTTCAAGTTTAGAAGTAAGTTCTTGAAGTTCTTTCTCACTGTCTGCAATAAGATCAATATCATCTGCAAATGATAAGTTGAACAGAGGACGGCCACCAATTGAAATTGTTGTTATATTATACTGTAGTGCCTCTTGGAAGATGTATTCCAAGAATATATTTAATTAACACTTGTGATAATATGCTTCCTTGTCGAACCCCTGCAGTTGTTTTGAAAAAGGCTTCAATATCGCCATTAATTTGAACAGCACTAGTTGCTACTTTGTATAGTGCTTCAATGATTTCTATTATTATATTTATGTCAAAATTAATATGTCTCACAGTCTTCCATAATCCGTCTTGCTATACTCGATCGAATGCTGTAGTGAAATCGATAAAGTTATGATAGATTTCATGCTAATGTTCTAGGTGTTTCTCAATGATTATGATGTTGAAAATGTATTCTATAGAACTTCTGTTTTTACGAAAACCTGCTTGTTCTTCAGCTAGTATTCTCATCTTTTTTTCAATCTGTTTAACAATATCATTAACATCACTTTGTTTGGATGAGTGATAAGACTAATAGTTCTATAATTTTTGCACAGTTTTAAATTCTCTTTATTTGGCGATGGTAAAACCAGCAATTGTGTTCGTCCCGTAGGCCACTTTTTTGTTTCCCATATGTGTTGACAAAGTGTTCTCATAACATTATTGTTTCTATGACCACATGTTTGAAGAGTTCTACAGAGATATTATCTCTTCCTTGTGTCTTACCACTATTAAATGATTGTATAGCATCTACAACTTTTCCTCTAAAGATATCAAAATCACCTAATTCTCTTGAATGGTTTAAGTTATCAGGTATTTCACGATGTATGTGTCAATAACGTATCATCAAAATAAACAGATGATCAAAGTAATTAGAATGCTAATCCCAACACAAGATTACTACCAAATTATGAACAGACCAAAACAATTTGTCATTCTGCGTTTAAGAACTGGACATAACCGACTTCGCAGCAGCGTGTATTCAAAGTTCAAGACTGACAACACAGCAATGTGTACAAGTGGAATGGTACCTCAGACAGCAGAGTATATTCCTCTAGGATGCTCCAAGTTGCAGATTCACAAGCATTTTATGCATCGGTAGCTCGTCCTATCTCTCGAAGAGCATTCAGAACGTCAGCTCGGTCCATTGCTTGTCCGGTCCCGATGATCGCCGCATTAACAAGTCTTCTTCACGTTCATTTCTTAGGACTCCTGCATGTCCATTCACAAATATTACGTTGATTCTTGTCAGATTAGACCCATTCACCGAATCCAAAGACTAAAGCCATTCTCAATCTTTCTTAGCATACCTATTTGGGCAATGAGAAAGCATACGCGAGTATGAGTTTCAGATTTTAACCATGCCTTTATCCTGCATGATTGTCATAGTTTTTTTGTGAGCAGTCTCCGCATGAAATGCTCATTGCATTGGGCATACATTTCTTTCTATCTACAAGGCTTTGAAAACAAATGTTGCAGACAAATGCACGCCTCCATTATACAGAACATGAAACAAAATATACATGAGAAACAAAATAAATACTTTTGCAGGTCAACAAGAGCTGCGGTGAAGCGCCGCAAACTTGTGTGGTTTGTCTACGTTATAAGGCACGATTTCCTGTCCATAACTATACTACAGAGAACAGTTAAGGGTAGAAGAAGAAAAGGGATTTTTAAAAGTATGTATTGATAATATTAAAGACTGAACAGTATCAAGATTCTTCACACTTAAACAAGGAACTGAGAAAATGTCGGAATGTTTTGTGTTGATTTGTCTAGAGTTACACCTCTACATCACTGAAAGATTATGGGTTTAATGATGAAGACTTTCTATCCTTAACTTTATTGCTAAAACTTTGATTCTATCAATATCCTACCTTTTAAAAATTCTCTTATTGTCTTTTCTTCCAGAGCTTTATTCATACCCAGAGGGCTTCCTAGTTGCTATCGACACAAAAAAAATCCCCGCTTAAAAAAGGAGGGGGGGAGGGGTGTTAGCGTTTGCTTTATTACATTCAACAATTATCGTTTATAAATCCTTCCAATATATAACAACTTGCCTCTGTTTGCGATCATAAAATACTATGCAGTATTCCATAAACGTTTAGATATACATGGACTTCAAACGTACGTCATAAAAAGTGGCGACTATTACTAAAAAATGTTGTGCGTCCATCACAAGTGATGATGATCATTTGTTACATCCACTTTTGAAAATTCATTTAGAGTTATGTCCTTGATTATGAGTAGTTCGTAGATGGCTAATAAGCCCTATTCGAGCTGTAAATGTCCTTGGACAGTTCGTGCATGGAATGACCACTGTAGACGGATCTTGGTCTATCCGTGACTTTCTAGCTGCTCTCCGCTGTTGAGCTGCTGCATTTCTCATCTTTTCACAAGATTATGCGCTCTTTTTGATTGTAGAACGCCATGTAGATCTATTTTGTGCAAGTTATTCCCATATATCTTGGCCTATTTCAAAAGATTTCAATAAGGTCATTAACGAATCCTTGTAGCTCTTCTTTTGGCCACCTTGAGATCGTGTACCCTTCTCCAGCTCACCATAGAGAAGTATCTTTGGCAGACGATAGTCTGGCATGCGTACCAAATTACCTGCCCAACGAATCTGTGTCTGCATCAGGATAGTGTTAATACTGGGGATACCAGCTCTTTCAAGGACAGTGGTATCTGGAATCGTGTCTTTCCATCTGATGTTCATAACTTTTCTGAGACAAGTTGTGTTAAAGTGATTGAGTGTTTTTCACATGACGGCTATACACAGTCCATGTTTCACGAGCGTATAACAGCACTGGAAGCACCACTGCTCAGTAAGCTTTCAGCTTAGTCTGTAGGTTAATGCCATTTCTACGCCAAACATTTGCGTACAATCTGCTGAAAGTGCTGCTTGCCTTGGCAATCCTTGCATACACTTCATCATCAACGTTGACATTTTGTGATAACGTACTACCTAGGTATGTGAATCTATTCACAACTTTCGTGGTTGTGAAAATGACTTGCACTGGAGATTTTGATTAAAGTGAGGAAGAGTTGTGAAGGCGTCGACCTCACTCTCTTGTCGGACCTCCTTTAAAACCAGTGGCAAGACGAATCAAGACGACTGGAAGTGAAGTACAATGCAGTGGATGACCGTGGCTTATTAATAGCCGGGATTTCACATACAATATTTACCAATTCCTTGTCTAGAATAATTATGTGTGCTGATCCACACAACGTCACTTATCTTGGTTGATGTGGCTGATCATTTGTCGCTCTGTGTATACTTTGTGTTACCAGCGAATAAAAATAAGGGGAAAATGGATATGCCAAAATAAGTGCCATTGTATGAGATCAGAGCACAAAGTTTCCTACTGAGGTTCAAAACTGAAATCTCGTCTATTTTTATCTACAGCCGCCTTTTTTGTGACTCGTGCTATTTCTTTGAGTATCTAAACGTCTATGACATTAGCTTACAGACTAAACTGAGCGTTTACGGAGCATTGGTGCCTCTTGTGAACCATGGACTGTTTATAGATGACATGTGCGAAAGCTCAATCCCTTTCACACAACTTGTCTCAGACAAGTTATGAATATCATGCGGCAAGACAAGATTCCGGATACCAATGTCATTGACAGAGCTGGTATCCATAGCATGGACACTATTCCAATGTAGACACAGATTCATCATCTGTTGGGTAAGTCATGTGGTACGTTGCGAGGCTGGGTAGTCATATGCCTGATCAAAGATACTTCTTTATGGTGAGTTTCAGAAGGGTATACACTCTCATGGTGGCCAAAACTAGCGCTACAATGGTTTGCTAAAGATCTCACTGAAAACCTTTGAAATAAACTAAGTCACATGGGAAGAGCTTGCACGAAATAGAGCTACACTGAGCTCTACAGTCAAAAGTAGGTGCAATATCTCGTGAAAAGAGAAGAAATGCAGCAGATCGACAGTGGAGATTAGCTAGAAAGTCACGGGTAGATCAAATCCTTCTACAGTAGTCCTCGAGCTGTCCAAGAACATTTGAAACCATAATATGGTTTATTAGCCGTCTACATTTTCCTAATAAAGGATATAACTCTAAGTGAATTTAAAAAGTGGATGCAACAATTGGGCATTATCACTTGTGATGTACGAACAAGAAAGGCGTCTATGGTTAAATCACGACCGGATAAATGGGCAAACTGTCTTAGAGAAGAATTTGTTTTCTTTGCGAATTTTTTTTCTTTGCAAATTTGTTCAAAACGTGAAATACCTGCTGTTTTTAGTAACAGCTGCCTCTTTCTGTGATTCGTGTTAAATCCATGTGTATATAGAAATTTTTTATTATCCATATCAATGCCGTACATATTTAAGGGGTTGGAAGGAAAAACTCCATAAACAAAAGCATCCGGCTCATTAGCCTTGTTTTATGACCCTTTTTGTGCTAGACTACCTTTAACATCAGATGACCGGTGTTCCAATGAGATCAAGAGCATAGGACAAATGAACATTTAAAAAAATGAGAAACATTCTTTGCAATGGAGTAATATACGCGAGTTCGAGTGCCATAATATTATATTGACCCAATCGTTCCTTATGGATGCGAAGCTTGGACGATAAACAAAAGGGCCATAGATTAGCTGGAGGTAACTGAGGTGATTTTAAGAAGAATGATGGAAATGCCATGACAGCCAGGAAAAATAATGTACGAGAAGTCCTCGGAGATTTGGAGTAAAACGACAAATTATAGCGAACATTAGAAGCAACAGAGCGTTGTGGAGAAACATATTAGCTACGCCACCTATCATGGCACTTGCTGGTTTGACCTTTATTTAAGTATGAGGGAGTTATGTAAGAATTTGCCCTTTTTTATTCATTATCGCAACGGCTCCCAAGTCGACCCAGCCTTAAATGGGTACCGGATTAATCCGGGAAGTAAAGACTGAGATGGCTACCACCCTCATTTGCAGAGCCTGTGAAATGTGAGATCGCTAACATCTCACACCCCTACGGCATTAATAAATGTAATGGGTTACTTTACTTTATTTTTACTATTCATAATATATGTGTTCTATTTTTTTCATTTCGCGTTTATTGACAAACTCCCACCGGATTCCTCTTCCAGCAGGATAATGGGTCTATTTGATCACCAGCATGGTGTGGTTCAGAGTGCGGAGATATGTTGTGTCGCAATTTTTATTTGTCCCAATAAACCGACACACTCAAGGTTGGTAGTGGTAACTAAATTCGTTCAGTGTTTTTTTTAGCAATACCACTGCACGTTGGGCTTTTGTGTGTGTGTATATATATATATATATATATATATATATATATGTTGTTCGTCCACCACAAGTGATGATGACCATTTGTTACATCCACTTTTGAAAATTCAATTTGAGTTATGTCCTTGATTATGAGTTCGTAGATGGCTAATGAGCCCTATTCGAGCTGTAAATGTCCTTGGACAGTTTGGACATGGAATAACGACTGTAGACGGATCTTGGTCTATCCGTGACTTTCTAGCTGCTCTCCGTATATATATATATATATATATATATATATATATATATATATATATATATATATATATATATATATATATATATATATCGCCAATAGGTCAGTTTAAACATATTAAATAACGATTATGTTGAGGTAAAAGTATAAAGTAAAGCAAAGTAACAAAAAATAAATGTTTCTCTCAACCACGGAAGTTGGCACAATTTGGTTATATTATAACTTTCGCCAGCCATAATTTGCAGTTTGTTTATAAGTTCACTATTTCCAGTGCAAGTCATTTTCATGATTAGCCATCTACGAACTATTAGGCATGGGCATAATTCTAATTGAATTTTCAATAGTGATAATAACAAATGGCCATCATCACTTGTGATAGACGAACATACACTTCCCGTACCACATGCTGACCACCAACTACGAAGACTGACCACGGTCAAAATTTCTTTACCTCTTGCCTGTGTATCACTGTGTGTGCTTGTCCATCACAAATGATGACCATTTGTTACACCCACTTTTAAAAATTATGTTAGAATTACGTTTTTGATTATGAGTTCGTAAATGGCTAATAAGCTCTATTCAAGCTGAATAGACCATGGAATGACCACTGTAGAAGGATTGTGTTCTATCCATAACTTTCTAGCATCAATATTTTCTCTGTATCACTATCGACATCGTCACAGACGCATGCTGTTTCAGTTATCTATGAGTGAGGTTTGAAGCGGAGTTATCACTGCTTCAGCATATTTATATCTTCAAGACCTCAGATTCCGTTCCCTTGTCCATTGTGCGTGATCATTATTCATGATGACCAACCATGTAACAGTATTAAGTGCTCGCTTACAGCAGGTGATCACTTATAAATCTGTTTCTGACGCAAACCATCTCCAGAGAACTCTTCTTCCCCTGACGCCGCAAGGCAAACAGATAGATAGAACGATCTCTCTTTTTCTTCCCGTGTCTTATCCGCTGGCTATCGCTAAGACTGAAGAGATACTCATTACATCTAGGGATCTTTAGAAACAATCATAGGTCCTACTATCGCAATACCACAGAAGTAAACAATGTGAAATAATTGTTGAAAACTATAATATAGGTCACATAATAAAATTAAATTGCGTGGTAAGAACATCAGATGGTTTTACAGACGCATATGAGACAAAAACGGAAGTCGGTCAGGGTTGCGTGCTCTCACTCTTGCTTTTCAATATATACATAGATAGAATAGTAGAAAAGGTAAAAAGTGCAGAGGGCAATATCACCGACGCAGGATAAGATAACTTAGAGCAAATAAACAATGAAATACATTTCGCAGACGACTAGAGCCTCCTATACGAAAACGAAGAACAACTACACAATCATGTTAACTCACATCTGCAACATGTTGAAAATACAACATGAACATCAATACACAAAAGACGGAAACATGAAAATATGCAGAACGCCCACTAAACATACAGATAGACACCATATGAGTAAAACAAGTATCGGAGTTCAAATATCTCGAAAATATTTTCACAGAAAATGGAAGCCTTGAAAGAGAGATAGAGACGAGATATTTAAAGACAAATGCAATAACATACCAACTGTCACCACTACTTCTTTATCCCAAGATTGAGATGAAAGTTAATTAAAAGACAAATTATTTACAGTATATTCCTACCAACACTGTGTTACTAGTGTCAAACCTGGTCTCTCTCATCTTCACATTACAGAAATATAGTGACATGTGAGATGCTTGAGGAAAGCTGCCGGGGTCACCAGGCTCGATAGATTACGAAATGAGGACATAGAAAGACAGCAGATCAAGTGGTATGGTCACATTATGAGAATGCATCATGACAAGTTGCCCACACAGAGATGTAACCACATGAGATCAGGGTACAAAGCCCGAGGAAGACCACGAAAAAATGGATAGAAAACGTCAGGGACATCTTGAACAAATATGGTCATAGCAAAACCGAAGCGACACATCTGGCCTTGGAACACAAGTTCGAGCTCCAATCACCCCTACGCTTAACGGCAAGAGTGGATAACAAACTACCTAGGGAAAGATAATAGATAATAAAATATAAACAGTTTTCTGTAGCATGTAGGCATCTGTCCATTAGTGTGTTATATGGTGCGCTGATTTCAGTATTTTCTAAGTAGGTGTGCATGATTGTTGGTGTTAAACCACGAATATAAAATGTTTGTGGACTTTGTGTGGTTGCTTTTTGGTGTATGTTTTCGGATTTAGGGTTACGGTTTTGGGTTAGGATAATACATATAAGGGATTAGGATTAGGCTGTATGAGTTGAATGAATTGTTAAGGTTAGGATTATACTTAGGCTTATGCATGTGACCAATATTGGGTAATATTATGAAATACGTTTTTGAAGGAGATGGAGAAAATTGATTGTCGCAGACATATTCTATCCATAGATTATTTATGTGCATTTCCTTGGGCCGTCGTGACATATTTTTTTGGAATGCGACTACAAGTATATAAATAGTGACGTAGAAAAGCACATTAATAATAAAAAGATAACGAATGAATTTATAATTAATTCTATGCACATATCTTCTGTAACTGCAGACAGTCATGAGTAGTCCTCATAGCTAAATACCGTCGAGATGGAGTTCGATCAAGTTAATGATATAGACCTGTTACGGAATTTGCAAAGTCAAGATAACAGTTGTTGACAAATATTGCTGAAAGTTGTTTTTTTACAATGAGCTTGCTGTAAGTTTTTGGTCTGGGCGTGATTTTTCTGCACTTCTCCGAATTGCTGAGTATAGGGATTTTTGGAGGGATATTTGGAGAGCTTTTTGTGCTGATGTATCCAGTGTGGCACTCCTACAACCATACGATGATAGATCCAGTGTGGCACTCCTACAACCATCCGATGATGGATCCAGTGTGGCACTCCTACAACCATACGATGATGGATCCAGTGTTGCACTCCTACAACCATAAGATGATGGATCCAGTGTGCCACTCTTACGACCATGAGTTGATGTATCCAGTGTGGTACTCATACGATCATGAGTAATATATCCAGTGTGGCACTCCTACAACCATAAGATGATGGATCCAGTTTGGCACTCCTACGACTATGAGTTGATGTATCCAGTGGGACACTCCTACGACCATGAGTTGATATATCCAGTGTGGTTTCCAAACTTGATACATCAGTTCATGGTCGTAGGGGTGCCACACTGGATACATCAGCTCATGGTCGTACGGGTGCCACGCTGTATTCATCAACTCATTTTCGTAGGAGGGGTTCCATGCTTGACACATCAGCTCATGGTCGCAGGGGTTCCACACTGGAGACATCAACTCATTTTCATAGTAATGCCACATTGGATACATCAATTCATGGTCGTAGGGGTGCTACACTTGATACATCAACTCATGGTCGTAGGGGTTCCCCACTGAAGACATAAACTCATTTTCTTAGGAGGGGTGCCATGCTTGATACATCAGCTCATGGTCGTAGGGGTTCCACACTGGAGACATCAACTCATTTTCATAGTAATACCACACTAGATACATCAATTCATGGTCGTATGAGTGCCACACTGGATGCATCAACTCATGGTCGTAGTGGTGCTGATGTATGTGTTGATGTATCCAGTGTGGCACTCCTACGACCATGAATTGATGTATCTAGTGTGGCATTACTATGAAAATGAGTTGATGTATCCAGTGTGACACTTTTACGACGATGACAGGTTATGGGTCTTGTTATTATTATTCTGATGACTATTCTGTAACAGATGTGTTCAAATACTGCATGCAATTCTCTCACCGTATTGGTAATTGTCCAAGATTCATATCCATATTCTGCCACTAGGAATATGCAGGTTCTGAGGAATGTTAGGTATGTTATTTTGTTGGATCCTAGTCGTATGCTTTTAATTTTTATCAGTTTATTTGATGCAATGACCAATCTGCATCGGACTTCTACCAAGCAAATCCCCGCTGTTGCCTATTACAAGAGAGCCAGTTGGAAACCGGTAACTCATTCTGGTTCTCTGTTATCGATTGAGAACGCTGTAATATTGATCTTACTTTCGTTCAGAAATAGGTTTAATTTTATTTTCACTGTGTTCTTTGATGAAATGTATTAAGTATTGGTTCATGTTAAACATAAATTATTTTTTTTAACGCAACTAAATAAAGTCTCATAAAAAAGTAAAGTGCGTTAGTGTACGTAACTCAGTAGGACGATATAAGCAGCGTTAACAAAAACACTAGATTTATTTTGTTCTTCTATTCGAGTTAAGGAATGTAGCTTGGAGAGGAGACAGCGTATTTTAGTTTCTTGGGAAGTGGGAGGGTTAGTTAGTTGTTGGGGGCGGTTGAGTTAGGATTGGTGTTAGATTTTTGTTTGTTTGGAGGGGATATTTTGTAAGTTCAGTAAACATAAATCTCCGATAGCATTAGCCAAGTTGGTTTAGCGTTGTGTCGTCTGCTAATGACGAGAGATTTCTGTGACGACACGAAAGGCGCAAACTATAACAGAAATTGCATGGCTGTGCATATAACATTACACAAGTTGGACTGTTATCACGTGATGAGGCCACATTTGCCTAACAAGTACCCAAGTGTTTGATGCTTTTTTTTTTTTTTTTTGGGGGGGGGGGGGGAAACTAGTGTTGCATTATTGGCTCATCTAAGTTCTGGTCTGTCTGCAATATTGATATGTTCGAAGATGTTTTACTGCTGATCAATTTTGAAATATCCCATGTTGTTCTCTGTATAAACATTGAAGAAAAATGATGATAGGACACATCATTGTCTGACATGGACAACCTTTCATAAATAACTCATATGTAATATTTATTCATTCTTTATTCCAAAAAATTTCTATTTCCAAATTGAAACATAGTGAATTAAAAGTTCAATCACATATCATGTGTCTACCTAATATTTCACCTATTTCCGAAATGTGGACGAAGTTTGATATTATGCACAGGTTCATTCCAAGTTTGTTATAGTGCACACTGTTCTGCAATAAATGAAGTTACGTCGCTAGCTGACCCTGTCGCCAGAAAAACAAAATGGCTAATTTTAGCGGAGATTAAATTATGCCACGATTATGCATTGGAGGAGGTGGGATGATCCTAGAGTTTAGGAGGGATGTGAGTGTTATGTGTATGGGTTAGACTTAATCCTAACCCTAACACCCATCCCCTTCCTAAAGTCTATACATATATGTTCAGGGATCCCCCATCGAGGCCAATTCCTTGACGTGGAGATGGGGCTTAGTCCAGCCAACAGAGGCTGGAAACTAAGATTGGTCGGGCCAACCCAATATCGAGCAGGGTCACAATCCTGCCCAAGCAAGCACAGGTGCTGAAATCAGAGATGCCAGGCCGAGAGGCGCACCAGCAACCATGGCATCATGCAAACGGAATAGTTGACATGTCTGCACGACAAAAACACTGGCCCACAGAGATGGATATCCACAGAAAGATGTATGGGAGCACTGAGGAGCTTTCAAATACAGCAGCATTTATTAAGAAAACAGGACTTGCTGTGTAGATATGTCAAACTACGAACGAGAAGAAGATGTTTAGGGATATTAAATTATGCCACGAATTCGCATCGGAGGTGTAGAGATAATAATAAATGTTAGGGACTGCTTCTCGATTAATCGATCTGCGCGCTACGCACTGAGAGTCCCCCCCCCCCCCCAGGGTTGTATTGTCAGGATATTGACGACTTTATCAGTCGAAAGCTACTTCAACAATTGGATACGGTGGCCATTTCGCTAATAGAAATAAACCGGCAGAGTGATGTCACAAACTACTAAAAAAAATTGCAATCGGCAGATTACTTAAATTCTGTGAGCGTGGTAGGTACATAATATGTGATTGGTCCAAGTTAAACTATGGTCAACTTTTCATAACTATTCAAACCATAGTATTTATTATGTTTAAATAAAATATTATCATTTTGGTCTCTAAAATAGCACATCTTGACTATTGTTTCCCATAAACATTTCTGACTGGAATTTTATGTAGAAACTGAATAACTAATATAAATCTATCAAATAATAAACACATGAATGTTCAGACCCTTTCAGATAGCAAGTGCCAGACACAGAGAAGCTCTGACAGTGCAACTCTGGCCACGATTCTGACAATGAAATATATACGAATTAAAACACCCACTCAGTGGTGTGCACATCACTGTAAGACTACTCCCTCATTTGGAATGAAAATATTAAAAATAGACATTGAAGTAACCATTTATAACAAAGGGTTTAAAAGGCGTAGATGACTGACTTCATTGTACTCGGCTATGTCCCTCTCAATGAATGGCATGCCACCTGCCGAGAGTACCATTCACAGCACATAACTCCGTAGCTTCAAATGACAATCTATAGGGTTCTCCCACAAAATCCACGGTAACCAAGACAGTCGTGAGCAGGATTCTAATCCATGTTCTCTTGAGCATGACCATCAAATTATTTGTGCATTGACATGGGAATTAAACCTGGGTCACCCATGTAACATGTGAGAATTCTACCTCTAGACCACCTCTCCAGACTCGTACATGAGTGGAATGCAGATCGGGGAAGGATTCCAAGAATTCCACGCACAAAACAATATTGGAACATTCTAATATTGAAAATAAGCACACACATAAAAGCATATGGACATAAGTCTTCAGATGTAGAAATACAATGAAGAATATTAGATAATATAAGTGAAGGACATATAAATATATATACACAAATATCCATAAATACATGCATATAAATCAGTGTTAATTTAGTATAATTGTGAAAGTATACAAATTCTTCTTGATTAGAAACTAGCATCACAGCACGCGGAACACTCCCATAGTTGCTCCGCTCTCCCTTCCATCAGCCATCCCAGTGTATGTAGACTCAAGAGTTCTGGTCAGGTGCTGATTACGCGATCTTCAGATCTTTCCAAAAAGAGTACATTTTCTTCCCACACCTCTAGACACTCCCATTTCTTGTGTGTACATCTCAGTCTCTTCATCCTCATCTTCATTTTGCAATGAATTTATGACTGCCATAATCAAATCTGCTTTATCTCTTCTCAGCATTGTGTCATCTATTGCCGCATTGCCTGCCAATAAGTTGGCTCACTCGTATTCCCTGACCCTGGCATGACCAGGGCAGTATATCCATCTAACGCTATGGACAACTGAGTTATTCAATAAGTCAAACCCTTCCCTTCTCGGCGCAGCATGCTTTGAGAGTCTGTGAGTACTACTGAGTGTATTGATGTATCAGTTATCAGCCATTTTATTGCTGCTGTAACTCCCTCTATCTCCATCCTCATGTTCGATGTAATAGTAAAGTATGCAGATAATTCTCAACCAACTTCACGCCGTTTCTGTTGACAATAAAAACCCAACCGCTTTTATTTGAATTTGTGTTGACTAAAAAGACTGTATATATAATTATGTCTTGTGGTTTCAAGTAGGGCCTATAGCTGGGAAAGTTCATGTACTGTAACCTGGACCCTAACACCCGTCAATTTCTGACACGCTTTATCTAGATGTATTATTACGTTGGTTAGTGATATTTTTTTCTCAGTGTCTACCTCCACCTATTTACTGCCCTTTTATATTTCTTTTAATTCACATTGTTCCTCGCAGTTTGTCTTCAGTCTCTTCCATCCATAATCTGCCGCAGTTGATTCGTTTTCCATCTGACTCATCTAAACGTTGGTGTAATGGGTGGTGATTGTATTCTGCTACTTTAAGGTGCGACCAAACCTGTGTTACCTGATGACGCACTCTACTGGGGAGATCAAGCAAAAATATAATTGCAGATTGGTGTATCCCTAGTACACCCCAGTACGGTTCTCATTGCCTCATTCTGGATTTTGTCCAATCTATCAGCTTGTGTCTGTTAGAAGGGAGAGGCCATCATTTATGACAGATAGCACCATTACTTGTAGAAGCAGAAACAGTACCCGTTGCTGCGTATCAAAGGTCGCCATCACGTTGATAACACTAATCCCTCTTTTAGCCTTCTGAATCATATTTGTGGCGTGTTTGTTGAATAAAAGACTTCTATCAAAGGTTATTCAAAGATATTTACGGTCATGTTCTCTTTCAGTGGATGAGCCCATGCAACTGACAGTATGCTATTGGCCAGATTATAATATTATTCAAGGAGAACCAGATGACATTTGCTTTCGAAGGATTGATCACAGTGTTGTATGTTCTTCACCATATCGACAATTGATCTAGTCCACTCTGTACACTATCAGCGATATCTATTCTGTTCTTGCCCATGTTGTATAGTGGGATATCACCAGCGTATGTTTGAACTCTGCAATGGCTTGAGGTTTGAAATTGAGCAATTTTTAGGGTATACACATTAAACAGCACTGAGGAAAAAGGATTTCCTTGTGGCAAACCGAGTGCTATTGTTCTGATCTCTAAGGTACGTATCTCAGAGCAATGTTTCAACAGATTAGAATATTTGCTATCCAGCGTATGATCCAAACGCGGATATCGTGCTCCCTTGACATGTCAACAAGATGAGTGTAACTGACTCTATTGTACGCATCTTCTAGATCTATCGCCGCAACTACAGTTTCCTCTTTATTCTGAAAACCTTTATGCTCTTCACATGCAAGAACTGCTGCATTTGTGACAGTATCTCTTCTGGGTCTGCATGCACCTAGGTTATTTGGGAGATCACCTTTGATCTCTAGGTCTTAGAGTCCTGGTTATGTGTCTAGCAAAATTCTCTCTAGAATCTTAACATACACATTTTGCAGTGTGATGATGCAATAGCCTTTTATGGCAGAAGCATCTTATCCTGGTTTTGGCACATGTATGAGATAGCTATGTAGCCACTCCTCTGGTACCACTCTTGTTTTCAGAAAGTATACAAATATCTTACATAAAGATATAAGATAAATGAATGAAATATATATAATGTATAGCTATGAGAAGAGTGATAAAAATTCCATCAACAACTAAGAAAACTAGAAGTCCTCAGAGATGCTGAAGTAAAAAGACAAATTAGAGCAAAAACTAGAAGCAAGACTTTTAGGGAACTTGATGAGAAGAGTAAAATATGAACATTTAGTCAAAAAATACTATCAAATACTGCAGGTTTCCAGGAGTTGCAGGGAGGGATTTTTTAGCTGTGTGATAAAGGCCACATGCTATTGCTGTCGCCATATCATGTACAGGGTGAGTTTTTTAATTACCCTCCAACAGAAAAAAATCCAGTCCTTACCGGGCATCGAACTGCAGACCTCCTAGTGTGAGACCAACGTTCTAACCTCTCAGCCATGCACCACGAATTGTGTACAACATCACAGATTATGGAAAATTATGGTCGATATGTGATTTCCAAAACATCTCACATATTTAATCACAATGCTGTACCATGAACAAAGGGCAGCAGTAAAAATGGACGGAACAATAGAATGGTTTAATGTACAGAAAGGAGTTAGACAAAGATGCACACTGTCACAGTACCTGTTCAACATCTAAGCTGAAAACATAATGAGAAACATAAAAGACAACATGACATATGCTGATTTCCAACTTCTTACCATCAGTAGTCAGCAGATCCCATATATGCTGATGACACAGTTCTCTTAACAACAATAGGAGATAGTCTAAAGCAAATGTTACTATCAACCAAAAAAATACAGTGAAGCACAAAACCTTCTCTTAAATATCAAGAAAACAAAAATTTTGACAACAGATCAAGTGAATGTACAACCAAAGATAATAATTGACAATTTTGAACTAGAGGACGTAACAAATTTCCAGTATTTGGTCACAAACATAAATAGCTCAGGAGACTGCACTGTAAAAATCAAGAGAAGAATTATTAAGATATTGAAACTTGCTAAAATGAAAAATATGTGGCAAGGTACGAGCAGCATAGCCAAACTATGTATGATCAGAACATACGTATATCCAGTGGAAATATACGGTTGTGAAGTATGGACATTAAATAAAGCAGCAGCAAAGAGAATCATTGCGTTTGAAATGAGATGCTACAGAAGAATTTTACATACACCATGGTCAGCTATAAAGACAAATCAAGAAGTGCTAAGATAAATAAATGTTGAAGAGGACTGGCCCCTTAACAACATCTTAATAAGAAAGATGTGTATTTTTGGCCATGTAAAGAAGAAAACAACATGGAAAGATTAATAGCTGAAGGCATAGTTAATGGTAACAGGGGAATATGGCACCAAAGACGACGGTGGTGCAGTGATATATTAGATTGCTTAAACATGTCTCTAGCTGTGGCAGAGTAATTCACCCAGAATCACAGAGTGTTCAGAGAATCCATAAGGAAGACTACTTTCTGGAAAGAATATATCACATGATGATGATGACATATATATATATAGGCCTATATATATAAAATGAATGTTGAGATACACTGTATTCACATAGGATATACATTTGTTAAAATATCTGAATATATGCACCGGCAGTTAGATACACTTCATGTATTCACATAAACATTTGCTCACATATAATAATCATAAAAGTCATAGGAGTGCCACACTGGTGGAGATATGAGAACAGAAGGCTCTCCAAACACCTCTCTATTCAGCCATTTTGAAGTGTAGAAAATCAACAACCAGATATAAATTATACCAAATATTTGTAAAATGCACATAAAAAATTTAACAAAATTAAATTAACAACAGTGTGAATTAATTAGCAAGCATTATCATCAAGTTGTTCTCAGTTTTACTTAGACACACTTAACATCTGAAGGATTTTATAATGAATTTAACAAGTTTTCACCAGTATAGTTTAAAAACTTGTAAGAAAACTCATAGGAACTCGCAGCAATGTTTTTGTTTACTTACTTACTTTGGCATAAACATGAAAGAGCATAGGCCCTATGCTAAAGATATGCCAGATAATATCATTTGAAAACAAAATTGCTACAATGATAACTAGTCTAAACACATAAATAACACATAAAGAGTTGAGATTCATAATGATCCTTCATTTTCTATTGATGTCATTTTTGTTGTCTGAGTAATTTATCTGCCCCCAGGGCCAGATAAATGGAACACATTATATGGAACAAAACAACAGCTCACAAAGACATGCATATATCACACAATGGCATTGGGTGAAAGGGCATGAGTCCATGGACCGCTGGATCAGCAACCAACCAACGAACCAATGAGTAATTTATCTAACAATCTATCTGTTTCATTTACATCGAATGCAGTGCACAGAGCAGAAATCAGAGCTCTCCAGTTCAAGCGATGTGATGCTACTATGTGTAATTCCTGCATGTTGTTGAGACCCATAGTGTTTTACCAGAGGTGTTTGGAGATCTTTCTGTGCTGATGTCTCTTTGATGGTTGTTCTGTGAAGTCTCTCTTGGCCTTGCTCTTTTTCTTTTGTCATCTGGTACCCATTTTAATGTTTGTAACAGCAGTCTGTTTTCATCATTTATTCTACGTACATGTCCGATATAAGTTCATCATTTTTTTCTTATTGTTGTAGAAACATATTGCTGTTTGGTGTCTTCTCTTACTTGTCTTGAATTCTTCCCAACCAATATTTAAGAGTTGGATGAGAAAAGTTGTTCTTAGCATATTGTATTTAGGATGTATATATCAACCCAGGATATTTTGGATGTAGTGATTTTATAAATTAATAATTGAGGTACATTCTGTGCATGACATTGTTATTAAATTATTGTTAAGTTTTTAGGAACCACAATATTAATATCACAGTAAAAATTTTGTCATTCAAGATGTAGTGAACTCAGCAATTTGTGGGTGTAGTTATTTTCTAGGTAATTATAGCATTCTGTAGTGTGCCATTGCTTTCTGGACAGCATGAATACACAACTACTTGCAGCATAAATTGATCCTGGTAATTTCACCCTCCGGAATGTGTTCTGTACCTCTACAGCACAGAACAGGATAACAATAACACGTGGATATAAATGATACCAAATGCTATGTAAATGCACATCCAAATTTAGCTAAAATAAAATTAACAACAGTGTAAATTCATCAACATTATGATCATGTTATTCTCAGTTTTACTGTTAGCCACAGTTATTGAACACTCAATCTGGGTTCGATTGATATTTTTAATAATGTTGAAAATAGCCTCTGTCAAAGTGACCTTTCACAAATTAAAATATATTTCCTGTACTCTTTAGCGGAAGATGTTCTTGATTAGGAACAAGCGTCACAGCACTGGGGGCAATCCCATATATGCTCTGCTTGCCTTTCCATGAGCTATCTAAAAGTGTATAACATCAGTGTCCCAGTCAGTTTCTGCGTTCTTCCGATATTTCTAGAGAGCGAATAAAGTTTTCCCATTGCCTCTAGTCACTGCCATTTCTACCATTTTCTGAATATGCACACTGTCTCATTCGACCTCCTCCTCGTCTTCTCGTAGGGTATCCACGACTGCTCTAATCAATTCAATCCTGTCTCTTCTTATCTCTGTGCTTTTCACTAATGCTTTACCAGCCAACACATCATTGGCTCTTCCGATTCCCATGACCAAAGCATGACCTGGACAGTAGATCCATGTAATGGTCTGCACTTTGTTGAGAAGAGTGACAGATTCATTTCTAATCATACACTTTTTCTATCTTGCGCAGCATACTGTGAGAGTCCGATAGAATCACTGAGTCTGAAGATGTTCTTATTAGTGCCTATATGTAGTTATTGCATTCTGTTCACTTGATTATTAAGTGGTATGAGCAAGCCCATAGAAAGAGTGGAGAGGAGGTTTTGTAGTACTGAAATTCCCACCCTCCCATTAGAAAAATAGAATATAACATTTGTTGCAATGAAGAATTTTTAAAAAAGTGGGCTAAATGCCCCGCCCTTTTAACTATTATAGTAATATATAAGAATCAAAAGAAATGTTATCAACCAACACAGAACTAGAACAGTCTGTTACCACAAGATGAAGGTCATATTTAATATGAGATCATAGAACCTTCGGGCATGTCCTGAGTGCCATGATGATGATCTGATGACTAACTATCATACCACAGAGGATATTCCTTTAATTTCTCTGCTCTTCATTACATTAAACTTCTTAGATCAGTAGGTGATCTTTAAAACTTTCTAAAGAGAACTAATTTCTTCCCTCACCTCTGATCAGGTGAAGAGTACATATTTCTGATCACTTCCAGTTTTCTTATCATTCTGTAGCTTATCTGTGACTGACTTAATTAATTCAGAACTGAATCTTCTCAGTAAGTGGGGCCTATACATTTTTCCATCATAGACTCTGCTCTTTTGTTGTCTCTGATATTGTCAATGTCCCTATCATATCCTAGATACATGATCTGATAAAAACACTGACTTACTTTTGTTTTAGTAAGCCCCTTTATTGTATATTGTCTAGCCCCAGAAGGATAGTGACACTATTGTTACACACTTGTCATTAAGCACAGGGAACACTCCAGCCAACCTTATGGAAAATCTTGTATTTTTTACGAATAAATATTCTTTCTCAGAACCCTTACGGGTGTAAGAGCCATTTTACAAGATTTCTGGAATACTTATGAGATTTTTAGTCTCAATGTATTTCATTTCCACTGGTATCATTTTTCATCTCCTCTTGTGAAACAATATTGATACTATGTGATCTAATCCATAGTGCGAGTACTGCAATCACCGAAAATTCTTTTATCAAATATACAGTTCTACTGACTCATCAGAGATTCTGAAGTGAAGCATATGAGTTTTCGGTGCGAGTAAAACATAAGTCTTCATTGTGACCTTTATTCTAGTTTCGAGGTACTACCTTAGCTTTGTTTGCAGTGTGATTAATAGAATTTGTATCTAAAATTAAGGTATATTAATTGAAAAGGCATATTAATTTAGAACTAGTATTTACATTAGGGATGGGGGTTAGGGTTAATTATAAATTAAAAAATAAATTAGTTATAAAAGTTATAATTCTAAATGTGGTTGATGTCGTTTGTGTGTCGGAAGATATGACGTCGCGGCACCCATTAAAAATGTAAATAGTGTGCTATTTATAGCACAGTGAAGACTTAATCTTTACTTTTACCGAGTTTTCCTTTGATTTTCATTGGTTATTTTGTGTATACCTTGTATCGATAGCAAAGGAAATTCATGGGAAAATAATAAAATGCTTGAGATTAGAAGGATGATTCCAAATTTAGCCCCTCACACCTTATATTATAGATGCTTCGGTTTACAAATGGTAAATTCAACACGTGTCCTTACTTCAGTATTTCTGCCCATTTCATTTTAATTCTCATCATCAAGACTTCAATGCACATTTTGATATCTTGAATTTCACTAGGCCTAGAAACTTTACTAACCATGTGCAGTAAGTAGGCATACAATTTTCTAACTACCTATAGCCTAGTTGTTTAATATAAATTTAATATTCCTTTACAAGTGAAGTGTAATAGACTAATTCAATTATAATAGGAAAATAACATTCTTATAAAAAGGATTTGTAGAATGAGAAAACAGCCAGTCTCGTAATTAGGCCTAGGTCTATATTATAAAAGACCATAGCGGTCTTGGGAACATTTTCATTAAATAGACTGTATTATTAATTATAGACCTAATATATACTGTAGGCCTAATGTAATATTAGTTGGACCTACTATCATTAGGCCTCCCAATATTTTATATAATAACATTATGCATTTTTATTTAATTACAAAAATTATGAAAATTCTCCCAAATATTGCATTTGAACGAACATTTTATTAATATTACAGCCTCTAAGAGATTTTGGGTGCAAGTTGCTTTTTATTCTTCACTGTGACCTTTGCTCTTGTTTCGAGGCTTGTTACCAGTAGCGTAGCATGGGTCAATGGCGCCCGGGGCGGAATAATAATTTTCTGCCCTTGTGACATTAAAAAATATGTCAGTGATTGTGATAGACTGGAAGAAAATAAATTTGCCGCAAACCCGATGATGCAGCGCGGGGCGGTCCGCACCTCCGCCCCCCCCTCGCTACGCCACTGGTATTACCTAACCGTTGCAGTGTGATTAATAGAATTTGTATTTAAAATTAAGATATATTAATTGAAAAAGCATATTAATTTGGAATTAGTATTTAATTGAGTACAGAAAACCTTTTTACTTGAGTTGCAAGGCAATTTGTGCCACTAGAACAGACCTGGTTTAATTCCTGTCAGCTTTAAGAATTTGTTAATTTTATCATCATGCTTCTTACTTGAATTTAATTGTGCAAGCAATCCATTCAGAAAGCAAAGATAACCTACTGAATGTACAGTATTGCCAAGAAAACAGCAGGGACAACAGAGCAATGAACAGGTTCCAATAGAGTTTTGTCACCTACAATATTGGCTGGAAAACTGATTAGAAATTATCTGGGAATATTGTTTTGTGTGCAACTGGATCATTTCTTACATTTTTACATTTATCTTATTATTTTTATTTAGTCTCTACCCAGCTTTATTACTACATGCATGCAGTCTCTATCCAGTTTTATTACTGAATTCATGCAGTCACTACCCAGTTTTATCACTATATTCATCAGAGAATATTAATATTATATCTCTTATTCACCTTCACAATTTGTTGCCATTTTTGAATTCGTTTAATTAACATATTCTAAGCCATCTTAGTGATCTTTAGCCATCCATAATTTTCCTTGCTTGTTCTTGTATCTTATTTTATCAAGATGTTGGGGCAAGTAATGGTTGTAATTTCTGGCAACCTCAAGGTATACCCATCACTATATCACTGGATAACCTACCTTAATGCCATGAGATTACTGTTTCACAGGTCTAGCAGAAAACTCACGGCAGTGATGAGAGTATCTCAAGTGTTTTCTAGCACCTTTCTCATAATCTCATTTTGGAGTTCTAATCTATCACACATATCTGTGATAGATTGATTGCAACATCATTTTGATTACATTTATATTTGATGATTCAGTGGTATGTGTTGTTGTTTTCAGTTTATTTTTTGTAATACGTAGTAGGCCTATGGGCATTATTATAAAATGTAAAATTGATTATTAGGGATAGTTATCTGTTTTGGATTTATTTTTTTCATGTGATTGTTAAATAACATGGATTATTTTGAAAAATTTTGTTAAAAATCTCAATAAATTCTTTATTAAATGCTGATGCTGTTTGGAATGATATCTGGATCCAAGTATTCATAAGGTGGATTCCTATGGATGTTTCTTTCTTTGATCTTTTTACTGATTTTGCTGAGATCATTGCGGAATCTGTCAAAAGTAAAAGAAAAAGAAAGAATGTATCTCACAACAGTTTTTTAATATGTATTTTGGATAAACTCATTGGTTAATTATTAGTTTCTTTTAGAACATTAACTCTGATTAACTATAACACAGCAGAGAAATCACAGAAAGAGATAGAACAATGTCAAACTCTAAGATAGGTACATAGATCACATGGTCAGGTAGAACTATGTCAAACACAGACAACATTTTGTGTTATAGGCAGAGTAGAAATAAAGAGTTACATATGTCAAGTAATTTCAATGTGAACTAAATTGCATAGGGATGTGGTAAAGCACTTAGGTACATTAGTTGATCCGTCTAAACATACATAATGTGGTTTTCTCTCAATAATCACATGGTAAAGACATCAATGTTGAGTGTTACTTTGTATGGGGACATTCTTGAAAGAACCAGCACAATTAAATATTTTGGTGTGCTGTTTACATGAGTCTGAGCTTATGTTGACCATATCATATCAAAGGCAAGAAAAAGTATTTCAGCAATAAAAGTAATGGCTGTTGCTTAGATTAAGCAGAGGCTACTATTTCTTCTATACTAAGTATTGTTTTTTTCTGTGGTAGAGTGAATTGGAACTATGACTCTCAGCCAGACGCAGACTAAAAGTTTGGATAAGGTTCAGAATGTGGCGGTGTGTATCATTCATGGGTGTGCACTTAAACACATCTGTATGAACTATGTGATTCTCACCAGCACTGATAAAGAGCATCCTCCACATACTGAAATACAGAGTCTGAAAACTAGCAGACTAAACTGTAGATGAGTCTTGCTGATGATGTCCTATAAATTATGTGTGACATCTAGTATGGATTACATAAGTGTTCCCATAGATTGTCATACTTTCCTTTGGGTAGTAATAACATTCAATAGAGAAAGTAGTAAAAAATGCCCTATTACTGTAGAATCTGAGGTGCAGGCATTTGTCAATGAGAATTCCAGAGAAGGTATATATGTGGTTATATATACTGATAGATCTGCTGTTAAGACAGTGCATTGTTGTTCTGTTGTTGCTAAATTCTTGGACCTACACAACTCAGAGTGTAAGGAAAACTATTAAAGAGGAGCATTCACTTTGACTATGAGTAGCATGAAAGATTATAGCAATAACCAAGATATTAAACTGGATGGGAACACAGAGTACAACTCATGTCTGCATACTCAGTGAGCATGATTAGAAAAATACAAGCAGGTTGTATTCATGAAAAGCGACTGGAGATTGTGGAGATGACAATGTTAGAAGGAATTACATTCATTTTTGTGCCTGGTCATTTAGGTGTTCAAGGAAATGATAGAGCAGTTAGACTAGCAAGATCTGCCACTATATCATGAAGCAGGGCAATAGACCAGATCAATATATTTAACTCTTTATGAGAAACTGCATGGTCAAATGAAATTAATGAAGGTGAAAATTCCTTTTCTACATACAGAATAAAAGATCTCGGCTTGACATGTGACTTCACCAGAAAAAAATGTTAATATGAACTGAAGAGAATTATTTGTCAATCAACAGAGAACTGCAACTGCCAGTCATCATGTAATTGAAGATATACTCGGGGGGAGATTGAAGTGCCTAGGGATCTGTCCTGTATGTGATGATGATTACCTAATGACTAACTTAATATTTGTGCAGCTTACTGGTCAAACAAATTTGCATCTGCCTCACAAGGCTAGTGCCTATTTCCACCATATATGAGTAAATTTTTCACATTTCATGCTCACAGTTTCAAGAATTACTGCATCATCATCCAACAGATGGTTATTTCTTGGTTTCAGTATATCAATATTATTCAGAATAATTTTAATCCTACATCCACACCAAAGGAAATGGTAATATGATGAAGTAATGAATTATTGGGTCAGTGTGATATATGGTGCAATTTATTTCATGAGACTGTTATGATAGTCATAAAGACCATCAAGTTTACATTGAAAAGTTTCTAGTTAATAAAGCTCTGGCCCTGTTGTGACTGGACTAGCAAATGAACAGGGGTAGATAACTGCTAATATAAATCGAGACATACTTTCTGAGAAGGGAGTTCTTATTTAAGCATTGTATATTGCTAATATTAACATTCTATAATTCAATTTGGCCCTTTTCAACAAATAAAACAAGGAGTCAGACAGGGATGCGTGCTTTCACCAGACCTGTTCTCTCTATACAGTGAAAACATATTGCGTTCAATAGTAGATATCCCAGGAATATCAGTGGGAGGACATAACATAAATAATCTGAGATATGCGGATGACACTGTTCTGATTGCAAAAAGTGAGGAAGACCTTCAAAACTTAATTAAAGTAGTAGTCACAGAAAGAAAAGAGAAAGGCCTCTTCCTAAATATCAAGAAAACAGAAGTAATGGTTATTTCAAAGAAAGAAAATAACACACCTTGCAAGATCATAGTGAATGATATAGTATTAAAACAGGTCCACCAATTCAAATATCTAGGTACAATTATAACAGCAGATGGAAGAAGTTCAACAGAAATAAGATGTAGAATAGGACAGGTAAAAACAACATTCAGAAAAATGAAAATATACTGTGTAATATGACAATGTCATTAGAGGTGAGAAAGAGAGTTCTGCAGTGCTATATAACCCCTATACTAACATATGGGTGCGAGTCTTGGACAATAAACAAACTGGAAAGTGGGAGATTGGAGGCAACAGAGATGTGGTTCTACAGAAGAATGCTGAGAATACCATGGACTGCCAGAAAAACTAATTTAGAGGTGTTAAAAGAGTTAAATGCGAAACGGATATTAATCAAGAATATAAGAAAAAGGCAATCTTCTTTTTTTGGCCACTTCATGAGACAGGCATGTTTAGAGAACATAATCACAACAGGCAAGATTGAAGGCACCAGAGACAGAGGGCGACAACGTGAGAAAATATTAGACAGTTTGACAACCTGGCACGGCAAAGAAACAACAACGACTTTGATACATAATACTGTGGACAGAGAGCTGTGGAGAGCCATGACCGCCTACGCCACCCGGCATGGCACCTGATCATGATGATGATATTGCTAATAGTAGTTGTTTTCTGTGTATCAAAGAAAACCCTGGGGAACACCTCCCTAAAAAGAAGTTGTACATAGGAAACAGGAGCCTAATTACTTGTAATTTTTGAGGATAAAAAAATAAATCAAGTGAAATTTCAACACATGAATATTAAATGGATCGACTATCAGAAATGTTACAGGACTAGCCTATAATTAAAACAAGAATTAAAAAATACTGGTATGATTTCAAAATAAATTGATTTATGAATGACTGTTAGAGCACGCAATTATACCCAAAATGTTCTCAACTTCCCTTAAAATGTTCGGGCATATTATTTATAAGTACATTTATCTGTTTTATAATGATCTTTCTGTTTTTGTAAGATTAGACATTGTAAGGTTTTTTATAGGTTTTAATTTCAGTATGTTTGAGTCTCAGAAAATCCCTAAAGAAAATCAAGAGATCACCAAAAAATATGAAATTAGATTTAGTATTATTGACATTAGAGAAAGATACAACATAATTTTACAGAATAGATACAATGCCATTGCAAAGATCCAGAGTATTGAAGATCAATGGGACATGCTAAAACATTTGATAAACAAAACATCTAAAGAGATAATACCAAAAGTAAAACATGCATCAAAACAAAAATGGATGACAGAAGATATATTAGAATTGATGAACACCAGAAAAAAAAAAAACAAGATAAAGGAATTTCAGAAAATACATGAAGAGATAAGAGAGAAATGTAAAGTAGCAAAAGAAAGCTGGCTGAAGAAGAAATTTACAGAAATTGAATCACATTACAATCAAGACACATTACTACATACCAGGTAAGCAAATAGATGTGATAACAGGAAAAGAATGCAAACAGTTACAGGTGTCTAAAATCTAAGACAGGGCAGGTATTAATGGACAAAGATAATATAGTACAGAGATGATCAGAATATATTAAAGAACTCTATGATACAACAGAACCAAGAAAAACATACAAGATAATGACAAGTGTCACAGCAATCAATAGTCACAGCAGAAGTAAGGGAAGTCATAATGCACAAGAAATATGACAAAGCCCCAGAACCAGAAAATATCACAGAGGAATTAGTAGCATTAGGTGACTTTGGAGTAGAAATAATCACCAAATTGCTGAATGATGTATATAACAGTGGAGACACACCTGATGAATTAATGAGATCCATATTTATAGCCTTACCAAAGAAACCAGGGACCACTGAATTTGGAAACGGCAAAGGTACCAACAATGCTATATACATTTTGAGAACAATAATAGAGAGGTCTATTGAGGTAAAAACACACCTATACCTCTGTTTAATAGACTACTCAAAGACATTTGATAAAGTTAAACATAGTAAAATTACACACATGCTAAAGAATTTGAACATCGACAGTAAGGATTTAAGATTCCTCAAGAACATATATTGGCAAAAAACAGCAGAAATAGGAGTAGGAAATCAATTTGGCCCCTTTCAACAAATAAAACAAGGAGTTAGACAGAGATGTGTACCCTGACCTGGTCTCTTTATACAGTGAAAACATAATGCATGCAGTAGTTGATATCCCAGGAATATCAGTGGAAGGACATAATATAAATAATTTGAGATATGTGGATGACACTGTTATGATTGCTAAAAATGAGAAAGACCTTCAAGAATTAATTAATGTAGTAGTGACAAAATGTAAAGAGAAAAGCCTCTACCTAAATATCAATAAAACAGAAGTAATGGTTATTTCAAAGAAACAAAGCAGGTACACCAATTCAAGTATTTAGGTACAGTGATTACAGCAGATGGAAGAAGTTCCAACAGAAATCAGAAGCAGAACAAAGCAGACAAAAACAACATTCAGAAAAATGAAAAATATATTATGTAATATGATCTTGTTATTAGAGGTGAGAGAGTTCTGTAGTGCTATATAACTCCAAAACTAACATATGGATGTGATTCTTGGACAATAAACAAAAATGAAATTGGGAAATTAGAAGCAGTAGAAATGTGGTTCTACATAAGAATGCTAAGAATACCATGGATTGCCAGAAAAACTATGTAGAGGTGTTGAAAGAGTCAAATGTGAGATGGAGCTTATCAGTAGTCATTAATATAAGAAAAAGAAAATCTTCATTTTTTGGCCACATTATGAGAAAAGGAGGTTTGGAGAACATAGTCACCACAGGCAAGATTGAGAGCAACAGAGACAGAAGGTGACAACATGAGAAAATATTAAACAGTTTAACAACCTGGCATGGCAGGGGAACAACAACGATTCTAATACATAATACTGGAGACAGAGAGCTGTGGAAAGCCATGATCGTCTAAGCCAGCAGGCATGGCACCTGATGATGATGATGTGTGAGTCAGTTAGTTATCATCAGATCATGATCATCGCTCCTATAATATGTCCATATCTGCTCCTATCTCCACATCAGTGTATCTACTATTACACATTGACTGATAGTTCCTGTTGTATGTTTGTTGACAAACATTTCTCTAAGATCACAGTAGCGCTTATTTCTGGCAACACCATATATCAGGCCCAGTTTCTTTAATCTGGACATCACCCTCATTTACTTCATTTGTCCTTCTTGTATCTCATAAAGAGTTTAAAAAATGTCAGCCTGATCCATTGCTCTTCCACCCAACACATTGGCAGTGCTAGCTAGCCAATCTGCTCTCTCAATCCCTTGAACACCCACATAGCATGTTTCAGTGGAGCACATTAATAGAGTTCTTTAATATAGTTTCAGAAACTCAATGCAGATATCCTAAATTAGTATCTATAATTAGATACTAGAAACTATATAGAAATACTAGAAATCTATAATTAGAAAACTAGACAGAACAACAATACCTTACCTACAATGACTACTTACTCATCAACTATGTCTCTGGCTTGAGGATCAAAGATATATTGAACTTCAAAGTCACCGATACTTTTTGTTCCCTTAGCACTAAGTATCTTTGTCACAATCATTATATCCAGTGTTGTTGGTCGATCAGGCAAACAACTCAGTATGTCTTTTTCTGTTGTGGCCACATTCTAGTTAGAGAAATTGACCTTCATTTATCTTAGAATGTTTTGTGACATGTAATTTATAATTTTTTGTGTCAGAAGTACTTATAATTCTTACTTGCAATGTGTTTGTTGGGTACTTTATGGGATAATGTGTCCATGCTTTTGATGAAACATACCATACAATTTTTTAACAAAACGCACAATCACTAAAGGTGTATACGATGCAGCATCCATCGATCTGCACACAGTCCACTGAGATGCCCCCTCCCCTGGAAGACCCATGGGGAAGGTGGGGATTTCAATGCGCTGCACGCAGATCGAATTATCGGTAGCAGATGCTGCATGTTTCTAACCTCCATGTCACTGAAGCTGTATGAAATGAAGTCTGATATTAAAGACTATCTAATATTATATATATCTGATATATTGGAATGTGTGTGGACACATTATCCGTAATGAATTATTTGTTACAATGTTATTTCTTCTTTTTTTGTCTTCGTTCATTCTCAAACTCCCGCTGGATCTCCCTTACAGCAGGGCCGTGGTCCTACTAGATTTCCAGCAGGATGCAGTCCAGATAATAGAAATGCATTGTGTCGCCGTTTTATTTGCACCAGTGGCCTGAAACATCTATCTTCAGCGGAACAATGTTATTTGAAACTTTTTTAAAAATTGACTTTGTTAAATGTAATGTATAATGTTTGTGACATATAATTTATGTTTGTAGCATGTAGCTTGAAATGCTTTTTGTGTAACATTTAATTTATGATTTTTGCATCATTCATGTCTGAGCAGTTATTCAAAAATATTTGTAATCTATGTTGGGTTATCATTTCATCATAAAAGAAGATTAGCTCCTCAAAATCAATCCACCCATTACCAATCTGTGTTGGAGGGGTACCACAATTGGATGCATCCACACATAGAGTCCTCCATATATTTCTATATTCAACAATGTAGATAAGTGAGGACAAATCCCAACCTGTCCAGCTGTCCATGAAAGAAGCACAGCAGCTTGCAGAGAACTAAGAAGCTATACAATAATTACCAATTGTCTTAACATTAGACATATCTTTACTACATACAGTTCAATTTGACCTTCATTTTCACTAATTAATCTATTTTTGCTATTTATTACTTTGTGTTATAATTTGGACTTTATTTGAGTTTAGTGTTTATATTACCAACCAGTTTGTTATAGGGTTGGGAACAAATTGTTGAAGATCTTACACATATCAACAATATGATCTCGAGACGTTTTATTGTTCTACATAATCTCTCAGATCTTGTATGGATCTACATAATCTCTCAGATCTTGTATGGATCTACATAATAGATCTTGTATGGATCTACCTAATTTCTAAGATCTTATATGGATCTACATAATCTCTCAGATCTTGTATGGATCTACATAATAGATCTTGTATGGATCTACCTAATTTCTGAGATCTTGGATATCAATATGTGATATTTAGATTTTTCCAAAGAGAACACTTTCTCCCCTCACCCCTGATCACTTTCATGTCTAGAATTCTCTATACATAGAGGCCTACTGGTATATATTACTGAACCATATAATAAATATTATCATTGTCTTCATTGTGCAGCGGATAATTACTCTAAGTCAGTACCAATTGTTTTAATATTGTGCTATCTAATTTATTGTTTCCATTCTGTAAATTTTCTAAATAATTATTGATTGTGCAATTGGGTAGTTTCTCCCTAGTTTTTTTATACCCATGAGACTTCAACCCTTAACAGTGCACAATGCTTTGAGAAGTTTCCTACTCCGATGGGTAACTAGGATGTGTTTGTTTAAAAGACATAGATATTGCAGTCAATTTGTTAACATGACACAATACATTTCTATCTCCAGACAACATCCTATCAATAAGCAGAAGTTATGAATTGTTACTGCCATGATGTGATCACTCATGCCTGGGTAGTATCATTTATAAAACAGGAGGCCCAGAAAAAAATAACAAATCAACAGTAACTTAGACCAAAGCAGCTGTTATACTTCTTATTAAAATGAGGGCAGTAGAATACATAAAACAAGGCACAAAATGTGAGCTCTTCATTGATAATTGGTAGCAACCTATTCTGGATATAAAAATAAGGCTGGAGATGGCTTTAGCATCCTTGTCAAGGCTAACTGTGATTTGGAAAAGCAACATCAGTGTTGGAGTGAAAATCAAACTGTATAGGTCGCTGGTGCTTTCCGTTGTGTTGTATGGTTGTGAGAGTTGGACACTCACTGCGGACATGGAGAGAAGATTACAGGCTTTCGAGTATAAATGCTACAGAAGAATTCTACGAATTTCTATAGGGAACATAAGACCAATGTGTACGTAAGAAATAAAGTAGAGATGTGTGCAGGTGTCCAGGAGCCATTGCTGTCAATAGTGAAACGACGAAAACTAGCATGGTTCGGACATGTATGCAGGCACGATTCCTCGTCAAAAACAATACTGCAGGGAACTGTCGAGGGTGGAAGAAACAGAGGAGGACAAATAAAGACATGGACAGACAACATCAAGGAATGGACAGGGCTAGATATTTCCACACTCATCCGCATCGCTGAGGATAGAATTTGCTGGAGGACTCTGTGTGCTGAAGCTTCCAATGTGGTACCCCTACGACCCTGAAGGGTTATGGGTTTTATTGATATTGATTGATTCAGGATATAGCCATCAACCTATTATTTGTTGATTGTGGTGATTTTTGTAGGCAATATAAATATGTTCAGTCGTTTGCCGCTACTTCTGAACGGTCTGGATGCACAATTGCCTATGGCGGATCCCAAACTTGGTACCTTAGCCATCACAGATGCGCTCTGTACCACTTCGCCACAGAGCCGGACCAGCTCTTCATTACAATTGTAAATATTTTTCTGTTGTATGGCTCAGAGACATGGGTGATACAATGTCAACCTAACATAAACATAAATTACAAACATCTGTGAGCAACTGCTTGTAAAAGATTCTCATACATAAATGGTAGGATCATATAATAAATGGGTAGATTTAGTTGAGAACAGGGCAGGATTATGTGTGCCTACAAATCACCTCTAGGAAATGAAGATGGACAAGACATTCCTTGAGCATGACAAAAATTGTTACAAGATAGGCATTGACATGGAATCCACAGGGAAAGAGAAGAAACGGAAGACTTAGAACAACTTAGAAAGAGAAATGATGAACGTTCTCAATGATATTGGCATCACATGGAAAGATCCAGAGAGCTATTATAAGTAAGAGTAGACTGGAGAGAGTATGTACATAGGTTATGTTCTTATGAAGGAATGAAATTTTAATGATTTATAGAGTTTGCTTCTGTTATTTTTGTCCTTCTCCAAATTTGTGAGTCACACAACAGAACTATCTTATATTTTGCATAAAAGATTCTGAGTTTGGTAAATTTTATATCATTTATTCAAAAATATATAACTTGTTATACTGGATCAGTTTCAAACATATAAAATGATTTATTCATTTATATGTATTAATCTAAACAGCTTCTCTGTGGAAAGTTAACAAAAGATGTTTATAATACACTCACTGGGTCAGTAGGTGGTGTGCCCCTCATCAAACCTGGGTAGTTGGGAGGAAACGCATATTCTTCATACTGTGGAAAATTGGTTGAAGCATGTGAAATACTGCATGTGTAGATAATAGAGGTCACGATCTGTGCAAGTTGAGCATTGGTTGTGATGGATCCATTTCCAGGAACTCCCTGAGGGAAACAAAGTCATACATCTTGTCATTGTACCATACACATTGTATGGGTGAGCACATGAGTATATGAGACTTAAGAGAGTAACTTTGATAATCTCCACTATCCCATGGATTAGCAGTGAGTGTATTAGACAAGCCTCATAAATATCAGAACTATCACAACAAATTAAACCAACAGCTTCAGAGATTCTAGAACTACTTCAACAAATTAAACCAATAGGTTCAGAAATATCAGAACTACCTCACAAATTATAACACAGTTTCAAACTAGGAAACATCAAAACTTGGAGATTATTTTAAAACTTTATGTGATAAACAACATATTTTTGTTTCTATGTGATTAGAAGTATAAAGATGAATATTGCAACTATTTTTTGTATCCAAATTAATATTTTAAAAATGTTGGCCCCTATGTATTTTAACAGCAACATATTTCATAGAAACTAGTTTTACAGATTTCATAGCCTGTCACAAGCACAATCTCCCTTCAACACCGTTAATCTCCCATAAACAAATTTTCCATTTTATTGCCAGTCATATTATAATCTCCTTCAATACCTTTTATCTCACACAAATCTCCCATTTCCAGGCGACTAGGGCCCTAACTTCTAGCTTTTTAGAGTGCAAAAAGTATTGCCTCTGTATTTTTTATGTCATGGAAGGTGACTAAAGAAAGTTGGAAGATAGACTGACAATAATCAGTCACTTGTAATAAAAACATTGTCACTTCATTGTCTTGTCTCAACTTCTTGCTTTTATCTTCTGTAAAATGATCATCATGGATAACAAAGATATACATGCTAGCGAACATAGCACCTTTTTCCTTTAGTGGCAGACTCCTAGGTGGTGAGGAATGCTATATTTGTCATGGCTGCAGAGGGATCAACAGATCTGAGGGAAAAATGTTGAACTGCTTGACCCAGATGTACATGCTGCACTCCTGGCAGGATATTATGATCCTGGGTTTCTGCCATACTGGAATGCCTCCCATCAGGGACTAAACATGCATCCATAAATTCCCCTAACACAACCATACCTTTGAGATAACAATCTGTATAAAAGTTCACTTAATGTCACTTCATTTACTCAAATGAAAAGGACGTACACTTTTGTTAGAAAGGTTATGTCTGTCACGTGCGACCTGCTCCTAGCTAAAGTTATTACTTCATCATCTCGTACAAATGACAATGATACTATAATTTTCTCTTCAAATGAGGTCCCCAAACACAAATCTATTTAAAGAAGTGATAATCAATTGAAGACATATTTACCAAAATCCCAACACCACCCTCAGATTTGTTTCTTGGCTTCACAAGTTCTTGAGCCCAATTTTGTATCTCATAGTCTGCTATTAGTAAATCTTGAGTACCTATTTAAAAAATCAAACAGGACATTATGAGAATATTGTCACATTAAAATGTTATTTGAGAACACAATTTATTATTATGATTAAATATGTAAAATGTCTGCAAAATATATAAAGCTTAGATGGTATTCAGCTATCTATTTGTGAATAGGAGATTGGGCTGATTCTGACATCTAGTAGTGAATGTCAATTGTAGTCTCAACTAAACATTTCCATCTCACCCCAGCAAGGCCTAGAATACGTCCATGATTCAATACAGATGTCTGTGCTCTAATGATCACACATTTCATTAAAGTGAGTGATATAAACCAATGTCTATGCTCTAATGATCACACATCTCATTAAAGTGATTGTACACTGATGTCTATGCTCTAACAATCACACATCTCATTAAAGTGATTGTACACTGATGTCTATGCTCTAACAATCACACATCTCATTAAAGTGATTGTACACTGATGTCTATGCTCTAACAATCACACATCTCATTAAAGTGATTGTACACTGATGTCTATGCTCTAACAATCACACATCTCATTAAAGTGATTGTACACTGATGTCTATGCTCTAACAATCACACATCTCATTAAAGTGATTGTACACTGATGTCTATGCTCTAACAATCACACATCTCATTAAAGTGATTGTACACTGATGTCTATGCTCTAACAATCACACATCTCATTAAAGTGATTGTACACTGATGTCTATGCTCTAACAATCACACATCTCATTAAAGTGATTGTACACTGATGTCTATGCTCTAACAATCACACATCTCATTAAAGTGATTGTACACTGATGTCTATGCTCTAACAATCACACATCTCATTAAAGTGATTGTACACTGATGTCTATGCTCTAACAATCACACATCTCATTAAAGTGATTGTACACTGATGTCTATGCTCTAACAATCACACATCTCATTAAAGTGATTGTACACTGATGTCTATGCTCTAACAATCACACATCTCATTAAAGTGATTGTACACTGATGTCTATGCTCTAACAATCACACATCTCATTAAAGTGATTGTACACTGATGTCTATGCTCTAACAATCACACATCTCATTAAAGTGATTGTACACTGATGTCTATGCTCTAACAATCACACATCTCATTAAAGTGATTGTACACTGATGTCTATGCTCTAGCAATCACACATCTCATTAAAGTGATTGTACACTGATGTCTATGCTCTAACAATCACACATCTCATTAAAGTGATTGTACACTGATGTCTATGCTCTAGCAATCACACATCTCATTAAAGTGATTGTACACTGATGTCTATGCTCTAACAATCACACATCTCATTAAAGTGATTGTACACCGATGTCTATGCTCTAACAATAACACATCTCATTAAAGTGATTGTACACCGATGTCTATGCTCTAACAATCACACATCTCATTAAAATGATTGTACACCGATGTCTATGCTCTAACAATCACACATCTCATTAAAGTGATTGTACACCGATGTCTATGCTCTAACAATCACACATCTCATTAAAGTGATTGTACACCGATGTCTATGCTCTAACAATCACACATCTCATTAAAGTGATTGTACACCGATGTCTATGCTCTAACAATCACACATCTCATTAAAGTGATTGCACACCGATGTCTATGCTCTAACAATCACACATCTCATTAAAGTGATTGCACACTGATGCCTATGCTCTAACAATCACACATCTCATTAAAGTGATTGTACACTGATGTCTATGCTCTAACAATCACACATCTCATTAAAGTGATTGTACACTCATGTCTATGCTCTAATAATCACAAAACAATTCACATTAAAATGAGTGGTTGGTCACTGATGATCACATATCTCTTTTAAGTCAGTGATTACAATAAAAGTAACAACAGGGAAATAAACTTACAATAATATAAATCCACATATGCATCAACATATTTTTTAATGGCTTCGTACAAGAGCAGAGCATCATTTCTGAAGTAGTAGCATGGAAGAATGTTTGTGTCAAGCAGCTAAGGATGAAAGTATAACAACAACAAAAGTCATTCAAAATTTTTAGAGGATTGACTTCATTTTACTCTGGTTTTTCTATTTTTACTCATTATTAATAAAGTGGCATTCTGTCTGCCAAGAATGCTACTCATAACACTATAATTTTAGGTGCCATTTTCAGGGATTTCTAAAAAAATTCACTCTGTAAGCAAGAAGTTGTGAGCCAAATACAAATCAGCAACCCCCTGAGCATAAAAAAAATGGATTAACTACTACACCAGAGAGATCCCCAAGGATGAAAGTTCAAAATAGTATTAACTATTAAGGTTGTGTAAAACTTATGGTTCCTGAGAATTTGGCAATCAATATAAGGTAATTTGGCACTATTCGTTGCATATGCGGTCGTTGCTACAAATGTCCTTATGTAATACAGATCCGCCCTGTTTCATTTCCTAATGCCACTTTCACTATCAATGATGCCTTTACATGTGAATCCTGTAATGTCATTTACGTTATCATATGTAAATGTTGTGACAAGAAATATATAGGTGAAATGGGCTTACGATTGAATGATAGCTTCTGTAGGCATCTTCACATCATAAAACACAGAGAACCTACCTCTGTTGCCATTCATTTCAATGGTGATGGTCATCAGGGTGCCCTCGATATCCATGTCACTGTCTACGGATGACAGATCTAGGTACAATCTTGAAAATCGATTTATTTTTGAGTTTCGTACCCTCAAGCCTTTTGGACAATTTCAAACATTCATTAGTTTAAAATTTGTGTTGGTGTGGTCCTTATTGTATTGCTATCCATGATGTATTGGGTAATAATTTGTTAATTTGTTATATCTGTTATCATATCCCATCCAATTTTCAACAAAACCCGCTTCCATGACTACATGTTTCCACATACATTATTGTCACCTTGAACTTTGTATTGTTTGCATGTCAATAGTGTTTCTAGTGCCTCTGTGGTGTTAACATAGTTTTGATAGTTTTCATTGTTTTTCACTGGTTGTTTTATATAATCTTGAGAAAGACCTGACAGTTTAAAAAATATAAAATGTCTTATATATTGTAATTTGTATGTTTTCTTGTTTGTACATTATAACCTCTTAGTTTTAGTGATAGTCCGTCATGTCTAAGTGGAACTTTGTAAAAACCTGTGTTTTGCGTAAGTACTACTGAGAATTTCGATACCGTAGATTGTGTTAAACTTATGGTTCCTGAGAATTTGGTTACCATTTATAGAACTTGAATGACTATGATTGACAAATTAGTATATAATTGTACATTTGTTAAAATTAGTTACACCAGTTACAAGATAAATGTACAAACAGACTTACAGGTTATCAAGAATCATTTTGACAATGGTGAAATGGCATAAACTTGTTTGGTTTGGAAATGCAATGAACACTTTTTAAAACTATTTTACAAGGATCAGTCAAGGGTGAAAAAAGAAAAGGTGCGCAAAGAAAATCCTGAATTAGCAACATCAAAGAATAGTCTGAGATGATTTTTCTACAGTTGCACAAATAACTGAACACAGGAGTATGTGGGGTGTTTTTTGTGCTAATGTTTCCAGTGTGGCATCCCTACGACTCTGCCAGGTTATAGTTCTTATTATTACTATTATTATCATGTACTGGTCAATGAGCTCAGAAAATACTACATGGAACTCCTATTAATAAAAAAAGAAGCTTGTTTATCCCATTCCACACTTGATATTAATGATAATCATTCTGTTCCTTCGACCCAAAAAGGTTGCTTACCGATGGTTTAAACCATCACATCCCATTCCGCTTAAAAGACATTTATAATTAAGGAAAAGTTTCTTAATCACAAAATTATCTTCACTGTCTACAGCCATGTCTCATTAGCAAAGTTATAATGATCATTTTTAATGTTTTTGCAGGTTATTATTTTAGTCAAATTATTGAATGGTCATCATGTTTTATGGTTTCTAAAGCTTTTCAATCCTACAGTTTATTCAATCTACACATTTTATTCATGTCACTCATTCATCAATATAAGGTCATTAAGAGATAGAATTAAAAATGATAACATCAGACAGATAACCAAAACAATACCAGTATTGGAACACATCAAAAGAAAATAGATCAAGTGGTTTTCACACGCTTCCTGACTACCGACATTTAGCATGCCACAAATGGCCATGACACATAGACATAACGGTTATAAAGCCAGAGGCAGACCATGTAAAATATGGATCACAGAAATCAAAGAAGCCACATAGGAACAAGCTTACAAACAGCGAAAAGAAGGCAATCTCCAGAGAACTCTTCCACCCCTGACGCCGCAAGACAAACAAGAGACACATCGTATAGATAGATAGACTCATTCATCCTCTCATACTCCCCTGAATAAACCCTTCGGATCATACCCCTCTTTTCTTCAAGTCTTCTGGCAATGTTCCTTCCACATCCATCCTCCATGTATTAAATCTGAAACAATATAAATAAAATCAAGTCTTAATTCCACAACAAATGTAGGCCCTATACAAATAATCTCACACATTTGCTTCTTGTCAATATCAGATCAAGTTCTATCTACACCACTTATTCTGTTCTCACACTCCTGCTGGTTACCATGATTTTGTCAAGAAAATGGAATGTGGTCTGTCATCTTTACTAAAGTTTACTCATTTATCAATCTTTTAAATCCTGATTTAAATGTCAGTAAGCATACAACACAGAAAAATCAACTTCTTTAAACATATGGTCAGGAAACAGACAACACAGAAAAATCAACTTCTTTAAACATATGGTCAGGAAACAGACAACACAGAAAAATCAACTTCATTATACATATGTCAGGAAACAGACAACACAGAAAAATCAACTTCGTTATACATATGTCAGGAAACAGACACCACAGAAAAATCAACTTCTTTAAACATATGGTCAGGAAACAGGCAACACAGAAAAATCAACTTTGTTATACATATGTCAGGAAACAGACAACACAGAAAAATCAACTTCGTTATACATATGTCAGGAAACAGACAACACAGAAAAATCAACTTCTTTAAACATATTGTATAGGCAATAAGATGCTGATGTTGTCACATGCTTTTAGTAAGAAGTCAATGACAAGGGGGAGAAGAAGCACTCAAATATGTTGGCCTTGCTAATCATTTGAAAAAGGGATGGAGGTCATCAAGTGTAAACAGAACTAAATTCCTCTTATTCTTTTCTTCTACACAAAACTCACTTCTGGATAATAACATATAAGATAGAAATGTACCCTGATCATCAACTGCAAGTCAAATCCTCTAATCTAATATTACTAGTAGTTCTTATCAATTAATGATAATAGCTTCATTATCTGTAATGTTCTTTATCGATCAGAGTCATAAAATAACATTTGAATTCAATTGTGGTAGAGATGATGATAATGACTTGTATTGTGTCCGATTTGTGGCTAACAAATCATATGCATAGGCCTATATAAATTCCTTTACACTGAACATGTTGGACCACCCTGTGAGACACTAAACAGTTCTTGCCTTTCTCAGTTTAATATTCGCATTAGGTGTTTGCTATTGCAGCCCCTATATTTGTAGTGTTATGGGTTATCCATGATGGCTTGCCTTTCTTCTAGTAATTTTGCGCTGAGAAGTATGTTGCTTTACATTCTCTGAAACTGCACCAATCCTGAGTCTGTGATGCCAGCCAGACCAATGTGAAAAATGAACAGATCATATGTGTGATTGAAGGTCAGATGTGAGAGATGAATTGGTATTATTCTCAATCGATAACCTATAAAACCGGGCGCAAGTTGCTTTTAATTCTACATTGTGACCTTTGCTCTAGTTTTAAGTACTTAGATTACGTTAATATTAGAAATAATATTTCTAATGTGTGCGCGCATGTCGCTCCGTGTGTAATGGGCAGAAATACTGATCGCTCAGTAGAAATATGAGAAAATTTTTTTAAATATGTAAATTGGAAAAGAAACAGATTATGCCTTATGCAAAAGTTCGTCTGTGTCTAGATTTGAACTCAGTGATTGTCATGATGTGACGTAAAGGGCATTCATTAATTTCATTGGTGTTACACGGAAATCCGTGACGTCAGATAGTTAAAAATGTTAACAGTGTGCTATTTAGGCCTATAGCACAGTTAAGAATCAAACGCAACTTTTACCGACATGAGATTGCATCCCGGGGCTTTGAAATTCATTCAGAAAGTGCAAACATGCGTTATTACACATAAAAAGTTTCAAGGTTTTTCGTGCGAGTTTGATTTTATGTAAATTTTTTAAGACTGCGAAAGAGACTTTCTATGTATCAGTAATAGAAAGTAGGCCTAGGTCTACCACTCAGAATATCTTCCTTGTTGTCCGCTGCAAATGGTTTTAATTTTGTAACAAATCATTGAAAGTTTCAAGGCTCTTTCGCGCGAGTTCATCATCATCATCCTCATTAACTGCCGTCTCCGCAACGAACGTATCTCCAGCATCTCCTGTCTTGGTGGTGCACTCTGCTAGAATGTAACCTATCTATCGTGTAATGTTACTCTCCCACTTGTATCTCTGCCTACCTCTTGCTCGCTTCCCTTTGACTTTACCCTCAAGTAAGGTCTTCAATAAGGTGTCATGTCTTTTAATGTGTTCAAAGTATTTTATTTGCCTGATCTTTATTTCTCTTAGTAGTTCTTTCTTCATATTAAGTGTCTTTAGCACCTCTTTATTTGTTTTCTTCTCTTTCCATGATGTTCTCCCTATTCTTCTATATACCCACATCTCAAAGGCATCAATTTTGTCTTCTAATTGTTTATTTAGTGTCCATGTTTCTGAGCCATACATTAATATGGAATAGATGAAGCATTTTATAATTCTCATTTTTAACTTGTTTGTAATTTGTTTAGATATTAATAATTCCCTCATGTCATTGAAGGTAGTTTTAGCCATTCCTATTCTCCTTTTAACTTCTGTTTCACATCTGCCATCATTTGTGACTATGTGTCCAAGATATTGATACTGTTTTACTTGTTGCAGTTTCTCTCCCTGTATGTTTACCTTCTGTTCTTCTGTGTCTTTGCTGATTATGATGGTTTTTGTTTTTTGAATATTTATATCCAGTCCATATTAATTACTTGATTTATTGACTTGAACGCGCAAGTTCGGTTTTAGGTAAAAGCTGCTTTTGATTCTTCACTGTGCTATAAATAGCACACTGTTTACATTTTTAACTATTCGACGTCACGGACTTCCGTGTAACACCAATGAAATTAATGGCTGCCGTGAGGAGACGAACTTATGCATAATCTATATATAGGTAACAATATCGCAACGAGCGTTTCCGTATTTCCTAGGATTCTATTGTTTTTATTTGTATTGCTAGGATCCATATTCTATTTTGAATCTGCCCTGGGTTACCATAATTAAAACCATGATCTTCACGTATTCAGAATTCATCGTACACGAGATCGTACTTCCATACTTCCGATTCGTATCACGTGGGGCTGATTTGTTATGCCGAAATTTAACAATTTGTGGAGTTTATAGAGACAACTTGTTCTCTTTGTATGACAATCAATATAAGATAATATATATGGGCACTGGTAAATTTTGTCCTTCTCTTACAGGTAATTGACGTTCTGTGTTATAGGCATTTTATACTGGCTTGAATATATTGGACAAGAACATCCAAGTCACTAGTTCTTTCGGGTTATTTTTTTAAAACAGGGAAGTTTTTTTCCTCTGTTACCAGTATTTGACGATATTCTGTGTTATCGTTTTTGTGTGTTTCTATAGCTAGAGTTTTTAAGAATGGTGTTTTTAGTTAGTTAGTTAGTTAGTTGCCGGATCATTATCATTGTAAACTGGACACATCCATAGTTGCTCCGATCTCTCCTTGAGTTTATCCGCCATCACACTTCTGCTGACAGTACCGGTCCTATGCTGGTTGACCATCATTCTTCTGCGCCCTCCAAAATGTTCACCTCTAGCAACACCGCATTTCAATCCCTGATCTTTAATCCTAGCCATTGAAAAGGAATCATCATCCACATTAGTCTCACTCTCGCGTGTTATATCTCTTAAGGAGTTCAAAACGTCAGCGCAATCCATTGCCCCATAGCCCTGTGCCACAATCACGCACGATGCCAGTTGATCCGCTTTTTCATTGCCTCGAACGCCCACATGTCCCGGCACGAAAATAAATTTAACCACTTTCAAGCTCGCCTTTCTCAAGGCCTCAATCCACTGTTCGCGAATGAGACCCACTTGTACCTTCTTAATCATACTCATAGAGTCACTCAAGATGCAGACCTGTGTTACATTCTGTGTACGTAACCATTCAAATGCCTTGGTCACCGCCATAGTCTCCATGCACATACTACTCGTAGTGACTGCAAAGGCACCATTTTCCTCCTTGATCGTTTTACCTGCGCACTGAGATGTAAAGGCCCAAGCACTGTGAACATGCCTAATTACAGATCCATCAGTGTATATAATCACATCCCCCTCTTTGGTATTCTCACTGATTAAAGCCTGCACTTCTTTCTCCACAGCTGTGGGACACCATTCTCTGCAAAGTGATATTACTACTCTCAAACAAGTTTCGAAATCTGTGGGTAGACCTTTCCATTCCGCACCTGTCAATAGTGTTGTACTCTTTTATAAGCAGATCTTAGTACTCCATACAACGTTAGCAGATATAAATACAAAAATTCAAGGCTTACAATCGGAAATATAGGCCCCTACAGTATTTAATAATCTATAGTATTTTTTTCTCTCCTTATGCCACAGAAATTGCTCATGTTTTCCTGATTCTGTTAGCTACTTGTTTACTTACCCCTTGGTTATTAGAGCAAACAAGCCCTTATTGCCAAAGTTCATGGTTTTATCCACCCATCCATTATCTGAAACTAGCAATTCCAAGCCTCGTCTGTGAGAATATTACAAATATTTGCATTCAGAATATGAAATTGATCTTGTGCAACAAATTCTTGTCAACTAAATTCTCAAAGTAAATTTTAAACTTGGTAGTATATCCTATTCACGATGTAACCATTAACTCTAAAATTTTGGATGTAGTGATTTTCTAGGCAATATAAAAATGTTCAGTAGGTTGCCACTGCTTTCTGAATGGTCCAGATGCACAATTGCCTGTGGCGGGATAATTCACATATGCTCTGTACCATGTCGCCAAAGAGATGAACAAAAAGTAAACAAAGCAAATTAACGTTATAGGAACTAGTTTTAAATCTTACTATAACTATACGGTCCAATCCTAGCTGCTGGGTCTACATTTCATACTTGTAAATAAATCTGCGACGATCCGTATTTTTTTAATTATATCTGTACCGCTGTATTTCTAGTTACATGATGGCTGCCGTGATTGGCATCCGGTCGATATCATTTATTACTTTTGCAATGAGTGTTCCCAGAAGCAGAAAGTGACACGGGGAACATGACTTACTATGGTCATGGCAAGGACATAACTGTTACCATCACCAATGTGCATACAATTTAGTAATTCCCACCTGTCACTGCATTCTCTTTTTGATTTTACATGAATTATTTATGGAGGGTATTTGATTATACATTTTATCCGGGTAGAGTGCTGCTTACTAGGCATAGATTACTCCGTCGTTAAACATTAGCGGTTACGCAAAATAAATCTGACTTTAGAAAAAAAATCCTCAGAAATGGATGTACTTTAGAAAAATTTTAACGAATTATATCGGTACGCAGACAACACTGATCTATAACGAACGTGTTCTATTTAGTTGTGAACATTAAATTTAGCAGAAACGGACGCTAATTAGGTCTACTTTCATTTCTTCGGTTTAGCTGGTGAATAATATGGGAGGGTGGGGGGTAACGTTTGTTAACACTCACGATATTTTTGTTCGAAGAGGTATGGAGGTACGATAAAGCATTTTGCGCTGGTGGGTGAATAATAAACACCGGTTCGTGTTTAGCTTTTAGTGCCACGGAAATAATCAAAAACATAAATAAGACGAACAGTGTTGTCTTTGAGAAATCTATTTTTAATTTAGTTTAATATGTAGGCCCGGCTGCTATTATTGGACCAATTATTAATATAATCTGGTAGTGAATAACATTGCAAACCTGAGAATAAGTGGTAGGCTACTTCACAATGCAGCTTTACATAGGCCTAATTGTAGGTCTACATGAATCCCATGGATTGTTAAAAACACTTATGACAAAGTGCAGAGATGTCAATTATCAAAGGTAACTAGTCATACAGACCAGGAATAAGCTGCTATAAATTTGTAACTACAGTAAGATGTTACAGATGTGTTTCACCCTTCAGATGATTTAACTCTTTAAGACCAAAAACAAAGTGTTTCGCATGCAGTACACACATTTCTGTGAATATTCTTTCTTTGCAACCAAAAACTCTGTCACAAATAGCTGTTTGTAATGAAAATGTTTACTAGACACACCATTTTTAACGAAATGTATCATTCAATCAATTAGTGCCATGTTGAGTGCTGTAGGCCATCATATTTCTCCACATCTTTCTGAAACTGAACAGAACTGAAGGTAATCCAAAATATAATTCACCGGAGTGTGAACATTGTAATTCCATGCTTCAATAACATTTTTATGAGCATCAGTTGTTATTCCAAGGCCAGATGTGTCACCTTGGCTGCATTGAGCCCGTGTGTGTTCAACATTATCTTGATGTTTTCTATCCACTGTTTTCTTGGTCTACTTTTGTATCTACATCCAGATATTCTTTTGTTATATGCTCGTATTGGTATGTTGTTTGAGTTCATTCTCATAAGATGACCAAACCATTTTACTTGCTGTAATTCAATATGTTCAATACATGATATTATAGCTACTCTTGTCCTAATTTCTTCATTTATTATTTTACCTAGTTTAGTAGCCAGATCTGTGTTTGCATTGAAATGGTGTCAATGTCATGGATATCAGATCTGGCAAGGAAAGTAGTGTACATAATCTTGTCTTGCTATCTCGTGTTCGTAACTTTTCTGAGGCACGTTGTGTTAAAATGATTGAGCTTCCTTACATGATGTATATACACACTCCATGTTTGACCAGTGTATAACAGCAGTGGAAGTAGCACTGCTCTGTAAACTTTCAGCTTAGTCTGTAAATTAATGTCATTTCTATATTTCACATTTGCGTACAGTCTGTCAAAAGGGCTGCTAACATTGGAGATCATTGTATATGCTTTATCATCAACTGTAGCATTCTGTGACAGTGTACTACCTAGATATGTGACTCTGTTCACATATTTCAGTGCTACACCATTTATCTTTATGCATGGCTTGATTTTAACAATAATGATTAAGAAATGATAGTCAATAATTTTCAGGTAGATATTTCCATATTTTATCCCACAATTTTGCATACATTTTGCATTTTGTCACTGAATTTTGTATAATTAACACTTTGCTAGTCGTCGGATCATCATTGTGTGTCTGTGTGTGCGTTCGTCCATCACAAGTGATGATGACCATTTTTACATCCACTTTTGAAAATTCAGTTAGAATTATGACCATGCATAATAGTTTGTAGATGGCTAATGAGCCCTATTCGAGCTGTAAATGTTCTTGGACAGTTCGGATATGGAATGACGACTGTAAACGGATTATCATCACTGCAAACTGGACATATCAATAGTTGCTACGATCTCTCCCTGAGTGTATCCGCCATTACACTTCTCCTATGCTGGTTAACCATCATTCTTCTGTACCCTCCAAAATGTTCACTTCTAGCAACACCACATTTCAAACCCTGATCTTTAATCCTAGCCATTGAAAAGGAATCATCATCCACACCAGTCTCACTTTCGTGTGATATATCTCTTAAGGAGTTCACAACGTCAGCTCTTGAACACTTTACTAATGATAAATAGTAATCAGTGAAACGAGTATGTTCTGTTAAAAAATACAAGAAATCTGTAGAAGTAAGAACAAATCTTTATACAAATTGGATGAAAATTTAAGCTATGAAAAATTCTACTCACGAATTGATAGCAATGAGATAAAGAAAGTGTGGTGCCAACAGTTTGAAAATTGGGTGAGACTGTGACAAGTTGCGGTGGGTTGCAACTGTGACACCTTCCATCAGCAAATGAGTCATTCCTGTGTACGAAAGGATATTGTATAATATGTCAACAAGAAAAAACGAGATAAAATGTTATTTATAAGTATAAATAAGATACAAACATATTATTTGTCTATCTATGAACAAGATATACATGTCATTCATGTATATGAACAAGATATGTCATTTATGTATTTGAACAAGACATTCTTCTTCTTTCATTTGCCTGGAAAATGTATATATCTGAAGTCTTGTTTCTTCTACAAACTTGACAGTGTATTATAACTTGTACAGAGGTCCATAGAGTTTTTATTCCACTGTTATTTCTCAGGGCCAGTGTATTTGCCTAAGAATTCCACATTGCAGGCATTTCTGAAGAATATGCTCTACTGTCTGAAGTGTCTGTCCACATGGATGTGTTGTCAAACTTGAACTTTGTATACATGTGGCTACAGAGTTGGTTGTGTCCTGTCCTGAGGCGCAGATTGACAAAATTTTCTGGTCCGTTCATAATTTTGTAGTCATCTTATGTTGGAGTTGGCTGTCTAATTGGCTTGATCATCTGCCTTTTTTGATGGTATATTATTGGCACATCTGGTTGATCATCAGCAACTCCATACTTAGCAAGATGATATGCTTTCTCGTTTACAGGTATTCCACAATGTGATGGTATCCACTACATATCAACTTTATGCTGTTCCATCATTAGTATTTGCAGGTGTGGTAGTTTTCTGGTAATATCTATTCCATATTAATGTATGGCTCAGAAACATGGACACTAAATAAACAATTAGAAGACAAAATTGATGCCTTTGAGATGTGGGTATATAGAAGAATAGGGAGAACATCATGGAAAGAGAAGAAAACAAATAAAGAGGTGCTAAAGACACTTAATATGAAGAAAGAACTACTAAGAGAAATAAAGATCAGGCAAATAAAATACTTTGGACACATTAAAAGACATGACACTCTATTGAAGACCTTACTTGAGGGTAAAGTCAAAGGGAAGCGAGCAAGAGGTAGGCAGAGATACAAGTGGGAGAGTAACATTACACGATGGACAGGTTACAGTCTAGCAGAGTGCACCACCAAGACAAGAGACAGGAGATGTTGGAGATACGTTGCAGCCAACCTTCGTTGCGGAGACGGCACTTGATGATGATGAGTTTTCTGCACAGAAGCATTTAAGTGATGATCTTCCATTTCTCATAAATACTACAACCTGTGGACCAAGATTGGTGCTCAGCAGTTTTTCAGTTGTCACCTTCTTTGTACACATTACTGTATTGTAATTATGACAGAATTTTCTCATTGATGCTTTAATTGTAACCTTAACATTGTTTGGGTTATGTTATGTTATGTTCCTCCATGGCCATAGGCGGCGTATAGGGCAGAAACCATAGCTTTCCATTTCTGTCTTTGTGTTGCCAGTTCAATTCTTGCGTGTTGTTTAGGTTAATTGACATGCCTTTTCTATTAATTGTTCTTCGTAGAGTTTCTCTAGGTCTCCCTCTTCTTCTTACTCCGGGTGACACCCAATTTAGTGACTGATGGGGAATTCTTAGGCTGTTCATTCTGTGAACATGGCCTATGTAAGTCCAATGCCTTTGTCTAATGAAGGAAGATATATAGGTTTGTTTGGGTACTCCCTATATATTCCTGCTCCTCCATTTTTTGCTGAATTGTCTGCTGACCCATCTGTATATGCTCTGATCCATATGTCTTGTGGATATTCATTATCGAGAGACGGAGTAGCTGTCTTACGTTGTACACAACGTTATGTTCATTTTCACTGAAAATTACTTTCACCCCTGTCTGGAAAAGAAAAGATGATCTAAAAGGATTTTTCTGGTACAGACTTTTAAGGCTGTCAACTTTGAACAAGTCTGAGATTTTTCTACGAATTTGTTTGACCTGATTGATAAAGCTACTTCTTTCAAGTCACGATTGACTGATTATGATATCACGATTGCTTTCTTCCAGGTCTGTGGAACTTTGCCTGTAGTGGAGCATATATTTATGATCTGCTGCAGCTTTGTTTTTGTCACAATTTCCAGATTTTTAATCATTTCAATAGACACTCCATCAGCTCCTGGTGACTTCTTCATTTTTAGTTTAGATATTGCATGCTCCAGTACTCTGTGTGTGGTTGAGAAGAAAAGATAAGATAACAAAATAAAATATATCATTCGGTACAATACAAGAATTAGTAGCTAAATTTTGGTACGGAATAAAAAGCTAACATAATTAAAAGGAATGAAATTCCTATAAAGATACACACTCCTACACAGCCAACGTTCTACACGTTTGGTGATGAGAGCCCCTGATCACTCGATATGCGCGCTACACACTGAGTGGGGGAGGGGGTTATCCAGTGTTTTGCATGCAAATCGCTAGATCATTATGCTTAGTTACATTTTTTTTAAATCTCCGAGTAGCTGACGCTCAGTGTAATAACATATGAAATTAAAAAGTCAGACTGTTGTCATGTAATTTATCCACTGTTTCCTGTATTGAACATATCATTCTTTAATATGAGTCTGGCTCTCTTGTTGATGGGTAGTTAGTGTGTGCTTCAGAAGACCAAGGTAACAGGTTCAAATTCAGTTGCAGATAGTTGGATTGCAAGACTGTCAAGAAAGCAGTGACTACCTGCATCCACTAAATGCAAATATCTCCTAGAAAATCATTCAATCAATCAAGAACTATGCTGAGTGGTGTAGACATTCATGTTTCTCCACAAATCTCTTTCTCTTGTGTAATTAATAAGTTCAGTTGATGAGATTCTCCCATGCCATGATGACAAATTCATCCAGCAATTAAACTCTTTGTCTTCCTCCGTCTCTTCTTTTCTTGATCTTTCTGGTAGTTACTCAATGTTCAAGTTTTGCTCTTGTCATCACATATAAATCTTGACTGTCCGTATCTATTTATTTTATCATTTGTCTTCACTTCATTATCCAACAGAAAGTTAAATCACTTCCACCATGCTGTATCTGTACACTTCTTAGAATAAAGTGGCAAAATAAAATACCAGATATTATTAAAGTCCTCATTGGAGTTGATGTCCTAAGCATCTATACAATGCTAAAGAAGGTCCAATTGAAATATGCTGGACACGTTGTATGTATGTCTGGCAAAGGCATCCAAAAACAATTGATGTCTGCACAGAAGACAGCTTCAAGGACTCTCAAAGTGTCACTGAAAAGCTTTAAGTTTGACATCACTTTTTGGAAATATTTATCTCAGAATCTACCAATGTGGCAGATCAACAACAGCAAAAGTGCTTCCATCACTGAAAATTATCAGACTGCAGAGGAATAGAGAAAACTTGCTGCCCAAAAGGACAGAAAAAGAAGCTCAAAAGATGTCCAACTCTAAATAAAAAGTTAGTATGCCTGTCACATATTCTAGTCAGAATATAGCGATAAACTTAGAATTTAGATTGAATTAGTTCCGTTCTTACTCCTTTCCCTTGGTTTTCAGTGTTTTACTCAAAATGCCATTGACTAGAAAACACATGACTAGTATCACACCACCATCAGCATCAACATTTTTACTGATGATACTATTCCTACACCTAACCTGAACAGGAATCCTATTACCTATTTCCTTCCTGGGGGAGTCTACTAACGTTTTTTCTTACTGTTTTTAACTACAGCTATGCACAGACTGTCCACATCTAAGCATCTTTTACTGATCAATTCTCTCAAGGTCTGTTTCATATTCTTCCTAAATATTTATAAAACCTGCTTTAAATACATGTACAAACTATAGAAAGGTTTTTATCCAATCAGAATGAAGCTTTTCCATGTCCGCTATCTTAAGTTTCAAGCTTGCTTTTTTTTAGTCACAAATAACAGTCATGAAATGGTTATAATAATTAATTTACAGTTATAGGCCCTATGTCACTACAAATAGCAAAACACATTGCAGTAATAATATTAGGTGGTGCACAAATATGGATTACAAGATTACAAAATGAAGAAAATCTGACAGTTGACAGTTTGAATTTCAGCAATGACATCTGAAACAAGGTTACCATATAAGTCAGTTATGGAAAATATTTGCCAAATTAAAGTAACTTTGGTTATAAAATTTATGTTTCAGAATTTTTCTATTACAGGTCAATATTCAAATATCCCTTTTCTTGTTTATAAACTGATGATAAAAATAAAGATATGGTTACACTAGCAAGTAATGATCGTAGTATGATTGTTTCTCTCAGAACAATATAAACATTATATTGTTATTTATAAAATTATACCTTCTTATTATTTCCCTAAATTCATACTCTTTTATGTTTTCAGTATCTGTACACAATGTAATTGTTTAGCCACTTTGGTTATTTGTCAATTCTTTAAAACTTAAAATGTGCATATAAACAGCTCATCCAAGTATCTGACAATCCTGATCTGAAGATACGAATATTAGGCCCTATAGTTGAGTTGAGTATATGCTTCCATACCCAAATGTGTCAGTGCTTGGTGATATGCAGCATCTGCGTTATTGTACCACATCTTGACTAGTGCCCAGGTTAGTGATGGACTGAGAGGGGTGAAGATCTGAAACCATAGCATATAAAATAAAATAAGACATGGAATAATTTATTATAGATTAATCATATATATAAATATATGATATATATACACACACACACACACACATGAAGTTGAACAAAAATAAGAAGCAGAATAGGGCGGGCAAAAACAACATTCAGAAAAATGAAAAATATCATGTGTAATGTGACCTTGTCATTAAAGGCGAGAAAGGGGGTTCCGCCGTGTTTTATAACTCCTATACTAACATATGGATGCGAGTGTTGGACAATAAACAAACTGGAAAGTTAGAAATTAGAGGCAATAGAGTATTGGTTCTACAGAGGAATGCTGAGAATACCATGGACTGCCAGAAAAATAAAGTGGATGTGTTGAACGAGTCAAATGTGAAACGGACCTTAATCAATAATATAAGAAAAAGACAATCTTCATTTTTTGACGACTTCATGAGACAGGGAGGTTTGGAGAACATAGTCACAACAAGCAAGATTGAAAGCAACAGAGACAGGGGGCGACAACGTGAGAAAATATTCATTTGACAACCTGACACGGCAGAGAAACAACAACGATTTTGATACATAATGCTGGAGATAGAGAGCTGTGGAGAGCCATGATCGCCTTCGCCAGCCGGCATGGCACCTGATGATGGAGTTGTAGCTTCCACACTTGTCAATGAGCGTAGGGGTATGTGAAGAAAGTGTAGTCTGCGTTCTAGAGCCAGATGTGTTGCTCTGGTTGAGGTGTAGTCATGTTTATACAGGATGTTCTTGATGTCGTTTATCAAATTTTTCCTAGGTCTAGGCGCTGTTGGTAGCGTATTGTTGGTGTAAATATGCTCTTAAACATTTGTTTCTTTACTTTCATGTTGATTTTTGGGTGCAATAGCAAAGGTGATATTTGATATGTCACAGCATTTACCTTTTGACATCTTGTTTCTATCTTTCTGTCGAATCGTCCGTCTTCTGTGAAGATACTTCTCAGATACTTTAACTCCTTGACTTGTTTTATTTTATGTTCTCTATTTAGATGGTTAAGTGATCTGTTGATCCCGTTATTTGCATAGTTTCTGCCTTTTGTGTATTAATCCGCATGTTGTATTTATTGCATAGGGCCTATTCTTGAAAATGAGTTGATGTGAGTTTGCAGTTATTCTTCGTCATCACATACAATGCTTTGATCGTCAGTGCAAAGCAGTTAATTGAGTTCGTTGTTAAGTTGTTCATTCTATGTTGTTTTGTTACATATTTCATTGTGTGTTTCTTTTATAAGTTTCTATTAAAAGAAACATATTCTTTTATCTTCTATTATTGTCTATGTAGACGTCGAATAGAATAGGGACGGTACACATCTGACTCCTGTTTTTGTTGTGAATGGTTCTGAAACTCCATCTGTTGTTCTCACCTTGCTTTGACTTTTTTGTATAATACTTTGATGATGTGTAGCAGTAGTCCCTTGATTCCGTATATTTCTATCGTTTCCCATAGTATGTCGCTGTTTATTCTGTTGAATGTTTTTTCTTGGTCGACAAAGATGATGTTTAGCTTTTTGTCATATTCAATAGCGTTTTCGCTTAGTTGTCTAAGAGTAAATTGTTTTTCTATTTCTCTGTCAAGCCTTCCATTTTCGGAAAAAATGCTGTCTAAATATTTGAATTCTTTGGCTTGTTTCCCTTTGGTTATCTGTTGTTATTTCCATTGGTATTGCAGATTTGCTATTTTCATAACTTTTGCTTTTGTACGCTAATGTTCAAGTGTACTTTTGACATGCTAATATCAATGCATTGATATGATTTTGCAAATTGTCCTTATCTTCGTATATTAGACTTTGATTGTTCGCAAAGTGATTCGCCACTCAATGGAAAGCACAGGAAAAAATAGGTCAGCAAAGATAAATGACGTTTCGATCCACACAAAGAATTATACTGGGAAAAAGACTTGAAGACTGTAAAATGGCTAAGCGGAAACTACATATTGATTTTGTTGAAAAATGAAAATTACGGGGAAATTCACTTTAGAAGAATGAACCACAATTAGCCAGCAGGACTGTATCAATTAGCACATCCAGTTTAATTGTCAAGTTTCTGTCTAATGTGAAATCAGATATTTATAAACACCTTAGTTATCAATTAGACTACCTTTCGTTATCAATTTTACTACCACGGGAAAAGTGGGCGATGTCGACTAGAAAAACAGAACTACCGATACCGCTACTCACTGTCCTTGATAGTTTAGCAAAAACTGACCTAAATTTGATGAGATGACCTTTAGATTGTATCACAGTAGAATTTTCATGGACATGAAATATTCTTTAGGTTGATACTTAGCACCAAATAACCAAATAGGAATAAAAAAGAAAAAGGCGTAATGACCTCTACCCATAAAATAATTGTCACACATTTGAACAGAAAAACACCCAGTATCTAGTTTCCGCTTAACAATTTAACCAAAATATATACGCCGTACCCGCACATATTTTCCCTCAAGAATATTCTTTTATTGTACTTCAGAGAACTGAGGAGGAAGGGGGGGGGGGTGGCAGCACCTCTTCAAGATAGTTTATCAGCAGCTTCGCTTCCAGGGGCACCAGCTTTGAGTTTATCAGTCGCTTCGTTTCCAGGGGCACCGGCATGGCCAAGTATCCCCCAGAGAGTGCCATCTGCGCCATATAAAGTTAATAGCTGGTCTATTTGTGTACGTGTGTGTTTATATATATATATATATATATATATATATATATATATATATATATATATATATAATTACAATTCTAGCCAGTAGATAGAAATCAAATCATGAAACCCCCCCCCCTCCCGCATTTTTACGATTTTTCACATAAAAGTCCTTATATTTCTCCGGAACAACAGAAAATTGCATACGAAGACGGACATATGATATTTTAAATTACCCCCCCCCACTCTACCCTCTTAATGAAGACGTATCTACTGCTATTTGCAACCTTTCCTCTGCCTCAATCTATTGTTCTCGAATGCAACCCATTTGTTATTTTTCTGATTCTTGTTCATCGAGTCACTGTGGGTGCAGACATGAGTATTTATATGTGTTATCTAGCTCAAGGCCCTGGTCACTGCCATAATCTCCATTGTCGTGCTGCTTGTAGTCACAACAAATGCGCCATTCTCCTCTATGATGGTTTCCCTAGAGACTGAGCTGTGAAAGCCCAAGAACTTCGCACGTCTAACAACCAATCCATCAGTGCATATAATTTTTCACCTTCCTTGGAATGCTCGCTCACCAATGCTTGCACATCAGACTCTACTGCAATAGGGCACCACTCTTTGCATTGTCTATTGATAGTTATTGTTACTCGGAAGGAAGTCTGGCAATCCATGGTGTGTATATACGTCTGTCTGTTTGTAATATGTATTTGTGCTTGCGTGTGTGAATGTATGTGTATATGTACATATGCATGTATATGTGTGCGTGCTTGTATGCGCGTCTATCTATATGTTGTACAACAACCAGTTGATAGTTGAGACAAATGTTACTTTTAATTGTGAGAGTTGATAGTTGAGTCAAATGTTACTTTTAATTGTGAGAGTTGATAGTTGAGTCAAATGTTACTTCTATTGTGAGAGTTGATAGTTGAGTCAAATGTTACTTTTAATTGTGAGAGTTGATAGTTGAGTCAAATGTTACTTTTAATTGTGAGAGTTGATAGTTGAGTCAAATGTTACTTTTAATTGTGAGAGTTGATAGTTGAGTCAAATGTTACTTTTAATTGTGAGAGTTGATAGTTGAGTCAAATGTTACTTCTATTGTGAGAGTTGATAGTTGAGTCAAATGTTACTTCTATTGTGAGAGTTGATAGTTGAGTCAAATGTTACTTTTAATTGTGAGAGTTGATAGTTGAGTCAAATGTTACTTCTATTGTGAGAGTTGATAGTTGAGTCAAATGTTACTTTTAATTGTGAGAGTTGATAGTTGAGTCAAATGCTACTTCTATTGTGAGAGTTGATAGTTGAGTCAAATGTTACTTTTAATTGTGAGAGTTGATAGTTCAGTCAAATGTTACTTCTATTGTAGAAGTGATAGTTGAGTCAAATGCTACTTTTAATTGTGAGAGTTGATAGTTTAGTCATCATGTGTGGTTTACTTGTGATTTATTTTGAGCAGGAAAGCATATATAATGCACGATATAATGTTTCTGGTAAACTGCAGATTGCCAAAACAGTGTATCGGCCTAACCATATTGCTGACTAAGCCCCAGCTGAAAGGTTATATACATGTTTAAATACAGAACGATTCGTGAAAGAAGGTCGTCTCTTGAACATTATGCAACCAAAAATGAGGGACAATGACGATCATGGGATTTTTTGTCATTAAACGTAAAGGATAATCTAGAAAAAGAAATATCCCAGACAAGTTGGCAGGAAAAAGGGGAAAAAAACGAAGACCGGGAGGATAATCTCCAAACAATGTCTAAAAATGACAATGGACAGCTCCTGACAAACAGTTGACTGAGAAATATTGTGGTCACTATCAGTTGTAGAAAATTTAGAGGCATAAAATAATGTTAGATGTTTGGAGTGAATGTTATTTTAAAAAAAAATTAAGTTGACATGACCTTGACAGGATTTGGATATATAAAAATATGAGATCGTTTTTATAATCAAGCAGAAACCGAACACGTTGGAAATAAAAGACATATTCATATTGGCTTATTGGAACACAACTTTCTAAAATGATACATTTTTTACTTTTCAGTGATTTTCATTGGTCATTATGAGTATTAGTTATGTCGACAGCCAAGAAAATTACCTCAAATAAGTCATTTATTTTCGAAGACTTTTTTTTCTAATTAATCAAGATGTCTTCTAAATATTCGACGTTCATGGCCGAAACATAAATAGCTACTATAAAATAGAAGAAATAAAAATTGTGTGCATCCATCTGTACAGCTGGGTAGCTGGAGATTGTGTGCATCCATCTGTACAGCTGGGTAGCTGGAGATTGTGTGCATCCATCTGTACAGCTGGGTAGCTGGAGATTGTGTGCATCCATCTGTACAGCTGGGTAGCTGGAGATTGTGTGCATCCATCTGTACAGCTGGGTAGCTGGAGATTGTGTGCATCCATCTGTACAGCTGGGTAGCTGGAGATTGTGTGCATCCATCTGTACAGCTGGGTAGCTGGAGATTGTGTGCATCCATCTGTACAGCTGGGTAGCTGGAGATTGTGTGCATCCATCTGTACAGCTGGGTAGCTGGAGATTGTGTGCATCCATCTGTACAGCTGGGTAGCTGGAGATTGTGTGCATCCATCTGTACAGCTGGGTAGCTGGAGATTTTGTGCATCCATTTGTACATCTGGGTAGCTGGAATTGTGTACATCCGTCTGTACAGCTGGAGATTGTGTGCATCCATCTGTACAGCTGAATGGCTGGAGATTGTGTGCATCCATCTGTTCAGATGAATGGCTGGAGATTGTGTGCATCCATCTTCACAGCTGAATAGTTGGAGATTGTGTGAATCCATCTTCACAGCTGAAGATTGTATGCATCCATCTGTACAGCTGAATAGCTGGAGATTGTGTGCATCCACCTGTACAGCTGAATAGCTGCAGATTGTGTGCATCCATCTGTACATCTGAATAGCTGCAGATTGTGTGCATCCATCTGTACAGCTGAATAGCTGGAGATTGTGTGCATCCATCTGTTCAGCTGAATGGCTGGAGATTGTGTGCATCCATCTTCACAGATGAATAGCTGGAGGTTGGCCGCAATGCAATTTAAACAAAGATTCACACAATTCTCTCTGAAAGAAAGCATCCATTATCTATCTGGTAATACTCAAGATTTTGTCTGAGAATACTCAACGATTGTCTGTCTGAGAATACTCAACGATTATCCGTCTGAGAATACTCAACAATTATGTCTGGGAATACTCGGCTATTCTCTATCTGGGAATACTGAGCGATTCTCTGTCTGTGAATAATCATCATTTCTCTGTTTGGTAATACTCATCGATTCTCTGTCTGTGAATAATCATCATTTCTCTGTTTGGGAATACTCATCGATTCTCTGTCTGGGAATACTAATTGATTATCTGTCTGCGAATATTCAGTGATTCTCTATCCGTGAGAACTCAGCGATTCTCTATCTGTGAGTACTCATCGTTTCTTTGTCTATGAATACTCAACGATTCACTATCTGGGAATACTGAGCAATTTCTGTCTAGGAATACTCAGTAATTATCAATCTGAAAACGCACACCCCCCTCCATCTGGTGACACTCAACATTTTACAATCTAAATACATAGCTCTCCTCTGTGTAGTAACACGCAACGATTCTTAATATTAAAAACAAATATCTCCTCTGTGTAGTAATAGACGACGGTTCTATGAAGCATAATACCTCTAAGGCCGTACCCCCCCCCCTAAAGCCGAAGCGCCAAGGGTTCAGAAGCAATTGAGGGCGTTCAGGCGGCCTCGGGGTCGGTAGCTCCTTATAAAAGAAATTAATAATATATATTTAAAAATAAATTATTTTCGTGATTTTGCGATTGGAAAATCAATTAAAATTCTACATTTTAATTCATCTTATTCATCTAAACCAACAATTTTCTATTTCAGTTATTGAAAATTGACCATGTCTGACAGACACAGATATCAATTTTCTATGTTAATGAGAAAATAGTGCACATCTATATATTTGTATATAATAGGTTATGTTTAGAATAGTAAATATATTCCTTATATTTCATTATATTACGTTATATTTTCTTTATATTACGACTGCTTTCAACAAAAGTTGAACCCGATATTAGCAACCTTTAAAAATGCATCAATATTAATTTCTTATTTTTTTCTCTCTATTTTTACTTTATAAAAAAAATTATTTGATGGTGTTTTAATTATTACAATAAGATTCTTACTAATGTAATGCAACCTCTTCCGACTCTCTGACCGACTCCGCAGTCACATGTATACAAAGTTCAAGATTGGCAATACGGCCATGTGCACATGTGGGCATGCAGCACAAGAGTACCAAGCATATACTTCAAAAGTGTTTTGAGCATGAAACGCTGAGGCAGACATATTGTCCAGAGGAACCAACACTGGAATCAAAGCTCTATAGGACACTGTATGAACTACAAAAGACAGTGAGTTTTATTCAGGAGACAGAATTACAGATATAGACATGTTTCAAGTAAACGAAAGGAGAAGAAGAATTTATCTGAGCATACTCATGATATTGTATAATTTTACATATCGTTTCATCAAAATCGGTATAGCAAAATAACTGTTCAAGATGAAGCACATATTGGTCACTACTTTTTCAATAATTTAACGGCAAATACACTAATCTAGGCCCATTATCAAATGCTATTTACGTCGAAAACATCAAACAGGGTGAATGCAGAAAACCTGTTATAATTGTAAGCGTTACAACTTTTACGTCTTGCAGAGTAAGTGCCTGAAAATTGATTGGGAACCTATGCTCTCTAAAGCAGTGAATCCAAAACTTGTTTACCCCGTAGACCCCTTGCAGATTTTTTAACCATGGAACCCAAACCCCCCCCCCCCTCCCCAGTCTGTCTAATATTGAATATTAAACATATTCACTTCAAATGTGATTTTGACAGCTGACACAGTGCTGATCACTTTGATCTGGCTTTTTGTAAAGTAAAAGTAAAGTCAGTCCATACCATTTATTAACGCTGTAGGGGTGTGACATGTTAGCGATCTCACATTTCAGTGTATCTGTTATATGATGGCGGTATCCATCTCCTCTCCTTCAGTCTTTACCTCCCGGATTAATCCTGTACCCAATTAAGGCTGGGTCGACCTGGGAGCCGTTGCGATCTGAAATACATTTCGGCCTCAACTGGGGAATGAATTCAGGACCACTTATATGCGAAGATAGTGTGCTAATCACTGGACTACGCGGCCAGAATGGAGTGTACAATTGTATTTTAAAAAAGAAAATATGTACAATTTTTATTTATACCTTTACTAAAAAGAATACATCTCGTGCATAAAGAATGCTAAGTTCGATAATATTACGACCACACACCACAAACACGGACACGGTACGACTCAGGCGGCACATCTGGCCTTGAACAGAAACGTACAGCTCCCACCCCTACGCTTAAGGGCAAGTGTGGATGCTATCAACCAGCTTCCACCTGGGGATAGACAATAGACATATCATGCACTCCCAATTTTTATTCTCGATGACATTTTTTTTCTCGCAATCTGAAATCAGCCCTTGGGGGTTTATATGGACCACTTTGGGAACCAGGGCTCTAAATGTCTATCTAGAAGCAAACAGCTGTTAGCCGGAAGCGATAATTAAAATGAAATGTAATTCCTTTAACGAATAATTTCCTTTAACAAATTTTAAAACATTCAGAATGGTTGCCAATTATTTTTAAAAAGTATATCATATGTGTAGTGCAATCAACTTTAACATGTGTGGGATATTTCCTTCCAAAAATAAAAAAAAATTAAAATTTTTGTTCCTCTTAAATTTAAACTTCAAAGAATTAAATCACCAAACAACACTAAACGTATACGTAGACAATTCCCGAAGGAAATCCTGACACTTTCTACTTTTCTCCTTCTGACATGCCAAATTTGAGAACATAACGTTCTCAACTTGCCAAGCCAACCTGGTCTAAAGTTTATTGTTTTGATTTTGTTTACATTTCTCATGATGGCAGTTTCTCTTTCTGACACTTTAGTTTCGGTACGCGTTAAAGCTTGTTTATTTTATATGGGAACAATTACCAATAAAATTCTAGCAGTCTGTGTAGTTTCAGTGCAATTCATTGTTTCTGATATGCCACATTTATTATTTTTTTGGCGTACTCCTGTACTCTCGGGATTAATCATTATATAGCGCTTTATTGTGATTCATTTATTGCAGGTTTCCTGGTTGCCAGATGGTCGGAACTGTTTATGGCCAAATTGGTTAAAATTCACTAAATTTCAAGTGTGTATCATCACTTTTTATGCTAATTGCTACACCACAAGATCACAATCCTAGAGAAAAAGTTCGATTAATCCATTGGAAATTTCTAGGCACAATATTCCCGTAGGTTGCCATTACTTTCGGGAAGGAACAACCGTTAATCAAGCACCGTAAAGAGAACACATTCGTTCATATAAAGGGATTGGAACAACTAATCAAGAACACAAAGAAATAAAGAAACAAAGAAGGATAAAATCAGAAACTCAGATATTACAAACACATTGAATATTCCAGAGTGCTGGTTACTAAACACAATAACAAAAAGGAAACTACTCCTGTTTGGTCATATAAAGAGACATAACTGTTTAGAAAGACAAATAATGGAGGGTAAGAGTACCTGGGAAGAGGAGAAAGGGCACACCAAGAAGACGATGGACTGAGGACATTAAAGATAACATGAATACATCGCTAGAAAATGCAAGCCACATCGCCCAAGACAGAGAGAGGTTCAGAGAGTTCATTGGGAAGACAACGTTCTGGAAGGAATACGTCACATGACAATCACCACTTTTAGTGCTGTCTCCGCAAGGTTGTCTACACCATGTATACTCTTGCTGCTATAATTTGATTGCTAGTGATGTGTACAGTGTGTACATTGAAAAGAACAGGAGATAGAGGCGATCCCTGTGACAGACTCGGGCTATTAACCGTTGATACCGATATTTAGTTACCACACTTAAGAACTACTATCCTGTGCATCAGGGCCACACCATCCCAAAAGGATTTACTGCAAGATTTAACAGTTGTTCCATCAAGACATCCACGGACTTCCTATTGTAAGCATCCTCAAAGATCTATTGCGACCGCACGTCTCCATGCGAAAATCGAACCCCTCAAAAAACATCGTGCGCAAAGATGGCTGCATTCTGCCATGTCTTTTTTCCTGGGCGATACCCACCTAACTACGTTAGTAAACACTTATTTCTCTCAATATGACACGACACTTTCCAGGCCAAGATTGAGATGGAAATTAAGAGACAAATTATCTACAGTATATTCCTGCCAACACTGTGTTATCAGTGTCAAACCTGGTCTCTCTCATCTTCACATTACAGAAAGATATTGACATGTGAGATGAAATGCTTGAGGAAAGCTGCCGGGGTCATCAGGTTTGACAGATTGCGGAATGAATATATCAGGGAAAGAATAGGTATAATATCTTGTACAGATTACACAGAGAGAGAACAGATCAAGTGGTTTGGCCACATTATGAGAATGCATCACGAAAAGTTGCCCGTACAAGCATATAACCAAATGAGATCAGGGTACAAAGCCAGAGGAAGACCACGGAAAAGATGGATAGAAAACGTCAGGACATCCTGTACAGACACGGTCATAGCACAGCCGAGGCCACACATCTGGCTTTAGAACGCAAGCTCGAGCTCCAATCACCCCTACGCTTAACAGCAAGAGTGGATTACAAACCACCTGGGGAAAGACAATAGACAATAGACCTACCAGGCCACAATTTTTTCCAAAAGCTTGCATATTGAATTCCGCATTGTTATCATTCTGTAGCCTTGTATCCCGGTGTGATCATTCCAGGTTTGGGTGGTGGTACTAAATAGCTATGCAGTCAGTTTTCTTTTACTGTGCCTTTTAAAAGACTTTTATTGAACATTTCCGCTACTCTCCCAACTCCTCATCCGTTCTCCGACTAATGTCATCTGGTCCAATTGCTGTATTTTTTTAAATACTTTTCAGCGACATCCTAATTTCTTCAACAGTAATTATCATATGTTTTTCCATGCTCAAGTTCTTACACATGTCCATAATCTTTATCCTGATTTCTTGATATGCCTGCACATTTCTCTGGCCAATTTGTGCGGCGGTATTGTGTGCCAGTATGTCATTATTGTTTGCTGTATCATGTCTCACTAAGTAGTAACGTTTCCACTTGAGAAAAGTGTTATTAAATGCCAATTTGTATCATTCACTCTTCATCCTACATTTATACACGATTATAATAGACATTGTTTATAAATTAGTGAATTTTTACATATATACACAAAAATCTACCACACAATTTGTAGTTAAGCTTGAAAATATAGGAAAGTAGATAAGTTTTCAAAAAAACTGCAATGGCATTTTTGGGGAAATAAATTTGACCATATAATGGCTAATATTGTAGCCCTGATTTGACCTGTACTTCTCCAATATCAAATATTTATGTTGCTTTCTGTATCTGATGTTCTCTGGATTAGGGTTGTATCAGATATTATCGTTGAGTCATACATTTTTGTTGTCTTTTTTATTTCTTTTGCACCAAGTATTTACGACAAGTCCTGTATTGCTGGTGCGCCAAGTATTTCTGCGTGTTATGTATTACTAGTTTGTTCAGTATTTCTTCTGGCACATCCTGTATTAATGCGTTTTATTTCGTATGATGTTTCTTATATCCTGTAGTATACTTATGTCAAGTATACTTTACAAACAATAAACAGTTTCTAGCATGTTCTGTAGTCTTGTTAAGTACACTTTACATGAAATAAACAGTTTCTAGCATGTCCTGTATTGACCGCACTTATTATTCGTATGGCGTTTATTGTTTTGACAAGTACACTTTACAAGCAAATAAAAGATTAGTAGAATGTCTGTAATCTTGTCAAATACATCTTACAAACGACAATGTTTGTAGCATGTCTTATTAAAAATGTAGCGATCATCCCGCATCAAAACTTAAGGTTTGTTAAATGTCAGATAAATCTTCTACCCCTGACGCTGTAAGGCAGTAAAGGGTTTAGTGAATAGATTGAACTTGCATTTTGTGGCCGTAGTGATTTTTAGACAATTTTTACTTTCTGTAGGTTGTTATGTCTTTATCAACAGTCTGAGTGGGCAATTGCATGAAGCAGAGTTTGAGTCCGATACCTTGGTCTCCGGAACGACTTCTGTATCTTCCCACCACAGAGCCGGACTTACCAACAATACGTTATTATAAAATATTAACAATTTCTTGTCTATCTATAGTCTCTTCTTTAGTTTTGCTGTAAGGCATCACATGATTAAATTACAATCGGTTTTCGGGAAGGTTCGGTTGCTTTATACGCAGTGATATTGTGCCGTCTCTGAACGTTGGTAACTCCTACGTCAATCTTCTTCTTGTAATTCCTCTGGCTCTTGTTGTTAACATTTTCATGTCGAATGCTCTTGCTGCTATCCAATAAGAGTTCATTCTAATAATTGACAGAAAAATTCAGTCATGTTTCCAATATGTTTGACCACAAACGTTTAAAAAAAACGTTTTTGTAATCTTTTCATTCTTCATATAATTTCTTCATGTTATGTTTGCTGCTTTTGTTAGACATACCAATTTACACGTAGTAAGCTCTGTCGAGTGTTATTTTTCTGCCGAAGACGGATGTGTCGGGCCATTGGCGCAAATAAAACGGCGACACAACGTATTTCCATTCTCTGGACTACATCCTGCTGGAAATCTAGTAGGACGATGGTCCACTACAAGAGAATTCAGCAGGAGTATGAGAATGAACGCTGAAGAAGAAGAAGAAGAGTGTTCTTTTGTTAGTGTCCATGTATGACATTGATAACGCACTGTTGGTATGAAGGTTACATTTATTTTCAAATACGGCATTACAAGATAATATTAGGTATGTTTTTTTTAAAAACTAGATCATATTTTATACAGGTCCGTAAATATGTGTTTCTGGTGGGGAAAAAATTGACGGAGATCTACTTGCGTACTAAAGCAAAGGTAACTTAGCGTCTCCACCCTAAAAATTCACGCTACGCCACTAATAAATATAAATATGAGTTAAATGAAAACTTGCTACTGCAAAGTCCCGCCCAACTAAGTATGTTTTCATGCGGTAATTAGCGTTAAAATTGTACATCCCGCAGAGATAGTAGCGAAACGACATATTGAAAGTTTTCTCTAGTTGACATGAAAATGGTCGACATCGTCGTGATCTCGGAGAGAGTGAAAGACAAGCGGCTGGACTATTCCATCAGAAATGATCATATCTCGCTCAGTAATGCGATGGACAGAAGTGAAGACAGTTCAATCTTTGAGGAATGTGATGACAACGATGTTGGCGCTGGATGTGGAGTATGACGATTGTATGCAACTCTGATATTTCCATGTCGATGAATTGAGTGAACAGTATTTGAATTGAGACAACAATTCTAGTTTCGAAAAATACGAGTGCTAGTGTGGGGGTATATTATGAGTAAATACAGGAACGGACTAAATTTACTGGTAAGTCTATTTAGGTTATGTTTCCTTATTATTGCAAATGTAACTTTTGTTCAACAAATTTGCGTATTACGTTATAAGCCCGAGTCCCACTCCAGTTGTGAAAAAAATCAACAATTATCGGTTTAGTTTATGCATGGTTTAGTTTATCGACTTGTTTATTACATGTTTGTTCAGAAAGCATTGGCAAGCTACTGAACGTATTTATATTGCCTAGAAAATCAATACAGCAATAAAGAATGATAGGTTGATGGCTACGTCCTGATACTATACGCTACTTTTATGTTTTCAATTTATTTTTAAAGAAGAGAAAACTGAATTTGAAAACTGTAGAGAAAATGTATATGAAAGAAAAAAAAATTGCCGCTGAAGACGGTAACGGACACAAGATATCCAGGACCTTTAATTTTGTATGACACTTGAAGAAGGCCAGCTTGTCAACTTTAAGACTAACAGTAAAATAAAGTAATGGTAACAACAGCGGTAAAAGAATATTGACAGCAATTATTTGTGGTAACGTTCAAAGTTTTCGTCAAATACATTAGCTGAGATGCCAGATTGGCTGGTATTTTAATCTGGAATTAGATTTTACAACTTACTGGATTGTTAGGACCTGGTTCCTGGAACAATTGTATGGCAACAGGTCTCAGCTGTTTGTCTTTATCCAGAAAGAATAAGCCAATGGGTTTACACAGCTGCAAAAATAAAAATTAATATGAAGGAATTACGGATTATTTTCTGACAAAGATAATGACACAGATGGAGATAGTAATTTTTTAGTGGTTAAAATATGAAATATGTAAACAGCACACTAGAAGGGAGTCGTTGTTATAGAGGAAATGAATTTACGATAAATTATAAGGATAAAAATTAGAGCTTCAATCCGAACCGACTGTGTGGTTGATTTTCTCAGTTTAAAGCAGGTCTCCAAAATTCTCTCCCCCCCCCCCCCCAATGGTTTTTCTTCGAAATTTCGCCCCGACAATGTATTTTGATTTGTGCCGCTTAATGCGGCCACCGTTCTGCATCATATAACGACACAGCCCTGCCTTCAATGTGATGCCGATTGCTATCAGGTCCGAGGGGATAGCAAAGTGCTTCCTTCTATGTGATGCCTCCTGCTATCGGGCCCGAGATGATAGCAAAGTGCTTCCTTCAATGAGATGCCGCCTGCTGTCATTGTCCGAGAAAAGAGCAAAGTGCTTCCTTCAATGATATGCCGCCTGCTGTCATTGTCCGAGAAGAGACCAAAGTGCTTCCTTCAATGATATGCCGCCTTCTGTCATTGTCCGAGAGGAGAGCAAAGTGCTTCCTTCAATGACATGCTGCCTTCTGTCATTGTCCGAGAAAAGAGCAAAGTGCTTCCTTCAATGACATGCCGCCTGTTGTCATATTGTCCGAGAAAAGAGCAAAGTGCTTCCTTCAATGTTATGCCGCCTGCTGTCATTGTCCGAGAAGAGAGCAAAGTGCTTCCTTCAATGAGATGCCGCCTTCTGTCATTGTCCGAGAAGAGAGCAAAGTGCTTCCTTCAATGAGATGCCGCCTGCTGTGATATTGTCCGAGAAGAGAGCAAAGTGCATCCTTCAATGAGATGCCGCCTTCTGTCATTGTCCGAGAAGAGAGCAAAGTGCTTCCTTCAATGATATGCCGCCTGCTGTCATATTGTCCGAGAAGAGAGCAAAGTGCTTCCTTCAATGAGTTGCCGCCTGTTGTCATATTGTCCGAAAAGAGAGCAAAGTGCTTCATTCAATGTTATGCCGCCTTCTGTCATTGTCCGAGAAGAGAGCAAAGTGCTTCATTGAATGTTATGCCGCCTTCTGTCATTGTCCGAGAGGAGAGCAAAGTGCTTCCTTCATTGAGATACCGCCTGCTGTCATATTGTCCGAGAAGAGAGCAAAGTGCTTCCTTCAATGATAAGCCGCCTGCTATCATATTGTCCGAGAAGAGAGCAAAGTGCTTCATTGAATGTTATGCCGCCTTCTGTCATTGTCCGAGAGGAGAGCAAAGTGCTTCCTTCAATGAGATGCCGCCTGTTGTCATATTGTCCGAGAAGAGAGCAAAGAATAACAACACTGCGATCTGCAATACCGCAAGATGCGATTAAGGATGTTTTTGGCGGTGTGAATGCTGTTTTATTAAACAGAAGGTCAATGCCAGCCAAAGTCGTGCTAAAGATGAATTGTCAGGATGAAGAGCTTAAATATCACAGTCAATATGTAAACCTTATCACAATGCATTCCGCTATTTGGACTACATCCTGATACTTTACAAGACTTTCTGAACGAACTCAGAATAAGGGGATGCTCATAAATTACGTTATCAACGTTTTTTCAACCCCCCCCCCTTCCCTCCTTTCCTTTGTTAGCAACTGTCGAGAACTCATGCACCAACCCCTTGTTTAATTATGTTTGCAGAAATTAATGACATGTCTTGCTTCATATTTGTAGAACATATTTTTTTTCAAATTCAAACAAATTAATTTACGTATAAAATCGAGTATAATTTCTACTGTACCATGCTATGGTTGAGGTTATGAAATACACTTGTGATGGAGATACAGTTCTAGAACACTAATCACACGCGTGTCTATATAGAATATCTGAACTTGGAAGGGCAAGCCATCTAGATAACAGAAAATTATAAACTGAAACGTTTACTGTTTGGTGAGAACGCAATTGGTTGCAAAATATGGGAACATTTCCTAACATTGGTATATTGGTAGTATACTTTATTTCGTTTTGGTCTTAGCAAACAAATTAGTGCCATCTAACAGTATTAAACCGTAAAATGTGGTCCCGTCTAACGGTATTGAACCGTATAATTTTGGATCTGTTGTAAGGCTGCCCACTCTTCCCACAAACTGTTCTCACAAACACATGCAAATTAGCAGGAATTAGTCCGGATAACGGAACACATTGTGTCATTGATTACAGCTTGGCGGCGATTCTGCTAATTTTGGCCTAACATATCCGACTTCGGCATTATTTCCGTGTCACTTTTACCCTCAGTGTGATGGAACAGCCAACTCCATCCGCAAACCTTCTTAGTCGTCTCGTACGACATGCGGAGCAGGAAGCAGTGTTACTATTCTGTGCTGCCGTTTCTGGCCCACTCAACACACGGTCGAGTATATCATTAATGAAACCACGACTGACAGTTTCATTTCCTTGTTGTGTCAGGATCAGTCTTCTAATCTAATCTGGATACTCCTTTCTGGTGACTTCAAATTTCAAGCCAGGCTCCTCTATTTTGAGTTCGTTTGAGTTCGGAAAAGGAATCATCACCATCATTGCTCATTGGTTAAATTTATGACGCAATTTCACGGAAGGATCTCAGTCAGTCCGGCTCATTTCTATACCGTTTGATCTCTCTCTCTCTATGTGACGTGTCCTTTACACTATGTTTTCCTCACTGCCACTCTGTAAGACTCTCGGTTCTGTTCAAGCTGCCCAGCTTCTTCCAATGTCACGTTCAGAAGGTCTTCATGCCATGTGTCCATAGTAGTCTTGGTCTGCCTCTTGTTCTCTTACCCTGAACTTTCCCTCCATGATTAATCTTTCTATACCATAGTGTCTTTTTATATGTCAGAAATATCTTGTTTTCGTTTTTTTGCTAGTTTTGAGAGCCATTTTTCTTCTATGTTCAGATCTTTGTGGACATCTGCGTTGGTTCGTCTTTCTGTCCATGATATTTTTAGGGACATTTCTCTAGCATTTCATTTCGAAAGCCAATATTTTCTTTTCCATTGCAGATGTCATTGCCGCGTCTCACAACTATACGTTGCCACTGGAAAGATATAGTTTTCAATAGTTGTAACTTTGTTTTTATTTTTGTCCCTTGCCATACAGTTTTCACCTGTGATGCTTTTGTAGGGCTATTACCAATATCTTTCTGATCACTGCAGAACAATCTCCTGTGGTGTTAATGGTTGAATCAAAGTTAAAAATATTCAAAATTGCTGACATTTTCTAGTATTTCTTTATCAATGACTATTTTAGGTATGAGTTTATCTCTGTTGATATGCATTATTTATGTCTTATTTGCATTGAGGAAACGTTTTTGTACCTCGCAATGATGTTTGACTGACATAATCATGTGTTATAAACATATGAGGCTCCTTTATATTAGTGTGGTGTCATCTGCATACGTAATTTCTGGGATTTCGTGTTCTCCGATATTAAGAGGTTGAAACTCTTCATAACGTGGATCTTCTCGAGCATTTTGCATGATGTTTTCTGCGTATATGTCAAACATGTGTGGTTAGAAGATGCATCCTTGCTTAACTTCTTTTTGGACCTCAAACCAATCAGATGTTTCTCTCTCGAGACGGACAGAAGCCTATTGTTCCTAATAAAGCATCTTAAAGAGTGATATTGAATTGTGTGGGAAGCCCATGCTTTCCATTATGTTCCATATTTTCTGTTGTGTTACACAGTCAAAAATGCCTGTGAGTAGTCAATGAAACAGGTGTATATTATGTCTGCATTGAACTCTCTGCATTTTCTATTATATTTCTCATGTTGAAGATGATCTCTGTTCTGTTTAAAACAGCCTGAATTATATTTATTTTTTCATATGTTGTTCAATTTTTTTTCATACCGTAATTAACTTGAGAACTATTTTCAAATGAATTTTCAATATATATATATATATATATATATATATATATATATATATATATATATATATATATATATATATATATATATATATATATATATATATATATATATATATATATATAAACAGTAAGGGTGGACTTTCTCTTGCATATAAGTTTGTATATCTCGGCAGCACCGTATCGCAAATCGCGACAATTGAGGAGCACGTTGCCCAGCGTATTGCTCGCGCCAGTGCAGCATTCGGGAGCCTTCGCGCCAACATCTGGATCAGGTGTGGTCTCAGCTTGACAACTAAGTTGGACGTTTACGAAACAGTAGTTCTACTAGCACTGATTTATTCTGCGTCATCCTGGACTGTCTCTGTGAAACACGCTCGACAGCTTAACTCTTTCCACTTTCGGTGCATAAGAAGCCTCATGGGAGTAAATTGGCAGGATCGAGTACCAGACACGGAAATCCTTCAAAAGTTATGTATGGAAAGCATCCATGCCCTGCAGACTAGGCCACAACTCCGCTGGATTTATCACATCGTCCGTATGCCAGGCAAGTGCCTTCCAAAGAGATTATTCTATGTGGTGTTGTGCGATGGTAAACGTTCAAGTGAAAGGCAGAAAAAGCGCTTCACGGATTACCTAAAGAACTCTCTCAAGCACTTTAGCATCGTACCTAGCTCCTGGGAGACTACAGCCCTTGATTGCTCTGCTTGGAATACCCAGTCACTGGTGATATCACTAAATTTGGAAAAAAGAGAGAACACTGCGGGCAATTTACAAGTGACGGAAGTGGAAGGACAAATATGAAAAATCTCCTACTCGGAACCCTCTGCATTCCTGCATGCACTCCAATAGAACTTTCCTGGAACGAATAGGACTTATCGGGCATCTACGAACTCACAAACCCAAACCAAATTAGACAGTCACAAATTTATTTTTTTTCTACTTGTTCACAACATTTTTATTGCTTTTCATGTCATGCTCATCTTCGCTTGCAAAGAAGGAACAACATCAGCAGGGAAGGACGTTCCCTTGCTGAGTAACTTCGCGTAGTTCAGCCGACTAGCTGAAGTCGTTGTTTGGGGGGGGGGGAGGGGCGCTGCTGTACACAAACATAGTCGAGGAGCCATACTTGAACTTGACAGGAGATAGACCAAATAAGATCCGGGGCTTCCCAAGGGGAAGTGACTGCCACTCACCGTGAGGTACTATCCCTACACACGCCAGTCCTACCCACCGTTCGATAGAGTGGCAGACATCGCCAGACTATCTGATCTCTCCTTGCTACGAACACATCAGTATTTAGGCACGAAGATGAATTGATAACAGAAGGTATAGAAGGTACTCACAACAAAGTTTTCTCGTACAGGAAGTCCCTCTAGAATATGAAGGTCACACATAAAGAATCTTTTCTGTGTTATTGCATCGCTAATAGTTAGACCCTCTAATAATGGTTTCAACAATGCGTCTGTTACAGGAAATCTGATAATACAAGAAAAAACAATGCATTAATAATAATAATAATAATAACAATAACAACAGCAATAATAATAATAATAATAATAATAATAATAATAACAAAACAGTGGTTGTACTTTACGGGGCGAGATGACAACATTTTTAGCGGAAAACTTAAATAATATTATAATATTAAAACGTTGGAATGTATGTAGCGAAAAACTAAATAGGAGCAGATAAGCAGTGTTAGCATAAATATCGATAAAAATGCAGTGCGCATTTCACAATCGCTAGGACTACTGCTTGATGCATAGATCAGCGCGCTACCCACTGAGGAACCATGTTTCCCATGTTTCATGTTTCCCATTGGGTGATTCTTTCCCTTTTGTTTCATCTTTTAATATCTACGAGTCTGTAACAGACGTATCTGTAGTCGACCATGCACAGTAAACAGACATATACGATAAAATCAGCCTGGTTGTATCTGTGGGTCTCACCAATGGCCCACTAGACATACCATCCATGCAACAGAAAACTTTAGTGGATGACATGCCGTTATATTGAAGTTATCTTCTTATAGAAGCTTCATGGCATGTCATCTATACAGTTATGATTTTGTTGTGTTGTTGAAATGTTTTTCATGTTTGCCTGAATATATATGTATGCAGCCTCTGTGGTTGGGAGGGAGCCAGAGATGTACTGTGCAGCACTGAGGAGGAGAAAACTGACATCACTGTTTTTCCTATGGCTGAGGCCCATCATAGAGGCACAGAGACTCAGGACGTGACAATCCTTTTGACTTGAACATTTGGTTGCATGTCAGGAGCAATAAAGAAGTTCGGCATAACCAGTAGTCAATTGGTGGCTGGGAATGAGCACAGTGAACTCTATCTTGACTACAGTGGCTAGGAGCAGTGCATAGGTTGAAACCTACCTTCCTGGAGGTGTGATAGTTATTCTCTGGCTTTGTCCCGGGGTGGGCCGAAAATCCACAGACTTCCCAGCAATATGATGTCATCTAATGGCATTAGGTCAAAGGGCATGAGCCCATGAAGAAAATGTCTTCATTTTATAGTTAATTTTTTATGTTTTAATAATAGTATATATTAAAAAATAATACAGACGTATCACGTATGACGTCGCTTATCAATGCTTGTTGATCTTTAGCACTTTCTAAATTGTACAAATAAGACTGCGGCTTGGATGACCAACGTCAGCAATTAGCTCCATAGACAAATCGGTAATTAGTTCGATAGTCGAATCAGTAATTAGCACGATAGAAAAATCGTTAATTAGCTCGATATAAAAATCGGTAATTAGCTCGATAAACAAATCGGTAATTATCTCGATAGACAAATCGGTAATTAGCTCGATAGACAAATCGGTAATTAGTTCGATAAACAAATAGGTAACTAGCTCCATAGACAAATAGGTAATTAACTGGATAGGAAAATAGGTAATTAGTTCGATAGAGAAATCACTATTTGACTTGATTGACAAATCGGTAACTAACCCGATAGACAAATTGGTAATTAACTCGGTAGACAATCTAGCTTTTGTCACTGGCTTTGCGAACCGATAGAAGTATCTATGCGCAAATATATTTCAAGAAGCAATTTACTTGATAGTGTGATTGTGATTTCGTTTGGAATACCAGTAATAATTCTACAGTTGGATGAGTTATGTTTGAGTAATCGGTTATAATACAAATCAGCTACGTTAAATATTTGTGGGTTGGTGAAAAAAACACCTTTTTTAACTTCGTTTGTGAAGGAAAAAATATATACATTTTTGGGCTGACAGATATCAGGAAAAAGGGAAGCAACATAAAGGAGGTGCTTAACAAGTACGTTTTGATATGGAGTGGTGTGGATACAAATGAAAGGGCAAAACACTGAGTCGGTTTTTTTGCTACATCAAAACAAGGCAAAATTAATACTAGTCTTTGAATACGTGTCAAAGAGGATAGTAAGAATATAGTCAACATAAAAAGACAGAATAACCACAATAATACACGTTTACACACAATACAATGACGCTAACAACATAGAAGAAAGAAACGGATTTCTTTTAAAACTGTCTGACGTTGTGAACAAAATTAATAATAACAACGACTTAATTGTTATGGTAGATTTCAATGGTACAATTGGGAGGGGAAAACACATCGTGAACATTGTTTCGGGGACACAACAAGAGACCGCAACAGCAACGGTTAGGAACTCATTAATTTGTGCTTAGAGCAAGGACTATTAATAGCTAATTCATACTACGAACATAGACGGAGCCACATAGCAACTCCGTTGAAATGGGACAATGTATCAATAACGTCCCAGATTGATTATATACTGGTAAGACATAGGCAGAAGATAAATATCACCGAATAAGGGTTATACCAAAAATAAACATAAATACTGATCACGGTCCCGTTGTAATAACTAAAAAAACAGAAACAAAAACAAAGACCATCAACGAATAAAAACAAGAACCACAGCTGAACTTTATAAAGTTAGACGATGAACCCGTAAGATATGCTATATCAAGAAATGGCCAAGACCCAACCAAACAAAAGGAATGGCATAAAGGTAGAATGGGAGTTATTTAAAACTCACATGATTAATAATCATGACATAGTGTCTGCGGAGTAATAAAACACACACAAGGGAGATCAACAAACAGCATGGTGGAATGAAGAGTTACAAAAAGCTACACACATACAAAAATAATGCGAAACATGCCACATCTAACTATTAAACCACACCTTGAAAATATATGAAAAGATTTTCAATTGCATCATTCCCTGTATTTTCTGCGGAGCGTGATTATAACTTCTATAAGAGCAATTGTATCATTTTATACAATCATCATGTTTCTCCAAAAGTTTTAGTTCGTTTCCAGAAGATTCCACCTCTCAGCGATGTGTACAATACTTTGAGTAGACAAAAGATTACACCTTTCATGCGGTGTATACAATGCTTTGAGTAGACAAAAGTTAATCTCTTAATGGGCTACTGGTGAGACAGAACTTCTGCACGTGGAAGATGAGTCGGTGATTAAATTGACAGAACAAATTAAAATCAGGAACTCTTCAGCTTTATTTTTAATGATCGTTTTCAGAAAACAACCGTCTGCTATATTCATCCATCGTAATTCTTCGATACATCTTGTTTTCGCTTTTCATGTTATACTGCCATTTTTTTTTAAAATATTTTTTTTTAGTATTTCATTTCTAAGAAGATAACTCTCATTGTCCGAGTTTTATTGAGCATTTATGTCTCACAGGCCCTTATATGATAAGCGTTCATCTAGAAATATGATTGCTTCTTATCTTGTGCAACTTGATTTCACAGCAAGTGCCGCGACAAATATATTGGTTTTATGCTAGAGTAGCTTGAGCTGTTTTGTTTATGTGGCAACTGCTATTCTTCTCAGTCTTGACCTTATGAAAACTTTTTAAATAGAAAACACTTCAAAATATAAAAACTGCACTCAGATATAGAGGGAGATAGAAGGCCTCCATGATAAGCTCGATATTTGACTGTATAGCTACATTCTTATTTCTTTAGCGTTATTCTTGTTGTCTTCCTTTCTATTTCAATCATGTTCCTTTTATTTATTTTTTTGCTGTGCCTTTTCTTATCATTTTTCTTCTTCTGCGTTCATTCTTGAACTACTGCAGGTTTACAGAATGTAGTCCAGAGAACGGAATGCGTTATGTCATGGTTTACAGTTTAGTTGCAATGTCTACACCTTCTGGCTGGGCACATCAAGTCTCTTCTAAAATCCTTTATTTACTTCCTTCATCCACTTCTTTCATTGTCTATGCTTTCTTCATCCATCTCTTACTTACTCCACCGCTTCCCCATCATCCATAACTTCCATTATCCACAATTTCCTTCATCCACCATTTCCATCATCCACCATTTCCATAATCCACCATTTCCATCATCCACCATTTCCATCCTCCACCATTTCCATCAACCACCACATTTTTCATCCCAATAAATGTAATCACTTTTCATTATCTCTTCCCGTCCTTATTCTTTCCACTCTGTACCTTCTCTTCTTCTTCTTCTTTCACTTATTTTTATCTCTCTATTCCCCAACCTTCTTCTCCTATTTTCTCTTCACTTTCCTATTTTTATTCACTCAGCTACACTTGATTTCGATGTTTGTTTTTCTCCTCTACTTCGTATTCTGCTTTACTCCAGTATCCCTTCCTCAACTTTCTTTCCCAGTATCTTATCCTCAACTTTCTTCCTCGGTTTCCCTTCCTCAACATTCTTCCTCGGTTTCCCTTCCTCAACTTTCTTCCTAGGTTTCCCTTCCTCAACTTTCTTCCTCGGTTTCCCTTCCTCAACTTTCTTCCTCGGTTTCCCTTCCTCAACTTTCTTCCTCGGTATCCCTTCCTCAACTTTCTTCCTCAACTTTCTTCCTCGGTTTCCCTTCCTCAACTTTCTTCCTCGGTTTCCCTTCCTCAACTTTCTTCCTCGGTTTCCCTTCCTCAACTTTCTTCCTCGGTTTCCCTTCCTCAACTTTCTTCCTCGGTTTCCCTTCCTCAACATTCTTCCTCAGTTTCCCTTCCTCAACTTTCTTTATCAGTTTCCCATCCTCAACTTTCTTCCTCGGTTTCCCTTCCTCAACTTTCTTCCTCGGTTTCCCTTCCTCAACTTTCTTTCCCAGTATCTCATCCTCAACTTTCTTCCTCGGTTTCCCCCCTCAACTTTCTTCCTTGGTTTCCCTTCCTCAACTTTCTTTCCCAGTATCTTATCCTCAACTTTCTTCCTCGGTTTCCCTTCCTCAACTTTCTTCCTCAACTTTCTTCCTCGGTTTCCCTTCCTCAACTTTCTTCCTCGGTTTCCCTTCCTCAACTTTCTTCCTCGGTTTCCCTTCCTCAACTTTCTTCCTCGGTTTCCCTTCCTCAACTTTCTTCCTCGGTTTCCCTTCCTCAACATTCTTCCTCAGTTTCCCTTCCTCAACTTTCTTTATCAGTTTCCCATCCTCAACTTTCTTCCTCGGTTTCCCTTCCTCAACTTTCTTCCTCGGTTTCCCTTCCTCAACTTTCTTTCCCAGTATCTCATCCTCAACTTTCTTCCTCGGTTTCCCCCCTCAACTTTCTTCCTTGGTTTCCCTTCCTCAACTTTCTTTCCCAGTATCTTATCCTCAACTTTCTTCCTCGGTTTCCCTTCCTCAACTTTATTCCTCGGTTTCCCTTCCTCAATTTTCTTCCTCAGTTTCCCTTCCTCAACTTTCTTTATCAGTTTCCCTTCCTCAACTTTCTTCCTCGGTTTCCCTTCCTCAACTTTCTTCCTCGGTATCCCTTCCTCAACTTTCTTCCTCAACTTTCTTCCTCGGTTTCCCTTCCTCAACTTTCTTCCTCGGTTTCCCTTCCTCAACTTTCTTCCTCGGTTTCCCTTCCTCAACTTTCTTCCTCGGTTTCCCTTCCTCAACTTTCTTCCTCGGTTTCCCTTCCTCAACATTCTTCCTCAGTTTCCCTTCCTCAACTTTCTTTATCAGTTTCCCATCCTCAACTTTCTTCCTCGGTTTCCCTTCCTCAACTTTCTTCCTCGGTTTCCCTTCCTCAACTTTCTTTCCCAGTATCTCATCCTCAACTTTCTTCCTCGGTTTCCCCCCTCAACTTTCTTCCTTGGTTTCCCTTCCTCAACTTTCTTTCCCAGTATCTTATCCTCAACTTTCTTCCTCGGTTTCCCTTCCTCAACTTTCTTCCTCGGTTTCCCTTCCTCAACATTCTTCCTCAGTTTCCCTTCCTCAACTTTCTTTATCAGTTTCCCATCCTCAACTTTCTTCCTCGGTTTCCCTTCCTCAACTTTCTTCCTCGGTTTCCCTTCCTCAACTTTCTTTCCCAGTATCTCATCCTCAACTTTCTTCCTCGGTTTCCCCCCTCAACTTTCTTCCTTGGTTTCCCTTCCTCAACTTTCTTTCCCAGTATCTTATCCTCAACTTTCTTCCTCGGTTTCCCTTCCTCAACTTTCTTCCTCGGTTTCCCTTCCTCAATTTTCTTCCTCAGTTTCCCTTCCTCAATTTTCTTCCTCAGTTTCCCTTCCTCAACTTTCTTTATCCGTTTCCTTTCCTCAACTTTCTTCCTCGGTTTCCCTTCCTCAACTTTCTTTCCCAGTATCTCATCCTCAACTTTCTTCCTCGGTTTCCCTTCCTCAACTTTTTCCCCTAATTTCCCTTCCTCAACTTTCTTCCTCAGTTTCCCTTCCTCAACTTTCTTCCCTAATTTCCCTTCCTTAACTTTCTTCCTCGGTTTCCCTTCCTCAACTTTCTTTCCCAGTATCTCATCCTCAACTTTCTTCCTCGGTTTCCCCCCCCCTCAACTTTCTTCCTCGGTTTCCATTCCTCAACTTTCTTTCCCAGTATCTTATCCTCAACTTTCTTCCTCAGTTTCCCTTCCTCAACTTTCTTCCTCGGTTTCCCTTCCTAAACTTTCTTCCTGGGTTTCCCGTCCTCAACTTTCTTCCCTAATTTCCCTTCCTCAACTTTCTTTCTCAGTTTCCCTTCCTCAACTTTCTTCCTCGGTTTCCCTTCCTCAACTTTCTTCCTGGGTTTCCCGTCCTCAACTTTCTTCCCTAATTTCCCTTCCTCAACTTTCTTCCTCAGTTTCCCTTCCTCAACTTTCTTTATCAGTTTCCCTTCCTCAACTTTCTTCCTCGGTTTCCCTTCCTCAACTTTCTTCCTCAGTTTCCCTTCCTCAACTTTCTTCCTCGGTTTCCCTTTCTCAACTTTCTTCCTCAGTTTCCCTTCCTCAACTTTCTTTATCAGTTTCCGTTCGTTATTTTCTTCCTCGGTTTCCCTTCATTATTTTCTTAGTAATTTTACTTTCTTGTCTCCATTCTCTTATCTCCTTTATTATATCTCCACTCTCTTATACTTTTGTCCCCGTCCTTTCTATTTTCTTTGTGTTTCTCCTCTTTCATGTCTTCTCGTCTTATTTTACTGAATCTTTTTTCACCATAATTCTTTTCTTCTTTCTCCATTTTTATTGACTTTCTCTACTTTTAATTCTCTTTACTCCTGTCATTTTCCATCTTGTTTCTCACATTTGCTGTGTTTATACATATTATAATCGTTTTTATTCCACTTTAATCTTTCTCTATTCGTCCATCATCAACATATTTTCTTCTATCTATCTTTTTATTCTTCTGTCTCTTAACACTTGTTCTTGCATTCCTTGGTCCTTCTTTTCTTCCATTTGCTTTTCCGTCATCTCGTCCAAATACAGCATGCTATAGCTAAATACGCAGTTTTCTTTGAATACCCATCCTTATCATATACGAAATACTAAGGCAAATACACTGGTCAAGAGAAACAATCCTGGTCGAGAAAAACATCACTTGCCTAGAGCAACAGCCTTGGAACAGAAACTCTACGGACCATCTACAAAACACAGTCAATATTATAAAACAGACAACTTCATTAAGATATAGGCACATTCCAAGTGAACGAAAGAATATGAGAATCTCTACAGACCTACAAGTTACAAAACAGTCAAGTTTATAGAAGACATACATTTTAAAATATAAAACACATTCCAAGCGAACGAAAGAAGAAATATACCACCGATTTTCTGAATTTACCTGAAATAGACTGTTTACCAGAAATCAATGAGAAAAATCACACATGTCGAAACTGACATTCCTTATCATTTATACGTATAAGTCATAACGTGACCGGAAACCATATAAAGAGACTATAACGTTGTTATGAAAGTCTTGTCCATCTAGTTTCTATTAGTGAGATAAATCACACAACCAGACATGAGAGTTGTAATTACTTTGGTACTTCTATTAGGAGCAGTTACAGGATCCAGTAAGTAATAACAGATTGTATTAATATTATTTAATAATAAAAGACTTCAAAAGAAGGATTTGTGGACGATAGTCGTATGGTTAGAACGCCGGTTTCACAATCGTGACTATAATACGATCAAATTAAGAGTTACCACCCCTACGCTTAACGGCAAGTGTGAATGCGATCAACAATCATTCACCCGGGGAAAGACAATAGACAAAAGACTACAAATGAGGATTTTGATTGGAAATCTATACTGCGTAGGTTGTGGTAACTGCTATGAGAAAGTGGTTTTTACCACTATAATCATGACACAACGCATTCCGTTCCCCCAGACTACATCCTACTAATCTGCAGGAGATTAAGGTCCAAAGCAGAAGAAAAAGAATCAATATAACTTGGCTGTATTGAAACTTCAATATGAACTAGGTGCGCACAATTGTTTAACATTAATACCCCACATATAGTTGAAGGAGTCCATGTTATTAAACGTTTGAATACACAATGATGGTACATTTCTTCTACAAACGTAGTTGGAGACTTATTCTCAATGTATTGTAAACATCTGAGAGTTGAAGTCTTCCGAGTTTGAAAGACGCCCCCACCCCCAACTTCCACAAATAAAAATTGCAGCTATCATTAACTGGAAGTAAGAACAATAACAGATATAAGATTCATTATCATTTTCCCCACATGAAGTCCATCATCAAAATTTCTATAAACATGGATAGAAATTTAACTCGTGCATGCTGCCAAAAAAGACGATGCTATCCACAAGCTTGAAAGAAGAAACAAACAAACAATTTTAGATTAAGAACAGGCCACAACAGACTCAAACAACACATGTACATGATATTTTGATATGGCGACACGGATGTGTGTCCATGTGGACAGTCTCTAGAGAACACATAGCGCATTTTGCAGAACTGTCCATTGTACCACACCACAAGAAAACAAATATGGCCATCTGAAACAGCTCTTACTGACAAGTTCCACGACTATGTCTCGGGACTGGTAGAAAACAGTTCATTCTTCTTCAGCGTTCACTCTCATGTAACCACAACGAATTTATCGTGTGATTTCCGCCGGGGAGCGTGAAGTACGTTGTGATGCACGTTCCACAGTAGAACTGTGTTATTTGCACCTCGGTTGACCACTCTGTGGCCTGGATGTCCAAGGTCCAGCACATCTGTTTTTGTAAGTCCTTTATTTTGTGTTTGGTCTCTAGTCCGTGACAGCCTCTATCTGTCGCCGGGCACGCTGGTGTGTAGTGCCTCTTCGCGAGGTGTTCCACCATCTATGAACTCATCTCGTGCAGTTGGACGTACTGTGCCTATGCCCGTCGGGTACTGAACCGTTTCTCATCCGCGAGCCTGGTTCTGTATGAGGAAGAACTCGCCAGAAGAGTTGGACCCTGGCTTGTTCGCCCTCAAACCCGAGGCGTCGTTCACCAACATCGTGAACCACTCGTCCAAGTTCGAGTCTCACACCACGCGTTTGAGAGCAAGGCGTTCACGAGCTGAGCGACCTTGTCCCAATAGTGCCTGAGCCCATCAGGTACTGAACCCTTTCTCTCTGCAAGTGTATTTCCTGTATAGAAAAGCTTGACAGTAGAGTTGGGCCAGGGCTAAAATTGTTGTCCCTTTTTTGCCTAAGCCCATCGGGTACGGAACCATTTCTCTTCGCGAGCATATTTCCAATTTAGGAAGGCTCTACATTAGAGTTGGGTTAGGTCTTCTTGCTTTTCCGAACGCCCATGATTGGGTCTGGGTTTCTGCCTATAAGGAGCACAGGTAACTAGAAGCTCGTCTCGAGCTAACAGAGCTTGTAGTTCCCTAGGAACTTTTCACTTTCTATTTGCAGTTCGCGCTGCCCTCTGGCGCTGTTCTGCCCTTTCATTGTGTCACTGTACTCATTATGACATCTATTTGTTTCTCGCCATGTATCCACCTTTACGTGCCTTTTACATTGGCCGCCCCTCCAATGTTCGGACTGGACTGACTAGCTTCACTGTATGTCGACAGTGTCACTATATGTGGTGATGCTGGTGGTGTCAGAGATATTTGTCTGTCTCTATTGCAGTCAAACCTCTTTCCATCTGCTACCTCCACTTTCTCGGACACGATCCCCAAATGATTTGGCCAGAATCAGCTCGAGCTGCTGTATTTCTGTTTCCATGGTGCACCGCGAGGAGGTACATTTGGGATCTTGGTTATCAGCTAACCATGGGTCCGCCTAGAGCAATGCGTTCCCTTTGCACCCCGAATACAGTTCATTGATGAGAACCATTTAAGAGTTTGAATCCGATTGGAGAACGAGGAAAAAAGAAGAAGTACAGAAGAAACACGAGCTTAATCGTTCGTAATTCCCGGGGATCTAAACAAATAGATATTACGAAAGTTTACATCATTATTGCTCTGCTTAACCGAAAACAGGAAGAAACTTTAAGAATGAAGACTCATAAAGGCTTTCTGATGTGAAAGGTGTCTGTCTCTGAGTCTAGTTTCTAGTGAGCTTTGTTTTAAACATCAGAAACACTTATTCCTCTGTTCTGTTATTTTCATATTTACACTTACCCTAACTCTCTCATTTTCAGCTTGTAGGTTTGTGCACTGCAGATTTACCTCTTGATCAGCATCGTCAGATATAAAAAGGTGTATCCAGTGCGTGTTACATTATTCTCACTCATTCTTGTTCCAAATGAAATAAACTGTCATGTTCCACACATTTTTATTTTGGAATCGATTTCCTTAGCTCTGTCATAGATTCTCCGACATTTTTAAGAGCACTACTTGATTTTCTTACTTATTTTGGGTTTACGATCATTAAGTCATGTTTCTATGATGACCGGACCCCATACTTGTTTGAGAACCGCTATATTCTCCAATTTGGCACACTGCAACACTTAGGGATTAACACCCACCATTAATATGTGACATAGATGTCCTGTTATTTTATGTTACTTTCTTGTTTATTTCGGTTTTGTTGATATTCAGTGCGGCAAATATTCCGTTTGGTTTTGTTTCATCTTTATCGTTACAGTGTTTTCATCATTTATACTTTTCCAGATTTATCACGTCTGGGTATTATTATGTTAATTTGAACGTGGAAAATGTCGTTTCTTACTCGCAGTGCTATATTATGTTCTTCATAAAGACCTTTTTTTGGAAACAGATTTGTGCAAGAGTGTGTTATCATGTGATTTACCAGTGATTAGCAAAACTTCATTACCATGTTTCAAGTTGCGCTTGTTATTTGGGAGAGAACTCCAGTCAAGAACGTGTTTGTGTATACTGTGGTTATATTTTCTGAGGGCACGTCCAGGTCTATCACCACTTCATCTCTCAAGTATCCACCTGCAGTAACTGTAGTTTTACTCACAAGTTTCTATTTACCACTATCTCTGAGGAACTGCCGAAGACACTGTAGATATAACTATTGAAGCGACTATCTGTAGTCAGGGTCGCATGCTGATCATAGAACATTTCACCATCTATGCATATATCCCTCTCTATTCCTCGTTGTGTCTCTATCCCTAATTACAACTTTCTTCTATGACTCCGTCTGTGTATTGCCGGGATATTAACATAGAGCAAACAATATCAGCACTGTGATCGACCATGTCTGTCGTAGGATATGAATACGGAGATTTTTTGGTTTTGGATGGCTGTATCATCGTATAGAGGATCAAAGCGACCGGGTAGCCATGGTAAAGTCGCATATGCTGAGTCTAAAGACGCAGAGGTAACCTGCACAACACACACAGTTCTCAGGCTACATCCTGTTAATCTGCCGGAGTTTGATAACGAACAATGAAGAAAAATCATATATTGGGATAACTATGTTCCTTCATCATGGAATAAAGGGTAGAAACCAGTGCTCTCCATTTATCTCTGTTTCTCCAGCATCGAATACGGGGCAGAAACCAGTGCTCTCCCGTTATCTCTTTCTCCAGCATCGAATAAGGGGCAGAAACCAGTGCTCTCCAGTTATCGATGTCTCTAGCATCGAATACGGGACAAAAACCAGTGCTCTCCAGTTATCTATGTTTCTCCAGCATCGAATAATGGGCAGAAACCAGAGCTCTCCAATTTGACCGGTGTAATATTATGTATAATACTTGCATGTTGTTGAAACCCATAGTCATACCCTCTTGGATGATTGTCATGTGAATAGTTTTTCATGGTCTTCATCTTTTTCCTCTACCATCTGGTACCCATTTTAATAATTGTCGTTGCAATCTATTTTCATTCATTCTAAATGCATGTTAGATATATTTCAACAGTTTTCTTCTTATTGTTGAAGAAACATATTGTTTAGTGTCCTCTCTTACTTGTTTGCTTGCCGTGAATCCTTCCCAACCTTCTTCTTCTTCTTCTTTCGTTCACTTGAAACATGTCTATATCTGTAATTCTGTCTCCTTAATAAAACTCACTGTCTTTTGTAGTTCATACAGTGTCCCATAGAGTTTTGATTCCAGTGTTGTTTCCTCTGGCCAATATGTCTGCCTCAGCGTTTCATGCTCAGAACACTCTTGAAGTATATGTTTGGGTTTTGTGCGTGGCATCCTGATTATCTGTGCGCCTTTTGGCTGGATGCCTCCGTCTTCAGCACTCTGCTTACTTGGGCAGGACTATGGTCCTGCTCGAATGGGACTGCCCGACCAGTCTTAGTTTTCAGCCCCTGATGGCTGAACTAAGCCCCATCACCACGGCACGGTGCTGGCCTTGATGGGGAACCTTCCCAACCAATATTTAAAAGTTTTCTAAGACATTTATTTTCAAATGAAATTAATTTCTTCTTTTTTTCCAGTTCATTTGTTCATTCCAGTGTTCGCAACCATATGTTAACACAGATATTACATTGGGGTTCAGATGTTACTTTTTTAAGTTGTAGCATATTATATTCAAGATGTAGCCATCAACCCAACATTTTTAGTTATTCACATTTTGTGGACAATATTTATGTTCCGTAGTTTCTCATTGCTTTTTGAAAGGTCCGGATGCACAATTTTCTGCAGCCGGATTTGAAATCGGTACCTTTTCCGTCACAAATGTGCTCTGTACCTGTCCGATACAGACAGTGCCGGTCAGTCATAGTATGGTATATTTACTTATTTGTCCTGGATACGCTTTACTTTTGATATTATCCATTGATATATCTTTCCAGTGTACAACTGTTCCAAGGGATCGGCATGCTCCAATCAACCTTTGACCTTCCAGATACCAGGGAGTAACGATGCAAGTAAACGTTTCTGTGTCAACAGGCCCTTCTTCAGAATATAGGTCCTGTCTGCTGTTTCCCTCATCTTGACCGCTGCGACTGATCATTGAAGATCATATACTGTACACGAACTAACAGCAAAAACAAGTCTAAGTCATCGATCTTGACTGATTCGCCTGATCCGAACATGTATTTGGTATACTTTGTCACCGGTGTCTTGACAGGGCCCGAAAGGACAGCAGAGAATAGAAACATTGTTTACCTTCTATACATGTAGTAAGAGGCGACCAAGGAGGTTGTTGTATGGATTTGACTATCCCATCCCATATAAGGAAAAATGACACGGAAACCATGCTGAAGTCCGATGTGTCAGACAGAAAGACGCTGATATCGCAGAAAAGCTGCAAACCATGACATAACGCATTCTCGGGATTACTTAATGCTAATCTACATGAGTTTGAGAATAATCGAAGGAAAATAAGATGTATACGTTGTGTTGCCATCGAAACAGTCGGATCAATTAAATGTTAGTCAATTGGTGTCACCAGTTGTAAGTCCCTAATAACCTGGAGAAAGCTATGGGTCATTTTGCATATGCTTTGTGTCACCAGCCAATGACATGTACAGAAAACGTCGGATCAGCCAAGATAAGTGACGCTACGTAAGATCAGCACGTAGGAAATATATTCTGTGAAAGGGTTTGGCATGAGTGAATGTGCGCAATATTTTTGTCATTTCTTTATCAACAGAATTATTATAACTTGTCATAATAATTTACCAACGTAAAGATATTAATTAAAGATATGGCTTGTTCTGCCTTTCTTCTATTCTACTATCTACTCCCCTTTCACTTTCTGCGAAGCATATAAAACAAACCTCTTCCATCTTGTCCTATTTTAGTTATTTCTTTGATTGATTTCTCACGTCTTACCCATCCTATTTTTATAATTGTATCTGATTTTCCTCCACGTATGTCGTGGTCTTCCTCTTTTTCTCTTTTCTCGTCGAATCCAGAACAATGTCTGTCGTATCATACTAGTTTTAACCCTATATTCTACACTAGAATCCATGAAAATTCCCATAAAACTGAATCCCACTCTGTTTGACATCATCCTTTTCCATGTGTTATATTTAAAGTTGTCAGTAATGGTCAAGGAAAATTTTTGTGTGGAAAGATCTTAGTACATTAAACTGATATATGTTTAATCTATAAGTGGCACACAATAGTATTCACATCTGTAGTAAAAGGTGACGGTAATATGAGTTATGAATCAGCGGCATATCGCGAGCTTTCCCATAAGTGCTCAGCTGCCTAGTCAATGGTTGACTAGCGTCGCCTGCCGCACTTTTTCAGTAATGATGGCACCATTTATCGACCTTCCCAGAATAAGAACCCTGGTACTAAACTTCCTGTTGGCTGGGTATATCACGTGTCCAATTTATTTCAAACCACGAATAACGAGTGGATTCGAAACCCGAGTTTGGTGGTCAACGGGCGAATGACTTAACATTACACTACCGCTTCCTTCTATGAATTCAGAAACAAGTAGGCCTACATTTAAACATAACGAATGACATTGAATTGCGAAACTGACTATACATCCGTTCCTTGGTTAGACACAATTTAGAAATGGTCGTGCTTTTTTTATATATTAAAATACACTATCTTCTATGACTGAAAGAAGACGCGCCTCGCAAAATGAGACTTTAATAACCAGCTCAAACCAATGATAATTGGATGACATGACTTCTGATGTAATAACTGTAGTTTTAGACAAATACCTGGACTTCTGGAAGATGATGATAGTGGTAGTGATGGCGTTCCTGATGATGGTGATGGTAGAGGTAGCGAAGGCGACGATAAATGTGTCGGACCCTCAATACATGATCCATGGATAAGAATGAATTACCACGTCTTGAATGAACGGAGTACAGAATCAATGGCTACGTCGTGAGTTGACGGAGTACAGAATCAATGACTACGTCTTGAATGGACGGAGTACAGAATCAATGACTACGTCTTGAGTGGATAAAGTACAAAATCATTGGCTACGTCTTGAGTGGATGTAGTACAGAATCAATGACTACGTCTTGAGTGGATGAAGTACAGAATCAATGGCTACGTCTTGAGTGGATGGAGTATACTGGGGTTTCACACCATCAAGGATTTATGTGGATATTTTTCCCAGGTAACACTGAAGTTGAGGGTAGTGAGAGAGCTAACAGAGTGGCGTCAAGAGCACATGTGTCAAGACAGATAACAATGGACAAGGGGAGCATTGCCAATTCCTTTTATACGCGTCTTTTTGGACGCGTACACCATGGTGAGCACGACTTTTAGAAGAAATTGAAGGAGTTTGGAGTTGCTCGGCAAGATATTGGGGACGATTGACGGGTAGGACTAAGAAATATACAATCAACGCGCCACTTGGACTATCAGCATACATATACTTTGCCACCTGCTGAAGGAGACGTGATTCCTATGGGTATGCCAGGAGAGTACCATCGTCGGTCAGATAAATTAACCACTAATCATTAATCACTAATCATTAATATTAATCGTAATGGCTGCTTGAGAAGTGCATGAAAATACATACATTTCTAACGAATTATTTTACGAAAAGTTCTAAAAAATCAATAACACAAATTAAGCTTTAATATTCTTACTTTCATCAAATTAAAAACACATCTGCACATCAATAGAAAAAAAATGAAGCTGTCATTATTTCTATTCTTGTGCGATCTATTCTTATTGGTAGCGAACAATCTTATTGGTAGCGTACAATCTTATTGGTAGAGTATCCTATTCAGGACGTAACCATCACCCCAACGTTTTTGGCTGTAGTGATTTCTTTTCTTATTCTTATACTTATCTGAACATTGAATTGGTTCTATATCAAGTGACATATTCTTTCCATTGTCTTCATCGTGGATACTCTGCACGCCTCTCTGTCCCAGGCAAGCAGACCTGCATTGGCCAGCGACATGTGCATACATTCTTTGATGTCGCTAGTCCATCGACTTCTTGGTCTTCCTCTTCTTCTCTCACCTGACACTCTGCCCTCCAGAATCAGCCTATCGTGTCGCTATAAGTGTCCAAAATATTGTAGCTTCCTTTTTATTGTGGTATTTAGAAGCCATCCTTTATTTAGTTTCAGTAATATCAAAATTTCAATGTTCTTATTTTGTGTCCATGATATTCGTAGGATCTTTCTGTAGCACATTTCAAATGAATGTATTCTTTTGGATAGTGTCTTCTTTAAAGTCCAGGTCTCGCATCCATATGTTGTCAATTGGAAAACACATGATCTTAAAAGGATTACTTTAGTGTCGTTGTTACTACTTTGCCATAGCTTTCTAATTTGTGTTAATTTGAGTATTGCAATTACGAGTTTTCTCCTAATCTCGACTGTTTATATTTGCTCTCAGATATTCGAATGTGTTTACAAATTCTAGTTCTATATTGCCTATGTAGATTATCGGTTTGATCTTTGTTTTGTCTGTTGTAATAATTGTTGTTTTCTGTGCGTTTAGAAATAAATTTTGGATCTCGTTGTATTTTGTTGTTGTTGAGATTAGCTGTTTCAGTCCCTCAGGATGTGTAGTAAGGAGGACTGTGTCGTCTGCTTAGAATTTCTTCTAGCAATGTTTCATGGTTTTGTCAGTAACTGAAAATATTGACAAGACAGAACTCTGCAGTTACACGTATTATCAAAATAAGAGACATCTGCATATACATCCACTTGTTTCTCTCCAGGTCAATTGAGCCTGCATAAAGGAGAAATTCGCTCCACATTTCCATTGTCAGGAGATAGAAAACAATAATTTCGCAACTTTTAACGATTCTGAATTAGTTGCATTCTTTTAGATTTTTCAAAATGTTTTGTTCATTTTTGATATGACAACAAATTAATAAACACTATCATTCTTATACTTTTCCACGAATATTTTAAAGTAATAATTTTGTGAAAACACTTTATCATAACTATTTTGAACCCCCATGTTAATCAAGTATTGGAGAGCAGATTCTGATCACTCTAATTTGGAAACTATTCAAATACCATCCACGATCTACGATTTACCGACCTGTATCACTGAGTTATGCCACTCCGACTATTGCCATGATTTTCATTCGTCACCTATGAAAAACATCACAGTCTGATTTGTCTTACGCAGTGATGTCAAATGGGTTAGTACTCCAACTTGTTTTATCGAAGGTTCTGTTATATCAAAAGTCACAGGTCATAAATTTCATAAAGTAAAGTAAAGTAATCCATAGCATTTATTAATGCCGTAGGGGTGTGGAGGCTCTGCACATGAGGGCGGTAGCCATCTCCTCTCTCTCTCGCAGTCTTTACTTCCCAGATTAATCCGGTACCCATTTAAGGCTGGGTCAACCCGGGAGCCGTTGTGATCTGAAAAACATTTCCACCTCAACTGGGAAATGAATCCAGGACCACTCATATGCGAAACCACTGCTCTAACGCGGCTCCCACAATTACATACATAAGATAAATCTTTAATTTTTAGAATAACACGAAAAGCACAAAACAGAAACATATTATAAATATTGTTTTAAATAGTTTTGAAGCATTTTAATTGGACCTTTTTATATTCTTCTTTATAATATTAACAAGAAAATAATTCAAATAAAACTCATCAGCATCATCATGTCAGGAGTTACCTTCTCATAGCTAAAGGAAATACTTTATCATCATTAACACCGTTAGTTAGTTAGTCGTTGGATCATCGTCATTGCACTCCGGACATTAACACTATGTTTTCATGCAACGATGCAATCTATTTGTTTTCAAAACTCACATTTTTAATGCAGCTATGAACGCACTTATCATTGTAATTTCAGGTCTACTGTTGTGAGAAAGCTTTTGATGGCTACTCTGTGCCTATAAGTGAGCTAGATGGTCATGTTCAGGCATCTTGTAAATGCTACACAAAGTAATATATTTGTGTATGTTTGAGTGCTGACTCAATAAGTAATATATGTGTGCATGTGTATGTTTGAGAGCTGACTCAATAAGTAATATATGTGTGCATGTGTATGTTTGAGTGCTGACTCAATAAGTAATATATGTGTGCATGAGTATGTTTGAGTACTGACTCAATAAGTAATATATGTGTGCATGTGTATGTTTGAGTGCTGACTCAATAAGTAATATATGTGTGCATGTGTATGTTTGAGTGCTGACTCAATAAGTAATATATGTGTGCATGTGTATGTTTGAGTACTGACTCAATAAGTAATATATGTGTGCATGTGTATGTTTGAGTACTGACTCAATAAGTAATATATGTGTGCATATGTATGTTTGAGTACTGACTCAATAAGTAATATATGTGTGCATGTGTATGTTTGAGTGCTGACTCAATAAGTAATATATGTGTGCATGTGTATGTTTGAGTACTGACTCAATAAGTAATATATGTGTGCATGTGTATGTTTGAGTGCTGACTCAATAAGTAATATATGTGTGCATGTGCATGTGTATGTTTGAGTGCTGACTCAATAAGTAATATATGTGTGCATGTGCATGTGTATGTTTGAATGCTGACTCAAAAAGTAATATATGTGTGCATGTGTATGTTTGAGTACTGACTCAATAAGTAATATATGTGTGCATGTGTATGTTTGAGTACTGACTCAATAAGTAATATATGTGTGCATGTGTATGTTTGAGTGCTGACTCAATAAGTAGTATATGTGTGCATTTGTATGTTTGAGTGCTGACTCAATAAGTAATATATGTGTGCATGTGTATGTTTGAGTACTGACTTAATAAGTAATATATGTGTGCATGTGTATGTTTGAGTACTGACTTAATAAGTAATATATGTGTGCATGTGTATGTTTGAGTACTGACTCAATAAGTAATATATGTGTGCATGTGTATGTTTGAGTACTGACTCAATAAGTAATATATGTGTGCATGTGTATGTTTGAGTGCTGACTCAATAAGTAATATATGTGTGCATGTGTATGTTTGAGTACTGACTCAATAAGTAATATATGTGTGCATGTGTATGTTTGAGTGCTGACTCAATAAGTAGTATATGTGTGCATGTGTATGTTTGAGTACTGACTCAATAAGTAGTATATGTGTGCATGTGTATGTTTGAGTGCTGACTCAATAAGTAATATATGTGTGCATGTGTATGTTTGAGTGCTGACTCAATAAGTAATATATGTGTGCATGTGCATGTGTATGTTTGAGTGCTGACTCAATAAGTAATATATGTGTGCATGTGTATGTTTGAGTGCTGATTCAATAAGTAATATATGTGTGCATGTGTATGTTTGAGTGCTGACTCAATAAGTAATATATGTGTGCATGTGTATGTTTGAGTGCTGACTCAATAAGTAATATATGTGTGCATGTGTATGTTTGAGTACTGACTCAATAAGTAGTATATGTGTGCATGTGTATGTTTGAGTGCTGACTCAATAAGTAATATATGTGTGCATGTGTATGTTTGAGTACTGACTCAATAAGTAATATATGTGTGCATGTGTATGTTTGAGTACTGACTAAATGAGTAGATTTAAAGTTCCATTAATAATGCATGAATGCGATCCAAATCACTTTCTGAAAAACATATCTTCTTTTGCGTTCGTGCTCAAACTTCTCAAGATTAGCAGTCCGGAGAACGAAATGCATTGTGTCATGGTGACAGCTTGAAAGGTTGACATCAACTTTCGGTCTGACAAATTCGACTTCAGCATTGTTTCTAGTCATTTCGGCCATCTCTGAAATGGTGCAGCCAATTCTGCGTAACTATATGCATGCAGGTAACAGTGTCACTATTCTTTGCTCTCCCCTTCAGGCCTCAGTAAAGCGCAGACGGACTGCTGAGCAAATTACAGTGCATTTGTGCACGCGGACTATATCCATATTTCGAAAAACGTTTTAACCCTTGGTAAACGTTTCTATAAAATATATTCCCCAAGTGTTAAAATAGTAGTTAGAGTATTATTTCTATATGTTAAATATAAAGATGCTTCATATCAATGGACACCAGCAGAGGATAGCAATGATGTGATCTGCAGTGCATATCGTAAGATGCGACTAAGCAGATATGGATAGAGGGAGGGAGAGGGTGTGAGGTTGGCTGTTCGATCCGTAGGTCAAAGCGACGACTCATGCAGTGTGGTGGTGGTGACATGAAGTGTGGTGGTGGTTACATGAAGTGTGGTGGGGGTGACATGAAGTGTGGTGGGGGTGGTATGAAATTTGGTGGAGAGAATATGAAGTTTGATGGTGGGGACATGAAGTGTGTGTTGGTGGATACATGAAGTGTTGTGGTGGGGATATGAAGTGTGGTGGTAGGGACATAAAATTTGGTGGTAGGGACTGAAGTGTGGTGGTGGGGACATGAAGTGTAGTGGTGGGGACACATAGTGTGTGGGAACATGAAGTTTGGTGCTGGAGACATGAAGTGCAGAGGAGATGTAAAGCCATGGTATGATATAGCGTCTGTGTAAAATAGAATAATTCCAGCATTTGTTAAAGGAACCCAATGTAAAATAGAATAATTCCAGCATTTGTTAAAGGAACCCAATGTAAAATAATAATCTCTTTACTCAACAGCCACACAAATAGTCCACTACAACACTTAACACAATTTTATTTCATTGTCCAGTTCCATTATTGGCTAAACAGAAGGATCGAAGTATGATCATATCGAATAACAGATACCGATGACGTTCATCTTACCAGACCACACAGGCCACTCTTTTAATTGGAATATACAGACTCATATAATACGTGGATTAACGACAATATAAATTGTACATGTTTCTTCACATGTAACATGTACATGAAACAAATACATTGGTAGCACATCCTATTCAGGATGTAACCATCAACCAAACAATATTTGACTCTTGTTATTTTATTGGCGATATTTACGTACATTAGTTTGTCATTGTTTTTGAAAAGTTCGGATGCACAATTGCATGAGATAGGATCTGAACCAAGTACATTGGCCGTCATAGAGCCAGACAATACAAATGCACTTTATGGAAATTGACTTAAAAAAATTTTTAATTGTAGATATAAACAAATATCAAGGGATATAGGGGTTAAAATATGTTCATGCTTGCACCTCCCCGTTATAGGTAGTTAGAACATATCGAAAAAATAATGATAGTGGTAGATTCTAGTCCTATTTATTGCGACCACAGCACTGCCTAATGATTTTGTAAGATTTTCTAGCATATATCTACAAACAGGGCTGTAGAAGTTTATAAAAATCTAGCATATGTACAAACAGTGTTGAAGAAATGTTCTAACATATGTACTCAAACATGGCTGAAGAAGTCTTCTAGTATATGTACTCAAATATGGCTGAAGAAGTCTTCTAGCGTATGTACTCATATATGGCTGAAGAAGTCTTCTAGCGTATGTACTCGAACATGGCTGAAGAAGTCTTCTAGCGTATGTACTCAAACATGGTTGAAGAAGTCTTCTAGCATATGTACTCAATCATGGCTGAAGAAGTCTTCTAGCGTATGTACTCAAACATCGCTGAAGAAATCTTCTAGCATATGTACTCAAACTTGGCTGAAGAAGTCTTCTAGCATATGTACTCAAACATGGCTGAAGAAGTCTTCTAGCATATGTACTGAAACATGGCTGAATAAATCTTCTAGCATATGTACTCAAAAATGGCTGAATAAATCTTCTAGCATATGTACTCAAAAATGGCTGAATAAATCTTCTAGCATATGTACTGAAACATGGCTGAATAAATCTTCTAGCATATGTACTCAAAAATGGCTGAATAAATCTTCTAGCATAGATACTCAAATTATTTCTTTTTACATGATCGTGAGCAAACACACTGCGATTGCCATGAATTTGTGTTCACTAACAGAATGAAAAAATACCATTTTGTAGTGTAAAATGTGTATGTGTGCCATGGTCAAAATTTGAAGTGGTGCTATTCATAAGGAGGATATACTTTTATGGAGTGTTCTGTCGACTTAATTAATAGGTTTCATGGAAAGAACAATGTGTCATTTCTTCATTTACGTTATTGAAAAATGGCGGCAACTATGGACGTTTTAGACCGGATGTGTTGTTTACACAGTGACTAAGGCGTAGACTAGACCAAATATCTTCATGTAAGCTCAAACAAGGATACTTAGAGAGGAGATGGGCACCACCAAAAAATATCTTTTCCCACAGAAATGTCACAGTGAATATTTATAACAAAAATATCATGAATCAGATCTTGAATTATTGCCAAAAGAGTTGTGTAAATGACACTTGGAACATGATAAGCTTCATGCGGTTGGAAAAATAAAAGAACTAACACACGAAGGATACACATGCGATATCTCTATTAGACTTACCACTCACTCAAGAAAAGTGATGTTAAAGATATTGTTTAGCAATATTCTTTGCTCACTGTCTGAACCTTGAAAATACATGGGTTCTTGCCCCTGGTACTGTAAACAACGTATCTCGTCACCTTCGTTGCTGCAAAGTACTTTGTTACTATCAAATTCTTTGTTACTGGCAAATTCTTCGTTGCTGTCAAATTCTTTGTTGCTGTCAAATTCTTCGTTAATATCAAATTCTTCACTACTGTCAAGTTCTTCATTACTGTTAAGAACGTATTTTCGCCAACGTTATATTCAACTCCCCGCCAGTAGACTACCTATTACGGTACTTGCTATCATTTGAAAACAACATCAACGTATGTTGATTTACGTTTTCATCGTGCACAATTTCAGATATACATTCTTTAAAATAAATGAAACCAGCTGTCGTGTCAATCTTCCCATCTTCTTTGGACGTCACACAAAAATCGTAACATTTAACCACAAGCAGCCCTCATATATTATTTAAACTCGTCCAAGTCTCGCTGTTTGGAAACTAGTTTCAGCAGCGTTTATCTACGAGTGAAGCATGCAATGAAATATACATTATCGATAATGGATGCAGAAAAATGTGCAAACGCTCGTGTACAAAATGGCAAAAATAGTTATACAACTGTCTGTCTAAATGGTACGGTGGGAAATAATGAACGAGTATAGAATTAACAAGATTAAAACATAGATTAAATGACGTCCCATGTGAAAGTATTAGCAAGTTTTCCCTAATAGTTTTTTTTTTCTGTACAGGACATCATTAATAATTCATTCGAATATATTATTGGGAGCCGCGATAGTGTAATGGTAAGTCTTTTGCACGTTGACCAGCAAATCCCGGTATCGAGTCCACGTGGTGAAAGCGGGATGAAATAAAAATTACTTCTGTGGTTCACCCAGCCACATGGAAGCGTGGTACCAGGGCTCAAGCTCTAGGAAAGTCGAGGAACTGCGCCATCGCTACTAAGCACTGCAATAGGCGACGATACACAGACGTTTCTATTCAATCACTGACTATGCAGCTGAGTACTTATAGGGAACCGTGTGCTGTGGTGTTGACTGACAACTCAGCTTACTTTTTCATGCTTTTAGTTAGAAGATTTGTTGATTGGCTTGTTGGTTGGTTTGTTGTATGGTCAATTGATCGGATAGCCTTGTTCAATAGTTTATTGCATATGTGACTGACTAATTGCTTTATTCGTTTCTTGCCTATGTGACTGACTAATTGCTTTATTCGTTTCTTGTCTATGTGACTGACTAATTGCTTTATTTATTTCTTGCCTATGTGACTGACTAATTGCTTTATTCGTTTCTTGCCTGTGTGACTGGCTAATTGCTTTATTAGTTTCTTGCCTATGTGACTGGCTAATTGCTTTATTAGTTTCTTGCCTATGTGACTGGCTAATTGCTTTATTAGTTTCTTGCCTGTGTGACTGACTAATTGCTTTATTAGTTTCTTGCCTATGTGGCTGACTAATTGCTTTATTCGTTTCTTGCCTATGTGACTGGCTAATTGCTTTATTAGTTTCTTGCCTGTGTGACTGACTAATTGCTTTATTAGTTTCTTGCCTATGTGACTGGCTAATTGCTTTATTAGTTTCTTGCCTATGTGACTGACTAATTGCTTTATTAGTTTCTTGCCTATGTGACTGGCTAATTGATTTATTAGTTTCTTGCCTGTGTGATTGGCTAATTGTTTGCTTAGTTTATTGTTTTTGTGATTGGCTAATTCTTTGATTGGACATTAGATATGTTGATTGTCATCTTCGCACACGGGACATGTTCATACTTGCTCAGATCTCCGAGTTAGTAAATCTCTATGGGTTCAGTGGCTGATGAATCTGATTCTATGTTGATTGCACGATATTTTTTAATTATTTTTTTTCATCGCACGATTTATTTTTTTTAGTTATTCTGTTTTGGTTGATTGACTAAACGGTAGTTTCGCCGGTGTGTTGCCGGGTCTCTTAAAATGAGTAAAGAATAACAACACTGTGACCTGCCATCATTTCGTAAAGGCGACTGAGATATTGACGTGGAGTTAGTTAGCTGTCCTGTCCCATAGAGGTGACCTATGGCAACACAGTGACATAGAAGCCATGCTCAAACTGAATATCTCAACATCGAAGATATTGTATTTAATTTGTAAATAATGACACATTGCATTCCGTTCTCTGGATTACAGCCTGGTACTTGCGCGAGTTTGAGAACGAACGATGTGGAAAAACTGTCAACTAAATAACAGAATAATAAGACAAACTATCTAGCATGGATTCTCGTAGATAAAGCTAAGATTCGTCGTAACAGAGACAGGTGTTTATTAACGGATACAACGGGACACAACAACCACGGATGTCATTACAACATTCCTCATTTAAAAAAACATATAAATCAGCGTATATAAAAATGTTTACATTATTTATCCAGGGTATATTTCAGAACAAGTGTGTGGTTTACATAAACAATTAGATATCCGGTTCTGGGTACAGCAAGCACGTGTGTTATCTATTCTGTTACACATTATATATATCGGACAAATATGAAAGAATGTCAGCACAAGTGAAGGAAACAGTCTGGGTGAGCTCATAAATGAACACGTTTTTGTTGATGATCAAGAGTTCACATATACATCATTACAACATTACCAGCAGTGTTTAAAAAATCAACGTAACGTGGAGCAGGGGTTCTCAACCTTTTTCAGACAGCGAGCACCGTCCACATGTAATACTGAGTGTGTCATCACTGTTTCCATTAAAGATTTAAGAATAACCCCAGATCGCCACAAAAACACCAGATCATATTATGCAGCATGAATAGGGACGTAGATAAAGAGTTTTAATCAAGTTTTATAATCAAGAAAAACTCATTTAGTTAATTAACCAATCCTTCAGTTCACAAGTATTTGTCCTTTCCTCAAAGCAAGCGTACAGATATCATGACTTCACTTTTTATTCTGTGGAGTGTCTGTAATGTTGCAAGCATAACCATCCTCAGGTGCCGTGCCGACTAGCTTAGGCGATATCCATGACTCTCTATTTCCAGTATTTTTTATCATGATAGTTTTCTTTCAATCTTTAACCATACCGCCAAATCAGACTATCTCTCTTGCTTTCGATGTTACCATTCAAATATGTTCTCCGAGACTTTCATAACGTGTCCACATAATAAATATTGTTCTTTCTGATATTATTAAGTACCTATGTCTCACATTTGACTTTTTAACATCCCCGCATTGGTTTCTCTGGGTGGTCAAGCTGCTGTATATAACAAGTTAAATGTATAAACTTAACATTAATTAGTCTTGCTTTTTTTGTAGAACTTATAAAAGTTAATCTGATAAACTCTTGAAATTTACACAAAATTCTTTACGATACTGCATAATAAAAACTGAGTGGGACAAACTGACTGTACAATTGGATACATAAAAATCGGAAATAGCAAATGTAAAGAAATCAAAAGAAGAACGCCATTGATGTGGTTTAAAAGTATAATTACTATTTAAGTGCAAAAACATTTAGTGTTTTAATATGTAAATTTCAATATAATGGTTACATAATATACATATGTTGTAATTATCAAACTTAAAATAAAGACCCAAGATTAATGCCGTTTTGGCCCCGAATATTCAGCATCCCAGACAACCACTCCGAATATCTATACATTAAAAAAAAAGAAAAGAAAAAAAAATGCAACTTTAAAAAAAATTACTTTTAGAAAACATATTCAGTGATTGGACATCACTCAACCTATCGACTGTATTCACCTGGTCATTAACGTCTTGTTGTTACCTGAATTGTATTCACCTCATTATTCGTGAGGTCATGAAAGAAGTCGAGGTCAAAACAACATTTTTGGCAACATCGCGTGACAGATTCATGAGAATCCCGTAAAACTTAATGAACACAAATTTCTCTGACTATATTATTGAATGTCTATAAAAAAATTGATGGTCCTCGAATAAATTCAGTTGAAAATTCTATGCGCACTTGTGCCTCATCTCACTACAGAACAACGATACATCATTATTAGACTGGACAATCACAAATTGTAATGGTCAGACAATTTAATGTGGTTAGAAGCACCATTAGTCGCATTTGGAGGCGATTACAACAAGCGATCTCAGTGGCAGATCGGCAGCGCAGTGGAAGACCCAGAGTCACAACTCCTGCCAAATACAGCTTCATACGGCTGCGTCACCTCAAGAATCGATTTGCATCTACGTCTTTCACAGTCAAGTCCATGCCAACAGCTCGCTGAATTTCATATCAAACGGTCAGGAACCGGTACCACGACTCTAGTATTTGCGCTAGAAGCCCCTACAGAGGTCCTGTTCTCTTACGGACCAGCACGCCAGAACCGACTACATTAGGCGAACCATCATCGTCAATGGACCGTTGGGAATGACTGGAGGAGGGTTTGGTTTTAGTTAAAGTCTGAAAGTTTCTTCATGCTGAGGTTGAAACATTAATTCCGTAAAACAATCTTTTACTACAAGTTTGAAATAATGTTGCAGTTATTTTGTGTGGTAATAGTATAGTACCCCGCTGATATCGCTGGCGTGCATCATAACATATTATAGAAAATAACAATAAACGAGGCAACAGAAAATATGAAAGGAACATTAACAGTAAATGTAAAATGGAACATGAACATTGACGATATAACTTTCTTCATTGAACTGAACCGTGACCTTCGGCAGATATGGAAGACCTAACTGCTAAACGTAAACAGGTCTTTGTTCGGTCCTTTTTTATTATTGCCACGTTTTCCATTGGTTACTATTTATATAATTGGAGTAGCTTTGGCTATTTTTGGCATGCGATTCCAAGTATTTAAATATTGGTCAACGGAAAACATGGAAATAATCAAGAACAATAACGAATAAATGCTTCATTAATTCTGTTAGAAGGCCTGTAGTACTATTTCGATAGCCACGACTGAACACACTCGCACCCCATTGCTTTACCCAGTCATACAATTCGTCTGGTTTTGTACAACAAAGTTTGCACCGTATGTCATTACATGAGCACCAGGTTGAGAACGACTGATACAGACATTATGACTTGAGAGTCACAGTTGGAAAAATGAAATTACATGAGAAACAAGGTAGAGAAACTAAAATTACATGAGAAACAAGGTAGAGAAACTAAAAATACATGAGAAACAATGTCGGTAAACTAAAAATACATGAGAAACAAGGTAGAGAAACTAAAATTACATGAGAAACAATGTCGGTAAACTAAAAATACATAAACAATGTAGAAAAACTGAACTAAAGTCAGTGTAGAAAACTAAAATAACATGAGAATCAAAGTAGGAAAACTAAAATTACATAAGAATGAAAGTAGTGAAAAATAAATTTGGGGTTTAAAATAAAATAGTTCAGGCGTTGCCATTGTGGTGCAACAGAAAGTTCTAAAAAATTACATTCAGTAGGTTACCAAGACTTTCTAAATAGTCTGGAAGCCAAACTGTATGCAGCTGAAAGAAAACCATGCACAGTTGGCCGGCAGAGACTCTCAGACTGTCTCTAGGCCACAGAGCCCAAAATGCAAAACAACAAATGAGGCAGCAAAAGATGTATAAATAACAAATGTGTCCTTCGTACAATGATTCAATCTGTGTTAAAACCTGATGTTTGTTTCAATCAGTACAACGAAGTTCATACAATGTTTCATTTAGTTCCAGAACCTTCATACGATATGTCAATCAGTGCATAAACTACACACCGATGTAACAATAAGAAACGAAGACAACTTAAAGAAACATATGAATTGTATATAAATATGAAGCGAACAAAAAGCCATGTTTGGTCAAAGATCAAATGTCCAGAAGCCACTGGATAACTGAAAAAAGATAATAATATTGCAATAGCAAAGTGGAAGTGCACTGGCTTCCCATATGATAGTCTATGGTGCGATTCTCATTCATATTGGATATATAAAATCACAAAATGCGGAGTCGGTTGTGTCATGTTCTGAGGCGCATGATGAAAACTTGGTCTGGTCTTTTCATCATTTGTTAGCCATCCTGAGTTGAAGTTGGATTTCTACGTGTCGTGATCATCTGTTTCTTTTGATGTTAGTAATAATGATAATAATAGTAATAGTAATAATATAATAATAACAGTAATAGAGATGTAATGCAATGTTTGTAAAACATTTCTCGTATATTGCACTACTGAAACATAGACAGACGACAATAGTGATGATGATGGCAATGACGCTTTAGTTGATGATGAGTATGATGATTTTGATGATGACAATGATGATGAGCATGAGAGTATGATAATAATCGTCATTCATTCCTGCGACATCGTTACATCGAAGGCAGAGAAAAGTATGATGATAACGCTGATGATTAGTATGAAAACGACGATGCTGATAATGACCATGAGGGTTGTGGTGATGATGATGACATTGACGTTGGTGACAACGTGATCTACAAAGCGAAACAGACAACTTACTTTTCAGGGATATCTGTGACCAGGGCAATGATAGAATGATTTAGACTTGCCACTCGTTGCAAACCGAAGTACAGATCGTTGCTCCACCTGTCGGCACCCTGAAGATACACACAGGTGTTGTTGAATGATTGATGCAGCACGGCATTTCCAGACGATATAGACAAATAAATAGTTGGATGTTAGAAACAGGATAATGATGTGAATATTGATAAATAAATGTGAATGTGTATGCAGCTACTGGTTATTCTCTGTACTGGAAGAAATGTATGTGTTTGCTACAGGTAAATATGCACATATATAAGATATATGCGAGCACATATACGAGTAAAGGTAAACGACGTAGACAACTTAAAGACATACCTGAAGTTGTCAACCCAGTTAGGTCCGTACCAGAACAAGCCCCTTGAAGTGAAAGGCATGGAATACCAATATACATTCAGACCCATGTGAAAGGAATATTAAGCGAGGATAAACAGAACAGTGTGCAGCGAAGGACAGTCACCCTCGGTTTCCTGGATGATGAATATCCACAAGACGTATGGTTCATCACAGAATACAGTGAGGAATGGAGTTGTCGGTGTATATATATATATAATATTTACTCAAGCTTAGAGATACGATACGAAGAACAACAAGGAAAGTATGCAATAATTATGATGCAGAAATCCAGGCAACTGGGGTGGCAACTGAAAAACTGCTGAACAGCCTGGCCCACATCCCGTGGTATTCCTGACAGATGCAAGGTCAGTGCTTCAAGTTCTCCAGTCTGGAAAACTAACAGACTTACAAAAACTAGTAAATGAACTGTCTTACCAGTATAAGTTAACTATGCATTGTGGAATACCAGAAAATGAAAAAGCAGACCAACTGCCTAAGGAAGGTGGTGCCGATGAGCAATCAGATGTATCAATCACCTACCATCAGGAAAAAAAACACAGAACAAATAAATAAGATAGCCACAAACACCAGCACAAGATGACTATCAGATTATGAACAGATCGGAACAAGTTGTAATTCTCAGAATGGGACACAATCAATTCCGCAGTCATATGCACACAAAATTAAAGATTGGCAACACGGCCATGTGCACATGTGGGCAGGCGGCACAAAGTGCCAAACATACACTTCAAGAGTGTTCTGAGTATGAAACGCTGAGGCAGACATATTAGCCAAAGGAAACAACACTGGAATCAAAGCTCTATGGGCCACTGTATGAACTACAAAAGACAGTGTGTTTTATTTAGGAGACAGAATCACATATATAGACATGTTTCAAGTGAACGAAAGAAGAAGAAAAAGTAAAGTTAAGTGTATGTAACAAGTATGTATATATGTGAGTGAAGGTAAAGTATAGTGTACAGGTAAGTTTATCTGTGAGTGAAAGTAAGTATAGGGTACAAGTAAACATTTTGGTCAGTGAAAGTAAGTATAGGGTACAGGTTAGTATGTATGTGAGTGAATGTAAAGTATTGGGTACAGGTAAGTATATATGTCAGTAAAAGTAAACATAGGCTACATGTAAGTATTTTTGTTAGTTAATGTCAGTATAGGGTACAGTTAAGTATATCTGTAAGTGAAGGTACAGTATAGGGCAAACCAGGTGTTAGTGAAGATAAACATGGTATATCTGTAAGTGAAGGTAAAGTATAGAGCACAACAGGTGTTAGTGAAGGTAAGTATTTTTGTGCGTGAAGGTCAGTATAGGATATATATATATATATATATATATATATATATATATATATATATATATATATATATATATATATATATATATATATATATATATATATATATATATACGAGTATATATATATACTCGAGTATATATATATACGAGTATATATATATACTCGTATATATAAATATATGAGTGAAGATAAATATAGGGTACAGGTGAGTACATCTATGAGTGAAAGTAAAGTATAGGTTATATACACACAGTCCTTTTTATCCTTTCCTTGCGTACCTTCATTGCGTCTATGTTTAGGTTCAATATAAATGCACATATTCTTATTCCATTCAGTTGCCTGTAAAACATACGGCTTCAACTATCGCTCTCCAGCCATTGTTTGTATTGTTGTTGTCTTCGGTTTCTTGTTGGCTGGTGGCTCATAAACAATTTCAAAACTAAACCACTAGAGGTCAGATCACTCCAATTCTGTCTGTTCAAAGCTATTCTGTGCAGTTCTTTTATAGTATGAATATTGATTGTTTTACTTTCTCTAAGTATTGCTCTTCTGAGTGTTTCACTAAATATCTCTTCCCATTATTTCATGATAATACATTTTTATCCGCTTATATTTCTAACAACCATACTTGCATGATGCTCAAACTAGTACAAGTATACTTAAAGAAGACCACTAGTTGATATACAGATCGGGAACATGCAAGATCATGCTGATTTTTTTTTTTTTTAAAGACGATTACATTCAGTTTTACAAACATGCATGCTGGAGTGTATCAAACAACAAGTCTAATGAGAAATGAACGATTAAAAAAAGGAAGCGAAAGATAACATTTCCTAAGAGAATACAAATGTTTAGCCTGCGCAAATGTGATGGATATTTACTCAGGGCGCCCCATTCTGGTATTTGGTTCCTTTTGTATTTGGTTTCTTTTAGCTAGGACAAAGTATCTGAACATCATGACCGGGTTACTGTATATACCTCACAACAGAACGTAAACACGTCTTCATTCGTGACATTTTGGATTATTGTCGTGATTTTTGTTGGTCACTATCATATACTTGGAATTGCGGGCCAAAAATAAAAGACTTCGTCGACTAAGAAAAAAAAATGAGCGTTTCAGATCATGTTTACTTTTTGGTGAGAGGTATAAGAGTAATGTCGAAGGTCACGACCACATACAGTAACTATGGTAATTTCTCAGAGTTCCCATGATACACATGGATAAATAAGTGAGTTCATTTTGAATGATATGGACATTAGCATGTAAGAAATTATAAAAATGTTATTCCCTGTTGCAGTCGATATGGGTCCGGAAAACTAAGCAAATATGTAGATACAGCGCCATGCAGTAGTCGATATGAACAATAGGAAAAATGTGACATAGGTCGACCAGGAACTATTTGCTTGATGCACTGTGTAGCTAGTTGGTGGTGTACTGTGTAGCTAGTTGGTGGTGTACTGTGAAGCTAGTTGGTGGTGTACTGTGAAGCTAGTTGGTGGTGTACTGTGAAGCTAGTTGGTGGTGTACTGTGAAGCTAGTTGGTGGTGTACTGTAAAGCTAATTGCTAGCTGTTTATGTACTGTAAAACTAGTTAATGGTGTATTTTGAAGCTATTTGGTGGTGTACTGTGAAGTTAGTTGGTGGTATAATGTGAAGCTAGTTGGTGGTGTACTGTGAAGCTAGTTGGTAGTGCACTGTGAAGGTAGTTGGTGGTGTACTGTGAAGCTAATTGCTAGCTGATTATGTGCTGTAAAACTAGTTAATGGTGTATTTTAAAGCTATTTGGTGGTGTACTGTGAAGTTAGTTTTTGGTGTACTGTGAAAATTGTTGCTGGTGTACTATGAAGCCAGTTGGTTGTGCACTGTGAAGCTAGTTGGTGGTGTACTGTGAAGCTAGTTGGTGGTGTAATGTGAAGCTAGTTTGTGGTGCACTGTAAAGCTAGTTGGTGGTGTACTGAGAAGCTAGTTGGTGGTGCACTGAGAAGCTAGTTGGTGGTGCACTGTGAAGCTAGTTGGTGGTGTACTGTGAAGCTAGTTGGTGGTGCACTGAGAAGCTAGTTGGTGGTGTACTGTGAAGCTAGTTGGTGGTGTACTGTGAAGCTAGTTGGTGGTGTACTGTGAAGCTAGTTGGTGGTGTACTGTGAAGCTAGTTGGTGGTGCACTGAGAAGCTAGTTGGTGGTGCACTGTGAAGCTAGTTGGTGGTGTACTGTGAAGCTAGTTGGTGGTGTACTGTGAAGCTAGTTGGTGGTGTACTGTGAAGCTAGTTGGTGGTGTACTGTGAAGCTAGTTGGTGGTGTACTGTGAAGCTAGTTGGTGGTGCACTGAGAAGCTAGTTGGTGGTGCACTGTGAAGCTAGTTGGTGGTGTACTGTGAAGCTAGTTGGTGGTGTACTGTGAAGCTAGTTGGTGGTGTACTGTGAAGCTAATTGGGTGTGTACTGTGAGGCTAGTTGGTGGTGCACTGAGAAGCTAGTTGGTGGTGTACTGTGAAGCTAGTTGGTGGTGTACTGTGAAGCTAGTTGGTGGTGTACTGTGAAGCTAATTGGGTGTGTACTGTGAGGCTAGTTGGTGGTGTACTGTGAAGCTAATTGGGTGTGTACTGTGAGGCTAGTTGGTGGTGTACTGTGAAGCTAATTGCTAGTTGTTTATGTACTGTAAAACTAGTTAATGGTGTATTTTGAAGCTATTTGGTGGTGTACTGTGAAGTTAGTTTTTGGTATACTGTGAAAATGGTTGCTGGTGTACTATGAAGCCAGTTGGTTGTGTACTATGAAGCTAGTTGGTTGTGTACTGTGAAGCTAGTTGGTTGTGTACTGTGAAGCTAGTTGGTTGTGTACTGTGAAGCTAGTTGGTTGTGTACTGTGAAGGTTAAGATTATATCAAATAGTAGTCTAGCAAGGATCATGACATACCAAGAAAATTAAATTGTCTGGCTCTTTTGTGGAGAGATATAGAACTCGTCTCGGATGGTAAACTGTCCAACTTATACAAGAAACAACACTGCAGATTATTAGCGAATGAAAGAAGAAGTCTCGGATGGTCAGTGTACCATGTTCAAAATCCCGCACATGCAAATGTGCATCCGGACCGTTAAGAAAGCAGTAGCAGTTTAGTCTACTCGACGTACTTGAAAATTGACTAAACATCACTACAGTCAACATATGCTGGATTGATTTCCTTGTTCTGAATAGGCTATGCTACCAACGTTAGAACTAAATATCTGAAGACATAGTCGAGTCAAAGTGCAGACAGTCAAGTAGTGAACAGAAAATTTGCTTTTATCTCAAAGTATTCCAGTATTATATATAATATATATCTTTCTTCTTCTTTGCACTTTATGCATTGCAGCGCCAGGGGTAGAAGAGTTATTATTGTGTGTGTCTTATATATATTTGTTTTCGTTGATTCTTTTATTTCTGTAATCCATTTTTTGTACGTACCCCTGGCTTTGTATCCATCATGTCTGTATAGTAATGCTTTTTTGAGGGGCACTATCTGATGGTAGTCTGGAAGCGTGTAAAAACCACTTAATCTGCTCTCTTCTGATGTAATCCAGAATTGCCAATATGTTTGTTAGTTGTCTGATGTTTTCATTTCTGATTCTGTCCCTTATTGTTACTCCAAGAATTCTAGGTAGATAAGTCATTTCTGTTGTAACAAGTGATATATATATATTTATATGTATATACACTCTTTTCTCTGATGTTGATGTTAGGGGTCACATGATTGAATTACTATCGATTTACGGGTTATGACACATTTGGTCGCTAGATATGCAGATATTGTTATTGTGAAATCTAAGAATGTTAATAACTCCTTCATTCCACCTATCTGTTGTCTTCCTCTGCCCTGTGTAGTTTCCATTTTCGTGTTGTACGTTCTTGCTGTAGACTAATATCAGTTCATTCTTACTAAATTTTCGAACCATTTTAGTCTCTGTTTTTCATAATATTTGATCACAAGATATTGCTCCGACAGTTTTTGTAATCTCTTCATTCTTCGTATGATCTATTCTTATTCTGTTTGCTTCTTATCTTAGACGATCTAAGCTTCACTTCACACGAACTAAGCTTCACTTCACACGAACTAAGCTTCACTTCACACGAACTAAGCTTCACTTCACACGAACTAAACTTCACTTCTCGCGAACTAAGCTTCACTTCACACGAACTAAGCTTCACTTCACACGAACTAAGCTTCACTTCACACGAACTACGCTTCACTTCACACGAACTAAGCTGTATCGCTTATTCTTTAATTAGTGTGAACCTCTGAAATAAAAAATATAATGTTGATATGAAGAATGAATTTATGATTTGCCTTTTTTGTTTCCATCTAGATAATACTTGTATTCCATGATCTGTGTAAACTCATAATTTTAAGTTGTTGTCTTGTATCTCAGTATTGAGACTCACTAATCACAGTCAACACACCGCAGATATCATCATCTTCATAATCATCCAAGTTGAGTTGGATGGATCATCGACTTCGACAGACGGACAGCATTGAGACTCAGAAAATCAAGGCATGCATCTGGAGACTGCTGAATGATTACAAAAGGCACTTACCTGGAGTTTAGCACTACCACGATTTATGGTGATTTTTTTTAGAGGGGGGGGGGTACCAATTACAGTCTAATAAAGATTACTAATAACTAGAATATATAAAATATTTATCTTTCAAACATGAATTCACAACAAGATGGAAAAAAACATGTTATAGTCGATAATAATATGAAATTGACGTGGACATATATATTAGCGTTGAAATGATTACTCGTGTTATCACATAAAACTCACTGACTTTGGGTTTGTTAAAGATTTTCTCCGTGTAGACATTGCTTAGCGCTGCCATGCTGTCCCAGTTTCCTGTCGTCAGAGTGACAATCTTACTAACTGCAATCATCGTCATCTTGTTCTTTAGTATGTCCCACTATTGGGACCAGGTATTATTGTGCAAGGATGTCCCATGTACGAAAAATATACAGCGATAGATCCGTTTGGGGTAGGGAATCATGTTTAATTGTTGGTGGATGGTTTATGATTATGTAATTGACAGGGCGTAGAGTTTGTCGGACAAGGTTGTGGAAAATGTGGATGAAAAAAGCGGACACAAAACGTGAGATTTGTATAGTATAACAGAACGTTCAATTATATAATAATTGCAATCAACAAACTTGTAACAATAGCAAGCATCACATAACAAACATTGAAACTATAAAATAACTAAACATGCACTCATTACAATATAAAATAACAATAAGAATCAATAGAGTAACAGTCATCGGAATTAGTTAATAACAAACTTTTTTATCATTTCATTTCTTCAATACAGTAAATAACACACTTTGTTAGAAGTAACAAACTTTAGCATTGGTAAAACATAGATATTGATATAAGACAGTGTGGTAACTTACCTGATATGATAGACAAACTTAACAACACAGCATGCTAAAAGAATAGAACTGTACTTTAGTGGGTACCATCACAGTGAAGATGTCCACGGGGAAATGAACGTGCTGATGAGTTGGCCAACAATTCTTGGAAGTATTCAGGAGGACATGAAGACTCATATCAGGAAAAGAAAAGAGCTATACAAAACATCACAAATGAAAATAGCATGACAAAAGTCACCTACCACTTCTAAATCGCCAGGGACAGGTCACCATACTTTGCCTGAGGACAGGAAACAACAGACTGAATAAACACGTGCACAGAGTGCGGCTAGCTGATACACCACTGTGCAGTTGTGAAACAGATCAACACACCTATGACCAAAACCTACACAACTGTCCCTAGTATGAGCAATTGAAAGAGACGTACTAGTCCAACGGCTCAATCCTGTAACGATAATGGAATCAAAGAAGAACGTCAGACAACTGTATAATTCCCCCATAAGACGTGTCTGACTGTACAGACATCAAGTAGAAAACAAAAGAAAGAAAGAAAACCAAGGAACAAATTAAAAAATAATTATGTAAACAAAGTAACAAACTTTACCATAATTAACAGCTGCAACATGTGTCTTAAACCAATTAGAAACAATCTTTGCAATAAACCAATTAAAAACAATCTTTGCCATATACCAACTAAAAACAATCTCTGCCATAAACCAACTAAAAACAATCTTTACCATAGGCATACATCAACTAAAACCAATATGTGCCATAAACCAACTAAACACAATCTTTGTACTAAACCAACAAAAAACAATCTTTGCCATAAACCAACAAAAAACAATCTTTGCCATAAACCAACTAAAAACAATCTTTGTAATAAACCATGTGAAAAACAATTTTTGCCATTAACCAATCAAACTCAATCTGTACTTATGGCAGAGTTGCCTATGGAGGCGTTTTACCTAATAACTTCCTTGACCATCTGAAACTAACTCTGTACTACTTCGCAATAAAGCCGGATTATATTAGTAAACATGCAACAAACTTTGCTATCAATAAACTACAGCGCACTTTGATATTAGTAAACTATAATAAACTTGGTTACCTGCTACATATTTGTTATTTTTGTTATAAATTACAAATAATTTCTATTAAAAAAACTGAAGTAAACTGTTATTAGTAAGCTGCAGAAACTACTGAAAACAAGAAACTTTGCTGTATTAAAGTCATCAAATTTTTTAACAGCACAGTACAAATGTTGACGAAACTAAAGTAACTTATTCTTCTTACTAAAACCGTGTAAAGTAAATAAACTCTGCTATCAGTCAATTACTAACACTGAATCACCAAGAAACAAATCGTACAATCATGGCATACATTCTATAAAGGAAAATAACAGCATTCATTAAAAAATATGAAACCCAAGCTGGAAATACATGCAATTATATTGACCTGCTAAAGTAAACAAACCCAGAGGTACTTGTGATTTCTCACAAGATAAAATGTAGTAAAGAAAATGCTAACAAAATAGATCATGCAACTGAAGACGTTTAGATATTTTCATTTAACAATGCGTTCTCAACGGTATATCTTGTTTTAAGATCTCATGATATTTCCTTTTTGTTTATTTAATTTGATCATCTATATAATTTACCATTTACAAAACAGATTAAATCGACGTTTCGACAACAAAACTCCTTTATCCAGAAAATATTCCAGGACACACGACGGTACAAAAATTTGAAATGTTAAAGCAAATAAACACGACGAATGTCTAAAATATGTAGTGCTTAGAAAAAAGACATTATTAAATGAATAAAAAAACACTAAAATTTCGTTACTGCATGTTTAGACGGCACGACATGTGCAGGAAGGATTTTGGCCTTCTTGTCCATGCGCTAGGCGAAAAAAGATTTAAATGAAAATGTAATTGCAATACAAATACATATGTCAATACAATAACATTAATTGGATAATTATTTTAAACAGCCGTAAAGAACGTTATTGATGAATGAAACTTCAGTCGTCAGATCAATATCATGGCACTCTGAACACTATTCATTACAGGTTATCATTGAAACGTTATGTTTTGTGATCTCATTTCATTTTACTTACATTTTCTTGACAAGGTCCGTAGGTCGCAACGTCTTTTACGTCTTTCTATTTATTATTTGCCTTTATCACTTATATTTATTACTATGTAGGCCTATACTTATTTATAAGTTTTTTTCCAACAGAAATATTTAAATACTTTATTTTATGTCTCTTCAAAGTAGATTGCTGAGGCTCTTTATCTTGAGAACCGCTGTAGTATATGTAATGTTAATTCATTCGCTAGATCCACACGTTATTCGTGGTTGTAATTAAAAACCATTCCTATTGTTCGCCCGGCCACCACAAAGTAGGGTACCAGGACACATGCTCTGGAAAGTTCGAGAAAAGGCTGTGGGAAATGCTAGTCAGGCGGTTTCTGGTCAACCACTGACTTGCAGTTGTGAACACTTATGGGAAACCGTGTGTTAGGGCGTTGGCTCATAAACTCAGCTTACCTTTGCCGTTTCTCTTTGACGGTTATTCTCTGGTGGTTATTAGATCTCATATGTTCTACAGAACATTAACTGCTGAATGTTGGTTATTAGATCTCATGTGTTCTACAGAACATTAACGGCTGAATGTTGGTTATTAAATCTCATATGTTCTACAGAACATTAACAGCTGAATGTTGGTTATTAGATCTCATTTGTTCAGATGTTCCTCCGTCGCATGCGAAGATGAGTATGACATGAAAAACAATAAATGCGATGAAAATTTTTTTATAATAATTAGAATTGGTAATTGTCAAATTTAGTTTGTGAGTTCGTAGATGTCCGATGAGTCCGACTCGTGCACGGACAGTTCTATTGCAGTGCATGAAGGAGTGCTGAAGGTTCGGGGTAGGAGAATTTTCGGATTTGTTCTTCCGCTTCTTGCGCTTGTGGATTGCCCGCAGTGTTCTTTCTTTTTCAAATTTCGTGATGCCAGCAGTGATCTGGGTGTGCCAGGCTGAGCGATCAAGTGCTGAAGTCTCCCAGGAGCTAGGATCTATGCTGCAGTGCTTGAGAGAGCTTTTTAGGTGATCATTGAAGCGCTTTTTCTTCCCTACACTTGAACGTTTACTTTCGCACAGCTCCACATAGAATAATCTATTTGGAAGGCGCTTGTCTGGCATACGGACGATGTGGCCAGTCCAGCGGAGTTGGGACCTAGTCAGCATTGCATGGATGCTCTGCATACGGGACTTCTGAAGGATTTCCGTATCTGGTACTCGATCCTGCCAACTTACTCCCATGAGGTTTCGTAGGCACCGAAGGCGAAAAGAGTTCAGCTGCCGAACGTGTCTCGCATAGACAGTCCAGCAAGACGCAGCATAAAGCAGTGTTGGTAGAATCACTGCACGGTACACGTCCAACTTAGTTGTCAGACTGAGACCACGCCTGATCCAGACGTTGGCACGAAGGCTCCTGAATGCTGCACGTGTGCGAGCAATACGCAGGGCAACATCCTCATCAATTGTCGCAGTTTGTGATAAGGTGCTGTCGAGAGATACAAACGTTATTGGCAGTATTAAATTTTCGTCCCTTTACTGTGATCACTGGTTCTATGTAGGGGACACCTGGCGCTGGTTGATACATTTCTAGAGTCTTCGCGGTGCTGATGGTGAGACCAAACACATCACAGTCCAAAGAAAAGAGGTCCATGCTGTCCTGCTTGTCCTTCAGACTGGTAACATTTAGTGTACAATCGTCGGCGAACAAGAGGTCGCGAACAATATCCGTCTTAGTTTTGGTCTTGGTCTTTAATCTACTAAGGTTGAATAGTCCTCCGTCAGCTCGATAGCGAAAATAAATTCCTGCACTGTTATTCCGAAAGGCATCATTTAACATGGCAGAGAACACCAAGCTGAAGAGCGTCGGAACCAGGACATAATCCTGTTTGACACGGTTAGTCAATGGAAAGGGGTTTGAGTGTGCATTTACTTCTGCATCAACCTGTAAATGTGCAGGCACTGTACATATGACAAAACAGAAGCAATAATGTAGATCAGATGTTGGCAACCTTTTTGGATCGGCGGGCGGGATTGGGTTTATTTGTGTGACACGGTGCTAAAATATTTTATTCTTATTATTATCTTTTTGAGCTCAAATTTTCTCTAAATTGTATTAGCTCTGGGGTCTGCTCATATGTTACTTTTAGATCAGTATGATGAATGATGAAACATGAAAAATGGCATTGTTGACCGGATTTTGCCCACGGGCAATATTTTGCTTACTACTGGACGGTAGACAATAATATCCTCATCTGAGAAATCCTCGTTGATCATAGTAGTGAAATCTGAATCTACTTGCATCGGAATATAAGCCCCCCCCCCCCCTTGCAAAGTAACCTACAGTAAACACGTATACTGTTTTGTGAATGACCAAGTTTGGATGTGTTTCATTGTTCATAATAATATCTCACCACTTAAGTTGAATGGATGTACTTCATTTATTCATAATAATAATAATTATAATAATTATAATTATAATATCGAACATTCACCTCATCACTAATGCAGTCTTTAGCTGGCTATTACGCTTGAGGATGGGCACCAACATTTCAAGAATTCTGAGGCGTTGTGAATGGAGATATCCAAATATATTAGTATGCCAAATACTGACCAATTACTCATAAGATTATTTATTCATGCTAGTAGTTTTGCTCCATTACCTAACAAGGTTATGGTTTTGACGTATGGGCTAAAAATAAAGAACAATGTTTAGCATGCGAAAAGTCAATCTGGCATTAACGCTTGGAACCATCTGGCATGCAAGAAGTATAACGAAATACAACAATAGACGATGCGTCATGCTAAAAGTTCGTGTCACTCAAAAAGCTACAGGTGTCGACGGGATATTGAAAGCACAGGTGCAGGCTTCATATTGGTTCTGTTGCTGAAAATACATAACAGCGTGGCACCAGAAAAAACTTTAGACTAATAGCACGCGTGACTAACTTTAGGTTTATGAAAAGTGGACTCTGTGTAGACATTAGTCAAAGTAGACAGGCTGTCCCACTCCCCAGAGGCCATGAGTTTCACCAAAAGGCTGGTGGCAATGAGTTTAGCTTTCATTGTAACAATATCCCACTGGAATGGAAGCATATTTGTTAAAGGGTGATTAAAACAACACTATTCCACTGAAATAGAAGTATACAAACATGGATTAAAACATAAATTGATCTTCATTGTAACGATATCGCACTGAAATAGAAGCATATAAAAGAGGATTAAAACATAAATTGATCTCAATTGTAAAAATATCCCACTTAAGTAGAAGTATATAAACATGAACTGAAACATAAGTTGATCATCATTGTAAAGATATCCCAGTGAAATGAAAGTATATACGTTTTGAAAGATTAAAACATGCGTTCATCTTTATTGTAAAGATATCCCACTTAAATAAAGAATATATATTCATCATCATAATGTATCGTCTCCGCAACGAAAGTTGGTTGAAACGGACCTCCAACATCTGCTTTCTCTTGCCTTGGTGGTACATTTTACTACACTGTAACCTGTCCATCTCGTGATATTTCTCTTCCACTTGTATCTCTGTCTAGCTCTTGATCGCCCCCCCCCCCCTCAATTCTATCCTCAAGTAGGCTCTCAACAATGTTCATGTCTTTTAATATTTCCAAAATACTTTTTTTTGCTTGATTTGTATTTCCCATAACAGTTCTTTTCTTACACGAAGTGTTGTTAGAACCTCTGTGTTTGTTTTCTCCTCTTTCCATGAAGTTTTCCGTACTCTTCTATATGCCCACATCTCTCAAATGAATCAATTATATCTTCGAGTTGTTTGTTAATTATCCGCGTTATTCGGTCCATACATTACTGTTGAATCGTTTAATCACTCTCATTTTCAATTTGTTTGTGTTGTGTTAGTCGTGTCAGTTAGTTGAAATTTGTATAGCCAAACATCAAGTAAAATATGATCAAGAATAGAAAAATGTATAACTTTCGTTTTCAAATTGACTAATAAAACAAAAATAACCATAACATAACATTCATGGCGAGTGACACTTAAAAATAAAATGTGACCCCACAAAATTGATAAATTCTGGAAATCCTGAGGTAAAATGACCACTGAAAAACCGATCAGTCGGATGAGCCAAGATGAGAGATTTTTGTTCCCATGAAGCTATTTCTGAAGATGGGCTTACTTATGATGTAGAATGTAATTGAAATATAACTATATTGTTCCGTCTCAGACCTCCATAAAACCATATCAAGAAACATGTACAGCGTAACTAAGTCGTCAATGTTTACCATGAGATATGTATAGGGAAAAAGCACATAAAACGCTATAATACAAATAGTATATGCAAAAAAGTAGCAATATTGTGTGGAAAAAAGGAGATACGCAGCGGTTCAACAGCGGAGACTAGAAGGTTGAGGGTAGATCAAACACCATCGAAAGTGATAAATCCATATCCAAACTATCCAAGGACTGTTAGGGACACCATAGCCTTATTAGCCACTTACGAACTCACAGATAATGTCATATCTCTAACTGAATTTCATTAAGTGGATGTAACAAATAGTCATCATCATCATGTGGTGGAAGAACACCAAAAGCAAATAATGAGAGTGTATACAGAAAGCTAGATATGGATTAACCGATGCGAAAATCTGGAATTGTTATTTTAAATAAAAGAACACTCTTGTGATTCCAGAGTCAGAATTATACCTTCTTCTTCATATCGACACCTTCCGCCGATGACGGATGTGTATGGTCATTGACACAGATAAAACGGTGACACAATGCATTTCCCTTCTCTAGTCTACACCCTGCTGGAAATCTAGTCTATTGTCTATCCCCAGGTGAATGATTGTTGATCGCATTCACACTTGCCGTTAAGCGTAGGGGTGGTATCTTAAGCTGTCGTTTCACGGTCAGATGTGTCGCCGAGGTTGCATTTAGTCCATGTTTGTTCAAGGTTATCTTAATGTTTTCTATCCGCCGTTTTCTTGGTCTACCTTTGGCTTTACGCCCGGATATTCTTGTATTATATGCTCTTATTGGTATTTAGTTTGGCTTCATTCTCATAAGGTGACCGAACCATTTTACTTGATGTGTCTCAATATGTTCGATACATGATATTATACCAACTCTTTTCCTAATTTCTTAATTTCTTATTTTATCTAGTTTGGTAACCATTACAGCTTTCCTTAGACACTTCATTTCACATGTGACGATGGGGTGCAAAGGGAACGCATTACTCTAGGCGGACCCAGGGTTAGCAGATAACCAAGATCCCAAATGTACCTCCACGTGGTGCACCCTGGAAACAGAAGTACAGCAGCTCGTGCTGATTCTGGCTAAATCATTTGGGGATCGTGTCCGAGAATGTGGAGGTAGCAGATGGAAAGAGATTTGACTGCACAAGAGACAGACAATATCTCCGACACCACCAGCAGCACCACATATAGCGACAATGTCGACATACAGTGAAGCTTATCAGTCCAGTCCGAACATTGGAGGGGCGGCCAATGTAAAATGCACGTAAAGGTAGATGCATGGCGAGAGACAAATATATTTCATACCGAGTACAATGAAACAATGAAAGGGCAGAACAGCGCTAGAGGGCAGCGCGAACTGCAAATAGAAAATGAAAAGTTCCTAGGAAAGGGGAACTACAAGCTCCGTCAGCTCGAGACGAGCTTCTAGTTACCTGTGTTCCTTACAGGCAGAGACCCAGACCCATTCATTGGCGTTTGGTAAAGCAAGAAGACCTAATCCAACTCTAATGTCGAGCCTTCCTAAACCGGAAATATGCTCGCGAAGAGAAAGGGTTCCGTACTCGATGCGCTCAGGCACAAAAGGGACAACGATGGTAGTCCTGGCCCAACTCTACTGTCAGGTTTTCCTACACCGGAAATACACTTGAAGAGAGAAAGAGTTCAGTACCTGATGGGCTCAGGCGCTATTGGGACAAGGACGCTCAGCTCGAGAACGCCTTGCTCTCAAACGCGTGGTGTGAGACTCGAACTTGGACAAGGGATACACGATGTCGGTGAATGACACCTCGGCTAAGAGGGCGAAAGAGCCAGGGTCTAACTCCTCTGTTGAGTTCTTCCCCTTAAGGAACCAGGATCACGGATGAGAAACGGTTCAGTACCCAATGGGCACAGGCGCAGCACGTCCAATTACACGAGGCAAGTTCATAGACAGTGGAACACCTCGTTCGAGTCAGACGAGAGCAAAAAATCGTCTGGGCGAAGACTCTCCACTACGCGTGCCAGGAGACAGATATAGAGGTTGTCACAGGCTAAGGGTAGTCCACCCGAATTGTCAAGGCATGCCGAAATCAGATGTGCTAGGCCTACAAGGCGCATAACGGTGGCACAACGTAATCACGCTCCCGGCGGAAATCGCACGGATATCCGTGATGGTTACAATGGAGCGAACGAAAAACAAACAAACAAACATGTGACGATTTTTCTTTTTCTGCTGCAAGAGAGATGCAGCAGGAGTTTGAGAATGAACGCTGAAGAAGAAGAAGATATCTATATCTCAAATCCATAAGCATGATGTGACAACTGAGGTGTTGGGGTTAGATGTCCCCTCATATTTAGAGTCCAACTGGTTCATAAGTCATACTGAGTTATAATATGTAAAGCCGAAAGGCATCACAAACCATGACACAATGCATTTTCTGCTCTTGACTACACACTGCAAATCAGCAAATCAGCTGTGGTCATTTAAAAGAATATTTTTATTTGAAAATGAAAAATTTGATATCTGACATAATTTCATATTTTACCTGATATTTTGCCATAATTAATTTCTACTGTAATACAACCGTGATTACCCACATACTGTCTACAATTTGATTTGTTTTTATTTTTATTTTGACAGTTGTAATTTTTAATTGACATATCATTTAATAATATCAGCTTCATACTGACCACTACTTGAGCATTGTTGAGATGGAAGTCAAGGTTGATTATTCATATTTGTATATTGTTTAAAACTATTTTACAAGGAACAGTTGAAGTTGAAAGGAGAAGAGACGAAAATAGAAAATGCAGGACTGACAACATAGTAACGCAAAATGAGGTAAACAGGTTACTAAAACACTTACCTAGCCTATTAATAAAAATATATTTTTAAAAAAAAACATACAATAAAACTAAACAGGACAATTCTCGACGTATCGGCTCAAATTGAACCTTTTTCAAGAGATAAACAACAGAAAACGACAAAATAAAAAACAAAATAGATGTCTATATTTCATCAAGCCCCGTCTCCATAATAGCGCAGGGATAGCAACGCATCTAGTAAAAGTGAAAATGCGTGCATTCATTCGGTACCATTTTCACATTTACTAGATGCGTTGCCATCCCTGCGCTATTATGGAGACGGGGCTTGATGAAATATAGACATCTATTTTGTTTTTTATTTTGTCGTTTTCTGTTGTTTGTCTCTTGAAAAAGGTTCAATTTGAGCCGAAACGTCGAGAATTGTCCTGTTTAGTTTTATTGTATGTTTTTTTTAAAATATATTTTTATTAATAGGCTAGGTAAGTGTTTTAGTAACCTGTTTACCTCATTTTGCGTTACTATTTGTTCATTAGGTTACTGCGGCACCATCCACTTTGTCGGACACCCTCTGACCATTTGGTTATTTATATAGGACTGACAACAATAAGATATCATCCGGGCATCATTTTTCTGCACTTCTTCGGACAGAGGTGTTGGGGCAGGGATGGAGAGATTTTATGCTGATGTCTCGAATACTCGAAGAGATAGAATTAGAAACTATAACATATAACCAAAACAATATTTGCATTGATACACATCAAAAGACAACAGATCGAGTGGTTTTTTCACACGCTTCCAGGCTACTGACAGATAGCATGCCACAAATGGCCATGACACAAAGACATAACGGTTATAAAGCCTGAGTCAGACCATGTAAAATATGGATCACAGAAATCAAAGAAGCCACAGGAACAAGCTTACAAACAGCGCACAAGAAGGCCATCTCCAGAGAACTCTTCCACCCCTGACGCCGCAAGGCAAACAAGGGACAGCGCATAGATAGATAGTCTCGAATTCTTACAAACATGACCGGTTATGTATCTTACTATGATTATTATCGTTATCATTTTCATTATTATTATTATTAGTTTTAAGTAACATAAAGGACTAAGGTACGTTCCTCTTACCTTATAATCAAAAGAAAACTGTTCATCGGATGGCATGTTTTTTACCTGTTGGAATATAGGAAATTTCCAGGTAATACAGAAAATATTGATCATAATTTAAAGGTAAAGGATACACATTACAGGTGAAGATATTGTCAGGTGAGTAAATGAAAAATGCTAATCAATATTGATAATATGTACCCGCTGCAGCAAAACTGTAATCTGACAGATGATATTTGGAAACAGAGTCGTGAAATTTTGCTAATCATTTGGTTCCCTTTAGCTGTATGATGTGATTGTCTACAGTGTCATTCCTAGTCGCCGTGCGGTATGTTCTGTTCTTGACAAATAATTCTTATAGCTTACGTGAATTGAACCAGCCCCATTCTAGCGACACGACACAGAGTTGAGCCTCTCAACTCAAGTAAATAAGTTTTTCGTACTTGACCAAACCACATCCCCCAAAAAAATATATAATCCCATCAAGATATTCAACATATGTACTCAAGTCACTGAGACGACCAATCGAGACACGGACTATTACAACAATAACGAACATCCCGTACAAGTATTGAAGTACCCTCAGAAACACAAAAATAGAACAAATATATTAGTAGTTCGAGGACCTAAAGGCCTTCTTGTGAAAATAATTAACATAGCATAGAGACAGAACAATGTTACTGAAAAAAATGTGAAAGGACGTGGTTCAATTCCCATCAGCTGTAAGAATTATTTTCATTTATCATCATGCTTCCTACTTGAATTTACTTGTTCTTGACAAATGTCTTTTTTGTCGAAACGTATATTGTGTGTATCATCCTGTGTGTTTCCAGTGATTATTTATACTTCATTATCCTGTTTCCAAGTTTCACCTAATCAATGGTGAATACATTTGCTCTATACATTGGGGAGCCGCGTTAGCGCAGTGGTTAGAGCACTGGCTTCGCATATGAGTGGTCCTGGGTTCATTCCTAGTTGAGGTGGAAATGTTTTTCAGAACAGCTTCCGGGTGGACCCAGCCTTAAATGGGTACCGGAATAATCCGGGAAGTAAAGACTGCGAGGGAGAGGAGATGGCTACCGCCCTCATTTGCAGAGCCTCTGAAATGTGAGATCGCTAACATCTCACACCGCTTCGGCATTAATAAATGCTATGTGTTACTTTACTTTACTTTACATTTGCTCTATAAGTCTCAGACTGAAGAGCTTTGTTTTCCCTATGACCATAAGCATTCCATAATTTTGTATAGTAAAATGAGTATTAAAGTATCTTTTTTTTCCACATAGCTGTCCATGTTTTTAAAAGCCTTTTTTGCTCTGTATTTTCAACTATTTTAATGTCCAAAGTTAGCTGGAAATATTTGTTATAACTATCTATTTATACACCAATAAGTTCCTTCAGCGCCTAACAGGGTGTATACAGTTCTCTTCAAGTAGAGAGATGTGACGCTGCTAGGTAGTTCTTGCATACTGTTGAGTCTAATAGTCTTACCCTCGTTGATGATTGTTCTGCGTACTTCTCTTGGTTTTCCTCTTATTTTTCTTTTGCCAATCGGTACCTATTTTAATGCTTTTAGTGTAAGATTATTTTCAGTCATTATTAGTATATGTCTGATAGAAATCCACTGATTTCGTCTTATTGTTATAGAATGGCATTACTGTTTAATGTCTTCTCTTATTTGTTTGTTTGACTTGAATGTTTCCTAGCCGATAGTTTCTTCTATGACATTTATTTTCTAATGAATTTAATTTCTTCCCTGGTGCTTTAGTTATTTTCCAGCTTTCGCAACCATATATTTTTACAGATATTACATTGGAGTTAAACTGCCATAGTCTGGAATAATAATGAATAATAATACAAGTAGTTTTCAAGCATAATTGTACATGAAATTGTTATTCAACTATTATTGAATGTTAATGCGCCGATAAAACATTCAATAGCACGTCAGTACAAAGTGGATGGTCGGTGGTCGAACCACCAATTACGACGGGCTGGGCTTACGAGGCAAACTCACTATCATCTTTGCTGCCACGCCGTAGTTTGGTTACAGTTATTTACTATTTGTATTTCATTTTCAGATGCACTGAATGCCAAAAATATTCGAATAGAAATCTCTTTAGCTGTATTTCCATCGTGTATCATTTTTCTATAATATTATGAAAGAAGTTATCAACTTTCTGAATGATATCTCCATTGAGTGATATTAAATTTAATTTGGTTAAAGTCATGATTTTAGACTTGGAAGTGTTAATTTTAAGTGTTAATTTAAGTGTTAATTTTATTTGTTATAAAATATTATAAAGTCTATCCAACATTTCTTATAAATTATCAAAATAACTAGCATTAGTGACATAATGCAGCCTTGTTTTACTTCGGCTCCTATGTAAAACCATTCAGTTTAATTCTGGTTTATTCTAACAGCATCTTGAGTTGTATTATAAAACATTTATTACATTTCGTCTACTTGGTAAATCATATTTGGCAAGAATTTTCCAAAGTGTTGGTCGGTGCAGACCATCAAATGCCTTTTGAAGTCAATAAAGTTAATACAATTTTTGATTATATTTCCACTAATTAAGAGAATTAAGAATATGAGAAACAGGGAAGATAAATATGAACCAACCAAAATAATAAATGATGAAAATGGAAAGACAATCAATGACCAGAAATGAATCATGTAAAGGTGGCAAAAGTATTTTAAAGGATTGCTAAATGTAAAATATGGAGGGGACAACTGTGACAGACTGCCCTTACAGTCTTGACACCCTCCGGGATGTGGTTGGTGTTGTCAAATACCCAAATTATGGTGAGTAATACTATTTTTGTTAGAACAATGCCATTCTTTAAAAAATGCAGGTCTTGTGTATGGTTGGTCAAGTACGGAAAACATGTTTACTTGAGTTACAAGGTGATTCGGTGCTGCTAGAACGAACATAGTTCAATTCCCGTCAGCCTTAAGAACTTACGAGTGTTTAGCTCTCCGTTCCAGCAGTCATCCATGAACACACTGACTCTAGTGGAATTCAGATGTTGGTTACGCGATTTTTAAGCTTTGGAGGCTATTAATAAATTATGTCAATATTTGGGAGAGGGGGCACTTCTGAACAGTTCGGCAGTTGTTGATAAGAGGGAAGGGGTTGACGAAAACTAGCATCAACAATAATTTTTTTATACACAAATTAATTTGTTTAAATGTTATACATTTTTTCAAAAATGTGAAACAAATCATGCAGTTTGTTTCGTAATTTTTGTGCTGAAACCTTTTTTATGCGGGGAAAGGGGGTGGGGGAGTTAAAACAAATCGACATAATTTAGCAGGAGGGTACTGACTTTTTACAGTTCTTGATACGAGAGGCAGAAAGTAAACATTGGTGACGTAAGTTAAGGACAACTCCTTTTTCAGAAAGAACATACTTTGTCACTCTCTTTTGGCTATTATTCTTTCTGCAGTATAGCTTTCCACGTCTTGTTGTTTCTTATGTAGCAGTAAATTTGCATCGCTCCTATTGGATATTGATATTCAACTATTGAATGTTTACATCAGCCGGATGTGTCGCACCATTGACACAAATACATCTGAGACACAACACATTTCCATTCTCTAGACCACATCCTGCTGGAAATCTAATAGGACCATTGTCCTGCTACAAGAGAGCCAGTGGGAGTTTGAGAATGAACGCTGAAGAAGAAGAAAGTTTATATACAACTAGTATATTCAACTAGTACACCCAATCGTATCTATTGTACAATGTGGATGATTGGGTTTCGAACCACCAGCAAGATCGAGCGAGATTTTTTTGCGAGATATGCCCATTTCTACAGAGATATTACTACATCAACCACACTTACGGTACAATAACAGTATTCTCAAATACGACATTATATTGGCAGAGACTAATATTTATGCGCTCTCATTTGAGAACCATTGATGTGCACTTTGTTTAGTTTAGCAAAAAATGTTTGAGCAAGCGGAAACTGTAATTACAACACGCATGATACACACGCACGAATGTGAAAGCTATTACGTCAAAGCATAGCAATTCTGTGTTTGTGTGAAAAGGACATTTCTGGTTTACTTATATTAAGTCATTTCCTGTCTTCTTTAGTACAAAAAAGGTTTGTCATGTACATTTCTGCAGGTGTTGTTAGCGGGGATGCAGAACTGAGATGTGGCATCTTGTTTCTAGTTTCTGAGTAGCTGTCGATCCAAGATTTGTCCAAGGTGAATATTCTATTCATGTCGTTGGAATCAAACCAGTATTTTTTGACTGCAGTGATTTTAAGCAATATTTACGTTCAGTAAACTGCTATTGCTTTCTAAAATATCAAGCTGTTCATATGCTATCATGTGATGAACTGGTTACATGGATGAAAGGGAAGCGCATTTAACTTAAATATTTATTTGGGATCAATATGGGGGAGGGGGGAGCTATTTGTTGTCTTCTTCTTCTTCAGAGTTCATTCTGAAAATCCCCCTCGATCTCTCTTGTATAAGGTCTCTTGTATCCTACTAGATTTCCAGCAGCATGTAGTCCAGAGTATGGGAATGCGTTGTGTTGCCGTTTTTTTGCGCGAATGGCCCGATACATCCGTCTTCGGTGGCTGATGTCTTCTATACCTCTGTCTACGTTATAGTAAAATAGCTAGTATATGTAAGTATGTGTTACTTAATAATTGTGGTAATAAATATGATAATAATGCATAAACAACTTTAGTAACTGCATGTTTTCCTGTGAACCAGTGGCAGTGTGGCTTTCTATTGGGCTGTGGAAATAAATGTCACTATGCCATAGCAGACGCCGCAACATGTATACAGGAAGAATTTTGATTATACCTCGAAAAGAAAAAAATCCTGTCCCAAAAGTGGATTGATGCATATGATGATGATATTGATGATGATGAAGAAGAAGATAATGATTAACATGATGAAGATGATGTAATAATCACTTTAGCTGTGCGCATGTAGACCTTGACAGCAGAAATTCTTTCTGACAAAATCCAAAATGCTCATCATTGAGCAACCGAGACTTCACTACCAACGTGTATACGATGTGTTGTGTTTAAGGCATAGTTGTGTTAATGAGGGTTTATTGATGCATATTTAGTTCCCGAAGGGAAGCATTGTAGTACGGAAAAATCTCAGGACCATCGCGATATGGCAGGAGTGCAGCATACACTTCTGGGGCAGATATCTGTATCTGTCAAATATGCTGACCATCTTCAGTGATGGCACATCTAGACCCCACTACTTGGATACTACAAAGTGTAATGTCCACTGGCCTGCAGCTCTTCATCATCAATGGGGATCATTTGATAGAAGACAAAAAGTAAGTATTTGATTGTAAGTATTTGATTGTAAGTATTTGATTGTAAGTATTTGATTGTAAGTATTTGATTGTAAGTATTTGAGACAGATTTTTTTAGTTACATCCAAGTAAAGTCAAGTACATCACAGACACAAAATATACTTCAGAAAGACAAGAACATATAAGAGGATCCGGATGCAAGGTCAGAGGGAGACCTAGAAAAAGATGGATAGATAATAATATCAAGACAACCCTGAGCAAATACGGATTTAACGAAGCTAAGCGACACATCTGGCCTTGTTTAGACAACTAAAGCTCCAGTCATCAACTTAACGGCAAGTGTGGATATTCTGACCATCATCCACTTGGGGATAGGCAATAGGCAATAGACAACAACTGATATAACCAAGTTGAACTAATGTCCGAGGCTTAAGGGAGCGTGCACTTTACAATAAGAGGTACTTTTCACTAAACCAAAAAGTACGCCACCAACAAGAGAGGCTTTCAACTCAGAGAAGTTTTCTACTCAAAAAAAAAAAAAAAAAGATTTCTAAGAGAATGTTTACTCAGAGAAGCTTTCTAATCAAGAAAATATTTCCAATCGGAGAAGCTTTCTACTCAGGGAAGCATTTTACTCAGAGAAGCTTTCTACTTAAAAAAGTTTTCTACTCAAGAAAATATTTCTATTCAGAAGCTTTCTACTCAGGGAAGCTTTTTACTAAAGAAAAGATTTCAGAGAAGCATTTTGCTTAAAAGAAGCTTTCTACTCAGAGAAGCTTTCTACTCAGGGAAGCTTTTTACTAAAGAAAAGATTTCAGAGAAGCATTTTGCTTAAAAGAAGCTTTCTACTCAGAGAAGCTTTCTACTCAGGGAAGCTTTTTACTAAAGAAAAGATTTCAGAGAAGCATTTTGCTTAAAAGAAGCCTCTTACTCAAGATAATTCTTGTACTCAAGAGTTCCTAATAGAAGTCTCCTACTCAGAGAAGTGTATTTGCATGTGTGTATATATTAGATGTATATGTAAGAGAATATGTTCTTCCATTTTTTATGTGAGCATCCAATCATATTTGGCTGTATCAACCGTGTCTTTCATCAATTATACAGTCCTGCTGGCTCATCGGCAATCATCCTTCTATAGTGACACTTGTACTTTTCACATGATTTTCATTTGTCACTTTGTGTATACTCTGTGTGGACAGCTAATGAAAATCACGTGAAAAGTTAAATGCGTCACACTAGAAAGGTGATTTCCTAATTTAGTACATACGTTATATTTTGTTTATTGGTCGCGTATCACTTTGGCAACTTTTTAATACACACCTCATCTGACTGCATAGTTTCACTACAGTCATCATTAAATATTTACATTCACGAAATTAAACTGAAAACAGATGATATAAATCGTCCATCTAAAAAACCAATTCAGTCAAAATCACTTTAGACAACAAAACACAGCCATAAAACCATGTGTTTAATAGGGATATGTATAATCTTAGTTCCACATACATATCTCCTAGTCTCATCTACCTGGCTAATTATGTGTGCGTTTTATTTCTTACAGCCTAGTGTCCGCATTAAATTACCTTCAAACACTTAAGTAATTTCCATGTCTGCCTGGTACGAGTAATAGATCTTCTCCCTTCTGCTCTATTGTAAACACGAAGATTCTTCTGTGTAATTTGAGTATATTTTACCCGTTTACATTTCAGCTTTACATTTTTGGATCACAGAAATCAAAGAAGCCACAGGAACAAGCTTACAAACAGCGCACAAGAAGGCCATCTCCAGAGAACTCTTCCACCCCTGACGCTGCAAGGCAAACAAGGGCCACAGCGTATAGATAGATAGATAGACATTTCAGCTCGCCATAAAGCATGTCTTCTTTTTTTATATTTTCATTCCCGGAAATTGTGAGTGGGAATAAACAATGTACCTGTTATGAAGAGGAATGCCCCTTTCAACCGATGACTTTAGTCCGATTTGGTTATATAAGAAATGTGACTAAAAAGAATAATGGAGGTCGTGATAAACAGACCTGAGAACATGCCTTCAGCAAATCCTTTTCATCTTTTATCAATCAATTCTAATTCTTTCTACTGTTTATCCTTATCTCTCATACACCTTCACCTGTTAGGTTGGTTGGGTTAGGTCTCTGTCTTGTTGCTCTAATCACGGTTCGTTTAACTGATACTAAAGGATCTACTTTCACGGCAACAATCAAAGCAGGGTGTGATATCTATATGAAATATCTAAACACAACATATGGTGAGTTGTTTGATGCCTGTAGGGAGATATGCTCTACGGTAACTATGAAGCTGAAATTATAGCCTTAGAAGTTGTCACGTACCATCTGAAGACCATATTTTAAGTCTTTCCATCGAGAGTTCAAAATATTGTGACTTACAGATTTTAAAGCCTTAGAATATGATGGACAATGTACTGTTCCAAATATATCACCATGCCAACCAACAGCTTACATATCATGAAGTCAATATTATTATGCTGTAGATTCCTGGCCATTCAAGAAACACTGACAATGACAAGGCAGATAGACAGGCAAAGGCGGCAGCAATACAAGCATATCCATACACATTCACTATCATGCACACAGTTAAAAAGAATTAAATCTGCGAACAAAGGGACCTTGCTGAACAGATGCACCATGGGAAACAATGAGAATGGAATCTACAATATATAACCAGCCTATCTCCCAAAGACATCAACCTCCCGGGCAGGAAAGACCAGAGTACCATCTTCCGACTTCGCAGAAATGTATAGATTAACAATCACATGAACAGAATACAACCACAACACATTGCAGAATGCGGGATGTGCACTCATGCTTTCAAAACTGTCGATGCCCACCTTTTTTAATATCCAGCGTTGGATCATGGCAGATAAATGCTTCTCTTTTCCAAGTCCAAATAAATGGAACACTTTAAGGGCTGTTCATAAAATACACCAATAACTAGAATGGGCGTGGTATGATAATTTTTGACAGTTGTAGACAGGGGGGGGGGGTTGACAAAAGTCGCCTTCAACAGTAATTATTTTTTTTACTCTGTGAGCCACGGAAACCATCAGAATGCATACCCATTGCTATATGTTGATGGAATTCATCATAACCATAACAACCTTTTGATTACCTATTAGAAGAACATTGCCGTCAAGTGGAGACATAACATGTGTTATCAGGTGGAGATATAACATTTGTCATCACGTGAAGATATAATTTGTGTGTCATCAGATATAATATGTGTAATTACGTGGAGATATAACATGTGTCATCATGTGGAGATATATAATGTGTCATCAAGTGGAGATTATCTGTGTATCATCATGTGGAGATACAATATGTGTGTCATTACTTGGAGATATAATCTGTGCGTCATCACATAGAGATATAATCTGTGCGTCGTCACATAGAGATATATTCTGTGCGTCATCACATAGAGATATATTCTGTGCGTCATCACATAGAGATATAATCTGTGCGTCATCACATAGAGATATAATCTGTGCGTCATCACATAGAGATATAATCTGCGCGTCATCACATAGAGATATATTCTGTGCGTCATCACATAGAGATATAATCTGTGCTTCATCACATAGAGATATAATCTGTGCTTCATCACATAGAGATATAATCTGTGCTTCATCACATAGAGATATAGTCTGTGCTTCATCATATAGAGATATAATCTGTGCTTCATCACATAGAGATATAATCTGTGCTTCATCACATAGAGATTTAATCTGTGCTTCATCACATAGAGATATAATCTGTGCTTCATCACATAGAGATATAATCTGTGCTTCATCACATAGAGATATATTCTGTGCGTCATCACATAGAGATATATTCTGTGCGTCATCACATAGAGATATAATCTGTGCGTCATCACATAGAGATATAATCTGTGCGTCATCACATAGAGATATATTCTGTGCGTCATCACATAGAGATATAATCTGTGCGTCGTCACATAGAGATATAATCTTATATAATATATGATATATTATATAATATAGAGTTGTTCCGCTTCTTCTACAGTATCATAGCCGTCTAATGTGATCGTTGACAGTACGTATAAGACCATGCAACAGGGACACATTCGTGACGTTTTTCATTATTCTCGTGTTTGTCGTTGGTCTCTGTTTATATACTTGTCGTGATTTGCCAAAAATAGCCAAGGCCGACAAACAGATCCCATGGAAATGAGCCCTCTAGGTCATGTTTAGGTTTTGGCTGAAATGTCTTTACTGGAGAAGGTGGTTGTGTAGCTATACTGGTGAAAACATGTCAAGCTGGTTATAAAATCCTTGAGACAATTTTCTCTAGTATTGATTAAATATGTATATACTGTAAGGGAACATCCAGAAAAGTTGTTGTGTTTAAAGTCAACCCTAGCGATAACGTAACAAATCCTGAAAATCTTATATCTAAAGATCCGTGATCCATCCCCAAGCGTGTGGACATCCATATAGCATTTGTTGGTTGTGATGATTTTCTAGGCAATATGAATACTTTCACTAGCTTGTCATTGCATTTTGAGCCAAGCCTCCCCTCTCCCAACTTTGTAGATACAACCTGATATTTAGCGCAAAGTAATTAGTAGCGCCCCCCTCTCCTCCCTCCCCCACCTCACCTGTTTTTTTTTCATAAAAGATTATAAACATCATCCGCCCCTTTTCAAAGATAAAGTGGAAATATTTGGTTTGAAACTCCCTCCCCCCGTCTTAGCAAAGTTATGTCATGTCCCTCCCACACAAACATTGCACAATAAACATCCCTCCCTTCTAGGCTGCACTTATCATGTAATCCTAGTTCCAATTTATACTATATAAGTCACATTCCTACATTCAACATTTGTCTTCCATCCCAGCGGCCATCTGACACTATTCACCGTAGACAATAGACTTGATATACTGACCCTATTGTTCGTGCTCTTGTGACACCATTAAAGAGACGTTATTCTCATTGTTCTTACTTTAGAGCCGGCAGAAATTAGAACATGATAATGATAAATGCATTTGCACGATCATTAGAAGAGCAGGAACTATTCTATGATGTCTGCTTCAACTTGTGACACCTACAAGGAACCAGTAACATTGGGGTCGGGATGAATGAATCGATCGATTCTGATATTGAAGTTTAGTCTATTTCTGACAATAACTTTGTTATGATTATTATTACTATTCCCACATTCCTGACCGTCTCTAAAGATGCAAATGACCATCGTCATCATTATCATCATCATTCTCATCATCATCATCATCATCATCATCTTTCTTATTATTAACAATATTTAACAATGTTAAGGTTCACTTGGGGGAATTCCCCTGGCGTAGAGGTTAAGTCGCACCATTTTTGTGCACGAGGATTTCAAACCCACTTGGGTGTATTATTACGAAGTTGATTTTTTTCGGAGATCTCTGTGGATTATCACTTGTAGTTACGGAATTACGTGCTACCACTTTTGTACTCTCGTCAGATGACGTGACGCTTCGTTGATAGGGACGGAGGAGTAACCCGAGTTCAATGAAGTCAATTTTCTTCACCTTTTCAACCCTTTCAAGGTTCACTATCCGTCATCTAAAAAATGACCGTAGATAAGTAGACTGAAAGGATAAATGACCGTAGATAAGTAGACTGAAAGGATAAATGACCGTAGATAAGTAGACTGAAAGGATAAATGACCGTAGATATGTAGACTGAAAGGATAAATGACCGTAGATAAGTAGACTGAAAGGATAAATGACCGTAGATAAGTAGACTGAAAGGATAAATGACCGTAGATAAGTAGACTGAAAGGATAAATGACCGTAGATAAGTAGACTGAAAGGATAAATGACCGTAGATAAGTAGACTGAAAGGATAAATGACCGTAGATATGTAGACTGAAAGGATAAATGACCGTAGATATGTAGACTGAAAGGATAAATGACCGTAGATAAGTAGACTGAAAGGATAAATGACCGTAGATATGTAGACTGAAAGGATAAATGACCGTAGATAAGTAGACTGAAAGGATAAATGACCGTAGATAAGTAGACTGAAAGGATAAATGCACATCTCGTATACAAAGTGTAAAAACAAGTGCTCTACGGTGTTCATGTAATCCCGAAAGCTAACTTCTTAGGAACGTGCTATAGTAGCACATAATCTCAATACTCAAAAAATGAGTGAGATAAATATGCAGATTTAACAGACTTTAGTCACATTTAATGAGGGAACAAAACATAATAACAACTATGTATAAACAGCGTGTTGATACAACCATCTTCATCAAAGAAACAAAACACACGGTGAAAAGTAGCTTGCTGAAAGATGAAGTCAAAATATAAGTAATTATTTATATGGCAATTCACTTAGTAATTGTCAAACAAGCGCAAATAATTGAAGAAATTAGAGGGTTGCTCATGAAATGAAAATAATGGTGGACAAGTCACATTAAGGTTAAACGCCCACCACAGTTAGCCGACGGTAAATGTGTAGGAGATTTTGACAAAAAAAAGCCTTTTTCAGAAACATAGATACAAACACAAAAAATAATCACGAAGAAAAAAATATGTACAAACACAAGAAATCATAACTATTTCCCATATGATGTACACAAACTCGCGTGATGTTGGCATAACGCAGGATGTGACGAACCTAGTGAAAAAACGCCCAAATATACTTACAGTTCTAACATACAAACTGTTCAATGTAATATTGAAACAATATATGCATATAGCTAGACATATAAATGTGTTAATATCCATATGGTCTGGTATCAAGTCCGTAGATTAGGGGTGGCTATGGTAATTTTTGGGGTGGGGCGTTCAAACAAATAATCAACACACACAAAAAGTATTTACAGAAGGGTCATAAATATTTACCAGATGACATTCGAATGTTCTTATGAAACAGAAACATGACTTTTTGTAATAAGGATTTAGCCACACGAAGGATTAATACCTCCCTATTTTAAAAGGATTTTCCAAAGAAAATCTTCAACATTCTCTTAAAAATAGTGAAATACATAAGAAAATGATTTTTCCGCAAAATTCCCTCTCACGGAAGACGTATATACGACCCTCTTCCTGGTATAACTAATGTGGAAGGTCGTCTGGGTTGAAATGAGCTACCACAATGAGGTTTGTCATCCTACTCCAAGGTGCTGTAATATGACTATTTCAGTTTTGGGGTGCAAAGGGAACGCATTGCTCTAGGCGGACCCAGGGTTAGCAGATAACCAAGATCCCAAATGTACCTCCACGCGGTGCACCCTTGAAACAGAAATACAGCAGCTCGTGCTGATTCTGGCCAAATCATTTGGGGATCGTGTCCGAGAATGTGGAGGTAGCAGATGGAAAGAGATTTGACTGCACAAGAGACAGACAATATCTCCGACACCACCAGCAGCACCACATATAGCGACACTGTCGACATACAGTGAAGCTAGTCAGTCCAGTCCGAACACTGAAGGGGCGGCCAATGTAAAATGCACGTAAAGGTAAATGCATGGCGAGAGACAAATATATTTCATACCGAGTACAATGAAACAATGAAAGGGCAGAACAGCGCTAGAGGTCAGCGCGAACTGCAAATAGAAAATGAAAAGTTCCTAGGAAATGGGAACTACAAGCTCCGTCAGCTCGAGACGAGCTTCTAGTTATCTGTGTTCCTTACAGGCAGAGACCCAGACCCATTCATTGGCGTTTGGTAAAGCAAGAAGACCTAATCCAACTCCAATGTCGAGCCTTCCTAAACCGGAAATATGCTCGCGAAGAGAAAGGGTTCCGTATTCGATACGCTCAGACACAAAAGGGACAACGATTTAGCCCTGGCCCAACTCTACTGTCAGGTTTTCCTACACCGGAAATACACTTGAAGAGAGAAAGGGTTCAGTACCTGATGGGCTCAGGCGCTATTGGGACAAGGACGCTCAGCTCGAGAACGCCTTGCTCTCAAACGCGTGGTGTGAGACTCGAACTTGGACAAGGGGCACACGATGTCAATGAATGACACCTCGACTAAGAGGGTGAAAGAGCCAGGGTCCAACTCCTCTGTTGAGTTCTTCCCCTTAAGGAACCAGGCTCACGGATGAGAAACGGTTCTGTACCCAATGGGCACAGGCACAGCACGTCCAATTACACGAGGCAAGTTCATAGACAGTGGAACACCTCGTTCGAGTCAGACGAGAGCAAAAAATCGTCTGGGCGAAAAGTCTCCACTACGCGTGCCTGGTGACAGATATAGAGGCTGTCACAGGCTAATGGTAGCCCACCCGAATTGTCAAGGCATGCCGAAATCGGATGTGCTAGGCCTACAAGGCGCATAACGGTGGCACAACGTAATCACGCTCCCGGCGGAAATCGCACGGATATCCGTGATGGTTACAATGGAGCGAACGAAAAACAAACAAACAACTATTTCAGTTCCAAAACTGATCAATTGTGACATCTTACAATTTGAGTGGTCATATACAATTTTTGGGGAGATTTGGAAATTTCACGGGGTCTGAGTGGACGAATTGTGTGGTTTCAGGATTCGGGGTTAGGTAAAACGTGGGGGGCCGCATAGCGCTGTGGTTAGCGCACTGGTTTCGCATAATAGTGGTCACGGGTTCATTTCGCATGTTTTATTTCAGCAACGGCTCCCGGGTCGACACATCCCTAATTACGTACCTGATTAATCCGGGAAGTAAAGACTGCGAGGGAGAGAATATGGCTACCGCCGTCATATAGCAGAGCCACTAAAATGTGAGATCGCTAACATCTCACACCACTACGGCATTAGTAATTGATATGGGTTAATTTTACTTTTTTTTTTTACAATGTAGGGTCTAAGAGGAAGTGATGATTGCCGGTTACAGAGAAGAGCAATATTGTGCAACATTGAAAAATAGTGATAAACTGTTAGTCTAAGTGTTAGCTTTTGCGAATTGTTCTTTAGCTAACTTACAAAAACGCTCGATTATTTTCGTGTGTCCTCCTGTTTTAGGATCTACAAAATTGTAAGAATGATTTACTAATCAATGGTAATCCCAGTGAACGATTACGTCCCCTTTTAAGGCCAACAGATTGATACTAATACCTCTTGAAGAGGGTAATCAAGTAATTCAGATCCACTGGAAGCTTTCGGGGATAGCACCACAAATTGTTATTGTCAATTTAAAAAAATATACATGTGTACACATATTCTTGTTTAAAATTATGAAAAATCTAGTCATATCATCAAATAAGCTGTTGGGAATGTTTATCTCGTAATGTTGTGAAAACACAAGTAAGAAACATGATACAGTCAACTCTCATTATAGCAACTTGATCCTTATTAGCGAAATACGTATGTAGCAACAGTAATTTGTTATATAGTAAAGTAAAGTAACCCATAGCATTTATTAATGAAGTAGGGGTGTGAGATGTTAGCGATCTCACATTTCAGAAGCTCTGCAAATGAGGGAGGTAGCCATCTCCTCTCCCTCGCAGTCTTTACCTCCCGGATTCATCCGGTACCCATTTAAGGCTGGATCGACCTGGGATCTGAAAAACATTTCCGACTCAACTGGGGAATGAACCCAGGACCACTAATATGCAAAGCCAGTGCGCTAACCACTGCGCTACGCGGCTCCCTATTTGTTACATACAGTATAAACAATAAGGAATACAAACGCATGCGCTATATCGAGATTCCCCCATACAACTATCTATTCGACGCATGTTTTTAGAATTGCAGCTTTCAATGCTTTTTAACTGGAAGCCATAACATAAGACCAATGTGTAGGTAAGAAATAAAGTAGAGATGTGTGCAGGTGTCCAGGAGCCATTGCTTTCAATAGTGAAACGACGAAAACTAGCATGGTTCGGACATGTATGCAGGCACGATTCCTTGTCAAAAACAATGCTGCAGGGAACTGTCGAGGGTGGAAGAAGCAGAGGAGGTCAAATAAAGATATGGACAGACAACATCAAGGAATGGACAGGATAGATATTTCCACACTCATCCGCATCGCTGAGGATAGAATTCGCTGGATGACTATATATATATAGCCTACAATTTTGCCATAAATGGTTTCAACTACCTGGCAACATTTCCACAATCCATCCGGCGCAGAATTAACTAGTCTCGCATAATGACTCAACTTCTAAATATCACAAGATTCGTCATAAAGGATTGACTGGTAGCGCCTAAAATCTAAACCCACCTACAACAAAACAGCCCACATTATTTCAATCAGCTAGAATGGAACGGATTTCATGAATAATTTAATTTAGACTTTATACCAGAAAAAAAAAATAGTAATTCACAGTAGGAGGCTATCCATAAAAATTACGCGAACAATGGGGAAAGGAGTATTTGAAAACAAGTTTCTTAGTTATTGCCAAGGGACAAGAACGGAGGGCCCCTTTTGTCGGCAACAATTGACTTCAACAATACTGTTTTGTATGCAGCAATTAATTTGTTTTAATTTTAAACATCATCATGTGACATATTCTTTCCAGAGCGTGGTCTTCCTGGTGGTTTCTCTGAGCACTCCGCGATTCTGGGGGAGATGATCTGCGTCGGGTAGGGGCAAGCTTAAGAAATCTTATATATCACTGCACCATCGTCGCCTTGGGTACCCTCTCCCCTGTTGCCGTTAACTCTACCTTCAACCGTTGACAGCAGGATAACGGTTGACATCAGCATAACGGTTGGCAGCAGCATAACAGTTGACATCAGTTTCACGGTTGATAACATAACGGTTGACATCATTATCACGGTTGGCAACAGTGTCACGGTTGACATCATTATCACGGTTGACATCATTATCACGGTAGACATCAGTATCACGGTTGACAACAACATAACGGTTGACATCAGTATCACGGTTGACAACAGTTTCACGGTTGATAACATAACGGTTGACATCATTATCACGGTTGGCAACAGTGTCACGGTTGACATCATTATCACGGTTGACATCATTATCACGGTAGACATCAGTATCACGGTTGACAACAACATAACGGTTGACATCAGTATCACCGTTGACAACATAACGGTTGACATCAGTATCACCGTTGACATCAGTATCACGACTGACATCAGTGTCACGGTTGACATCAGTATCACGGTTGTCAACATAACGGTTGACATCAGTATCACGGTTGACATCAGTATCACGGTTACATCAGTATCACGGTTGACAACATAACGGTTGACATCAGTATCACGGTTGACAACATAACGATTGACATCAGTATCACGGATGACATCAGTATCACGGATGACATCAGTATCACGGTTGACATCAGTATCACGGTTGACAACATAACGGTTGACATCAGTATCACAGTTGACAACATAACGGTTGACATCATTATCACGGTTTACAACATAACGATTGACATCAGTATCACGGATGACATCAGTATCACGGTTGACATCAGTATCACGGTTGACAACATAACGGTTGACATCAGTATCACAGTTGACAACATAACGGTTGACATCATTATCACGGTTTACAACATAACGATTGACATCAGTATCACGGATGACATCAGTATCACGGATGACATCAGTATCACGTTTGACATCAGTATCACGGTTGACAACATAACGGTTGACATCAGTATCACAGTTGACAACATAACGGTTGACATCATTATCACGGTTTACAACATAACGGTTGACATCAGTATCACGGTTGACATCAGTATCACGGTTGACATCAGCATGACCATCGACAAAAATTGACTGGGAACTGTCCATAAATACATCAACAGTTTTTAAACCCCCTCCCCCTTGTCAACAACTGTTTTCATATCCCGACACTCCACCTTGTCAACAACTGTTTTCATATCCCGACACTCCCCCTTGTCAACAACTATCAAGAATTTAGGGATGTTAGGAAACAACAACAATTTTTTTCATATTTTAAGACAAAACATAATGAAATAATTTACTTGGTATATAAAAAACAGTATTATTGACGTCAACTCTTGGCAGCTCTCCTCCCCCCCCCCTTGCGTGAATAACTTTCAGATTTCCCCAGTCCCCTCCCCCTTTTTTACATTTTTAACTTAAATTATGGACACACATTTATACATATACTCTAGGCATGCACAGATTTGGCCCAGATCTGCCCTAGTTACTCTGGATAGTAAGCCCTAGAGCTAGCGGTTGAGCAATCCCAATTTCTTTTATATAAATTTTAACATATCTTATCTCCAAAATATATTTATTTTGATTCGTCATTCTGACAGATTGGTTTTTTTCCCCACTCCGTTACTTGTTATACTTTCATTACTCAAAACTTTCAAATATGTGAAACAAGAGTAGCAAATATCGTTCAAGTTCAAAGCAAACTTCATGGCTTGAACTACTTGACTTTTCTGTCTGTTTAACAGCAGGGAATTAAATTAGTAAAGAAAAAACTCAACAGCCTTATAACAGAGCAAACCTGAAGATGTTTCCGCCTTTAATAAATAACATTAGGCGGTTTGCTGGGTAGCCAGAGGTAGGTAGATGATTGGAATCTAGTCATCCGTGCTGGATGAAGCACAGGACTACAACCGGAGGGCGTTCAGATACTGTCAAAGACCGAAGTACGGTTGCTGTGTGGGAAGATAGAAGATATTTGAAGATGTCATATATTTAGATTTTGTGCTGTTGGTATATCTTTTATTTTGTTTTAGAATTTATTTGATTTCTTTATTTGGAGAGCTTTATTTATATGATATCTCTGACGAGAAAAATGTGGTGTTTGTCACAAAAAAGTGATTTCTGGTGGAAAGAAGATGTTGCTTGACGGATAAAAACTGGAGTTTGGTGGAAATAATATGGTGCCAGAAAGAAAGGGGTGTTTAGTCTAAAACGTATGTAATAGAAGGAAAGTAGTGTTTAGTAGGAAGGAAATGTGTTTGACAAAAATTTTGCTTTTTAATTAAAGGATGTCTCTGGTTGTAGTAGATTGTGTGTTTTGGGGAATAAATTGTGTTTGATTTAAAGAAAATTGTGTTTTGTTGTAAGAATATTTTGATATTTTGTAAGTAAATTATAATTTTGACAAGAATAAATGTTAATTTAGGAATAAAGCTGTGCGTTTGATTAGGATATATTGATATATTGTACGTGTTTATTATAGAAGAATAGAGTAACAAAAAAATTGGGATCGTCATTAAGCAATGACAACAAACTAATGGCAAATATTGCCTCTACAATATCATCAGTCAACAAATACTTCGTTAATTGTTACGTACGACTTAAATAGGATATGCCACAAACAAGCTTCTGTTTACGTATTTTAAACGTGTATGCATGATTGTATCGATCAATTTATCCCCTTAATCATTTCGTTGTCCCATCCCACATTTCACCACCGAATGTAAATATAAACATTCTATTGAAGAAATTAGTGCAGTAAGTATATTTGCATTTATCTGCCCTGGAAGTGACAGATTCTAAATAATACATGACATACAGCGGTGCCAGGAAATCAAAGAACAATTCAAATGTCACATTCGGCCTGATCGTTTTGGGACGTGCTTTCTGGCACATTTAAGAACGATTATGTAATGAAGTTGGCTGCAGAAACAATGCCCCCCCCCCCACAATGTGATATGATGCATTGTTCCAGCGAGGAGGTCAACAGCAGTGGTACTACTGCGCTCGTTAGTGAGTGGAAACTTAATCAGACACGGGTGTTTTGATAATTATTTGCACGGAAACAAATGTCATGCATCAAAGATTATGTCAAATGTGCTTGGGGGGGGGGGGACTAGACCTGAAAGTCGATGGTGGAATGGGTCTAATCGTCCATCGGAAATAGACATGTTGGCCACTTAGGAAACAGCCTTCTAACATGACTCATTGACTTAACGTGATTTGTATTGGCTGTCGATCGACACAAAGTAAATACAAATGACCAATGAAAGTCACGAACAAATTTAGATGCATCACTTTAGATGCCGTTTTCCAATTAGTCTACATATCTTACACTATTGATGATCCAGGTCTAGGCATATTTGTTGCCATTGGACACGGCTACTGTAAGTAATAAAAAGTATGTATTTATACCTCATCTGAGTAGAAGGCTCTATCTATAGGCGTTGCATTAAACCTAAAACTGAAGCTGCTGGGTATGAAAGAAAGCTCCGAAAAACTATCCCAGTGTACATAGGAAGTAAGAGCTAATCACTCGCAATTCCTAGGGTTTCTTAAATAAACAATAACAAACAAACTATTATATATATATATATATATATATATATATATATATATATATATGTCAACAGTGCGGTCATTTACTCGTTGTGTGCTGTGTTGTGTTCTTGATAAAATTATTTTGCTCGAAACGTCGATGTGTATGTGTATGTATTTCTAGCGATTTGCAAATCTTCATTATGCTGTTTCTAATTTTTGCCTGTACTAAATGCAAAGTATGAGCAATGTTTGTGTGTATACCGACCAACTCTTACCCTGGTGTGTATCAAGTATCATATCATTATATAGTGAATACCCGCATCACATGGAAAGATCTGGAGAGAAAATCTAAGAACAAAATATACTGGAGATAATTTGTCTGGCCCGTGTAATGTGATTTTGTCAGGGCCAAGAGCTTTACTGTTTTATTGGTTTAATACATGTACTTTCTGTTATATGTCGGGCACTATGACGGACAAGTACCAGATTCAAATCCCGCCATAGGCATACGGACAGTTAAGGAAGAAATTACAAACTCGTTATCGTGTGACATTCTTTCCAGAACGTAGTTTGTTTGTTTGTTTGTTTGTTTTTCGTTCGCTCCATTGTAACCATCACGGATATCCGTGCGGTTTCCGCCGGGGGCGTGATTACGTTGTGCCACCGTTATGCGCCTTGTAGGCCTAGCACATCCGATTTCGGCATGCCTTGTCAATTCGGGTGGGCTACCCTTAGCCTGTGACAGCCTCTATATCTGTCGCCAGGCACGTGTAGTGGCGACTCTTCGCCTAGACGATTTTTGCTCTCATCTGACTCGTACGAGGTGTTCCACTGTCTATGAACTTGCCTCGTGTAATTGAACGTGCTGTGTCTGTGCCCATTGGGTACTGAACCGTTTCTCATCCGTGATCCTGGTTCCTTAGGGGAAGAACTCAACAGAGGAGTTGGACCCTGGCACTTTCGCCCTCTTAGCCGAGGTGTCATTCACAAACATCGTGTACCCCTTGTCCAAGTTCGAGTCTCACACCACGCGTTTGAGAGCAAGGCGTTCTCGAGCTGAGCGTCCTTGTCCCAATAGCGCCTGAGCCCATCAGGTACTGAACCCTTTCTCTCTTCAAGTGTATTTCCGGTGTAGGAAAACCTGACAGTAGAGTTAGGCCAGGGCTAAATCGTTGTCCCTTTTGTGCCTGAGCGCATCGGGTACGGAACCCTTTCTCTCTGCAAGTGTACTTCCGGTATAGGAAACCTTGACAGTAGAGTTGGGCCAGGACTACCATCGTTGTCCCTTTCTTGCCTAAGCCCATCGGGTACAGAACCCTTTCTCTTCGCGAGCATATTTCCGGTTTAGGAAGGCTCAACATTAGAGTTGGATTAGGTCTTGCTTTACCAAACGTCAATGAATGGGTCTGGGTCTCTGCCTGTAAGGAACACAGGTAACTAGAAGCTCGTCTCGAGCTGACGGGGCTTGTAGTTCCCCTTTCCTAGGGACTTTTCACTTTCTATTTGCAGTTCACGCTGCCCTCTAGCGCTGTTCTGCCCTTTCATTGTTTCATTGTACTCGGTATGAAATCTATTTGTCTCTCGCCATGCATCTACCTTTACGTGCATTTTACATTGGCCGCCCCTCCAATGTTCGGACTGGACTGACTAGCTTCACTGTATGTCGACAGTGTCGCTATATGTGGTGATGCTGGTGGTGTCGGAGATATTGTCTGTCTCTTGTGCAGTCAAATATCTCTCCATCTGCTGCCTCCACATTCTCGGACATAATCCCCAAATGATTTGGCCAGAATAAGCTCGAGCTGCTGTATTTCTGTTTCCAGGGTGCACCGCGTGGAGGTACATTTGGGATATTGGTTATCTGCTAACCCTGGGTCCGCCTAGAGCAATGCGTTCCCTTTGCACCCCCCAGAACGTAGTCTTCCTTATGGAATCTCAGAACACCCCGCAATTCTGGGCTAGCTGACCTGTCGCAGCTAAAGACATGTTTAAACAATCTGATATATCACTGCACGATCGTCGTCTTAGGCACTTTCTTACCCTGTTGCCTTTAACTCTTCATTCAAGCCTTCAGTTATTAATCTGACACTAGTGTTACATTTGTTAACAGCTATGGCGGTAGCGAAGTGATGACTCTCGCTCGCCTTAACTTACGTTCTTGATGGCTATTTGACTATTTGTAAGTTGTTATTAAATTCGCGTAAATGGCGAATTACTGAGCGTAAATACTGCCCCAAAAAACCAACACTTAACAAATATTTTGGGTCGATGGCTATATCCTTAATAGGACATGCTATCAGTTTTCTAGTATAGAATATAATGTGCTGTTTCCTTTACGTTAATGATTTCTCAGAAATGGTTGCGTGCGCGTACACATATAATTCCTATAGTAATGTACAGTAATGTACATAATTCCCGTGTTGTGAACTATAATGTGTATAGTTCCTGCGTTGGTAGCAGTAATATTTATAACACATGCGGTGGAAGAAGTAATATGTATAATTCCTGTAGTGATAGCAGTAATGTGTATAATTCATTTGCTGGGAGCAGTAATGTGTATAATTCCTGTGGTGTGTTGAGTGCAGTAATGTGTATAATTACTGTGGTGTGTTGAGTGCAGTAATGTATAACTCCTGTAGTGGGAGCATTAATGTGTATAATCATCTGGTTTGGAAAAGCAATTTACATAATTCTTATGGTGTGGAGAGAGCAGTAATGTGTATAATTGCTGTGGTGAGAGTACCAATGTATAATTCATGTGGTGGAAGCGGTAATGTGTATTGTTTCTGTGGTAGGAACAACAATGTATAATTCATGTGGTGAAAGCACTATGTGTATAATTCCTGTGGTGTGGTGAGTGCAGTAATGTGTAATTCCTGTGCTGTGCGCAGTGATGTGTATAATTCATGTGGTGTGGTGAGAACAGTAATGTGTAATTCATGTGGTGTGGTGAGAACAGTAATGTATAATTCGTGTGGTGACAACAGTAATGTATCATTCATGTGGTGGAAGCACTAATGTGTATAATTCCTGTGGTAGGAACATTAATGTGTATACGCATGTGGTGGGAACAGTAATTTACATAATTCATGTGGTGTGGTGAGTGCAGTAGTGTATAATCCATTTGGTGGAAGCAGTAATTTGTATAATTTATGTGGTGGAAGCAGTAATGTGTATAATTCCTGTGGTGTGGTGGGAACAGTAATATGTATAATGTCTAAACCACAGGTTTACATATTTCCTCCAGATGCAACCACCATTATAGAAGTAAATTAACTTATGATCCTGTTACATTTTAAAAAATACCTTTTGTACGTTCCCTCTCAAACCTCCCACGAATCTTTCGTTTAACTGGGCAATGATTCTATTATCAAACCACCCACCGATCTCTTTCATAGCAGGGCAATTATCCTGTTATCAAACCTCCCACCGAATGTATCGTATAGGAGGGCAATGCTGCTATTATCATACACCAACCAAATCTATAGTATAGTAGGGCAATGCTCCTATTGTCAAATCTCCCTACGAATCTATCTTATAACAAGGCAATGCTCTTCTAGATTTCCAGCTAGATATAATCCGCAAACGAAGAATGCGCGGTTGCTCCATTTTTTTCGCCGATGACCAGACACACCCGACTTCGGAAGTGGTCAGTAATACTGTCACGGTTAGTCGTGCGAGAGATCTTACTCCCAAACTTACACGCTGCTGGGTTCCAACCTCATATCTAACTGCGATCAAACATGCTTGACCTTTATTTTTGCAGCTGACTTGCGTCCTATCGACATAGCCACGGCGCCCAAAAAGACATTTGAATCGAGTATAAGGAAATACATCAAAAATATATTTCGCAGTACAACATAATTCAATATTAATACACCGATTGAAATCAAAATTACTTTAAAAGGATTATGGTGTATTCTTTTTAGTTTACTACTTTAGCTTGCGACCCCACATAAAATCCTTCGTTCACAATACCAGATTCGGTAATGATTGACTCATAGGTTGAGAATCTGTTGTCTAAACGATATACAACTAATAGCTCAATAAACCACAACAGGTTTGGGTGCCGTAAGCTAACGACAGCAACTCGTTTCCATCTGTACGTAATTTTCCTGACTGAGAACAAGCAATATCAAACATAGGAAATGAAGGTTGAATATTTGCAGTGACGCCCTCTGTAAATACACACGCTGTCAAATATTTGGAGCTAAGGTATAGTCTACTCGTCTACATTATAAGACCTACTGGCTAATATGACATCAAACCTGCTATGACTCATCTGATTATTCCCGTGATTTTCATTGGTCACTATAGTTATACTTTGTGTTGCAGCCATTGAAAATCGAGGGGTAAGTCAAATGAGTCGTTTTAGTAGGTTTTATTTCCCATTAGCCAATAGATCACATATAACCGATGGTCATACTCCAATGTACGGAGACAATTTTGTTGCAGATATAGGGTTTACTATTTCTTATAAGCAGTGTAATTTTTAGTAAATCTATCTCACAAGCAATCTAACTTATAATCTATCTTACGAACAATCCAATTTATAACCAAACAACATGAGATATGCAGATGACACTGTTCTTTTAGCAAAAAGTGAACATGAACTACAAAGACTAATAGATCAAGTCAATAAATCAAGTAATGAATATGGACTGGATATAAATATCTAAAAAACAAAAACCATGATAATCAGCACAGACACAAAAGAACAAGAGCTAAACATAAACATACATGGAGAGAAACTACAACAAGTAAAGCATTATCAATATCTTGGACACACATTCGCAAATGACGGAAGATGTGAATAGAAGTTAAAAGGAGAATAGGAATGGCTAAATATACAGTCAATGACATGAGGAAAATATTAACATCTAAACAAATTACAAATAAGTTAAAAATGAGAATTATAAAATGCTACATTATTCTATATTAATGTATAAATCCGAAACATGGACAATAAATACACAATTAGATGACAGAACTGATGCCTTAGAGATGTGGGTATACAGAAGAATAGGGAGAACATTATGAAAAGAGAAGAAAACAAAGAGGTGCTAAATACATTTAATATGAAGAAAGAACTACTAAGAGAAATAAAGATCGGGCAAATAAAATATTTTGAATACTTTAAAAGACATGACACCTTATTGAAGACCTTACTTGAGGGTAAAGTCAAAGGGAAGCGAGCAAGAGATAGGCAGAGATACAAATAGGAGATTAACATCACACGATGGACAGGTTAGAGTCTAGCATAGTGTACCACCAAGACAAGAGACATCGGATATTGTAGATCCTTTGCAGCCAGCCTTCGTTGCGGAGACGGTACTTGATGATGATGATGAATTTATAACCAATATATCTTAAAAGCAAATTTATAATCATCTATATTATAAGCAATACAATTTATAATCATTAATCTTATAAACAATCCAATTTATAATTAATCAATCTATATTATAAAAAATCAAATTTATAATCATCCTATCTTAAAAGCAGTACAGTGTATAATCAATTTATCTCATCGCAATTCAATTTATAAACTATCTTTTAAGCAGTCCAATTTATAATCAGTCTACCTCACAGGAACACCAATCATGATACAACGCATTCTGTTCTCCAGATGACGCTAATCTGCAGGAGTTTGAGCATTCAAAAAAACTTTCATTGCTGCATGTTTTCCTGTGAAGGAGTGCAGGGAGGTTTTCTATGGGCTAATAAGTTTGAGCATGAATGTAAAAAAGAAGAAAGTAGACGGTATCAACAAGTTGTATTTTGACAACAATATATGTCTATAGCGGTGAACAAAAAAATGTCTATAGTGGTAAGGTAGAGATAGGTCCCATTGTAGCAAACTGCCGTCGGAGATGAAGATAACTCTTCGTGTACTAAGCCGCAGCAACTATTAGGTAGGGTAGCATTTCTCTTCCTTGCTGTCTTTGCATTCCCTAACTCTTGCGTCAGGTACTCATTTACAACTGAATCAACTGGGGGAGTGGTTGTGTCAAGCGAGAAATCACGATCCGGATTTTTTTTTGTTCGCGCGTGGTTTCGAACCTGGCACGCTGTATCCTGGTGATAGCGAGCTAACTCACTATAAACTATAGTGTTAGACGGTATCAACAAGTTATATATTGACAACAATAAATGTCTAAAGTGGTGGACAAAAAAGCAACTTTTTGGAGACTACTTTAAGACATCTCTCAACACTGCAGGATTGACCCAAGTACGGAATTCTTGACCATCCAGTTTGAAATGTCCAGATTAGTGCGGATATCAATAGTTTCGATGACTGGACTCAGCAGCCATACTCACAAACAATCAAACCTAAATTGATCTTTCTCAATTGCATGCTCATCTTCGCTTCTGAAAGAGAAACCACTTCACCATCAAATGTCTATACACAATGACTATATTCAGCAGAAATCTCAATCTGCATCAATGGTCAAATTTCAACAGTTGTTCATTTAGAATAAAGTGATATTCTACCGCATGTGATCATGTTCTTGAGAAACAGCAGAAGTTCTAGCGTATCCTGCTTAGGACGTAACTATCAGACCGTATTTGTTTTGTTGTTTTTATTTTCCATGTCCGGTAGATTATTATTGCTTTTTAAATGGTCCGAATCAAATCTTCTTGCAGCTGAAGTCGTACTAGGTATTTAGGCTGTCATGTTCTCTACTATTCTCAGTCATAATTCATAATTTTATAGATCATAATTTTTTTTTTAAAATAGGCATACAAGTTCACATCCCTAGGACCAGCCATCTGGGGCAAGACAATAAAAATATGTCAACGTAGCAATTAACTAGAGGAAGACATAATACAGAGATGTCAACGTAGCAATTAACAATTTAAGGTATGTACATAATTCGGAGATGTCAAGAAGTGATTGATTAACTAATTAAGGTAGACAGAATACAGAGAAGTCCATGTAGCAATTAACTAGAGGAAGACAATACAGAGATGTCGATGTAGCAATGAACGTCTTAAAGCAGACAATAGAGAAGTGTCGATGTGACAGTGAACTTCTTAATGTATACATAATTTAGAAATGTCGAAGTAGCAATTAACTACTTAAAGTAGATATTGTAGTAGTAATTAACTACTTAAAGTAGATATTGTAGTAGTAATTAACTACTTAAAGTAGATATCGTAGTAGTAATTAACTACTTAAAGTAGATATCGTAGTAGTAATTAACTACTTAAAGTAGATATTGTAGTAGTAATTAACTACTTAAAGTAGATATTGTAGTAGTAATTAACTACTTAAAGTAGATATTGTAGTAGTAATTAACTACTTAAAGTAGATATTGTAGTAGTAATTAACTACTTAAAGTAGATATTGTAGTAGTAATTAACTACTTAAAGTAGATATTGTAGTAGTAATTAACTACTTAAAGTAGATATCGTAGTAGTAATTAACTACTTAAAGTAGATATTGTAGTAGTAATTAACTACTTAAAGTAGATATCGTAGTAGTAATTAACTACTTAAAGTAGATATCGTAGTAGCAATTAACTACTTAATATGACCATTTTATAAAGAAATGTCAATGTACTAATTAACTTGTTAAACTAGACAAAATAAAGAAATATAAATAAATACTAATATAATCTGAAGCAGGAGTGAGTTCGTGTACACTCAGGCGTAAACCCGAGCGTATATGTTTTAATTCCGGCATTCATTGATATCAGCCGACATAAACTTGTGATTCTGGCATGGAATTCACACAACAGGTAAGGTGAGTAGGTAAACTTTTAAGGATGTACTCAGTGCGAGTAGCACGAACTTCCTTCAGAGATGTATGATAATTGTGATGTATGATAAATGTCAGATTTATCCCGATTTGGTAAATAATTTTCTAAAAAAAGTTTTGTATTATTAAAACAGAATACTGCTCACTCAGTTAAAGAAAATAATCATAACTCAGCAAACGTTATTTGAGCCAGGTCCGTTCAGCTGCCACCTAGTCGCCTCACAACTTGAGCTAACACGTTTTCCGTCTTCGACCACATCGCATCCCGAGAAATGATGCGATTTTAATCAAGACTTCCAGCGTGTATATTCTTAAGCTATAGTTTGAACACAAATTTGTAACCTCCGTTGGAGTAGAATATCTACGAAATTATCTATTAGATCGCAGAGATGCAACTTTCGATTCACACCAACGCTATTAACAAATGTGTGTCTTTCTAAAAATGTTACAGTTTTAACACGTTTCCTCTACAACTTATATACATATAACCCCTAAATTGCATAGGATATAATATAGTATACAGTATTCATCCGAGTCTACAGACAGCAAATAATTGTCTAAACAATCGGAACACATTTTCATTGGTGACGTTTATTGATATGTTTTGGACTTTTTAGTGCTGTGACGAAAAGTATAAATATATTTCAAATTGAAGATATGCTACAAATTAAGAACGTCACCACTAACAGCGTTTTCCCTTTCTACAGGCAGGGCTATGTTGTAGTGCGACACGTCTTGTTTAAAAACAGGTTTTTTTGTTGTTAAAAAAGACTAGGAACTTTCAGTTCTTGTTTCGCACTGGAATATCGCCCATTTTTAGAATTGGAACAAGATTTCCTGAGTGAAAACATTTTGTGTTGCTATGTTTTGTGTTATATAAATACAAACTGACGTTATACGTCACTCATTTTGGCCCAATTATATATATTCATTGATCACTCCTGCGTGTTGTCAACATATTGACCAGTAAAAAAGCACTGAAATAATTAGTTGGACCAACAGAAATGATGAAATAAGCACGTTGAATTTCTGACAGTAACATGGTTACTGTAATATCTCAAATTTGGCACTTATTTGCAATGGATCAAAACTTTAAAGGATTCGCCGATATGCATAATCGAGCACGGTTGTGGACTAAATGATAACAGTATTTTTGCGTCGGATAAAATATAAAATTACTTGCCAGAGATATCTACAATCTAACAAACAGTTTCTGAGATATTCGAATGAAAGTGTGATTACGAATTTATAAACAAACTATACTATGATTTATTTCTATAATAAATAAAAAAAACCCACGACGCTTCTATATTACATTGTTCAATTACTGTACTGTACTGTAGCCCTTGACTCTAGGATTGAGGTCCAGGGTTAAATCCACGGTTGGAACATGACTTTTTCTTTCGGAGGTAAAGTTAAAATCCTTCTTGTACATGTCGTGGAGTTTGATATGGCAAAGCGGCCTTCATTTCCAACAGCCTATAGAAAGACTTCCTGCACTTTTTCACAGGAAAACAGGCAGTAACGAAAACCTTACTGTGTATTGACATGTTTAAGTCAAGTTTACTGAGTATAGTACGGTATCATAATGTGGTACTCTTCTATTACAAAATTGTCCTACTTCGCTGTTACGTAAATTATAGGCTGGATTAAAATTATATCTATATAAAAATATTTACAATCGCAATTCAATGCAAATTTGCACCTTAGTTTGAGGTCGTTGCAGCCTAAAATTGAACCCTGGAACTTAATTAACGAAGGCGGTTATTGTATCAGATTCTTAGCCCATGTTTCGAAGTATACACAATGGACAGTATTGGTGTGAGTTATGGCATCTGTAGCTAATTTCAACTTCGTGGGTAACATATTTATTGGCATACATGCATGCTTTGTTCTCAGAAACAGACTGACTTGCATCAATAGACAGACCGCGACCAATCGCCAAATAAGACCTAACAGCAGAATCAAAACAACGCAGGTCCAGCCTTCTTACGTTATATATTTATTAAAATTATTGTTGTTTCGTTGGTCACTATTATATACTATGTGTCGCCCGCGTGTCCATTCCAGTACCGACCAACGATACACGGGAATAATCGAAAACATGACCCAAAAGGCGTAATTGAATTCTTTTGGTAGGTCTTCTAACGGCAGAAGTCACGGACATACGGTTTAATAGAGGATAAGCGCTGCTTTATAAATGCATGTTCGAGACGGACACTGTGACTTATTACATTTTAACAGAAATCAGGGGAACTCGGTATTAAATGTGGTGTTAACAGAAAAATATACTAAATGTGAAGAATAATGAGTGTTTGGAGAATAATGAATAATGACGTGGCTACAGCATGGGTATGTGGCCTTTATCACACAAGCCACTCGCAAACTCACTGCACATTTCTACGGGTAAAAATGCATAATTGAGGATTTTTTATCGATTTATGGAGCTGCAGGAACTATGATTGTACATATTTTCGACATCTGCGGAAGAAACAGCATCTATGGACTTTGCAAGGGTACTTCTCCTGTTGTCTTTGCTCTCACATTCCTGTAGATTAACAGAATGCAGTCCGGAGAACGGAATGAGTTGTGTCATAATTTACAGCTTTTCTGCGAGATCTACGCCTTTCGGTCTGATACATCATACTTCAGTTTGATTTCTGGGTCACTTTGTCTCTATACGAGATGGAACAGAGAACTTCACCCTAAAACCTCCTTAGTCGCCTCATACGACATTCATGGAAGGTAAACATTGTTGTAATTATTTGCTCCCCTTTCTGGCACCACAACACACGGGCGATTGCAATGGTACAATGATGTTGGCTCACAACCAATAGCCAATTCATTCAAAAGAAATCGGGTGACCTATCCGGTATTTGTTATCTTTATGGTTTAAGATTAAGAGCATGAATCCATGGACCACTAGATTTGAAACCGTCGTTTGACATTAAAGGCATGAATCCATGGATCACTAGATCTGAAACCATCGTTAGATATTAAGGGCATGAATCCATGGATCTCGTTGTTTTCATCACTCCATCTTTAATATTGTCTATTGTTTGTCCCCAGGTGGATGATGGTAAGAATATTCACATTACGGTTAAGCGTAGAGATGGTGAGTGTGGATATTCTGATCATTGTTTCACATTCTTGCAATTTCCTCAATTTCATTTGCTCTGCCATTTTCATCATTGTATCTGAGAGCGAACTGAATAATTTGCAGAATGAATTGAAATTACTGCTAAATTCAAGAGCCTCTTGGAAACAATAATTCATTCATTTTCCTTTTTCGCTGAAGTTGGTGCATAGGGCAGAGGTCATATCTCTCCAATTCTGTCTGTTAAAAGCTATTCTGTGCAGTTCTTGAATAGTATGGATATTGATTGTTTTACTTTCTCTAAGTAGTGTTTTTCTGAGTGTTTCTTTTGGTCTACCCCTTGCGTTTTTGCCTGTAGGTATCCATTCAAGAGATTGGTGGTGTATTCTGTTGATGTCTGCGCGTAGGACATGCCCGATGTAGGACTAACGACGTTTTCTGATAACATCTGTGATGAAATTTGATGTGTCTCTTCACTGATTTTATCATTCGATTTGAATTCACTCCAATGAGTGTTAGTTATCCTACGAAGACATTTGTTCTCGAAACTCAGTAATTTCTTTTCTGAAGATAAAGAGATTGTCCAGCTCTCACATCCATATGATAGCACCGGAATAACGCAGGAATTAAATAAGCAAATTTTAGTGCGTGTGCTGATTGACTTTGACCTCCAGATATTAGACAGACTTTTAAAGTCACTTGATGCTAATGCAATGCGAGTAGTAATTTCTGTCATGAAATCACCGTCAAGTGTTAATTTGCTTCCTAGATAGGAGAATGTACCTTTTCAAGTTGTTGTCCATTTAAAGTAATTGCGTTAGGTGAATTGGTGAAGTCCATAATTTTTGCTTTTGATGAGTTGATTTGGAGACCTATTTGTCCTGCAATGAGTTTTATTGAGTTATTTTATGACTCAAATAAAAACTCAAAACAATAATAGCATAGAGATATATATTTTTTTTCTGGACTAAATATGTTAATAAATAAAGAACGACCACTACACTTCTTAAGTTTAGATTGCCTTACTCTCAACATCTGTGTGTGGCATATTAGAATTGTCCGATTTTTCTGAATGTGTGAATGTGTTATTGTCACGCACACAATACGGGAAAATGGGGGGGGGGGAGAGAAGCACAATCTAAAATTCCGTTTATTTTTGTAAAAAATAGGTCATTACCCACAACAATCCATATCACGAATATGTCTCTACAAGTAACACGTTGATTGTTTTTTTTAACGTAGTGTTTAACTTTTCCTGTGATTTTCATTAGTCACTATGATTATCCTTTATGTGCTAGCCAATTAAAATCAAGGGAATATTCAAATTATTCATTTTTAGAAGGCTTGATTTCCAATTAGCGTGTAGGTCTTATGTTGTAGGCCGTCATGTCTCAGCGGTCATATGGAAAAAAAATCAATTGGTATAGGTTGTGGAGAGGGGGATTGAGTTGAAACACAAGTCAAAGACAAATATGCAGAAGAGAACAATGGAAGCAAAATTGAGAAATTATAAAGCAGAAGTCGCTTAATATTTTACAATAGATGGTTGTAGGTAGATTATGTTGAAGAGAATTTGCTGACTAACAAGACTTATCAGGCGTGACCCCAATCTCGTGGTTCTCTGAACAAGAACAATAGATCATCTGTATAAAGCTACAATCACCACTAAGAAGAGGTTTTTGTGTACTCTCGAGATTAAGGAAAACATATTGGCATGTGTATGACCACGAATCTATAAATGTTAGGATATGCAACGGGATTGTAACGTCACAAAGAGGGATGGTTATAAACAATGCGTTCATTATAAACAAAGCTCCATTACAGTGTTATTAATATTAACGAAAATTGAGCTGAATTTTACAACTGCTTGAACCATACATGTAAAACCGTATCAAAATTGTTATAACGCGTCATGGAGACAATATTCACCAGTATAATTAGGCAAAGGAAAATACTGTAAAGAACACCCTGTAGGCCCTGTAATGCTCCTTTACAACGAACTTGCGCCGTGATATTGAGGCCTGATGGCGCTAACTAATATTAAATGTTTGTGGTTCTTGAGGAATTTACATACATGTTCAGTGTGTGTGTGTGCTGTTGTCTGTCAATCGTTCTACCATATTCTTAGTACCTTAAGGAAAAACATTGGAAGTCGTGACTAAAATCGCATCTTTATTTAGGCCTTATCAAACAAGTGGAGAGTTCTTTAAAACAAATGTGGGAGTTCGACGACAAGGATGCATAATGTCTCCAGTACTTTTTAACATATATCTAGAGCACATCATACAGGAGACACTACATGATTACAACACGTCTATGTTGATTGGATGTCGTCCTATTTGCAACTTGCGTTTCACTGATGAGATTGATCTTATAACTGGTTCAGAACAAGAATTAAATAAAGAGTTAACAGCAAAGTTGGAAAAAGTTAATAGTAAGTACGGAATGGAAATCAACACAAAAAAAGAGCAAGATCTTGGTTAACAGAGAGACACGGAAGAACAAACCAATATCATCATGAATGGATATAAGCTTGAGGAGGTGAATAATTTCAAATACCTCGGATCCAACATATGCAATGATGGAAAATGCAAAGCAGAATTTAAAATAATGCTGGAGATGGCTTTAACGTCCATGTCAAGACTAATGTTTATTTGGAAAAGCAACATCAGTGTTAGGGTGAAAATCAAACTGTATTTAAAATGTGTTGGGTTCTGTGTCAGGTTCTGTGATGGGCTATGTGTTGGGTTCTATGATTAAAAGTTGCAATGCCATATACGAAACAGGCCATATACCTAAAGACCTAACATCATCAATATTCATACCACTACCTAAGAAGCCCAGGGCTGTGGACTGTACAGAATATAGAACAATAAGTCTAATGAGCCATCTAACTAAAATACTTCTCAAAATAATACATGAAAGAATTAAGAACAAGATAGACATGGAGGTCGGTGAAGAACAATTCGGTTTTAGGAAAAACAAAGGAACCAGAGAAGCTATACTGAGTATCCGGCTAGTGATAGATAAATATATAGAAGTCCAAAAAAGTATCTATATTTGCGTCATAAACTACAGCAAGGCATTTGACAGAGTCCAACATGAAAAATTAATCAAATGTCTTCAAGAAATAGGCATAGATGGAAAAGACATCAGACTGATTAGAAATATATATTGGGAACAAACTGCATCAATAAGGTGTGAAAACAGCTACTCTCCATACATAGAAATAAGAAGAGGGGTAAGACAAGGATGCATTCTATCACCAAGCCTATTTAATATCTACACAGAGAATATCTTTTAAAATATAGAAGAAATACCAGGACTCAAGATCAATGGGAAAATAATAAACAACCTTAGATATGCAGATGACACTGTTCTTTTGGCAGAAAGTGAACATGAATTACAAAGACTAATAGATCAAGTCAATAAATCAAGTAATGAATAAGGACTGGATATAAATATTCAAAAACCAAAACACATGATAATCAGCAAAGACACAGAAGAACAGGAGGTAAACATAAACATACAGGGAGAGAAACTACAACAAGTAAAACAGTATCAATATCTTGGACACATAGTCACAAATGATGGCAGATGTGAAACAGAAGTTAAAAGGAGAAAAGAAATGGCTAAAAGTACCTTCAATGACATGAGGAAATTATTAATATCTAAACAAATTACAAACAAGTTTAAAATGAGAATTATAAAATGCTACATCTATTCCATATTAATGTATGGCTCAGAAATATGGACACTAAATAAACAATTAGAAGACAAAATTGATGCCTTTGAGATGTGGGTATATAGAAGAATAGGGAGAACATCATGAAAAGAGAAGAAAACAAAAAAAAGAGGTGCTAAAGACACTTAATATGAAGAAAGAACTACTAAGAGAAATAAAGATCAAGCAAATAAAATACTTTGGGCACATTAAAAGACATGACACCTTATTGAAGACCTTACTTGAGGGTAAAGTCAAAGGGAAGCGAGCAAGAGGTAGGCAGAGATACAAGTGGGAGAGTAACATCACACGATGGACAGGGTGTTACAGTCTAGCAGAGTGCACCATTAAGACAAGAGACAGGAGATGTTGGAGATACGTTGCAGCCAACCTTCGTTGCGGAGACGGCACTTGATGATGATGATGATGATGATGATTTAAAATCAAATCTTACTATTGCTTTCTATTGTGTTGTATGATTGTGAGAGTTGGACACACTGCGGACATGGAGAGACCGTTACAGACTTTCGAATACAAAATGTACAAACGAATTCTACGAATTTCATAAAGAGAGCATAAGACAATTTTTACGTAAGAAATAAAATAGAGATGTATGCAGATCTACAAGAACCATTGCTTTGAATAGTGAAACGACGAAAACTAGCACGTTTTATACATGAATGCAGACATGATTCCTTGCCAAACACAATACTACAGGGAACCGTCGAATGGGGGGGGGGGGGGGGAAGCAGAGGATGACAAATAAAGACATGAACAGACCACATCAAGGAATGGACTGGGACAAATTTTTTCTCACGCATCCGCATATTTGAAGATAGAATTCGCTGGATGACTGTGTGCTGAAGCATCCAATGTGGTGCACATGCAACCCTAACGGGTTACGGGTTTATAGATAGATAGATATATCCACATAGCACAGGCATCAATTCTGTCTTCTAATTGTTTGTTCATTGTATTGATAAAATATAGTATCTAAATTCCTCAAGTATTTACACTTCTGGACAATCATACAGTTAAGTAGACCAACAGCTGATAACAAATCGTTTACGGAAAGGTGCTGTCAGAATAGATATTACCAATCTTCTCTGGTTAGTAGCTGCTTATCTATGGGTCCTACACTTAAGGTAAAGTCATAAATCTCAGGGTAATTAAGTCATAAATTGTAACACGGTTTTTGCATAATTGGTCAGAAATAGAGCAGCTTGAGCAGGAACCGTATGCGTAGAGACCGTTATTATTATAATAAGTATGCAAATCGATACGTGAGACTGATGTAAAACTGCATAACAATAATACCTATATAAAACACAAGATCACTTAGCTTACAAGGATCGCACGTTGTATCCTACTATAGGGTTTATTGTCTATTGTCTTTCCCCATGTGAATAGTGGTGTATACCTTTCCACAATTGTCAGTAAACGTAGGGGTGAAAGCCTCAGTTTTCGCTCTAAAGCCAGATGTGTCGCCTTGGTTGTGTCATCTCCTAGGAGAAACCCAGGGACATGTTTTGGCCTGTAAAGTCCATGAGCACACTTGGTGGAAAGTAGAGTCGATACACATCCATTGCCTAGCGACAGATAGGAAGGCTGTCAGATGCTAGGGAAGCCCAGCCCAATTAAGGGCATGCCGAAAACGGATGTGCGGCAACTAACATAGGATGTGCGGCAACTTCGCGAGGCAACTAACATAGCTCTGCTGTGATGAAACTGACAGCAAAACGTACTTCACTCTCCCCGGCTAAAAATCACACGAACTTTCGTGTTGGATATCAGAGAGCGAACGGAGAAGAAGAAGAAGAGGGTCGCTCATTACAAGATAGTTGGTGTTATTGCGGTTTTGGGTTGGTCATGTATGTATATGAACGCCTATCTCTCAAGTATTTCCCATTGTCTATTTGTTGATTCACATCTCTTTGTTTGCACGATGCTGATTGAAATCAACTTGTTGTCACTGATAAGCCGAGATGGTAAACTAATCACTAATGTAATTCACAGCGCAATACGTTGCATACATAGTTGGCGTTGATTACACGATCAACTTCCAACAAAACATTGTAGTTATACTACTGTTATAATTATCTGTGAATCGTTACATATTGCTCCTAGTTGACTTTTTCAATGTCAGGCTCCTTTTCGCTTACGACGGAGGGACCCCATCATACTGTAATTTACTTTGACAATATATCTAAAGCAGAATATTAGCCACTGATCTAGGATTTTTTTTTAAATAAGTATAGAATTAACGAAGCAGGAGAGATAATTATGAAAGTGGCACAATAGGCGGGATAATGCTCACATTAGGGAAATAGGCGCGAAACAAACATTTAATATTAGAATAACTAATCACATATATGCATTGTGTGTTCGTTCTCACACTGTTTAACGGGACTGAATGAGTTGTATTTGTGGTCTGTGTTCGTTCGCACACTGGTTAACGGGACTGAATGAGTTGTATTTGTGTTCTGTGTTCGTTCTTACATTGGTTAACGGGATTGAATGAGTTTTATTTGTGTTCTGTGTTCGTTCTTACACTGGTTAACGGGACTGAATGAGTTGTATTTGTGTTCTGTGTTCGTTCTCACACTGTTTAACGGGATTGAATGAGTTGTATTTGTGTTCTGTGTTAGTTCGCACACTGGTTAACGGGACTGAATGAGTTGTATTTGTGTTCTGTGTTAGTTCGCACACTGGTTAACGGGATTGAATGAGTTGTATTTGTGTTCTGTGTTAGTTCGCACACTGGTTAACGGGATTGAATGAGTTGTATTTGTGTTCTGTGTTAGTTCGCACACTGGTTAACGGGACTGAATGAGTTGTATTTGTGTTCTGTGTTCGTTCTCACACTGTTTAACGGGACTGAATGAGTTGTATTTGTGTTCTGTGTTAGTTCGCACACTGGTTAACGGGACTGAATGAGTTGTATTTGTGTTCTGTGTTCGTTCTCACACTGCTTAACGGGACTGAATGAGTTGTATTTGTGTTCTGTGTTAGTTCGCACACTGGTTAACGGGACTGAATGAGTTGTATTTGTGTTCTGTGTTCGTTCTTACACTGGTTAACGGGACTGAATGAGTTGTATTTGTGTTCTGTGTTCGTTCTTACACTGGTTAACGGGATTGAATGAGTTTTATTTGTGTTCTGCGTTCGTTCTTACACTGGTTAACGGGACTGAATGAGTTGTATTTGTGTTCTGTGTTCGTTCTTACATTGGTTAACGGGATTGAATGAGTTTTATTTGTGTTCTGTGTTCGTTCTTACACTGGTTAACGGGACTGAATGAGTTGTATTTGTGTTCTGTGTTCGTTCTTACACTGGTTAACGGGACTGGATGAGTTGTATTTGTGTTCTGTGTTCGTTCTCACACTGGTTAACGGGACTGAATGAGTTGTATTTGTGTTCTGTGTTCGTTCTTACACTGGTTAACGGGACTGGATGAGTTGTATTTGTGTTCTGTGTTCGTTCTCACACTGGTTAACGGGATTGAATGAGTTGTATTATGTTAAGCTTGCCAGAAACATTTGTGCCTCTCTGCATGACATATCCGACTTCCCCATTTATATGGTTCGGATCTATAGGATGGGACATCCCAACTTCCTCCCAAGCCTAGTTAGTAGCCTCATTCGACATGCATGGCAGGTCATACATACCTTTGCTCCCCTTTTCAGTCCCCGACAACACACTATCCATATCCTATTAAAAATCTTGTCATGTATTTTATTTGTTGGTGTGATTGTCAAACAATGTGTTTGTTTGTTGAGGCGATTCTCTGGGCAATCTTTACATTCAGTATATCATCATCATCACACACTTACAGATGTGTACGTACATAGTTCAGTAAACCATCACACACTTACAGATGTGTACGTACATAGTTCAGTAAAACATCACACACTTACAGATGAGTACGTACATAGTTCAGTAAAACATCACACACTTACAGATGTGTACGTACATAGTTCAGTAAAACATCACACACTTACAGATGTGTACGTACATAGTTCAGTAAAACATCACACACTTACAGATGTGTACGTACATAGTTCAGTAAACCATCACACACTTACAGATGTGTACGTACATAGTTCAGTAAACCATCACACACTTACAGATGTGTACGTACATAGTTCAGTAAACCATCACACACACACAAGTAATGTGTACGTACATAGTTCAGTAAACCATCAGACACTTACAGATGTGTGCATACAGAGTTCAGTAAAACAGCACACACTTACAGATGTGTGCATACAGAGTTCAGTAAACCATCACACACTTACAGATGTGTGCATACAGAGTTCAGTAAACCATCACACACTTACAGATGTGTGCATACAGAGTTCAGTAAAACATCACACACTTACAGGTGTGTGCATACAGAGTATAGTACATCATCACGCGCAGTAAATCATCACATGTAATACAAGATTAACATCGTGTGTGTGTACCACATGACGCAACGATCATTGATTTCTACAACATTCTATCTTAGGGCACCATAAGTCCTCTTTTCACCGGACATGTCTTCTTTTTAGGTCCGAAATTTCTGACCAGTTAGGCTTTTTCAAATATGAAAATATGTCCGAATTTGTATTTCCACTCTTTCATTCTAACTTTTCTTATTAATATTATATCGCCGGATTGCAAAAAATGGTCCAACTAAAGAGCAAATTAAAATTGTTTCAAATGTTATTTAAGGTATGTTTGAATTGTATGCTTTCTATGGTATTCTTAAACTGAAAGATTGATCATGTTTTACTTAACTCTTGGTGAGGTATCAAATGGGATTAATGCAGGTTCCACTCTTCGTTGAGAATGCTTGATTAAGAAAAGAGAGGAGATCCAATTGATGATTTCAAGTGTTTTTATTAATTTAGTAATTCGACAGTATTCGTGGACTAGTATCACAGTTATAAACAGTTATAATCAACAATATAAGAAAAAGGCAATCTTCTTTTTTGGTCACTTCATGAGACAGGCAGGTTTAGAGAACATAGTCACAACAGGCCAAATTGAAGGCAACAGAGACAGAGGACGACAACGCGAGAAAATACTAGACAGTTTGACAACCTGGAACGGCAAGGAAACAACAACACTTTGATACATAATACTGTGGATAGAGAGCTGTGGAGAGCCATGACCGCCTACGCCAGCCGGCATGGCACCTGATGATGATGATAAACAGTTTAATTAATTGTTCTCCTGTCGAGTCCAGCTCCTAGTAGGGGAGATGGGGTTTAGTCCAGCCAACAGAGGTTGGAAACTAAGACTGGTCATCCCATAAAACGTGTAGGACCACAGTACTGCCAAAACACACACAGGTGCTGAAGTCAGAGATGCCGAACCGAGAGGAGCGTTATCTTATCATGCAACCTGCCTTGAGAACAAGGAAGAAGACATTAAAATTTGTCAAAATATTTCGACAATCTAAAAGTCTCGACTTTTATTCAGAATCGTTAAAAGTACCTCAAATCTTCTTTGCTATCTCTCTTCCTCACAATGCAAATTTCAAGCCACTTTTCTCTTTTGTGCAAGCTCAGTGAGAAAAGGGAAAATAAGTTACTGAATCTCAGATGTTTTTTTATTTGTGTAATATAATTTGAACGACATGTCTTGTTAAAATCTTCATAGTTATTTACAAAGTAAATTTAAATATTGCTGAAATAAATTCAATCTTTAGATAAGTATAAGGACACGAACGATTACAAAGATGAATAATATAAATGCTATCTTTTACATTATATCGCCTTCGAGCTGAAATGCTACAGAAAGATACTTAGAATATCATGGAAGAATAAAATCAGAAACTCAGATATTATAAACACACTGAATATTCCAAAGTGTTGGTTACTAAACACAATAACAAAAAGAAAACTACGCCTGTTTGGTCATATAAAGAGACATAACTGTTTAGAAAGACAAATAATGGAGGGAAGAGTACCTGGGAAGAGGAGAAGGGGCAGACCAAGAAGACGATGGACTGACGACATTAAAGATAATATGAATACATGGCTAGAAAATGCAAGCCACATCGCCCAAGACAGAGAGAGAGGTTCAGAGAGTTCATTGGGAAGACAACGTTCTGGAAGGAAAACGTCACATGACATCTTTTACAATTAAAAATAATGCGTCAATTTTATAATGTCAAAATTACATTTATGTTTTCTTTTGACAAGAGGGAAATATTGTGACCGTAATCTAATAATGCACTACTGTGTATTAGCTCTACTGTTGACTTTCAGCCATGCCAGGATAAAGTATCTTCTCTCTTTGACCCTCAATTTTTCCCGTGTGTCGCATGACCAAAAGGTTAGGGCGTTTGTGTCACGTCCGTGAGGTCGAGGTTTTAACTCCCAGTAAGAAATGGATTTTATTTTGTCGGATAATTTTTTTTTTTATAAGTCCATGATATGGAAACACCAAGAGTAACATCCTTTATCACAAAGCTACAATCACCTTACTGCAACACCCTAAAGGAAACATGCAGTATTTGACAGTTTTTGTTTTCGCCTATTAGTACATTGTATTCCAAACCTCATTTTTTTCATAGCATGACAAATAAATGTGGACTTTTCTTTCTGATAAGTAACTTTCTTTTGGTGTTACCCTTCATCAATACATATGTATTATTTATTCTAGCTGTCCATGGGTTTTCTCAATCTTTTGCAAAATTATATTTTCATAACCTATATTTTTCAAATTATATAATTATAGGAATATTTTCTACTTAACCAACATTCTTATATTCCGTAGCCGTAGATCAGCGCACATAACTATCTTATATCTCAGCCAAGCTAAAAGAACAACTCATTCTCTCGAATACAGCCTATAAGATAAACGTAAGTTGAGAGAAAGAAAAAAACAAGTAGAATGTTGAACTTATAATTTTGGATGACAGAATAACAAAACGATATGTCTAATACATAAAAACAACATGAGCTATTTTTATTAGTTATTTAATTTTTAGAATCTACACTTTTAAAACACTTACCTGCGCTGGGCCATTTGGAACTTTTTGGTCAAACTCGTACGCTTTCCGCTTTTCTTCCAATTCCATTTTTCTTTGCTCTGGGTAGTTCTCAAACTGAGGCAGAGATGTGTCTAGGTGTGTGATCTGATAATGATATTTTGCTTTAATCCATCGAAAAATTGGAAACACAAACGTGTTATTTGTAACACGGTTCTCAAGCACAATTTTGTCTACATACCAGTCACTGGCTGCCCATGCGTCATCTTTCCACACTTCTATTCTAGCAATCTTCCCCATTCTTGGCAGATTTTTTATTTTATTCCTCGGCACGTGAAAAGTATCTAAACACCCCCTTTCAAAATCGTTTTTAAAATAATTATCTAAAGTGATCGGAGCTGAGGAGTTGCCATTTTCATCGTGCATGATGATACGTACATTAGCATCGGTCCCGGCGTTCCTTCTGTCTCCAGTTTGTACGTAAATCATGAAATCTGAACTTGGCTTCTGAAATATGCAACCCATTATCTGTCAATGTGTATATAACTTGCAATATACCAGCTACAATCTATTACAATATCACAGCCTGAACCTTGTCTTTTAATGTTGTTTGACACTTTTGTAAAACTACAGTAACTTTGCTAAATCAACTTTACAACTGTTGGTCCGTTATCGGATTGTCTAACTCTAACTAACGGGCAGCGTGTGAAGTCAGTCCGCTAACTTCCGCGAGAGAGGTGTAGTAAATAAACTTGCGCATAAATACCAACTCTATATTTGTTTTCTAGGTCAACAGGGAAGACCTTGCAATAAAGTTCCGGTGTCGGGTAAGAATTCGAAACTAGAAATAGTGGCTGGGTAACACAGGTCAAATAATCAAAATGTACAGAAATAGGTATTCGTGTTACAAAAATAAAACGAGAAAGCGACCGAACAACCAACGAGACACAGTGACGGACGACGTTTCTACTAAAGATATCTTCATCAGGGCACAGACACGCAACAGGCAATGAATGTTACCCAAAAACAATTATAATGTAAGAGAAGAGGAAATTGAGAATACAGGAGATTCTTCTTCTTCTTCTTTCGTTCACTTGAAACATGTCTATATCTGTAATTCTGTCTCCTTAATAAAACTCACTGTCTTTGTAAAGCTTATACAGTGACCCATAGAGTTTTGATTCCAGTGTTGTTTCCTCTGCCCATTATGTCTGCCTCAGCGTTTCATACTCACAACACTCTTGAAGTATATGTTTGGCACTCTGTGCTGCCTGTCCACATGTACACATGGCCGTGTTGCCAATCTTGAACTTTGTATACATGTGACTGCGGAGTCGGTTGTGTCCTGTTCTGAGACGTAGAATTATAACTTGTTCTGGTCTGTTCATAATATGATAGTCATCTTGTGTTGTTGTTTGTGGCTTTCTTATTGACTTGATCATCTGTTTTTTCTGATGGTAGGTGATTGGTATATCTGGTTGGTCTTCGGCAGCACCTTCCTTAGCCAGTTGGTCTGCTTTTTCATTTCCTGGTATTCCACAGTGAGAGGGTATCCACTGCATGGTTACCCTATACTGGTAAGACAATTCGCTAAGTAGTTTTTTCAAGTCTGTTAACTTTCCAGACTGGAGAGGTTGAAGCACTGACCTTGCATCTGTCAGGAATACCACAGGCTGTAGGCCAGAGTTGGAGTTCATCAGTTTTTTAGCTGCCACACTAATTGCCTGGATTTCTGCATCATAATTATTGCAGAATTTTCCTGTCGGTGTTCTGATTGTATCTCTAGGCTTGTGTGGATATTCTATATATACACCTCCACCTCCATTCCTCGCGGCATTCTGTGCTGACCCATATGTGTATACTCTGACCCATATATCTTGTGGATATTCCTCATCCAGGAAACTGAGGGTGACTGTCCTTCGCTGCACAATGTTCTGTTCGTGCTCGCTTAGTATTCCTTTCACATGGGTCTGAATGTATATTGGCATTCCATGTCTTTCACTCCACAGGGTTTGTTCTGGTACAGGCCTTAAGGGGCTGTCAACTTCAGGTAGGTCTGTAAGTTGTCTGCGGAGTCGTTTAGCTTGATGGATAAAGCTGCTTCTTTTCAGTCGTCCCATTGCTAGATTTTGGAATCTTTCCTTCATTAGATGACTTGGCATACACTGAAACTTTTCTGCTTGAATTAGTACTTTTGTGTCTCTGCGTTCGCCAAGTGTTTGCATTCTTCCCATTTTCTGCATCTCTGCTATGGGTGTTGATTTCATTGCTCCCAACATTATTCTAAGTGCCTGGTTTTGCACTTTATCTAGATCTTGTAATGTGGTGTTTGATGCAGGACACCACGCAGCTGAACCATATTCCAGGTGTGGTCTTATGCCTTGCTGGTAAACTTTACTGAGTATATTCCCGCTGGCTCCCCATGTGGTTCCACTTAGTTTTCTCAGGTTAGCTAACTTCCTCCTGGCTTTTGTTGTTGCTTTGTTTATGTGCTGCTTCCATGTCAGTTTATCATCAAAAGTAACTCCGAGGTATGTGGGTTGTTTGTCTTCTTTCAAGAGCTCTCCATCTATTTTGATATGACCGGCTTTTTTGTTTTGGTGAGAGGGTAAAAAGTGTAGTGCTGCACTTATCTGTGTTAATGCTGACGCACCATCTATTAGCCCATAAGGTTAGGGCATCGATAGCTCTTTGTATTTGTTTAGTGGCCACTGTTGCATGTTCTTTCGTGCACCAGGTCGCCAGCATACATTGCCACTTTGATCCTGTGTGGTAGTTCAGCAACTAGGTCATTGATGTAAACGAAGAAAAGTGTGGGTGACATGACTCCTCCCTGGGGGACTCCATGACGCAGTAGAACTTTCTTGCTCTTGCGACCATCTAATTGTACCCTGGCTCTTCTATTATACAGGTATGCTTTTACCCATTTGTACATTCTTGAGCTAACCCCGCAATTTCGCAATTTCTTTAGGAGCCCTTCTTTCCAGACCTTATCAAATGCTTTCCTGAGGTCTATCCATGCTGCTAGTACCAGTTTCTTCTCTTGGAAGGCATCCTCAATCTCTTGGGAGAGGTAGGTTCCCTGATCTTCAGTAGAGTAGCACTGTCTGAAATCTGCTTGCTGTGATACCAGAAGGTTTTCACTTTCAAGGTACCACTGCATCCTAAGATTGATAATGCGCTCCATTGTTTTGCATAGACAGCTTGTGAGGCTAATGGGCCTGTAGTTGGAGACTGTGTTGCCATCTTTTCCTGATTTGAGGAGTGATATCATTATTGCTTCTCTTCATGCCTGTGGTACATTACCCGTGGACCAGCTTGTGTTAAAGATCTGCAGTAGCTTTGCTCTTGCTGCAGTTCCCAGGTTTCTAATCATTTCATTGGACACTCCATCAGCTCCAGGGGACTTTTTCATTTTCAATTTGGATATTGCATGCTCCAGTTCTCTCATTGTGATTGGTGCCTCCATGACTTCAGGTATAGGTTCGCCTTGTCCAATGTTTTGCTGGTTCTCTCGAACCTCCTGTTGTTTGTCTGGGCTGACTTTGATGTTATTGTCTTCTGCAAAGGAATCTGCAAAGTAATCAGCTGCATGTTTACCTGTTAAAATGTTTCTATCTTTATAAAGTGTGATCCTGGTATTTCTCCCTGTACCTTCATCATTTAGTTGTTTTACAAGTTTCCATAATTTCCTAGTATCTCTTTCTAGGTTCAGCGACTCTGTTTTTTCTTTCCAGCTGGTCCGTCTGGCTTATAACTTGGCTCTTTGAAATTTAGCCTTTGTTTGCTGATATTTGTTGTGATGTTCTTGGCTAGGTCTGTTCTCAGCCTGCTGTCTAGATGTTTCCATCTCATTTTGCAGCTTTTCCAGTTCATCATTCCAGTAGGGTTTGTAGTTTTTGCGTGCCCCCCTGGGTATGGTTTTACTAGCAGCATGTAGTATACATCTATTAAATTCTCTCACTGCTCTATTGAGGTCTTTGTCCAAGTTCATGTTCTTAGCTAGAACACTGGTTAAATGCTGGTACATTTTCCAGTCTGCCCTCTTATAGTTATTGGATACAGCATATATTAACTTGTTCTTCACTGAGGACATTTTCAAGTTACAAGTTTTTGCTGTATCCATCTCTTTTACTGTTGACACCCTCAGCATTCCAGTGCATTATTTTTATTGGTCGTTTAAAGTTTGTTTGGCCAGTAGCTCTATTCCCTTGCCTCCTGGCTCCTCGAGGCAATTGAGAAGGACTTTTAGTAACTGAGGTTGGGCCCTTTCGAGGTATAGGGCCCGGCACCGTCACTGCCTGAACGTCCGCCACAGGGCAGGCACCATAACTTTTTATAGATACAGACATGTTTCCATTGTGTTTTGTGCGTGGCATCCTGATAATCTGTGCGCCTTTTGGCTGGATACCTCCGTCGTCAGCACTCTGCTTACTTGGGCAGGACTATGGTCCTGCTCGAATGGGACTGCCCGACCAGTCTTAGTTTCCAGCCCCTGATGGCTGAACTAAGCCCCATCACCACTGCACGGTGCTGGCCTTTAATGGGGATACAGGAGATCAAATGAGGAAGAGCGAGGGGAAAAAGAGTCAAATACGGTAAGAACAGAAGAGAGAATGGAAAGGCCACAGAGTACATATAATCAAATAAAAGGAGGAAAATATTATATGGTAGTGAAGTGAGGCATGTCATAGAAACAAGTAAAAAGAAGAAGAAAATAAAGTAATACAAGCAGGTTAGATTAGCTAAATATTAGTAGTAAAAAACAACTTATCTGATGGTCTTGTCCACCTGCGTGCTTCAGGCAAATAGTAACAAAAAGCAGGACTAAAGGTACGATGTAGAAGAATGGGGACTAAGACAAAATAAGTAGGTCATAGTGGGGGGGGGGGAGATCTGTTGTCCAATGCAAGACAGGAGAGGGGATAGCCAGATAGCGAGCGTGATCAATGCAGGGCCTTGAATATGATAAAGGAGGGGGTCTTATAATGAAGAATACAAATTCCAGTCTCGGGTTGTTACCCGACACCCGAGCTAATATCTAAAAATGGATAGGGCCATAAAGGGTAGTTATGTGCGTGGCAACAACCAAGAATCAAACAAAGTGGCCTATAATAACACATATAAGATTTTTAAGTGGGGGGGGGGGGGTTGAGAGAAGGAAGGAGAGAAAATAAGGAGGCGAGAAAGAAGAGGGGGGGGGGCAAAGTCAGGATCAGAAGTGGCAAATCGGTTTGGGCTCCAAATTATATCAGAGAGACGTACTAAAAGAATAAATGCGGAAGTGAGGACGCAGGAGGGCACAGCTGAAGACGAGGGGAACCATCACGGTAAAGAGTGTCGTAGGAAGGTATCAATGTGTGAATGGCAAAGAGGCTGATATGGAAAGACATAAGATAGACGAATGACGGATGGAGGCAGACGATGCCGAAGAGAGGGACACTAATGTGGATGGAGAATAAAGGGACAAGATCCTAAGGCCATGGCAAAGACAACCAAGACATATGAGATGTATTTTATGGCTCACGGGTAAGTGTCAGATCATCGTAGGTTGCTGATCAGTGTCATGGGTCCAACATGTCGTGGTCAATGGAGGTCGGTATGGTAGAAGTCCCGATGTGGTATAACAGTAGATAGACCGAGGACACATCCACAACACCAAGTACCTCTCTAGGCCGTGTGTTGGGAAATGTAAACCGTCGCATGGACCGAAGATGATATAGCCAGGATGAGCCAGCAGCACATCGCATACCCTTTTGCTGATATTGCTCGCAATATATACAGACTCATCTATAAGGAACACCGATCAAGTGACAGAACCTCGACCCACGGACACGCGACCCCTTAGTGCGGACCATGTACTGTGGTGAGGAAAATCAACCGTACGTTGCAAATCGGTTGTGGGCGGGCATTGCTCGCACTGCGCATTACTCGTACTGCGTGCTGACTCCACTGAAGGATATAAATGGGACCACTGCTTTCGAGCTATCCGGTCGTCCAGGTGTAGTAGACAGCCTGTTGGCGTTGCAGAAATAATATAGCCGTAAAAGGGGGAGGGGGGAAGAGTAAGTCGCAGTCGATCATGCAACCATCACATCATCCGTTACTGTGGGAGTAGCCAATCCAACAAGGTCAAGGAAAAACAAGCCAGAAAGTGGCCCAGAGTATAACTTATCTAACCGTATCACTTTATTTTCGTCTTTTTTTTTACTTGTTCCCATAATATGCCTCTCTTCACTACCTAATATGTTCCTCCTTTTCTTTGATTATATGTGCTCTGTGGCCTTTCCGCTCTTACTATATATGCCCCTTTTTCCTCTCTCTCTCTCTCTCTCATCTGATCTCCTGTAATCACCATTTCCTCTCCTCTTACATTATGACTTTTTGTTTGTAACATTCATTGCCTGTTGCTTATTCTGATGAAGACTTTTTAGTCGAAAAGTCGTTCGTCACTGTGTCTCGATTTTAGATTGCTTTATCGTTGTATTTTAGTAACACGAATACTTATTTCTGTTCATTTTGAGGGAAAACCTTAGTTGATCAAGCCACTGTTCCTGCACTAGAAACTTCCGTAACCCACCAATAAACTACTCATGATATATATCTTAACAAACAATAAATGTTTGATTTGTTAATAAATATAGATTTAGTAGGCAATCCTTTATTCATATTGTTCTTTAAACTTTAATGATACTCCATACAGGTTCTCCCTTTAAAAAATGGTGTATTTATTTTAGCACAATAAATTTCCGCCGTGGCTATTGACAGTAAAGGCCTTATAACGATTTATTAGGACCCGTTCGTTACGGTTTTGATTATTTTTTGTCATTTGATTGCCAAAAATAGCCAAGGCCGACCAATAAAAAACACGGAAATTGGCCCCCCTAGGTCATGTTTGCGTTTTAGTTGGAAGGCTTGCGGTACCGCCTTTAGCCACGCTACCGCCATCTTCAAGGTGGGAGTGGGTCATCTGTGGATAAGTGCAAACATCTGTTTTAGTTCTCGCGCGCTGAATCATAACACTATACCTTGCTTAGTGTATTTAGGTTAAACACTGAAATATGTGTCTGCCGTATTATACCCATGAAAGAACCCCGGTTCTATTTCTGCAGTTTAACAGTGTCACCACAGATATCCAGGACATTGTAGTAGCCCTCCAATCAACCGTGTACATACACAATAAAATAGTGAAGAGGATGATTCACCATAAAATGATGATAGGGAGTGGCCAGAGAATAAAGGGGGTCGGTGGAAATCGTGCCTTCACTGGAAGGAGCAGTATAACACATAACCAATAGATGGTTTGCTAGATGTAGTATTAAAGTCTCTGGACGAAAGCACTATTTTTTTAAACCAGAGTCTATGATGGTTATATCAAGCCACCAGGGACACTGAGCATATATACTTTTAGATAGCAGACAGAGTATTTATGGGAATGACCTGTGCATAGTGATGCCAACTTCTTGATCTTATTCTTCTTCTTCAGCGTTCATTCTCAAACTCCTGCTGGATCTTTCTTGTCGCAGGGCAATGGTCCTACTAGATTTCCAGCAGAATGTAGTCCAGAGAATGGAAATGCGTTGTGTCGCCGTTTTATTTGCGCCAACGGCCCGATACATCCGTCTACGGCAGAGATCTTATTCAAGTCTGTGGATAAGGAGGGTAGGGGGTGTTCAAACACCTGCTCCCACATGGCGTCTAGTACTAGGAATTTTATGGTCAACAGTTTGGCCAAAACTAACAAAACGTTTTTCAAATTTCTCTTGAAAAAGAAGGATTAAACACCAAACTGGTTAGCAGGAGTTAGTCCGTGAAGCATAATGAGGTGTGTCGTGGTTTATATTGTGGCTGAAAAGGGACGGTTTATAAAAATGTAAAGATAAGTTAAGTTATGAGCCTTAATGATGGGGTCTTCGTTACCATATTTTATGGTAGTGTGTCCGGGTGTAACCTAATTGGACTTTGTTGTCCGCTGGTTGAAAGGGGCACCCCTCTCCAAAAGAGAGGCAAACTCATTAACTACCAACTACTACCCAAGTTATGAGCAAGTGGCATAGCTCTGTTCACTCTAAGAATGAAGTGGGTCAGTGCTTCTGATTGATTGTTGGACACAACGTATTAATCGATTGTTGAGTGCCCAATAATATTTTTAAATTTCTTTTTAAAATTCCTTTTTAAATGCTGTTTAAATATTGTTTATAATTGTACATTTTTTAAATACTATTGTTTTTACATGTCATCACCTGTTGTCGCGGAGTAATGTGTGGGTGTGTTTTGATCCACTTTATTCTTAGAGTGAAAAGAGTATAGCTTCGTCATCACACTTACTCAGTAGCGATGGCATCAGTCCTCGAACTTCTCCGAGCATGAGCTCTGATATCAACATTCTTGTGGCTGGGTGAACCACCGACATAATTTTTATTTCAAAAATAACCAGGAGTCGATTCAAAATACTATTTTGCTGGTCGGATGACGAATTACTTCATGGTGTCCATAAATTACATGAACAATTGGGAGGGGGGGAGGTGGTATGTATAAGTTTGACAGTTGTTGACAAAGGTTGGGGGTGGGGGGTTCACAATACACTATTTATACACAAATTAATGGGTTTGACCTTGCAATTTTTTTATTGAAAAAAAGACAATACACCATGTTGTTTCTTCCTCCCTTTTCTACAAACATTTATGGTTTTTATTTAAACATAATTATTTGGGGAAAGGAGGAAACTCATAATTTGTCAAAAGGGAATAGTGTTACCAATATTAGTCAATAAAGCAAACTAACAACGATGCTACTCTTCAGTTTGTTGTATGATGGTTTGTTGCAGCGCCGGATTTAGACTTGATAAGGCCCTAAGCTATTTGAGATATGGGGCCCTTTATAGGTCCAGATATTATATGTCAGTGCAAAATATAATTTTTTTGGAGCCCCCACGAAAGTGGAGTCCCTAAGCTATAGTTTTTATAGCTTTTATGTAAATGCTGCACTGGTTGGCTGGTTGGTTAGTTGCTATCCCCCAGGAATTGCGAGCGATTTGCTTTTACTTCCTATGTACAGTGGGGTAGTTTCTCGGAATTTTCTTTCATAACCAGGAGACTGCAGCTTTCGGATTAGTGCAATGTCTTTTGAAGAAGCCTTCTACTCAAAGGTGGTATATGTCACGAGACGAGCTCATAGTTTGCATGGGTCATCCATGATGATGCTGATGGTTTTGATGCTGATGAGGATATGCTGCTGATAATGATGTGGTGCTGATGAGTGATAAGTAAACCCTTTAGCTCTGAGCATGTAGTTCTTGACAGCCCATAGCCTTTATGACAAAGGCATGGGTGCTAACATACAACCGATATGACACCCGAACTCGGACAAGTTTTCCTGTCTCAAATGCATGTTGTGTTAGGGTGGGAGAAGCATCATGGATGTATGTTTAGTCCCTGAAGGGAGTGTTTTTTTTAGTCTGTTGTGGCCCGTTCTCAATCTATTTTTTCTTCTGCGTTCATTCTAAAACTTCTGCAGAGTATCAGGATGTAGTCCGGGGAACGGAATGCGTTGTGTCGTGGTTTACAGCATTGCTGCGATATATGCGCATTTAGGTCTTCAGCATGGCTTTGGGTCACTGATCTTATATGGGATGGGACAGCCAACTCCATCCCATAACCTCCTTAGTCACCTCTTACGACATTCATGGAAGGTAAACAGTATTCCTGTTCTTTGCTCCCCTTCTGGGCCCCAGCAACACGCTACCTTGTTCAATCTAAAAATGATTGTTTATTTCTTTCTTCCAGTCCTGTAAATGGCATCGTCTTTTTAGCTGACGAGTTCCATTCTATATTAATGGAGCTTTTGATGATGGACTTCATTTCTTCTTTCAGTTTTTTTTCTAATTAGCCCACTATCTCATTTTCTTTGGTTTGTGTGTGGTCTGGGATCCACTTCTTTAGTTTAGTTATTTAGTTGAAATAGTAGTTATTTGTAAGTCATTCATGTGGAGTGTGTTTGGATTCTACAATGTAGATTTGACACAGGTCAAGATGACTTTCGTTTCTTCCCCAATGAGATGACCCCGGCAGCAAAAAAAGTTCCTTTTTTGATTGGTTGACACTCTGCCTTGAAATTTGTAGAATGAACATCTGTGCCTATTGATTTTACTATTGATTGGTGTTTGGACCCAAGATGGACATGGGCTATATGACATAAGGAATGATACATGAACTTTTCTATCATTATTCAGTCACAAGATATAATTATTTACATAGATGGTTCAGTAATAAGAGAAACAAACTGGTTTGGATGGGATTTTGTTGCCTACAAAAATTCCAAAAAAGTGGTGGGGAAATCTATTACTTATTCCATAACAACATTTAGCATGGGAACTGAAATAGAGGGAACAACAGTGACTCTCACTTTCCTGACGACGTAACCATCAACACTAACCGTGATTCTATCAGACTTCTACAGAATGCTGCGCAATATGGACAAGTGTATGATTAGAAAGCAATAAGATTAATATCCACAACAACGCCCAAAGCATCACATTTGATATAATGCCCAGATAATGCAGGCGTTTAGAGGTAACGAGAGAGTTGATTCATTTGCTTGTAAAACTATACTGGCCTTATTTTGACCCTGTTTTGCAAAGAGCAGTTGAGTGGAAGGGGCGGGAAAAGGGGAATGCTAGATTGAGAACATCAAAGAATGATATGGGCATGATTTTCTATACTCCTCCAAATGGTTGAGGATAGAGATGTTTGGAGAGTTTGTTTTTTTTCAATGTCTCTAGTGTGTCACCCCCACGGCCTTGACAAGTTTTGGGTCTCATTATTATTATTATTATTATTATTATTATTATTATTATTATTAAAATTATTTTGGATGGCAAATCGATGAAAGTAGTCAGAGCTGAGTTAATTTGAACAGATATGGATACACTGCAAAATGAAGAAGGTGATGTTGAAAACTAAAATTCACACGTACAGAGATCAGAATCACAAACAATAACTTACTGGAACACTGAGCTTATATACATTTAAATGGCTGACAGAATAACAAACATAACACTTATAAAAATTTCTCTTGTGTAGTAATACTTGTTTATAATCAAGAGTTCTTTCTTCTCTTCTTTTTGTATGGTTTATTTCTATCGATAATAGGTTAGATCTGCAGAAACTAATTCGTTAGACGAAAACTAAAAATATAGGATAATAAATTAGTGCTAATCTGTAAGCTTTTACCGAATCAGGACTGTCAAGACCAAAGAAGATAACCATATTCACAGATTGCAGATCCCTACTGGAAACAATCCAGAGCAACAGAAACGAAAGCCTTCTGCACAACATCAAACATGAGCTAAGACAGATTCAAAAATCATCAGCTATTGCCCTTCAGTGGATACCATCACACTGTGGAATCATGGGAAAAGAGAAAGCGGATGCTCTGTCAAAAGCAGGAAGCGAAATGGAGCAACACAGACACCCAATGTCCTACGGAGAAGCAAAAACAATAATCCACAACACATACACAGAAAAGTGGAAGAAACAAATGGAAGAGGAATACAAACATGATGTAATACATCTCCTCCAAAGATATCAACAGACAACAATATTTCTCCTTAGAACAGGTCACTGCAGACTGTTGGGTCACCTTTACCGATTGAGGATCTCATACACAGATGAATGTCCATGTGGATCCGGAACCTAGACTCTGGAACACATACTTCAGGACTGCCCAACATACAAGCAGAGACAGCAGACCTGGCCAGAGGATACAGACTTGAGGCTAAAGCTATGGGGCAGCAGCTCTGACCTGGAGAAGACAGTGGACTTCGTCTTGACGACAGGCCTGACAATATAGCATGACCACAGATGCTGAACGCAGAAGAAGAAGACTATAAGCGCACATGAAAGCAATATGTGATATGTTATATTGTTGATAAAGGTCTTCTCGTTGAAACGTCGACGTATATGTGTTTGCAGTGATTAGCAAAATTTAATCACACTGTTTTCAATTTTTGGCCACCATCAAAGCAGGTTATAGTGTCTAAATATAATATACAGACAAAATAACTGATGAGTTTTTTATGTCTGTGAGGAGATATGTTCTAACTATGAAGCTGAAATAGTAGCACTAGAAGTTGTCTTTTACCACCTGAAGACCATATTTGACGACTTTTCATGCAAAGTAAAAAACATTGTGAGTTCAACAGATTATATGTCTGCACTTCAAGCAATGGAATTTGAAGGATATTATAAGCCTGATCTAGTTCAAATAGGATCAACATGTCCACTGGCTACTTACATCTTATGAAGTCAGTATTTTTATTGTAAATTTCTCCACCCAAACACACCTGCAAGGACAAGGCATGCAGACTAGCAAAGAAAGGAGCAAAGAAGGAAAGAGCTGCCATACCATGCACACAGTTAAAATGATGTTGAAATTTGTGGGGGAAAAACAGAATTAAATGAATAGATGGCCATGGGAAACACTTGGAGTGAAATCTATAAATATATGACCAATCCAAATCGTAACGACAACATTAACCTGCTGGGAAGGAAAAACCAGGGTATCATACATATGTACAGCTTAACAATTATCTGAACAGAATACAACCACAACACACTCCAGTATGCAGGATGTGCACCTATCCTTAAGAAACTGTACACCACCATCTTTTTGAATGTCCAGTGCTAGCGTCAGGAAGTTGCTTCTCTCTCCAAGGCAAGATAAATGGAACAGAACAACAGCTCACAAACACATGAGTATGTCATACAATGGCAAGGACTCAAAGAACATTAGCCCACGGACCGCTAGATTAGCAACCAACCAACGACAATAATAAAAAATGTAATGACATATTTACTTTCTGTTCAGAAATGGAAGCGGACATATCATATTTGTACGGAAGTGAACAACAAAATAAACATAGGGGTCTATATAATGTATCTCGATATCATTTTTGTTGACGATGAAGCCACAAGATATGATAACACCATTATTATACACTAATACACTAAATATGGAGCATAGGGACATATGAAAATATTCTCAATTGTTTATAAACATTGCAGGGAAAAACAGATATCTATACAAGTACAGCATGAAATAACTAACATAACGAAAGACTGGAATTAGGCAGGCCTGGAATAATATTAATTCATTGGTGGGGTCGACCTGTGTAACTGTGGACTGAGCACAAAGACTGCAAAACACAATCGTCATGCATATCAATTGTACCAAAACAAAAAGGGAGAAAATATGACCTAATGCAATGGTCCCAAACATCTCTCTCATGTCCCTCTTTGGTACTTTTGCAATTACCACCCCCCCCCCAACTTTTATTCTAACAATTTAACTCAATACTCACGTTTTCATCCACGTTGTATGGAACAAACCTACAAACAGCTGTTAAACACTTGATAGCATTATTTATCTAGATATGCTTATATAATTTTTTATGTTTTTGAGAACATTACTTCCCTTACAATACATACTATAAAATGTTTCCATCGTTTCGCTAGTACGACATTTTCATAATGGCATACTCAAATTAACTGTGGTGTGGAACAATAATAACTATTTCTTTTAATTGTTCTGAAATATATTTTCCAGAACATTTTATTTTTTTGTAACCGAAAAACAAGCATGCCTTTATTATTGTATCCCAAGTCGTTCAATCCCTAGCCATAAGATAACCTCAAGCCGCTTAAGGTGACACCCCCACTCTACAGTTTGGTACTCCCTGCTTGTGAAAAGGCACTCTTCGGAACATAAAGTGTTCGTTCTATCGACCACCTGATTCGAATCATACATTTCATTGAAGCTATTGTACAGCATTCATTGAAATGAAGAATATGCTGTGTAATATGTCTAAGCAGGAGTACGAGATTTCTCCAGTGCTATAACACCGATTCTAACATATGGATGCGAGTCTTGGACAATAAATAAACATGATAGTGGACAAAAATAAAGGCAATAGAGGCGTGGTTATATAAAAGAATCCGGAGATAGCTAGAAAAATTGACTAGGGTGAGCTGAACGAGTCAAATATAAGATGAGAGTTACTTAATAATATCAGAGAACATAACTTTATTTATTGGTCACCTTATGAGACCAGGATGTCTGGAAAACATATAAACAACGGCAAAATTTGAGGGCAATAGAGATCGAGTAATGAGAGAGACAGAATATTAACCTGATATACTGTCATAACAAAGAGTCAACGAGTCAATCTTGATATAGATACTGGGAATAGAGAGATGTGGAGACCTCTGATCGCATATATCGGTCAGCACGGCGCTTTATGACGATGATGATTGGAGGTCTGACCTGTTGCCTGGCCGAAGAATGATGAAGTAATTATCATATAAACTGATAGCTATAAACTATAACATGAAACTAACATCTTAAACAGATTATGAGATTAAGCAAAATATGAGGTCAGTTAAATATATATGTCATTGGTACAAAACTAAAGCAGGTCTCAGTGTTACAATTTTTTAGAAAAACGTCTTTATAAAGATGGTGTCTGTAGCGCCGAAACTCGATAGAGATGGGGAAAATATGTCAGAAAGTCAATGATATGACTCACCAATTTTTGCCAATACCCAGTAATCTACATGGCGACAAAACGAATTGATAAACAATATTTTTATATCAACTCTGTGGTGCCAATGTCAAACCTGTTCCTTAACAAAGACACTAGCGAAAAAGATCACGGTGTGTGAAATGATATGTTTAATGAAAGCTATAAATGTTACTAGAATAGAACGACGGAGAAATTAATATATCAGGAAGAAATAAAGATCATATCATGCCAAAAATACACCGAGAGACAGCAAACTGAGTGGTTTGAACATCTCATGATAATGGCACCAGCGCAGTCAACCCTTCGTGCGTACAACAGCAGAAGATCGGGCTACAAGACACGTTGAAGACCAAGAACTAGATGGGTAATTCATTGATAAGTACCGTCTCTGCAAAGAAGGTTCGCTGAAACAGACCTCCAACATCTCTTGCCGTGGTCGTACACTATGATAGACTGTGACATGTCCATCTCGCGATGTTTCTCTCCCTCTTATATCTCTGCATACCACTTGCTCGCGTCCCCACGACTTTACCCTCAAGTAAGATCTTCAACAAGGCATCATGTATTTTAATGTATCCAAAATACTTTATTTATTTGCTATTCTTTTAATAGGTCTTTTCTCATACGAAGTGTTGTAAAGGACCTCTTTGTTCCTTCTCTTCTCTTTCCACGACGTTCCCCTTTTCATCTGTATATCCACAAAGACATAAATTCCGTCTTCTAGTTGTTTGTTCATTGTCCATTGTTTCTGAGCTATACATTAATAAAAGATAGATGGAGCATTTCATAATTCTCATTTTTAGATTGTTATTTAGATATCAATAGTTATGGTCCTGAAAGTACTTTGGTCCTTTCCATGAACGAGGGTCTTCCTGCTTATGTTAGGAATAACTAATCTAAATATTATATCAATAATTAATTTTATATATTAATTTTTTAGGGTCAGGATTAGGAGAGTTGTGTTTTACATAACTAATCCTAAATAAACCTGTCTTCTATATGCTGCCCAAAATACACAAGGAATTGAATCCCGGCAGACCTATTGTCTCAGCTTACTCTTGTCCTACAGAGCGCATCTCTGATTTCCTCGAAAATATTTTGCAGCCCTTAGTCGAGGCACTGCCTTCATTCTTGAAAGACACCAAGCATGCTCTCACCATTTTTTCTTCTGTGCATTTGTCTTCTGATCGCACCTATCGTCTGTTCTTGCTTGATGTTTGCTCTCTGTACACGTCTATACCACATGCCGATGGTCTTAGGGCGTTGCAGTTCTTTCTGGACAAGAGTCCGCATCCTTCTGTATCTACTCCAACCCTTATCCGCCTTGCTGAACTGTTGCTCACACTCAACTCTTTTGAATTCGATGGACATTTCTTCGATCAGATCAGTGGTGTGGCCATGGGCACTAAGATGGGGCCTAGCTATTCCTGTCTTTTCATGGGACATCTAGAACATCTAGTTTGGTCTACCTACGATGGCCCATTCCCATCTCTTTTCCACAGATACATTGATGATGGGATAGGCATTACTGACATGACAGAAGCAGCACTGTCTCGCTTCATCAACTTCATCAACAATTTCAACCCCGCTATTAAATTCACCTTTACCATTTCCACCACCTCTGTCCATTTCCTGGACATCATTGTCACTATTCATCCCTTATACCTCAGCACATCAGTCTACTACAAACCCACTGATGCACATGGCTTTCGGCTCCACACTTCTTCTCATCCTCCCGCCTGTCGTAACTCTTTACCTTACTCACAGCTTCTTCGTCTTCGTCGCTTATGTAGCAATGACGACGATTTTCTCGACAAATCCTCTGAGATGATTGAGTTCTTTCGTAGAAGCTCCTTCCCTGACAGCATTCTTTCATTGGCTTGGCTCCGTGTACGCCAGCTATCTCGCCTTGATACCTTGAATAATTCCCAGGGTTCTTCCTCCTCCTCCTCCTCAGGGTTAAACTGGTTCTTACCTTCCATCCCCATAACTCGACTGTCCGTCGTATTCTACTTAAACATTATTCCCTTCTCCAGTCTGATTCTGACACCCGTGACGCTTTCCACAAATTACCTCTGGTGGCCTTTAGGCGCGACAAAAATCTGAAGGACATCTTGGTCCACAGCCACCCCAGGTCCTCTGCACCTGACCATTTTGGTACCGTGCGGTGCTCACGCGGTCGTTGTTTCACATGTCCTTATGTGGTTCAGATGCGCTCCATCTCATTCCCCAAGGCCAGTTTCTCCATCGATGAGGCCTTTACATGTGAATCCCGTAATGTTATTTACGTGATCATATGTAAACGCTGTGGTAAGCAATATATCGGTGAGACTGGCCTTAGACTGAGCAACCGCTTCTGTAACCACTTGCATGCTATCAAACACAGAACACCCACTCCTGTGGCCAATCACTTCAACGGCGATCGCCACCGTGGTGTCCTTGACATTCAGGTCACTGCCATCAGATCCTGCACCACCGATGATAGATCTAGGTACGCCCTCGAAAATCGTCTCATTTTCGAGTTGGGTACCATCAAGCCATTTGGACTCAATTCCGACCACTCTTTCGCTTAGTTCTCGGTCGTATTGGTCTTTGTTACGTCATCGTTTTGTTTCTCTCGTTCCACCTGTATTATCGTCTTTGTGTACTTCCTGTTCGTATGCTTCCGGTATCTATCTTACTACCACATTACACTCCGATACGCATTCATTTTTACTTGTGGTTTTTTTATGTTTGTATGTTATGTCCGTATCTTGAAAAAGGCCTATTGGTCCGAAACGTCGACTTTGTCCTGTGTATTGTCATCTGTAGATTATATTCTGTGTTTTGTTTTGTTATATGTACCATATTTACATCCGTTAGTGATAGTGTGTAGTGTTTTAGTCGTCATTCAGTAGGATTTCATTACCTGTTTACCACGTGAGTATTATTTTCCATTATATTCTACTAGCAGTCATCATCATCATCAAGTGCCGTCTCCGCAACGAAGGTTGGCTGCAACGTATCTCCAACATCACCTGTCTCTTGTCTTGGTGGTGCACTCTGCTAGACTGTAACCTGTCCATCGTGTAATGTTACTCTCCCATTTGTATCTCTGCCTACCTCTTGCTCGCTTCCCTTTGACTTTACCCTCAAGTAAAGTCTTCAATAGGGTGTCATGTCTTTTAATGTGTCCAAAGTATTTTATTTGCCTGATCTTTATTTCTCTTAGTAGTTCTTTCTTCATATTAAGTGTCTTTAGCACCTCTTTATTTGTTTTCTTCTCTTTCCATGATGTTCTCCCTATTCTTCTATATACCCACATCTCAAAGGCATCAATTTTGTCTTCTAATTGTTTATTTAGTGTCCATGTTTCTGAGCCATACATTAATATGGAATAGATGTAGCATTTTATAATTCTCATTTTTAACTTGTTTATAATTTGTTTAGATATTAATAATTTCCTCATGTCATTGAAGGTACTTTTAGCCATTCCTATTCTCCTTTTAACTTCTGTTTCACATCTTCCATCATTTGTGACTATGTGTCCAAGATATTGATTATGTTTTACTTGTTGTAGTTTCTCTCCCTGTATGTTTATGTTTACCTCCTGTTCTTCTGTGTCTTTGCTGATTATCATGGTTTTTGTTTTTTGAATGTTTATATCCAGTCCATATTCATTACTTGATTTATTGACTTGATCTATTAGTCTTTGTAGTTCATGTTCACTTTCTGCTAAAAGAACAGTGTCATCTGCATATCTAATGTTGTTTATTATTTTCCCATTGATCTTGAGTCCTGGTATTTCTTCTATATTTTTAAAGATATTCTCTGTGTAGATATTAAATAGGCTTGGTGATAAAATGCATCCTTGTCTTACCCCTCTTCTTATTTCTATGTATGGAGAGTAGCTGTTTTCACACCTTATTGATGCAGTTTGTTCCCAATATATATTTCTAATCAGCCTGATGTCTTTTCCATCTATGCCTATTTCTTGAAGACATTTGATTAATTTTTCATGTTGGACTCTGTCAAAGGCCTTGCTGTAGTCTATGACGCAAATATAGATACTTTTTTGGACTTCTATATATTTATCACTAGCCGGATACTCAGTATAGCTTCTCTGGTTCCTTTGTTTTTCCTAAAACCGAAGGTGGTACTACTAGCAGTATCACCTTTTATTGATTATCATCTGCATATCGCAGGTTGTTTATTATTTTCCCACTGATTTTGAGTCATGGCATTCCTTCTATATGTTTAAATATGTTCTCTTCGTATATGTTAATGCGTTATCGTGTAATACTATAATAGAAAAAGTCTAGTTCTCTTTGTTTTTAGTGTGTTAGAGATTTTTTTGCATTTCATATTGCATTTCACAAAACGAATTGGTAGCGCAGCCAACCTGGCAAAGTAGATGTTCTTATTAATTGCATTCGATCCGGGCCAAACATGGCGGGTCAATTTGAAAGCAATTGTGTGAAAAAATTAATAAAAGAATTTGAAATCACCAGCAGGGAAAGTAAATTGACTATTGACAACATACTAGAGAAGGTGAATATTGTTATTACGTATATATATATTAGAATATACGATGCGCTGATTTCGTAATAATAGTTATAATATGCAGACACGAGTGAGGTGGATGAGCACGAAAAAAAAAAGTTTTTATGAATTTATTTTTAGCTGCGAATCCTGAGGATGTTGTTTTCTGTCAAGATGATGTATTGTGCAAAGAATATTCTTCTTCTTCTCTTTCTGTCCTCATGTACCTTTTGGTGTTTAGGGGAGAGTGAGTGTACGAACTTTTGCCCTTCTATTTGCCTCCTCTGCTGTTATATTTCCGAGTGTCTCTAATACACTATCTATCCACCTTTTACGAGGGCGTCCAATAGGTCTCCTGTTTTCGTATTGTTCGTGCAAAGAATGAATAATAAAATTTAAAGTAATGCATTTATATTATTTAAGCAAGATTTTTCACTTAGTTGCCGATACATACGATGAGGACATTGTCCCGTCCCCCCCCCCCCATTGTAATTGTTGCCAACACATTTTGTCAAAAATTCAAAAGTAGGTACTTGGACATCTGGGATTAGCGTGTTTGAGTTTGGAGAGTTTGGTTAGGCTATAAATTTATAATAAATTTCTTGTGAAAATTAGTGACGACATCATTTGACATGTTTGCAACTTGATTACTTCTGTAACAATTTTTATATTTGTAATTTTTAAGGATGCTGGAAGTTCCTGAAAACAACAGTTAATTTTTTTTAAACATGAACAATTGTTAGTAGGTACTTGGACAAAATTTTCAAAATAATGCTACATAATTAACCTTTAGTGCGGTATGTTTACAATTACGCAATTTTTCTTATGTAGCGGACTGCCACGGAATTGGTTTTTGGAAATGTTACTCAATCGTCGGTGGCTATTTTGAAATCGTGATAACTGTTTTGGGCTGAAGTACATTATAGTTCTCCGCTGTGACCTTTGCTCTAGCTTCGAGGTGTTTTCTAACCTTTGTGTTGTGATTGCCTTGCAGAGTGCTAGTATTGTTGTATGATTTAGTTTCGAATATAAGTAGTATTTAAAATTAATATTTATTTAAAATGATTACATCAGAGTTAGTATTCAGCCTGGGGTTAGGGGGTTAAGTATTGGGATCAGTTTCTAGTGTTAATTCTAACCTCTTGGTAGAATTAAAGTAAATTATTATTATGTACAATAGCGGGAAGATATAATTTAATGGACATGCGCAGTGGTATACGTCAGCAGACGAAATCGAACAATTATGGCATCCGTGTTGCCAACATGTGATCTTACTTTCGTTATAAATTCATATATGGAGAAGAAAGCATGTGAAGTCGAATGATATATTATTAATTGAAAACGCTTGCATTAGAGTTAGTGTTAAGGAGTAGAATAAGTGTTCAGCATTTATTATTATTATATAGAATTGCTGGAATATTCATGGAGTTCGTTTGTGTAATTAAAAAAGTGTATCCCGCAGAGAATGCTGAATAAGGTAAGTGTCTGGTTTTATACACAGTTACAGTTTCTCAACCCTACGGCACTTTCTCAGCCCTACTGATAATTGATGTGTTAGGGAGATCTATGACGTCAGCTAGTTAAAAATGTAAACAGCGTGCTATTTATAGCACAGCAGAGAACTATTCTGTACTTTCACCCTGTTTTGTTGTTACAGATATTTAAATAATATTTGCACATATAAATAAAGAATTAAATTCTGCATATATTGGTGTAAGTTTTGTTTGTATGTGTGTGATACGAGATGTGTGAGCAAGTGATAAAGTCAAATTTAGACCTATCTTGATCGAGACCTATCATATTTTTGATCGATTGAAAGCTGTTGAATATATAATTTACATAGTGAGAACATTGTGGAACCTCGTGTCTATTCTAAGTAAACAAATTGAAGTACTTACCTTTTGTGATTTCCACCTTGAATGTGGAATAAATAATGATTTCACTGAGTAAATCGATGAAAAAGAAGTATAATAAACTCTATTCACAGTCATGTAGCCTTTGCCGCAAAGCCGATGCTTGAAGATTGCTCCGAATTCCATTCCATAATCACACCCTATCGTCTATCGCCATTTTTGCAATAGGAATAGGAAGCTAGATAAGATACCTCAAATTTTTCATTTTGTTTCGGGTTTACCGAATCGTGCGGTTGATTTCGCCTTCCGTGTCAAGAAATGACACATTTCGGGCTAAACACTTCACCCGGTTTGTCAGCACAGCGTGCTAAAGGCTAATAATAGTTAGATTGCCCGTAAAAATTGCAATTCAGCGATACCTCAATAAGTCTGCACATCAACCCTGAAAAAAGTAAAAATGTCAAAAATTTTTCGGCCACTTCAAACATAGTGCTGCAAACATTACCGTATTATAAAGTTGTGGTGAGTCACCATTGCGCAAACTACAGCAAGATATTCCAACAAGATGGAACAGCATTTTTGTGATGTTGCAAAGTCTGCTGCAGGCCAGAGATGCAACAACCGTCTACATGTCACTTGAAGAAAAGCAGTATAAAGTTGGGAAAAGATTTAAAAATATGTCAAATTTCTAGACTTGTTCTGTCAGGCAAAGGTCCTACTTGGTGGTGAACAGTATTTTTTGTGTAGTTGTGTATTGCCACTGTTATCATCATTGACAAAGCACATGATTGTAAATGATGATGACCCAGGATACATAGCCAGATGCAAGGCAGCTTTTATTGCTGACTTCAAAGAACATGTAGCTGGTATGACCACTATTGAAATATTACAGATTGCAACAGCAGATGATCCACAATATAAAACTTGAAGTGCTTGTCAGACGATTCAAAAGAACAAACTTGGTCACTTATTTGTCGACAGTTAGCAGTTAGTCTGAATGATAATCTTTTGCAGACTAATGATGATACTGACAGTACCAATGAAACCATATGTGAACGTAAATCAAAGTGTATTAAGCTGATGGAGTCTGAAACTGAAAGTGCTGCTAATTAACTACACCTCTATAAAAACAAGAAAAAAGTTGCTGAATCAGTTGATCCGCTACAATAGTGGAAGCTTAATGAACATAGATATCCGAAGTTGGCATTATTAGCCAAGACTTGTTTGTGCATACCAGCTACCTGAGTTCCATGTGAAGGTTTATTTAGCTCTGCTGGTTACATTGTAATAGTGAATCCAGTTGCTATCCAGAGTCTACAGAGATGGTAACTAGGTGAATAAAGTAGTCATTAGGTTGTTGCTGGTTAAAAAATCAATATTAATTCACTGCTCTATGAAATTTGTAAAACAACTGTCACATGTAAACAAGTTAGTTATGGAAAATTTAAATAAACCAGAAATGTCAAAAATTGTATGTTGCCCACTCAATCCATTAGCGGACGAAATCGGCTGCTATATATTCATTACCGTAACAGCTGTTCTCGTCCGATTGGTTCACTATCATTTATATTGATGTCCTTTACGGTTTCCATGCAAATAGACATGCTAAATTTAGTCCTGACATGATGCGCCTAATAGCGGCTTCCAGTGTTATTTTCTGATCGTATAGGAGCTGTGAACTTGTGAATATACCTGCAATTTTCTTCAAAACTTGGTAAGGATGGACCTACTTATGATTCAGATGATGTTGATAGGCAATTTTTAAATGCAATTTTAGAGAAGGTGAATGAATCAAAAGTTGATGGGAAAGTAGTTCAGTATTTAGTAGTTGAAATTAGCAACGATCTGTAGTGTAGACATAATTTATGACAATTGCCCCCTGCCCCACATAGATCTAGTAATGATTGAGAATAGTCAACACAGCTGATTATGTCAATATTGATCAATTTCACAAGAAGTCAGGATCTGCAAACGACATTCATCTAGATTAATCTGCTTTTGATTATGACTAGGCCAATCTTTCACTATTTCTAAATGAGTCGATCTTTGTGGTAGATGCAGAACAAACAAATGTGTATGCTGGTATCAAAATTGTCTGAAAAACGAGATCCTTTTTTTGGAAACCTGTTTCACCAGATGCTCCTTTTTCTTCTTTCATTCACTTGAAACGTGTACCGTATATCTGTAATTCTGTCTCCTGAATAAAACTTGCTGTCTTTTGTAGTTCACACAGTGGCCCATAGAGCTTTGATTCCAGTGTTGTTTCCTTTGGTTAATATATCTGCCACAGCATTTCATGCTCAGAACACTCCTGAAGTATATGTTTGGCACTCAGTGCTGCCTGTCCACATTTAAACATGGCAGTGTTGCCAATCTTGAATTTTGTGTGCATGTGACTGCGGAGTTGGTTGTGTTCCATTTCTAAAGCACAGAATTACAACTTGTTCTCATCTGTTCATAATGTGATAGTCATCTTGTGTTGGTGTTTGTGGCTTTTTTTTATTTACTTGATCATCTGTTTTTAGCATTGAAGTTGCTTATTGATGTTGTCACATCTCCTTATATTGTTTCATTTAGCAATTCTTAAATTGTATATATCAATTACATTTTCAGTACAACAAACCATTTCCGGATGATGATGTAATTGACCTACCAAATCTGAGCTTCCTGGAGGATAGAGGTAATAGTGATATTGTATGTTTTGTTTGGTTGATGATGTTCTTCTTCTGCATTCATTTTCAAACTCCCACTGTATCTCTCTTGTTGCAAGATAATGGTTCTGCTAGATTTCCACAGGATGTAGTCCAGAGTGGAAATGTGGTGTGCCGCCATTTTTGTTGTACCAGTGTCCCACGACATCTGTCTTTGTATGATGGTGATGTGATAGTGGTTTTTGTGGCTGACTGATTGGTTGATTGACTGACTAGTGATGAATATGTGATGGTGGTGATTGATTGACTGGTGATAGTGGTGACTGATGGATGAATTGTTTGACTGATAATGTTAGTTAGTTAGTCGTTGGATCATCATCACTGCAAACTTGACACGACCATAGTTGCGCTGATCTCTCCTTGAGTGTATCCACCATTACACTTCTGCTGACTGTACCGGTCCTATGCTGGTTGACCATCATTCTTCTGCGCCATCCAAAATGTTCACTTCTAGCAACTCAGGGGAAACCTGAGTATAATCAAATTAATCTTCTATGTCCTTGGTCCTTTTCCTATTACATACAGCAGATATAAAAACTAGGACACATATAGACACAAATTAAGAAACTTTAAATTAATATAACATCTATTATGTAAAGTCACAAACTGTGTTGACAGTCACGAGTGCACACAGGGTATAAATGGAGCAGCTTAGAATGCAAGAATCAGATAGACTTCATTCTCACAAAAAGAAACAACAGGCGAAAAATAACAGACGCACGAGTAATACCTAATATGTGTGCAGATACTGATCATAAGGCAGTAATAATAACAGTAAAAACAAACAGAATGAAAAATAACAAGCACAAGAAAAAACACAAAGCATCAAGGCCAACTAGATATACAGAAATTGGAAGAACTAAACATGCATGAAAAATATACCCAAGAAGTTAACGAAGTATTCGAAAAGCTACCAGAAAACACCCAGCACACAGAAGAAGAATGGAAATATTTCAAAAATGCCATCATTCAAACAGCAGGAAATATATGTGGATATAAAAAACCCACAAAGGCACGAAACCAAAGATAACAGCTTGGTGAACAGATGAGATAAAGAAAGCAAAGAAAGATTAAAAAAAAAAAAATACAAGAAATGGGCAATAAGCAAAACACATGAAGGTAACTTGGCATACAAGACAGCAAAGATTAACACCAAAACAATCATCAAAACTGCAAAAGTTAAGCCATGGCAAGAATATGGAGCAATGATAGACAAAATGCACCAAAGATGTTCTACAAGAAAATACAAAAACATGAGAAGTAAAAAGACACTTACGAACCAACAGAAATAATGAACGTTGAACACTGCAACATACTAAAAAGGCCCCAAGAAATCATGGAAAGATGGAAAAATTACTTAAATCAACTGTTAAAACTTAAAGGAAGGAGAAGTGAGAAATACATCAATAAATACAATTGATGAAGACCTAGAGCCATACATTCTGAAATTGAAGACGCAGTTCAACATGCACCAAACACAAATCACCAGGAATAGATGGTATACCTTTAGAGCTAATAAAAATGCTAAGAGCGACAGGTATAAAGTGGCTACATAGACTGTTCAATATGATATGGAAGACACAAAAGACACCACAGGAGGGGAATACCGCAGTGATTGTCCCCATCTGGAAGAAAAAAGGCAGTAAGAGGAACTGCATTTAGTATAGAGCCATTTCACTATTAAGCCACGTAGGAAAATTCTTCAGCAAGATACTGGAGAGAAGAATGTGCCTATATATAGAACCACGGCTCAACAACACAAATAGGCTTTTGGAAAAATAAAAGCTGTACAGATGCAATCTTCGCCATCAAATAACTTTCAGAAAAAGCGATAGAACATAAACAAGATTTATATTTGGCTTTCGTAGACCAACAGAAAGCTTTTGACAGAGTGGATAGAGCACAACTATGGATAACACTACAGACATATGGGTCCTCAACATCTGATAAACCTATGTCAGAGCATATACGCCAATAGTCAATGCTCAGTAAGAACAAACGCAAGTACATCCAATAAATTTCAAATTCTCTCAGGGATGTGTACTATCCCCCCTACTGTTCATAACATACATAGACCACATCTGTAAAGTAGCAAAGACAACGGAAGAAAACAATCTGAAGGATAACTTAAACAAGCTTCTATTTACAGATGACCAAACACTAGTGGCATCATCATCAGAACTACAAAGACAAATAGATATATTACATCAAACATGTCATATCTTTAACATGAAGATAAATATAGAAAAGACCGAAGTAATGAAGATATGAAGAATAGAAAGAAACACCAATATATATCTTGAAAACAACAGACTTAATCAAGTGACAGAATTCACATACCTAGGAAGTAATATAGCAACAGACGGCAAGAGCAGAAAGAAATACACAATAGATATAGTAAAGCATATCAATCCCTAGGGCAAATGACTCCAATCTTCAGAAACAAATACGTAGATTTAAACACCAAAATAACACTATTCAAAACGATTATTAAGCTAACGCTGTGCTACCAATGCCAAATATGGACAAAGCAAGACAAACGTAAACTTGTGACAGTTGAAATGGCGTGCTTGCGCATAATGCTAGGAATATCGTTTAGAGACAGGGTGAGGAATGAGGACATCCGACAAAAAACCGGCACCACCCCAATCTTAGAATATATCAAGAGACAACAGATCAAATGGTTTGCACACATCAGCAGACTACCATCAGACAGCATTCCATAGCAAACTATGCTACACAGATACAGTGAAGGCAGACCAAGAAAACAATGGACTACTGAAATAAAACAGGTCACAAATTCCACAATATACTCAGCACGTAAGAGGACTGTCTCCAGAAAACTCTTCTACCCCTGATGCCGAAAGGCAACAAATGGTTTCAGCGAATAGATAGATAGATAGACAAACTGTGTAATGGTTTATTTTCATTTTAATGCAATGAAATAGCATTTTTAAATTTATAGCTTATTTATAGATCAAGAGAAAGCGTTCGATAGAGTCAACAGGGATGCACTATGGAAAACTCTTAGAAATGTATTGTATCAAAGGACAAATGTTAGAAAGTATAAGAGCTTTGTATAAAAACTGCAAATGTGTGGTAAGAACATCAGATGGTATCACAGACGCATGTGATAAAAAAACGGAAGTGCACCAGGGTTGCATGCTCTCACCTTTGCTATTCAATATATACATAGACAGAATAATAGAAGAGGCAAAATGTGCAGAGGGCAGCATCACCGACTCAGAACAAGATAACTCAGAGCAACTAAATAATGAAATAAATGAACTACTTTTTGCAGACGACCAGAGCCTCATATACAAACCCGAAGAACAACTACAAAATCATGTTAACTCACTATCTGCAACATGTAGAAAATACATGAAGATCAATACACAAAAGACAGAAACTATGAAAATATGCAGAATGCCAAGCCCACTAAACATACAGATAGACAACATAGGAGTAAAACAAGTAACAGAGTTCAAATATCTCGGTATTATTTTTTACAGAAAATGTAACCCTCGATAGTGAAATAGAGACGAGATGTCAAAAGGCAAAGCAGTAATATAACAACTGTCACCACTACTTCTTCATCCCAAGATCGTGACGGAAGTTAAAAGACATATCATCTACAGTATATTCCTACCAACACTGTGTTACCAGTGCCAAACCTGGTCTCTCTCATCTTCACACTACAGAAAGATAGTGACATGTGAAATAAAATGCTTGAGGAAAGCCGCAGTGGTCACCAGGCTTGATAGATTATGAAATGAAGACATCAGGGAAAGAATAGGTATAATATCTTGTACAGATTACATAGAAAGGCAGCAGATCAAGTAGTTTGCCACATGAGAATGCATCACGACAAGTTGCATGTACAGGCATATAACCAAATGAGATAAGGGTACAAAGCCAGAGGAAGACCACAGAAAAGATGGATAGAAAATGTCAGGGACATCCTGAACAGACGTGGTCATAGCACAGCTGAGGTCACATCTGGCTTTAGAATGCAAGTTTGAGCTCTAACCACTCCTACACTTAACAGCAAGAGTGGATAACAAACCACCTGGGGATAGGCAATAGGAATAGCTTTCTATTCCAAGTTGAAGCGTGTCATTGATTTGAATAAGTATAGTATGAGGTCAAATTAGCTCCAATATATTTTGCACCTTTTGATTGGTTCAGTGTTCTAAACTCAAGGAGTTTCAGCCGCCACCCCTGAAATGTCTTATCTTTTCCTTGGGGTGATATCGTCCACTTTGAGAAACCCAGTTCCACTCTGAATATCGGTGAGGATATGTATTGGAGAAATGAATTTAAGCCCTTGTAGTAAATTTGTAGTTCATACCTTTTTAAATTTCATTCAAATAAATCTTTTCATTTGCAGTTATGAGTGTGTATTTTATTATTTGGGTAGCAAAATGTCACAAGATAGAGATATAGCAAAAGAAATATCTAATTGCTTTGGCATCCAGTACACTAAAAAAAAAACATCTTTAAACAAACAAGTAAATAAACTAAACTGTAGAATGTTTAACTCCAATTGTATCTGTATCCTGTGATATATGGTTGCAAAAGACACTGTAGACTAAATTAAATATATTTGAAATAAATGTCCCAGAAACTTAAATATTGACTGGAAGAATTCAAGTCATACAAGCAAATAAGAGATAACACCAAACAGCAATATGTGTCTACAATTTAAAAAATATGGTGGACTTTTATTTGACATGCACTTAGAGTGAATGATAATAGACTTCTACACACATTAAAATGGTTACTAGATAGCAAAAGAGAGAGAGATGAAGAGAAGCTCACCATAGAGCAACCATCAGAGAAACTGGGTTTCAACAACATACGCGAGACACTTTTTGCTCTGTTATGTCATGATTTATGTTGTATTTCTTATAAAGGCTTTTTGGTTGAAACATTGATTTTTTTTTATATTGTGTGTTTCTAGTGATTAGTTTCCAAGTTTCACCTACAGGATTACATTTTTACTGCTGTAATTACCTTATTAAACTATAGTTAAATACAGTTTTTGCCCTGTGCACTGTATTTGGTGCTGAAGGAACATAGATAGATAGACAAATTACTTTATACAGCTGAACCCTCATAGAATATTAAAGAACCAAAGACTGGTTATCTTCTTCTTTCGTTCACTTGAAACATGTCTATATCTGTAATTCTGTCTCTTAATAAAACTCAGTCTTTTGTAGTTCATACAGTGTCCCATAGAGCTTTGATTCCAGTGTTGTTTCCTCTGGCCATTATGTCTGCCTCAGCATTTCATGCTCAGAACACTCTTGAAGTATATGTTTGGCACTCTGTGCTGCCTGTACACATGGCCGTGTTGCCAATATTGAACTTTGTATACATGTGACTGCGGAGTCGGTTGTGTCCTGTTCTGAGACGTAGAATTATAACTTGTTCTGATCTGTTCATAATGTGATAGTCATCTTGTGTTGGTGTTTGTGGCTTTCTTATTGACTTAATCATCTGTTTTTTCTGATGGTAGGTATTGGTATATCTGGTTGGTCTTCGGCAGCACCTTCCTTAGCCAGTTGGTCTGCTTTTTCATTTCCTGGTATTCCACGGTGAGATGGTTACCCTATACTGGTATAAAGTAAGTAAAGTAACCCATAGCATTTATTAATGCCGTAGGGGTGTGAGATGTTAGCGATCTCACATTTCACAGGCTCTGCAAATGAGGGCGGTAGCCATCTCCTCTCCCTCGCAGTCTTTACTTTCCGGATTAATCCGGTACCCATTTAAGGCTGGGTCGACCTGAGAGCCGTTGCGATCTGAAAACATTTCCGCCTCAGCTGGGGAATGAACCCAGGACCACTCATATGCGAAGCCAGTGCGCTAACCACTGCGCTAACGCGGCTCCCTATAACAATTCGCAATACTGGTATAACAATTCGCTAAGTAGTTTTTTCAAGTTTGTTAGTTTTCCAGACTGGAGAGCTTGAAGCACTGACCTTGAATCTGTCAGGAATACCACAGGCTGTAGGCCAGAGTTGGAGTTCAGCAGTTTTTTAGCTGCCACACTAATTGCCTGGATTTCTGCTTAATAATTATTGCAGAATTTCCATGTCGGTGTTCTGATTGTATCTCTAGGCTTGTGTGGATATTCTATATATACACCTGCACCTCCATTCCTCACAGCATTCTGTGCTGACCCATCTGTGTATACTCTGACCCATATATCTTGTGGATATTCCTCATCCAGGAAACTGAGGGTGACTGTCCTTCGCTGCACACTGTTCTGTTCGTCCTCGCTTAGTATTCCTTTCACATGGGTCTGAATGTATATTGACATTCCATGCCTTTCACTCCACGGAGTTTGTTCTGGTACAGACCTTAAGGGGCTGTCAACTTAGGGTAGGTCTGTAAGTTGTCTACGGAGTCGTTTAGCTTGATGGATAAAGCTGCTTCTTTTCAGTCGCCCCATTGCTAGATTTTGGAATCTTTCCTTCATTGGATGACTTGGCATACACTGAAACTTTTCTGCTTGAATTAGTACTTTTGTGTCTCTGCGTTCGCCAAGTGTTTGCATTCTTTCCATTTTCTGCATCTCTGCTATGGGTGTTGATTTCATTGCTCCCAACATTATTCTAAGTGCCTGGTTTTGCACTTTATCTAGATCTTGTAATGTGGTGTTTTATGCAGGACACCATGCAGCTGAACCATATTCCAGGTGTGGTCTTATGCCTTGCTGGTAAACTTTACTGAGTATATTTCCACTGGCTCCCCATGTGGTTCCACTTAGTTTTCTCAGGATAGCTAACTTCCTCCTGGCTTTTGTTGTTGCTTTGTTTATGTGCTGCTTCCATGTCAGCTTATCATCAAAAGTAACTCCGAGGTATGTGGGTTGTTTGTCTTCTTTCAAGAGCTCTCCATCTATCTTGATATGACCAGCTTTTTGTTTTGGTGAGAGGGTAAAGAGTGTAGTGCTGCACTTATCTGTGTTAATGCTGACACACCATCTATTTGCCCATTCAATTAGAGCATCGATAGCTCTTTGTATTTGTTTAGTGGCCACTGTTGCATGTTCTTCCGTGCACCAGGTCACCAGCATACATTGCCACTTTGATCCTGTGTGGTAGTTCAGCAACTAGGTCATTGATGTAAACGAAGAAAAGTGTGGGTGACATGACTCCTCTCTTGGGGACTCCATGACGCAGTAGAACCTTCTTGCTCTTGCGACCATCTAATTGTACCTTGGCTCTTCTATTATGAAGGTAAGCTTTTACCCATTTATACATTCTTGAGATAACCCTGCAATTTTGCAATTTCTTTAGGAGCCCTTCTTTCCAGACCTTATCAAATGCTTTCCTGAGGTCTATCCATGCTGCTAGTACTAGTTTCTTATCTTGGAAGGCATCCTCAATCTCTTGGGAGAGGTAGGTTGCCTGATCTTTCGTAGAGTAGCACTGTCTGAAACCTGCTTGCTGTGATGCCAGAAGGTTTTCATTTTCAATGTACCACTGCATCCTAAGATTGATAATGCGTTCCATTGTTTTGCATAGACAGCTGATGGGCCTGTAGTTGGAGACTGTGTTGCCATCTTTTCCTGATTTGAGGAGTGGTATCATTATTGCTTCTCTCCACACCTGTGGTACATTACCTGTGGACCAGCTTGTGTTAAAGATCTGCAGTAGCTTTGCTCTTGCTGCAATTCCCAGGTTTCTAATCATTTCATTGGACACTCCATCAGCTCCAGGGTACATTTTCATTTTCAATTTGGATATTGCAGGCTCCAGTTCTCTCATTGTGATTGGTGCCTCCTTGACTTCAGGTATAGGTTCGCCTTGTCCAATGTTTTGCTGGTTCTCTCGAACCTCCTGTTGTTTGTCTGGGCTGACTTTGACGTTATTGTCTTCTGCAAAGGAATCTGCAAAGTAATCAGCTGCATGTTTACCTGTTAAAATGTTTCTATCTTTATAAAGTGTGATCCTGGTATTTCTCCCTGTACCTTCATCATTTAGTTGTTTTACAAGTTTCCATAATTTCCTAGTATCTCTTTCTAGGTTCATCGACTCTGTTTTTTCTTTCCAGCTGCTCCGTCTGGCTTATAACTTGGCTCTTTGAAATTTAGCCTTTGTTTGCTGATATTTGTTGTGATGTTCTTGACTAGGTCTGTTCTCAGCCTGCTGTCTAGATGTTTCCATCTCATTTTGCAGCTTTTCCAGTTCATCATTCCAGTAGGGTTTGTAGTTTTTGCGTGCCCCCCTGTGTATTGTTTTACTAGCAGCATGTAGTATACATCTATAAAATTCACTCACTGCTCTATTGATGTCTTTGTCCAAGTCCATTTCCTTAGCTAGAACACTGGGTAAATGCTGGTACATTTTCCAGTCTGCCCTTTTATAGTTCCACCTAGTGAGCGTGCTGCTGTCCTTGGTAAATTCATTGTGGATTTCCAGAAATACTGGTCTGTGGTCAATACCCCCAAGCTGCTTTCCAACGACACGTGTGATGTTCCATTCCAGGCCTGGTGAGTGGAATTCCAGGTCTGGTGTAGAGGTGGTGTGCCATGCTCTCGAGTAGAACGATGGTGAGTCTGCTGGCTGGTTAATAAGGATGAGATTATTTTCATCCTGCCAGCTCTCAAGTTCCTCACCTCTCTTGTCGATATGATCGTAGCCCCAGCTCTGAGAGTGGCTGTTGAAGTCACCACACACCATAAGTCTCTCTTTGTCTGGAATTGTGTCTAGTGCCAATGGTTTATCATTTGGGCAGTAGTAGTTCAGGAGATGGTATTCTGCCCCTTCCATATATACTTTCAGCTGACATGCGCTGATATTGTTTTTAATAAGTGTCATAATTCCACCCTTTTGCCTGTCCTTTCTGTCAGACCGGTAGCACTGGTAGCCTCTGATTTTGAAGGGTAGCCTCTGATTTTGAGTTGCTGCTGAGGTGTGTTTCTTGGATACAGCATATATTAGCTTGTTCTTCACTGAGGACATTTTCAAGTTCCAATTTTTTGCTGTATCCATCTCTTTTACTGTTGACACCCTCAGCATTCCAGTGCATTATTTTTATTAGTCGTTTGTTTGGCCAGTAGCTCTATTCCCTTGCCTCCTAGCTCCTCTGGGCAATTGAGAAGGACTTCCAGTAACTGAGGTTGGGCCCTTTCGAGGTATAGGACCCGGCACCGTCCCTGCCTGAATGTCCGCCACAGGGCAGGCACCATAACTATTTATAAATACAGACATGTTTCCGTTTTGTGCTTGACATCCTGATTATCTGTGCGCCTTTTGGCTGGATGCCTCCGTCTTCAGCACTCTGTTTACTTGGGCAGGACTATGGTCCTGCTCGAGTGGGCTTGCCCGGCCAGTTTTAGTTTCCAGCCCCTGATGGCTGAACTAAGCCCCATCACCACTGCACGGTGCTGGCCTAGATGGGGACTGGTTATCTAAAAATTATGAGTAAATCTTTTCTCTATTTCAGGTGTTATTCGCAACGCAAAACATATATACAAAATTGGAGCAGCAGGGGTACGCAGAACTATAAGAAAAGGTACTGTATTAGTAAATATCACTATTTCCTTATTGGATTAAGATTTGTCTGTCGTGTTTAACGATGACCATTCAGTTCAACTGGGATGATGATGGCGATGATGTCTAACGTGTGTATGGCTGTGACTAAGAGTCCTTGTCCTAGGGGTGCCACAGATCCGCATTGAGTATAATTACATTGTATGTAAATATCAAAGCAACTATGGATGTGTCCAGTTTGCAGTAATGATGATCCGATGACTGACTAACATTGTATGTCAGTCTAGACCTAATATAGAATGACCGACATCGTAAGTGAAATTTACATGTCATTTTTTTGTTCAGTCCATATTATGTTTGTTTGGTTTTGAAACAACAGAAATTCAATAGGCATAGGTATGTAGTAGAATGTTATCAGTGTTGCCACACATTGCTGAAGTATAGGTGCGCTAAGAAATTATTTTAATTTCTAGTGCTATTTTTACCCCCAATTTTCAACTTCACAGCTTTCTCACACCTCTTCTATCACCTATAAACAAACAAACAAAAACATCAATAAATGTAGTATTCAATTGTTTATTTACGTGTAAAATATTTTTTTTAAAAATCTCTTACAACAAAAAAGTTACTCCGTTTTCCAAACACTGACCAACAATAAAGCAAGTTGTCAAATAATTGTTGTCCACCACCAGTGGAACATCTGTGGTGATCTAAAGGTCATTGGCATGTTGATGGGCATGCAAGGAGGATTCACTAAATACTGCTGTTTCCTATGCCTATGGGATAGTCGAGCAACAGCGGAACATTATGTCAAACGTGTCTGAGAGCCCAGGCATATCTATACGCCAGGAGCAAGCAGTGTCCAAAATATGCCCCTTGTTGATCCACAGAAAATATTTCTGCCACCTCTCCATATTAAGCTAGGACTGATGAAAACCCTTTTGAAGACCATGGGTAAGACAAACTCAGAAGGTTTTCAGTACCTTGTTAATAAATTCCCAAACATCACTGCTGCAAAAATGAAGGAAGGGATATTTATAGGTCCACAAATCAGATCTGTTTTACAAGATGAAGGTTTCAAACAGTCTCTGTCAGGAGCTGAGCTAGAAGCCTGGGAGGCATTCAAGTGGGTCTGTGAAAACTTTCTTGGTAATCATAAGTCCCCTACGTACAGGGAAGGAGTTCAGCGTCTAATAGATTCTTACCAGAACCTTGGCTGTCGCATGTCATTAAAAGTGCACTTCTTGCACTCCCATGTAGATTTCTTCCCAGAAAATCTTGGTATGGTGAGTGAAGAGCAAGGAGAACGTTTTCACCAGGACATTCAGTTAATGGAGCGCCGTTATCAAGGTTTGTGGAATGAGAGTATGATGGCCGACTTCTGCTGGATGCTATTCCGTGATAATCCAGGCGAAGAATATAACAGAAAATCAAATTCCAAGCATTTTTGAAGAAACATTCTACATATCTATGCTGTGATGTGAGTATATTTGATTTAGTCTAGAAGATGTGAATCATTTGCTTAATTGATGTTTGCGATTCTCGAAAAAATACAGCCAAGTTCAGTGAAAACTAACATCACTCATAACTTTAAAACTTGACGTGATAGAAAAAAAACTGATACCAGATCTGAAATCAGCGCCAAAAAATCCTTTAGAAAAGTGTATTTTGGTTTCAGATGATTAAAAAAAGTTTTATTTTGTTGCCTTGTGTAATAAGCCAGGCCTAGTGAGGAATTTGCATAATTGTAAGCCAGGGTGCTAAAGGTTAACTTACGTGTTCATAATGTTAGGGCAGCCAAGAAAACTAATATAGATGTCCTTAGATATGATGAAGTAAAAATGACATTATAGCAAAAATCAGAAGTAGACAGTCAAGATTTTTAGGGCACCGTGATGAGAACACTAGATTTTGGTTCTTATTTGGTACATGTGCCTTCTAATGTTTACAGCACTCATAGATTTTAAATTATTATCCAATTTTAATTTTTTTGTAGTAGTTTGTGATATCATCGCTGAATACAATTGTTAAGTACCGGTAGTTTGTGATGTCACTCTGCCGGTTAATATTCTATTAGCGAAATGGCTGTCATAACTATGCTGAACTTGCTTATAATATAAATGATAAAAATGCTTGTTGCAGTTGTAAGTTCTCTCTTTAGACACAGTAACACTACCCCTAACCACCCCCCACCCCCCCCCCCCCCCAACTTTATTTTATCCTGTATCTTCCGATGTGCATTCGTTGCATAAAATGTGTGTTTTTAAAAACAAGCCATTTTGTGTTTCTTGCTACAAATTCAGACATTTCTTGGCACGAAACAGTGTGCACCATAATAAACTCGAAATGAACCTGTGCATATAATGTTATTTTGCTCACAATTCATATACTGGTGAAATATAGGAGGGCAATCATTCCAAACAAGAATCAAACACTTAGTAACTACAGGAAAGATCAAGGGAATAAGAGACAGGAAGACAAAGAGAGAAGTTGCTGGATGGGTTGTCACTTTGGCATGAGATAATATCACAAACTGAGCTTAAGAACAATATAAGAGACAAGAGTTGTGAAGAAATATGATTACAAATACTACTCTGCATGGCATTTGAAAGTAAAAAAGTTCTTTAACCTTCAGGACCCTGGCTTAAAATTACAAAACTTCCCCCAGGGCCTGACTTATTTTTTGGAAAATTTGCGTTATTGATGGTGGGTGTTTTGAAAACGTCATAACTTTTTTGTTTTAAAAGATATCAAAATAATTTTTGCACATCTAAATAAAGGAGTGAATAGTGAATATAATCGTGTTTTTGTGGTTGTTGTATGTGTGATATAACAGTTGTGAGCAAGTTGTGAAGTTGAAAATTCGGGCGTAAAACGCAAAACGCCATTTTCAAAATCGCAAATATATCTTCGTGATGACCCTAATACTTGAGCAATGTGTAACAACATTGATAAAATCCTCATAAATACCTATACTTATTGTATATATATTGTTTTATATCAAAACTAATATAATATGAACTAAAAAAACGAATAAAATGTGAAGAAAGCGCATATAACGTCTGTCCGGTCAACACTAGGTCTATGCCGACACGCTGCGTAATTATTGTCCATGTACACATGTGTCACCCCTGATACATATTATTTTTGTGTTTTTAATGAATACACAAACATTCTTATCAAATAACAACATATTAAACACAAAAAAACAACAATTAGAACATGTAGTCACGATCACTTACCCATGCCACGCGGTACTCAATTTGATAGTAAAATACAGCCGAAAATGGCTAAAGTCGCTCTAGAAATGCGTTGACAAATTCAACCGGCTTTCTCTCTCTTACAATCGTAATGAGTAAAGGAATTTGACCTTTAAACTGTGACGTGTTCCTAGCTTCGTGTGGCGGGAATTCTACGTTTTATAAGCTTTAACTTCGTGAAGTTCCGTACTCGGGAATGGAGCGATATCGTAAGGCGTGTGATTGCGACCACAGGCAAGGTGGGACGCAAACGCAAGGCGCAATGTTGCGACCATAGGGGCCTAAAGGTTAAAGTCTCATTGGTAACATCAATGTTTACATCAAAGGTAAAGAAAAATCAATGAATACATTGAGAGTCCTAGTCTGACAACCCAACACCATTTAAATTGATACTTTAATATGTAGAAAAAAAAATATATGGTACCTATAATATATTTTTTGCAGCCTAGCTTGTATGGATTTAAATAATTGTCCATATTTATCATCTTGCAATCATGTTTTTTTTCCCCATTACTTTCAGAAAAAGAGGTTCAAGGACAGGTATGTTATTTAAATATATACTTTGAATTGTATGAAGTACTATAAATGTTAAGCGTCACAAAACAGGCACTGTTCATAGGGACAGAGAAAGACCTCTGAATATATTCTGCAGGACTGTCCCCAGTATGAACAATTGAGACGTACTGGCCCAAGGGTGCAACCCTGCAAGCAAAGATATATGGAACCAAAGAAGAGCTTCAGACAATGGTATTCATCCATAAGACTTGTCTGACGGTATGATGATGATTCAATCCCTTTCGCTGTGAGCAGGCAGCCCTTGACAGCCCATAGTCCTTCTGGCGAATGCACGTTTTCCTCAGCTGTGGTGCGGTTATGTAGAGTGTGTTGTGTATAGTTGGAAGCAGTGATAGTAGTTCTTGTCAGATGTCTGTTAATTTTGGGCACTGCAGTAGTAGGTGTTCAACAGTCTCCTCTTGTGCGTTACAGTGTCTGCAATTTGGTTCGTGGAATGAAATTATTCTGTTCAGGTGTTTATTAATGGGGACATGGCCTGTTCTTAGTTGGACTGTGAGACTTTTGCTTTCTCAAGTTGTCTCAGAGGGTCCATTGGGCGTCCAGTCTTTGAGCTGGCCCACTATCATAGCCATTCTTGTCTGTAGTTGTTTCATAGGATTTGTTTGCATGTTTGTTGGGGGATTGTTGGCAGATGATTTTGTTTTTGCTTGCTTCTCTTGCATATTTGGGGAAAGATGTCTTGAGTATTCTGTTTGTCCTGCCATTTTTCTATTTTCTTCTGTGGTGTCCATTCTCATGTATCTTTCAAAGGTCTCCACTACCGCTCGTTTTCATCCCAGGTATAAGGGTTCTATGTCTGTGTTGATCTCACATGCATCAGTTGCGGTGGTTTTCATGGCACTACATATAAATAGTAGTGCATTATTTTGGACTTTGTCCAATCTCTGCAGGAGGCTTCTGCTTGCTATTGCTTGTACAGGGAGTGTGTAGTAAATTTCTGATAGGAAGTGTCCAGTATATAACTGGCGCAGAACATGCAAATCAGCTCCCTATTTGCATGAGGCGAGGTGCTTTATGAGTTTTATTCTTGTGGTCGTTTTAAAAAATCAGATTTTCTATGTAGTGCTCCATTGTGAGCCTCTAATCAAGTTCAACTCTGAGGTATCTTGGGAATTTTTCATTTGCTATTTTTATTCCGCCCAATTTGATTTCCATGTCTTTCTCTTTTGCTTTGTTTGGGATGAACTATTAGTTCTCCGTTCATCTCGAGCTTCCACAGTTCACAATACACCGAGATTGTAGTCACATTGTTGTTACTGTTTTTAATGATGGATTTATTCACGTAAATAACATTGCAGGATTATATGTAAACACTGCTGCAAGCAGTACATCGGGGAAACCAGCTTAAGATTGAACGACCGCTTTTGTAACCATCTTCATGCCATCAAGCACATACCACCTACTCCTGTTGCCACACACTTCAACGGCGATGGCCATCATGGTGCTCTTGATATTCAGGTCACTGCCATCAGATTCTGCACCTCAGATGATAGAGGTACACTCTAGAAAATGTCTTATTTTTGAATTGGCTACCCTGAAGCCTTTTTGACTCAATTCCGGCAACTCTTTTGTCTAGTACTGGGTTGGTGCGGTCTTTGTCTTTATTAATTTTGTTCCGTCATGTACGTCATCTTCTGGTTTGTTTGTTCCACCTATATTTACATTTTTTATGTACTTCCTGTCCTTGCGGCATTTCATTTCTGCTGGACACGTTTTTTGTGTGTTGTGATAATTTCCATCCGTCGTCTTTTGATGTTTTGTGCAAATCTTGTTAAAGATCTTTTGGTTGAAACGCTGAAAATGTTTTGCGTATTGTAATTTGTATGTTTTCTTGTTTGCTCATTATAACCCCCTAGTTTTAATGACAGTCCGTCGTGTCTTAGTGGAACATTTTTAATAACCTGTGTTTTACGTAAGTACAATTGTTGTTATGTTTCATGCAGTTACCGTATATTGATTGTCCATTGGTATAGTTACTTACATATATTGCTGCAGAACAATAAAACCCTTTACGGTATACATAATTAAGATGAACCCTGATTTAGATACCAGATGGGAAAGGGGAACACAATCATGACCAGCCAGGAGCATGATGGAATACAAAAATGAAGTACTATATCTTTGACATGGAACACTGCAATAAATATGGCAGGTCTTCGTAGAAGTCTCACAAGGATGATGAGATTAAGTTAACATAAACATAGAAAAATATTATTTCAGATTTTGACTGAAATTTTATGCTCTTGCAGATATTGTTGAAATGTTTATACACGGTAGTCACTTCCCCAGTCAAACATAACAATTGGTACGCATATTTTCTGTGTTGGGGAAAAGTTTGGAATTGTCACAAAGCTATTGTGAAAGTGCTATTAGGTATGATATTTGGACCACTGAATTTATTCATGTCTTTAAATGTGAGCTCAGAATAATAATTGCAACTTGTCAAACATGACGAAAGAGGTGACTAAGGCGGTTCAATGTATGCTTTGCTACTCCATCCCAATATCTCCACTGTGATGAAGCATGTTGTGGAACCATACCTGGATTTCTAAGAGGAAAGCAACCCTTTTATCAGCAGCATGCTTGGTGATTTTAAGAAAGTGATAGGTAATGTGCCCTCCAGAGTAGACAACTGCCCAGCTTGTGATATTGCAATCTACAGCCACATTAAAATACTATATATTTTTGATTATGCTGATAATTTTAAAAACAATTCCACTATTGGTGCAGGCTTATATAAAAGCAAAATAAAAGTTATAAAAATATTATTACTGGTAGAAACACAAAAATCGGTAACACAGAATATAGTCCAATTATTGCCTGTATTATTTGTTTATTCTTTGGTTTATACATGGATTTACGACTTTGGTCACATTTTGGACATGAGAGTTACATCCTCAGCTTATATTTGGAAAAATATGTTGTCTTTTAAAACATACAAAAGCTTACATACAAAAATTGCTTGTGATACACCAAGTGCAAGTAAATCTTTATAGCTTGATGTAGGCTACATTCTCTCAACACGTTTTTGCAGATTAGACTCACAACTGTTGAGAAGATTTACAACTGTTGAGCAGACTCACAAATGTTGAGCAGTCTTACAAATGTTGAGAAAATTGAAAATTGATGAACAGACTCACAATTGCGTGGCATGTCCGAGAGGTTAGAGTGTTGGTCTCACACCCAGGAGATGGTCCAGAGTTGATCCCCAGCAAGGACGGTTTTTTTTCTGCCGGAATGTAAATATTTAAAACTCACCCTGAACATGATGTGATGACAGCAAGGGCATGTGGCCTTCATCACACAAGCCACTCGAATACGCCCTGTTTTCTCTAATGTGAAAAATAAAGTATGACAATTTTTTGTTTGTTTTTACGTACATACCTTTTTTTTATGTCTGGAGCTCTGGATTTTGTGTGTGTAGTCTGTAATAGCGTATGTGACACCTAATGATGCAAACTCATACACCAGTGTTCTTAGAGGGAACATTGGACATAGGAAACTTTTACTCCTTCTGGCTTCTATCATTAACATTAGCTAACTGAAATAGACCTGTGATGGCAACCTTGAGTATATACAACCTTTTTTTCCCCTTCAATCGCCAGGAATTATAAACTATAGAGTTCTTGTCATTTTATGCAATAGGGAAGTTTTACTAGTTTTATTTAATAATTTTTAAAAAAACTTGAACTTTCAGCAGTGTCTATGCTTTGAGATGAAGACTGGTTCTCAGAGAGAGGGTGAAACACAATTGTATAGATGAGGTGATGTGGTGATTCCACAAGAGGAAAGTCTTATTATATAATAATGACATCTACAAGGAGTTTGATCTTGCATTGTTGTTGGTTTAATGGAACATAGTCGACATGTGGGTTCCTGTGTGTTGCAGGGATTCGATAGGGGAGCGAAGAGAGGCAATTAGGGAAGTTATGGGGCAGAGTTAATTGTCTCAATCCATATATGGTCAAAGTGACCCAGAAGCAATCCTAAAGTTGAATGTGTCAGGCCGAAGAGCACAGATTTTACAGAAAAGCTGTTAAGCATGATAACACATTCCGTTTTCTGGACTACATCCTGGTAATGTGAGGGGTCATTTGAGAACAAATACAGAAGATGAGGAAGATACATGTAGATTCTATATTAATTTGCCAGATTTGAATGTCTAGTCAATTGAAATAATTTTTTCTGTTTCTATTTGTCAATAATGTACTGATGATCCTCAGGTTTTTCGGCCGATTAATATCAATGTGTCGATGGCTGTAGTTCGTAAGTAATTTTTCTATGGCTAGATCTGTTGTACTGTTCACTGTGTTACTAGGGTTTATGTGGCTGAAGATGTTTGAATCATGTGATTATTCTGAAACATTAAAAAGGATGTGTTACAGTTAAGGATGTGGTATTCAAAACGAATAAATGTTACCAGTACCAATAATGCTAGTTAATTTTGTTTGAATCCATGAATGTTCAGTAATGTTTAAACGCTGACAACTTCTACAGTTCTTTTACCTGCGTTCAGGATTCTTTTGGTCTTGCTAGATCTTTATGCCAGTCGCCAGAACGAAATTGCCAGTTTTCTCCCAGTATTTGGAGCGGCTGCCCCAAAGTGTTTGCCTCAGCTCAGTCCAATGTGACCATATCTTGCCCCGCAGTTCATTGTATTCTCGACAGTCTTTGAGTATGTGTTCAGGGGGTCTGTATGCCAGTCCACATGAACATTCTTTTGTGTGAGCCACCTTGATCAGGTACAGATGGCTCTGTTGCCTACAGTGGCCAGGTCTAAGTCAAAAGATGATGGTTTGTTGTTGCTGTATGGGGTCTGGTTTCTGGTCAATATTTATATCTTTCTTCCACTGTCATGTATAATGGTAGCGTGTTAGTGTTTTGGCCTAACTGTATGGCAGAGGATAACTGAATTGTACCATGTTTCCTCCTACTTTTGTCAGGGCATCAACTTTCTCATTTCCAGTGATACCACAATGATGGTAGCCACCATTGAAGCATGATGTTTGAGCTTTTTTTAATTTTTATGTTTACTAGTTCTAGTCTAACTTGTGTGTGTGTAAGAGTATTCCTCTTGTGTGTGCGCCTGTTTTATTCTTCACCATTCATTATCAAACTCCTGCTGGATCTCTTCTAGCAGGACAATGGTCCTACTAGATTTTCAGCAGGATGTAGTCCAGAGAATGAAAGTGCGCTGTATTGTCGTTTTATGTGTGCCAATGGCATGATACATTCGTCTTTGGCAGTGTGTGTATATTTTTGGGTGGACAAATGTTTACATTTTTTCATTGATTGGTCCTCAGACCTCTTCATACTATTCATGCAGTGATTAGTCTGAGGCCTGCATTTTGGACTTTCTGTATTTGTTCTATATATATTCTGTATTTAATGCTGTTGCCCATGCTATGGTCCCATATTCTATCAGAGGTCTGACTTTTCCTGAGTATATGCTTTTAAGTATATTGCTATTTGCCCTCCACTTGTGCCAGCTAGTTTTTTCATGAGGGAGAACTTTCTAGTTGCTTTCTTCTCTACCGCAGGCAAATGTCGCTTCCAGGAAAGTCTCTTTTCCTGTTTAACTCCCAGGTAAAGTAGGATTTTCTTCTAGTGCAATCTCCTTTCACACATTTTAGGTTTTATTTTATTTGCTTATTTGACAAGGTAAGACAGTTGCTTTTGTTTTAGAGAATTTGATCTGTACTCCCCAGTTAGTTTCCCATCTGCTGATGTTGTTTAGTGCTGTCTGCATTCTACTCGTGACTGTGTTGATATGATCTGCAGCACTCCACATCGCAAGATCATCAGCATGAAGCACTTTGGAGATGTGGTTGGTTAGCATGTCTATGCATCTCATAAATATAAATGATAAATAGAGTTGAGGATATGACTCCTCCTTGCTATACATCTTGTTGGAGACTGACATGATGGCTAAGTGTTTCATCTATCCTTAGTTTTGCTGTGCGGTACCACAGGAAATCCTGTCTCCACCTGTACATTCTTCCCATAATTTTATTTCTAATTAACTTTAGGAGTAGTCCTTCATTCCTTATTTAACCAAATTCTTTAGTTAGGTCTACAAAGATTGCAAGTAAGTTTTTCTTTTTCTGAAAGGCATTTTCTATTTTTTGAGCCAGATATACAAGTTGATCTTCTGTACTGCAATTTTTCCTGTATGCTGACTGTGAGTTATCAAGATTTTGTTTGTTTTTCTAGATACTGCATTAGTTTACCATTAGTATACTGCATTAGTTTACCATTCTTTCCATTACCTTCCCAAAGCAGCTTAGTAGGCTAATTGATCAGTAGCTGGATTTACTTGTTTTCTCTTTCTGCTTCTTCCTGATTTGATTAATGATTGCTTCTCACCATTTATCTGGAGTTTTCCCTTTACTCCAGGCTGGTTGAAGATGAGGAGTTTGCGTCTGGCTGTCGACCTGAGGTTCTTGATCTTGTCATTTGAGATGCTGTCTTTACCTGGTACTTTTCTGCTTCTGAGTTTGTTGATGGCTACGTTTAATTCTCTCATGGTGAGGGAAGACTTCATGCAGGATTTGGGGTTTAGCATTTTTAGCTTTGCATTTATTTCTTTCCTGACTTCTTTGATGCACTTGCAGGGAAGTGTTATAGTATTTTTTTTTCTTGTAGAAGTCTGCTAGAATGTTTGCTGCCGTTATCCCATTGTAAGTTTCCCATGTTTCATTATGAATGTCTTTCTGTGTGCAATTTCTGCCTCTTAATTTAGTGTGTTTGTTAACTTCCACTAATTACTTGTGTCTATTCCCATGTTGAGGATACTGTTTTTTAATGCCAACTTTGGATCTGAACTTTCTTCTGTTCATTGAACCTGTTTTGATATTGTTATGCTTCTTGATATTTTCACCCTGGTTCATGCTTCTTTTATTTAATTGTGAAGCTGTTCCAGGGCAGCACGCCAGTAAGGTTTGTAGTCTCTTCTTTTGCCCAGTGGAATGGCCTTTTTGGCAGCTTGGATGATAGCCTCATTTATTATGGAAATGTTTTATTTTATATTGTTTGAGTTAATAATATGTTGACAGAGTTTGTTCTAAAAAAAATGTTCAGTTTACTTTTTTGTAGTTCCAGCTGGGAGCCATATTTTGTGCCTTATTGTTGCCTGTCTCTGTGATGTGCAGTGTGACTGGGACATGGTCAAAGTTGGTTATTTACTGTTCTTGAGGTTAGGCGATGAATGTCGTCTGTTGCCATGGCCAGGTCTGGCATGCTTTTTGTTTTCCATACTCTTTAATAATAAGTTTACTGATCATTGAGTTTGGTTTATAAGTGTATTTTATATCATTAAATCTTCTTGTCAATTCTTCATCTCTGGTAGTCGTTTCATAACTCCAGCTTGGTAACTTAGTCTTCAATGATGAGATGTGTTGAGTCTTCAATTTTCACTTTGCGTAATTCTAATTTGGTGTCTGGAAGACTGTAGCAATTTGTAATTGTCATTTCTCCAACTGGCAACAGTAGTTTTACTTTGATCTGTTCTAGGTCGGTCTCCCCAGATCTGCTGGTCTCTACTGTTGATATTTCTGTTTTTACATGTGTTAAGACTTCTCCCTTGATTTGTTTTTCCCTATCTTGGCAGAAGGATTTGTATCCCCGGATGAAGAATCTTTGTGTGTCTGTTAGGGGAGTTTCTTGTATACATATTATGTCTATATTGTCTTTTCTGAGGAATTCTAGTTCAAATGTTGTGTTCCTCACTCTTTCTGCATTCAAGAGGACTACTTTGATGCCATTTGATTGATCAGTAGTCATACTCTGCCTTCCCCTGACCATAAAGTTAGCCGAGCACCGGATGCTTTGGTGGACCCTGTTGAGGGGTCGGGCTCCGCTCCTCCCTGTTGTTGCTGCTAGGAACGATGGGCTAGATTGTCGCAATACCATATTTCTGATGGTGCGTGGTGTCCTAATTTTCCCTATTACCTGCGTCATAGACTGATACTCTCCATCTTCGGCAGGTCAGGATGTATTTTCTGTCTGGGTTTTTTTTCACATCCCTGTGGTTCCAGCAAGGGAGCAGTTTGGTGTGTTTGTCAGTGTTACCTTCCCTGTTTCAAGAGCTCTTATGTGGTTATTTTCACGTTTGTGTTTTCCAGCTGAAGATTCTGCTTCATCAGGGATAATGATCACCATCTGCCCCGAGTTTGATGTCAGAGTTCCTGAGAATATTGTTTCCCAGGATTCATTATCCTTCCTTATTCGCTGTCATTCTACTATCCGTGATTTCCTCATAACCTTTACCTTCCTCTCTATCCTATGCCAATGGCCCCTCCCTCTCACATATGTTCCTGGCATTATGTCAGTGACTCCCATGCCAGAAACATGAACTTATAGCTGCTCACACTCGCTTGATGTTGCCTGTCACTGGACACATGAGGTATTGCAGTGGGGATATCTGCGCTGCCTGATATCCCACTGCGTCCTTGTAGGCAGCAACACCAGTTTGGTCAGCGACTGTTTATTGACCCAGAAAAATTCTGGCTGATATTGCAGCTGACCTCTATATCTAGAGGTTTTTTCACTCTCAGCCACCTGTGGACTCTCCTGGTAGGGATTGGTAGGCCCCCTCCATGCTACAGTTCTTAACCCTTTAAGATTCTAATGGAATTCTTTTAGTAGTCTCTACAATTAATTTTGAAGAAACAAAGAAAATTGTTTGCTTGTCTTTGTGTTCCTGTAACTTTGTTTGCAATATTTTAATACAACTTTAGTATGTTTTGTATGAATGAATGGGGGGATAATATGTCAAGCATGTGTGTAAAAATTATGTCACTGTGAGCTAGTTGGTGAGTACATTCTACCTACTTTAAAGAAAATTAAAAGCAAATCGCTTTGACTCAGTATAAAAGCTATGAATTTAATCAAAACAGGAGAGAAATAGTCCAACAATAACAGTAATAATAATAATACCCTTAATCTGTCAGGGTTGCAGGGGTGTTACATTAAGATTTTTGGTATAGAAAGATCTTCACGCATTTCTAGTTTGGAGACTTCACAACTTTTCCAGTCTTTAATATCACCAAGCCATGTCTTCTTCTGGCCACCTTGTCTTCTTTCATCATCCACCATACCTTGAAGAACATCTTTTGTCATCAAGGAAAAGGAAAACATTTAAATCGAGTCTAAAACTTCTGAACATATGCTGATATGTATTGGTAGCATATTCTATTCAGGACGTAGCCATCAACCCAGCATTTTTTGACAGTAGTTATTTTCTAGGCAATATAAATACGTTCAGTAGTATGAGATATCTATTAATGGGTCAAAGTGCATGGCCCAGTTACTTGTAGAGCAGATCAAGTAATTATATTCTGTATTAGGACAGAAGACAACAAAACAAAGTCAGTAACATACACTGAGATCACATGTGGACAACTGGAACATGTGCAGACTACAACACTTAAACCATTTGTAGACTAAGCACTAGCCCACACTTCCACAGAATCTTGATGAGTCTTGATGAACTCTCAAATACAGCAGCATTAATCAAGTGCACTTGACTGCCTGGGTAGACATAAAACTATGGAGGTAAAAGCTGTGATGAAGCTGGTGTTACAGGACTATTCTGACTTAATGAACATACTCTTCAAATTTGAAGCAGCAGTCATATACTGTCAACGGGTGGAGTTGTTGGTTAAATCTGTTGCATGCCTGAACATGTGGGTGTTGAAGGTAATGAGCGAGTTGATAAACCGTTGAGCAGCATCAAATGGTACATCAATGGTTTTTTCTGACATAAATGCACCAAATGATGTCCGTTCATAAGTGTGAATCATATGCACTCTTAAAATTGCAAAACATTGGAATGTCCCCGAAAAGTAAACTTAAAAGTTATATGGAGAGACTGATAAATCAACATCAAACTGGAAATGTGAGAAGCTACACCCTGACAGATTTATTGAGGCTGAGATTGGAGCACCCATGAACTTGTCTAGTGTGCTTTAGTAACCTTCACTCATAACACATAATCTTAACTGCAAAGGAGAAGACTGTTACCAAGACTCAAGTTTGGGATTGAAAGAAGAATGTACTGTCATAAGAATTCTTAATATTTATGTAGTCATGGGTCAGTTATATCAATATTTTTGTCAAGCTTTTAAAACCATTTATCTTTCATAATAATTTCTGACAATCTGAAAGGTGTGTTGAGGTCCCATGCTCTGCAGTGAGTAAAAGATGGATAAATATCCACTTATATTTATATTTAACTGTAAAGTTAGATGTATAGAGATTTTCTGTATATAGTAGTTATACTTAGCTGTGATGAGTAAAAAGGTTAAATCGTAACTACAGTGCGAGGAAATCTCAAGGGCTGTTACATTTTTCCTCTAACCAATTTTCCCACAGCATTCTCACATTAAATAATTTGAGTGTGGGACTATTATTACTATATGCCTATACTCAAATTTATGAATTTACAAGTGTAATGCTTATTTATATTATGGAGGAGATATCAAAGCCTTTATATACATTCGTCTTGCAAAAAAACACATTATTCCAATCACATAGACCTAATTATAATAACCCGTTTTATTCCGGACGCAAAGTTTTCCTGTTAGTAATATGCTTGTTAGCATATTTTTTGTCACATCACAAATATGTTGTATGATAGTACCATGTGATACACATTCAAAGGTTCTGAATATATTTGCATGATCAATGTTTTTAATCATTATACTATTATTGACAGAAATGAAAATGTTTACCTTACTGTATCAATAATTTGAAACCTGTGTCCTGTATATAAGGCCTATTATCTGAATTACCAAATTAGTACTAGTATCACAATGCAGGTTAACACTTTCTAAGTCACTTCCTGAATCAGATAATGAATGCTAGAGTTATCAGAGAAACTTTCTTCCAAATGTTTATAATTTTCAAATTCGTTGAGTGTACATAGCGCCATAGTATAGTCAAGGAAAAATGGCTACACAAAGAAAGGTCACCTGTGTCAACACACAGAAGGTGGTAATTATGCTTCCAAGCGTGTGCAAATGCTGAGTTTCAATTGTTAGATGGCCTTTACACAGATGGAACTAGCCAATCAGAGTATTTGAACACTTTGATGTGCTTTCGGGAATAAATTATATGAATACATTTCCCATCGCTCCTTAAAGAGATGTCCGCAACATAGCGGTAACTTTTCATCGTATCCTTAAGGATGCCTCCGCTAGGAAGGGGTTAAACCATTATACTTGAGGTCATGGCTCCAATTCTGGGTTGTGACTTCTTTTTTACAAGTTAATTTTGTTTTAGATCTGTGTAATTTCACTTTTATTTTATACTGAAGCTATGTCGTTACGTACTATGAGTGATACTTAGCAGGCTGCTTACTGCTTGGTGGAGATATGTATACTACATTTAGAGAAACCAGAGTATAATCTGAAAATGTTCTTAAACCCTGCAGATTAGCAGGATGTAGTGTGGAGAGCAGACTGCATTGTGTCATGGTTTTGCAGCTTGAGGCAGTATCTTTGCCTTTCTGCCTGACACCGCCATCTTCAACATGAATTCTGGGTAATTTGACACTATGGGATGAGACAGCCAACTCACCCCCAAAACTTCCTTAGTTGCCTATTATGACATCAGCGGCAGGTAACAGTGTCACTGTTCTTTGCTCCCCTTTTAGGTCCCTGCAACACTTAGGGTGAAAATAAAGTGAAGCCAATCTTGCTTTTGAGACATTAAAAAAATATATGAAGTATGTACTACATGTGTTTGTAATTTCTTACTGTTTCTGCAGGGGATTGCGCTTCCTACTTGAATGAGCTTGATAACATGGAAGATGAACTAAGTGATGCAGATACCATTAGTTCTGATGATAGTGAAGAAGACTTGGATGAAAGCTATAGTGATGAAGAAGAGACTTCAAGCAAGTTAGATGTCAGTACCGATGATGATGTTGAGGTTGAGACTGACAACGAAGTTAGCTTCAAGAAACAAGAGGTTTCTGATGTTAAGACACATGGGAAAAAGGTGTCAGAATCTTTTGAACAATCTGCATGTAACATTAGCTCAGTTATGAGAGATCTGTCAGTTGTTTCTATTCAGAGTCCACAAAGAAACACATTAGCAACAGTTACAAGGAACCAGTTCAAGTCTACAAGGAAATCCTTGACACCTTTCTCTGACACCATAGATAGCAATGGTTCTCAGAACTTACACAAGAGGCAACTCAGTAATGAGACTTTTATGATTGAAAATAAAGTCCAATCTTGTCACACTGATAAAATTCCTGCTTCTAATCGCTATTTGCGATTATCTTCGCGTAGTGGAGTATCTTATATACCTTCAGGAGCAAATTGTTCCACTGATTCTCAAAATGTAGTAGATCTGCCTTCAACTAACATTTGTTTTCCTGTAAAGTCATGCTCAAATATTATCAATGACAGCAATAAAAAACCGGGTTTCTGTTCACATTTAATAAGGCATGATAGTAACAAATTAAATACATTTAATGTAGAGAGATTGAATGACAATTTCACTGTAAAATTATTGGATGACACTTCTCGCAGGACAAAATTGTGTGATAGTTCCCATATAGAACAAAGGGATGACACTTTTAGGAGAGATAGTGACTTGAGTGCTACAAAAACAACTATTGATTTTCAGATAAACTGCAGCAATGAAACAAATTCATGTTTAACCCTCACTCCAAATCTTAAGTCAGGGAATAGATTTGATAGCAGTCCTCAGAGAATAACATCTAGCACTGTCTGTGACAGCCTACAAACAGAACCATCATCTAAGAAGAGTTTTGTAATGGAATGCTCACCTCATCAAGGATACAGAACAAGACTTAAATCCAATTATTGCTTGCGTTCCTGTTCATCAAAGAACGAAAAGTTGTATGACACTTTTCAGAACAACAAATGTGATAGCACATCTCGAACAAAGAAATTGAACAATACTCAGTCAAGATCAAAATTGAATTACACTTTTCACAATGAAAAAGACTTAAGTGTTTCAAAGACAGTAAGCATTTCTCATAACAATTATAAGCATGATCATGTTGCAGTGGGTGCTATTTTTTCGGAATCTCCAATTCAGAAGTCAGCAAATAAATTTCAGCTTTCCAAAGGTTATTCTGAATCAAGATCATCCCCTTTAGCATCTGAAAGTCATGTTAACAGATCAAGTACCAAAAAGTGTGTTCTGCAAAAGGAATCGATTAGAAATCATACCTTTTTTGTACCGTATGCCAGTTCAGAGAAGCTAGTTACTTCTAATAAAAACCCTCAAAGTAATAGTACAGAAGTGATTGAATCTGATAACAACAGTATCAACAAGGAATCAGTCCGTAGACCTGCTAAGGAAAATATTCATGCAAATACTGCATCTGTTCCCAGCGACATATTCAAAAGTCCTAAAAAAACTGCATCAATCCCTGACAGTACATTCAAAAGTCCTAAAAAAACTGCATCAATCCCTGACAGTACATTCAAAAGTCCTCAAGGCATAAGGGTTAGAAGAATTGTCCCAACTCCAGTGGAAAAGGAGAAAAGTAATAATTTATCCAACCTGGATGTGAATGTCTCAATGAATCAACTAAATATAAATACAAGTGCTTCTTTTCTATTGGACATTTCAAAAGATAACAGTAGCCATTTTTACTCCATTTCTGATTCTCGTAAGCAGGTACAGTCAAATACAACTAGTAACAATAGTAAAACATCTACCAGATCTAGTGCTCAGATTGATGAGTCATTCAGTTCCTCGGGTGGAGATAGACAAGATGATATGAAACTGAAAAACTGTACTGTTTTATTAGAGTTAATTGATCGAACCACACAAAAATATAGTGGGGCAACACTTACTGCAAATAACACGTTTCAGGTACTTTCTTCAGAAGAAAAACAAGCTTTAGATTCACTACCAGATAATAGTCTTACTTGTTCACCCAGACATATTCATTCAAATGGCTCACGTCTGCAACTCAGATCACCACAGGTGGTTACACACAGTTCTTCAGAAAATGAAAGTAATATGAGCAAATGTCTGTTGCTTAAAGATCAACAATGCTCAAACAACTTTGTTAAATACACAGCAAAAAATGATTTGGTTAGTGAAAAATCTATTCATACAAACATGTCTCCAAACGTTCATAAGTATAGTAGCAAGTGCAGTCATAACATCAACAACGTCTGCAATGAAGATAAACAGCAGTCGGTGCTGTCACATGGATTTGATCAGCAAAAGTGGACATCAGCAGCAAGTGAACAAGAATTCCAAAACAGATATTTTCTGAGATCAGTGGATGGTCGACTAAAGCGAAAATTATCTGGCACCTGCACAAGTGGGTATTTCACTGATACCTCTACATCTTCTCAGAATGGTCTAAATACATGCTTAGAAAAAATAACTCTGGCCATTTCAATAGACCCAACAGCAAAGACAGACAGAAATGTAAGAGACCTGAGTCGGGATACATCATGTCACCATGGACATGTCCAGCCTGCATCACAAAATAGAAACACAGGTCATTCTTTGTGCTGCCAAAATAATTGTTTCTGTAAATTAAATTGTGCAAAAACTGGCTTCAAAAATTTGTGTGAAGAGAATTGTGTGAGAACAAATTTTAAGACTGACTTAGTGTGTATAAATTCAGATCTCGATCAGAGTCGCATGAGTAGAAAATTTGCTATTGCAAAGAAGAAGTTAGCACAACCTTTCAGTGTATGTCCTCATACATACAGCAGAGAGTTCTATTCCAATGTACAATATGTCATGAATAATCAGTGTCATGAACATTTTACAACACAGAGTAACTGTCAGCTTCATCTGTTGCCTCAACCAAAGAACCAGAGAGTTTGTGAATGGGTTGAAGCCTCCAGGAAGGCATCTCATGTAGGTGCCGTTATCCATTATCCATCATGCCCACCAAAGATTAAGCAGAAAGATCTCAAGTATTACAAAAGTTCTGATGCTCATGTCTGTGAGCATTGCAATTATGCATGTTACAACCATCAGACAAGAAATATTCCTGGTAATGAACCACAATGTAACCCACAGTGCCAGCTTTCATCGCAGGCCTCAAATTGTGCAAAAAAGTCTTTGACTTGCACATGTGCTGTCAGTTCCCATTACTGTGGTCACTGCATCTTTCATTCTTCATCCAAAGGAAACCAAAAAACAGATTCTTACAACAGTATTCATGCTTCAGCAAATGTATGTGCCATCTGTTGCCAACACGGAAGTGGTACTTCATGCTGTCAGCAGCCTCCTGAAGATGGAACTGATGTCATCTGCTCAATATCTGACAACAATATTCTCCCTTCGCATGAAAGAATCTGTACTGCGTGGACAAAAATACAAAATGAAAGAAATCATCAGAGCCGTACTGAAGTAGATTCAAGTAATATGCATAATAGATCAAAATCTGATTGTTTATCATGCAATTGTCAATACACTCACAGCAACAATGTAAGCACATTTCTCAGTAAAGCCACACATGCTGATTCCATCTTCTGCAGAAAACCTGACTGCAAATTACCTGTATCAGGAATGAAACCTGTTTTCAGTGAAAGCTGCTTGGACACAACTGTAGTAGGAAAAAGTTCTTCTGAATCTTTTATTGAAAGTAATTCTCGATCCTTTGTTGAAAATCACAGTCTTATGTCAAAAGTTGGCACAGCTACATATTCGTTTTCTCTGGCATCCAAAAATACTGCTCCTAAAGATGTCATGTTTCCATCCAATTACATTGAACTTTTCTCTCCACTGAATCCTAGAAGAATTGATAGTGATGCTTCTGAATCTGTTAGTGAAAAAGTATTTCCTTTCCCAGTATTAGAAGATGGCCACAAAACATCAATACCTAAACCAAAAAGACATTGTCACAAGATTTCTACAGGAAGTAATCATAATTTAGAGAACAGTTCTGAAATACTGCAGAGTCGTATTGAACAGGACTCCCGCATGCATCACCAGAAAAAGCAGCAAAATCAAAGAAATATGAAACATTCAAGTCCAGAAAATGCTTCAATTTCTGGAATGTACACGTTAATTAGAAGCCAAAACCAATCCCCACTTGACATTACAAAAAAATACAAACTTGACCATGAGAAATTTATTTCAGGACATACTTCACGAGGTTTATCTGGCAATCGAGCCAGTACTCCAGTCAAGGCATACCAGAAAATGTCTGCTTTTTCCATGGATGAAACTATGTCATCAATAGGAGTCCCACACAACATGTTTGCAGGTGGAGAGTATACTGATATAGAGAGTGAAAGCAACACCAGTGTCGATCAAGACTCTGATGATGAGATATATCTGATTCTTGATTAGAAACTAACAGCACACAGGGCACTCCCATAAGTGCTCCGCTCTCTATTCCAGCGGTCACAGTCACGTGTTGATCATTCGATCTTCGGGTCTTTCCCAAAAAAACAACACTTTTCCTTCCCTCACCTATAGACACTCCCATTGCTGACATCCTTTGTATGTGTTACATTCTCAGCCCCATTGATTTAATCTTGCAGTGAATTTATACTGCTTTATCTCTTCTCAACACTGTGCCATCTATCGCCGCAATTCCTGCCAATAAGTTGGCACTCTCATTTCCTCTGACCCTGGCATGACTACGACTGTATATCCATGCAATGCTCTAGACAGTTGAGTTATTTAATAAATGTTATATCTTTAGTTGGCATCAGTTTGATATAGACCCCTAAATGTGAACTTTTGACTATATTTATCCTAATGTGAACAAATATGTGGCTAGTGGCTCATCAGACCAACAAGCATGCAACAGAAAGTTCTTAGTAGATGGTATGTCTATATATTGAGGCCTTCTTCGTGTGGAGGGAAGACATTACACTTCATCTATTCCAGGATTTCTCAAAGTGTGTGAAAATGACTGATGGGGGATAGGGGCAATGCATGGTCGGGGGACAAAAGAGTTCTAGAGAACTCACATCACATTACATAAAAATTATTAAAAGTATAAACATTTTTTATGTGCTATAAGACGAGATGCAACGCTGTTGATATTAATTGAATCCTTTCTAAAAACCTGGCCCAAATAGGATAATTGAAACAAGTCATAAGCTTCTTTTGAAAATAGGATCTTTTTTTTTTATTGTATTTGAATGAAAATCATTAAAAATATTTTAACATCAGCAAATGTTTGCTTACATGTGCAACTGGAAATTCACTTTGATAAATTTCTTCTTCTTCTGTGTTTGCTCTCAAACTCCTACAAATTAGCAAGATGTAGTCGAGTGAGTGGAATGCGTTGTATCATGGTTTACAGCTTTCCTGAAATATCTGACTTTAACATGGCTCCTGAGTCATTTTTACCCTATATGGGATGAGACAGCCAACTCCACCCAATAACCTCCGTAGTCGCCTCCTACGACATAGACGGTAAGCATTGTTGCTATTCTTTGCTCTGCTCCCCTTTTGGGTTCGGAACCACACTGACAACTTTGTAATAAAATGTAGCACCCAACAGGAGAAAGTGTTCTAGCTTTCAATGTGTGTGTGTTTTTTTCTAGGAAAATTTGGGTACTTCTTTTTTAAGCAAGTCTTACATCCTTGCTATGAGTTTTCGTTAATTGTAGTATTTGTATATTTGTATTCTCAACCCTGACAGAAGTGCTGTCAATCTATCTATGTAATGTGTACTGTACAGGACATTGCTCTCACTGCTACTCTGTAAGTCTCTCAGTTCTGCGCAAGCTGCCTAGCCTCTTCTAATTCTGTGTTCGGGTCTTCGATATCCAGTTTCCATCGTAGTCTTGGTCTGGCTCTAGTTCATTTTCCTGGAACTTTTCCCGTATGAATAGTTTAGAGGAGCCAATCTTCTATGTACATGTCTCTGCGGACGTCTATGTTGGCTCATCTTTCTGTCCATGATATTCTTACGACCTTTCTATAGCATTTTATTTCAAATGCCGATATTATCTTTGAAATGAAATTAGTTAGCAAGCTGACATTTCATTAGCTCTGCTTTATGAGGGTGGTAACTATCTCCTCGCAGTCTTTACTTCCCAGATTAATCTGGTACCCAATTAAGGCTGGGTTGACCCGGCAGCCATTGCAATCACATAAATATTTCCACCTTAACTGAAGAATGAACCCATGACCATTCATGCGAAGCCAGTGTGCTATGCAATCTCTTACATGTACCCTTCATGGTACAGATTGCAAAAAATTAACATTATTGGTAAACCACCACCTCTCCTTTACAGGTGGTTGTCTATAACTTTGGTTGTGGGGGGGCATGGTGGTTTATAAAATATATATATGAAAGTGATAGGAAATAGTTTGAGAAACACTGATCTATACTACATATGTCTATTACTTTTGTATGTCCAACACTCTTCAGTATCAATGAAGGTACAGTGGAATCCCTTTATATCTGATTTTTCTTTATATAACAACACTTTACAAAATTGTATATATAATTATATATATAATTATTGTTTGTACTATATATATGTTTTCAGTCCAGACCAAGTTGTTATTATGGGATTCCATGTACTATGATGTACTATGACATGTGAGATGAAATGCTTGAGGAAATCCGCCTGGGTCTCCAGGCTCGATAGATTACGAAATGAAGATATCATGGAAAGAATACGTATAATCACCTTGTACATATTACATAGAAAGACAGCAGATCAAGTGGTTTGACCACATTATGAGAATGCATCTGGACAAGTTGCCCGTACAGACATATAACCAACTGAGATCAGGGTACAAAGCCAGAGGAAGACCACGGAAAAGATGGATAGAAAACGTCAGGGACATCCTGAACATACACAGCCATAGCACAGCCGAGGCTATACATCTGGCTTTGGAACACAAGCTCGAGCTCCAATCACCAATCACCCCTACGCTTAATGGCAAGAGTGGATAACAAATCATTTGGTGAAAGACAATAGTCAATATGATCAATCAGAAGTGACATGCAACAATATAACTTAGTGCATGAGGTACTAGAAAGTGGAGTCCTTCCTATTCTGTCAACCACATGTTTTTCCTACAATATAACTCAGTGCATGAGGTACTAGAAAGTGGAGTCCTTCCTATTCTGTCAACCACATGTTTTTCCTACAATATAACTCAGTGCATGAGGTACTAGAAAGTGGGATCTTTCCTACTTTGTCAACCACGTTCAACCAACTTGACATAATTTTTTGGTCCTAGGTCACAGAATGTAGTATAAAAGGAATTTTCTATAATGTACATATATCTCTCTATTGATGTATTATTTGTGCATTGATTATTTCATAATTATTGTAGTTATGCGTGCATGAATGAGAATGAATAAAAAAAATGTCAATTCTATCATTGAGTGTTTTGTTAGGTGGATTCTCTTTCAAGTTTAAATGTGTTTAGCGATTGGTTAGTTGAATTTAGTTGGGTGACAGTAGTTGTAGTCAGTAACAGTGTTGATCATCCTCATTCACACATCTGAGATGTCCGTAGCTGTTCAGAGCTGCGCTTCAGTAAATCTCTCAAGTTATAATGGCTGATGATTCTGCTTCTAAGTTGGTTGAGTGTTCTTTTTGAAATAATTGTTATGTCTTCTCTTCAGGTCACACCTATCCTCACTCCCAAATGCACGCATTCTCAATACTGGCTCATGCTCATGTATCTCAAAATATCTGAATTTGAACCATGCGGACTCTGAAGATCAATGTGGATGTCTGCTCTGTCCAAAGGATGACCAATTTGTCGGCTTGTTCATTTACCGTCACACCGGATTCTCCGGGGATAAAGATAAAATGATTTTTCGCAGTGATGCCCACTTTTTAGCCCTCTGCAATGACTTTACCCATCACCTGTTTTGAATTTCTGAATGATGTAGTTATTTTTAGTGTTATTGTGTTTGTAGCAGAAGTAGCAATTGTGGTGGTGGTGGTAGCAGAAGCAGTTGTTGCTATCTTGTTCCCTTGTAAGTGATAATGACTGAAAGGCTGTTGACAGAGAAGGAACAACTGAAAGTATAATTTTATTTAAACCATATTTATAAGCCATCCATAAACTTGTGTGTCCTATTTGTCAATATGCATGCAGTCTCTGTGACTGCGAGAAAGCCAGAAATGAAATGTACAGCACTGGATGACTAATTTTATTATTTGTTATGGTTGAAACCCATCATACAGGCATGGTGACTCAGAATGTGACGAGCCTTTTGATTACATGCCCCGAGCTATAGAGCTTAGAATAACCAGTATACAAGAAGTGGCTGGGAATAAACAGAGTGAAACCTACCTTGGCAGCAGTAATTTATAGCAGTGCATAGACACCATCTTCTGTAGGATGTGACAGTTATATTTAGGCTTCAACCTTAAGTGCATAGACACCATCTTCTGTAGGATGTGACAGTTATATTTAGGCTTCAACCTTAAGTGCATAGACACCATCTTCTGTAGGATGTGACAGTTATATTTAGGCTTCAACCTTAAGTGCATAGAAAATCATTTTCCAACACAGGGGTCCATATTAAATAAACCATATTTAATCCTTGTTTTTCTGTCCCCAACAGTATGTAATTTATTTCCACATGTTTTCATGCTGATGATAATATACTTTATCTATTTGAACTACATTATCATTTCCAGTCCGTCTCTGTGTTGGCATAGTACAGAATGCAATCTGTAATGGCCAAGATACAGAGTTCAAATTCCACCTGAGGCAATTGTGCATTTAGACAGTTTTAAAAGCAATGGCAAACTACTGGACATATTTATATTGCCTATAAAATCACTACAGCCAAAACATGTTGGGTTGATGGCTTCATTCTGAGTAAGATATGCTACCTAGAAAACCTATTTTAAGTTTAGAAATGTTCTTGGGACATTTATCGTGGTTGCTAATTATATGTTGTAATATAGTGGTTCTCAAACTGTGTCACGGTCCGTTGGGGGTTGAACAACCCTTTCACAGGGTCGCCTAAGACAATCTAAAAACATATGAAGTAGCAACAAAAACAATTTTATGGTTGCGGGGGGGGGGGGGTCGTCACCACAACATGAGGAATTGTATTAACCGATTCCCCCTTAGAGCGCCGCTTCTACGTGCTGACCCCTAGAGCGCCATTAAGTTGCTTTTTTTACTTGTGTGTTTGCGATCAATATGACATTTTTTTTGTGTGCTGAGTTTATTAGAAACCATGACCATTGCGTAGATCCGTGGTTTAGCTTCTGTTTTATGTTTTAATCGAAGCAATTGGGCATAAAAATGATTTATTACTTTTTTTAAAATTAGCGAAGTTTTAACTGATTTTCGAGTCGCTGCAGGCGCTTTCTTTTTACTTATGTCGCTGCGATCGATATTACATTTACTTGAAGTTCTTGTTGGATAGGCATAATGTTTCCGACAAAGAGATGGACATGCGTGGCACTAATTGTGACATCGCAAATTTCGTCGTAGTGATGTAGTTTTTCGAGTAGAAGTTGAGAGTTTTGTACAAAACGTTGGGTCTGTACATAATCTTGATGAGATTGCCACACGTTATGAATACTTTAACATCATTGTCAATGATGAGTTTATCAATTTGCAGCCGATCTGACAAATTTTTATGTAAAAGAACAAGCAAGGAAAGAAGACACGTGCTGAACATCTGCAACCGCCATTGAAATAAAATGTCATTTTTTAAATGTATATTATGATGGACCTGTGTATTCTGTTTGAGTATGGCATGTACTGGAGTACAGATGACAGGTTCAACATTTTTAGCATCTCACCCTGTTTGGAAAAAGGGGATTTGAGAATATATCTCAATATTTTTGTCTCAATATGACTCCTCTACTCAACACCCCAAAGGTAAAAAAAAAATAATTTTCCCCACATTATGTAGAGTTTGACAGATTATAATTTAAAACATATATGTATTAAATTATCTTTGATATAGGTTTATTCAAGACTATTCATTTTTCTGTTGATCTGCCAAGTCTGAGTGTGATATGAGGAATAGTTTAAAAGAAAATGCAATTTTGTCATCATCATATCCATATTTTGGAGGAGTTGTGCCCCTTGCGTTAGGGAACAGGGATTGACAATTAGGAAATCTCATAAGGGTGAAAGGGAGGGTCGTGGCATTAGTATAAATAACCAAAATATCGGAGGATGTCCGACAAAATGGAAAGTGCCGCAGTAACCAGACAAATAAGGTAAATGCTAAATAAAGTAAACAGGTTACTATGAATTCCTAACTATGGATATAAAATAATAATAAATAACAATAAAACAAAGACAATTATCAACGTATCGGTTCTATTGGGACCTTTATCAAGAAACAATTAATAGTGAAGAAAACCACGATAAATTTTAAAAAATAACCACAATGACTGGGACAATAGTTTTCTCATCAAAAATCATTGAGCAGATAAACATTTTTGGTGAGGAAACCATTGTCCCAGTCATCTTGGTTATACATTTTTTATGGTTGTGTTTTTTTTCATCATTTGTTTTTTGATAAAAGTCTCAATAGGACCTATATGTTGATAATTGTTTTTGTTCTATGTTTTTTTGTTATTTATTATTATTTTATATCAATAGTTAGGTACTCATAGTAACCTGTTTACTTTACTGTTTAGCATTTACCCCGCGGCATTAGGAAAGTTTAGAACCACTGTTGTAATATATGATTCTGTAATTGAATATTATGTAAAATATATTATATTGCTTCTGTGATTTAATAAACTGTTGTAACTTGACATTTGAACATATAGTATTTATATATATATATATATATGTATATATATATATGTATTTGTATATATATATATAGATATATATATATATATATGTATATATATATATATATGTATGTGTATATATAATAACATATATGTACAGCATCCTACCATTAAATAATGAGACTGATTATATTATAACCAAGACAAAAATGCCATCCATGAATTCAAAGCACGCAATTTAAACAAGCAAAATTGATCTATTCTCTGGCCAAATTTCAACATCTGCCTGCCAACAATGACAAATATCCAGCCATCTTGTTTGAAAAGTGAGAGGCGCATCATTAAGGAGTAAAGAGTGGACATTAAATTACATTTTAATATCGTAAAAAGTGCTTTTGAGACAATTGAATTTGTAGGGATCAATGTTTACCTCGTTCACAGATATTCAAGTGGTATTCAAGATTCAATACAACCGTGGAAACAATTACAGGTGCAGCTTGGCCAAAATGTCAAATTTCTGTTCATAATGATGAGCACATTGTAAATGTTAATGAAAATCTGAGGATACTGGCAGATGAATTTGATCTTATACTCTGTTCACTCTAAGAATGAAGTGGGTCAGTGATTCTGATTGGTTGTTGGATGCAGAACGCATTAATCAATTGTTAAGTGCCCAATAATATTGTTTTTAAATGTTTTAAATAATAGTTTTTACATGTCAACAGCTGTTTATAAATCACCTGTTGTCACGGAGTAATATGGGGGTGTGTTTTGACCTTCATTCTTAAAGTGAACAGAGTGTAGTCAAGAGACGATTCTTAAAATTTGTGTGAAAGATATGTGCATGAAAAAAACTTGCCTCCTGGTTTATGCTGCATTCTTTGTCTTAAAAACATGTGGGTATTCAGTACATGTCTGTTGTTATGTACTGTATGATACATGCCTACTAGTTTATGCCACATTTGTTTTCTAAAAAAAACATGCAGGTATTCAGTACCTGTCTGTTGTATGATAATACACCAGTTCACAGGGAATTAGCTGTATATGCAATTTTAGCTAAAAAGGCGTGTGTTCTCAAACATTATCTTACACTCCAGGTTTTTTTCCCATGATTATTTTCTTTTCCCAAAACTAAAGTTATTAAAGGGCCGCCTCTTTGATGATATTCAAAGGGCTGTAATAAGTATAATAAAATGTAAACAAGGCCATAACAGATGACTTTCAGGGGTGATTCCAGTACAAGAATTATTAGTACCTGTATGTACAATCAGCGATACTCCACACTGCATGATCAATGAATGGCCAGTTCTTTAGAATTTTGATTAATCATGAAGTCATTAAAGACTGTTTTGAATGATGTCATTATGTCTGTTATAGTCTAGCCCATTGCCATCCACGAGTTGAGAGCACAGTAAAGAGAATTTCCTAAGGAATGCGATCGTTTGACATCCTTCTCACATGGCCAAGACATTAAACATCTATGTCTAAGAATTGAGTAAAGGGATAGTATCTTAGCAAACTGCAAGAACATTGTATTCGCTATCCAACATTTAAATAATGAGACTGAAGCCAAAAAAGGAAGGACTAATTTATTACCATTGCTTTTATTCAAAGTAATTGCTTTTAGCATTGATACAGAAACTGGCACGATTATTTTAAATGTAATTTCCATATTTGAAATTGAGTTATCCCTAGTGCAGTCCAAAACAATTTGCATGCCTTCATTCTGGATACATTCCAATTGCTCAAATTGTGTTTATGACATTGTCAGTAAGCCCATACCATAACGATCACTGAGACTATTAACTGTTATCAGTATCAGCTTCAAGGCATCACATGTACAGTACATAATAGTATGACAATGTCATACCGCCATCTTGAACACTATCTAGAATATCACAATTATTGAATACAGCAAATATATTGATGTTTTGACACATTTAAATTAAATATGAAAAAAACATGGTAGCTTCAGGCAAAATATGGATATAGTTTATATATTTTTTGACAGGGGAAGGTGTCACAAATTGGCCAAAAAATGATTGACGAATTTATGGACGACTCCTTGGTTGTCAAAACTCCAGTTGCATTTTTAACATCAATAGAGTCTATTGAACTACCACTTGTTACCATGTCTCTTATCATTGGGACATACTTCGGTGATTGATCTTAGAGATGCATATAGAGTGTTCCGTGTGACTATCTCATGAACTTGCTCTTGCTACTACAGTGGAGTCCCGTTACAACAAATACAGTTTTAACGATTTTCCGTCTTTGACACTTTTCAAAATCCCTGATTATTTTCACTCTTTGCCTCAATAAAAAAAAAGAAGTTATAAACAAATTCATGTAGACAAATATCTCTCTATAATGCATTATTTCAAATTTGTATCCAGAAAAAAAGTACTGGCTCCTACTTCTGACACATATGTATGTGTTTGAAAAATTGCTCCTTGAGGCATTCAACCGTAAACAGTATGGCATTTGTTACTGGCAGTGCGTGTGGGCTGTTATTTGTCAATATCTTTGAATTTTGCTGTTTTGACACAGGTTGAGTTAGGGTCATGATTTAGCTATGACCAGTCTCAAGTTACCGCTGACGGTCTCGATTTAGCACAATCCAGACCATGTAAAATATAAGAACTGTTGACAATTGGAAAGCAGCATTTTGGAGTGACACATTTGACTGTTCGTGTGATTTTCATTGGTCACTTTGTGCATAATTTCTGTCAACAGCCAAGGCAAATCAAATGAATTGGTAGAATTAATCATTTCAGACAGTTTACTTTACACTTGGTCAGCAGGTCTTATAAACCAATAGTCATGATACATTTTATGTTAAGACGCTCTAGCAGGTCTTATATTTGTCCATCATCATCAGGTGCCATCTCCACAACGAAGGTTGGCTGCAACAGATCTCCAACTTTCTCTGATTTTGGTGGTGCACTCTGCTAGACTATAACCTCTCCATCTTGTGATGTTACTCTCCAACTTGTATCTGTCTACCTCGTGGTCGCTCCCCTTTGACTTAACCCTCAAGTAAGGTCTTCAATAAGTCTTTTAATGTGTCCAAAATATTTTATTTGCCTGATCTTTATTTCTTGTAGTAATTCTTTCTTAGTTAAGTGTTTTTAGCACATCTTTATTTGTTTCCTTCTCTTACCATGATGTTCTCCCTATTCTCCTATATACCTACATCTCGGAGGCATCAATACTGTCTTCTAATTGTTTATTTAGTGTCCATGTTTCTGATCCATACATTAATATAGAATAGTTGTAGCATTTTATAATTCTCATTTTTAATTTGTTTAGATGTAAGATGTTACTGTTTTCCTCATGTCATTGAAGATACCTTTGGCTTTCTTATTCTCCTTTTAACTTCTGTTTCACATCTGCCGTCATCTGTGAATATATGTCCAAGATATTGATAATGTTTTACTTTATCAATATCTTTAATGTTTTATTTTGAGTCTTACAACCACATGGAATGAACATTAATCACCGTTTTGTTTGAGTTACCCGCCTTTTCTTTATACCCTCTACTCCCGTATTGCACTGATTCTTGTAATTATTTGTCTTTGTACACTTTCGTGAATAATTATTTTTGTGTTTGCCGTACTTCTATATATTTCCTTTATGTCTTCTTTTGTTTGTGTATGTCAATATGTGATTATTTTGTACTCTAGTCCATAAATTGTACATTGGAATGCCATTTTGTTATTGTTAAATCATTTACATATTTAGATTTTGATTTCCTCGTTGTTATTGCAGTTGTCTCTTCGATGGGTGCCCACACATGTATAGTTATTTGTATATGCATTTTGTTTTACATGGTTCTATGTATCCACACAATTACTTTGGGCCACACATTTGTATGTATACATATGCAGTTGTTATAGCATTATCTTTATGTGAAGGAACATTTATATTTACATTAATATATGTATATGTTTCTATGTGTGCGAATGTTCATGTTATTGTTTTTATTTATGTGAGAAAGTGTTTATGTGGATGCATGTTCATATTTATGTATATATATATATATATATTTATATGAGCGCTTGTTTATGTTAATGCACATATCTCCATTCTGTGTCAATATGTATGCCTATTCTGGTGTGAGCCCTTTCCTATGTGTGGATACATTTACATGCCTGTGCATTTTGTGTGGGTATCCTTCAAACATCTGTGTCCATTTTGTTATATATTTATTTCTTAACTCTTGGTGTGTGTATACATTTCTATGTATATTTAGATGTGGTTGTATATATATGTTTATGTCTATATTTGGTTTCACATTCATTCCATGCATTTTCAAATGATGATTCTTCTTGTATCCTTCCTTCCCCAAACCCACTCACCCCACCACCACAGAACCTCATCATTACTCATCTATCATTATCATATGCCATTCTGGTTGGCGTAGGTGACCATGGTTCTCTTGTTCACAGTATTGTTATCAGGATCGTTGTTTCCAAGCCTTGCTAGGTTGTCAAACGAATATTTTCTCACGTCCCCATCTGTCTCTTCCCTTCAGTCTTGCCTGTTGTGACTATGTTCTTAAAACCTGCCTGTCTGATAAAGTGACAAAAGGGGTATTTTTCTTATCTTTTTCTTTTATTATTCTTGCACTCATTATAAACATCCCAACTACATCTATAGTGCCTCTAATTTCCCACTTTCGGTTTGTTTATAATGAATGCACGCATTTTCTCTTTTACTAGATGCGTTGCCATCCCTGCGCTATGGAGACAGGGCTTGATGAAATCTAGTCATCTATTTTGTTTTTATTGTGTCGTTTTCTGTTGTTTGTCTCTTGAAAAAGGTTCAATTTGAGCCGATATGTGAATTGTCCTGTTTAGTTTTATTGTATGTTTTTTTTATATATACTTTTTTAAATATTTTTATTAATAGGCAAGGTAAGTGTTTTAGTAACCTGTTTAATTCATTTTGCTTGACTATTTGTTCATTAGGTTACTGCGCACCATCCACTTTGTCGGACACCCTCTGACCATTTGGTTATTTATAATGTTTTACTTGTAGTTTCTCTCCATATATGTTTATGTTTAGCTCTTTTCTTCTGTGTTCTTGCTGATTATCATGGTTTTTGTTTTTTGGATATTTATTGTCAATTGTTTTTCCCCAGGTGAATGATTGTTGATCGCATTCACACTGTCCGTTAAGCGTAGGGGTGGAAGCTTAAGCTGTCATTCCAAGGCCAGATGTGTCGCCGATGTTGCATTTAGTCCATGTTTGTTCAAGGCCATCTTGATGTTTTCTATCCACCGTTTTTTTGGTCTACCTTTGACCGTATGCCCGGATATTCTTGTGTTATATGCTCTTATTGGTATTTGGTTTGGCTTCATTCTCATAAGGTGACCGAGCCATTTTACTTGCTGTCTCTCAATATGTTCGATACATGATATTATACCAACTCTTTTTCTAATTTCTTCATTTCTTATTTTATCTAGTTTGGTAACCATTGCAGCTTTTCTCTGACACTTCATTTCACATGTGACGATTTTTCTTTGCTGTGAAGCTGTTAAAGACCATGTTTGACATTGGTAGCACAGTGTTGGTATACAAATTGTAGATATTATTTGTTTTTTAATTTCCATCTTGATCTTTGGATGAAGAAGTAATGGTGAAAGTTGGTAAGTCACTGTGTTTGCTTTCTGGCACCTTGATTCTATTTCTCTGTCTAGTCTTCCATCTTCGGAAAAAATGCTGCCTAGATATTTAACTTCTTTGGCTTCTATCACTTTGGTGTTATCTATTGTTATATTCATTGGTGTTTGCTATGGACTTGCTAATTTTCATAACATCTGTTTTTTTGTACATTAATTTTCATGTTGTACTTCTGATATGCTAACAGCAATGCATTGATGTGATTTTGCAAAGATTCCTCATATTTGTATATTAAACTTTGATCATCAGCAAATAATAGTTCATTGATTTCATTATTAAGTTCCTCATCAGGTTTATTTGCAATGTTTTCCTCTTTGTTGATGTGAGCTTCTTTTATTATTTTGCCCATATATATGTTTAAATGTAGGGGTGAAAGTACACATCCTTGTCTTACTCCAGATCTTGTTTCAAAAGGTTCAGTTATTCCATCTGTTGTTCTTACTGAGCTTTAGCATTTTTGTTTATATTATCTAACAGTTGTCCTCTGATGTTATAAATTTATAAGGTTTCCCATAGAATGTTTCTATCTACTCTGTCGAATGCTTTTTCCTGGTCTACAAATACTGTGTTTAAATCTTGATTGTATTTGATTGATTATTCACTCAGTTGTCTCAGTGTGAAAAGTGCATCTGCACAGCTTGCTCCCCTTCTGAAGCCAAATTGAGAGGGACTCAGCTGTGGGTCTGCAATGTATCACATTATCTGTTCTATTATTTTTGCTTAGATTTTACCTGTGTGACTTAATAAGGAGATGCCTCTATATGATTTACACTCCCTCTTATAACTTCTGTTTTTCCATAGTGGTACAATTACTGATTTTTTGCCAGTCGTCTGGTACTTTTCTTTCTGACCAGGCTATTGTGATTAATCTGGCTAACCACTGGATCCCTGCGTTTCTACATGCTTTTATTGCTTCGCTTGGTATACCATCTCCTCCTGGTGATTTATTATTGGATATTTATATCAAGTCCATATTCATTACTTGATTTATTGACTTGATCTATTAGTCCTTGTAGTTCATGTTCACTTTCTGCTAAAAGAACAGTGTCATCTGCATATCTCATGTTATTTATTATTTTCCCATTTATCTTAAGTCCTGGCAATTCATCAATATTTTAAAAGATATTCTCTGTGTAGAAATTAAAAAGGCATGGTGATCAAATGCAGCCTTTTTCTTACCCCTCTTCTTTTTCTATGTATTGTGAGTAGCTGTTTTCACACCTTATTGATGCAGTTTGTTCCCAATATATATTTCTAATCAGTCTGATGTCTTTTCCATCTATGCCTATTTCTTTAGACATTTAATTTTTCATGTTGGACTCTGTCAAAGGCCTTGTAGTCTATGAAGAAAATGTAGATACTTTTTTGGACTTCTATATATTTATCTATCACTAGTCGGATACTAAGTATAGCTTCTCTAGTTCCTTTGTTTTTCCTAAAACTGAATTGTTCTTCACCAACCTCCGTGTCTTTCTTGTTTTTAATTCTTTCATGTATTATCTTTAGGAGTATTTTAGTTAAATGGCTCATTAGACTTATTGTTCTATATTCTGTACAGTCCCCAGCCCTGGTCTTCTTAGGTAATGGTATGAATATTGATGATGTTAGGTCTTTAGGTATGTGGCCTGTTTCATATATGTCATTGCAAAGTTCTATGATAATATCTTCACCAAATTCATTTAGATTTTTTATTATGTCTGCTGTTATGTTGTCAGAACCTGCAGCCGTAAAACATTTTATTGATTTTATTGTATTTTCTATTTCTGCTTTCAGTATTGCTGGTTCATCATTGTTGTGTATTGTTGGTTTTTTTTGTTCCGTTGGTCATCAAACAGTTCTGTCACATAATCTGCCCATCTTTTAAGTACTTCTGTTTTATCAAATATTATTTTTCCATTTTTATCTTAAATGCAGATAATGCATTTATAGGATTTTTCTTATTTGTGATCAGCCTTATGCATTATCTCCTTATGCATTAATAATGTCTTCTGTTGTATGGACAATCAATCAAGTGCCATGCCAAATGGCATAGGTGATCATGTTTCTCCACGACTCTATCTCTTGTGTTGTCAATAAGCTCGATTGGTGAGCTTCTACCGTGTTACAACACAAGTTCATCTAGTAACTTCTCTCTTTGTCATCCCCTATCTCTTCTCCCCTTGATCTTTCCAGTGGTTATTAAGTGTTCTAGCTGTGTTCTTCTCAGCATATGCCCTAGAAACCTTGACTGTCTGCCCCTAATGTTTGATAATGATTGATCTCTTTATGATCATCAATGAGAACCTCCGCATTAGTTTTCTTAGCTGTCCATGGTATTTTCATCATTCTTCTTAGAAACCACATTTCTGTAGCCTCTAATTAGCTTAGAATTTTTTTGTTTACAGTCCATGCATGACATCCATAAAAAAGAATTGGTTTGATATAACATTTCAGCATTTGAATTCGGGTCTGCATTGTCGAAACATAACGTAATCTCGGGATATTTACAGTAGTAGTATCCCCTGGCTTTCTACCAGTTTATTTATGAGTTGTTTCATATTTCACTCTATTTTGTTTCTAGCCATTGTTTTTTCACTGATCTGCACATGTTACGTATCTCATTGTCTATAATTGAGTATTTTGGGGTATTTTTAGCGTTTTTTTCTTTCTGACATTTTCTCTAATATTTCATGTCATCCATATTTGTTTGTTCTTGGCTTTTTTATTGGTAAATTTTCATTTGATGTTTGAATACTTTTTCTTAGGTTGTCCAATTTACTATTTTCTCCTCTGGATTTTCCCTTCTGAATTGTTCCATGCATTCATTAGATGTTTGTATCTATTCCATACATCAACAAGGAATGTTTGTTTTATGTCTGGTTGTTTTAGTGCTGATGCTTCTATCTGTGGATCTTTAACTCTTCTATGTTCTATCATTTTAAGTTTGACATGTATTTTTCACAGCACTGGATTATGGTCAGAGTTGATATCTGCGCCTGGATATGTTTTAGTGTTATTTACACTATTTCTAAATCTGTTATTGATCATAATATAGTCTATTTGGTTCCTCTTTCTGTCTCAATGACTTTCCCATGTATATAATCTATTTTCGTATTTGTCCATGGTCACCAGTAACTTGTGAAAGTCAAATATTGATTTTAAAAAAAAACCAATCCTGCTATTCAAATAAACCATATGTCAACACATCACTAAAATAAGGCACAAGGAAAGTTGGACAACAAAGCAATACATACCCTACCTCTTCCTTCCCATCACTAAAGTTGAAAAAGGAACTATTAAAGTTCACTAAAAACTACAATAACAGTCAAAGAACCTAAACAATACCTTCTCCTTCCCACAAGGAACAGGTACATGTTCCAGAACAAGATTTTCCATCAATAAAATAACAATTCTAGATCATTCTCCATTGCTGACATCAAGTGATTATGGCATGTAAAAACACTACACTGGAGAAATAACACGTTAATGATAGCAAGGGACATAACTTATGTTAATAATTGTCATAACCGTATATAACGAAATTCGGTTATTAAGTACCTATTTTTACCAGACCCGACCAATTCCTTATAACCGGATTCCACTTACATGAGACCGAAATAAGACAAATACAGTTGAATCACATTATAACAACCTGGTCTGGGTCGATAAAATATGTAATAACAGATGTTCTCTATATAAAAAGTAAAGTAACCCATAGCATTTATTAATGCCGTAGGGGTGTGAGATGTTAGCGATCTCACATTTCACAGGCTCTGCAAATGAGGGCGGTAGCCATCTCCTCTCCCTCGCAGTCTTTACTTCCCTGGGGAATGAACCCAGGACCACTCATATGCGAAGCCAGTGCGCTAACGCGGCTCCCTAACGCGGCGTACTGTTCTCTATATACAGTACAAACAACATAGAATAAATATAAATAGTAATTTTTTAAAGTGTTGTTATATAGGAAAATTTGTTATTACAGAATGCGCTATAGAGGGATTCAACTGTAATACACCCTTGAAAATCTCAATGTATTGCAGTATGGTACCCTTAATACAACCTTGAAAATCGTTATACAATTTGGTCTCATTATAATAACTTGGGGTCCGGACCAACAAAATATGTATAATATAATAATATATAATAATATAAATTCGTTATATACATCACAAACACTATAGAATAAAAATAATTGGGGATTGTGAAAAGTGTTGTTATATAGGGAAATTTGTTATATAAAAGAATGCGCGATAAAGGGATTCATCGTATATGCAGTTTGGTAGCCTTAAACCATGTGTACCACTCACTAATTTATTTAGATTTTGTGGAGTGGGGCCTTTGTTATGTTGTCATTCGTGTTCTTTTCAGGCATAGCTATTTTATTTCGTTCTCATTTTACATATTCGTTTAATGCGCGGTAGTTGCGTACACGTATGTCATTGTTATCTTGGATGTCTCTGCTGTTAAATGTCTGCCGTATAATTGGTCTCTGCTTTTGTGATAGTATAGGCCTATTTATTTGTTTAGTTTGTCTTGTATTTTCTTGAAAAAGACCTTACGGTTGAAATTGTATAGAGTACTGTTAATTATATGTTTCGTACTCATACACTATAGTATGATAGTCTGAGTTTGAGCATTCATTGTAAAGCTGGCCGACCATGTGATTTACGTAAGTACTATTACTAAAATAGAAACGAAAGTGCTAATGTTACGAACTTTTATTTTTCCGGTTGCAACATACGGCTGTGAAACATGGACTCTAAGTAAAACAGCGGCAAAGAGGATCGACGCCTTCGAGCTGAAATGCTACAGGAAGATACTTAGAATATCATGGAAGGATAAAATCAGAAACGTAGATATTATAAACACACTGAATATTCCAGAGTGTTGGTTATAAACACAATAACAAAAAGAAAACTACGCCTGTTTGGTCATATAAAGAGACATAACTGTTTAGAAAGACAAATAATATAGGGAAGAGGAGAAGGGGCAGACCAAGAAGACGATGGACTGACGACATTAAAGATAACATGAATACATCGCTAGCAAGCCACATCGCCCAAGATAGAGAGAGGTTCAGAGAGTTCATTGGGAAGACAACGTTCTGGAAGGAATACGTCACATGACTATTACTATGCAAGATAGAAAGACAAGAACCCGTGACCACACATAATTATAGACGAAATTGGAGCCACCGTGGGATACCGTAGTTCAGAATAGATGTGTTCCAAATTCTTTAACTGTTTATCTCTGAAATACGGTATCATTCTTCAGTGCACAAGTGGTACGTCGGTATTAGATTCTTACTCCACCATCAAGGCCAGCACCGTGAAGTGGTGATGAGGCTTAGTTCAGCCATCGGGGGCTGGAAATTAAGACTGGTCGAGTAAGTAGGGTGCTGAAGACGGAGGAAACAAGTGAAAAGGCGCACAAATAATCAGGATGACACGCACAAAACACTGGAAACATGTCTGTATCTATTACAGATATAGACATGTTTCAAGTGAACGAAAGAAAATTCTTACTCGACGGTTAACTATACATGACATAGAGTTGTGCCAATAACGAGTCTACACCCAAATAAAAGTACACACACTGCATATTGACAATAAGCTGGTTGTGCTAGACTAAACATAGGAAAGTCGTGGATCTTGCGTGTCCAGCAAGTCGTTTGCAGTGCTACTCAGCCGCCAAGCCGAGGCAACATATCTAACAGGACGTGAGAGCTCTGAATTGTAAAGTTATTATGGGTACATAATAATTTGCTATGGCCGGGTCTCAATGCCGTCTTCATGCATAGGCCCGTTGGGCATTTGCCCGGGGGCCCCAAGCGAATGTTTGTAGGGTTTCGGAAAACACGTATAAAATGTAGTATTATTTTATAAAAATCTCATAATTTATTTATATGCGAATGGGCCCTTCAAGTTTATCAATCATTCCAACCTTGAACCATGTCTATAAAACATGTAAATAAAATCTCTTTTCTCTGTTTTTCATGTTTACTGTTGATTATAGTTGCAGTTGTACAGCATGTTTTAACAACAATTTTGTTGAAATTAGTATAGTGACAATAAAATAAATAATATATTATTTTTAATATTATCAACCATTTATTATTCCTGAGGGGAGGGGGCACTCTTTCTTTGCCCAGGGGCCCAACACTTATTTCTTTGCCCAGGGGCTCAAAATGGTGCAAAGATGGCTCTGCCGGGTCTTATAATATTTTTAGAGGACCGGGGCCTCATAAATGCTGAGAGGCACTGATACAGGGTGTGGAACTTGATGCGGAATTAAGAAGTGTGAATATTCCTGACGTTTTTTTTGTCTTAGAGGTTTTATTTCACTGTACTAGTGTTTCTCCATTAAGTATCCCACCCAGCGGAGGGGCATGCCCTCTACCGAAAGTACCACACGTAACTCATAGCTTTAAACGACTATCCCATGGATCTCCGAAAAACAAGGTAAGTAAAGTAACCCATACAATTTATTAATGCCGTAGGGGTGTGAGATGTTAACAAATGAGGACAGTAGCCATCTCCTCTCCCTCGCAGTCTTTACTTCCCGGATTAATCCGGTACCCATTTAAGGCTGGGTCGATGTGGGAGCCGTTACGATCTGAAAAAAACACCATTTCCACCTCAACTGGGGAATGAACCCAGGGCCACTCATATGCGAAGCCACTGCGCTACGCGACTCCCTAAAAACAAGGTATCGGAAGCCGGATTTGACCCACCATCTTTTGATCACAAGGTGAAAAGCTTAACTACTGCACCGTAGATAAGCCAGGCCTCGTTCCATTGCAGAAACAATATTAACAAGTTGAGTTTGAGGTGCAGGCATTGGTCAGCTAGAATTTTAAGAAAAATGGCATTATATGTACATAATGTTCGGTTATTAGACATGTGTATTGCTTTGGCGTTTTACAGCGGCTTAGATACAGTGCGACGTTTTTTGAGGGTTAAAGGGGCCCTTAAAGAAGTTAATCGCTACTATTTTTTATGATTATTCTGGAAAATCCAGGGAGTGGGTTTACCTTGTTTTACTTTTTTCTTTAAGGTCAATTAAAGAATTAGTGTCTTCTATTTCTAATTGGAGAGTCAGGGGTTGAACTTCCCCCTTATCTACGGGCTTAAGTTTTACAGCTGAGTGTACAGTGAAGCCCATTATGAGAGTTGGCAGAGTGGATGTGAGCACATAATGTAACTCATGTCTGTATTCTCAGAGACTCGATGAGTACGAACAGAAAATAGGCTGGGTGTGTTCGTGCAAGGCCGTAGACATGATCTCCTCAAGTGGGAGGTGATATACCTTAAAAGATAGCTAATTCTTGCGTTTTCATGTGTCAGATTGTCTCTTTGATGAAAATTTGATAACCTTTTTGTGAAAGTGGTTTTTAGCTCGCCTCTAGGCAGTGAAGATGTTGATGTTGCAAGGAGTCATATTAATTTTCGTGCCTGGTTATACATGTGTTCGAGACAATAAGCAGATATCCGTGGTCAGTTCTGATTATTTATTGAGTAGTAGATATGAAAAATACAAAAATAATGGCAACTGACAAAACTAAATCAAGACCCAAAATTAATATTGAGAATTGTAATTTAGAAGTGACACATTTTGAATATATAGAACTAATATAAACAATGCGGGTGACTGCGCAGTTGAGATTAATGGAAGAACTGCAATGGCGCTGGCAACATGAAAACAGCTAAAGAAACTATGGCAGGGTGCAAACATAAGAACCAAGTTGTGTTTACTACGAAAATGTGTGTTTTCTGTGGTGACATATAAAGCATGGACACTAAATAAAACAGTGGATAAGAGAATAACATCATTTGAATTAAAGTGTTATAGAAGAGTTTTGAAAATACAATGGACAGCAAGGAAAACAAACCAGAAGGTGTTAAGGACAATTAACGCACAGGAAGGGTGAACATCATATTAAAGTAAAAGCTAGTTGTTTTTTTTCGGTCACAAGACACGATGCATGGAGAGAGTGTTTCTGGAGGGGATGATAGATGGCAACAGGGGCAAAGGCTGTCCAGGACGTCATTGGACAAATGACATTCAAGAATGCCCGCGCATGTCAATAGAAGATGCAGGACAATTTGATAAAGACCGCAGAGAATTCAATAGAACCATAAGGAAGACTATGTTCTGAAAAGAATATGTCACCTGATGATGAGTAGAACAATGAAATATTGGAGGACCGGGTCAAACTATATAAATAAGAGTGACGATGCCTTTTTTATGTGAAGAAAAAATGAAATGGACTTGAAATGTGATGTCGCTAGAAATTATTGCCATTAATTAAAAGCTTGCAAGAATGTTTGTCTACCAACATAAAAAAAAACAACCATCAAGAGTGGGTACGGTTTGCCCATCTTTTGCTAAATTCCTAGAATATCCTAAAAAATAAATCATTTCTAATCGTCGTCTTTTGATGTTTTGTGCGTATCTTGATAAAGGTCGGTTGGTTGAAACGTTGATAATGTATTGTGTATTGTAATTTGTTTTCTTGTTTGCACATCATAACCTCATAGTTTTAGTGATAGTCCGTTGTGTCTAAGTGGAACGCTCTAAAAACCAGTGTTTTACGTAAGTACTAAATATGACCAAAATAAACGCAGCACCCTAGACGACGACCAAAAACTATAGACCAAGAGGAAAAATCCCAGCTGTGGCATCGCTGTAGAAAAGAGGACGTTACTGTCTATTTTATATATTTCGCCTTTCTACTTGTGGCGGTGTAGTGGGAGGAAATTTGTGACGTCTTTCTTTGGCCATTTGGGTCGCATTTCGGCTATGGTCAGTCCTTGTCTCTTGAAGGTTTAAAAAAAAATTGTTTCCACCCATCTAGTTCTTGGTCTTCCTCGTACCTTGTAGTGCGATCTTCTGTTGTAAGCACGATTGCGTTAGTTCAAGTCTCACGATGTGCCCAGAACGTTTACTGAGATGATGCGGTATAATTACTCTTTCTTGGATTTCGACATTGAAGATTCGCAGGAATTAATCGAAAACATTTCTGCAATCAACAATCTTCATGTTCATTATTAGGCCTATTAGATTCATCATAGGTCTATCTGTTGGGGATTTTGAGAATGTTTTATATTGTAATCATATAGTCGCAACTTCCAAAACTACGACAAGAGTATCTATTTTAATTTTTGAATTTATAGTTTGCGAAACATCACTTACTTTAATTGTGTGTTAAAAGCATTTGAAATGCCCGACATTTCATGGAACTTGAGTATTGATTGATCAAACTTAATGTGAATTTCATTGTTATCTCATGATATCATATATAGGGCCTAATACTGCATACATGATGTCGCTGCTATGATGATAAATAATAGGCCCTATAGGATAATATAGGCTTGGTGCCAAAAATTAATCAGAAGTATGCCTACTACTTAACTTTCATTTTCCTAATCATTGGACTCATCATAGTCTAAGTCATAGGCCTACTCATGATCATACCCAGGGGCAGTTTGATCGATCATACCCAGTCAGATTATTCTACCTGTAGGTAGGATAATGGAACCGGAATGAGCAGTGAGTGAACTTCGATTGTCTAGTCCCTTGTACTATATAATATATTATATAGTGAGGCTAGACTACTGGCTCTGCTATATTCACTGTATTGAACTGGTAAGATGTGCTTGAATGTAGAGTAGTATTACCTACAGTACTATTATAATAATGATTATGATAGTTTAAAATGAATTTGTAAACTACTTGTACTAATGACTAGGTCCTGATTAAAAAACAAAACTAAGGCTAAAGTTTTAAAGTTAAGTTTTAAAAATTGAGAAAATGTCAAAAAAAAGATGTATAAGGTATGGTCAAATGAAACCCACCCCTGCTGCATCACCTATGTCAGCACGTGAGTAGTGTGAAGAAATAATCACTGATGTAATAAATAAGTGCACATTGATATACAAATGGTCATTCTCTATGTATGCTTAGTGTCCTGTTTGTGCAGTCAACAACATGAGCTGTGTGAGAACAAATATGTCAAAATTTGACTAAGGTGCAGTAATTCTGTTTCTTACAGTCAAAGGATGTCAACAACCCAACATTAATCAAAGAATGTAGGTGGTAGAAAATGTGTTATGAGGACAACAGTGCAGTATTGGGCAATAATGTTTCAGGAAGGGCGGCAGGTAGTAAATGATATTTCATGACTGGATCAGGCACGTTTTTTTGCGACAGACGAGCCAAATTTTGTGGTATGCAGGTGAGCATTGTCATGTCAAGCAATAGAATAACACTGCATGACAACATACCACGCCGTCGTCTTCGCGCAGGAAGTTTTAAAAGGTTTTGACGAACGAATGGAGAAGTGCGCTGCTGCAATAGAGCTAGAGGATGCTTATAACAGAGTGCCCTTGGATTTCTTGATGACCATAATGCTGCAACTCCAAGTTAGTCCTTTTATTATCAGGTGGATTGTCTTGGCACTTTTTCAGGGATAGGTTGTTCTTAAGTGTGGGAGTTAGTCTTTGTCGCCAACAGTCATAAACCTGGGACTACCACAAGGGTCACCTCTGTCCCCAGTACTATTTAATGTGTATACTGTTAAATTACAAGCTGTCAGATTGCGATTGCAGTACCAGGGAGAACCATGTCTTATGCTGATAACATATTGATATATAGGCAGGGCAGAGATAGAGAAACAATTGCCAGGAATTTGCAGAGGGAGCTTGATCGTAGAGGAGAATAGTGCAGTAGTCATGGAGCTTTTGTTAATCCATCAAAAGCATCAATAACATGGTTTTCCCTAAATAATCACATAGTAAACACGCCTACGCCATCTGTTACTTTGAGGGGGATGTCCACGAGAGAACCAGCACAATTAAGTACTTAGGGGTTATGTATATGACTACATGTGACTACAAGTGACAATGACTCTTGTTCCATGACTAGAATAAAGGAGCGTGGTTTGAAATGTGGTGTCACTAGAAAGGAGCGGTTTCGTGGGCAAGAAAGAACGATGGTCAGTCAATGACATACTGGGACCGTCAGTCAATGTGTAATGGCGGATACACTCAAGGAAAGGTCTGAATACCTATGGACTTGTCCGGAGTGCAATGACGATCCAAAGACTAACTAACAAACTATACCAGGCCGCTTATTCTTGATGGCTGTATGCAGCTTGTCTAGTGTGTTCTTGTAGCCGATAGTAATGATGTTCAGACTAGGCTATTTAAAGTACACCAATAAGAGTCCTTCTTTGTCAAAAAAGGCAGTACGCATAACCTTTCCTGCAGAAATATGTTTGAATTTTTTGCTCTTTAGTAATCCAAGATGTTTGCATTGCATGCTGGCTGCTTTGTGGCATGGGTTATATTGGTGACATCATAATTCATCGCCTGCCACCATTCACGATAAAAATGCATTACTGCATGGTAATACTGCAAATGGCTGCATACTCAGAAGACTACAGCATTCAGCAGTTTGCTATGCTTTGAAAATGTGTCGCCTACTTTGGGGGGAGGGGTGTGGCTAATCTACTTTTCTACACCATGCAGAGCTTGAGTTCCCTACCATCTCCTTTTCTGTCAGGTGTCTATAGCAACCAATATCTCGGCTATGATCACTGGGAAGGATGGGATAGCCAACAATGAGTTTTTCAAAACATTTTTGTCTGTTTTTTGGGCTTTCCCAGAGAATTGTCACATCCTGCACAGTTACTTTCCGCCAGATATTCTTTCTTGGGGCACCACATACATATTTGCAGCTAGGACCACGGTGAGGGTGGGAGATCATGCGGTTCTCATGTGATGTACAACACTGGGTTCTCTGAAAGTTGCACAACAAAAGAAAACATAATTGTACAGATGAAATGCTGTGTAGCTTCCACAAGAGAAATGCCTCGCTATATTGACATGTCATCTACTGATGATGATGATGATGTGTTCCTCCTTCGCAAGCGAAGATGAGCATGGCATGAAAAACAATGAAATGTTACTGAAAGGTTACTGTTGCATAATGATTGGTCTGATATGCCAATAATAAGACCTTCAGACCTTTTGCATATGGGTAAACAAGATATCGCATGCAGGATTTGAACCTGCAATCTCTTGAGCACAAAACGAATGGCTTAACCATTAGGATCTCAGTTGTAAACAGCAGTAGTCCTACTGTGTGACACTGAACCTGTGGCTGAAACTTTTTGTAGATCTATTCATTGTTCAATAATCAAACACATACTGTCAGCAGTCTATTTCCTTCTATGAAAAATTTGGAGTTTCTTGAAAAGACTACTTCCTTCATGCTTTCTTGTATGCTTCATGAGACATTTGAATGGATCTGACAGAACTGCACAGATATCACAGCAAAACTGTTAATCATCATGCAACACATTTTGTTCTTGGGACAATATCCTGGTAACCAGCAAGAGTTTGTGATATCATTCCACTCTTTTCTCCCACTCAGTCTCTAAAAAAATATGACAAATTTACCCTGATATATCTCCAAAATGAGATGGCAACATTTACCTTATATATCCCAAAAGAAGATGAGATTTTTCCAGATCTATTAACAAAATCAAGTGCCAACCTTTTATTGACATATCTCCAAAAAGAGATGTTACACTTATCCTCACACAGAGATTACATCCTTTCTCCTTATTTATTCTCACAGCAAGATGAGATATCCTTTCTCTTTACTTATCCTCAGAAAGATTACAATTTTCTCTTATTTTATCCCATATGTCGTATTTGCCCTTAACTTTTCCCTTATCTCTAAAAAGAGATGACAACCCTATTCTATCAACCAAACCAGATGTCAGCATTTCCTTTTACCTGGCAGGACTTTATGATCCTTGGATGATCCTAACTGGAATACCTCTCTTCAGGAAGTAAACATGTATCCATAAATCCCCTAACCATGCCTTGAGACAAAAAGCTTTATCAGTTCTGGCATCACCTTGATTACTCAACTGAGGTGGAACTGAACTTTTGCCAGAATGACTGTGGACTACCAAGATCTACCTGCTCATAGTTAAATTAATTACTTCATCATTATCTTCAAAAGATCCTGTCAGACCAAGTAAGCTACATAGGACATATATGCTGCAAGTGTGTGTGACTACACACAAATTTAACACTCCCAAGCCCAAATTATAGTACTTTCAACCTAAAGAAGATCCTCATGTAAACCACATGAGTGATTTTCTCACACTGTTTTGTGTCTGTCCAACTACATTTTGATCCACACAGGCAGGAAAAGTTGTGGATGGAACAACTGGGATATATAGAGCAAAACAACATTGCCCCCCAAAAAACAACATTTAACATACCATATGTTGTAAATATATAACTAAATATATATGTGCATTGTGGCCAGGTCAATAGCTATACAAACTATGGCAGCAAGTCTGATCTTGTCTAGCTTTGAGATTTATGACCAGATTACAGTACAAGCAATGCTTGTAAACAGGTTGAGAAATATGGCTGGCCTATTAGCGATATGGCTTCAGATGGCTTCAGTGTTAGCTGGGATTGGTAAAAACACTGAACAGATTAGTTACCAATGCTGAAGTTGGATGTATTCGATTGTTAGCACAATCAAAGCACAGACAGTGTATATCCGTTCTCTGGACTACATTCTGCTGGAAACCATGTAGGACCATTTTCCATGTTATAAGAAGAACAGAATATGCTATAGCAAGAGAGTTATAGTGGGATGTGAGAAATGCAAAAAATGTATAATTTGATATAAAGTTTATTATATTTTCATAAGACATTATTTGACTTTTTGGGTTTTGTGTAAAAGTTTGATATTCAACAATGTGACAGTTATGCATGTATTAACCCCTGTTCTTGTAGTATTGATCACATTTCTCATTTCAACAGTTGTTATTACACTCATCTTGAATATTGTATTTTTTCAATCAGTTTGTATCAGATTAAATTCATTGAATCATTCAACAATTTGCTTTATTCCAAACCAGACTAGTTGATGGGTAAGATGAACACCATCACATGCAATTGTAAGCTGCCATACCTGGTAGAAGCTCATGACCTCATGGGACTTAGGAAAGCTATTGAGGATCCCAATATGACATGTTTCACTTATCCCTGTCACTTACAACCTGGTTTAAATAAGCACATGCGCGACCACATACTGGAGAACCAAAGGTATGTTGTGTCATATGTCATGAATAAATTTGGCAGCAGTAAGCTCTGTTATAAAAACGTCATCTGGAATTGAAGCTTTTAGTTTTTATAAATACACAGCCAGAAGTTTAATTTTAGTTTTCATTAAACAGTCAGTGATTTACTTTAAATTTTCATAAATATGCAACCAATGATTTACTTTACTGGTAGGTTTCATAAGTAGGATTTACACAAAAGGAAAAAATAGAACTAAATCTGTGATTTGTAGATCACAAAAGTGAAGCACAAGTAGATTATTACAATTTTATAATCATTTATTGTCAATAGCAAAGATAAATTTTACTTATCTAGTATTGACTTACAAAACAGGGTCTTACTCCCATATACCATGTGAGCCTACAAATGTGGAAGAGACATGACCACCAATCAGTGGCGTAGCGAGGGTCAATGGCGCCCGGGGCGGAATCATAATCTGCCGCCCTTGTGGCATTAAAAATTATGTCAAGAGATTGTAAAAGACTGGACGAAAATATTTATTTAAAAACATAATAGGTATATAAACAAAAATACATTATCATTTAACTTTTCGAGTCTTAAGGGAGGCAAAATTTAATTTTGTCTGTGATACTTTGTTCTATTGACAAAATGGCTAAATTACTTAATCTTGTGCAGCTCATGGTAGACCTTAAGTAATATTGTTTATTAACTTTAACTTTGAGAAGCTTCGTTCACATGCTGAAATGCTGATAGCTATTGTTAAAAATATGCGAAGCATTATCACGATATTCGGCTCGGTAATACGATAGTTTCATTGCTGAATAAACTCCTGAAGCTCGAATGATCCCTTCATAAGTTTGTTTTGGTCTTTTGCATCTGCTACAGAGACAAAATTGCGCAATCTCTCTCTTTCGATTTCAAACTCTTTCACATCGATGTCACTGGGCTCTTCGAATTCACACTTGTATTCTGGGTTTAACGAGTTGCTTTGTGTCAAGAAAGTTTTTATGTATTTAACATCCAGCTCATGCAGTTGCTGAAACTTGGTCTTATATTATAACTAACCCTACCGTGTACACAAAAATAGAATAGTATTAAGACACATTATCATAGTAGACACACATATATAATATATAAATCACATCTACTCACATAGTCGACGCTCGTGGGTGCAAATTTTGTTTGAATGAGACTTCTATCTAGGTCTATATGTGAACAATAAATGATTGTCCTCCAACTGAAACTTCCATAAAGGGGACTCTTAGTTCAGTTGGGAGGTAACAATTATTTCTTTTGTGTAATTTCTAGTATGAGGACAATTCCTTTCTCGTTCTCACAGGTGATCTATGGGGGGGGCGTTTTAGACATGACATATTTATTACCCAGTGGCTGGTTTAAATTACCTTTGTCCAGACTTTTGAGAATTGGGATCATCCAATTCACAATGAAAACACCCAAATGGGATCCTGTAAGAACAAAAGCTGTACAGATGATATCTTTACACTTAGACCAGGGACAGAAAGAGCCACAGAAAACAACATAGAATTATACATCACATTCGACAACAAAAGAAGGCCTTTGACAGAGTGGACAGACAACAACTATGGAAACACTATCAATATATGGAGTACCAGAACATTATATCAACATATGCAAGGGCATTTATGCTAATAGCCAATGTGCAGTAAGAACAAATGCAGGTGTGTCCAATAAGTTCCAAATCCAATCAGGAGTTCGTCAAAGGTGTGTTCTATCTCCTCTACTTTTTATAACATATATCGACCACATCTATAAACTAACAAGCACCATCGAAGAAGATAACATGGAAGACAAATTGAACGAACTACTCTTTGCATAGGTCCAAGTACTAATAGCAATATCAGAAGAACAATTGCAAGAACATATGAACAGACTCGACACAATATGCAAAATATTGCACATGAAGATTAAAATTGATAAGACCGAAATAATGCTAATAGCTAAGAAAGAAAGAAATGTCACTTCGTCCATCGATAATAAACATCTTAAACAAGTTAAGGAGTTCACTTACTTAGGAAGCATTATATCGAGTGAAGGGAAAAACAGTAAATAGATATAAAATAGAACCAGCAAAACATACCAGATCCTAGGACAGATGACATGTATTTTTAAGAACAAAATTGTAAACATAGACACTAAAGTTGCATTATACAAGACCATTATTATCCCATCACTGTGCTACCAGTGTCAAACCTGGACAATTACAGCACATGACAAAAGAAAAATAGTAACAGTGAAAATGATAAGTGTCTACGAAGAATAGTCAGAGTGTCATTAAGATATAGAATTAGAAACGATAACATCAGACAGATAACCAAAACAATACCAGTATTGGAACACATCAAAAGACAACAGATAAAGTGGTTTTCACACGCTTCCAGACTACCAACAGATAGGATGTCACAAATGGCCATGACAAATAGACATAACGGCTTTAAAGCCAGAGGCAGACCATGTAAAAGATGGATCACAGAAATCAAAGAAGCCACAGGAACAAGTTTACACACATCACACAAGAAGGCCATCTCCAGAGAACTAATTTACCCCTGACGCTGCAAGACAAACAAGAGATACAACGTATATATTGATAACTATGATATAACTCACAATGAAGACCTTACTTGAAGGTAAAGTCAAAGGGAAGCGAGCAATGGGTTGGCAGATATACAAGTGGGAGGGTAACATCACAAGATGAACAGGGTACAGTCTAGCAGAGTGCACAACCAAAACAGGAGACAGGAAATGTTGGAGGTCTGTTGCATCCAACCTTCGTTGCAGAGACAGCATCTGATGATATCTACCTGTGGAATTTCTAGTTTCTCCTGAATGTGTCATGTGACGTATTCCTTCCAGAACGTTGTCTTCCCAATGAACTCTCTGAACCTCTCTCTATCTTGGGCGATGTGGCTTGCATTTTCTAGCGATGTATTCATGTTATCTTTAATGTCTTCAGTCCATCGTCTTCTTGGTCTGACCCTTCTCCTCTTCCCAGGTACTCTTCCCTCCAATATTTGTCTTTCTAAACAGTTATGTCTCTTTATATGACCAAACAGGCGTAGTTTTCTTTTTGTTATTGTGTTTAGTAACCAACACTCTGGAATATTCAGTGTGTTTATAATATCTGAGTTTCTGATTTTATCCTTCCATGATATTCTAAGTATCTTCCTGTAGCATTTCAGCTCCAAGGCGCTGATCCCTCCTGAATGACCAATGACAATTTAAAGGTCTCTCTTCTCTCCCTTTAAGCGCTCTAATTGCAATTGCATGGTCAGTGGGCGTCACAGCGGGCACGCCCCTTTATGGTTTATTGAGATCTTGCAGAAAACTAAAAGGTCAGAAAGTATCAGGTTGCGATCCGACATGGAACGTTATAAGAAAACCTGTCTCTCCCACAAAAAATACATAAAAAACCGTGGATGTTGATGTACGCCCATACAGCCATACATCTTGGGAAAAACCATATAATATTTGGCGATTTAGGCTGGGAGTGAGAGGATTCACAAAATGTACCATCAGTCGATCACAACAAACATTGAACATATTACGTGTAAAACCATCTGTTTACATCTTACTTTGGCAGGAGCGATTATAGTCATCCCTTTGTTTTTATAAAAAAGAATCTTTTTAGGATTTCCTCAGACGCAATAAGCACATCTGGTTTTTGTATTATCAAGGGTTGTATAATTTTTCGCATATTCTATTTGTCTATTTGCAAACTTATATGCTTCTAGTGGAATGCTGCTATATATTTATGTTCAGAGTTAGCTTAATTATCCAGTTTTGTTTCTCATATAACATAATATTTGTACATTTTGCCGCATATAAATTATTTTTTATATAAACTTAAATAAACACAAACCAACTGCACTTTTCCGGGTTCATTTTATTGTTTCATATTTTGAATACTATTATTGGGAAAGGTTATTTTGTCATAGTTATCATTGTCAAGTAAGGAATTGTTAATTTAGTAGCTGGATATTTAGTTTTTGAAAATTTGCCGCCCTTCCGATGATGCCGCCCGGGGCGGTCCGCACTTCCGTCCCCCCCTCGCTACGCCACTGCCACCAATGTAGAAATTCTAACTTATGACATTTACAAGAGTTTTTGGAAAAAGATCACAATCTGGAAGATACATGCAGAGTCAGTTTCTGTGGTCTTGTTCAATTGCTAATTGACTTCAGTATCGACATGTGGATCGTTAGATAAATAGCAATGATGCATGACCATCAACAATTGAAGACCTACACATATTCAGGTCTCCACTCCTTACTGTAAAAAAAATTATTGTTGTGTTTCTGTTGGTCACTATTATATACTTGAAGTTGCATGCCAAAAATAGCCAAGGTGACTCCCAAGTACATAAATAGTGACCAACAGAACCACGACAATAATAAAAACCTTGTGAATGAAGTCCTAATTAATTCTGTGCTTAGGTATTGCAGATGGTCATGAATGGTGCTGATATCTAGATCAATTGCTTTAAAGGTTTGCTCCTGGACCTCAGAGATCATAAATATAACAAAATTACACAGGTGCATGCAGCTGGGCCAGGTAGAATCCTCACTTATGTGAATGACCTCATATTGTACATTTTTGGCAGAAGCAGATTTGGCATCATTGAAAGTCATATATGCAAAGTAAACTAAAACAATTTTCACTCTGGTGCACTAGTTACAATGCAGTCATCAATCCCTCCAAGGCAAAGATTGTCTGGTTCTCATTGAACAATAAGGTAGTTACAGACACACTGTCAGCTGTTACATGCATGATCATCAACATTGATAGACAATGAAATACTTAGGAATCACGTTTGATAGAAGCCTTTCTTTTGTGAAACATGTTGGAAATGTCATTCAGAAATCTAAGGAGGGTATCATTGAAATTAAAGTCATGGCATCTGCAGAGATGCAACAACTGATCCTTTTCTTGCTGATGCAGGCAGTGATAGACTTATGGTCTAGGATTACAGAAGATACCCTACTCAGAGCCTGTGAGCTAGAAGAAGTAGGAAGAGGCTGTGAATGGAATGGATAAACAAAGAGAGAAGGTCATGACACATATTGCGATACAGCTAGGAAGAGAGTTTAGCGATTGGGCTGCAACCCAAAAGTTAAGACAAAAGAAATTATACAAGAACTTAAAGAACAGTAATCAAAGTCACAAGATATAACTATTTAAACAGATAGTTTAGTATTAAGAGAAACAAGCGGATGAGGCTTTGTTGCCTACCAAAATGACAAGAAAGTGGTTGAAAATCTGCTGCCTATCCCACCACAAAATCAAGTATGAGAATGGAGAAAAATGCAGTGATGTTCACTGGACTGATGACACAGCACCCACAGTGATTCTATCATATTCCCAGAGCTGTGGAATCCATGATTGGTCCTGTCATGACACTTGATGATGTTTATTACTATATTTACTGTTTATGCAGGATCTATAACTTTGTTTTTCTTGTTTCAGTGTTGTGGAAAGGGCATGTGTATTAGGTCACTTTGACATGTTAGAGCTGTTTGTACAGAATGGCTGTAGCGCCAACCTTCCAACCGGTCATGGCCGTCTGATTCACACTGTGTTGACATCTCTAAAGTCAAATCGCAACCTCATTGACAATGGCATTGCTTTGAGAGTAATCAAGTTATTAATGGCTATGGACTGTGATGTCAATGTTAAAGACTACAATGGCAAATCACCGCTCCTATTAGCCTCAGAGCTGGCAGATGTTTATATTATGGCTGAAATATTAAAATACTGTTTGGATTGGCAGTTGTCATGTCCGAGCAAAGGTAATGGCCACACACCACTTCATATGGCATGCATGAGTGGCAGTGTTCATTGTGTTCATCTTTTGTTGTCAAGGCTAAACATTGAGGATATTAATATAGAAGATTCACAGAACTTTACACCTCTGCTATGCAGCTTGATGATGCTGAAAAACAATATGGTGTTTCACAACAAAGATGGTTCAATGGATGATAAACTTCTTCATGTTCAGTATAGCCATATCGCAATCATAGAACTACTTTTGGCCAAGGGTGCTTCCCCGGCAAAAGGCCCCTGTCCTTTAAGAATGCAGGGTCCATACCGACAAGTAAAATCCCGCAGTGGGATGCGTATTGCACTAGAGATTGTTCATCAATATGAGCTCAAGAATAAATTGCAGAATTCTAAAGTGTGCAATGAGATTCTACAGGATGAATGCTCTGTTCATTTAAAACAAGTTATAAATGTTGGTGATAGTGATAGGAAATTATTATCACCCTATGCTGAAGTGGTTCGTTTGCTAGTGTATACTTGTGGTATTAGTCCCTATCTCATTGAAGATCTACATACCTTGAAAAATATTTATCCTTGTATTTACGGACTTCTAACTGAAATCAATGAATATCTTCAAGGTCAAAAGGTAGGAAGCTTCATGTCACGAAGTCTATTGAGCATAGCACGGACAGCAATTCGATTGCGTGTTGCTAGTTGTGATAAGCTGTTTTTGTTGGAGCAACTTCCACTTCCAAGAAAACTCAAGGATTATGTTCAGTTTGTTGATTTTTAAATAGATGTAGTTTTGTTTTGAATATTTATTCATTAATGTATGATTTTAGTTGTATTATTTCTAGTTATTATGAAATATCTATTAATTTAAATAGTTTGTGAGTCTGAAAAGATTAAGTGCTATCTCAACATTAATAGTCAGTTCATCTCCAATTAAAGTTAAATGGTACGGCCACATAACCAGACAGAAAGAGCAAAGTATTGTCCAAAAAAACACTTAACAAACGATACGAAAACAGTCGACCTATTGGACGCCCTCGTAAAAGGTGGATAGATAGTGTATTAGAAACACTCGGAAATATAACAGCGGAAGAGGCAAATAGAAGGGCAAAAGACCGTACACTCACTCTCCCCTCAACACCGAAAGGTACATGAGGACAGATAGAAGAAGATCTCCAATATTTCTTATCATGGAGAAAGCTGCATGAGCTTAATTTCTTATCTCTGTGGTTCAGGGTTTAATTCCAAAATTTACTGGCATTTTGTATGATCACATACAGCTACTAAGTCAACCTAGCCCAGGAAATGTTAAATCTTGGGAAGTAGTGTATGCCATTTGGTGAACACAAAAACATTGGGGAAGTAATTTGTGCCATTTGGTGAACACATAAAGATGGGGGGGGGGGAAGTAATATATGCCATTGGAGAACATAAGATTCTGGGGAAGTAATGTATGCCATTTGGTGAACACAAAAATCTGAGGAAGTAATGTATGCCATTTGGTGAACACAAAAACATTGGGGAAGTAATGTATGCCATTTGGTGAACACAAAAACATTGGGGAAGTAATGTATGCCATTTGGTGAACACAAAAACATCGGAGTAGTAATGTAGACCATTGGTGAACACACACATCTGGGGAAGTAATGTGTGGCATTTGGTGAACACATAAAGTTGGGGGGGGGAGTAATGTATGCCATTGGAGAACATAAGATTCTGGGGAAGTAATGTATGCCATGTGTTAACACATAATCACAAGTGAAACACACTTGATAGTATAAAGGAGTGGTTCAGTGATTCTAGAATTTTTGTTAATCCATCATAGGCATTGATAACATGGTTTACCATGAATAATCACATCGCAAATACGTCCACGACATCGGTTACCTTGACCGGAGATGTCTTCAAGAGAACCAACACCATGAAGTACTTGGAGGTTATTTTGGACTGAAGTCTGAGTTTCAAAGATCATGTTGACCACATTATTGTAATGGTTTATAAAGGTCTTGTGGTGATGAAAGTTATCACCACTTCTGTTCAGTGTGAACAGTAGCTGCTATTTCTGCTGTATCAGGGATTGGTGGTGACGGTGATAGAGTATGCGCTGGTGATTCTGACACTGAGTCAGACTCATGCAGAAATATTGGATAGAATCCAGAATGAGGCAATTGAATCATACTGGGGTGTATGAGAGATATGTCAGCATGGGCCATGCAATACTTACTAGATTGTGAACTGCAGAGCAGAAAATACATGTGTCCAGATCCAGATGTCAGCCATATAAAAGTTACAAGTCTTCTCAGATCATGATGCCAACCTGATAAAAGTTACAATCTTCTCCAGATCAAGATATCAGCCTGATAAAAGTTCCAGATCCAGCTGATAAAATTTCCAAGTATTCTCCAGATCAAGATGTCAGCTTGATAAAAGTTCCAAGTCTTCTTCAGATCCACCTGATAGAAATTCTAGTTCTTCTGCAGATCAAAATATCAGTCTGATAAAAGTTGAAAAAAGATAGAAGATATTTAAATGATAGTGTGTTTTTGGCATTTGTTCTTGAACTCCTACTGGATCTCTCTTGTAGTAGAGGAATAGTCTTACTAGATTTCCAGCAGGATTTAGTCTAGTGAATGTTCTTCTTCTTTCGTTCATGTGAAACATGTCTATATCTGTAATTCTGTCTCCTGAATAAAACTCACTGTCTTTTGTAGTTCATACAGTGTCCCATAGAGCTTTTATTCCAGTGTTGTTTCCTCTGGCCAATATGTCTACCTCAGCATTTCATGCTCAGAACACTCTTGAAGTATATGTTTGGCACTCTGTTTTGCCTGTCCACATGTACACATGGCCGTGTTGCCAATCTTGAACTTTGTATACATGTAACTGCGGAGTCGATTGTGTCCTGTTCTGAGATGTAGAATTATAACTTGTTCTGATCTGTTCATAATGTGATAGTCATCTTGTGTTGGTGTTTGTGGCTTTCTTATTGACTTGATCATCTGTTTTTTTCTGATGGTAGGTGATTGGTATATCTGGTTGGAATTCGGCAGCACCTTCCTTAGCCAGTTGGTCTGCTTTTTCATTTCCTGGTATTCCACAGTGAGAGGGTATCCACTGCATGGTTACCCTATACTGGTAAGACAATTCACTGTTAGTTTTTTCAAGTCTGTTAGTTTTCCAGACTGGAGAGCTTGAAGCACTGACCTTGCATCTGTCAGGAATACCACAGGCTGTAGGTCAGAGTTGGAATTCAGCAGTTTTTTTAGCTACCACACTAATTGCCTGGATTTCTGCATCATAATTATTGCAGAATTTCCATGTCGGTGTTCTGATTGTATCTCTAGGCTTGTGTAGATATTATATATATATATATATATACACCTTCACCTCCATTACTACCTGCATTCTGTGCTGACCCATGTGTATACTCTGACCCATATATCTTGTTCTAGTGAATGATACTGTGTTGAGTCACTGTTATATTTGCACCAATTCAACTTATATAGACAATTATTAAACCTTATAGCTAATTGAAAAACATCCATCTAAAATGACTCAATGACTTTTCCCATGATATTTATAGGTCACTATGATTATACTTTATGCTGATAGCAAATGAAAATCATGGTAAAAGTCAAATGTATCATTTTAAACAACTGTTTTTCAATTAGCCAACAGGTCTTCTGTTTCCAACGGTCACAAGAGAACTGGTTCTTGTACTGGACACCAACTGGAAAACTAACCACAGTCAAGCATGCTTCAACTTTTTTCAGCTTTAGGTATTACTTTTGATATAGTCACAGGTGTCCATGGTCTATTTTTATGTCGAAGATATGTTCCAATATTTTGTATACTAGTACCCAGTTAAAGTCTATAATTATGTGGTGGTATCATTGTTGGCTTGTGATTGCAGAGTTTCTTATAACTGCAGGGCTTCAATACAGCTAGCAGCCCTAAGTCTATACAGCTAGTTTGTACATTCCCTGTTTGTTTCACCTCTGACCTATTTCTATCTTTCTGGCTACACCCACATCTAACTTGACATGTGAACATCAGTTGTGTAGTCTCTGCTCTTCTTTGGATGTATATGTGTGTGTGTAATCTTGATAACGGCCTTTTTGTTGAAACGTGGATTTGTTTGTGTGGATTCAGTAGGAGGATCTGGGAGATACACAGTAGTAACAAAAACATTACATTTATTGTGTCCCTTTATTTGAGCGCAGTTGAGGAATATAGTTTGGAGAGAAGACAACGTATTTTAGTTTTTTGAAAGGTGGGGGAAGTGTTAGGATTGGTGTTAGATTTTTAAGGGAAGGATGTTTTGCAGGCTCAGTAAACAAAAATCTCCGATTGCATTAGCATGTTGGTTTAGCGTCGTGTCTTCTGCTAATGGTGTGAAATTTCTGTGATGACATGAAAGATGCGCAAACTATAACAGAAATTGCATGATTGTGCACATAACATTACAAATATTTCAAAAGTAGGATTGTTATCACGTGATAAGGCCACATTTGCCTAACATGTACTGCTGCTGAAATGAATGACTGAGTGATTTAGACACTTGTCTTTCAATCCGGATTCATCATCTATGTGGTGTGTCTTTTACAGAATGTTGTCCTCACTGCCACTCTATAAACTTCTCGGTTCTAGACAAGCTGCACAGCCTCTTTCATTATCATCTTCAGAAGATCTTTGATATGCTGAAGCTGCCCAGCCTCTTCTTATGTCATCTTCAGAAGATCTTTGGTATGCTGTGTCTATCGTAGTCTTGGTCTGTCTCTTGTTCTCCTTCCTGGAACTTTTCCCTCCATGATTAATCTTTCTAAACAATTATGTTTTTTTAATGTCCAAAATATGTTAGCTTGCCTTCTTTGATGGGTCAGTTTTCTTATATGTTCATGTCTTTGCGGACATCTGCATTGGTTCATCTTTCTGTCCATGATATTCTTAGGACATTATCATTACTTTCTCGGCATTGTATGTTTCAGTAGTTTGCCATTTCTTTCTGAACCGGCTTTGTTGCTTATCAGTTAGCATCCAAGGATGGTTAGAAATGTAGTTTAGGGACTACATGGGAAGCTATTTATGTGGTTCAGAAAGAACAAGGAAGGTTAATTATATGGTTGATAAACAGCAGGGAAGGTTAATTATGTGGCTCAGAAAGAATAAGGAAGGTTAGTCGTGTGGTTAAGAAACAGCAGGGAAGGTTAGTTATATTGTTGGCTATGACATTAAAAAAAAATAAAACTACAATAAACTATATAGTGATTTGTTGAATATTTACTCTCCACTGGAAACTGAGATAAGAAATAAGAATTATTAGTGGCCCAATTCACGCATTAGAACTTGGAGAAGAAAGAGGCGATAAAAGTTCACTTTGCTATTGGTATCGCATGGAAAGACCTAGATCAGAAGCTTAAAAATAGGTTATATTTGAGAGAATTTCTCTGTGCCCTATGTTCTTATGAGGGTAATAGGCTTGATTGAACCAACACATTGTTGGATGACATTCTTTTCTCAGCTTCAAAACTCAGTAGTGACCCCTTTACCTGGAATATTCAACAGGTAACATTCTTTTCACAGCTTCAAAACTCAGTAGTTACCCCCCCTTTACCTGGAATATTCTGTATTAGATGGAATATTCTCCAGGTGACATTCTATTCTCAGCTTCAAAATTTAGTAGTGATCCCTTTTCTTGGATTATTCTCCAGGTGACATTTTCTTTTCAGAAAGTACCGGTAGTATTCTTTATGATTGCTCTGAATTCCTCACGATTTTAGACATTAACCGGCTGCATCCAAAGATATATTAAAAAACTATGAAATGTCTTTCCATTGTCGACTTAGGCGACTCTTACCCATGTTACCAGCAACCAAACCTTCCATTACTATTTTTTCCATGCTGATACTCCTCTCTATATTGCTGAAATACATCAGCTTTCATGTTATAATATTGTTTAGTAGGAAATCTTCTTTCTCATGTTCTTAACCCACTAGCTGTAAAGGTATGCTTAACAATATGATGTTGCTGCTATTTTGCTGAGATCTCCTTCTTCTTAGTTTCAAAAGTAAACAATTTATCTGGATGCTTTATTATAAACTTCCAGATGGATTTTTTTCCTGGGAAGCTAAGAAGTGGAGGATCTCCAGAAAATGGCGGTGGCTTTTCATCATATCCATACGAATACCTCTGTAGCTAAGAAGTTAACACTTCTTGATTATTTGCTTTTTTCTCAGTCTCCATATCCTTCTTTTTACCCTAATTTCAAATGAGTTTATTTGAAATGCAGCATTTAAAAATGTATTTCTTGAACTCTAATTCATGACAGCCTCCAAGTGATTTGACCTTGCTAATATTGTCAGTGTAAAGATAATTCTTATTTCTACTTAAATCTTTTTGTGTTGTTTTATTACTACATTTTATGTGTTGTTTTATTACTACATTTTATGTGTTGTTTAAATATCCATATTTTGCCATGAAGATGATAAAGATGAAGTAATTCTTTTATCTGTGAACAGGTAGCTCTTGAGGGCCATAGCGTTTCTAACAATAGGTTCATTGTCTCAAAGACAAAGTTGTATTAGGTGGTTTATAGATGCATGTTTGGTTTTAGTGTAGCAGTATTCCTGTATCGTCATGTCCTGCCAGTAGTGTAGCATATACATCTGGGCCAACTAGAGTGGAATCTCTCTATAAGCTTCAAAATCCTCAATTACTGTATATAGCGAATTTCTATTATTAGCCTATATACCCGGTACATATTTTGTCAGTCCCGACCAAGTTGTTATATCAGGATTTCTATATTCTTCTGTTTGGTTTTTTGATGAATCTATGATGAATGTAGCATTCCGCACCACCTTCTTCACAAAAGGACAAAGGTGCAATATGTGTTCATTGTCTATGGGGATTATTTAATAGAAGACATGATTATGTCATGGAGATGATGAAACCTTTTGTCATCGTTAACTTCATCATATTTCATTCTCTTTTTTAGATGTTGAATGCACAACACTACTGTTCCATCACATACTAGCTCTCACAACACCATCACCCATCCTGTCAGTGCACAACACCTTTACTTACCATCACATGAGTGCACAACACCTTCACTTACCATCACATGAGTGCACAACTGAATCACCCTTCCATTTCATGAGGCCTATCATAACACCTCACTCTTCCATCAATGTGGCATCAGAACAAAATTCATGATTTGTATTCATGGTGTAAACAATGATTACTTAATGTGAATGAATGTTGCTATATCTGAAATATTTGATCACTGAGTTTGTCAGTTAAGCTGTGGTTTACAAAGCAGTATTAAAATGTTTGCTGTATATTTAGACTCTGGTGAAACTGTTTTTTTGTTTTAGTCATCATCATCATCATTGTTGTCATTATGGTATGCCTATATGGTAAACACAGTAGTGACCCCTTTACCTGGAGTATTCTGTATTAGATGAAATATTCTGCATGTCTAGTTCAGTGTAAGAAATACTGCCACTGTTTTCTTTCCAGACATTCGTAGGAGCCGACTTAGGAAAGTTGAGGGAATAGGCTAACAACCTGTCACCTGTGAAAAAATCATTGTCACAGCACGCCTTGTCTCAATTTCTTACTTTTTTTTCCTGTGTTGTAATTATTCACACGTTGCCTTATGGGCTAGCACAGGAGTGCTCCAGGCTAAAGGAGTAAACCCCTACAGAAATCCGAAGTGCAGGTGACAGTGTATTAGAAATCTTCTGGCATATCCTGCTGTTCTGCTTTTTTCAAGCATATTGGCTTTGACTTTCCCTTGAAACTAACCAACACAACCGAGAGGGGATTAGTGCAAATGGGCAAGGAACTGTCTCCATGAAACCTGCCAGAGCATGAAGATCAAATCTGTGGCATTTTGAGGGCCTCATAGTACATTTAAAAGTGTGCAGTGGCTTACTTCCTAACCGCCTTTACAGATACAAAAGGCCATCGTTATTGAACAATCAATTGACAGATCATCATAAATAATCATTGAACAATCAATGAGATATATTGACAGATAATCATTGAACAATCAATGAGATATATTGACAGATAATCATTGAACAATCAATGAGATATATTGACAGATAATCATTGAACAATCAATGAGATATATTGACAGATAATCATTGAACAATCAATGAGATATATTGACAGATAATCATTGAACAATCAATGAGATATATTGACAGATAATCATTGAACAATCAATGAGATATATTGACAGATAATCATTGAACAATCAATGAGATATATTGACAGATAATCATTGAACAATCAATGAGATCATCGTAAATATACCGGTAAGTCAACACATTCTTGAATAGAAAGTTTATTTCACATTGGCTCATAGTAATGCATAAGTTTTCAAGATTGATGGACAAAACATACACCTGTGTCTCGTAAATGGAGGACATAGGCATGTCTCTGATAAATATTTCTCCTTCATATAGACACTTTCCTCTCTTAGACATGCTCTCATCACTATCTCATATACACGCTTTCCTTTCATAGACATTTTTCTCTCATAGACAAGCATCTCATAGACATACTACTCTCTCATAGACAAGCGTCCATCTCATAGACATGCATCTCTCGCATAGACATCATTCTATCTCATATAGACATATTTCCCTCATAGATACATTCCCCTCTCATAGACAAACTTCCCTCTCATATACATTCTTCTCTCTCATAGACAAGCTTCTCTCTCATAGACACGCCTCAATAATAGACATACTTCTCGGCAGACAACGTTCTGCTCTATTGAAAAGATTATCCGCCGAAGACGGATGTGTCGGGCCATTGGCGCAAATAAAACGGCGACACAACACATTTCCATTTTCTGGACTACATCCTGCTGGAAATCTAGCAGGACCATGATCCAGCTAGATCCAGTTGGAGTTTGAGAATGAACGCTGAAGAAGAAGAAGAAAAGATTAAGTATGTATAGGAAAACCCGAGTACAGTCTGTACATCTATCATTACCGGGTACGTTCTGTGTTTTCTCATTAGGGGATTGCAGGGAGGGTTTTTGTGTCTGTGTGATGAAGACAGCATTCAATTTCTGTCGTCAGGACACGACCATAAGGTTTTTAAATTTACTCTCAGATTTAAAAAAAATTCCAGTTCCTTACCGTGAGTGAAACCCTGGACCTCTCTGTGTGAGACAAATGTTCTAACCTCTCAGAAATGCGTCACATATAGATACCCGAGTGCACTTGTCAATCATTAGGTCTTTTCAACCCCCCACCCTTTGAAACACACTTCTGTATAGGAATACTGATTTCATTTTATTTGTATAGTCATACTCGGTCTTGTCATCAGCATCTCCCTGGCGTGAACAAGCTTCCTTCAACAATTTTTTACTATAGGCTGTGGATCTTCCAGTCGTGAAAAAGCTTCCATCAACAACTTTTTACTGGGTTCTCACGGACGACACAAACTTCCATCAGCATCCCATAAATAGTGGGATGGGAATCTTCCTGGCGTAGTGATTATGCTGTTCGCCTCTTGCTCAAGAGTTCGTGGGTTCGAACCCCTCTCGCAATATTCTTGTATATGAAGTGGATTTTTTTCGGATATCCTTTGGGGTTATCGCTTGAAACTACGTATTACGTGCTACGAGTGGTACTATTGGCAGTGAATCTATAAAATAATTTTCAAGTTCATGTGATGACCTAATTTACTTAAGTATCAATAACACATCGCTCACTATGTAGCTACACCAGTTTTGACGCGTCGTGTGAATACAGCAAGTGTTCAGTGGACTGCCTGAGGCGTGTTCTGGCTCCACGCTCGACTGACAGCCTGTTAGGCAGTCATAAAGTAGGTGATGTCATGCTGAGACTGTCTCAAAAAGCATGCCGGTCTTGTCTAACAACTAGACGTAAAGTCTGATATTCGGCGAATTTACGCGCATGAGGAGGTATGATAATGTAGGCGAACGCCAGCAACGCGGGGTGGACCGCATCGGGCATGGTGAGACACGTAGAAAACCATGGCCATTCACTGCATCGAACTTCATATCCAGTCGTCTCGATTCGTCTTGCCACTGGTTTCAAATGATGTCCCCCGCCGAAGACGGATGTGTTGGGCCATTGGCGCAAATAAAACGGCAACACAACGCATTTCCATTCTCTGGACTACACCCAACTGGAAATCTTGTAGGACCATTGTCCTGTTACAAGAGAAATCCAGGGGGAATTTGAGAATGAACGCTGAAGAAGAAGAAGAATGATGTTCGAGAAGAGTTAGGTCGACGCTTTGAACAACGTCTCCTAACTTTAATACAAATCCCAATGCAAGTTATTTTCACATCCACGAAAATTCACCCGAAAGGAAAGGGTTTTCCCATTGACTCTAGGAGAATAAAATGTACGCACGCTCATCGACAATGACTGTAACATAAATAGACCGGTTCGACGAACATCCCTGATTGGGAGAGAGTTAGAAAGAGTTTCAGGCTATATATTCTTTTGGAGTGAAAGAGAAATTGATGAAAGACGCGAAGCAGGAGTAAGCTTCGTTATTTAAAACAGCACTCGTTAGCATGGAGAAGGGTACATGATCTCCAGGTAGCCAAAAAAAAAGCGCTCACTAAAGAGACTCTTGGTGAAACGAAAACAATAACTCTTGATACTAAATGACTGCAATAACAACGAGAAGAGCAAGACGTCGTTGGATAATAAATATTCAGGAATGCATACACATGCCGCTAGAGGAATGGGACAACTTGCCAAAGATTGCGGGGATTTCAGGAGATTCATAAGGAAGACTACGTTCTGAAAAGAATAAGTCACACACACACACAGCAAAGCTATTAGAAATGTCGACCACCTAGAAGACAACTATCACTATCTTGAAAGAGATGAGGTTATCATCATAAGATGATTCAGGACATAGCACAAAATACTAAACTGCCTCTTAAATAGATTACCACTGTTTCCATCACTTCTGTATCCAAGTAATCATGCATCACAGACCGAGAAACATATCTTGCAAGGCTGCATTACACTAAACCAGTTATGGGAGGAACACTGGCATATATAAAAGGATGTCTACAGAAAATTGTATCTCACGGAGGAACTTTAAAATGTAGTAGAATTTAGTAAGAAAACGGAACGTGGTGTATAGGCATGTTCAACTGCAATCGACAAGAAGAAAAATAAGAAGATAGCTATCAGTTCATCATCATGACACTCCGTACACGTCTGTAGGTGCTTCGATCTCATATTTAGCATGCCCTTCTATATATCTATAAAACCCATAACCCTTCAGTGTCGTAGGGGTACTACATTGGAGGCCTCAGCACACAGTCCTCCAGCGAATTCTACCCTCAGCGATGCGGATGAGTGTGGAAATATCTTACCCTGTCCATTCCTTGATGTTGTCTGTCCATGTCTTTATTTGCCCTCCTCTGCATGTCCTTCATTATGTTCCAGTTCTGTTTTGGTTAATAACAATTTTTTATTCCTATATGCCTCTCGCTTTTTGCAAGATCACTCTTCACTCACAAATCCTGCATTCTAACCGTGGACACGAATGAACAAATACACATTAGATCTCTCAACTGGTCTTACTTCACGGTCCAGTTAACTACTACTAGTCACCGTGGCAACGCTGGAAAGTCTGTTCTTTCATTTTCCCTAACATTCACGTGTAATATAAAAAAAAATGAAAGCAACTTTCTTTAGCACAAGCTTCATCAACGACTCCAACCACTGATGGCAGAGACTGTACGACTGAATCTTTCAAAAACCTTTCAGCGTACAATATGCAGACGTCCGACATCTAAAAACATGGCGTCCACCATACAAAAATGGCTCACCATACACCATTTAAAATGACGTCCACAGTACAAGATTACCTCCAACATACGACAAGATGCTTTCTGGCAAACGACAAAATAATTATAGCATTTTAACATACTTTGAACATACAGTGAGATATCTTCTAACTTAAAAAATACTAGGAGATTTTTAACAAATTGGCTTACCGGATGGCAAGCTGATTTATGATTTATTATAAGAAATATATTTATATACGAAATATAAAAAAAAAGATTGTAACATATAAAACATTAACATGCAAGATATATTTAAACCTAGAGAAAGATAACTTAAACCATACACAAAAATAAATTCTAACAAGCAAGAAACTAGACAAATCTAGACACGTTAACTTTTACGTCCATACTAGTCCATTTTCTAGGAATTTTGGCACCATGCGCAAGCTCCATCTTCACTTTCCCTTTTTACATAAACTAACTTCATTTCAGAAGTTGCACCCCTGGTTATTACTGTTGATGGTTCCACCATGGGTTGCAGTCGGGCGTCCCAAAATAGTTTACGACTTGGTGCACTTCAGCCTAACTTAGTATGAAAACTTATGGAGAACTTATTATAGTGAACGTGTGATTATAAATTTATTAAAGTAAAATTATGATCATTTTCAATATTTCGGCACATAGTCACAAACGATGGCAGATGTGAAACTGAAGTTAAAAGGAGAATAAGAATGGCTAAAAGTACTTTCAATGACATGAGGAAAATATTAACATTTAAACAAATTACAAACTAAAAATGAGAATTATAAAATGAAACATCTATTCTAAATTAATGTATAGTTCAGACTCATGGACAATAAAAAAAACAATTACAAAACAGAATCGATGCCTTTGAGATGTGGATACATAAAAGACTAGGGAGAACATCATGGAAAGAGAGGAAAACAAACAAAGATGTTATAATAACTATTAATGTGAAGAAAGAATTATTAAAGGAAATACAGATAAAAAAAATACAATATTTTCGACATTAAGAGACATGCCACCTTACTTGATGGTAAAATCGAAAGGTTTTTTCGTTGCGGAGACGGCACTTGATGATGATGAGACATGTGATAGTAAATTAATAATAGTGAACATATGATAAAGAACTAATGATAAAGAACTAATGATAGAGAACTAATGATAGAGAACTTATGATAGACAACGTAGGATAGAGAACTTATGATATAGAACTTATGATAGACAACTTATGATAGACAACTTATGATAGACAACTTATGATATAGAACTTATGATATAGAACTTATGATATAGAACTTATGATATAGAACTTATGATATAGAACTTATAATAGAGAACGTATGATAGAGAACTTATGATAGACAACTTATGATAGAGAACTTATGATAGAGAACTGTTATTAGTAACGTAATAGGATCTGTCATTCAGAGAGGAACTGTTATAAGAAACTGTTCTACAGAGAACTGTTCTACAGAGAGTATATGTTCTACCGAGAGGAACTGTTATACCGAGAGGAACTGTTCTACAGAGAGGAGCTGTTCTACAGAGAGGAGCTGTTCTACAAAGAGGAACTATTCAGAGAAGAACTGCAATTATGAGAGGAACTATTCAGAAAAGAACTGCAATTATGAGAGGAACTATCATACAGAAAGGAACTGTTATATGTGGATATATAAAAGACCAGGGAGAACATCACGGAAAGAGAAGAAAATAAACAAAGAGGTTATAACAATACTTAATATGAAGAAAGAATTATAAAAGGAATAAAGAGATAAACTATACGGATAGGTACTGTATTACAGAGATGATCTGTCATACATAAAGAAACTGTCATGCAGAGATGATCTGTCATACATAAAGAAACTGTCATACAGAGATGATCTGTCATACATAAAGAAACTGTCATACAGAGATGATCGGTCATACATAAAGAAACTGTCATGCAGAGATGATCTGTCATACATAAAGAAACTGTCATACAGAGATGATCTGTTATACATAAAGAAACTGTCATGCAGAGATGCTCTGTCATACATAAAGAAACTGTCATACAGAGATGATCGGTCATACATAAAGAAACTGTCATACAGAGATGATCTGTCATACATAAAGAAACTGTCATACAGGGATGATCTGTCATACATAAAGAAACTGTCACACAGAGAGGAACTGTCATGCAGAGAGGAACTGTCATGCAGAGAGAAACTTTCATACAGAGAGGAACTGTCATGCAGAGAGGAACTGTCATGCAGAGATGTCATGCAGATATGAGCTGTTATACAGAGAAGAACTATCATACAGAGAGGAACTAATGAAGATTTGTTCCTTTGTTTAGATTAGCAGTAAGTGTCAGAACTTTCCTTCTTTGCAAGAAACTGTCTAGGGTGTAAAAAAAAGAGGCGGATTAGAACTAAAGAATTATAATCGAAAACATAAAGAAAAGCTCCGTGAAAGATGTTTATATACTCATTCTGGTGGCTGAGAATAAATAGTTTTTTTGTGTGGGGGGGGGAGGTAAAGGGTTGGGGTGGTGGTTGTGTTGATGTCTCTCAATTGTGGCAACCCTACAATCCTGTCCGATGATATATCGGTATGTATATGTTAACTTGCGATTTTTGATGAGCCAGACGTCTCCCTGAATGTTTACGTTTTTGCGAATATCTATGTTGGATCAGAAAAAATGGTTGAGAAATAATATAATATGGAGCGATACTGAAACAAGTAGATCATTATCTTTACCTTGGACATAATCACAAATAATGTTAGACGCGAAAGGGGCTGCAAAGGGTTCAGCTTAGGTCTTGTGAGAACAAATGATTAACAGAGAACTAAGATCCTAGCAGCAGTACCTCGTTGTGTACCCTCGGGCGAAGCAGTCGGGCTAACGCTTATGGATCGTATCAGGGCAGTGTAGATTGAGAAGGAATGAGATTTGTTTGAATATGACAAACAAAATCTCCGAATGACACATCTCGGTCCCCACAACTAAAGCATTGTCGCAACAGAGTATATGACAACGTCTGGTCGGAAATGCAGGGCTGTCGTGTCCCACGCTCACGGAAACCGAGAACCGTGAGTATATCTCTGGAGAATTAAGGGTAACATATTGAGAACACTGAGAGGACAGCACAGCGCTAGAGGGCAGTCATGTGCAAATAGAATGGAGAAAACTCTGTATGAAAATAGTAACTAAATGAATGTTCAGCTCATCTGGAGGACAAGCTTCTAGTTACCCCCCATGACGCATGACTTGTGGAAACGTGTGCGCGTGTGTCTTGTAACGTATTCCTTCCAGAACGTAGTCTTCATTGTGAATCTCCTGAAATCCCCACGGTCTCTGGCAATCTGTCCTGCTTCCTCTAGCGACATTCTTGAATGCATTCCGCCCGTGTGTTGCCGGGGCCCGAAAGGGGAGCAAAGAATAGCAACACTGTTTACCTTCCACGCATGTCGTAAAAGGCGACTAAGGAGGTTATGGGATGGAGTTGGCTGTCCCATCGCATATAGTGTCAGTGACCAAAGCCATGCTAAAGTCGGATGTGTCACGCCGAAAGGCGCAGATATCGCAGCAATGCTGTAAACCATGACACAACGCATTCCGTTCTCCGAACTACATCCTGCTAATCTGCAAGAGTATGAGAACGAACGCAGAAGAAGAAGAATGCATGCATTCCTGAATATTGCTTGTCCAACGACGTCTTGGTCGGCCTGTCTCTAGTGCCTTCTATCGCCCCCTCTAACAACGCTCTTTCCATGCCATCTTAACACATCTATTTGAAAAGTATTGGCTCCATACTCCTGTAGTTTGCTGTTACTTTCAGGAGTAACATCTGATTATGTATGACAATATGAGAACACATACGTTCCCTTCGCCATCTTGTACCGGAAGCTCCAAGTAAAAGTATGAGCTTCAAATGTCCTCTAAATACGTGTGGAGGTCCAGACAATTTGTTCATGATGTCGGTTAATGAAACCTAGACCAAGAGGGCGAACGAACCTGAGCCCAACTCTACTTTGCAGTATTTCCTATACCATAACCTTGCTCACAGACGAGAAATGGTTCTGTGCACAGGGAACAGTATGTATAATTACGCGAGACATGCTCACTGTATGATTATTAATTATCATTAGTATTTACAAATGCAATAATTTGGAGATATTAAAGGACATGATACCTTATTGAAGACCTTATTTGAAGGTAGAGTCCACGGGCGACAAGCAAAGCCTAGGCAGAAATATAAATGAGAGGGAACATAAAGAGATTAACTAGATGCAATCAGAGTGCATCTTCAAGGCAATATACAGAATATTGAAGGTCTATTACACCCAATCTTTGATGTGGGGGACGACACGTGGTGATGATTATGTGTTGGATTGTCTCTCTATCCGTGGTTTTCTTCGGATCTTTCCATATGACATTTCATTTCAAATTCTGATAATTTCTTGTTCATTGCGGATGTCATTGTTTATGTTCCTTTGGAAAAATTTAGCTTGATAATAGTTGTAACTTCATGTTTCTTGTTTACGATTACTAATCTATGTTTGATCTCTGCAGAGCAACCTCCTGTCTTGTTAATGGTTGACCCGACATATTCAAAGTGGTTAACATTTTTAGTTGTTCGTTGTCGATAATTATTTTAAGTGTAAGTCTATTTCTATTGATCTGCATTATTTTAGCCTTCTTTGCATTGAAAAGAACAATTTTTTGCCTTGCTATGATTCTTTACTAATATAATCATGTTGATTTAACTAGTTTATTTCAACCCGAACACTAATGTTTTATGTTATATCAAGGCGAGACATAATCATGTGTTCGAACACATTTTAAATTGGTAGCACATCCCATATCCTATTCAGGACCTAGCCAACAATCCAGAATTTTTTTGTGTGTAGTAGTTTTCCAGGCAATGTAGACTAGATACGTTCAGTAGTTTACCATTACATTCTGAGCGGTCAGGATGTACAATTGCCTGTGGCGGGATTTGAAACCTGTACCTTGGCCGTCACATACATGCGCTGTACAACGCCGCCATACAGTCCTAACAAAAGGAATTTAAATGAGCACATTCAACATCCAGAAAAGGTAACAAAAAGAAAAGAAACCTTTTTGAATCATAAGATGGTATTGTATCATTTTTGGCGACCTTCTTCTTAAAATTTATGAACATCCGAGAACACTAATTTAAAAGTCTTCAGAAATGCTGGTGTAAAAAGAGAGTTATACCAAAAGTTAGAGGCAGACAGTCAAGATTTTTAGGGTATGTGATGACAAAATCTAAACATTTAGTAACCACCAAAAAGATCAAGAGGATAAGAGAGAGGAAGAGAGCGAGAGACAGAGAGAATGAAAGAAGTTGATAGATGGATTGTCACTGTAGCACGAGAGAATGTCACCAACTGATCTTATTGACAATACAAGAGACAAAGAGTTGTGAAAAATATAACAAGGGACAGAGAGTTGTGAAAAATATAATAATTCTTGAGACTAACGGGAATTGAACCAGTCCGTTCAACGGCACCAAATCGCCTAGCAACTATTGAACACGCGTTATTCCGTACTTGACTAACCGCATCTCCAAAAAAAGATGCGATTTCATCAAGCCATTCAAACCGTGGACACAAAATCACCAGAACGGACCGATCGAGACAAGGACTATTACAACAACAACAAACATGTACATGTAATGAAATATCCGCAGTAACAACAAACATATAACATAATATCCGTATTAGTTGTACAAAGGCCGATAGGTCTTCATGTAAACATGGATAACATATATAGACAATACAATTTTCTATCGAATAATTGTTTATACAAGTAAATTTAAGTAGGAAGCCAGAGGACAATTTTTAAAAATTCTTGAGACTAACGGGAATTGAACCAGTCCGTCCAACGGCACCAAGTCGCCTAGCGATTGTCTCGATCGGTCCGTTCTGGTGACTTTGTGTGCACGGTTTGAATGGCTAAAAATATAAATATTTTTACATTATATAAATATAAACGTTAAAAATATAACAAGACACACACACACACACACACACACACACAGAGAGAAAGAGAGAGAGAGAGAGAGAGAGAGAGTTGTGATAAATATAATGTAGTTGGTTGATTATTTCTTGTTTCGTTCATCTAAGAAAGTGTTTTCTTCGTCTTCATCGTTCATTCTCAAACACATCTCTGGATCTCTCTTGCAGCAAGACAACAGTCTTACTAATTTCCAGCAGGATGTAGTCCAGAGAATGGAAATGCGTTGTGTCGCCATTTTATTTACGCCGATGACTTGACACATCCGTCTTCGGCGAAAGCAAATCTTTTATTTTTTTTATTTCTGAAGACTTCTCGGTAGTTGTCATCGCGCAAGGAAGACTTTCTTTGTACTGTAAGGCTTGCCGCGTTTGAAGTCTTTAGTATTAAACATCACAAGGAAACTGGCGCGAGCAACTCTATTTTCAGCAAGTAACATTAGTAGTAATGGTTTAACTTAATGATTCCCTTCGTATCACAGTTTAGCATAGCATTTTACAATTAGACCCAGATAACGTGATTTGATTTTGAGTTCAAGGTACCAAGTAAATAATAATCTTAAATCAGTAAAAAATGGCTTGAAGGGCCGAATGGTGCCCACGGGGCGTATTTTGTCCACCCCAGTTATAGATTAAAAAAAAAATCCTTTTCCCGTTTGATTAAACAGTATTTTTAGTCCTCAAAAGGTAAGACTAAACCACTGCTTTCTTGTGTTTAAGGGCCTTACAATTGGGCACAGATATTGACTGATACTTGATTGATCCACGCTTGTCGTTGGTGAGAGACAGAAAGTTAACACTAAGTGACTTATGAAACAATCGGATCATCGTAGATGAATGATGGAAACTGTTTTAGTGTCAGGTCGTATACATAACGTAAATACGGACCAGAATAGATATACATGAATATGGAGATTGCCATTACAAATATAAACATAAAATAAAGCTGTTCAGACATCTTATCAGATGAGCTCAACATTCAACCACTTTGTGTTGACATCTGTATAGGAATTGGTCTGAGAGTACGAGGACTATTATAGCAGCAGAAGGGCAGATACAATCAACAGAGATACAACTACATCATGGAATCGCGGCGATTGCAAAATAGTGTGCACAATATGGGCCTATGTGGTCAAATCAATAGCTACCGAGAAAGCGGCAGAAAAAGTCAAACAGCAATGACAGAGGTTACAAAATTTCAGACGAGTGACCAAAATGGTTAGCGTGCTGTGTGAGCTATGCGGATAAACAGGTTATGAAACACATGCTGGCTTAATAGCGATATGGACATGGATGACCACGTTAAGTTAAAGTCGTGAAACAGTGAACGTAGAAAACATACAATTGCTGAAGTCGTATGCTAAGGTCATTGACACGAATAAAATCGGGACACAGCACATTTCTGGTCCATTGGCTACAACCTGATGTGAATTTAATAGTCACTGTCTTGCTACAAGATAGATCCAGCGAATGTTTGAGAACGAACGCATAAAACGTTGGTAAAATAACAGAACTGAAGCTTGTCACTTTGACTTAATGGCGAAAGTAGCCACATAACCCTAAGGAGTTCACATGGCATACAACACACGTAAATACTGGGTATGTCCACTTAATTATTATGTATACAAATGCCAATATTACAATCATCTATATAGATGTATCCGCAAAATAGTATACAATATTTGTGATAATTCGATACAAATTATATTTGTGTAAATTTGCCCGTTACTAATTTTTGTTCCCTGTCCGTATACGCTCCAATATGGCGGGTCTGTGGCATCCTCGTACGTGAGAGGAGGTACCTCAGATGGTTGAATTATGGGTGTGTGTTTCTCTAAGTGGATTTCTCTTTCAGTATTCGATGCTTCGTCTTGTGTAGGTATGATATTATATATATCCTGTTCAGCAGAATTACTGATGTCATTCTTATGTGTCATTCTATGCCTGTCTGCTGTTGGCTTGCAAATTTTGCTTCGAGCTCCTACAAGGGATAACAAAAAAAATTAGATGACATGAGTAATTGAATAATCGTGGTAGTATGACCGGAAATAGGTAATTTAAATGATATCAATAGAAAATACGACGTATTTGCTATCGAACACAAGTATAGACGGGGTTTCGACCAAAAAAAACATTCATCAAGACGAGAAACAATGGGAAATCAAAAGATCTCAGCATTGATGTAGATATATACGGTAATTTCAGTTTTAGATAGCTCAGTTCATTAATATGAAAAAAACACCTTTTTGAAAATACATGTGTAAAGTACAAATATTTTATTTTCATAATATTACAAATAGAGAACATCTGATACTGGACATTGCTTTTAAACCAGCCCGTATGTTGTCAGGGTCTGAAAGGAAAACGAAGAATTGTACAGTGGCCTGCGGTACAGTCTTTCAATAGTGACTAGATCATTTAGATTACTGGCTGTGGGCTAAAAATACACATTCTAATCTGTTGGTGACATGATTAGGTGAAGTGATGTGGATGAACTTCTGCCAGATTTATTAACCGCTTAGCACTGTTAGAACATCTAACACTCAAGTATTCTTGGATTCTACGGAAAAAGAACACATGTGCTTTATCCGCTGGCCTGCATCAATTCGTCATACATGGGGATGATTTGATGGGAGACAAAAAGAAATTGAGACAGTGTGGAATGTCGGCTACCAGTTTCAAGATGGCGGACGTGTGTTTATGTTCTTGATTCTTTTTGGATACGTTAATCGATGATTTAACAAATTGTCATTGTGAAACTCCCAGTATTTTTGTAACGGATGTTATAGTTCTAAGTAAAATGAAACCATCAATTAATATTCCAACAAATTCTAAATTGCGCAAGAAAATTTTAAAATTAGGCTATTGGAATGTGAGAACTTTGTATCAGACCGGGAAAACATCTCAAGTTCATTGTGAAATGAGAAAATTGGGTGTGGACATTCTTGGTGTGTGTGAATCCAAGGTGGACAGATTTAGGAAAACGTTTTCTATCAAATGATGAAATAAAAACAACTAGAAATCAAATGGGTAAACACGACGCTGGAAGATCTCACCTTCGCAGATTATATTGCTCTACTGAGTTCAACACACCAAGATCTCAAAGAAAAAACAAAAAGACTGACATTTTTTTGCGCAACAGATAGACCTTCAAATAAACACACATAAAACGAAAATCATGAACCTTACCGGCCTGATAGAATCAATTAAACTATATGACAATATACTAGACAATGTTTGAAATTTCGTATATTTGAGAAGCAAGATAACAGCAGTCGGTGATACCAACTCAGAAATCAAGACTCGAATCGCTCTCGCCTCCAACGCCTTTAACAAACTCTCAAACATCTGGAGATCGAAGATCGTAAGTAAACACATCAAACTGCGACTATTCAATGCAAGTGTGACTCCATCATTGACATATGGATGTGAAAGTTGGAAATCTACCGCAATAATGGATAAGAAGTTAATTCCCTTCGGGAATAGATGCCTCAGAAAAATCACACACACTAATTGTAAAGATTTCAAATCAAACGACATACTAAGAGAGTGGACAAAACAAGAATATGTGACGAACATCATCAGAAAACGCCGCTGGACATACATCGGCACCATACTTAGAATGAAAGAAGACATAATTCCACTACAAGTCGACACCAGGCGGGTAAAGAAAACAGAGAAGACCAAAAACAATGCTCAGAAGAACATTTATGAATGAATTAAAATCAAGAGGCATAAATGCAGAAGACCTGCAATCCTTGGCAACTGATCGACAGGCATGGAAAACTATGACATCCGCCCTATGTGTCAAACTTGGCAAAAGAGGAACTGACTGACTGTGACAATGGTGATTTTGTTCACAGGTAACAAGTTGTCAGTCTAATCCCCTAAACTTTTCTTAGTCGCCTACTTAGACATGCATGTACAGAGAAAAGTTACCCTATTTTTTTCGCACCCTGAATTAAAATTCCAGGCTCCAGCTGTCACACAGTCGGATTAGGCGAAATAGAACGTCAATTATTTTTAGAAAGCTGTGGCAAATCGTTTTAAGACCATGTTTTTCCCAATGATAACATGTAGCTGCGAGACCCGGACTTGATATGAAGACAAGACAACATGCGGCTGCGAGACATGGACTTTAAACAAGACAATATAAGGATAAATTCATTTGAAATGAAATGCTACAGAAAGATTCTACGAATATCATGGACAGAAAAAAAGAAGATAGAACAAAGAAGTTTTAAAAATGATGAAATTAAATGAAGGAAGGCTTCTAAATACAATCATAAGGAAGTTACTGTTTTTTAGACACTTAAAGAGGCAAGATGGCATGGGAAGGCTGACACTTAAGAACAGAGCACCGGGTAGGAGAAGAAGAGGAAGATTATGAAAACGATGGATCAGCGACATTGAAGAATGTGTGTACATAACTCGGATCAATTCAGGCCTGCTTCCTCGGATAGAGAGGAGTTCAGAGTATCCGTGATAAAGACAACGTTCTGGAAAGAGAACGTCGTAAATAGTAAATGAGGTAGAAAGGTTATTGTAAAATACCGAACTATCAATAGAAAAACAAAATAACAATAAAACATAGAACAAGGACAATTTTCTACGTTGAAGTCGAACATGGACCTTTTTCAAAAAAGAAATAACAATCGAAAACACAAAAGAGAACGTCACTTGATATCTATATTATTTTATAAGGTAATAAAAATATAATAAAAATAAACTCCGCACATGATGAGAAAAGATTCTAAAAAAGAGATTCAATTTTGCTAAAAAATATTACAACATAAGTGGGTACCCAACACACTACGTATTACGGTAGGACCAAGCTAGAATAGCGTATGTCTTTTAAAAAAAAATCATTTGGCTATCGATCTTTCGTTATTGGTTTCAGTGTTATTATTTTAAAAAAAAAAGAATATGCTACACAAGGGTGAAATAATTTGACAGCATTTCTACGCCAGTCTCCACTTTGTTGGATATCCTTATGAATTTTGGTTATTATATACTTGAAATAAGAGGAACAGTTCATGTTTGCTTTCTCAGAAATGTTAGATGTTATTATTACTTGCTGTTTGTTTTTCAAAACTGAGGCTTCAAATGAAACTGAATAATCGGTAGAGAACACAAATCTACTTCATGCTTACGTCATGCTTATTTGTGTTACTATTTTTAGCAGGTATTTTTGAATGGAAACTGTTCCATTGAGAAATCCGACTCTTTGAAACATGATAGTGGCAATTGAAAGCGTTGTTTTCCCAACATCTCTTCATTAGCAACAACAATTTTCAGCTGTTAATTATCACAACACTATTATAATTTAAACAAAAACACCAACAGATGGCGGTGCAGTATAAGAAGATTTCACCAAATGTTTAACTATTTCCCTTGTCTAATCTGTAAATTTCATGTTCATCATTTAATAATTGAAATATTTATTCAACGTGGGTTGAAATTAGGGTTAGTTAATTAAAACACAACTATCCTAACCCTAACCCACACCCTAAAATAAATTAATATTTAAATTATTAAATGATGAACATGAAATTTACAGACATAGATAAGGGAAAAAGCTTGACTATGTGGTGGCGTCTCCTTGTACTGTACCCAGACGGCAAGTCTATTTGTGCATGACGGATCGTCTAATATTAACTCGTATAAGACGTTATATACGATCTAGCTTCTAGTTAGCTGATCCCTTACCTGCTATACTGAAACTATCACCATCTTCAATATAAGACCTACTGGGAAATAGGGAATCTAGCATTATGAAATAACTCATTTGACTATTCCCTTGATTTTCATTGGCTGTAATACAAAGTATAATCACAGTGTCCAATTAAAATCACGAAATTGCGTAATACGTCATTCAGAAGGCTTGAGTCACTAAGTCTTAAATTTTAGAGGGTTACGACTGAAACAGTGCTGCCGATTCCGATGCCTGTGTAAGACGCCATTTGTTAAGTAACATGGCCAGTAGAGTACAAGATTATTTGTTAAGTAACATGGCCAGTAGAGTACAAGCTTATTTGTTAAGTAGCATGGTCAGTACAGAGTAAATAATTATTTGTTAAGTAGCATGGCCAGTACAGAATACATGATTGTTGCAGGTCATGAACATTGCAATAGTTCTCGTGAGTGTGGATTACGAATCTGCTTCAATAAAATTTACGTCATCGTACATTACGTACTATATTTACGTAATACCATTATTTACTGTCATACTTACTACCATTAATTACTATCATTACTTACTGTTATTAATTTCTATCATTAATAACTACTATTACGTAAGTCGATAATTACTACATTTATGTACTGTTATTGCTTACCGTTATTATAATTACTTATTGTCATTACTTACTGTCATTAATTAGTATCATTACTTTCTATTATTATTTACTATTTCTACTTAGTGTCCCTACTTAATTAAATACTTGGTGTCAATTATTTACTGTCATTAATTATTGTTTTTATTAATTTAATTACTTACTGTCATTACTCAGAGTAATATCTATTATCATTCTTCTTTTTCTTCTTCTCTGTCCACTCACAAACTCCTGCAGATTGGCAGGATGTCAGGAGAACGGAATCTGATGTGTCATGGTTTACTGCTCAACTGATATCTGCGTCTTTCCGTCAGACACAGCCAGTTTCAGCAAGGCTTCTGGGTCACTGACACTCTATGGTATGGGATAGCCAGCTCCACCACAAAACCTTCCTTGACGTCTCCGATATTCAGTGTCATTACTTATCGTCATTACTCAAAGTAATGTTTTATTATCATTAATCATTGTCATTACATACTGTAATTACTCAGAAAGTGAGTAAACGGAAGGCTGCAGTAAAACGGCACCAATAGATAAGTAAATATAAAAAATATAGCAGTTTTACTTGGAACAAAACACAGAATCGACGTTTCGACCAAAAATGTCGTGATCAATATAGGGATAAACAAACACAGATTAGGAGTCACTAAGACAAACAGAGACCACAAATCAGTCATGTGGGATGTTAACAATGCAACTTAGAGATTACGAGAGGCGAGAACGATGGAAATGTGAGTAGTAACATGTAAAAGAAGTACAATGCAACAGGAAAATGCAAAAGTGAAAACAAAAGAAAAATCAACCAAGGATCCTAAAATAACTAAAATAAATGAAAATTGTCTTATCTGAATATACTTTTGAATTAGTGATGACCAGTAGGGTCGGGATTCGGCAACTGGTGATACGTGATATCCGGCTAGGGTCAACTGTTCTAAAAACAAGATCAAGAACAACCGATAGGGAAATGGGAGAAGAGAGAGAAACGTATAATAGAGTACAAGAGAGAGATATGATATAGATTATATATATATAGAGAAGATATCAAACGAATTTATGGACTCAGAGAAATGTCTTAGTTGTATAAATCACTGTCACTACTCATTGTCATTACTCAGAGTAATATCTTAGAGTCATTACTAATTTGTCATTACTTACCGTCATTAAGGGCAAGCGATGCAATATAATCTCCATCCGTAGACATATCTACCTCTTTCATGAGTGAGCACTGGGCAGTTGACATTTGGTGCATGATTCTTAATGGCCACTGGCCACCGCCTGCGTAGCTTGTGAGAACCTGATGACAAAGAACTTGTGTATTAAACATATATAGAATGTATATTAGAATAAATTACACATTAGAATAAATTACATATTAGAATAAATTACATATTAGAATAAATACATATTAGAATAAATTACATATTAGAATAAACTACATATTATAATAAATTACGTATTTGAATAAATTACGTATTAGAATAAATGGATGCATAATTAGAGAATGACATCATTAGAGAATGATTTCATTAGAAAATTACACCATTAGAGAACGACATCTTTTGAGAATGACATCTTTAGAGAATGACATCTTTAGAGAATGACATCTTTAGAGAATGACAAAGTTAGAGCGTTCAAGAATCGTATCCATAGAGAATTACACCATTAGAGAATGGCATCATTAAAGAATAACATCATATGAGAATGACATCATTAGAGAATGACGTCATTAGAGAATGACATCACTAGAGAATGACAGAGTTAGAGAGTCACATCGTTAGAGAATCCCATCGTTAGAGAATCTCATCATTAGAGAATTACATCGTTAAAGAATAACATCATATGAGAATGACATCATTAGAGAATCACAACATTAGATAATCATATATTAGAACACGAATTAAAAACACGGATAAAAATAGAAAATCGAGAACACATACCCATGTAGGGGAACTACAAGATAGTCATTATTTTGAACACAATGTAGTACGCTGTTTATTAACAAACCTAAAAAAAGGACATTATTGAGCTCTAAAGAAAGTGTAATGGTCCCAAGGAGGTCATTGGAAAAGATTATCCCAAAAAGATCCCCACATTTAAATAAAAGTTGAGAACCACCGATATAGATGCCATAGAAGGAGGAATAGAGGATAGACTCACTGCAACCGATATACAGTCAAAGTGATCCAAAATTGCATATAGAAGTCGACTGTTTTGGACAAATAGCCTCAAATATCGCAGCAGTTCTTGAAATATCAATAATCGGTTACAAACTACATCATTCCAATGTGCACATCTTTAAGAGAATGAGGACGTTGTTGACAACTTAATTGTTCTGAAAGGAACTTCTTCTTCTTCTGCGTTCGTTCTCAAACTCCTGCAGATTAGCAGGATGTAGTCCGGAGAACGGAATGCGTTGTATCATGGTTTACAGCATTGCTGCGATATCTGCGCCTTTCGGCCTGACATATCTGACTTCCGCATGGATTTGGGTCACTGACCCTATATGGGATGGGACAGCCAACTCCATCTCATAACCTCCTTAGTCGCCTTTTACGACATGCGTGGAAGGTAAACAGTGTTGCTATTCTTTGCTCCCCTTTCGGGCCCCGGCAACACACGGGCGGAAAGGAACTTGAGTCCCATGCATTGAATGCAGTGAAGTCATCTCATGCATTGAATACAGTGAAGTCATCCCATGTATTGAAATACGTGAATTCATCACGTGCATTGAACGCGGTGAAGTCATCCCATGCATTGAACGCGGTGCAGTCATCTCATGCATTGAACGCGGTGCAGTGATCTCATGCATTGAACGCGGTGAAGTCATCCCATGCAGTGAACGCGGTGCAGTCATCTCATGCATTGAACGCGGTGCAGTGATCTCATGCATTGAACGCGGTGAAGTCATCCCATGCATTGAACGTGGTGAAAGAATCTCATACATGTGAACGCGGTGAAGTCATCCCATACATTAAAGTCAATTTGAAATATAGTTTCTCATTTATTTAACACATTCTTGGATCTCGACTTTTGCCTGTAACTTACATAACAATTGTAATCTATACCGTTGACCGTTACACATCTAATTATTGTAATCTCTACTAATGACAGTTACTCAAGTAAAAATTGTTATCTCAACCGTTGATCGTTACTTACTTAACAATTGTAATCTCTACCGTTTATTATACCGTAAAGTGACAGAATACAACCACCACCCATTACACCATCGTCTAGATGAGTCAAAGGGAAAACGAATCAAGCGTGGCAGATAATGGATGGCAGAGGCTGAAGACACACTGCGAATAGTATGTGAATTGGAAGAAATAGGAAAGGGCAGTGAATGGGTGGAGATAGACACTGAGAAGAAATCACTGACTAAAGTAATAATACAACTAGATAAAGCGTGTCGAAAATGGACGGCAGTCAGGGCTCAGGATGCAGTGCACGAACTCGCCCAACTACACTCGAGACCACAAGATATAATTATATACACCGATGGCTCTCGGTTGGGGTTTGTTGCCTACAGAAATGACGTGTAGTTGGTTGAGAAATCTTCAGCACATTCTACTGTCACATCGAGCATGAGGATGGAGATATAGGGAGTTACAGTAGCTCTTAATTGGTTGATAACTGATACATCAACACACTCGGTAATACTCACAGACTCTCAAAGCATGTTGCGCAAGATAGAAAAGTTCATGCTAAGAAAAGAATGGTGGGACTTATTGAACAACTCAGTTGTCCAGAGCATTACATGGATATACTGCCCTGGTTATGCTGGGGTCAGAGGAAACGAGATAGCCGACTTATTGGCAGACAATGCGGCGATAGACGGCACATTGCTGAGATAAAGCAGATTTAATAAAGGCAGTAATAAATTCATTTCAAGATGCAGATGATGTCAATGAAGTTGAGGACGTACACATACAGAGAATGTTAGAAATGGGAGTATTCAAAGGTGATGGGAGGAAAGTAAATTTTTTGGAAAGTCCTGAAGATCACACAATCAACACCTGACCGGAACTATGAGTCTACATACACTGGGATGGCTGCTGGAAAGGAGGGCGGAGCATTTATGGGAATGTCCCGCTTGCTGTGAAGCCAGTTTCTAATCAAGAATCAAGAATCTCTACCGTTTACCGTTACCTAACAATCGTTATTTCTACTGTTGCTTGCTACTTACCCAACAATTGTAAGTATCTCTTCCGTCAAAACTTCTCGTTAGTAGGAGCTGTTGATGAGGCGTCGAGTCGTCTTGAATAAAGGCGATACACTGATATTCTAGAAATGTGAGAGAGAAATAATAAAGTATAATATCTCAAATATAATAATATATATATTATTATAATAGATTATAATAATATAGTATTTATAAATAATATAAAAAATAACGGAATCAATAGAGAATATTTAACTTACAGAAATAACGCAATATAGCATTATAGGCTCGGTAGTAGAGTAGATAGTGAATTGCCTCACAAACCTAACTAGGTCTAATTATTGGGATTTAAACTTGGGTCTATTACGTTTATATTGGACGAGGAGCTTTGATGCCAGTAAATAAATTTTTACATAAGAAGACATGTATACAAACTTGAATGGGATCTGTTGCAATGAGATGTTTGCTATCGGACATATCGATTTGGCTGTTGTGTGTTCACGACCATGAACAAGACTTCGGTCAGTTTCGTACTTGACGTTAGAGACATCGCTGCCACCGTCGAGTTTTCCTTACACAACTCTCGCTCTCTAGCTGTGTTGCTTGCTCCAGAGGCACTCATTTGTACTTGAGACCAGTTATAAAAAAATGACCACATATTCTCTGATGCCACGGTGACTTTCAAGAAGCCGCCCCCCCCCCCAAAAAAAAACCAACAACAACACCTTTTTGAGTAGGGGTGCAGAAAACCCTTCCAAGAGAACCACAAGAAAATACAATGCAATTTCATTATAAGAAATTGGTCTGGACCAACGAAAATTATACATAGTAACAGAAAATTGCTATATATATATATATATATATATATATATATATATATATATATATATATATATATATATATATATATATATATATATATATATATATATATATATATATATATAAATATTTAGGAGTTCGAAAAGTAGGCCCTATTGTTAAATAGAAATTTGTTATAAACATATGCGCTATAATGGTATTTAACGCATAATCTTAGGCGTTAAAATGGAATTCCACTAAAACTTTTCGAACGATGAGCAGCAAGATTTATATCGTAAAAGCTTCAAAACCTTCGGTGACCTGTAAAGAAAGCAGATGCCCTTTTTTTTTACTTTTTAAACGCCCAGGAGGGGCACGGATGATTTATCACAAATAGGGGCAACTACGATAAGTCTATATTGCGACAGTGTCTTAGATTGTATAGATTGAGAACTTTTCATCTATATTTTATTTCCTTTTGTTTGCAGAGATTGGGGTAACGTTGCAAACCTCGAAATCTATCAATTGATTACTGATCACTTCGGAGATGACGATGTCTTTATGCTAACTGCATGTCGGGGCGAGAAGTCTTGCTGGGGGTCTTACTGCTAGTGGGAGTCATGTTGAACATTGAAGCATACAGGACAACAATGCCCAACATGCGAATTGATGTTGAAGACAGTTATCAACGTTCTCAAGTGGCTCTCTAGACTTTAGTAAGGAATTTATTTATGATACTCGCAGTCCAGGCATCGGAAGATATAAAATGTCCGATGTCGATATGAGTGGCTGTAATCTATAGCTATTTCCAACTTACGTATGTGGTATCATATGGATTTTCTTGGTGGCACATTCGGGTGTTCACGGTAATAAGAGATCAGACAGATCTACATCTAATGCTTCAATAGACACGGAATTGTCAGCGGATAACGAGGACGTGTTGAAACTGCTTCACGAGCGCCTGCTGGACGCAGACACATATTCATGAGATATCCAGGCTGAGATTAGGATAATTTAATATTAAACGTGGACCTAGTACAACTAGACTCCTACATGGAGGATGATGAGCTTATTCCACCAGCGAGCCACAAGAACAATTATTATGCATACCCTTCGACAATCGCTGGGGGGGGGGGGATATTTTTCGTTAGTAGTAGAAGTCTTCCCCTACTGGTCTGGGTCTGACCGAAGTTCAATGATATCGGTTCATAATTCCAAATTGTGTTTCTTACATACACATTGTTGTATGTTGTCTTTAGAAAATAAGTATACTTCGTCGATAACACTCGCAATGGCCTATAACCGTTTCTCCATGTCGGCAGTGAGTGAACTACTGCAGTCTACTTACTCTCACCTAAAGGCATGCTTAGTTCTGTGCAGGTCTTTGACTTGAGTGATATGATTCCTAGCAAGTTGCACTTATCCTCGTCCCAGTCAGTAATAACACCCGAGCAATGGTGTCCCTTTATTGTACCATTGAATGGTATCACGCTTTGCAACCCACAGTAAGATGGCCATAGGTTGTTAGTGACTGAAAAAGTAATTTGTACACCATAATGTAAGTACAAAAATGTGTGGACAGTCATTAAATGTTAAAATATAAAAATCGATATATCACAGCTCCATGATTTCTGAGTTGACAATGTGTGGTCTCAGTGCTTTTCAATCGATTTTCCCCCGAATGTTTTGCTGATAGATCACTTGGGCTGTAATGTTTTTACTTTGAAGTGATCATAGACACTGCCGAGTGTTATCTTGTGATTCGATCAGCTAGTATCAATGATTGTGTTGTGATTGAATCAATTAATATAACTGTTGGGTTGTACTTGGATGCGAACTTAAATGTTGTAAATGGAACAACAAGTGTCAAGTATTGTGACTAGATCCGCCGATGTCAAATATTGTGTTATTATGAATCATCTAATGTCTTGTGTTATGACTACATCAGCTAATGTCAAGTGTTGTGTTGTTATTGAATGAGTTATGTTGTATTTGTATCAGAAAATGTCAGGTGCTGTGATTGAATCGGATGACATGAAGTGTTGCGTTATGATTATGTGAGTGAAGGCTTAATTCTTGTGAAGTTGTTGCTTAAGTGGTGATCAAGTGTTCTGAATCTGCTGTAAGCCAATGAGTGAAGTTCAAGTGTTGTGAAATTGTTGTACGAGTGAAATTTGAGTATTATAATGCCGTTGACATTATGATATTGCTAATTCAAGTAATACCAAGTGTTGTTCTATGGCATGGCCGGATGCTTAATCTTGGTGCCCTAGGCACAAACCCACATGGGTACCTTCTTCTGCCCCGGGCCACCATTCCTCCACTGACCGCTGGTATGTTAAATATTATGTAAAAAACTAACAAAGAAAAACAGTTGTTAACACATATGTTTGTAATTCTAGCACTCATATAAAACCTACAATAAGGTATTTCTGTATTAAAATTAATAGTTAATTAATTTTGTAATAATAATAGACAAAAATAATGTCACTTTTTTAATAGATGAGAAAGTCAGAGAGAGCACACATTTACATTTTAAAGTTATTTTTTTCTAGATTTACATCTGTCAAAGTTGGGTCAGCACAGAATGCCGTGAGGAATGGAGGTGCAGGTGTATATATAGAATATCCACACAAGCCTAGAGATACCATCAGAACACCAACAGGAAAATTCTACAATAATTATGATGCTGAAATCCAGGCAATTAGTGTGGCAGCTAAAAAAACTGCTGAAATCCAACTCTGACCTACAGCTTGTGGTATTCCTGACAGATCAGTGCTTCAAGCTCTCCAGTCTGGAAAACTAACAGACTTGAAAAAACTACTTAGCGAATTCTCTTACCAGTATAGGGTAACCATGCAGTGGATACCCTCTCACTGTGGAATACAAGGAAATGAAAAAGCAGACCAACTGGCTAAGGAAGGTGCTGCCGAAGACCAACCAGATATACCAATCACCTACCATCAGAAAAAACAGATGATCAAGTCAATAAGAAAGCCACAAACGCCAACACAAGATGACTATCATATTATGAACAGACCAGAACAAGTTATAATTCTACGTCTCAGAACAGGACACAACCGACTCCGCAGTCACCTGTATACAAAGTTCAAGATTGGCAACACGGCCATGTGTACATGCAGCACAGAGTGCCAAACATATACTTCAAGAGTGTTCTGAGCATGAAACGCTGAGGCAGACATATTGACCAGAGGAAACAACACTGGAATCAAAACTCTATGGGACACTGTATGAACTACAAAAGACAGTGAGTTTTATTAAGGAGACAGAATTACAGATATAGACTTGTTTCAAGTGAACGAAAGAAGAAGAAGAAGAAATCTGTCAAAGTTTTTGAATACATGATCAAAGTTAATTTTGCGCAACAAGTCGGCCTCAATCATCAGCAGAGATAAGGAATCAAGCCTTTCTTGTTTCATTGTCGATGTACTAGGATTTTTTTGTACGTTTCAACTGAGAAAAAGAGCGCTCAGTTGAACAGTTCATAGCCATTAATGTTAAAAATATGCACAAAGCGATTTCTACATCTGGAAAAGCACACTCGATGTTGTCTCTAACTATTATTTTGTATAATTCTGCATGACTGAACGTGTTGTTTTCAGATTTTGATGCACGAAACGTGTGGCGAATATATGAGTGGATCTGTTGTACTTCAGTATATAAATTATTGTTCAGATATTTAGGATAAGCATTTATTAGTCATTCACAACACTGAGATGTTTGTGGTTCATCAACCAAACAAGAAAATCGAACTACTATATCATTATATACTTGTCCTCGTCTACTCATCTCTGTCTGAAGTTTGTCAACTACGGCGTAGAAAGAAGATATACAACATTTGTCTCTGCCATTCAGAGATACTTCAGGATATCGCTATCAATGACCACTGTCTTTCGTTTACGATTAAGGGTCAAAGTTGACTTATAATCCACACCTGGTGTTATTTCTTTTGCAGCTTCTTCAAATCTTGCAAATTAATTCCTAGATTCATGCAAGTGGTCTGCTAGTGAAGAATACAAATCAGCATACGTTTTCAAGTTCACGTGCTCATTTTGTAGAGTTTGACTGACCCTGTGAAATTGTTGTAACACTTCTTCCCAAAAGACAAACATGAGAACACATTCTAATTCTTGCATCTTCTTTGCAATGTTTTCTGCTTCTCTTCTGGTGTCCCCCTTCTAGAATTAAAAACCGTTAGATGAAAACGAAAATAAAAAGTGTAACCATTAACCATCAAATCAAGTTTAGCTGTGTAAGCTAATTTAATAATATCTACATCAGTAACTAGTCTATACAAATGTTCGAAAATGTAAAGTAGTTCTAAGCCGTTATGCAAATGTACAGTCATTCAATGTCACGTTGACAAATTAGCACTATTCACAATTGTTTTCACTAGCAGACCAAAACGGAAGTGAATTTGTCGCTACGCATTAGTGTGTTACGTAGCACACACATCATAAAATGTAAAAAAATAGCACCAAAAAACCTCGAAAGAAAAATAGTAAAAAATAGCAAAAAAACTGGGTGGGAGGTATTTACCCCCCCCCCCATGTTGTGGGACAAAGGTTAAATACTGTGCGATTCAATATTACATTCGCGATTTACCAATGTCATGTCGATTACGCGCGGCTGCCGGGACAATATCACATTTTTCTTGAGGACGTGTGGTGCCCCCCACCCCCAAACGCTTGGTGCCCTAGGCGCGTGCCTTGTTTGCCTATTGATTAATCCAGGCCTGTTTTATGATCAGGTTAACATAGCATACAACGCATCATCATCATCAGGTGCCATGCCGGCTGGCGTAGGCAGTCATTGCTCCCCACAGCTCTCTGTCCACAGTATTATGTATCAAGGTCGTTGTTGTTTCCTTGCCGTGCCAGGCTGTCAAACTGTCTAATATTGTCTCACGTTGTCGCCCTCTGTCTCTGCCTTCAATTTTACCTGTTGTGACTATGTTCTCTAAACGTGCCTGTCTCATGAAGTGGCCAAAAAACAGAATATTGTCTCTTTCTTATATTGTTGATTAAGGTCCGTGTCCTATTTGACTCTTTCAACACCTCTACATTAGTTTTTCTGGAAGTACATGGTATTCTCAGCATTCTTCTGTAGAACCACATCTCTGTTGCCTCTAATTTCCCACTTTCCAGTTTGTTTATTGTCCAAGACGCGCATCCATATGTTAGTATAGGGGTTATATATCACTACAGAACTCTCTTTCTCACCTCTAATGACAAGGTCATATTACACAGTATATTTTTCATACGATGCATACACTACCTAATTCGGCATGGATTCATCCATAAGACTTGTCTGGCGATGTAGACACAAAGTAGAGAACACAAGAAATAAATGAAGGATAATGTAACCTGGAGTCGTTGTAGTTTGGTCAGTGAAGTTTTGTGAAATGGTTTTAATAAGTAAAATCGATTGTTGTGATATAGCTAGAGTAGCGTAACTCAGTAATAAAATTAGAGACTCAAGGTTGTGTAGTGTTTAAGTCATTCGTCCGCTGATTAGCAGATTCAGGTTTCCAGTTCACTCTTTATTCGTGTTTTGAAATGAAATTTACTCACGTGGCTTACTCAACCACAAGGAAGTACTAGGACTCATGCTGTAGGAAAGGCCGACGAATGGCTTTATCGCTACTAAGCAAGTACGGAAGTTGATGCTAATCAGCGCTTTTTGGTCAACCACTAAGTAGCTGAATATTTATGGGAAATTGTGTGTTATGAGGTGGAAGCTGGTTCATAACTTATTTGACTTTGATCCTACCTTTACCATTACTGATAAAACATAATTGTGCTTGTAGAAAATCTTTAACATTTATGTCTTTTGTTTTGTCATCTGCCATTAAACAACATCTCCCCATTCCAATATTTATCTCTGTAGCTGTATAAAATTGAAACAGTGGCAGATGAATGTATGGATGTGTACAAGACTCCGCAAAATAACAACATCAGTTCGAGACACTAAATTAAAATATGGTATACTAATAGGTGGGAAATGAAGGTTAACTGATGTACACATTAATACCACACAAAGCTACTATAGGAATGCAATTAGAGCCAATAAACATGATCTTATTCATATGAAAGTCGCATGGGAAATATGTTTTCATAAATTCTCTACCAATACTAAAGCAGTACACAATTTCTGTGGAGAATGGTGTCCATTTAAAAAAGCTGTAGCATCTGGAACTGTTGCTACATACAGATACACCAGTAACCAGTAAAATGCAACATAGCATACCAGATCTTAGGATGGATGTCTACAATTTTTAAAACAAACATGAACACCAAAACTGCACTATATAAAAATATCCTCTTACTATTGTCCAATGTCAAACGTGGATGGACACTTACAACAAAAGACTACTAAAGAAAACTAGTTACAATATAAATGGGTGTCTACATAAAGGTGCAAAGGGACCGCACTGCTCACGGCGGACTCTGGGTTAGCAGATAATCAAGATTCCAAAAGTTCCCCCTAGTGGGACACCCTGGAAACATAAATACAACTGCTCGTGCTGATTCTGGCTAAATGTTTTTGGATCGTGTCCGTGAATGTGGAAGCAGCAGATGACAAGAGAATTGATTGCAAAAGAGACAGTCAATATCTCCGTCACCACTGCGCCAACACATGCAGTGGCATTGTCGGCACACAGTGACGCTGATCCGAGTATTCGAGGGGCTGTCAATGAAAACGAAGCAAAATGGTAGATGCATGGCGAGAGACGAAAAGACAACATACTGAGTACAATGAAAGGACAGCACAGCACCAAAGAGCAGCGCCAAGTGCAAATCGAAAGGGAAAATATTACAAAAAAATTGGAACTACAAGCTCTATTACTTCGAGACAAGTTTTTGGTTACGGGTAAAGATCCAGACCAAGTCATGGGTGCCCGGCAAAGAATGCAGCCGTGCCCAATTCTACTGTCAAGGTTTCCTATACTGGAAACATGCTCGCAGAGAGAAATGGTTCAGTACCCGATGTGCTTAAGCACAAATGGGACAATGTCATTCAGCTCGAGAACACGCCTTGCTCCCAAACACGTGAACTTGGAGGAGATGTTCACGATGTCGGTGAACGACACCTCGGCTAAGAAGGCGAAATAACCTGGGTCCAATTCTTCTGTCGAGTTCTTCCTTAACCGAAACCATTATCTCTGATGAAAAAAAAGGTTCACTATCCGATGGGTACAGGCAAAAAAACGTAAAATTACAGTAGGCAAGTTCACTAACTGGAACTCGTCGTGCGAGATAGACATGAACGACAATCGTCTTGGCGAAGAGTCATTACACACCATCGCGCTCGTCGACAGATAAGCAGGCTGCCACAGTCTAGGAAAGCCCACTACCCGAATTAAAGACATGACGAAAACGGATGTGCTGGGCCTCGGATGTCCGGGCCACAAAGTGAGCCAAACTGAGGTAGAAATTACACAGTTCAACTGTGGAACTAGCGGTACAACATACTTCACGCTCCGCGTCGGAAATAACACAATTTATTCGTTGCGGTTATCAGAGAGCGAACGCAGATGAAGAAGTATCTACGTATAATTTTTGGGGTGACAATAAGAGACAGAGTCAGAAATGAAAATATCAGAAGACTAAAAAAACACAATGTCAATCCTGGATGTGATCAGAAGACAAAAATCAAGTGTTTCTCACATGATTCCAGACTTAACATCAGATTGTATCCCTCAAGAACCATTGCTATATAGACACAATGGATACAAGACCAGGAGCAGAAGACCATGCAAAAGATGGATCACAGAAATAAAAGAATCAACGGAAATAAAAATACATGAAGCACGCAGAAAGGCCATCTCCAGAGAACTCTTCTACCCCTGACGTTGCAAGACATAAAGGGATATAACGCGAAAAGAAAAAACCTCTATGGATATCTTTTACTGGATCTTTGAGAGTATATTCAATCCAAACACATTTATTTCCTCCTGAATCTGGGTTCTATTTTAATACATCAATTTTTTATCCACAAAATATTTGGCTAGATTATCGACTCTTGTATCTCAAAAATAACACCCATCATCCCCATACAACTGATTTTAACAGTTATCATACTATTTGTTTAATGTTCAAGTTTCTGTGTTGTAGAGTAATGAGGACCAATGTGTATAATTGTTTAAATGTTTCTGGGTCGTCAAATAATGAAGAACATTATGTACAATCTGTTTAATGTACATGTTTCTGTGTCGTCAAGTAATGAAGAACATTATGTACAATCTGTTTAATGTACATGTTTCTGTGTCATCAAATAATGAAGAAAATTATGTACAAACTGTTTAATGTACATGTTTCTGGGTCGTCAAATAATGAAGAACATTATGTAAAAAATTGTTTAATTTCCATGTTTCTGTGTCGTGGAGTCATGATAAATATCGAAAGCAGCAAACTTACGAATCAAATTCTTGAATTGCTCATTACGGTAAGAATCCAAAAGCGGAGGGGGGTCATCTTGAAAAGTACAGAGCTCATCCATTGATTTCTCTACACGTTTGCTAGGACCTGGCAAAAGAGAAGGACACACATTCGACTTCCAATATGATTAACAAAGTTGCAAAATTAACGTTTTAATCTTTTTAACAAAGATGTACAGTTAACGTTTTAATCTTTTTAACAAAGATATACAATTAACGTTTTAATCGTTTTTAACAAAGATGTGCAATTAACGTTTTATTTTATCGTTATGTTTTTAAAGTTTCTTGCTTTTATACCATTAGAAAGCCCGTCACTGTGATGGTCCGGTATAACAATGTGGTGCATGAGTCCAAATGACTGTTATACTTAATGATTTTCTGCTCATTTATATATAAAAAATCCAAGATCTAATATCGTCCCATGCATATTGATTTCCTGCTCAATTATGCAAAAACAAGTTTCTAAGATCTAAGACCATCCATACTATCTTATTTCTTGCGCACCAAGACCGTCAAATACTAATTTCCTGCTCACTTATGTAAAACAAATATAAAAGATTTAATATGATCCCATACTTATTAATTTCCTGATCATTTATATAAAAGAAATATTCAAGATGTAATATGATCCCATAATTATTAATTTCCTGTTGACATATGTGAAACAAATATCCAAGATCTAAGACCCTCTCATACTTCTTGATTTCCTATTCATTTATGTAAATAAAAGTATCCAAGACTGTCACATACATACTCATTTTCTGTTGTTATTTAAAACAACATCTAAAAGCTCTAAAACCACTTCATACTTACTAATTCGATACTGAAGAACATTGTTGTTTCTACGAACAAACTCCATACATGTGTATCTTACAGAACTGGAAAAGAAATATAAATGAAAGATGGAACACTATAATCTACTATTATATGTTTGACAACATGGGGGGGCATCATAATCTACTATTATATGTTTGACAACATGGGGGGCATCATAATCTACTATTATATGTTTGACAACATGGGGGGCATCATAATCTACTATTATATGTTTGACAACATGGGGGCATCATAATTTATTATTATATGTTTGACAACATGGAACACCATAATCTACTATTATATGTTTGACAACATGGGGGCATCATATTCTATTATTATATGTTTGACAACATGGAGCACCATTATCTACTATTATATGTTTGACAACATGGAGCACCATAATCTACCATATGTTTGACAACATGGAACACCATAATCTATTATTATATGTTTGACAACATGGAGCACCATAATCTACTATTATATGTTTGACAACATGGAGCACCATAATCTACCATATGTTTGACAACATGGAACACCATAATCTATTATTATATGTTTGACAACATGGAGCACCATTATCTACTATTATATGTTTGACAACATGGAGCACCATAATCTACCATATGTTTGACAACATGGAACACCATAATCTATTATTATATGTTTGACAACATGGAGCACCATTATCTACTATTATATGTTTGACAACATGGAGCACCATAATCTACCATATGTTTGACAACATGGAACACCATAATCTATTATTATATGTTTGACAACATGGAGCACCATAATCTACTATTATATGTTTGACAACATGGGGGCATCATATTCTATTATTATATGTTTGACAACATGGGGGCATCATAGTCTACTATAATATGTTCGCCGTTTAGCAATCCGGGCCTGAATTTCTAGTTCACCGTGCAAAGAATAGGGCCATTGTCCTCTTCCCATACATGTCGTAGGAGGCAACTAAGGAAAGTTTGTGGATGGGCTGATAACCTGTCACCCATGACAAAATCATTATCACTGCATGTCTTGTCTCGATATCTTGCTTTTGTCTTCTGTAAAGTGGGTCCTCATCAATGTCGAAGAGATGCAGGTAAGCAAACATTGTCCTTTTGTGACAGACTCCAAAGTGGCAGGGAATGCTAGGTGTGCCGTCATTGCAGTTGGGTCAACGGATCTAGCAGAAGAATGATGAACTAGTTGGTCAAGATGTAATTGTTGCACTCCTGGCAGGACGTGATGATCCTAGGCACTGAAATACCTCCCTTCGGGTACGATCCATACATCCACAAACCCCACATGTGACAACATGAAGACATCATAATCTACTATTCTACGTGTGACATGAAAACATCATAATCTGCCATTCTATGTGTGGCAACAAGGTTGGGGGGGGGCATAATTACATATCATTCTGTGTGTAACAACAGGTGGCACCATAACCTACCATTCTACGTGTGACGACATTTGGACATCCTACTGATAATCAAACAGAAAGAATCAACGTATTCTCTGATGTGAAGAGAGTTGAATGTTCCGCTGATAAGTCCAGCAGGAGAAAGTGTGCATATGAAATTGAGACTTATCATTGAATCTGTACAAACTATCATAGAGATTATCATCGCTGAATAGGTTTCTGGAACTAAATCAGTCTGCTTTAAATCCTCTGGAATTACGAGCTCTTGTTAGCTAAATACAATCTCGTATAGTGATAGTGGTAGGGTAGGGATGTTTTACTCATAACGGCTGTTTATAAATAATGTCTATGATTGGGGATGGGGTCTGAAAAAAGCTTGACAGTTGTTGACAATTGTGGGAGAGTGGAGGAAACTTTTTAAGTTACGTCAACAGAACCGTTTAAAAAAAATACATTTATAAATTGTTTTGCATTTTACGTTTTGTTTTATAAAGAATTAAAAAAAATATGTGGTCTTGTTCACAGAAGTAAAAAAAAACACATTGTGAGTGGTGTGTGACATTTTATGATATAATTAAGTAGCGGATGGTGTGTGTGTGTGGGGGGGGGCTTCATATCCTACGGTTCGGGATTCTTGACAAGTTGTCGACAGGGGGTTTGTCAACAGGGGGTTTGTTGGGGGAGGGGTAAAAAATTTCCAAACAAGTGTTGAAGTCATATATGGACAGTACCAGAGATTTATTTCATAACCAGAATTATTTTTTTCTCGTTTTTTCCCTTCTCCTTCTACCCTCGACTGCTCCTTGCAAAACATTTTTAGAAAATGAGTCGTGTATAGCAAGCAGAGCACTTATGGAAATGCTCACAGTGTTGTGATTCTTTATCATAATTAAGATTCAATAATAAATATCAGAAATTGTTGATTAACCAACGATACGTTTACATCGTTTTACTTACCAGCCATTATCAAATATGGTAGCCATTTTATATCTTCTCCCTTTCCTATCCATGTCAAGACATTGAAAAGCTCCCATATGGGAGAATATAGCTTTCTCTTTGTCAATGTTCACTTCTGCATTTCTAAAACTGTCAATCAGCTGCCAATCTCCATAGAGATTAGGATCTAACAGGCAACGACGACTATTGATCTCAGCGACTGTATCTTTGGCTGATAGAGTTACAATATTGTTATATATAAATATGTGTGTGTGTATACAAATATATGTGTGTGTGTGTGCCATGTATTTACAGAAGAAGTCAATAAGAAAAGGAAGCACAAAATGAAGATCAAGAAATTAAACAAATTGAACACAAATGTAAACTGAATTGTAAACATCATCAGTAGTAAGCATCTCCAGACGAACAAATATATTATGTCTTCATCTTCTGCGTTCGTTCTCACACCTTCTTCAGATCAACAGGATCTAGTCCGAGAACGGAATGTGTTAATGTTATAGTTTACAGCTTAGCTAAGATATATGTGCTTTTCAGCTCGACACATCCAACTTCAGCATGGCTTCTGGGTCACGTAGACCTTCTATGGAATGGAACAGATAACGTGATATAAGATAAACGTAATAATCTACCTGACACAAGAAGCACATACATCCACATGAAAAACTCAATAGTCGCATCTGATGACATGCATGACAGGTAACAGTGTCGACATCCTATGCTGCACATTTAGTCCCCGGCAACGCCCGTGTGTACCGGGGCCCTAAAGGGGAGCAAAGAATAGCAGCACTGTTTACCTTCCACGTATGTCGTAAAAGGCGACTAAGGAGGTTATGTGATGGAGTTGGCTGTCCCATCCCATATAGGGCCAGTGACCCAAAGCCATGCTGAAATCGGATGTGTCAGGCCGAAAGGCGCAGATATCGCAGCAGTGCTGTAAACTATGACACAACGCATTCCATTCTCCGGACTACATCCTGCTAATCTGCAGGAGTTTGAGAACGAACGCAGAAGAAGAAAAAGAAGACCCCGGCAACACACAGACAAAACAAATTACTTAAAAATTAATAGATATTATTTACATAGAAATTTACAATGCAATAATATTAATGTTAAACTTAGAGTGTAGATACCTCTGTGCTGGTACAGGTAATCGTTAATAATATTATGAGTATACTGGCTTGAAGATACGTAGTTACTTGTTAGGAGATGAGTGGTACTCACAGCAGGAGACGTTGGGCTTTGTTGAAATGGCAGTGTACACATGGATAAATACTAGTACAGTGAAATAAATAATATAACAGATTGTCATCCTTTGGATCATACTCAATGCTCTTCGTGAAGCTGCCCAATCTAAAAATTTCGAGGCACATAAGCTTGAGTTGGTATCGAAAAAAGCGCGAATTGGGAGTGAGGATTAGCAAAGCCCTGATTGAACATGTAACACAATTTGAAAATCCCCACACAAAAAAAAACCACGTAACCAAAACAGAACCAGAACCATCAACCGCTACCCGTGATAAATTTACTGAAGCTTAGATATGAGCCCGCCGAAGACGGATGTGTCGGGCCATTGGCGCAAATAAAACGGCGACACAACGCATTTCCATTTTCTGGACTACATCCTGCTGGAAATCTAGCAGGACCATGATCCAGCTAGATCCAGTTTGAGTTTGAGAATGAACGCAGAAGAAGAAGAAGATATGAGCATCTATGGACAGGACCTACATTCTTGCTGAAACTTAACATGATAATTCCATAAATAAGCTGAAACTAGGCATGATAGTGTCCTATGTAAGCTGAAACTATCAGGATAGTGATCTAAATACACTGAAACTATCAGGATTTGTTCTAACTAAACGGACACTAGGCATAATAGTGCAGTAATAAACTGAAACTATCAGGATAGTGATCTAAATAAGCAGACACTATGCATGATACTGCAGTACTAAGTGAAACTGCACATGATAGTGCAGTAATAAGCTGAAAAAACACATGACAGTGCTCTGAATAAGATGAAATTAGGCATTATAGTGCTCAAAGTAACCTGAAACTATACTGTCCTAAATAAGATGAAAGTACACATGATAATGATTTAACTAAACTGAAACTATCGTGATGGTGTTCTAAATAAAGATGTTAAAAATAAATAAGTTTTTAATATAAATTTTCATGCTCCATCCTGAGCATTGGATTTGAACTTCTCAATCTCTTCTCTTCTATTTGGCCTATGTCGTAGTTTACAGATTTGTTGTGTTGCAATCATGACTAGTTATACAACTTTGCTAAGCCCGAAAGAGGAGGGGGTTGGGTTAATTAAAGCATATCCTATAGAGGGCATTGATGTTCAACTAAAGTAACATTTTAGTTACCAATAATACATACACTTGTATCGCCAGTACAATCATCATCAAACCCACAACCCTTCAGTGGGCTAGGGGTACAATTCTGGAAAAATCAGTACAAACATTTCGCCATACATCCCAGTTCTCAATTCCTTGTTTAAGTGTGGGTAATCTTAATTCTGACCAGTTTTAATATTATAAATATAAGCTTTTTGTTTAAACACCTTTTCTTCTTCTCCCTCAACTGTTCCCTATAGCATATCATTGGAAAGGGAGTCGTGTCTCATCATGTGGACAAACTACGCATGTTTGCGATATTTTTGCACTGGCATGATATGTTCATGTTGACCTGCAAGAGTATTAATTTTGTTTCTCACGAATATGGTGGTTTTATGTTCTGCATAATAAACAGTTCAATATGTGTCTGTAACATTTGTTTTCAGAAGCCTGTATTCTCCTATTTCCACTGTAACTGTCCAATTGTCAGATCTGTACAAAAGAATAGGTATTATTAGAGATTTATATAGTTTTATATTCATTGCTGTACTTATTCTGTTCTTCCATATGGTAATTAATCTGAGCCGAACATTGCAGCCGAGGCTATTTCAAGACTAGTCTTTATTTATTTATTAGTGCTTCCATCACTCCTCATAGTTAGTTAGTTAGTCGTCGGATCATCATCATTGCAAACTGGACACATCCATAGTTGCTCCGATCTCTCCTTGAGTGTATTCGCATCACACTTCTGCTGACAGTACCGGTCCTATGCTGGTTGACCATCATTCTTCTGCGCCCTCCAAAATGTTCACCTCTAGCAACACCGCATTTCAATCCCTGATCTTTAATCCTAGCCATTGAAAAGGAATCATCATCCACATTAGTCTCACTCTCGCGTGTTATATCTCTTAAGGAGTTCAAAACGTCAGCGCGATCCATTGCCCCATCGCCCTTTGCCACAATCGCACACGATGCCAGTTGATCCGCTCTTTCATTGCCTCGAACGCCCACATGTCCCGGCACGAAAATAAATGTAACCGCTTTCAAGCTCGCATTTCTCAAGGCCTCAATCCACTGTTCGCGAACGAGACTCCTCCTATAAGTGTTTAAAGGTATCACATTCTGCTAGTTTCGGTCTATTCACCCAGATGTTAACAAGACTAGTGTTGTCATCTCTGTTTTTCATTAATGTGCCGTTCTCGGTGTTTATTTCCATATCATAAGTTTGGAAGGGTTTTTTTCACGTTTAGAACTAAGATTTTGAAGTTCTTTTTCACTGTCAGCCGTAAGATAAATGTCGTATGTACAAAGGGAGGTCACCTATTGAAATAGTTATTTGACATTATTCGTAATTTCATTGATCAGTTTATGTATGCTTTGTGTCGACAAATGAAACACATTGCCAAATTGAGTCCCTTTAAATGGCTTCTGTGATGAGTCCACATGACTGTATAATTGACAAGAGAATGGGATATTACTTTGAAAAAGTACACGAAAAAATATTTAACCCATAAATATAACTGTAGTTGTTGCTACACCACATAACAAGCAAGACAGTACTCACAACAGCGACCACAAGTCTTAGGACAATGTAGAGCGTAGATTTGATCCTTGTCGCACATATCCGGGGAAGTGATAACTTCATTACACTTATCAATGTTTTCGTCTCTGCATATTCTTTTATCTATCAGATTGTACGAGAGGAACAGCAAGTATTAATTAAAAATATATAATATTGCTAAAATTACAAAACGGTTACAATATCAGAAATATAGAGCATTGATGTCATTGCAAAATATTGAAAATAACTGGACATGTAAAATATTACTATACTTGAAAACAATATTTACAGCAATATGAAATGACTGATAAAAAAGGTTAATATTACCTGCGAATGATCTACAAATAGGAAAATTGTATATTGGCACGAATGTTGACGGTCTGAAGATCTTACCTACGGCGCATTAGACCAACCCCCACACAGCAGTAACCAGTAGTCTATCTATCTATAATCCTGTAACCCGTCATGTTAGTAGTGTTATCACATTGGATGCACCAGCACAGAGAGTCCTCCAGTGATTTCTGTCTTCAACGATGCGGATTAGGGAGGAAATTTCTTGTCTTGTACAATCCTTGACATTATCTGTCTATGCTTTTATTGCCCTCCTCTGCTTCTTCCTCCTTCGATGGTTCCCCGCAGCATTGTTTTTGACAAGGAATCATATCGGCATACATGTCTAAACCATACAAGTTTTCATTGTTTCACTATTGAAATAATTGGTTCTTGTAAACCAGTATACGTCTCTGTGATCAACAGTTAGTGACTTGTCTACAATACCACTGAAACACGAGTCACCTGGTCAACGGTGACTTGTTCACAACACCACTGAAACACGAGTCACACTGTCAACGGTGAGTGATTTGTCCACAATACCACTGCAGATTACCACTTTTTCTGAATATTCCAGAGTGTTGGTTACTAAACACAATAACAAAAAGAAAACTACGCCTGTTTGGTCATATAAAGAGACATAACTGTTTAGAAAGACAAATAATGGAGGAAAGAGTACCTGGGAAGAGGAGAAGGGGCAGATCAAGAAGACGATGGACTGACGACATTAAAGATAACATGAATACATGGCTAGAAAATGCAAGCCACATCGCCCAAGACAGAGAGAGGTTCAGAGAGTTCATTGGGAAGACAAAGTTCTGGAAGGAATACGTCACATGACACCACTGCGGAAGGGCTTTTTTGGACGAAATGATGCCCGCTTGTTGCCAGATACCGAAAAGGGAGCAAAGATTGCATGCATGTTGTAAGAGGCGACTAAAGAGGTTCTATGGTCGTTTTGACAATCCAATCCCAAAAATGTACAAAGTGGCTCAGAAGCCACGCTGAAGTCACATGTGTCAGCTGTAAAGACGCAGATATCGTAGGTAAGCAGTAAAGCTTGCCATGGCTCATTCCATTCCCAATGCCATATCCTGATAGTCAGCAGGAGTTTCGGAATGAAAAAGGAAGAAAAATAATGCACCGAGGCTGGGATGATGTAGCAAACTAATAAGCAAGAGCGATAGGACGACAGTGTTAGAGCAAACTAGAATCCCATAGAGGAAATAATGGAAAGAGCAAAGTGGGAGTCTGTGACTATGTAGCAACGCAAGACAGCGGTAAAAAGGTCAAGCAGTCGTTTTCTTTGATATTGGTGACGAGCATGTAAGTACGAGAGCTAGTGCTCTTGTACGGCTGTTCTACTAAGTTAGTGATCTGGCTGCTGTGCTCTTGTAAGGCTGGCATACTATACTAGCGATCTGGTTACAGTGCTCTTGTACGGCTGTCCTACTATACTAGCGATCTGGTTACAGTGCTCTTGTATGGCTGGCATACTATACTAGCGATCTGGTTACAGTGCTCTTGTATGACTGGCATACTATACTAGCGATCTGGTTACAGTGCTCATGTATGGCTGGCATACTATACTAGCGATCTGGTTACAGTGCTCTTGTACGACTGGTCACTAACGATCTGGTTACAGTGCTCTAGTGCTGCTGTCCTACTATACTATCGATTTTGTTATAGTGCTCTTGTACGGCTGTCCTACTATACTAGCGATCTGGTTACAGTGCTCTTGTACGGCTGTCCTACTATACTAGATATCTTGTTACAGTGCTCTTGTACGGCTGTCCTACTATACTAGCGATCTGGTTACAGTGCTATTGTACGGCTGTCCTACTATACTAGATATCTTGTTACAGTGCTCTTGTACGGCTGTCCTACTATACTAGATATCTTGTTACAGTGCTCTTGTACGGCTGTCCTACTATACTAGATATCTTGTTACAGTGCTCTTGTACGGCTGTCCTACTATACTAGATATCTTGTTACAGTGCTCTTGTACGGCTGTCCTACTATACTAGCGATCTGGTTACAGTGCTCTTGTACGGCTGTCCTACTATACTAGCGATCTGGTTACAGTGCTCTTGTACGGCTGTCCTACTATACTAGCGATATGGTTACAGTGGTCTTGTACGGCTGTTCTACTATACTAGCGATCTGGTTACAGTGTTCTTGTACGGCTGTCCTACTATACTAGCGATCTGGTTACAGTGTTCTTGTACGGCTGTCCTACTATACTAGCGATATGGTTACAGTGCTCTTGTACGGCTGTCCTACTATACTAGCGATCTGGTTACAGTGCTCTTGTACGGCTGTCCTACTATACTAGCGATCTGGTTACCGTGCTCTTGTACGGCTGTCCTACTATACTAGCGATATGGTTACAGTGCTCTTGTACGGCTGTCCTACTATACTAGCGATCTGGTTACAGTGCTCTTGTACGGCTGTCCTACTATACTAGCGATCTGGTTACAGTGCTCTTGTATGGCTGGCATACTATACTAGCGATCTGGTTACAGTGCTCTTGTATGGCTGGCATACTATACTAGCGATCTGGTTACAGTGCTCTTGTATGGCTGGCATACTATACTAGCGATCTGGTTACAGTGCTCTTGTATGACTGGCATAATATACTAGCGATCTGGTTACAGTGCTCTTGTACGACTGGTCACTAACGATCTGGTTACAGTGCTCTAGTGCTGCTGTCCTACTATACTATCGATTTTGTTATAGTGCTCTTGTACGGCTGTCCTACTATACTAGCGATCTGGTTACAGTGCTCTTGTACGGCTGTCCTACTATACTAGCGATATGCTTACAGTGCTCTTGTACGGCTGTCCTACTATACTAGCGATCTGGTTACATTGCTCTTGTACGGCTGTCCTACTATACTATCGATCTGGTTACAGTGCTCTTGTACGGCTGTCCTACTATACTAGCGATCTGGTTACAGTGCTCTTGTACGGCTGTCCTACTATACTAGCGATATGGTTACAGTGGTCTTGTACGGCTGTCCTACTATACTAGCGATCTGGTTACAGTGCTCTTGTACGGCTGTCCTACTATACTAGCGATATGGTTACAGTGGTCTTGTACGGCTGTCCTACTATACTAGCGATCTGGTTACAGTGCTCTTGTACGGCTGTCCTACTATACTATCGATCTGTTACAGTGGTCTTGTACGGCTATCCTACTATACTAGCGATCTGGTTACATTCTTGCACTGTTCAGTGGAAGTGGTAAGAACACCAAACGTATTAGTTACTAGCACCGAAGTCGGATGTGTCAGGTTATTTGTGTCAATAAAACGAGAGCATAACTCATTTCTGTTCTCTAGATTACATCCTGTTGGAAATATAGTAGGACTATGTCCCTAGTATAATAGAGATCCAGTTGGATTTTGAGAATGATTGCAGAAAAACATTCTCACCGTTTCTAGACATGCGCAGTTCATAATACTCAATTCCAGGAGGTGGCTTCCCGTCATGCTCTGCAGGGCAGATAACGCTGAAGTAGACAAAGACCGAGAACTCTCCTTGTTGCACTCTTGGGAACCGCTGGAAGTAGAAGGGATGAGCATGAGTCGGTGGCTATGCTAATTTACTACTAAAATAAATTTAGAAACAATTAACATAAATTTTACTGTGTGGTGATGCTGATGTTTATTCTATCCTCAGTAATTAGGAGCGATTAGCACTTAGTTACTGGGATAGGTGGGACAGACAGGCATGATTACCCTCCATTCAAGTGGGATGTCCAGTTGTTAATGGCTAGCATATTTTTCTGATACTGGGATTTCCCAGGAAATTGTCACGTACTGAACAAATTTTCGTTCTGCACACCTTATGTCCCATCTGATCACAGTTGGTGACCGCAAACACGTTGGTGACCGCGAACACGTTGGCAATTAGAACCATACCAGGCACGGTACTCCAGAGTGTTCATGCAGAGTGATGTGCAATGATGGGTTCTCTGGCCAGGGAAACGTAATTGTACTAATGATATGCGGTGGGGTTTCAACAAGAAGAACAATTTTACTATGTTGGTTACTACTGAAGGTTTGCGCATACGATTGCCTGCGGGTCTCACCAATGACCCCTAGACAAACCACCCATGCAACAGAAAACCTTACTAGATGACATGTCGTTATATCGAGGCTCTCTTATGGAACCTTTGTAGCATGTCATCTATACAATTATAGATCCCCTCTGAGTAGAAGGTTCCTTCAATATAGGAAACAAAAGCTAATCAATCGCAGTTCCTGGTGTTCTAAAACAAACAAACAAACAAACAAACAAACAAACTGAAAAGTGAGACCTTCTAGGTGTGGGTTTGATGATGATTAAACATGGAAAAGAAGAAGTTTATTCCTCTGGTTTTTTTTTCAACTTTTAATTTCTATTAGTTCTTTTTGTATTCTGTGTGACATGGTTTCCCATAGCTTTTGAACATCTCAGATGACAGTTTTAGTCAAGGTGAGTTCAATTAGTTTACCAGATCTTGAACTGGGTGGTATGTTACTCGAGAGAAAACCTCATTGCAGTCTCGAGTGTTACTCGAGAGAAAACCTCATTGCAGTCTCGAGGAATGCTGAAGCTATATGATTTGACTCACTATCAGTAGTCTAGGCATGGGTCCAGAACAGGTCTAATGACAAAAGACATTACACATTCTGGTAGCCAACCTTACAACCTTAGAAAGGTATCCGATATTTCCGTTATCCGAAATGTCCGATATTCCTCATGTAGAGAACTGGATCGTTTAGGTCGCTGTTGGTTCCACACAATTATGTTGACTGATGATGATGCCAACTCTGCGGCGGATAAATTTTTTCCAGAGCATGTTCCAATTTTGTACTTCCTATTAATAATACAAAAACTGGTGGAGCGCATTGCCGTGTTGTTAGAACACCATTCTCAGACCCTTGAGGTCCCGTGTTCGATCCACGGCTGGGACATAATTTTTTCTTTCGGAGGTACAATCAAAATCCTTCCTGTACATGTCGCGGTGTCTGCTATCAACAAGCAGCCTTTATATTTACATAATATTGTAATCCTCTCTGCACTTTTTCACTGGAAAACATGCAGCACGAACGTTTTTATTAATAATACCGACATGTTATATATTTTAGGATTGGAGGTGACAAGAGTTCTTAGAAGTATGAAATACCGCCGAAGACGGATGTGTGCGCAAATAAAACTGCGCCCATTGGCGCAAATAAAACGGCAACACAACGCATTTCCATTATCTGGACTACATTCAACTGGAAATCTTGTAGGACCATTGTCCTGTTACAAGAGAAATCCAGCGGAAGTTTGAGAATGAACGCTGAAGAAGAAGAAGTATGAAAACAATTATAATTTATGGAAGTGAATCTTGGGGGATCAGTGAACAGTAAACAATTATACAGAATTAGTAGAGATGTGGTTGTATAGTAGAATGATGGCAACATATAAAGTGTATCATAAAGATAGTTTGAAAGATCGTAATTCAGAAAGAGAGCTCACAAAAAGTCCACATTTGGTAGTTAGTTAGTCGTCAGATCATCATCACTGCAAATTGGACACGTCCATCGTTGCTCCGAACTTTCCTTGAATGTATCCGCCATTACACTTCTGCTGACAGTACCGGTCCTCTGCTGGTTGACCATCCTTCTTCTGCGCCCTCTAAGAGGTTCACTTTTAGCAACATCATATTTCAAACCCTGAATTTTAATCATGGATATTGAAAAGGAACCATCATCCACACTAGTCTCAATCTCGCGTGAATATCTCTTATGTAGTTCAAAACGTTAGTTCAATCAATTGCTACATCACCTTGTGACACAATCGCTCATGACGCCAGTTAATCTGCTCTTTCATTGCCTCGAACCCCCCCCCCCCCCCCCCACATGTCCCGGCACGAAAATAAATGTATCTACTTTCAAACTCGCGTTTCTCAAGGTCGCAATTCACTGTTCGTGAACGGGATCCGCATATATCTAATCTTACTCATAGTCACTCAAGATGCAGACGCATGTTACCTTCTGTGTGCCTACCAACTCAAATGCCCTGGGCACCGACATAATCTTCATTGTCATGCTACTCGTAGTGCACATTCTTTGCACACAGCAATATAGAGCTCATGGTGACAACAGGAAAGTTGGAAAGCATGAGGATGAAACCAAGTGAAAATAGATTGAACAACCTGACTTTGTGGCATGTGGGAAAATGAATATCGGAAAGTATTGACAACACACTATAGGAGGTTGTGGACAGACATAAGAACGAACTCCACACTGCACGGACTATTAAAAAATATTTTGAAAAACGAAAACGACAGACCACTAAAATAAAAAAGGCAGCAAATTCCACAATATACTCAACACACAAGAGTGCTATCTCCAGAAAATTCTTCTACCACTGACGTTGAAAGGCAATACATAGTTTAGCGAAAGTATATATATATATAAATAGATAGATAGATAGATAGATAGATAGATAGATAGATAGATTAGTTGAAAAGCTATTACCGTTACAGGATATATGATTGAAGTATATATTTGAATATTTATATACAAATGGATATACAACTTCTCCACAACGATCCCATGGTAACATTATATCATCTGCTGTCAATCAAATGATTGTCTGTATCAGAGCGAAGTACAGCTACTATACTTACCAGACAGTATCTTGGCGAACTACCTTCGTCTGAAGCTATCATAAAAATATAGTCTCCATGCTCCCAGTCAGCCCAGCAAACAAGTTTTTTCCCTTCAAGAGATGAATCATATTTAAGAGTGTCATCGTCCAGCAATATACGTACACATGGCAGTAGAATAATATCAACACAACATTATGATATTGATACACACTTTATAGAGATTGTTTGCTTTGATCCACAAATATTACGAGTAATGCAGCTCTTGATTTCTAAGTGCACAAGAAGTATATGTGGAAGTGGGAGGGGATTGCCAATTGTCCACAGACGTCCACATTTACACAGACGGCTTGGTAACACAATTAACAAACAGGTGTGGTTGGGGTTTCGTGACCTACCAATATGGCAAGAAATTTGCTGAGAAGTCAGCTGCGTACCCCACTACAACATCGAGTATGAGAATAGAAATAAAAGCGATGACAGCAGCTCTCACTTGGTTGGCGACACAACCACCAACGGACTCAGTGATGTTATCGGATTCTCAAAGTATGGTGCGCAAGATAGAAAAGTGTATTGATCAGAACTGAAGGTGTCACTCTTTTCAACAACGCGCAGAGCATTACATTGATCCACTGTCTAGATCATGCTGGGGTCAGGGGAAACGAAAGTGCCGATGGGTTTGGTAAAGCATTAGTGAACGGCACCGAAATAAGAAGAGACAGGCTTGAATTGATTAGAGCAGTCATGGATACTCTACGAGAAGACGTGGAGGAGATCGAACAAAACAATGTACATATTCAGAGAATGTTAGAAATCTAAGTGACTAGAGGCGATGGGAGAAAGTGCTACCTCTCCGGAAAGATCAGAATAACGCGTAATCAGCAACGTACTGGGACACTGAGCTTATACATTTTTAGATAGCTGACGGAACGGCAAGCAGAGTATATATGGGAATGCCTCCGGTGCTGTAACGTTTGTTCCTAACCAAGAATCATTGTCTCATATGTGCTCAGTCCTTCCTAGCAGATCTCCAAGGATATTCATTTCTTATGGTTGTTTTGGCTCGCTGGTTGAACATTCTCTCCTTGCTGCCATGCAGAAGTCGACGCCTGCAATCACTACACTTCATATCGCATTCTTCACCTCTTAACATAGGTGTGTTATAAATATCGGTATCTACATCAAGAAGGCGCTCATAAATCAATTTCAGCAGGTCGCCCTTATCCATTTTCAATTCACCTTTTACTGATGCCTGGCATGCAATTCTGTCAACTCTGTCATTACCGCGAACACCAGCATATCCTTGGAAGTATATCTGTATGATGACTTGGAGTTTGAACGTAGCTATACATGCTACCCATTCGTAACAACACGTTATTTTGGATTATTGTAACTTTGGACTGTAAGAGATGACTTGGAAACTTGGCCTTGTACTGGACCAAGATGACATGTGTATTGGACCTCAGTCTTGTACTGAACTTCAGTGTTGTACTGGACCTCAGTGTTGTACTGAACCTCAGTGTTGTACTGGACCTCAGTGTTGTACTGGACCTCAGTGTTGGTGACTGTATCCTGCAACTTAATATTTACAAATATTCGGAGACAGCGCAGTTGGAAGATGTTCAATATGTTTATCTTTTTGTGAGCATCGTCTTCTTCTGCGTTCGTTCTCAAACTCCTGTAGATCAGCAGGATGACGTTGAGTAGCGCGGTACACTACTTGACAATGAGCATGCTTAGTATCACAGGGTTTGAAACCATATAGTATACCAGGTTCGAAACCATATATATATATATATATATATATATATATATATATATATATATATATATATATATATATATATATATATTGATGTTTCTTTCTGTTCATCCTATCTTTATTACTTCGTTCTTATCTATATTTATCTTCATGTTAACGGTTTGGCATGTTTGATGTAACCTCTCTATTTGTCTTTGTAGTTGCTCATCGGGTGATGCTACTAGTACTTGGTCGTCTGCAAATAGCAATTCGTTTAAGTTATCCTCCAGATTGTTTTCTTCCGTTGTCTTTGCTACTTTGTATATGTGATCTATGTGTGTTATAAACAATAGGGGGGATAGTACACATGCTTGTCTCACTCCCGAGTGAATTTGGAAATTATTGGATATACCTGTGCTCGTTCTTACTGCGCATTGAATATTAGCATATATCCTCTGACATATCCTCAAATATTCAAGAACTTCGTATGTCTGTAGTGTTATAGTTAGAGTATCGTGTTCTACGCCAATATGGCGCTATATTTGTTTCCCGTGTCATTTGTGCTACTGTTTTCAAAATTTGATATTATCCTAGCCGCTAGATAACAACAAGTGCGCTTTATAGAATAGACTGCTTGTGGCTGTTAAATGGATATATCTATTCGATTATAAAAAAGTGATTCTATAATAATAATATTTATGAAGTTTATGTAATGAGCTAATTTACTACAGTATCAACAACACATTGAATTGCTCGTTATGTGGCTACAGTAGGCATAACGTGTTGTGTTAACACAGCACCAGTGTACTGCCTGAAGCGTGTTCTGGCTCCACAATCGACTGACAGACTGTTAGGCAGTCATAAAGTAGGTGATGTCATTTTGAGACTGTCTCAAAAAGCATACAGGTCTGTCTAACCGTCTACACGTAAAGTCTGATATTCGGCGAATATACGCGTATGAGGCTACAATAGTTTATCAGCCCACCGGGTAATGTAGGTGAACTCCAGCAACGCAGTGTGGACCGAATTGGGCATGGTCAGACACATAGAAAACCATGGTCATCCCCTGCATCGTACTTCCCTTGCAATCGTCTCGATTCGTCTTGCCACTGGTTTAAAATAAGGTCCGACAAGAGAGTGAGGTCGACGCTTTGCACTTCTCTCACTTTAATCAAAATACCCAGTGCAAGTCATTTTCACATCCACAAAATTGTACGCAAATGTGTGGCGTAGAAATGTCATTAACCTACAGACTAAGCTGAAATTATACAGAGCAGTGGTACTTCCAGTGCTATTATACGCTAGCGAAACATGGACTGTGTATAGACGTCATGTGAGGAAACTCAGTCACTTTAACACAACTTGTCTCAGAAAAGTCATGAACATCAGATGGCAAGACAAGATTCCAGATTACACTGTCCTTGGCAGATCTGGTCTGATCTGATCCCCAGCATTGACACTATCCTGATGCAGACACAGATTCGTTGGGCAGGTCATTTGGTACGTATGCCAGACTGTCGCTTGCCAAATATACTTCTATATGGTGAGCTGTAGAAGGGTACACGATCTCAAGGTGGTAAAAAGAAGCGATAAAAGGACTCATTAAAGACTTCAATGAAAGCGTATGAAATAGGCCAAGAGACATGGGAAGAACTTTCAAAAATAGATCTACATGGCACTCTACAGTCAAAAAGAGCACATCATCTTGTGAAAGATGAGAAATGCTGCAGCTGAAAAGCGGAGAGTAGCTAGAAAGTCACGGATTGACCAAAATCCGCCTACAGTCGTCATTCCATGTCCGAACTGTCCAAGACAATTACAGCTCGAATAGGGCTCATTTAGCCATCTACAAACTATTATGCATGGTCATAATTCTTACAGAATTTTCAAAAGTGGATGTAAAAATGGTCATCATTACTTGTGATGGAAGACCACACACAGTTGTGCTCTATCGACTCTGTCAAAACCTTTCTCTTGGTCCATGAAAGCCAAATATAAGTCTTATTTATGCTCTGTCTGAAAATTGTTTGAGGGCGAAGATTGCATTTATACAGCTTTTATTTTTCCGAAAGACCAATTGTGTGTTATTGAGCTGTGGTTCTATATATGCACGCATCCTTCTCTCTAGTATCTTGCAAAAGATTTTTCTTATGTGGCTGAAGAATGTGGCATTCCTCTATAGTTAGTGCAGTCTCTCTTACTGCCTTTTTTTCTTTCAGATGCGAACAATCATCGCTGTATTCCATTCATTTGGTGTCTTTTGTGCTGAATGTAGTATTAGCTCAGTCGCTACTAACTTATTGTTCAGAGATTGTGGATTAATCCCCAATAAGGCTATTTTCTGGTCAATACAGCTGTACAAATGTGTACATGAGTGGGTACATTTCAATTCCTTGTAATGTTAAATATATTCATCAAAAACGAAAATGCGTGTTTAACGTCAAAAGTGTTCTGCAAGCGCCATCTTGATGCAGAGAAACAATGTGGCGTTATAATGACATTATAAAGATGACACCCACTCCTTACACACGCACACACTATTTGACACGTACCACAGAGAAACGACGTTTGGTTATCTCTTTCTTTATCAGTGAAGGGGTGAAATTTATAGAAATGCGTTCGTGTATGAACTTCCAGTATGGTGATGTATGCATGTATATGCAGCAAGTGTATGGGGGTCTAAGAAGTTGATGAAGGTTCAGTATGTGATGTATGTCCTGTATGGTGATGCTTGCTTGTGATTCAGCAAGTGTAGTAGGAAGTTTCAGAGCAACTGAGTTCCGCGACTGAATGTTTACAATCTGTGTGATATTTCATGTTAATAATGATGCCCCCACCTTTAAACTGCTATTATGACACAACTGTGTTTGACTACATCTAAATTATACATGCAAGGCACTCCTGACATCCTTAGCAACATAAACATGTTACAACATCAATGTATGGGTATTTACATTTCTATCACACTTTTAAAGTTTTCATTTGAAGCACTCTCGTGTGTGATTCTTTATTCTCTCTCTCTCTCTCTTATATATATATATATATAGTATGGTGATGTATATATGGTGATGTATATATGGTGATGTATATATGGTGATGAATATATATATATATATATATATATATATATATATATATATATATATATATATATATATATATATATATATATATATATATAAGTATATGAGAATGATATAGATAAAAAGAGTGGCGCGCGTGTGTGTATGAGTAATAAATATCAATTCGGCGCTTACAATCTCCTGGTTTCAGAAACGGGTTGCAGTTGCTGTGTTTGGGTGCCATGAAGTGCATCCCGTCTCCTTTTACACATTCAATTTCTAAGTGAGAACTTCTCCATTCTTCCTCACAGAGGTCCTGGAGAATCAATAGAAGATGAAATAAAAGATGAATGAAACATGTACAGTTGACGTTCACACTTTGTTTGTCTGTCTTTCTGTCTGTCTTTCTGTGTAAGGCTAAAGTATGCACATTTTCAAAGTGTCTCTACTGATTCGTAATCTTATCCATTCGGATTCTTTCTCTCCCATTTCTCTCGCCTGCTTCTCCATTTGACAGCGTTTTGTCATTGCTAGTTTCATGTCTTGTTCAGTCTTACCTCATTGGTTAATCTCCGGATAGTTCTGAATCTGAATCCACCACTTAATGGACAGTAACTTGGTTCATTGTTCCATGGAGCTGAAATGAATAACTCCAAATAACAATAAAATACAAATGTTGTTGTGATTTTGGGAATAGTTATACACACATTATGGTACCCTTATATGCTATAGTCTCAATAACATTAAATATTACATCTAAATATGATTTTTTGTCAATTTTGTTTTATGTATTTAATTGTGTTTCGTCCTCATGCTCTCAGTTTTTAAATATACGTTTTCAACATAACACCAAATCGCGCATGTGGTCGTCTTTCCACTACTAAATATCGTAATATCTAGTCCATCTGCAAAACTAGTTAAAACAGTTATTATCCATTTGCTTTGATAAAGGCTTTTTGACAGAAACATAGATTAAGTCTATGTTATATAACTGTCAACTATAATTTATTTTTCTCGCATGATTCAGCCTGTTTTATGAACTGTACAATTGTATACTTGGTGTTCTCTGTTCCAACATAGTGGTGCAATTCTTACTGCAGTTCTACACACTATCAATAATAGTTATAAAGTTGCACAGCAACACTGTCAGTAGAGAGATAGAAGGTTCCTTAGTCAAAACGTTGACTGGAGTATGTTAAGTAGAGACCAAACGGTATTATTATTATTGAAAAATTTGGTGCATGGAGACTAAATGATGTAACTTTGATTGTGTTTCCCGGATTGTCTGTCTTTCTGGGATCCGAAAGGGTAGCAAAGAATATGGCTATGGTTTTGAGGAGCTGAAATCATTGCACTCCGGACAAACCCATAGAAACCAGTCTCCTCTCGAATATAACGAAGCTGATGCATGCTGCTGGTTCCCGTAGGCCTCCTTGCCTTCTCGATTACCTCCTTGCAGGTGTCGAACTCTACTACTACTACTACCTAACTTAAAATCGAATTATTAAAATCTCATCCCAGACGTGTCACCAATATGTCCACATCAAGCAGGCGGTCATGCAGAAGTTTCAGTATATCGCTCGTATGCACTAAAACCTTCCACTCTATTGATGATTTAAATGCAAGACTGTTGGCTCTCTCATTACCGCGCACAGCAACAAGCCCCGGAAAGTAGATCCATGTGATACCATAGAGTCTAGACTTAGCTGCAGACGCCATCCACATTCCATTTTGAATCTTCGGAAATATGGGCTTGGAGTCTGACAAAATAGCCGTCTTAGTAAATAGAGTCCCAGAGAGCCACACGAGGACTGCAGTAACAGCTGGACGTCTATTCTCATACTGGATATAGTTGTTCCATATGCTTATTTGCGCTCAACTATAACTACCACCACCTCTAGTTATAAAACCCTAGCCATACCTCTCTCCCTGACGCAGAAATTCCTATGTAAACACAATTAAATTATTTCCTGCCTTATTAGCAATCAGTTGATATATTTCAAGTGTTTAATTTTCATTGTCCCAATCTCTATATTTACCTGCCAGGGGTGATTATATCACTATGGAAATGACCCCTTCAGGCAGACACCATTAAAGGCTCGAAACCGTGGGTACCTCTCTATTGTCACTTTAGTTTGTGTCACCATGACATGCCACGCTTAACTCTTCTGCCCTTTCGATCACTAATGTTATTTGCACGGTTGGTGTCTCTCGTCTGTGCGACATCCATGTATGATATCGTTTGGGTTAGAGTGAGATGGGAACGTAGTAATAAGAGACGGATAAAATATCTCATTTTTATGTGGATATCTCTAGTGCAACCGATGACTATAGGTATCCCTTCATTCTGCACACGCTACAGGTGATCACATTGAGACCATAATAGCGCGAAGATTCCCAATCTATAGTTGGCCACAGACGTGACTGATGAAAGAGGACCAGCAGCTTCTGCCCCAGACGTGTACCTAACATAGATTTAAGTGCTGCAATCCGTCTCTTACATCGCTCTACTGTTTACTTCGCATGGTCTTTGAATGATAGACTGCGATCAATGGTTGCAACAAGAGCAGCCGATCACAACTCGCAATGTCCATCAAAAATGACATTGGGCAGGTCAGCCTTCACTATACATTTATTCAAAGAGCACACCACATTATGTCTGCTTCCTCATCAAAGAACAAAGAAGAGCTATACTCATCATCGACATACATTTCGTAATAGACGACCAAAAAAGATTAGGGGTGTGGGATTGGCTAACTAATTCCGTAAAGGTCACTGAATAAAATGTAATACGGAAATATGATGTATAAGATTGAAAGGTAAAGATATCGCAGTCAAGCTGCTAACCATTTCACACACACAAATGTTCTTAGAAAGTACATAATGAAATCAGAAATTTCATGTTACCACTAACCATTTTTCTAGAAAAGAAGAGACACGAGGCAAATATGTTCAAAGTGTAGAGTGTGCATATAAAAATATGTCCACGATCACGTGACTCTCACATTTACTATACGTTTTCTCATCTGTTTCAGTTCATCTTCCGTGCGGAGCCGAACTATACACTTATATAAGGAAACGATAATGATCTTTATTACGTAACTACCATTATCTACATTTTCAATATGTACTGATGCATTGAATATTGACCCCCCCCCCCAGAAAGTAGGCATATAAGGGGCTGTCTGTAAAGTTCGTCAAACATTGCGTGATTGTGTGGGTGCGGGGGTAGGGAAGGATGTGGGGTCTTTAAAAAGTTTGATAGTTATTGACAAGGAGAGGAAGAATTAACACAAATTTGCGTAAACAATACTGCTTTTGTAAATACAAATGAAAGAGTATGAATGTGAATCATTTATCTAAAAGTGTAAAAAAAAAGTTTTTGTTTTGTATTTTGTCAGCAATATTTGTGTGTGTGTGTGTGGGGGGGGGGGTTTACATTAGTTGTGACATTAATCATGGGCGGGGTCCCTATATTATTGAAAATTGTTGACAAAAATGAAGGTGGGTGATATTGGCGAGAAGTTGTTGACGTAATTTATAGAGAGCCAAGTATGTGTGGCCTTTTGCGTCTTGCAGACGGTCATTAAGAAAAAAAAGAAGAAAGAAGCAGTTCATTGATCATTTTCTCCAGTCTTGTTTGTTTCTGCTTCTCTCTTGACGTGTTTTACTCAGCCTGGGCGGCATATATGGAGAAAGCGGCTTGCCAATTTTGCACTAACCCTCTCTCGGTTCCGTTGATGTAGTCCACATAATGGAAAAAAGGAGAACTGCAAGAGGTGCCAGAGGATGACCGGATGCGACCATCAGCTGCCTTAAAGCACTCCACCAGATTTTCATATGAGGGCTCAATCCTCTTTGCCCGGGACACTCCTGTGCTAGCCCACTATACAGTGGGTGTTTTCTGACAGAGTTTTCGTCCTTAGTCCATACTCCCGTACTAACCCATTTAGACTGATGCGTTTGATGGACGCTTATAAAGATGCCAAGCCATCTGCTCGGGGACACAGTGAGCACATTTCAGAGGACAAGATGTAAACGAACATTTAATCGTGACTTCACCAGCGAGGCAACACACACAACACTTCGACTGAAGTTATTCACAGTCCGTATCAGGAAAGAAGGTTGACAGTGGTATCCACTCGATATTCTGTATTCGATTCTAAGTGTAACGGATAAATATATTGTTGCAAATATCATTTATAACAGTCAACACGTGCACGGATAAACACAAACTTTTAAATATGTCTACCATAGAACACAAGAAATATCTAATGAATAGAGAAGCTGTGTTCACATAATCCCTGAAAACACATAACTAACTGGTTAACATTTGCAATAGTTTCAGGAGCCCAAAGCTGTCACGTCCGCCCGCCATATTTCATCACGTGACAGCCAAGTACATAACTCTTATATTCCTGGTTGAGTGACAGCTTCCTTGTTTTTTTTGGACACTAAAGCCGTATCAAATTAATTCAATTCAAGTTTCATCTTGTGGAAAACTAGCTATAACCGAACTGTAACATTCAAATCTATCTGTGATGGAACATTCATATTTGTATAGCTTCATCATCTCTTGAACTTTCTGCTGGTTCTACCCAGGGTAGTCAGGCATATTTTATTTCAGTATAAGATGGACGAGCAAGCGGTCAAGCATTCATGAACGAAAGACAACATAATTATGAACATAATGAGCAGTATTACCTGTCCAAGGCCACTCGTCCAGTCTAAGTCCATCACTGTCACACAGATTAGAATCATTAGTGCTTCTTAGGGGTCCTGGAATCCAAACAGAACACAACAGGATATAACACTGGTCACATTTCTTGTAGTGTATACATATTATGCTCGCCATACAACATCTAGCAGATCTATAAGCTTAGTTCGCTCGCATAATCGCGCGCGCACACACACACTGGCAAACACACAACCCCAGACATACATAATTGCAAATACACAATATTATATAAAAGATCTATACAAATAATCTAAACATCTTGTACTTATTCTGTTCTTTTTCTGCAAAAAATGGTTTATTAAAAATGTTATGACTAATTAAGCCGGGGTGGTCCCTGAATTCTTTACACGTCTGTAGACAAGAGGAGGAGGAAGTGGGTCTAAAATTGGTGAAAACTGCAAACATAATTTATGGCTTTAATAGTAACCTTTGTACTTTATGTATCGCTTATTCGTTTTTTTAGCTGCAACACTCTCCATACTGTCGACATCCTCTGACATTTTGGTTGTTTATAAACATCGACACTATTTCATATTTAAACAATATTTATTGGCGTATAAAAATTGTATTGTTGACGTCAACTTTTATATACCCATCCGCCATGTCAACAGCTGTCGAAATCTCATAGAAACGCTAAGCTGAAACGTAAAAACTAAAGTGAAATCTACTTTACATACCAACCACAAAATTATGACCGGCAAAGATGCGGTCAATCTACCCGCATAAAAAATATGAATTATCCAGCCAATTTAAAATCCACAAAAGTAGTGTAAAAGGAGTAACTTGCCTTTAAAATTATCTTCCTCACAATCTAAGGAAGACAATTCCATCAAAATGAATGTCAACAAAATATACTCTGCAAGAACTGGAAGTGTAAAATAAAACACTAACAGAAAAGAAATAACCTGTAGAAAACCGCATCACAAATGAATTCCTAAAACATCTTTGCATTTGGAAATATATCAATCATATATATCATATATACAGATATCCTTAACATATTCTATCAAAGATGGCATAGAAGTGGGATACACCTTCAATCTAGACAAAAATCACTTATACAACCAATACTAAAACCAGGAAAAGACAAAAAAAGATCCAGAAAATTACAGACCCATCAGCCTCCTGAGTTGCATAGGAAAACTAATGGAAACATTAATTACCAGAATACTAGTATGGTTTCAATCAGGATTTTAAGGGCATGTTATAACAAAAGTAAAACTTAAACATTTATTAACCACCGGAACAATTAAGGGGAGAATAGACAGAGGAAGACAAAGAGAGAAATTTCTGGATTGTCATTTTGGCACACACAAAGGCACGAACTTAACTTATTAACAACAAAAGTGACAAAGAGTTGTGGAGAAGCATGATAGCCTACGCCACTCGTCATTGCACTTCATTGACTGAATATGATTTCTGGAAGCTAATTCAATATTGACACCAAATCAATCAGGATGCATACAAAACAGTTGTACAGAGGATCAACCGACACAACTCACACAAGAAACAGAGAATTCATTTCAAAATAAGCAAAAATTGACAGGTATATTCTTCATCTTCGATACAGTGTCGCTGGCAAACACATGCTAAAATTCCTTAAAGCAGCAGTCACTTACAACATGTTTTCTTTGATATGGGCTGTATAATATCACAGAATAACACAGGTACAACTATGCAACAATCTTAGCAGAACATTCACATTAAGAGAGGGAAGAGTACGGCGCCAACTCTTCTCTTAATCTACATAAACGACATCACTACATGCTTCTACTACGACATCTTGAATATCCTGCACGGAGAAAACTTTGCAATTTGGACCCACAGACTTCATCTCAACAGCTGAAATCTCCAACAGTCAAGAAAATATAAAAGTTAACGGACAGAGGCAACAGCCATAATCACAGCTGTTTAAATACTCAACAAACGAGAGTACATACCCCATTAAATTGCAATCTTCAGTGATTCAAAATCAGTCTTAAATTCACCCAACACACCAAACAAGACAAATTCATTCACAACATCAGGCAAAATATCTTTGAATTATCCAAAAACACTACATTAGTACTGTAATTGATACCAGCTCACTATGGTATCCATGGTAACGAAAAAGCAGACGAAATTGGCAAAAACATGAGGCAACCTCTTCTCATACCTGCATAACTTCGAGCTTCCTGGAGGTAAATTCTCTTCTGAAACAATCTATACGACTTGAATGGAGAGAACTAAATGAAAACTACAACACACTGTAAAATAACATTAATAAATTGAACAGAAACTAGCCGGTCATGATATCTAAAACAACACTGCAGTCTACAACCACAGTTAAAATAAATCTGTATCATGGGTTCTGCGGTCTTTATCTGCGGAATGATGCTAAGGTTGTTCCTCCTTCGCAAGCGAAGATGAGCATGGCATGAAAAACAATAAATATTATGAGAAAACAGAAAAACAAAATATTTGTGATTGTCTAATTTGGTTTGTGAGTTAGTAGATGCCAGATGAGTCCGTTTCGTGCCAGGAAAGTTATATTGCAGTGCATGCAGGAGTGTAGAGGGTTTGGAGTAGGGTTTGTTCTTCCGCTTCCGTTGCGTGTAAATTGACCGCAGTGTTCTTTCAAATTTAGTGATGCCAGCAGTGATCTGAGTGTGCCAGGCTGAGCGATCAAGGGCTGTAGTCTACCAGGATTTTTGGATCAATGCTGCAGTGCTTGAGAGAGATTTATGCGGAGTAGAAACACTGGAGATCAAAACACTTTTTGTCTAATGCCTGTTCGCAAGAGGACAAAGGTTTATGTTATCCACACATGCCGTTAAGCGTAGGGGTGGGAGACTCAGTTTTCGTTTCAAGACCAGATGTGTCACCTTGATCGATTACGTTAAGTCCATGTTTGCTCAAGCTTATCTTGTTGTTTTCTAACCACTGTTTTCTTGGTTTAACTTTGATTTTATGCCCGGATATTCTTCTGTTAAATGCTATTATTGGTATTTGGTTTAGCCTCATTCTCATAAGATGACCGATCCATTTTACATTTTGTCTTTCGATACGTTCAATACATGATATTATAGATACTCTTTTTCAAATTTCTACATTTGTTATTTTATCTAGTTGAGTAACTATCGCTGTATTTCTTAGACACTTCGTTTCACTTGTGACGATTTTCCTTTGCTGCGAGATTATCTGAGATAGAGACCATGTCTGACATTTGTAGCAACGTGTTGGTATAAAACAGTGAGATATTATCTGTATTTTAATTTCAATGAAATTCCACGATTAAGAATCATCATCATCATCAAGTGCCATGCCGAATGGCGTTGGCGATCATATCTCTCCCTACATCTCTGTAGATCGATCTCCCATATACGTCATTATTTCTGTTGGTGTCATCAATCGAAGCCATTTAGTCAAACTGTCTAATATCTTTTCTATATGTCTTCCCCTTGATCTTTTTCCTTCTAACTTACATGTTGTCCTTATATTCTCAATACCTCCTCGTCTCATTATGTGCCCAATAAATGTTGGCTGTCTTTTTCTTTTGTTATCAATAATACATCTTTTCGCATCCACCATTCTAAGACATTCTTTATTAGTAATCTTTGCTTTCGAAGAAATGCATAACATTCTTAGAATAAACCACATTTCCGCTGCAATAATGATTTTTGATTCAGAGTAAATACTACAAAATTATAATAGTTTCGATGTACACAAAACGACAATATGGCTCACAGAAGCGTATCGGCTAAGAAAGTTGTAGTTAACCCGAGATGACATAAAACAAACTTTACTATACATGACCAATATTTGACTGCTTGTTGAGCATTTAGTTACACAAGATGTGTAGTAACAGGTACCCAAGATGACGTAAAACAATCGGCACTATACATGACCAGTGGTGGACTGGATGTTGAACAATTTATCACATTGTTAAAGAAGAAGAAGAAGCGATTATCAAATTTTTCAGACCACTCTTCCCTCCCCCAATTGGTGACGTAATTTATGGACAGCCACTAAGCTCGCTGCAGCATGAGAAACATAGTCATACAAACTACACAAGGAAAGTCTGACTAACAGATAGGAAAATAGGCTGACTATAAGATGGACAAATAGGCTGACTAATAGATGGGCAAATAGGCTGACAGGTCGAAACATATTTAGTGAAATAAGATGTTGAAAAGACAGTGACACCATAAACATTGCAGGGAAAAATCAATCCCTTATATTTCATTTTTGTTTTGTTTTTATTGAGTTATAAAACTAGGATCAATAATGCTTTGATACTAGATCAGATTAGGGACAGTCTCCGAGAGAGAGAGAGAGAGAGAGAGAGAGAGAGAGAGAGAATGACTATTGGCTGCTATGGTCCTACAATTTTTCCTGTCTCTGAACACAATGATGCAATGTAACTGAGTCAATACCAGAGTCATAATCAATACATGCAATCATATTGAGAGTTTGGATCAAGATGATTAAAATTGATACCACTAAATAGTTGTAAAAGTGTATGTGATTGGGTGTCTGCATACAAAAATGGTCATCATCATCATCACCAGGAAGCATATCATGGACAAGATATAGCTGTAATCATGACCTTTCGAAACTTCTCTCAATCTTTCCGCTTCTTTGATTGTCATGTTCACATTTGGATCAAATAGGAAAAAGATCAAAAGAAACCATATAGAATCTAGGTCTTCATCAGAAGGGAAAGTGGCTGCCGCTCATCGTCAAGCACTATCCCGTGACTTACATACTCCCCTCACTGTGAGTCACTATCCCGTTGCTTACATACTCCAATCCTCCCCACCCCCAACAAATAATACTCGTACGACATGTTTTTAAATACACATATAGACGCATACTGAGTAGGAGGCTTACTATATGCGGGTAAGCAACCTGATATAGCGCTCACTGAGTAAGAGAGCAACCTGATATAGCGCTCACTGAGTAAGAGAGCAACCTGATATAGCGCCCACTAAGTAGAAGGTTTAATATATGCTGGTAAGCAAAACCCGATATGCAATTTTATTACATTTTCGAATAGCATATATATAAGTGCGACTCAAGGATGGAGATAGCTATAAACATAAACACGCACTGACATAGTTAAAACAGGATACACTTGTTGTTCGCCAATCACATGATGAATATGACTATTTGTTAAATCCACTTTTATGAAGTTCTAGTATAGATATGATCTTGTCTATGACTTCGTATGTGGCTGATAATCTATATGGTGACACCCACTTCAGTTTGGTCATGGGATGATCACGTTCGATGGTGTTTGATCTGTTGTTAACTTTCAAGATAACCTTCGCGGTTGAGATCCTGAATTTCTCAATTTTCCACATAATGTTGCGCCTTTAAAAAAAAGTAAAAATTCAAGTAGGAGTCATTAAAAATTCTTGAAAGTAATGGTAATTGAACCAGGGCCGTTCTAGCGGCACCGAATCGCTTTGCAGCTCAAGTAAATGGGTTTTTCCGTACTTGACTAATCACACCCCCATAAGTTGAGATTTTGTCAAGACATTCAAAATGTGTACTCAAGTCGCTGAGAACGGACCAATGAAGACAAGGACTTTTACAACTTCAACAAACATCCCGTAAAAATAACATCTTGTAGTACGAATACGGATGTTCTATGTTTGTGTTCTTGATGATACTTCAATACGTGTACGGGATATTAGTTATTCTTTTTTAGAATACCTTTGTTTGTTCATTGCAGAGTGTAATGTATGCCATTTTATGTTGAAAGAAAACACAGATATAGACAGTTATCTACTCACCCTCATACACCTGAACAACATTGTTACTTCTTCGAACAAATTTCATGCACGTGTAGCGGTGTGCCCTGAAGAAGTGATCAAATAGACAACTTTAAAACAAGATAAAACAATAACCGAGATGTCAGATAATATCCAACACGTTTGCAAGTACTACAGTAACACATATAGTAAGTGATATTAACATAAATAACATCTATAAAATGTATGAATTATATGTGGCTATTGACACTGCTACAGTATAGTATACTGCCATAGACGGTACCGTAACCGATCAGTTGGTTGGTTGATTGGTTGCTGATCCAGCGGTCCATGGGCTCATGCCCTTTGACCCAATGCCATTAACTGGCATTATATTGCTGGGAAGTCTGTGGATTTCGGCCCACCCCGGGCCAGAGCCGGAGAATAACTATAACACCTCCAGGAAGGTAGGTTTCAACCTATGCACTGTGCCAGGCCGCTGCAGCCAAGATAGGGTTCACTGTGCTCATTCCCCACCACCAATTGACTACTGGTTATGCCGAACTTCTCTATTGCTCCAGGCATGCAACCAAATGTTCAAGTCAAAAGGATTGCCACGTCCTGAGTTACTATGCCTCTATGATGGGTCTCAGCCATAGGAAAAAAAAACAGTGCTGTCAGTTTCCTCCTCCCCAGTGCTGCACAGTACATCTCTGGCTCCCTCCCAACCACAGAGGGTGCATACATATATTCAAGTAAAACAGGAAACACATTAACAACAAAATAACAGCATAATAAGCATAATTGTATAGATGACGTGCCATGAAGCTTCTATAAGAAAATAACCTCAATATAACGGCATTTCATCTACTAAGGTTTTCTGTTGCATGGGTGGTATGTCTAGTGGGCCATTGGTGAGACCCACAGACGCAACCACATGCGTAACAGATCGGTTATGGGATTATATTACGACCCTCTGTTACCAGTACCCGATCAGAGAACAAACAATAGGAACACTGTTACTTGCTAAGCATGTCATATGATGCGACTAAGGTTTTGAGGTGTAGTTAGCTGTCCCATCTCATAGAGGGTCAAAGTGATCTAGAAGCCATGCTGAAGTCGAATGTGTTATTCCGAACTGTACAGATATCGCAGCTAAGCTGTAAACCATGGTACAACGCATTTCATTCTCCTGACAACATCTTGCTAATTTGCACACGTTTGAGATCGAACGTAACAGAAGAAGAAAATTGTATTATATATAAATTATATGAATAAGGTCTGATGTGCTTGTTTATTTTTATTTACACATTTTGCTTTTATCTTGATAAAGGTATTTGTCCGAAACGTTGTAATCGTCCTTATTGATATAATTTATATATATTGCTATGTATACGTTGTTGTTACATTTGTATTAACGCTAACCAATTTCTATACTTATCCTCGTTAATATTACAACATAAGACAAACTGGCAGACGTAGGCGATGAAGATACTGCACTTGGCGGTATCTTTATTCTTCATCGCGTGTATTGCTTACTACCCCCCCTCTCAATTCCCTATTTGTTGTGCGATGTTGATGATGATGATGAAGTAATCCCTTCTTTAGCTGTGAGCAGGTAGCACTTGACACATGATGATGATGTTTTAGTAAACCCTTCTTTAGCTATGAGCAGGTAGCACTTGAAAGCCCACGACCCTTCTGATAATAGCAGCAGACGTGAGTTTAGCAACTGATGAGACACCAGAACTGACATACGATTTGTTAGATTTGTTGTCTCAAAGGCATATTTGTGTACTATAGAGGGGGGGGGGTTATGGGTGCACATACCAATGTGTCATTTTATGATTATCGCTCCTGCCATTTGTGGAACATCATGTACTTCTGAGCCAACTAATTCATCATTCTGCTGTCAGATAAGTTGACTCATCTGTAGTAATGGTAGTAGTGTAGCGCAGTGGTTAGCGCACATGTTTCACAAATGATTGGCCCTGCGTTCATTCCCCAGTTGAGGTGGAAATGAGCAACGGCTCCCGGGTCGACCCGGCCTTAATTGGGTACCGAATTAATCCGGGAAGTAAAGACTGCGAGGGAGAGGAGATGGCTACCTTCCCCTTAAAGCGGAGCCACTGTAATGTGAGATCGCTAACATCTCACATCTCTACGCCATTAATAAATGATATTGGCTAACTTTATCTCTACTTAGTAATGGTACATCTAACATTCACCGACACCTAGGAGTCTGCTACAAATAATACAACATCAGTTCTCCTCATCTCTTCATAATCCATGGGTACCATTTGACAGAAGAAACATGCAGTGACAATGATCTTTTTGCCATATGCTGTCAGAATATCCTCAAACGTTCCCCAGATGTTTCCTACGACATACTAAAAAGAAGATAGTAGGCCTAGACTTTAATCCTGAACTAGAAATCTACACACGAGCGACCCGTGAGTTATGTTAAGCTTTACCACACACGACCGACACGTGTGTTATGTAAAACTGGTCAATTGTGTAGTGGGAGATGAGGTAGTAAAAATTGGTAGCGTATTACCTATTCAGGACGTAGCGATCAATCGTGTATCTTTTGAATGCTGCTTAAACTGGAAGAGTATCCCAATAGTAAACATGGTCTTCAAACGCTATCGTCATTCTGATCAACGTCACTATAATGAACCAACATCTAACGAGGTTGCAATTGTTTTCTTGAATGAAAATGGAGAACAACATTTCAACTGCGACATTCGCATTTACCCATCGAATCTAGAGAGTCCAACAAAGTTAATTCATTAATTTCAATATGCTTAGCGCGAATATGGATCCAATGTCATACTCGCTTTTTGGGGTGCAATGGGAACGCATTGCTCTAGGCGGACCCAGGGTTAGCAGATAACCAAGATCCCAAATGTACCTCCACGCGGTGCACCCTGGAAACAGAAATACAGCAGCTCGAGCTGATTCTGGCCAAATCATTTGGGGATCGTGTCCGAGAATGTGGAGGTAGCAGATGGAAAGAGATTTGACTGCACAAGAGACAGACAATATCTCCGACACCACCAGCATCACCACATATAGCGACACTGTCGACATACAGTGAAGCTTGTCAGTCCAGTCCGAACATTGGAGTGGCGGCCAATGTAAAATGCACGTAAAGGTTGATGCATGGCGAGAGACAAATAGATGTCATACAGAGTACAATGAAACAATGAAAGGGCAGAACAGCGCTAGAGAGCAGCGTGAACTGCAAATAGAAAGTGAAAAGTCTCTAGGAAAGGGGAACTACAAGCTCCGTCAGCTCGAGACGAGCATCTAGTTACCTGACTTCCTTACAGGCAGAGACCCAGACCCATTCATTGGCGTTTGGTAAAGCTAGAAGACTCTAATGTCGAGCCTTCCTAAACCGAAAATATGCTCGCGAAGAGAAAGGGTTCTGTACCCGATGGGCTTAGGCAAGAAAGGGACAACGATGGTAGTCCTGGCCCAACTCTACTGTCAAGGTTTCCTATACCGGAAGTACACTTGCAGAGAGAAAGGGTTCCGTACTCGATGCGCTCAGGCACAAAAGGGACAACGATTTAGCCCTGGCCCAACTCTACTGTCAGGTTTTCCTACACCGGAAATACACTTGAAGAGAGAAAGGGTTCAGTAAGTGATGGGCTCAGGCGCTATTGGGACAAGGACGATCAGCTCGAGAACACCTTGCTCTCAAATGCGTGGTGTGAGACTCGAACTTGGGAAAGGGGTACACAATGTCGGTGAATGACACCTCGGCTAAGAGGGCGAAAGAGCCAGGGCCCAGCTCCTCTGTTGAGTTCTTCCCCTTAAGGAACCAGGCTCACGGATGAGAAACGGTTCAGTACCCAATGGGCACAGCACGTCACTTTACACGAGGCAAGTTCATAGACAGTGGAACACCTCGTGCGAGTCAGACGAGAGCAAAAATCGTCTGGTCGAAGAGTCGCCACAACGCGTGCCTGGAGACAGATATAGAGGCTGTCACAGGCTAAGGGTAGCACACCCGAATTGTCAAGGCATGCTGAAATCGGATGTGCTAGGCCTACAAGGCGCATAACGGTGGCACAACGTAATCACGCTCCCGGCGGAATTCGCACGGACACCCGTGATGGTTACAATGGAGCGAACGCCAAACAAACAAACAAACAAACATACTCGCTTTTGTTCCCATACGGTGCTGGGTTGGCAAGCACATTAGCAATATCAGGGTATCACCCCAATAAATTAGTACATTAACATAAACAAGCGCTCACATAAATATATGAAAACGAGCTATTTTATGTTAATGCACATATCTCCATTCTGTGTCAATATGTATGCCTATTCTGGTGTGAGCCCTTTCCTATGTGTGGATACATTTACATGCCTGTGCATTTTGTGTGTTTATCCTTCACACATCTGTGTCCATTTTGTTATATATTTATTTCTTAACTCTTTGTGTGTATACATTTCTATGTATGTTTAGGTTTGGTTTTATATATATGTTTATGTCTATATTTGGTTTCACATTCATTCCATGCGTTTTCAAATGATGATTCTTCTTGTATCCTTCCTTCCCCAAACCCACTCACCCCACCACCACACAACCTCATCATTACTCATCTATCATTATCATATGCCATTCTGGTTGGCGTAGGTGACCATGGTTCTCTGTTCACAGTATTGTTATCAGGATCGTTGTTTCCAAGCCTTGCTAGGTTGTCACATGAATATTTTCTCACGTCCCCATCTGTCTCTGTTCTCTTCAGTCTTGCCTGTTGTGACTATGTTCTTAAAACCTGCCTGTCTGATAAAGTGACAAAAGGGGTATTTTTCTTATCTTTTTCTTTTATTATTCTTGCACCATCTATAGTGCCTCTAATTTCCCACTTTCGGTTTGTTTATAATGAATGCACGCATTTTCTCTTTTACTAGATGCGTTGCCATCCATGGAGACGGGGCTTGATGAAATATAGTCATCTATTTTGTTTTTTTATTTTGTTGTTTTCTGTTGTTTGTCTCTTGAAAAAGGTTCAATTTGAGCTGATACGTGGAGAATTGTCCTGTTTAGTTTTATTGTATGTTTTTTATATATACTTTTTTAAATATATTTTTTTTTATTAATAGGCTAGGTAAGTGTTTTAGTAACCTGTTTAATTCATTTTGCTTGACTATTTCTAACACTTTTAGGCTCGTGTCCGTGGGTGTGGATCATGCAGATGGAGTGCGAATTTCCTCAGAGAGACAGTAAATATCTCCGAAACCTCTACGCCATTACATCTAATATCACTGTCGGTACACAGTGATGCAAGGTATCTGTGCATTCCGACTCGGCTGACTTTAAAAAAACCAGAAACATTGGAGGGTGACCAATGGCAATGTCCCTAACATACGGTGATCTTACGAGTACACACAGAATATTGAAAAGGTAACAAACGCTAGAGGTCAGCGTAGTGTGTGAATCAATTCAGTGGCAACGAAGCTACAATGGTCAGAACGAGACCAACGAGTCAAAATACGCAGACCGCGCCTGGCAATGGATTGGAAGGCCGTCCCAAGCGGACAAGGGGAGTGCGTGAGAAATGCAAAGGTCAAATCACAAACCCCCGACTTGTTCGGCAAAGCAGCACCTCGTCTAGAAAGGTTTATCAACCCTGAGTCTAATTCGACTGTCGCCGTCACCCAACTCATACGGAAGAAATGAGTTCTGGGACCTAGTGACACAAAGGGTGGTAATGGAGTGGTCTTCCTACACGAGGAATAGCTCGTTGGCTGCGAATCGAACGATAATGGGTGACCCAGACAAACTATATAGCTCGTTCCGTGATATTTACCCTCTCTGAGTAGGAGTCCTTCAATAGGCATTATACTAAGATGAAAGCTGAAGTCTTCTTGGTATGAAAGAAAGCTCGGAGAAACCTCCCCACTGCACATAGGAAGTAAGAGCCAATCTCTTCCAATTCCTGGTGTTCGAGAAGAAGAAGATAGTCCATCTACAAATTAGTAATCACAGTTGGTATGTAGCATATTCTTTACAGGAAATAGCTATCAACCCAGCATTTGTTGGCTGTGATGAATTTCTAGACAATCACAGTTGGAAGAGAATATCTAAGAAATTATCTATTAGATCGCAGAGATCTTTAGAATGCAACTTTTAATTCGCTCATACGCTGTAGCAATTTTTTTCCTAAAAATGTTAGTAGTTTAACACGTTTCCTCTATAACTTATAGACATACACCCCTCTCAATTGTATATAATATACGATATTTTACACTATTCAACCGAGTCTACCGACAGAAAATTAGTCTAAATAATCGGAACACATTTTCATTGGTGACGTTTCATTTATAGTTTTTGCGCTTTTTATTTGATGTGACGGACAGTATACATTTTTTGACAAATTTAAGACATAATACAAATTAAGAACGTCACCAGTCACGGCATTTTACCTATCTACAAACAAGGCTATGTTGTCGTGTAACACGTCTATTTGTGAAAAGAGGTTTTTTTGTGCTAGTTTAAAAAAAACTAGCAACTTTTATTTTTTTATTTTTCACGGGAATATATCCCATGTTTCAGAATTGGAACAGGATTTCCTAAGTGCAAACATTTTGTTTTGTTTGAGATATCAATACAAATTGACGTAATACGTCACTCATGTTGACACAATTACCTATTCATTGATCACTCCAGCGTGTTGTCATTATAGTTACCACTAAAAAGCACTGAAAAATTCAGTAGGGCTAGCAGAAGTAATGAAATTTATAGGCCCTACATTGAATTCATTTGGGTTTTTGTTTTTGCAAGAACACCAAAATCTGTCTCAAATAAAAATTTTACGTTAAGTTAAAATCGTATCACTAATTCGATATGTGATTATTGTGTTATCTTGTTAGTTTCTTACACTTTACATTCATATATAATCTCCAAATGAGTTTAAAGTGCACATTTATTACAATGTAAAAAGTTACTGTTTTACTCTACCACCATTTTTATGAAGAATTTAATATGGGTCATTTATATTGTGATATTAATGGCCCTAAAAAGCGAACTAAATTGGCTCTTGGTCTGGATAGATCATCATTTTCCCGTTGGAATCAAAATACTCATGTCAAGCAAGGAAGAAAATGAAAGCTGACGACTTTGACATATATGTCATAAGACGGAGATATTGAAAATGTTTGATAAAAGTGAACTTGTTTGCCTTCGGAAATTAAAAGTGATTTAAAGTAATTAAAAGGCAATTTTTATGTTAACTCAATATGTTACTGCTACATGCGAGATTACTTTCACTTCTCTTTACAATAAAAACAAACGTCTTTTGTCTTTAAAACCTGGTTGTTTTTACTTTTACATTTGTTGTTTATTTCTTATACAACTGATTCTGGACACTGTGTGAAACCATCTGTTGATCCTATTTATGCAGTGGGATCCCACTATACTGTATCCTTGTACAAAATAAACTTTCCTATATAACAACACTTTTCAAAATACCCAATTATATTCAGTCTTTATTGTTTATATTGTATATAGCGAATTTCTTTTATTACATAGGCCATCATATTTTGTCAGCTACGACCAAGTTGTTAAAATTGAATTCCTCCACTGTAACTGGTTCATAGACAGAAGATTGCAGTAGCAATTATATTTATGGTTGTAACAGCTCAGTTACACAAAAAAATCAGGAAAAAAAATCGAAGAGGTTTAGACACTTTTGATGCTGTTCGGGTTCGCTTATACATGAACGGTCCATACCTCTGAAACACGAAAAAGTGGTGATGCCTAGTTGATAGTGAGCTTGCTTTCTATCACTGGGTTACAGCGTACCAGGTTCGAAACCACGTCCGGACAACAAAATAAATCCGTATTGTGATTTCTCGCTGGACATGACCACTCCTCCAGTCGACAAAGCTGTAAATGAGTACCTGACGTATGAGTTAGGAGAGGTAAAGACAGCAAGGAAGGGAACTCACCACCCCACCTAATAGTTGCTACGGCTTAGTACATGAAGAGTTATCTTCATCCCCGATGGCAGGTTGCTGCAATGGGACATACCTTTACCTTTGATGACTAATTCAGAAGACAAAATGTCTAGTTCTTTTTAAAATAGTGGAAGTGATACAACTGTATGAGGAGATATTTCACCTAGGAGTCACCACCTCTATACCTTATAAACACGCCCCTCCCAATTTCTTCTGAACCCACTATCGAACCTAGAAGGCTTTAACATCTACTGGGGGACGGTACCGCCCACTTTGGGAACGTAACCTATGATTTATACTGTACGCCATCTTCACTGTTGACACCCTGCAATGCCACATGTCACACTAATATACCATGTCCTACTGGAACCTATACTACTAGAACATATACCACTATAACATACTACTAAATATATACCACTATAACATATACCACTATAACATATACTACTAGAACATATACCACTATAACATATACTACTAGAACATATACCACTATAACATATACTACTAGAACATATACCACTATATCATATACTACTAGAACATATACCACTATAACATATACTACTAGAACATATACCACTATAACATATACTACTAGAACATATACCACTATAACATATACTACTAGAACATATACCACTATAACATCCTACTAAATATATACCACTATAACATATACTACTAGAACATATACCACTATAACATATACTACTAGAACATATACCACTATAACATATACTACTAGAACATATACCACTATAACATATACTACTAGAACATATACCACTATAACATCCTACTAAATATATACCACTATAACATATACTACTAGAACATATACCACTATAACATATACTACTAGAACATATACCACTATAACATACTACTAAATATATACCACTATAACATAAACCACTTATACATGTACCACTATAACATATACCACTGTAACATATACCACTATAACATAAATCACTTAACATAAACCACTGTAGCATAATTGAATCCATCACATATATGACTCTTGTTCCATGACTAGAATAAAGGAATTTGGTTTGAAATGTGGTGTCGCTAGAAAGGAGCGGTTTCGTTGAGCAAGAAAGAATGATGGTCAATCAACTGCGTACTGGCACCGTTAGTCAACGTATAATGGCGGAAAAACTCAGGAGAGATCTGAGCACTTATGGACTTGTCCGTAGTGCAGTGACGATGATCCAACGACTGACTAACTGTAACATATACCACTATAACATAAATCCCTGTAACATATACCACTATAACATGTACTACTAAAACATAAACCTTTATGAAATATACTACTACAACGCTATATCAAATTATTTAAACAGAAAATAAATTTACAGATAATCTGAAAGACAATCGATGTCCATCCGAAGTCACGAATATGTAGTCCTCGCCCAATGAATGTGTTTGATGTCCTTATCAATAAACCAGATCATCACATTTTCTTTTTAAGAAATATTGCAATCAGATCAATCAATGATATCCCATAAGACCAAACAGGTCAAGCTAACGGCTTTAGTAAATATCTTCCTTTATAACTGTCTGGGTTCTGACTTTGCCTTGGCTTTCTATTCTTGTGCGCGTCCCATGAGAAGGGAGTTAATCAAGTTATTTTAATGCGGCATCGAGGCGGGCGACTATCTTAGTTAACGGCCCTTTCTCAAATGAATCCAGCAAATTTACGTTCTTATTCCTGGGTATTAACTTCTTTCATTATCGAATGTATCGTTACTGATAATATAGATTAATACACGATTGTGATAGAAAAATGTTGCTTTAGCGTTCTCCGAGTTCTAAATGTAGATTTTTGATGTATGCCACGTATCATTTTAGAAAATTAAATAGAGATACTTATATGTCCAAATAGAAGTAAGAAGTCATTCTACGCTGCATATAACCAATTCTGCTATATGAAGGTGAATCATGGACAATAAATAAAGGAACAAGTAAGAAAGTAGAGATAAGGAGCTGTGACCTTTATGTTAAATGTTAAGAATCTATTTAATCAATCATTTAATAAAAGATAATACTGCTAGTGAAACTGTATGAAAATGGTACTTAGGGCCTATGTAGGAAACAGGTATGAATGCAGTTTTACTGAATGACGAATAACACACTGTCACTGTAGGATGTTCACCTGAAATAATGCACACAAGAGAACACAGAATATAATCATACAAATAACAATACACAGGAAATAATCAACGTTTCGACCAAAAAACTATTATCAAGATAAGCACACAACATCAAAAGAAGTCGAGTAGAAATGACCACATCACACACACGTGTCCAAGAGAAATGAGTATGAGAGATGCCGCAAGGATAGAAACAGGAAGTAAACGTAAATATAGGTGGAAACGAAACGAAAAAGAAAATTACATAAATGTCGGAATAAAATAAAGAAAAAAAACAAAGACCATACCGACAGGGAACTAGACAAAAGAGTGGTCGGAATTGAGCTCAGTTCACAGTGCGGACTCTGTCTTTATTCATTTTGTTCCGTAATTTACGTCATCCTTTTGTTTGTTTCGTTTCCACCTATATTTACGTTTTTATATACTTTCTGTTCGTATCATTTCCGGCATCTCATATCAATATTTTGCTCGGATACGAATGTGTGGTGTGGTAATTTCTACTCGTCTTTTGATGATGTGCTTACCGTGATTAGGGCCTTTTAGTCGAAACGATGATTATGTCCTGTGTATTGTTATTTCTATGATTGTAGTGTTTTGTTGTATGTATTATTTCACATGAAAACCTGACAGTGATAGTATGTTATTCGTCATTCAGTAAGACTTCATTACCGGTTTCCTACGTAAGTACTCATTTAATCAATCACGTATCACGCCATGTGGAATATACGATCATATTTCTCCACAGCTCTCTGCTTCTTGTGTTAATAAGTTCAGTTAGTGGCATTCTCTCGTGTCACAGTTACATCCAGCAACATCTCTCTTTGTCTTTCTCTGTCTCTTCCCCTCCATAAACTTTCCAGTGGTAAGCAAATTTTCAAGTTTTGCTTGTCTCATCACATGCCCCAATATAAACGTGTACGAGAATCCCATGGACAATTAAAAAAAAAAAACAACTAATGAAGGAGGTACTGAGGTTGATTTACAAGACAAGAAAGTTTATTGGTCATATCATATAAAGTGAAGGCCTGAAATCAGCGTAACAACAAGTAAAAGTGAACACGAGAGGCAAAGAGATACATGGCACCAACGAGAGAAGATACCGGATAGTTTGAAAACATGGCATAGTTGAGTCATGAGTAGATCTGATAGACAGAACTGTAGATAGAGTATTGTGCAGCCTACAGTACCTGGCACGTCACATGACGATTACAGGTTCACAAGAAAAACTACTTTAATAATAATAAAAAAGGAAACTTAGCTAGTACGGTTTGGACATAGTTTGGTTTTGACATAGTATGGTTTGGACATATACGCCGACATTCTTCTTCTTCTTCTGCGTTCAAATCTCAAACTCCGACAGTTCAGCAGGATGTAGTCCGAAGAACGGAATTATTTGTGTCATAGTTTGCAACTTTGTTGTAATATCTGCACCTTTCGGCTATACACATCCAACTTCTGCATGACTTTGGGTTACTTTGGCCCCCAATAGAATAACAGACAAATCACCATAAAAACCTCCTTAATCATTTCTTACGACATTTGTAGAAGGTAAAAACCTCGCAATTCTTTGCTTCCATTTCGGGTTATGGCAACATACTGTCAATAAGTTGGCATTATTCCCTGTCAATAAGTTGACATTATTCCTTGTCAATAAGTTGGCATTATTCCCTGTCAATACGTTGGCATTGTTCCCTGTTAATAAGTTAGCATTATTCCCTGTCAATAAGTTGACATTATTCCTTGTCAATAAGTTGGCATTATTCCCTGTCAATAAGTTGACATTATTCCCTGTCAATAAGTTAGCATTATTCCCTGTCAATAAGTTAGCATTATTCCCTGTCAATAAGTTAGCATTATTCCCTGTCAATAAGTTGGCATTATTCCCTGTCAATAAGTTGGCATTATTCCCTGTCAATAAGTTGGCATTATTACCAGTTACAACGATCCTGTATTAGCATCGAACAGCAAAGAAGCAGAATAAGACAGAAATTCAAGGACCGACTACAATAAAGAATGAAACGGTCAAGAACGTTTATTCATTCACCAGAATCACGAAAAATCAAAATTTAAGAACTGCACCTTGCTGTATCTAATCCCATATTCTTAGGTGTAGTAACACGTACATCTTATCGTGAGGTACACTCCCTTCAACCGCGGACGTTATTCTAACATGGCTATATCAGACCTCTTTTACAATAAAAAAATACTTATAAAGATATATTACATCAATGTGATTTGCTGTTTGCAGATCGTTGTTCGCACTTTGACTATGTAAGCGTGTCGGTTCTGTGAAAGCTGTTTAGCCTGGTCATATTCAGAAAGTATTTGATATTATGTGTAGATCGTTGCTTTGCTCTTGCCTCTTGTTATAGAACATGAATCTCTACATGATTCATTATGACTTTCTTGGTATTGAATACATTTAAATAGTTTGCAACTGCTTTATGAGTCAAGGTATATTATGTTTTCTTAATACAACATTTTGAATCCGATATATTCAGATATAGGCTAACACAGAGGTCACAGTAAGGGGCAGCTGTCAACAATCTTAGCCGAGACTAACTACAGACGTCACAGTAAGGGGCAGCTGTGAACAATCATAACTGGGATTTTTTTGTACAGTATTTACCACGTCCATCTTCAGAATATTCCTACGTCTGTTCTCACAGGGTCACTCATCTTGACTGGAGTGACTGATCATTTTCCGCAATGCGTATGCTTTGTGTCCGCCAACCAGTGAAAAGCATGGAGAAAGTCGAATATACCAAACTAAGTAACGTTGCGTGAGATCAGCACTATTATCTATTTATCAGTACAACCAGATACTATTCTAGAGAAAGACTTGTTTTATAGTTATACGAACCCACTAGGATGTTGTTTTATAGTTATACGAACCCACTAGGATGTTGTTTTATAGTTATACGAACCCACTAGGATGTTGTTTTATAGTTATACGAACCCACTAGGATGTTGTTTTATAGTTATACGAACCCACTAGGATGTTGTTTTATAGTTATACGAACCCACTAGGATGTTGTTTTATAGTTATACGAACCCACTAGGATGTTGTTTTATAGTTATACGAACCCACTAGGATGTTGTTTTATAGCTATACGAAATCACTAGTATGTTGTGCTTCAAAACGAGAAATCCCCAAGGAAATGTTTATCGATAATCGCACATATTCTTCATTGGTTGAATTATACATGCTTACTGTTGACTAATTTTGCAAGACGAAATGCAAAATATACCTTCCATCCCCATAACTCGACTGTCCGTCGCATCCTGCTTAGACATTATTCCCTTCTCCAGTCTGATTCTGACACCCGTGACGCTTTCCACAAATTACCTCTGGTGGCCTATAGGCGCGACAAAAATCTGAAGGAGATCTTGGTCCACAGCCACCTCAGGTCCTCTGCACCTGATCATTTTGGTACCGTGCGGTGCTCACGCGGTCGTTGTTTCACATGTCCTTATATGGTTCAGATGCGCTCCATCTCATTCCCCAAGGCCAGTTTCTCCATCGATGAGGCCTTTACATGTGAATCCCGTAATGTTATTTACGTGATCATATGTAAACGCTGTGGTAAGCAATATATCGATGAGACTGGCCTTAGACTGAGCGACCGCTTCTGTAACCACTTGCATGCTATCAAACACAGAACACCCACTCCTGTGGCCAATCACTTCAACGGCGTTGGCCACCGTGGCGTCTTTGACATTCAGGTCACTGCCATCAGATCCTGCACCACCGATGATAGATCTAGGTACGCCCTCGAAAATCGTCTCATTTTCGAGTTGGGTACCATCAAGCCATTTGGACTCAATTCCGACCACTCTTTCGCTTAGTTCTCGGTCGTATTGGTCTTTGTTACGTCATCGTTTTGTTCCTCTCGTTCCACCTGTATTATCGTCTTTGTGTACTTCCTGTTCGTATGCTTCCGGTATCTATCTTACTACCACATTTCATTCGGATACGCATACGTTTTTACTTGTGGTTTTTTAATGTTTGTATGTTATGTCCGTATCTTGAAAAAGGCCTATTGGTCTGAAACGTCGACTTTGTCCTGTGTATTGTCATCTGTAAATTATATTCTGTGTTTTGTTTTGTTATATGTACCATATTTACATCCGTTAGTGATAGTGTGTAGTGTTTTAGTCGTCATTCAGTAGGACTTCATTACCTGTCCACCACGTGAGTATTATTTTCCATTATGTTCTACTAGTAGTACCACCCTCTATTGATTACCAAGACGAAATGGTGTCTTCTGAAGGGACTCGATTTAAATCTCACCTGTTGCCATTCGATATTTTTCTGGATGATTCCTAATTATGTTATCCAGGAGGACCCTCTATCATATCTTAATAACACGTGACAGCCGGGAATACAAAACTCATTTACTAATCACAGAAACTTGATTCAATTCATTACGTCACGAACAAGCGCTGTTTCTTTCTTGCTATCTTTCCATCAATGACCGTCATGCGTTTTTGAGTGGTCATCAAGTTGTGATTGAAAACACTAATTAAATTGTACATTTATTTAATATTTTTTGGAAATTTGGTGTGGAGGTGCCAAGAATATTGAGAGAAGTGTCAAAGAATATAGTTTCAATGTATGAAGTGACAAGTGTCTTTAAAAGTATGACACATTCTGTTTCTCTATAAAAATACAGTGGTAATTTAAAAATAAAATACAGCAACAATACTTCTGTATGATAGATGAGCTGGATAAGGTGTGAGGCTGTCTTCGGTATGATAGATGAGCTGGATAAGGTGTGAGGCTGTCTTCGGTATGATAGATGAGCTGGATAAGGTGTGAGGCTGTCTTCGGTATGATAGATGAGCTGGATAAGGTGTGAGGCTGTCTTCTGTATGAAAGATGAGATGGATAAAGCGTGAGGCTGTCTTCTGTATGATAGATGAGCCGGACACGGGGTGATACTGTCTTCTGTATGATAGATGAGCTGGATAAGGTGTGAGGCTGTCTTCTGTATGAAAGATGAGATGGATAAAGCGTGAGGCTGTCTTCTGTATGATAGATGAGCCGGACACGGGGTGATACTGTCCTCTGTATGATAGATGAGCTGGATAAGGTGTGAGGCTGTCTTCTGTATGATAGATGAGTTGGATAAGGTGTGAGGCTGTCTTCTGTATGATAGACGAGCTGGATGAGATGTGAGACTGTCTGGTGTTGATACATGAATCAGAGAGTAGGAGATTGAAGGTTGTATTTTTTTCTAACAAAGATATCAGACCGAAATTTTAATTTATATTCACCTTTTTGTTATCATTACTTCATTATCTTATCAGAAACAATTGTATTGTTTACATATCTATACTTATTAATTTAACATTCATTAGCATATTTATGTTACTACGTTACCCCTGCCCGACCCAGATCGTCGAATTCCCTCTGAATTTCTAATAACTGTATATATATATATACACACTCACACATTATATATATATATATTTGTATGTACGTGATATGTGTGCGGGTATGCGTCTCTTTGTCTGTGTGTGTGTGGTTTTACGCAAAGTACTATGGGTATGTATATAGCCAATTTAACTTACATGTCATCGTGTTACTTCATGTAATGTGGTTTTCTCATCGTTGCATATTCAAGAGAAATATGGATGGAAGCATAATACATTAACTTCTAGTATAAAACCAATCATGAAATCAAATAGACTTCATCACCTTACACTACATTTATATATACACTCCATTATAACAGGGTGCTTTCAATAAACTACGTAACATATGGACGTCAAACACACTAAGAAACACCACAAAACTCAGGTTGTTTAACTCCAACATCATCCCTATTCTATCAAATGGATGTGAAAGTTGGAAAGCCACAAAAGCCACAGATAAGAGACTAGACTCATCTGAAAACAAATGCATATGTACCATTCTGAATGTTAAATGGAGTGACTTTAAATCTAACATTACTATAAGAGAGGAAAGCAAACAAATTTATATATCTTCCTTCATTAGACAAAGGCGTTGGACTTACATCGGCCATGTTCTCAGAATGAACAGCCTACGAATTCCCCAGCAGTCACTATATTGGGTGCCACCCGGAGTAAGAAGAAGAGGGAGACCTAGAGAAACTCTGCGAAGAACCACTAATAGAGAAGGCATATCAATGACCCTAAACAACAAGCATGAATTGAAAGACCTGGCAACACAAAGACAGAAATGGAAAGCTATGGTTTCTGCCCTATGCGCCGCCTTATTGCCTTGGAGGAACATAACATAACAAAACAGACAAAGAAATAGTAGCAAGGTGTCAGAAAGCAAGCACATTGACTTACCAATTGTTAATCATTACTTCTCCACTCAAAGGTGAAGGTAAAAATAAAAAACTATATAATATCTACAATTTTTATACCAACACTCTGCTATCAATGTCAAACATGGTCTTTTACCAGTTTCGCATCAGAGGAAAAAGGTTACATGTGAAATGAAATGTCTGAGAAAAGCTGCAATTGTAACTAAACTACATCAAATAAGACATGAAGAAATTAGGAAAAGATTAGGTATAATATCATGTATTGAACATATCGAAAGATAGCAAGTAAATTTGTTTAGTCAACAAATATGAATGAACCCAAACCTAATATCAATTCGAGCATATAACAAAAGATTATCAGGACATAAAGACAAAGGTAGACAAAGAAAACGGTGGATAGAAAACATCAAGTAAACATTGAACAAACATGTACTCAATGCAACAAAGGCAATACGTCTGACTTTGGAGTAACAACTGAGGCTCCCACTCCTACACTTAACAGCAAATGTGGATGCTATCAACAATCATTCACCTGCAGAAAAACAATAGACAATATTATTAATATTATTTCCCGAAAGCATAGTGGACAGTTTTTAAAAAAAGAACTTCCTCCTAGAAAAGTCATATCTTAGTCCCTGTACGCAATCTAAGTTGCTGAACAGAAAATCAGTCTTGTATGTATGTTAGCCATATATATATATATATATATATATATATATATATATATATATATATATACATAAAGCAAGCCAATTAAATAGGTACGTAAGTGAACTATTTTTCGCCTACTGAAAAGCTCGCTGTCTTTCTGATGTTATAAAGTTCAAAATACGTGGTTTTAGACTAGAAGTATGCCTTTACTAATACTGCACAGAGCTGATAGCTGAGCTGCTAAGATTATTCCTTGATGGAACTAAAAGGTACGGCTCGTAAAGGTGCTTAGGTTGGTCTCCAAGAATGCTTCTACAGGATCCAGGTTTTAATACATTGAACCACTCTAGGATAGCCTGTAGTAAAACTTATTATCGAAAAGGAAAGGTAAACAAAAGTCACATACAGAGAGCCATTTGTATAAAGCAAGGGTTCTCAACTTGGGCCACATGACGTCTTCGCAACAAGCAACTTGTAGAAATGTAGGCACAGAATATAAATAGCATGACACGGAAACTAGCATCAAGTAAACACATCGCGAATTGCATAAAACAACTGAGCACCTATATGTTTTAGCATAATGTAGCAATGACGTGTTTGTTAACTAAAACAATAATGTTCGAATTGTTAACTAAGAAATAGCTAATTCACACCAAAGAACTAACCAACGAACCACCTAGTCTGGTTTCCAATAACTGACATCGATAAAATTCAAACAACATAATACGTCTTAATCCATTTCAATAGTTGCCGAAGTGTTTATAGCTGCTGTTATTCCCATTGCGCGCTGATTCAACATAACCAACTAACCAACGAACCATACACCCAACTAACAAAACAATCAACCAAAGAACTAACCAACCTAAGAACAACCAACCAAGCAGCCAACAAAAAAACCATCAACCAGACAGCCAATCAACCAGATATCTAGCCAACCAATTAACATCTAACCAGCCAGCAAACCAACCAACCAACCGGAAAGACAACTACCCTGCCAGACTTAATCAGCATACAAACAAACCAACAATTCAACTAGCTTACATACCATCAATAAAAAAAACCCACCCACCAACAAGCCAAGTACACAACTCACCACCCGACAAAACAACATACTAACTCGCTACTAACTGACCGAATAATTGACAAAATTGCGGATTGACTGACTAACTAACTCGCTGACTAATTTACTAACTGATTAACTCGCTGATTAATTAATCGAATTAATAAGTAAATGTTTATTTTAAATCAGACTAAATCGCGGATCGACTGATTGACTAAGTAACTCTCTGACTAACTGACTAATTAACTCACCAACTAATTGACTCGCTGACTGACCGACTCACTAACTCTCTGATTAACTAATTCACTTCTAAACACGTACACATTCTATCCTATCACTCAAAAAGACAAGACGAAAATTTCCAAGTTCGGGCTGGTTATTATAGTAACTTGAGATCAGGAAAAAAGTATGAAGAACGAGAAAGTCGATAAAATAAATTCAATCTTCCGTCTTACAACACCTGATGATAAGCTCCAGTTACACTGTCAATAATTCACTGGCATATGGAAAATGAACATTGGAAGAAACAAAATTGTGTTCATAGAGTACATTATAACTACACGACGTTAATAGCATCATCAGTACATATCTGTTGTCTTCAATGTTGCAGACAAAACTAAAAAAACTGTCTAGATCAGATAGAACTAAAAAAAATACAAAATACTGCCTAAATCAGATCAAACTCCTTACAATTGTATTCCCGTAGACGAACATGTGTTATCAGGGCACGAAAGGGTAGAAAAGAATAGCGATAATTTTACTTGCCATGCATGTCGTAAGATGGGGCTATGGGCATTTTAGGGGTGGAGCTGGCTATCCGATTCCATAGAGTTTCAAAGTCACCCAGAATATTTGCTAAAAATCGAGTGTGTCAATCCGAAAGAAAAGGATATCGTCGCCAAATTATAAACCATGCGACGAATTCCGTTCTCTTTTGCTGCTAATTTTCAGGATTTTGAAAACGATTGCAGAAGAAGAAGTCGACTAACCACATCCATCATTACTATTGTTATTATTTTATCGTTAAAACGAATAATAACTAACAGTATATTATATCCGATGACAGTTTCATATATATATATATATATGTATATATATATATATATATATATATATATATATACACACACAGACCACTTTCTGAACACTCAAAACCGTTTAATCTCCCAGAATGCAAATGTTACTGTGATAATTAATGGTCAAAAACATGACAAAATATGCAGTTTTCTTGCAGGCAGAGAGCATAAAGGTAGAGCTGCATACCCTCCCGAAGAACATGAATGGAAAGCTGCATGACATCCCGAAGCAACATGACGGGAAAGTTGCGTGCTATCCCGAAACAACACGAAGGGAAGCTGCGTGCCATCCCGGAGCAACACGAAGGGAAAGCTGCTTACCGTCCCAAAGCAACACGAAGGTAAATCTGCATAACGATGTGATACATTTGAGACAGACCCCCGCCTTTATATGAGAGCTCAATGTCGCCGTATGGGCAAAAGGGAGTCGCGTAGCACAGTGGTTAGCGCACTGACCTTGCATATGAGTGGTCCTGCGGTCATTCCCCAGTTGAAGCGGGAAAGTTTTTCAGATCGTAACGGCTCTCGGGTCGACCCAGCCTTAAATGGGTACCGGATTAATCAGGGAAATAAAGACTGCGAGGGAGAGGTGATGGCTACCGCCCTCATTTGCAGAGCCATTTAAATGTGAGATCGCTAACATCTCAAACCCCTACGGAATTAATAAATGTTATGGGTTACTTTTCTACTTTTACTATATGCAAATGAAAATGTAGTTGCCTACCTGTCTGCGTTATATTCAGTGACTCGGAAAGTGTTTAAACCTTCCTCTTTTAAACACGTGCGGTTGTAGACTAGTTTTCTCTCCTTACATTCTCCAAAGTGTGACTTGTGATATCCTGTCATTGGTGACATTTCACAGTTCTGTAGATTGTTTTCTCGTTGTCTCCATATCTGTCCGTTCTGGAAAAGCAAAAACAACTTGTAAACGAAACCAGAAAAACAACAACGCATACTCACTTAAACTAATTGAGTAATAATAATAATAATAATAATAATAATATTATAGCAGTATTAGTCTGCGCCCAGCATCTGTGGTCATGTTATATTGTCAGGCCTGTCTTCAGCGCGAAGCCCACTGTCTTATCCAGGTCAGAGAAGACTTGGCTGCCCCATAGCTTTTGCCTCAAGTATGTATCCTCTGGCCAGGTCTGTTGTCTCTGCTTTTTGTGTTTTCAGCAATCCTGAAATATATGTTCAGGAGTATGGATTCCGGATCCACATGGACATTCATCTGTGTATGAGATCCTCAATCGGTAACGGTGGACCAACAGTCTGCAAGGGCATATTCTATGGCGAAATATTGTAGTCTGTTGATATCTTTGGAGGTGATGTATTGCATTATGTTTATCTTCCACTTCAATTTGTTTCTTCCAATTTGCTGTGTATGAGTTCTGGATTATTGTTTTTGCATCTCCGTAGGACGGTGGGTCTCTATGCTGTTCCATTTCGCTTCCTGTTTTTGACAGAGCATCTGCTTTCTCATTTCCCATGAATCCACAATGTGATATTGATGGTATCCATTGAAGGGCAATAGCTGATGATTTTTGGTTATGTCTTAGCTCATGTCTGATGTGCAGGATGCGTTCGTTTCTGTTGCTCTGGATTGATTCCTAGTAGGGATCTGCAATCTGTGAATATAGCTATCTTCTTTGGTCTTGGCAGTCCTGATTTGGGGAAGACTTTCAGTGCTTGATAGAGTGCATCTGCTTCTGCTGTAAAGTTAGAGGAGTATTTCCCGGATGGAAAAAACTTTATTGTCTTCCCATCTTTGAGTCTTATAAAAGTTCCGCCTCCTCCATTCCTTACTGCTCCCTCTGCCGATCCATCTTTGAAGACATGTGTCCATTACTTGGGATTGTATTTTATTTCTATCATCTCTAGTGTCAATGCTTTTAGTTGAGGCTGAGTCTGGTATTCCTTATTAATTATTCCAGGAACTGTGCGCTGAAGCATCCAATGTGGTACCCCTACGACCCTGAAGGGTTATGGGTTTATTGATTGATTGATTGATTCCAGGAACATGTGTTATAATGATATTAGTCGCATAATAATAATAATAATAATAATAATAATAAAGTTGTATTAATAATAGTAATAAGACTACTACAGTAGTATGAATAATAATAATAGTAATATATCATCATCAAGTGCCGTGCCGAATGGCGTTGGTGATAATATTTCTCCACGTACATCGATATTTCATATATGTTATCATCTCTGTTTGTGTCGTCAATCGAAGCCATTTAATCAAACTGTCCAATATATTTTCTCTGGGTCTTCCCCGTGATCTTTTCCCTTCTATCTTTCCTGTTGTCACTATATTCCCAATGCGTCCTCTTCTCATTATGTGCCCAATAAATGTTGACTGTATTTTTTCTTATATTATCAATAATACATCTTTTCACATCCATCCTTCTAAGACATTCTTCATTACTAATCTTTGCTGTCCAAGGAATGCGTAATATTCTTCGAATAACCACATTTCCGCTGCCTCCACCGATTGTTGTGATGTCTTATTTATTGTCCATGCTTCACTTCCATAGAGTAACACTGGTCCAAAGTAGCATTTGAGGACACGCTTTCTGTAAGTATCCATCAATATGGACTTTATTGTCCATCAAGTTGCATATGATAGTTTTCATATTATGGAATGCAACATTTGCTTGTCCTATTCTGCTTATACTCCATTAAATTATTATAGGAGTATGTATAATAATAATAGTTCTATAATAGTATGAACAATAATAATAATATAGTACTATAGCAGTATTAGTTGTGAGCCGTCATTTTTGCATTCCTAGCAGACCCATAGGTGATCAGTGTCCAGCAAATGTTGAAGGGTATGAGTGTTAATTGTTCCTGTGGCTCGCTTACTGAAGTCCCCCCCCCCCATTCTACTGAATAGGAGTCCAGCTGTACTACTTCCATGTTTAATAACAAATTCTCCGAATCTCAGCCCTGATTCTCGTCAATCCCTGTGTCCGTATCCAAAAGGCGCCATTCAAGCAGTTTCATTAGGTCCCCGTTGTCCATTATCAACTCACCGTCTATTGATGCACGTTGAATGCAAGCATGTTTGCTATATCATTACCACGAACTCCTGCATGTTCTGGGCAGTAAAAGCATGTGATGCTAAGTAGTTTGGCGTCGGACAAGTGGTAGTACTAATAGTAGTAGTAGTAGCGGTAGCAGTAATAGTTGTTGTACTTGTAATAGCAATAGTGGTAGTAGTAATTGTAGTATTATTAATAGTAGTAGTTGTAGGAGTACTAGTAGTGATAGAGTAGTGGTAGTAGTAGTAGTAGTAGTAGTAGTAGTAGTAGTAGTAGTAGTAGTAGTAGGTAGTTAGGGTAACCTTGACCCACCATAGTTTTATTGTTGCAGGCTATTCTTGACTCACAAAATCAACGTCTAATTACAGGCTTATTTTGACACATAAAGTATAATTATATGATTACATACTAACAGAACTTGATCCACAAAATATTCTACGATTATAGACTGGCTGAACTTGAGGAGATTACAAGAACTGGTAGAACATCAATGGCCAAATATATTGAAAAACAGAGATTGAAATGGTTTTGCCACCTAATGAGAATGAACCCTTATTGCCAGCAGCAAGAGCTACAACATGAAAATGGAAACAGCAAGATACAGAGGAAGACCAAGAAGGTTGATTGAAGGAGTTACAATCATTCTGACACGATACAGTATTACTACATATGAAGCGACCTGACGTGCAATAACCCGAAAACCAACTGTCATTTAATCCTGCGACAACTCAGAGCATAAGCAGAGAAAAAACAATAAATAGATAGGTTACAGAATGACTGAACTTGACCCATAAAATATAATTATATGATTACAGATTGATTGAACTTGACCCATAAAATATAATTATATGATTACAGAAAGACTGAACTTGACCCATAAAATATAATTATATGATTACATATTGACTGAACTAGACCCATAAAATATAATTATATGATTACAGAATGACTGAACGTCACCAACAAAATATAATTCTATGATTACAGAACGACTGAACTTCACCAATAAAATATAATTCTACGATTACAGAACGACTGAACTTCACCAATAAAATATAAATCTATTATTAGAGAATGACTGAACGTGACCCATAAATCTGAAGTAAAGAGTAATAATACACAAAAAAGAATTAAAGATCATCATTTAAAATAAAATATAACAGAAGAGCTCTCAGACTCTGAACAAGTAGATCATTGATATGATCATTGAGAGAAAAATGAATATAAAAGTGAACTGACAAAACAAAAGAGTAAACAAGGTTCTAGTTTGCTCCAGACGCTACAACAATATGGCCAGTTTCTTATTTTTCTACGTTCTCAAAGTCCTGCAGATTATCAGAATGCTCTTCACTGAACAGAGTGCGCTGTGTCATTGTTTACAGCTTAGCTACGAAATCTGTGCATTTCTGCTTGAAATATCCAGCCACTCTATGAGATGGAACAGCCACCTCCACAGAAATGGTTTCTCAGTCGCATCTTTCGACATGACTGAAAGGTAACAGTATCGCTATTCTTTGCTCCCCTATTTTTTGGCCACCATACCAATCGGACGTATTGTGGCCCTAATAAACGATATGAGAATAATAAAGAAAAGACCATAATGGAGGGGATGATGCCAGGAAGACAAACAAAAATGCAAACCAAGAAAATGATGGACAAAAGACATCTAAGATCAACTGATCCTGACACTTACAGAAACAGGAAGATTAGTTCAAGTTTGGCAAGTGATTTGAAAGGATGTGATAACAGTTACATCTGTCCAGGATAAGCTAGCTGATGATGACAAAAACTGACGATACAAGAAGTCGTTAAAGACCTCACTTAAAGGCCTTGGACATAAATCACGATAATGGGAAGACGCTGTACGAACGAGAGCTATGTGGTGCTCTACAGTAAAAAAAGTGCAACATTTTGTGAAAAAAGGAGCAATTCAGCAGTTCAACAACGAAGAATAACTAGAACGTCACGTGTAGACCAAACACCATTCACAGTGGTCATCCTATGTCCAAATTGTCCAATGGTGTTTGCGGTCAGCATAAAGCATATTAACTATCTACGAACTGATAGTGAAAGACTGGAGTACACGTTTATTTGACTCACACACGTTTATTTTCTAATTGCATGCATCACCATCATCAAGTGCCGTCTCCGCAACGAAGGTTGGCTGCAACAGATCTCCAACATACCCAGTCTCTTGTTTTGGTGGTTTACTCTGCTAGGCTGTAACCTGCATTTTGTGATATTAACCTCCCACTTGCATCTCTGCCTACCTCTTGCTCGTTTCCCTTCGACTTTACTCTCAAGTAAGAATTGCATGCATACCTTGACATGAATGTCCTGTTTTTCTGCCCATTTCGGTGCATGACGGAGATACAGCCACCACATCCTGGAAGTCCAGGGTTTAAGCGCGCCTTCTGCAGGAGAACTTTGTAGGAATTCTGGGAATCGGCATGCTTCTTCCGCTGCTGAAATAAAAGTATGCATGGTTGAATAAGATGTACAATTTTAAAACTGAAAATAGGCGAAACTTTACATCTAGTTAGAAAAGGGGTTTGCAAAATACACCCCTATCTGACCAAATTCGGCTTGCCAAGGCATTTTTTCTCGCCCGCAGAGCTTATAGTGTCCCTAATCTAAGACTGAACTATTTCGCACTCCAAGTACTTATTTGGTTCTCGAAGCACGCATTTGGTACTTCAAGTACTTATTCAGTACCCCAAGTACTTATTTGGTACTCTGAAGAATTAAAAAAATATTTTTGTGATCTTGTCCTACAGGAAATTAACTAAATCACAGTAGGAACAATATTTACCTCTACAGAGTAATGTTTCCTGGGATTACGAATTATCCCATAATAATAATAATTATAGCAATAATAATAATAATAATACAAAATTATTAGAATTAAAAATAGTAAGTAAGTATACCAAACTATGACTGTTCAACTCCAATGTAAGACCCGTATTAACATATGGTTACACAAGTTGGCAAATAACAAAAGCACCGGAGAAGTGCTTTTGTTAGAGAAGTGCTTTTATTAGAGAAGTGCTTTTATTAGAGAAGTGATTTTGTTAGAGAAGTGCTGATTAAATTCGATTTAATATAAATGTTTTAAAAATTCTTAAATATTGGCTGGGAAGCATTCAAAAAACAAGTAAACCTAGTTCCATGGAGATTTATTTAATTGCGTAATATTAAGACTATACTATTTTTTTTTTTTTTTTGGAGAGAAAAAAGACATAAAGGAGGAGTACTTGTGAAAAACAATATCGTTGCCTCTGAAATTCGAGTAGACACAGAAGAACAGGCTGAAATCATTGGAACCTGTCTAACTCTTCCAACTAAAGAGGTCACAGTATATAACTATTACTGTCCACAAGACAAGAGCCTATCTCTACACACAATTAACACAGAAAAAGATAACTGTCTTGTAATTGGTGAAATCAATAGCCACTCACAGAGTTGGGGATATACAGAACAAGATACTAGAGGAGAAGAAGTTGAAGACTGGCAGTGTGAGGTGAAACTTCAACTGCTTAATGAACCTGAAGACCACCCAACTTTCTACTCTAGAAGATGGCACACCACCTCAACCTCTGACCTAGCCTTTGCAACAGACGCCTTAGCGAAAATAACATACAGGGAAGTGCTGGAGCAGCTTGGTGGAAGTGACCATCGCCCCATCAAACTCACCATTGACATTAACCATACCCCTGCATACACCCAGATGGAACTTCAAGAAAGCAAACTGGAGTAAGTTTGCTGACCTGACAGACAAATTCACAAAAACCTTAAATCCAAGGATTAAAAACGTGAACAAAACTGCACAACTCCTGGCTTCTGCACTTATTCAAGCAGCCATGCAAACCATATCAGAGGTGCTAGGAAAAATTACAAACCGTACTTGTCTGACGAACTCGATGAGTTGGAGAAAGAAGTGTCAAAGGCCAGAGACACAGCAGAAAAAAGCCCATCCACAGAAAACAACATATCACTAAAAGCTGCTGTAGTCAAACTAAGAAAAACGACAATTACAAACACAAGGAAAAGCTGGCATGAAAAAACAGAAAATTTAAACTTCGACAAAGAGGGAAGAAAGCTATGGAAAATAACAAAAATGCTCAACAACGAAGATAACAAAACAGCACCAGTAGCAATAGAGAATGGCGGAGATGTACTCACAGGAAAGAAGGCTGCAAATCACTTTATACAGCATTACCAAAATACTGCCTGTCACAAAGTCGATGAAAATAGGAGAAGAGAAGTAAGAAAAGAACTACGGAATATCGAAAAAGAGATCAGCAAAGATAAACAAGATGTCATGAATATTCCTTTCACGATCAATTGACTATATGAAGAACTAGCAGTATTAAAACTTAGGAAATCACCTTGCCCTTATGACATACCAAATGAACTGCTAATTCACATCGGACCATCAGCAAAAAAGAAATTAATAAAAATGTTTAACAACTGTTGGGATAGAGGTCTAGTGCCACAGGTGTGGAAAACCGCCATAATGATACCCATCCACAAGAAAAGCAAGCCAACAAATAAGGTGGACATGTATCGCCCAATAAGTCTGACCAGCTGTGTTTGCAAATTAATGGAGCGCCTGATAAACAAAAGAATGATGTGGTTCCTAGAAAAAAATAAAATCCTGCTAAATCAGCAAGCTGGCTTCAGAAAGTGTAGATCAACTGAAGACCAGATTACACTAATTGTCCAGGAAGTAGAGTGGAAAAAAAGCAGACATCAGTGGTGTGGGTAAATATGGAAAAAGCCTTTGATTGTGTATGGAAAGATGGACTCCTACTTAAACTACAACAAAACAAAGTGACAGGGCGCATGTATTACTGGATAAAACACTACCTGCACAACCGAAAAACAGCAGTGAAGCTTGAAATGAAGCATAGCAGAAAGAAACTCTTTAAGCATGGAGTACCACAGGGAGGTGTTCTATCCCCCACTCTATTCCTTATATTCATGAATGACATTGATCAAATTCTCTCGCGTAAAGTAAATGCTGCAATGTATGCAGACGATCTGGCGATATGGTGCAGTGAAGAGAGCGTAGGCACAACAAAAATAAGGTTGCAAGAAACTATGGATAATTTGGCCAAGTGGACAGACCGATGGGCCATGTCCATCAATGCCCAAAAAACTACATATACCATCTTCAGCATGTCCACCAAACCACAGAAAATCCTACTAACCATAAATGGTCAAACATTGCCAAAAGATGAGACACCTACATACCTTGGAGTCACTTTTGATCCAAGACTTACATGGAAACAGCACATAGACAAGTGCCAAACAAAAGGTACAATGAGGACAGCACTCCTTAAAAAATTGGCTGGAACAGATTGGGGTGCAAATGGAAAAATTCTAAGTAGAGCATATACAGGTTATGTAAGACCAGCTTTGGAATATGGAATTTCAGCATGGGGGACTGCAGCCAAGAGTAACACTCAAAATATCTCAAAGATACAAAACCGCAATCTCAGAATTATAACAGGAGGTATGAATACTACCCCAATCACAGAAATGGAAATATGCACAGGTTTGCCATCAATCGAAGCAAGAAGAAATGAAAAAATCCTCACACAGTATGCAAAGTTCAAATGTTTGGAGAGTCATCAAATGAACCAAAGACTAAGCAGACCTACAAAAGAGCGACTTAAAAGAGGTAACTTTCTACACTCCGCTAAACAGCTCCAGAAATCACTCACAGATACAGACCTACAAAACCTAAAACCACTAAACACCTTTAACACATACCCAACATGGGACAGGAAAAACTTCCCAAGAATTATGGACAATATACCAAGCATTATTTCGAAAACAGAAACTACTATACAAGTACTAAAGGAGACAACTAAGAATCACATACAGAAAGCATTCCCAAAGGATATATGGAAACATGTATATACAGATGGATCAGCGAAAGAGGCAGTATTAGATCAGGAATATATATAGTAACACGAGATGGAAAAGAAATAGAGAAATCCATACCCACAGGCAAACATTCCACAAATTTCAAAGCAGAAATGGAAGCCATAATAGAGGCAGCCAAAATGCTCATGAATTGCTTGCCGAGTCACAACAGACATGTAGTATTTCTAACGGATGCAAAATCAGTATTGCAGGCATTGAAAGATCCAAAGAACACGAGCATGAATGAACTTACGGCCTGCTTACTACACCTCAGCAGTACCACCAAAGAAACAGTACTGCAGTGGATCCCAGGTCACTGTGGCATACCTGGAAATGAAAAAGCTGATCTCCTGGCAATGAAAGGGGGGTCACTGGAACAAATAGAAAATGATAATACGTACTATGAAAGTAAGACCATGTTAAAAGCAGAATATAAGAAAAAGTGGAAGCAAATGCACCCAACTGCAGAACCAAATGACCCCTACCACCAAATGTCACGCAAGGAACAAACCATCATTTTCAGACTACGAACTGGCCACAACAGACTGAGAAGTCACATGTTCCGAAAGCTGAAGATTGGTGAGACAAACCTGTGCAACTGTGGACTGAGCCCAGAGACTGCAGAACACATTCTTCATGCCTGTCAACTCTACCAAGAAGAGAGGGAGAAAATATTGCCTACTGAGACGGCACTGCTTCCAGACTTGAGGGGTTCCATGGATGACCTGAAGCGAATCACACAATTCATTGAAGCTATTGGTGTTGTAACCTGATATCTGACTGAAGAACGATGAAGAAGAAGAAGAAGCCTATACTAAAACAGATCTCGAAGAGTTATAGAGTAACATCAGTGTAAAGAGCTGATCACCGGATCAAGAAAGGTGCTCAACAAGCAACAAGCTGGTGTAACAATCAACTATCACTAGAAGAAAGCCATGAAAAAAAGGCGCAGCATAAACCTAATTTACATTCACCGGGTGACTACCATCTGCCAAACAGACAAGAAAAGGTCATCATATTGCGACCACGAACTGGACACAATAAACTAAGTAGCCTTATGTACACAAATTTTAAAATTGGTGATTCAGAAAAGTGTACACGTGCTCAAACCAACCATAATGCAGAAATTAAAACTATCATTCAAGAATGTTGGAACTATGACACATTAAGGGGCTTTGAAGAGTGTTCAAACTATGACACATTGAGGGGCTTTGAAGAATGTTCAAACTATGACACATTGAGGGGCTTTGAAGAATGTTCAAACTATGACATATTAAGGGGCTTTAAAGAATGTTCGAACTTTGATTCATTAAGTGGCTATCAAGAATGTTCGAACAAAGGCACATTAAGTGACTATCCATAAATTACGTCAATTTCAAGAATTTTCGAACTATGACACATACAGCCATGATAAATACAACACATACGGTTGTCCATAATTAACTTCCAATTTATTCAAGAATATTCGAACTATAACACATTAGTGGGCTAAGCAACAAGGTTCTAGTTTTCTCCAGACAGCTACAATAATATGACAATTTTCTTATTTTTCTATGTTCAGTCTCAAACTCCTGCAGGTTAGCAGAATGTCCTTCACAGAACAGAGTGCGTTGTGTCATGGTTTACAGCTTCGCTACCAAACCATAAATTACGGCAAATTCAAGAATGTTCGTACTATGACCCATTAAGGGGCTTTCAGGAATGTTTGAACTAAAACACATTAAGGGGCTGTCAAAAATGTTCACGAGGGGCAGGGATAAAATGATATAAAATGGAATTGTTGACGTGATTTATGGACAGCCCCTAACATGCACATTCTGGAATCTGAACTCTGTTGTACCAAACAAGAAATGGAAAACACTATCCAATTTACACAAACAAAAAACAAAACAAAAACTCTGAGGAAGAAATAGTAAAAGAAACAAAAAGTGATAAAGTAAAAGCAAAAAAAAAAAACAAAAAAAAAAACAAAAAAAAAAACACTGGTTTGTGCGGAAGTGTTGACCCCATCGTCTCTCGCCATATTTGATTTGATAGCGCCCCCTGAAGCCAAAAGTAAACAAGGAAGGAAAGACAACCAGTTCGAATTAGATCTGCTTTGTGCCGAGTTATCTCTCTTTGATCCGTACAGGAGACGTTCAAAGACCGGAGCTAGTGATATGACAGATAAAAATTTATTTCCCTCCCAGAAATGAATATTGATGATTGAAAGAGCGGATGTCTGCGAGGTCTAATTTGTAATAATTGTTGGCCTATATGGATGGATTGAGAGACTGCGGATTACTTTCCATCTAGTGACTAGTGCTATTTAAGCCCCGAGTATTCAGTTGGGCGTTAGAATGAGAAATGAGCGATATTTTAAACAAGCCTTATCATAGTGTCATGAGCCGTCGCTTGCAAGCAAAATCAGATTTAATTGAAGATGATGAAGAACTATTCATGAGAGAGAAAGAGAGAGAGAGAGAGAGAGAGAGAGAAGAGGTTAAGCTAGGTGATGATAACGACATTTGTGGATTGGGGAAGTATGCAAGTGATAAAAGAAGAAATATCTAATGTAAAAATATCGGGATCATAAATATACATTCCAAAGGTGGAGGAAGATTACCTAATAAATATCTGATTACCTCAATTGTGTGGGAATTGAGGTGCTTTGTTTTAGGGGAAGGGGAAACCGCTTGTCCAGGTAAATTTCTCCAGGTAAGAATAATAATCTTATCAAGCAAATACGAAACGTTGTCCGTGAGTTTGAGAACTCTATTAGTTGAGTCAGCATACAGCAGAGGCAGATACAATATATACGGTGTTCATTTCCCTATAGCTGAGATATTTTACCTGCATCACAAGGTTGATTAAAAATCATTATATACTACACTAGTCACTACTCTCACAAACATCAAGTTATCACAGAATATCAAACTATCACAGAATATCATACTATCACAGAATATCATACTATCACAGAATATCATACTATCACAGAATATCATACTATCACAGAATATCATACTATCACAGAATATATCAATCACAGAATATCATACTATCACAGAATATCATACTATCACAGAATATCACACTAGCGTAGAATATCATACTGTCATCGAATATCATACTATCACAGAATATCATACTATCACAGAATATCATACTATCACAGAATATCATACTATCACAGAATATCATACTATCACTGAATATCATATTATCACCGAATATCATATTATCATCGAATATCATGATATCGTAGAATATCATACTATCACAGAATATCATACTATCACTTAATATCATACTATCACAGAATATCATACTATCACCGAATATCATGCTATCGTAGAATATCCTATTATCACAGAATATCATACTATCACAGAATATCATACTATCGCAAAATAGTAAATGTATAAGCTACGGCAATACAAAGTTCTCACAAAATATCAAGTTATGAAGCTATCGAAAAGTATCAAATCATCTCAAAATATCAAGTTATCACAGAATATCAAATTATCACAGAATATCAAGTTGTCACAGAATATCGTTGTCACAGAGTATCAAGTTATAGCACAATATCAAATTATCAAATAATATAAAATTATCAAGCTGTCCACAGAAATAAAGTTATCACACTATTGCAAATTATAAAGTTTAAAAGTTATGGCAGAATATCAGGTTATCAATCTGTAGCAGAATATCCAGTTATCAACGACTTCAACGATATGCCTGGAAAGAAGACAGGTTCTTGTGCAGTGAAATGCACATGCACTTTTTATTTTAATGCATCCCTTGCACTTGAACTAAAAGTGCAGGTACCACTTGTCACATTGGTGTTTGAGATAGTAGATTGTACATTTCTTCTAGGCGAAGAAATATTGCAAATATGGAATAAATGATGTTCATATATTAACGTATACAAATAGGGATGGGGTCTGAACAAATTTGAGAAGGTGGAAGTGAAGATTCTTTTTTGTCAATTTGTCAAAAGTTAACGTCAACAAAACGGTAAAAAAATAAACCAATTAAATTAATTAGAAAAATAATATTATGACGTATTTTCGCACTTTTCGGCTAAAAATAACTCTTGAAGGGGACAATGTTTTTTTTGGAAATAATTAAATGAGGGGGAGGGGGTGGGGATGTTCTCTAGATTCTCGAAAAGCTGCTGAGGGGGATGGGTAAAAAGTGTTAAAGTAATTTATGGACACGTTAATTAACGTTAATTAATCTCAATCCTCCATACCCACCGGTTATGATATGGTGTTTATTTGTGAAATGACATAAGTGGTTGAAGTTGTTTTATTCAATCACAAATTACGATTATTTTCTACAGAAAGTTATCTTCATTTTATTACTCTTTGCTTTCTTAAACATTCACTCTTTTTTTTGGTTGCATATGCTATTCATGAGGTGGATGGTTGTAGTGGTGGACCCAGCATGTTTTGGTTGTAGTGATTTGTTAGGCAATATAAATACGTTCAGTAGTTTGTCAGTGATTTCTGAACGGTCCAGATGCACAATTGCCTGTGGCAGGGATTGAACTCTGTATCTTGGCCGTCACAGACGGGCCCTGTACCACTTAAAATATTTCTCTTATTCAGCTTTCTGTCTCAACACCTCAATCCTCAGATTCCCCCAGCCTTTTGTCTCAACAACTCAGTCCTCAGATTTTCCCAGCTTTTTATTTCAATACTTCAATCCTCAGATTCCCCCAGCCTTTAATCTCAACGCATCAGTCCTCAGATTTTCCCAGCTTTTTATTTCAATACTTCAATCCTCAGATTCCCCCAGCCTTTTGTCTCAAAGCCTCAATCCTCAGATTTCCCCAGCTTTTTATTTCAACACCTCAATCCTCAGATTCCCCCAACCTTTTGTCTCGACGCCTCAGTCCTCAGATTTCCCCAGCTTAATATTTCAACGCCTCAGTCCTCAGATTTCCCCAGCCTTTTGTCTCAACGCCTCAGTCCTCAGATTTTCCCAGCTTTTTATTTCAACACCTCAATCCTCAGATTCCATCAGCTTTTCGTCTCTACACCTCAATCCTCGGAGGAGGATATTATTATATACACTGATGGATCATTAGACATGTTTGCAGTGCTTGGGCCTTCACAACTCAGTGCGCATGTAAAACGATCATGGAGGAGAGTGGGGACCTTTGCTGTGACTACGAGAAGCATGACCATTAAGTTTATGGAGGTGACCAGGGCATTTGAGTGGGTAAGCACACAGAAGGTAACACGGTCAGCATTAGTATGATTAGGAAGGTACAAGTGGGCTTCGTTCGTGAACAGTGGATTGAGACCTTGAGAAAGGTGAGTTTGAAAGTAGCTACATTTATTTTTGAGCCATGACATGTGGATGTTCCAGGCAGTGAAATAGCAGATCAACTGACGTCATGCGCGATTGTGGCACAGTGCGATGTGGCAATGGATCGAGATGACGTTTTGAACTCCATAAGAGATATAGCAGGCAAGAGTGAGACTAGTGTGGATAATGATTCTTTGTCAATGGCCAGGATTAAAAATCAGGATCTGAAATACGTTGTTGCTAAAAGTAAACATTTTAGAGGGTGCAGATAAATGATGATCAACCAGCAGAGGTACTTTCAGCAGAAGTGTAATGGCGGATACACTCAAGTTGAGATCGGAGCAACTATGGACGTGTCCAGTTTGCAGTGATGATGATTCAATGACTAAATAACTAACTAATCTCAACCCTCAGATGCCTCTAGCCTTTCATCTCAATACCCCAATCATCAGCCCCACCCCATTAATTTTTTTTCGATTTCCTCTTTCTTACGTCTAACCTCTTGTCACCTAGAGTTTGTTCTTTTTTCTTCCATCACTATATATTTTCTCCCCTTCATCAGCGTTAAAGATGAAGATGAAATGTGAGATGAAATTCTTGAAGTAAGCTGCCAGGTCACCAGATTGCGAAATGAATATATCAGGGAAAGAATAGGTATAATATCTTGTACAGATTACAGAGAGAGAGAGAACAGAAGTGGTTTGGCCACATTATAAGAATGCATCACGAAAAGTTGCCCGTACAAGCATTTAACCAAATTAGATCAGGGTACAACGCCAGAGGAATACCAAGGAAAAGTTGGATATAAATCGTTAGAAACATCCTGAACAGACATGGCCATTGCACCGCCGAGGCCACACATCTGGCTTTAGAACGCAAGCTCGAGCTCCAATCACCCCTACGCTTAACGGCAAGAGTGGATCACACACCACCTGGGGATAGACAATAGACAATAGACATCTTTTTCAAACGCAATCTTCATCCCCCGTCGTTTCCTTCTACATCCTTCTTCATATCCTCCTTTCACACCCTCCTTTTTTCTTCTTCTTCTCCCGTCTATTCATTCGCCACCATTCAGACTGTATTCTCAAGTCACCTCATTTCAAACCCTTATTTCTTCACTTCTATCTTTAGTTAACTAATTTCTGCACATCTTCTGTCTACTAATTTTACCACTTTTCCATTGTTCGCCAGCCTTCTATGTCTTTCTACTTCTTTATTGTTCACTAGCCTTCTATTTCTTCCTACTTCTTTATTGTTCACTAGCCTTCTATTTCTTCCTACTTCTTTATTGTTCACTAGCCTTCTATTTCTTCCTACTTCTTTATTGTTCACTAGCCTTCTATTTCTTCCTACTTCTTTATTGTTCACTAGTCTTCTATTTCTTCCTACTTTTTTATTGTTCACTAGCCTTCTATTTCTTCCTACTTCTTTATTGTTCACTAGCCTTCTATTTCTTTCTACTTCTCTATTGTTTACCAGTCTTATATTTCTTTATACTTCTCCGTTGTTCACCAGCCTTCTTATTCTTCCTAATTTTCCATTGCTCATCAACTTTTTTTTCAGCATTATTCTTCATCTTATCTTCGTGCACTCTACTTTCATGTTTATTCTTCCACTTTCTATCAACTCATCCTTCTATCTATTACACATTCAGCATAACTCTTACATCTTCTAGTTTCTCTTCATCTTTCGTATTATTCTGAGCTCATCTTCTACACATATTTCTTCAGTTTTCATAGTACATCATCTTCTTGATTCTCTTTCCTCCTCCGGTGCCCGCCTTTCTTCTAAAGTTTCATTATTTGTCCCACTATGTTCCCGCTCATAGTTTTTCTTTCCCATCATTAGTCCCCACTCCTTGGTCTTTCATAAAGTTAATCTCCTTCATCTTCCTTCCTTTTATCAGTTCTTTTAACAAATAATCTAAAATTTCTGATTTATCTCATGTCCTGTTCTCTGCCACTCGCTTTTGCATCGCCATAACAGGGGACATAACCAGCCACACAAACTTTATCCAAGAGTTCAATTACTTATATTCCCCTAATAAATCACATTATTTCTGAATTCCGGCCGAACCATTCTTGGCGCCCCTTCCAAAATCGTATTACCCAACCATTGTTCTCTCACTAAACCAATCACTAACTTAAGGCCTAGCTAATGGGATCCCGGAGAAACGATGAGGGTCCTTAATGTCCAGGTTGATTGTGTCTAATCTAGAAGGTCCTGTAGGGGATATATGAGAAATCAGGAGAAGCTCTTTAAGGTGGCAAATAGTTTCCAAAGTTGACCTTGTGTTATCATGAAAAAAATATCGCAAACTCAGGATTGTGGTAAGGATTAGTTATTGCTTATTAAATCATCATCTTACCCTGTAACGCTGTAACGTATTTTCTATGATACTAACATACTCTGGAGTATGGAGCTGCCTGGTTTGTGACAATCTACAAACAATAGTGAGGTGAATAGTCAACTGAGAGTGAATAGTCGTGGAATCTCACTCCACAAAAAAGAATGTCATAGAAATATCAATAAGAAGCTGAATGTTAAACTTCATCGACTGCAATAAAGAATAAGAGTGACTCACTTAGAGTCAACAACATACCAACCAACAAATCAATCAATCAATCAATCAGTAAATACTGATTATCGAACGTGGTTCAGCCGCTAGATATCTTAGTCTATCTATCAAAGTTTATGCGTTCAAATCTAATGAAAAGTAAATCTTTAGATCACCCAGTCGTATAAATTGGTACCTTGCTAGTATATTTGAGAAAATAGAATATATGTAAGTCTGTGTAGTTTATAGTGATATCTGTCAAATGGTTTTAAAAGAATACACTAATATAGTGAGCTTAGACTGAAACAATCAGGATACATTAATAGTAAGAATATACTGGTGCAGTCAGGATACACTGATATAACTACCATTGACTTACAAGAGGCTGTCTATCTATACAACTCTCGTTAATAGCCATACGTAATGGCAGGTCTATGACCGCTCAGTCACACGCAGTGTATGTATATTAAAAAAATATACGCTCAGTCACCTGCAGCTCAGTCATCTGCAGTGTGTACTAGATAACATGCACTCAGTCACCTGCAGTATGGGCTAGATAATATGCGCTGTCACCTGCAGTGTATACTAGACAATATGCGCTCATTCACCTGCAGTTCATTCACCTGCAGTTCATTCACCTGCAGTTCATTCACCTGCAGTTCATTCACCTGCAGTTCATTCACCTGCAGTTCATTCACCTGCAGTTCATTCACCTGCAGTGTTAGAGTTGATATAACGAGATGCATGGCCCTAGATACGTCATCAGAAAAAAAACAGGAAGGGGATCGGGTTGGTTTACCTTAAAATAAAAGTATTATTCGCCTTTCTTCTGAACAAGAACCCAATCGCTGGTAATTCCTTAAGGTATTATTGTTTACATGGCTGTTAAGAGCTGGTTTATTTCTTACAATGACTTTTGTCTGTTAAGAACTGGTTTATTTCTTACAATGACTTTTGTCTGTTAAGAACTGGTTTATTTCTTACAATGAATGTTGTCTGTTAAGAACTGGTTTATTTCTTACAATGACTTTTGTCTGTTAAGAACTGGTTTATTTCTTACAATGACTTTTGTCTGTTAAGAGCTGGTTTATTTCTTACAATGACTTTTGTGTGTTAAGAACTGGTTTATTTCTTACAATGACTTTTATATGTTAAGAACTGGTTTATTTCTTACAATGACTTAGCTTACTGACCAACTAAAAAGAACACGAGTTAAAGTAAATGTTCACTGCTAAACCACGCTTTCATGTCTGGGCAAGAAGGTACTTCATCAAACTCAACAAGAAGTCAGAGCCGTAGATATCCTAATGAAATCAATGAATAGAATTTGTATCGTCAGGCTGACGATCAAGCTGTAAAGTGTTTTTTTTCCCAGATGATGTGAGGCAGAAGAGTAACTTAGATTGATGAGAGTACGAGTAACGTTTCGTGTTTGAGTCACAGATGTTGGTGGACGAGCTTACCAGGGCATGCTCTGGTAATCAAAGAGTGTTAGTGATCGTTGGAGGGAATCCCTCGTCGATACAGTCCTGTGGACTCACCGTGTAATTGTTCTAAAGTAACGATTTTTTGACATATGAATCTATATGACTGTATAATTAACGGCAGCCTCGGTTCGGAGGGTTGTAGTTATGATTAGACATGATCTGAATAGAATATCAGAAATGAATTTGGAGAATAATTATGTAAATACTTATTGTTTTGGCTGATACAACTGATCTATGGGCACTTTGTGTATGGTGCTCGTCGATAGCCAATGAGAAGGACCGAAAAAAGTTTAATCAACCAAGAGAAGTGACGTTATCTGAGAATTAGCAGGACTCTTCTGTAGAAAGGCTTATCTCAGCTGTGTAGCCAGCGTTAAACCCAAGCCCCTTTGCATAATAGTCCTGCGCGGTGATTACAAGCAGTGTCACTCACCTTGTCTGTCCCGACTGAACGATGCTGTTCATTAGCTGGCGATATAAAACATACGCAAAGTGACGAATGAGCAGTCTCATAAGCAAAAATATCTGATACTGTGTATGATCAAAGCGCAAAACTTCATTACAAGGAAGGCTTGGCCTATCATAAATCACCGGACTAGTATTACCTTTAGTACTTTCACAATTATAATGACGATATACTTGGACTAAAAAGAAAACCACACGTGAAGATGAGTTTTAAACAAACTATAAGTGACTGGAAATTAAAAACAAAAGATAGTGTATATCCTAGAAATAGGTTATGCTTAACTAATAGAGCAAGTGTACCCAACCCAAGAGTCACTGCCCAAAAGGGGTCACCAAGGTTGCTTTCTGCGGTTGCCAATTCAAACAATAAACTGATTAAATACAAAGTAAAAAAAAAATTAATTAACACCCGTCTTCAAGTTTGAATAGTTTTATAATTTAAATCATTTCATTAAATATGTCGTAAGCATAATTATGCTATAATTATACTGACAAATGTATATTACAATGTCAACTCATTACTTCTATTTTACCCTTTGAGAAAGCCATTCTTCTCTTTTACCTTATGAGAAAGTCATTCTTTGCTTTTACCGTGTGAGACAGCCATTTTTGTACACCTTGCTGTAATAGAATCGAGTTGGACTTAATGATAGCTGTGAATAGTACGCCAATACACAGGAGGTGAATAAATTCAAATACCTCGGATCCAGTATATGCAGCGATGGTAAATGCAAAGCAGAACTATAAGGCTGGAGATGGCTTTAGCGTCCTTCTCAAGGCTAACTGTGATTTGGAAAAGCAACATCAGTGTTGGAGTGAAAATCAAACTGTATAAGTCGCTGGTGCTTTCTGTTGTGTTCTATGGTTGTGAGAGTTGGACACTCACTGCGGACATGGAGAGAAGATTACAGGCTTTCGATTACAAATGCTACAGACGAATTCTACGAATTTCCTATAGGGAACATAAGACCAATGTGTAGGTAAGAAATGAAGTAGAGATGTGTGCAGGTGTTCAGGAGCCATTGCTTTCAATAGTGAAACGACGAAAACTAGCATGGTTCGGACATGTATGCAGGCACGATTCCTTGTCAAAAACAATACTGCAGGGAACTGTCGAGGGTGGAAGTAGCAGATGAGGGAAAATAAAGGCATGGACAGACAACATCAAGGAATGGACAGGGCAAGCTATTTCAACACTCATCCGCATCGCTGAGGATATAATTCGCTGGAAGACTCTGTGTGCTGAGGTATCCAATGTGATACAAATCGGATAAATGTAACAACACAAACCTGAAACTGTGGTCATTTTCGCATAAACCGGAGATATGCAACAATACAAGCCTGAAACTGTGGTCATTTCCGCATACACTAGAGATATGCAACAACACAAGCCTGAAATTGTGGTCATCTCCGCAAACACCAGAGATATGCAACAAAACAAGACTGAACTGTGGTCACTACCGTACACACTTGCGAGGTGTAACAACACATATATTAAAATATGGACATCATCACTTGTTATATTTTATATTATTATTATCATAATATGTCAGAAAGACGAAGTATTCAACATTCGTTTTGATAAATGAAAACATAATCTTTAACAGCATAAACTAAACGTCCGCTTAAATTTGTTACATATGTTTGTTTATTTGGACCTTAAAGATGTGCCAGAATTAGAGCTCTTGTACACACATGCGCAATTGGGAGCTTTATTTCATACTCAGAAGACGGCACCTTTCAACGTTCTATCTTGCTTTCAGAAACTGCACCTTTCAGCGATGTATCTTGCTTTCAGAAGAAACTGCACAATTCATCGTTCTATCTTGCTTTCAGAAACTGCACCTTTCAGCGATGTATCTTGTTTTCAGAAGAAACTGCACAATTCATCGTTCTATCTTGCTTTCAGAAACAGCACAATTCATCGTTCTATCTTGCTTTCAGAAACTGCATAATTCATCGTTCTATCTTGCTTTCAGAAACTGCACAATTCATCGTTCTATCTTGCTTTCAGAAACTGCACCTTTCAGCGATGTATCTTGTTCAGAAGAAACTGCACAATTCATCGTTCTATCTTGCTTTCAGAAACAGCACAATTCATCGTACTATCTTGCTTTCAGAAACTGCACCTTTCAGCGATGTTTCTTGCTTTCAGAAGAAACTGCACAATTCATAGTTCTATATTGCTTTCAGAAACTGCACAATTCATCGTTCTATCTTGCTTTCAGAAACTGCACCTTTCAGCGATGTATCTTGCTTTCAGAAGAAACTGCACAATTCATCGTTCTATCTTGCTTTCAGAAACTGCACAATTCATCGTTCTATCTTGCTTTCAGAAACTACACCGTTCAGCGATGTATCTTGCTTTCAGAAGAAACTGCACAATTCATCGTTCTATCTTGCTTTCAGAAACTGCACATTTCAGCGATGTATCTTGCTTTCAGAAGAAACTGCACAATTCATCGTTCTATCTTGCTTTCAGAAACTGCACAATTCATCGTTCTATCTTGCTTTCAGAAGAAACTGCACAATTCATCGTTCTATCTTGCTTTCAGAAGAAACTGCACAATTCATCGTTCTATCTTGCTTTCAGAAGAAACCGCACAATTCATCGTTCTATCTTGCTTTCAGAAGAAACTGCACAATTCATCGTTCTATCTTGCTTTCAGAAACTGCACAATTCATCGCTCTATCTTGCTTTCAGAAACTGCACCTTTCAGCGATGTATCTTGCTTTCAGAAGAAACTGCACAATTCATCGTTCTATCTTGCTTTCAGAAACAGCACAATTCATCGTTCTATCTTGCTTTCAGAAACTGCATAATTCATCGTTCTATCTTGCTTTCAGAAACTGCACAATTCATCGTTCTATCTTGCTTTCAGAAACTGCACAATTCATCGTTCTATCTTGCTTTCAGAAACAGCACAATTCATCGTTCTATCTTGCTTTCAGAAACTGCACCTTTCAGCGATGTATCTTGCTTTCAGAAGAAACTGCACAATGCATCGTTCTATCTTGCTTTCAGAAACAGCACAATTCATCGTTCTATCTTGCTTCCAGAAACTACACATTTCAGCGTTGTATCTTGATTTCAGAAATTGCACCTTTCAGCGACGTGTTTTTTTTTCTGAAGAAATCTCTCAGTCTGAGAGGGTCAAGCGTAACTGTATAGATGAAGTTATGTACTTGCTTATATGATAGGACAACCTCATCGTATGTATCTGTCAATTACATGTTGTTGATATGATGAGCCACTGGTGAGACATTCAGACTTTCAGCATTAGGAGATTGTATGACGAGACAGTGATAAGACATTCATAATTTCAGCATGAGGTGATCGTCCGATGAACACAGCGGTGAAACCTTTATAATTTCAGCACGAGGTAGTATATTAAACCAATGGATATCTGCAGAAAGTGTGACAAATACAGCAGACTTCGACCAATAATATGACATTCATTACACATAGATCGTGTACGCTAGTGTGTATGCTACTACTCTACTGTGCTCAAGCAGCCATTGCTATCACGATGCATAGAGTGTGTATGCCATCATCTTACTGTACTCAAGTGACCATTACTATCACACTGTAAAGAACCTGTTTGCCAGCATCCTAATGTGCTCAATCGAATTGTGAATCCTTTGCGCATCGCAGGAGTAGATTAAAAACGAGTTCATTTCACATTCTCAGCATGAGGCGTAAATTGTGGATCTGCTAGAATTACGGAGTGACGAATAACAACGTGTTGGAATAATTTCTAATATCTGCTGTTTTTTTTATTTAGCAGGACTGAATAATTATCAGTTTCGGGTTATGCTAGGTGTGATCGCTTGGCATGCAGTATTACTATGAAGTGTCAGAACAATTGGTAACTCCTTCAATTTACCTTCTTCTTGGTCTTCCTCTTGCCCCATGCTGTTTTCATTCTTATGTTGTTTACTCTGGCTGCTGGCCAGTATGGGTTCATTATCATTAACTGGCCGAACCATGTCAGTCTCTGTCAATATATTTGACCGCAATATATTTGACCGCAATATATTTGACCGCAATATATTTGAGGTTTTGTAATCTTTTCATTTATTACGTGTCCTATTTATGTTCTGATTTCTGTTTTTTAGACATTTTATTCCGCACGTCAATATCTTGAACATCTAAATAAAACAAAGAAACTGAAAATGAGAATTATAAAATTCTACATCTATTCTATATTAATGTATGGCTCAGAAACATGGACAACAAACAAACAATTTTAAGACATAATTGATGCCTTAGAGATGAGGATATATATATATATATATATATATATATATATATATATATATATATATATATATATATAGGGAAAACGTCATGGGACAAGAAAAAAAAAGAAATAAAGAGGTTCTAACAATACTTAGTATAAGAAAAGAATTATTAATGGAAATAAAGATGAAGTAAATAAAATATTTTGGACATATTAAAAACATGACACCTTGTTGAAAACATTATTTAAGGGTAAAGTCGAAGGGAGAAGAGTAAGAAGTAGGCAGAGATACAGGTGGTAGAGTAACATCACGAGATGAACAGGTTACAGTCTAGTCAAGTGCACCTCCAACAGGCAGGAGATGTTGCAGCCAACCGTCGTTGCGGAGACGGTACTTGATGATGGTTTCACACGTAGAAAGCTGTAAATAAAAGGGTGACACAGTATCTCGATCAAACACAGGAGTATTTCTTTTTATTTCAAACCATGAATAACTAGTAACTAATGAATTCGAAACCTGAGTAGGGTCTGCTGGTCGGCGGACAATCCAAATAATACTGCACTACATCGGCTCACTAATACATGCGTGTTTTCATCCATCCCAAATGATGATCGTTTGTTATATCCAGTTTTCAGTTATGTTCTTGATGATGAGTTGGTAGATGACTAATAAGCCATGTATTAATGACAAATGTTCTTGGACAAGCTGAGCGTAGTATGATCATATTAGACCAAAGGTGTTGTACATACGGCCCACGGGCGAAATCTGTTCAAAACAGATTGTCCATCACGTGCTTTGATGGTGTTTGGTGTGTCCATGTCTATCTAGCTTGTCTCCACTGTTGTGTGACAGCAATCGTCACATAGTTCTGACAAGCTGCTGCAATTCGTATTTTTACCGTAAGAACACAATGTAACTGTTTTGTGCAGTGTCTTCCCGTTTGTGACAATTTATGTCGATGGATTTAAATCATTTCAATAACAATAAATGTGACATTTAAAGAATTATGTACTTACCCACAGTTTGAAACAGCATCACCAACGCCATAAATATTACAGCATCCATGCTGTCTTCTAGAATACTTCTAGCTCCTAACATCTCAGCATGCGGCTATCAGTTTTCCATCAACATCAAGCAACTACCAAGGTTTCTATCAACACCAAACAACTATGGACATAATTCTGACAAGAAGTTTTGGTACAAATAGTTTTCTGTTACAAAATAGTTGTATTTTTCAGGAAATATTCATAAAGTTATAATTAAATGAATCACCGATAAGACTGTCACAATAAAAAAAATGTATAGTTACACGTTTGTGATAATTCACATCACTGTTCACATCCAAGTAGGTATAACTGGTACATAAGAAATAGGTTAGAGTCTCATTGTTATGGACTTTCGTATTTTCCAGGCTTGCATGTTTGGAGAATTTTCACCTCAGTAGTACAGTTGAACAGAAACACCTGGGGTAGAGGTATGCTTCCTCTATCTCTTACTGCAAATCTCCTTCTTTAAGTCATGCAGGTCAAAAACTGACTTTGTTCTGGAAGCTGACTTTGTTCTGTAAACAAAACAGAATGGAATAATCAATTAGCTAGACAAAGCAGTGGATATCAACTTGTCTTTTTAAACCCCTGCCGCTCCTTTCCCGATATAGTTTTATTCGCTGCCTCCCTGGAATGCTAGCATTGTTCGAGACAATTGTCCATTCGGACCTTCAGAAAGCAATGGCAAATTACTGAACGTATTCATATTGTCTATAAAACCTCTACAGCCACAAAATGCTGGGCTGATGGCTACATGCTGAATAGGATATGCCCATATAAAGTTTATATTTTATTAATAGGTCAAAGATGGTTCCTTAGTCATCAGCATCGCTCAGGATATGAATTACAAGAGGTCTATGTGTGCTGACGCATTCAATGTAGTACAGCTAAGTACACAAGATACAATGTAGTACAGCTAAGTACACAAGATACAATGTAGTACAGCTAAGTACACAAGATATAATGTAGTACAGCTAAGTACACAAGATACAATGTAGTACAGCCAAGTACACAAGATACAATGTAGTACAGCTAAGTACACAAGACCCAATGTAGTACAGCTAAGTACACAAGATACAATGTAGTACAGCTAAGTACACAAGATACAATGTAGTACAGCTATGTACATAAGATACAATGTAGTAACGCTGAGTGCACAAGACACAGTATAGTACCGCTGAGTACACAAGACACAATGTAGTATCGCGGAGTACACAAGGCACAATGTAGTACCGCTGAGTGCACAAGACACAATGTAGTAACGCTGAGTGCACAAGACACAGTGTAGTACAGCTAAGTACTCAAGAAACAATGTAGTACCAATGTAAGACACAACGTAGTACCAATTTAAGACACAACGTAGTACCAATGTAAGACACAACGTAGTACCAATGTAAGACACAATGTAGTACCAATGTAAGACACAACGTAGTACCAATGTAAGACACAATGTAGTACCAATGTAAGACACAACGTAGTACCAATGTAAGACACAACGTAGTACCAATGTAAGACACAACGTAGTACCAATGTAAGACACAATGTAGTACCAATGTAAGACACAACGTAGTACCAATGTAAGACACAATGTTTTACAGCTGAGTACACACGACACAGTAAGGTCCTGCTGAGTAGACACGACACAGTGTAGTACTATGTTGCGCCATGACATATATAGTGAAATTGGAAAGAGGCTTGCAGATCGATTCAGTGAACATCTGTATAGCGTTAAAAACCATTTGGGTTATCATGTGGACGTCCACTTCAATGGCAAGGGACATCGGATCGCCCAAGACATTCAGGTTACGGCTATCAAGTCGTGCTTCTCTGAAGGCCGGACCCGTCTTGAGCTTGAGAACCGCTACATTTACCAGCATGGCACTCTTAAAGCCTACGGTATCAGTGAGCAACTGTCCCATGTATGATTCTAGTTGTTCCATAATTTCTCCATTTCGTACTTGTATGTAGTAATATTTTTATATTCCTTGTCCGGTGTCGTTTCGCCTATTCCGGTCAAACTACTGTAAACATGATCATGTGAACGTATATAAATCTTACTTTCCGTTTTCTGTTGTATGTTTAAATTTTGTTTAAATTTTTGTCTTGATTAAGGTTTTTTCCGTCTAAACGTCGATTTGTGTGTGCTATTGTGTGTATCTTGAGCGATTAGCAAAACTTAATTACCCTGTTCCTGGATTTACCTCTTGGATTTCAGTTTTGTGCAATAAGTACATATTCACAATGTAGCACCGTACTGTCCGGCTTTGTGGCGATGTAGTATAGAGCGCGTCTGTGACGGCCAAGGTACCAAGTTCGATCCCCTCCACAGGCATTTGAGCATCCGGACCGTTTACAAAGCAATGGCAAAATACTAAACGTATTTATACTGGCTTCAAAATCCTTACAGCCAGAAAATGATGGGTTGATAGCTACGTATTGAATAGGATACGCTACCAAAAGCAAAGGACCGTAAAGTACACAAGGTACAATGTAGCCACTAAAAACACACGACATCTTCGCTGGGTAGTACTGCGGAGTTATGGGCTTATAGATGGGTAAATGTAAAACCGTTACACTTCTGTAACCTTCTCTTAGGGCAGGGATTTTCCCCTCACACAATATTGTAATAATTTGTTTATGTGACTCGCACGTACATCTATGTGAGACAATGGAAGAGGTATATGGCGGTAAAACCTTCTTCATGACTTCAACAAAGTAGAAATGAAGTCCTTGTTCTCGTATGGACACACACTTCATTTCCGAAGTGAAAATCCTATGATAGCAAAATCCACAGCAAAACTAATCTAACAGGTGAAACATGGAACTCGGTAGTATGAAGTTTGATAGCCACTGGCAACATAGCTGTTTGTTATTATGTGTGTTTCCAGTGATCGGTAAAACTTCATTTCACTGTTTCCTGTTTCATCTGTGAAATTGCAATGCGGTTTAACAGTTTCCCAACACTCAATGACAAAAACTATAAAGTTATGTTTAATATAAGTTTTCTACACAGTTACAAGATGTTACTATAACAACAAACATTATTAGAACCTACTGAATAATTATTGAAGTTCTGGAATGCTAACATATTGTCATACTTCCATTTTTTTACCACATGATATTTCATTTAATGGATCTTTAAGAATATGTGTAATAGATCATATTGAATAATAAGACTTCTTCTATAGGCACTGCATTCAGCCAAATACTAAAGTCTCTTGGGTTTAACAGACAACTCTGTGCAGAGGAAGTAAGAGCAAATCGCTCAGCAAAAATTGGTTTGGTTAAGTAAAATGTACATCTTATTAAGGGAGCCTCGTAGCGCAGTGGCTTCGCATATGCGTGGTTCTGGGTTCATTCCCCAGTTGAGGCGGAAATGTTTTTCAAATCGCAACGGCTCCGGGTCGACCCAGCCTTAAATGGGTACTGGATTAATCCGCGAAGTGAAGACTGTGAGGGAGAGATAACATCTCACACCCCTACGGCATTAATATATGCTATGGGTTACTTTAATTTACTTGCATCTTATTATGAGGTACGTATCTTACAACCGAGGACATTAGTCCATTTTGGTTATATCAGAGCTTTACAACAATCACAATATAGTCGAAGTCACGGTCCAGGTAATCCAGTCACCACGACCCATGCAGTTAGCCGAACGTGCATTCCTAACAAGTAGCAGCATACATTACAATTTATTGTTGGTTGCTGACCCATACTTGTTCATGGGCACATGTTCTGTTAACCAATATCGCAGACCAATGTGAACCAATGTCGATTTATAGTTGGTTGCTGGCCAGTCAGTTCATGGGCCCATGTTCTCTAAACCAATAAAATTGAGCCACAATTTATAGTTGGTTGGTTACTGGTCACTGAACTATATGCTATCACTTTCTCTTTGCTCTTTGTTTCATTCATAATCTTTCCCATCCGTGAAACACAATCCATAAGATCATTCTCATGATATCCTGCTGATGATAACCGTGATATCATTCTCACATGATTTTGTGCCAATGCTTGTATACTTTTCATTCATATCCCGCTTTCAAACATTGGACCTCAGCATAGATTGACCCTCATTTCATCAGCTTCAAACATCATTGTACCTCAGCATAGGTTGGCCCTGATTTCCTCAGCTGCAATACTACACAAAGCACATACATCTGCATATTCCCATCTCCCATGATTTATTGTCCGCCTCTGTGGCGGAGTAGTATATAGTGTGTCTGTGATCGACATTTTACCTAGTTTCAAACCCACAGCAGGCAATTGTGCATTCGGGACATTCAGACAGCAATAGCAAACTACTGAGGTAAATATTGCTAAAAATCACAACATCCACAAAATGTTGGATTGATAGTTACGTCCTAAATAGGATATTCTGTCCATTTTTAGTTTTGGTTTTGCAAGTTGTCACAGACTTGTCAGTCCTGAAAATAACGTGATAAATGAAATTAAAAGTTAAATGTTATTATAATTTGCCATTACACACGTTCAACAGCCAAATGTCTACATTCAGGATACAGTAGCCAAATGTCTACGTTCAGGAAACGGTGGCCAAATGTCTACATTCAGGAAACGGTGGCCAAATGTCTAATTCATGTTTCGGTAGCCGGTATTAAGTAATGAAGCAGCTGTTTCGACGTAGCTCTAACAATTCTGCTTTTGTTCTGAAACTCATTCTTGTTAGTAAGATCCAGTCCGACGAAGTGAATTCGTTGTCATGGTTTATGGTTTGACTAGGATATGTGCCTTCTTCAGTGATCCAGTGGATCCTGGACGTTTGACCTTTTATATTAAAAGTATTCCATGCTGATATATCTTATTTCAGCCTGTAGCTTTCCATTATCACCTTACAGCTAAATCAACTTATAGCTTTCCATTATCACCTTACAGCTAAATCAACTTATAGCTTTCCATTATCACCTTACAGCTAAATCAACTTTTAGTTTTCCATTATCACCTTACAGCTAAATCAACTTATAGCTTTCCATTATCACCTGACAACTGAAGCCAACTTATAGCTTTCCATTATCACCTTACAACTGAAGCCAACGTATAGCTTTCCATTATCACCTTACAACTAAATCAACTTATAATTTTCCATTATCACCTTACAACTAAATCAACTTATAATTTTCCATTATCACCTTACAGCTAAATCAACTTATAGCTTCCATTATCACCTTACAACTGAAGCCAACTTATAGCTTTCCATTATCACCTTACAGCTGAAGCCAACTTATGACCATTAATTAAAAAAGCCAATGTCGAACACCACTAAATACTCAAGTCTTTTAGATAACCATTTAAGATCAATAACGTCTATTTCAGGTATCGATTAATGTTTAAGTAATAATTTTTCCAAGACTAGAAATTACCTGAATATTATTTCCAGAAAGTTTTCTAAAGAATCCTAGTCGATCCAGACAATACATCAATTATCAAGTAGTCAATACTTTCATTTGACTCCAATATTTTGATTAACTTTTTAATTTTTAACATCAAAGAGCTCATATTCTGAGCAAAATGGCAGATTGATTGAAACGGATATTGCATTTCTAGAAGTTCACATCAGAGATAGTCTGAACATAATAGACAGATTTGTTAGAGTTGTCCCTAGGACATGTCTAAAAGTTCTGCATCGTTCTTGACCAATACAACAATTATGTGCATCTGTAAAGATGAATTAATGGTCAATATTAACATTCGTCTGCATGTTGTTGGAAAACCGATTGGGGGAAATAAATAGCTACGCTATGAAATGCCATGCATGTTATAAGAGGCGATTAATCGTGTTGGCTACCCCATCTCATACACCAACGTGACAAAAAAATTCATGCTGATGTCGGATGTGTCAAGTCGAAAAGCTCAGAAATCGCAGTCAAATCGTAAATAATGACAAATGGTCCTTCGCTCATAGGAAAAAAAATAAAATGTTCAAGATGGAAGAAGCAGAGGAGTACAAATACAAATATGGACAGACAGCATCAAGAACCGGACAAGACATTTTTTGTCCTCACTCATCCGCATCATTGAAGATAAAAATCGATGGAGGACTGTTTACTGAAGCATCCAATGTGGTACCCGTACGACTCTGACAAGTTACGGGTTTATAGATAGAAATGTTCAGGTAAAAGACTTGTTGTGTCATGAGTCACTGCGCCTTTATGATGCGCCTCTATGGTTTATGATTCACGCCTTTAAGATTTGATATTCTTGCTATTCAGCAGGAGTTTGAGACCAATCCCAGAAGAAAAATATGAATTATGAGTCGAGGTGGTTCAGTACTTGGTACATAAGTGTCCTAACTGGGTGATCCAGGTTTGAATTGCGATTCTATTAATTCACCTTTAACTCCTTGCCGGCAAAGGTCCTCAACAAACCACTGCAAGTTTGTCATACCCTTATAATGAAGATCTTACATGAAATTGCACTGACACTACCAGTCTGTTATACCCTCATATTGAAGATCTTACAGGAAATAGCATTTACACTACCACTTTGTTATACCTTATAATGAAGACCTTACAGGAAATAGCACTGACACTAGCAGTTTGTCATACCCTTACAATGAAGACCTTACAGGAAATAGCACTGACACTAGCAGTTTGTCATACCCTTATAATGAAGACCTTACAGGAAATAGCACTGACACTAGCAGTTTGTCATACCCTTAAAATGAAGACCTTACAGGAAATAGCACTGACACTAGCAGTTTGTCATACCCTTATAATGAAGACCTTACAGGAAATAGCACTGACACTAGCAGTTTGTCATACCCTTATAATGAAAACCTTACAGGAAATAGCACTGACAAAACGAATTTATTATTCCTTTTCCATGGCCAGAATAAGAAAGCTGAACTTTAAATGTGGCGTAGTAGCCAGAAATGCGTGTCATTATATGTTTAAAATATTATTGATCAACCAACAGAGAAAAGGAACTATTCGCCAACCTGAAATTGTAGATGTACTCAACAGATGATCGATAAACATATGGATATGTTTTTAATGCATTTAATTATGATCTGACGATCAACCACCAAACCAGACAACCAAGCACTCAAGCAGCCAACCAATAAACCGGCCAGCCAAACAAACAACCAATCAAACTATAGCTAGCTGCTAATTAGCTCACTGACATTATGATTGACTAACTGACTTAATTTGCTAAAATTACTTAAATTGACTAAATTATTAATTATCTAACTAGCTAACTACCTACATAACTAATTGACGAACTGACTAAATAATTATCTATTTATTGACAAAATAATGATCGATTAATCAAATAATTACAATAGAGGACAGAAGATTAGAAAAGAAATACATCACAACAAAGAGAAAGAAATAATATTGACAAAACTCAAATGATTTAATGAAAGCGGTAACACTAGAGTTTATAAACATTATCATGGAATGTACGATTTTCAAAACAAACCCCAACATAATAGATTGCTTCATCCAATCAAAATTAATAACTAAAGGCTGTAAAAGAGAATAATTAGTGTTTTCCTCCTGGATATCATTACTATGTGGATGTGACCTTTCAGAAGGTGTTAAGTATAGCTAAAGGTAGGTCACTATTTGTAAAACTGTACATACTGTCATCACATTAGGTTACACATAGATATCTGCTGTATGTGTCGATGAGTGCCATTCTACTAGATCAGAGTGATTAGTTTAAACATGCAAGTGTTTCAAATTATAGCGTAACATCCTTCTAGGGTTATGCCCATGTGTTACGTGTTTTAAATTGGGAGAAAGCACCCAATAATCATCTACGCCGGTGAATATAAACTGGAATATTAGAACTAATTAGCAAATAAAAGATACGATCTTTGATACGTTTCTCCAAACACAGAGACAAATAACTGAACTATTATTAAACAAACACAAGAGATGGTAACGATTTGATCCGACCATAACTATTATATTGATAATGCTTTGTTAGGGACATTGAAATAGCCTCATACAACTGGTTCGTTAGGTTGTTCATGTGGGTACGTAGAGTTAATGGTTATTTGATAAACAGAAACTTTATTATGAATGCATTGCCCATATGTTTTCTGGGTGGAAAATCGGTGAGATTAGATTGTACAACGCATTTACATTTTCTGGACTACATCCTGCTGAAAATCTAGTAGGACCATGGTCCTGCTACAAGGGAGACCAGTGGGAGTTTGAGAATTAACGCCGAAGAAGAAGAAGAAGAAGATTGTACAACTGGATTAAATCGAATAGACCATTTTACGAATTACTTTCGTGACGTTTCGACAGTATGAGTAATAGCCTCCAGACTACTCCGTTGACCGTCATTGTGGAAGGGCAGTCCATGTTATTCATTGGCTGGCGACACATAGCATAAAATGTATGACCTGAAACACGCGAGGCGTAACTTGGACTTTAGGGAAGATATAATTTTTTTAAAAAAGATTAACATTTACAAAAATGGGGTCGTGGTGAATAAAATGCCAGAACCGCGACCTTCACTATTATTTTTGATAGTTAAAATCTCTGATATAGTCAAATTAGAGTAACGTTACCGGTTGTAAGTAGCGTACCTTACTATAAGAGGACAATTTTAGTTAATCAAAAAATATACAGTTCGGAGTGCCTCTCCAAGTGATGTATCCCGATTTCTCTTACAATCGATAGGACATGATAAGATGTCCACATCGCAGGAAAAAAAATGTTTTGGGGATCCTCGCCGATGACGCAGTGTGCCGAAGATGTGGCCGTGTACTGCTGGTGAATATTTCATTTAAAAAAACGAGATCAGAGACAACATGCTTATTTGTTCAAATTGCTTTAATATAGTTCAGATCTGAGCCTTCAAATTTTTACTTCGTTCACAAAACAGTGTATAAGTGGCGGGTTTGAGGGGTTCAAACTCCCTCAATAGTAAAACAGAACATACTATCTAGTACTAAGCAACTAGTAGAATATAGCAAACTATCTAGTACTAAACAACTAGTAGAATATAGCAAACTATCTAGTACTAAGAAACTAGTAGAATATAGCAAACTATCTAGTACTAAGAAACTAGTAGAATATAGCAAACTATCTAGTACTAAGAAACCAGTAGAATAGAACGTACTATGAAACTGTCCCCACATATATGTCGAGGATGTGGCTTGGGGTTGCCCCACATAGGGCATATGTGTCCAGCGCTATGGGTTAGAGATTCATGTATATTTTTGTCTATTATAACAGCTTAGACTTGTGTTCGTCGGTTTTTATTAGACGTTTTTCGACACATTTGTCAGTTGGTTTTTCTAAATAGTTCTTCCATATCTGTTTCCGGCGTTGTGAACGTATAGGTGCATCCATATACATGTCTGTAGTTGTGGGTTCGAAGGACACCGACGCATGTCCGAGACTGTCGTGTAGCTGTTCTAATCGAATCTGGCAATAGTCAATAAAAGGTAATATTTGTATAATTTTTCTTGTTTTCCGTTGCGTGTATTATTTCAGGTGAGCTTTCGATAGTGATAGTGTGTTAGTCGTCGTGCAGTAAAACTTCATCACCTGTTTTCATGATTCTTGATTAGAAACTGGCTCCACAGCACATGGGACATTCCCATAAGTGCTCCACCCTCCACTCCAGCAGCCTTCCCAGTGTATGTAGACTCAGAGTCCTGGTCAAGTGTTGAATTTGTGATCTTTGGAACTTTCCAAAATATTTACTTTTCCTTCCCTCACCTCTAGATACTCCAATTTCTAACATTCTCTGTATGTGTACGTTCTTAGCCTCATTAACATCATCTACATCTTGAAATGAATTTATTACTGCCTACATTAACTCTGCTTTATCTCTTCTCAGTAATGTGCCGTCTATCGCCGCATTGCCTGCCAATAAGTCGGCTCTCTTGTTTCTTCTGACCCCAGCATGTCCAGGGCAGTATATCTATGTAATGCTCTGGACAACTGAGTTGTTCAATAAGTCCCACCATTCTTTTCTTAGCATGAACTTTTCTATCTTGCGCAACATGCTTTGAGAGTCTCTGAGTATTACCGAGTGTATTGATGTATCAGTTATCAACCAATTAAGAGCTTCTGTAACTCCCTATATCTCCATCCGCATGCTCGATGTGACAGTGGAGTATGCTGAAGATTTCTCAATCAACTTTATGCCGTTTCTGTAGGCAACAAAACCCCAACCGCTTTTATTTGTGTTTCTGTTAACAGAGCCATTAGTGTATATAATTATGTCTTGTGGTTTCGAGTGTAGTTGGGCGAGTTCGTGCACTGTATCCTGATCCCTAACATCCGGCTATTTTCGACACGCTTTATCTAGTTGTATTATTACTTTAGTCAGTGATTTCTTCTCAATGTCTACCTCCACCCATTCACTTCCCTTTCCTCTTTCTTCAAAATCATTAACTCTTCGCAGTGTGTCTTCGGCCTCTGCGATCCATGAGATGCCACGCTTGATTCGTTTTCACTTTGACTCATCTAGACGTTGGTGTAATGTGTAGTGGTTGTATCAAGTTTTCACTTTGACTCATCTAGACGTTGGTGTAATGTGTGGTGGTTGTATCAAGTTTTTTCTACGTAAGTACTTTTTTTCTGGCAATAGTCGCATTGACACATACCGCATTCGAAATAAACTATAGACACTTGGTTGATTTCAAAGTTCGGAAAGCAATTGCAACCTACTCAACGTAACATTTTGCCGAGAAAATTATTTAGTCAATCAAACAAATGACATGTCGAATGGCATATGCGACCATGTTTCTCAATAACTCTGTATCTCTTGTCATGTTAATACGTTGAGTTGGTGACATTCTCTCGTGTCTAAAAGAAAACCCAACCAGCAACTTCTTCCTTTGATGTTTCGGGTGGTTACTAAATGTTCAGATTTTTCACTTTTCATCACGTGCTCTAAAAATCTTGACAGTCTACTTCTAGTATTGGCTACAATTCGACTTTTACTGTAGCATCACTGAAGACATCTACATTCGTTTTATTAGCTGTCCATGGACTTCTTATCATTCTTCTCAAAAGCCATATCGCAGTAACTTGCTTACTTTTTGCCCATGCTATGATATCATAAAGAAGAATTGATTCGAAATAACAACCTAGTATGCGAATTCGCATATATTAATATTACTTCATTGCATAAAATATTTTCCATTTTTTTAAATGATGATTTGGTTTCTCATATCCTGCGCTGTATCTCAATGCTGCATGAAGAATACTTGTACAGAATGTTCGTTGTTGTTGTAATAGTGCTTGTCTCGATTGGTCCGTTCTCAGTGACTTTAGCACACAGTTTGAATATCTTGACAAAATAGCATATTTTTTTGAAGATGCGGTTAGTCAAGTACGGAAAAAGCCTTTTACTAGAATTGCAAGGCGATTCGGTGCCGTTAGAACGGACCTGGTTCCATTCCTGCTTGTCTCTAGAATTTTAATGTATATTCTTGCTTCCTACTTGAATTTACTTGTATAAACTATTATTTGAAGCAACATTGTACTCTCTCTGTGTTATTTATGTTTACATGAAGACCTACAGGGAGGATAGTTCAATACTTGTACGGGATGTTCGTTATTAGTGTAATAGTCCTTGTCTCGATTGGTCCGTTCTTAGTGACTTGAGTACACAGTACGGAAAATCTCGTTTACTCGAGTTGCAAGGAGATACGGTGCTGTTAGAACGGACCTGCTTCATTTCTCGTTAGTCTTTAGGAATTGTATTTCCTTGGAGCACCTCCTGCTAAAATGGTGTTAATACTTAACCCACTTGGTTTAATTTTGCACGCATCATTAATACTACATTTAAGTGCATATATACATTTTAAAACAACCATTGCTTGTGTTTTATTCTTGTTTATACTGATGTTTGTGTTTTCACTTTCATGTTCTACCAAGTCTAACATGGATTGAAGTTCTAGTTCAGAAATGAGTACAACTACAAAATGGCGGGAGAATCGTTACGATATGATATATCAACCATTTGCTATAAAAAAATTGTGGAAAGAAAAACGTACAAACAAATATTTAGACCTAATTACAAAGGAAAATGTTCTAAATAATGACGCTTTTATTTAGGCATTTCATGTCCGTACTGTCACACATTTACTGCAGAGAATACGGTAGCTCTGTAAACAGGAGAAATGACCGTTTAGCAAGGGAGATAATTGCAAGTTCTACATACAAATTATTGAGTTCATAACAGGTTACTGGGTACAAATAACCTGTAGAATTGCTAGTTGAAAATTCTTGTCCATAAAATTAAGTTATTGTTTGCATTTTCCCGTCCAGCAAATCTGTACAATATTTTATAGTTGTGGTAAGATGTGATATTTGGTGATTGCTTGTTGTTGATCTCTGTTACAAATGTACGCTTTGATTTCTCACCATTCATTAATACAACAGTGCCTCTAGGCAGTAAACATTATACTTCTGCTTCTACTTCGACAATCACGTAAAGATTATACCTTTGAGTATCACCTCGGTTATCTCGGGTTGATAGCGGCTTAAAACATAAGTTCAATCAACTGTCTTATAAACACGTTTATACGGAAGATACAGTATGACTATATCTGCCACTACAAGGGCTGGAGTCGATGATGAAATCTGTACAGATAAAAGGTGCGTTCTTTTCTGTGCCTAGATACACATGTATTATGGGAAATGAAAGTTTAAACGGACGTACCAGCAAGGCAACAGTGACAATTAGCACCGTGCTGAATTTTTTAATGAAACCAAGGAGTTAGGCCAGTTGGAGGTAGTAGAGTCAATTTTTTTCTTCATTGTCTACGACCGGAACGTAGGACTCAGGACTGGAAATGCTAGAGATGAGTGATCCCAGAAACCAAAAATAAGAGTTATAAACTAATACAGAAGCGAACAATCAGTTGTCATATGCTGAAAAATATGATGAACAGGAGATTCGAGTATTTATGGACGTATCCAGTGTCACGTTGATGATCTGATGACTATGGACTTGTCTAGAGTGCCACGATGAGGATCTTATGGCTATGCACAGTTTTATACTAACTTTTTTATAGTATGCGTAGATTTTGTGTTGTGACTAAAATTACGTCACTGGAGGACCGTGTTGCCAGAAAAACAAAATGTCTAATTTACAATGTGGCTCATTTAATGAGAGATTAAATAGTCGCCAGGACTGCAGCAGAATGCATCGATCTGCGTGCTGTGCACTGAGAGGTCCCCCATCCCCAAACCAAAAAGCTTTCACTATATGTCAAGTCATCATATGAAAGACATATTTCAAACCTTAGCAATGGGGCGAGTGAAAATAAGTAGCTTTATCCATCAGACCAAACGTCTCCGTACAAAAATCTCAGACTTGCCTGAAGTTAACAGCACCCTACAGTCTGTACCACATAAACCCATTGGAAAGATGATAGTGGATTACTTATTCATATCCAAACTAAGGTGAAAGGAGTTTGCAGTGAGAATGAACATAATAGTGTACAACATAAAACAGTTACTCAAAGTCTACTGGATGACGAATATCCATAGCCATATGGATCAGAGTATATACAGATGTATCAGAAAAGAATATAGTATAAATAGAGGAGCAGGAGGGAATATATATATATATATATATATATATATATATATATATATATATATATATATATATAGTATACAAACAATGCTAAGGATAACCAACGGGGGAATTCTGTCATAATTACGATGCAGAAATTCACACAATCGTAGTAACCGAAAAATCGCTAAAAGTTCAGTCTGTAATATTTCTGACAGATACAAGCTCAGCACTCTAAGCTCTCCAACTTAGAAAACTACAAGAATTATAAAATAATACTGGCCAAACAAAGCAATCAGCGTAAAGTAGCTATGCAGTGGATACCACCACATTGTGGAACACATAGAAATAATAAAGCCGATCGTCTGGTTAAGGAGGAAGCTGCTGATGACAAACAGATGTGCCAATAACGTACTACCAAAAGAAGCAGATGATCAAAATAAGTGGAAAGCGAACTCCAACAAAATATGACTACTAAATTACGAATAGACCAGACTATGGTGTCATTCTCAAGTTGTATTGTGTCATTCCATGCATACAATGTTCAAGATTGTTAACACGGCCATGTGGACAGGTACCACAGACAGGAAAGCATATTCGCCAGGAATGCCCGAAATATAAATTTCTGTGGCCAATACACCAGAGAAACAACAGTGGAAGAAAACTCTCTACGGACCGCTGTACGAGTTACATAACACAGTTAAGTTTATAGAAGAAACACAATTTTAGATATAGGGATGCTCCAGGCGAACGAATGAAGAAGAAGATGAATTGTATATAAAGTTTGCTGTTTTAGTATTCTGAAATAATTCTATCATTGCATACAACGTTTACTGTTTGCTTAATTCTGTGATATCATTATTGCAAAACTCACGACTCGAGTTCCCTAAAACAAATAGCCATTTTTCTCACCTTCCTGATTGTCTCGTCTCTTCAGTGCACCAGTCAATCAGCCATTAACAGGAAATCGTGCTACTTTTGTGAATCATAACATGAAAGTGTCACGTGCACCAGGTCAGACAAGATGAGTTATGTTATCAGAATCACGTGAACAGATTAAAGGAGTTGTCCGGCGGATATTCTAGTCAGGGCTACTCACTATGATTAATAACCTAAACAAAATGTTGAGTAAATATTACCAACTCGTATTATCACTCAGAAAGTATGATGCATAATAGTTCGACCATGCCTTCTACATAGACAGACGTACCGTGACCAACTACAATATAAGAACATACAGGCTAATATGAATTCAAACATTCTTAATGATTCATTTGACAACTCTCATTGATTTCCATTGGTCAATATAGTTATACTTTGTGTGACAGGAAATAAAAATCAAGAGAACAGTCAAATGATTCATTAAAAAAAATTGATTTCCTATTAGCTAGGAGGTTCTCATATTGTACATGGCATGGAATGATGTTCGTCAGTTGTAATCGACGATGACCAAAACTGAACCATAATAATAATAACAATAAGTAATAAAAATAATAAATTTAGTAGTGCGTTTTTAAATAACTAACAAGTCTAATGCGCGCACAAAATGTTCTTCTACAGAATTGGCAACTGTACAGGGTGTCTATGGGACGTTGAGATGTTTTTTCTTTTCTACGTACCCGCTTCTGTCATGCAGTATATTGTCTGGTCTCTTCCGCCGCTAGTGCTCCCGTTCTAATGATGTAACGTCATGCTGTTCTATCCTGAACTAGGCTCTCCCAAGCGCCTACCTTCAACACATTAAGAGAGATCGCACACAATCTTCAACACACTAAGAGAGATCGCAAAGTACCTTCAACACACTAAGAGAGATCACAAAGTACCTTCAACACACTAAAAGAGATCACAAAGTACCTTCAGCACACTAAGAGAGATCGCAAAGTACCTTCAACACACTAAGAGAGATCGCAAAGTACCTTCAACACACTAAGGGAGATCGCACACAATCTTCAACACACTAAGAGAGATCGCAAAGTACCTTCAACACACTAAGAGAGATCACAAAGTACCTTCAACACACTAAGGGAGATCGCACACAATCTTCAACACACTAAGGGAGATCACAAAGTACCTTCAACACACTAAGAGAGATCACAAAGTACCTTCAACACACTAAGAGAGATCGCACACAATCTTTAACACACTAAGAGAGATCACAAAGTACCTTCAACACACTAAGAGAGATCACAAAGTACCTTCAACACACTAAGTGAGATCGCACACAATCTTCAACACACTAAGAGAGATCGCAAAGTACCTTCAACACACTAAGGGAGATCGCACACAATCTTCAACACACTAAGAGAGATCGCAAAGTACCTTCAACACACTAAGAGATATCACAAAGTACTTTCAACACACTAAGAGAGATCGCAAAGTACCTTCAACACACTAAGAGAGATCGCAAAGTACCTTCAACACACTAATAGAGGTCGCAAAGTACCTTCAACACACTAAGAGAGATCGCACACAATCTTCAACACACTAAGAGAGATCGCACACTATCTTCAACACACTAAGAGAGATCGCAAAGTACCTTCAACACACTAAGAGAGATCACAAAGTACCTTCAACACACTAAGAGAGATCGCAACGTACCTTCAACACACTAAGAGAGATCGCAAAGTACCTTCAACACACTAAGAGAGATCGCAAAGTACCTTCAACACACTAAGAGAGGTAGGTCGCAAAGTACCTTCAACACACTAAGACAGATCGCACACAATCTTCAACACACTAAGAGAGATCGCACACTATCTTCAACACACTAAGAGAGATCGCAAAGTACCTTCAACACACTAAGAGAGATCACAAAGTACCTTCAACACACTAAGAGAGATCACAAAGTACCTTCAACACACTAAGAGAGGTCGCAAAGTACCTTCAACACACTAAGAGAGATCGCAAAGTACCTTCAACACACTAAGAGAGATCGCACACAATCTTCAACACACTAAGAGAGATCGCACACTATCTTCAACACACTAAGAGAGATCGCAAAGTACCTTCAACACACTAAGAGAGATCGCAAAGTACCTTCAACACACTAAGAGAGATCACAAAGTACCTTCAACACACTAAGAGAGATCACAAAGTACCTTCAACACACTATGAACAATCGCACACTACCTTTAATAGGCCAAGAGTGGTCACACACTAAGTTCATAAGACTAATCTCATCAGATGAATGTTGAAGAACGGTGGAGGAAATGACAGTTAAGTCTTCCATTTTAAAGAGAATAGAAAAGATTTACTCGAATCAAGTCCTTCTCCATGACAGTGCTGCGTACAGATCATAGAGTGCGCAACTTATTGTAAGTTGATCTAACTTTTCCCGTGCTTTCATTGGCTGGGGATACAAAGTAGACGCAAAATGGCCAATTATGAGCTGTATCAGCAAAGATAGATGACGTTGTCTGGCATCTACCCACATGATTATTCTGGAGAAGGATATGCTAGAATCAAATGGATATTACTCAAGATGACCAGTTATAAGACGCGCACATATCACTACTTCTCAGAAACGATCGTCTAAATCATAATTATTTCACTATCAATCGGAATTCATACAATCGATACATACTGATTCTGACACCCCTGTCACTGACACAACCTGAATTCCGTTTCTTAATTTGACAGGTTTGCTAGGTATTGAAGTGCCGCAAGGTGAATTGTCTGGGTATTTGTTTTCATTATGAGCTTTGCAAATACCTGTGATGTCGCACCTTTAGGTCGAGAACGATCTGCAAATATATTCTGGGTATACATTTTGTCAGGGATAGAAATATGAATCAGAATTTAAACATGTCCATTGAGGGTTTTAACATTTACATCTCGATGGCAGGGCACATTAAGAGAGAGAGAGAGAGAGAGAGAGAGAGAGAGAGAGATAGAGATGTCATTTAATCTAATAGCCATGTTCTATGCTGTCTCTTTTTGCATTCTCTCTCGAATTCCCGTACGAACTCTGGTGCAGCAGAGTGCAGTAATGTCCTTAATAGATTTCCACCAGGATGTAGTTTCATGAACGAATATTCGTTCTGTTGGTTGCAGCTTTATTTGCACCAATAGACAGACACATCAGCATTCGGCGATTTATCTTTAATTGATGCCCTTTGAAAGCAAAGTGTATCGTCATACAGGATGCAGCAGTTTAGTATTTCACAGATCTATTACACTTTCCAACGAGGATTCGGATCTGCTAATTCATTTGATTTGGCCCTGCTATGAATATGTTTAAGGAGTAGGGTCAGTGCTGTATTAAGCTACTCGCCCGACGACCAGTAGACCCGATTCTGAGTTGCCTTGCTTATTGTGGTTTGTAAGTTAAATAAAAATGTCTGGTTTCCACCTAGCCACAAGAAAAAAGTGTACCAGGGTTTATGCCCTTGGAAGTTCGATGAATGGCACCATCGCTACTTCTTCTTCTTCTTCTTTCGTTCACTTGAAACATGTCTATATCTGTAATTCTGTCTCCTTAATAAAACTCACTGTCTTTTGTAGTTCATACAGTGTCCCATAGAGCTTTGATTCCAGTGTTGTTTCCTCTGGCCAATATGTCTGGCTCAGAACACTCTTGAAGTATATGTTTGGCACTCTGTGCTGCCTGTCCACATGTACACATGGCTGTGTTGCCAATCATGAACTTTGTATACATGTGACTGCGGAGTCGGTTGTGTCCTGTTCTGAGACGTAGAATTATCACTTGTTCTGATCTGTTCATAATGTGATAGTCATCTTGTGTTGGTGTTTGTGGCTTTCTTATTGACTTGATCATCTGTTTTTTCTGATGGTAGGTGATTGGTATATCTGGTTGGTCTTCGGCAGCACCTTCCTTAGCCAGTTGGTCTGCTTTTTCATTTCATGGTATTCCACAGTGAGAGGGTATCCACTGCATGGTTACCCTATACTGGTACGACAATTCGCTAAGTAGTTTTTTCAAGTCTGTTAGTTTTCCAGACTGGAGAGCTTGAAGCACTGACCTTGCATCTGTCAGGAATACCACAGGCTGTAGGCCAGAGTTGGAGTTCAGCAGTTTTTTTAGCTGCCACACTAATTGCCTGGATTTCTGCATCATAATTATTGCAGAATTTTCCTGTCGGTGTTCTGATTGTATCTCTAGGCTTGTGTGGATATTCTATATATACACCTGCACCTCCATTCCTCACGGCATTCTGTGCTGACCCATCTGTGTATACTCTGACCCATGTATCTTGTGGATATTTCTCATCCAGGAAACTGAGGGTGACTGTCCTTCGCTGCACACTGTTCTGTTCATTCTGTTCGTCCTCGCTTAGTATTCCTTTCACATGGGTCTGAATGTATATTGACATTCCATGCCTTTCACTCCACGGGGTTTGTTCTGGTACAGACCATAAGGGCTGTCAACTTCAGGTAGGTCTGTAAGTTGTCTGCGGAGTCGTTTAGCTTGATGGATAAAGCTGCGTCTTTTCAGTCGTCCCATTGCTAGATTTTGGAATCTTTCCTTCATTGGATGACTTGGCATACTTGAAACTTTTCTGCTTGAATTAGTACTTTTGTGTCTCTGCGTTCGCCAAGTGTTTGCATTCTTCCCATTTTCTGCATCTCTGCTATGGGTGTTGTTTTCATTGCTCCCAACATTATTCTAAGTGCCTGGTTTTGCACTTTATCTAGATCTTGTAATGTGGTGTTTGATGCAGGACACCACGCAGCTGAACCATATTTCAGGTGTGGTCTTATGCCTTGCTGGTTAACGTTACTAAGTATATTTCCACTGGCTCCCCATGTGGTTCCACTTAGTTTTCTCAGGATAGCTAACTTTCTCCTGGATTTTGTTGTTGCTTTGTTTATGTGCTGCTTCCATGTCAGCTTATCATCAAAAGTAACTCCGAGTTATGTGGGTTGTTTGTCTTCTTTCAAGAGCTCTCCATCTATATTGATATGACCAGCTTTTTGTTTTGGTGAGAGGGTAAAGAGTGTAGTGCTGCACTTATCTGTGTTAATGCTGACGGACCATCTATTTGCCCATAAGGTTAGGGCATCGATAGCTCTCTGTATTTGTTTAGTGGCCACTGTTGCATGTTCTTCCGTGCACCAGATCACCAGGTCGTCAGCATACATTGCCACTTTGATCCCGTGTGGTTGTTCAGCAACTAGGTCATTGATGTTAACCAAGAAAAGTGTGGGTGACAGGACTCCTCCCTGGGGGACTCCATGACGCAGTAGAACTTTCTTGCTCTTGCGACCATCTAATTGTACCCTGGCTCTTCTATTATGCAGGTATGCTTTTACCCATTTGTACATTCTTGAGCTAACCCTGACATTTCGCAATTTCTTTAGGAGCCCTTCTTTCCAGACCTTATCAAATGCTTTCCTGAGGTCTATCCATGCTGCTAGTACCAGTTTCTTATCTTGGAAGGCATCCTCAATCTCTTGGGAGAGGTAGGTTGCCTGATCTTCAGTAGAGTAGCACTGTCTGAAACCTGCTTGCTGTGATAGCAGAAGGTTTTCACTTTCAAGGTACCATTGCATCCTAAGATTGATAATGCGCTCCATTGTTTTGCATAGACATCTTGTGAGGCTGATGGGCCTGTAGTTGGATACCGTATTGCCATCTTTTCCTGATTTGAGGAGTGGTATCATTATTGCTTCTCTCCACGCCTGTGGTTCATTACCTGTGGACCAGCTTGTGTTAAAGATCTGCAGTAGCTTTGCTCTTGCTGCAATTCCAAGGTTTCTAATCATTTCATTGGACACTCCATCGGCTCCAGGGGACTTTTTCATTTTCAATTTGGATATTGCATGCTCCAGTTCTCTCATTGTGATTGGTGCCTCCATGACTTCAGGTATAGGTTCGCCTTGTCCAATGTTTTGCTGGTTCTCTCGAACCTCCTGTTGTTTGTCTGGGCTGACTTTAATGTTATTGTCTTCTGCAAAGGAATCTGCAAAGTAATCAGCTGCATGTTGACCTGTTTCTATCTTTATAAAGTGTGATCCTGGTATTTCTCCCTGTACCTTCATCATTTAGTTGTTTTACAAGTTTCCATAATTTCCTAGTATCTCTTTCTAGGTTCAGCGACTCTATTTTTTTCTTTCCAGCTGCTCCGTCTGGCTTGTAACTTGGCTCTTTGAAATTTAGCCTTTGTGTGCTGATACTTGTTGTGATGTTCGTGGCTAGGTCTGTTCTCAGCCTGCTGTCTAGATATTTCCATCTCATTTTGTAGCTTTTCCAGTTCATCATTCCAGTAGGGTTTGTAGTTTTTGCGTGCGCCCTGGCTATGGTTTTACTAGCAGCATGTAGTATACATCTATTAAATTCACTCACTGATCTATTGATGTCTTTGACCAAGTTCATGTCCTTAGCTAGAATACTGGTTAAATGCTGGTACATTTTCCAGTCTGCCAGTACATAGTTCCACCTAGTGAGCGTGCTGCTGTCCTTGGTAAATTCATTGCGGATTTCCAGAAACACTGGTCTGTGGTCACTACCCCCAATCTGCTTTCCAACGACACGTGTGATGTTCCATTCCAAGACTGGTGAGTGGAATGCCAGGTCTGGTGTAGAGGTGGTGTGCCAGGATCTCGAGTAGAAGGTTGGCGAGTCTGCTGGCTGGTTAATAAGGATGAGATTATGTTCATCCTGCCAGCTCTCAAGTTCCTCACCTCTCTTGTCGATATGATCGTAGCCCCAGCTCTGGGAGTGGCTGTTGAAGTCACCACACACCATAAGTCTCTCTTTGTCTGGAATTGTGTCTAGTGCCAATGGTTTATCATTTGGGCAGTAGTAGTTCAGGAGATGGAATTCTGCACTGTCTGTTTTTAGGTGGAGCATCTGGTATTCTGCCCCTTCCATATATACTTCCAGCTGACATGCGCTGATATTGTTTTTAACAAGTGTCATAATTTCACCCTTTCGCCTGTCCTTTCTGTCAGACAGGTAGCACTGGTAGCCTCTGATTTTGAAGGCTATGTCGCTGCTGAGGTGTGTTTCTTGGATACAGCATATATTAACTTGTTCTTCACTGAGGACATTTTTAAGTTCCAATTTTTTGCTGTATCCTTCTCTTTTACTGTTGACACCCTCAGCATTCCAGTGCATTATTTTTATTGGTCGTTTGTTTGTTTGGCCAGTAGCTCTATTCCCTTGCCTCCTGGCTCCTCGAGGCAATTGAGAAGGACTTTCAGTAACTGAGGTTGGCCTTTCGAGGTATAGGGCCGGCACCGTCCCTGCCTGAACGTCCGCCACAGGGCAGGAACCATAACTATTTATAAATACAGACATGTTTCCATTGTGTTTTGTGCGTGGCATCCTGATTATCTGTGCGCCTTTTGGCTGGATGCCTCCGTCTTCAGCACTTTGCTTACTTGGGCAGGACTATGGTCCTGCTCGAGTGGGACTGCGCGACCAGTCTTAGTTTCCAGCCCCTGATGGCTGAACTAAGCCCCCATCACCACTGCACGGTGCTGGCCTCGATGGGGCCATCGCTACTGAACAAGTATCAAATACAACGCTACTAGGCAGGTTATCTCTTCGCTGACTAGGCAGATGAGCACTTATGGGATGATGTTTGCTATGACTATTGTTCATAACCCAGTTTACTTTTGCCTTCTAATGCAACATTTGAAAATTCAGTTAATCTTGAATTTGTGTGCATAAGAAAATAAATATATTTGAAGTAAATTTTAATATTGCGACATTTGAGTCAAAGGGCTTGTACACACGGACCGCTGGATCAGCAACCAATCAATCAATCAATAATGCGACATCATGGTGATCCAGTGATGATGCGACGCAATGGCTTGGGACGAGAAAATATAAACAATAAATGCTGCACAACATACCAACTCTGCAAGGACACATGCTCTCTACGGCACTATACATCAGTACTAATGGGAATAAATGTATTCATTCGTTCCTGAAAGACTTAATGCAAGATTCACAAGGGAACTTAATGCAATAGTGTGGTGCATAGCGAGAGGTTAGAGCATTGGTCTCACACTAGTGAGGTCTAGAGTTCGATCCGCAGTAAGGACTGGGTTTTTCCTGTCGGAGGGTAAATTTTAAAAAAACTCACCCTGTATATGACGTGACGACAACAAGAGCATTCGGCCTTTATCACACAGCTACAAAATCCCTCCCTGCAACACCTTAATGGGAAGCATGCAGTATTTGACAGTTTGAATGCAAGATTCACGGAGGAGAAAAATTAATATATGCAACTGAATATCTCACACAGCATTCAATATGAAATTAGTTGATGTATCGATGAATGCAACTTCCAGAGAAGTGAACAAGAGAATAGGTTTCATATAACAAACGCCTCAGCTACTCAAGTCACACATAAAATGGAAAATAAAATAAAAGTTCTACATCTACAAAACATTAATGTGTGACTCAGAAACATGGACAATGAACAAATAGCTATAAGACAAAATTTATACATCATCATCATCATCTTCACGTGCTTTGCTGTTTTTGACCATATTAAAACGTCTTAACAAATATATCTTCTTCTTCTTCTGCGTTCGTTCTCACACTCCTGCATATTATCAGGATGTAGTCCGGAGAACGGAATGCTCTGTGTCATGGTTTACAACAATGCTGCGATATCTGCGCCTTTCGGCCCGACACATCCCACTTCGGCATGGTTTATGGGTCACTTACCCTATATGAGATGGGACAGGGAACTCCATCCCATAACCTCCTTAGTCGTCACACGTATGACTTTACTTATAAGATATCCTTGGTATCGCGACTAGAGAAAAGTTGGGAACACGAGTTCTATTTGAATAGAAGTCAAGAATAACTGTAGGTCTGCCCGATCGACGTCCATTCATTCATCTATACAGTTATCCACGTCCATACTCTCACTCACACACACGCCCATTCTACCTTTTTACTTAACTATCAAGATACTTACCTACCTACATACTTACCTATTTTGGTACCTAGCTACCTATCTACTCATATATCTGCTAATCAGACCCAACATCCCACCTATTGTCTTACCTAACTATAAACACAACTACCTACCTGACTCCCTGTCCTGCGGGACTGTCTATATGTCTGCCTACTCGTCTGTCTCTAACCCTATTTTTACTGTTATGTAACTGTACGCATGTATGTTGTTCAGTAGATAAACCTGATCTATCTGTCCATCCATCAACCCATCATATTTATTATCAGATTGCGTGACTTCGCTCTTTCACTTCATTTTATAAAGTCAGCAGTTTATTCAGCGTTAGAAAAAAATGATAATTCATCGATACATATTCCTCCATCCATGAAACCATCCACCCATCCATCTATAAATTCACGCACGCATATATCCAGGTATATAACTATCTATTAGAACTGTTGATCATGTCGCAACTCCTTCTTTTGATTTCAAATCAGGACACATCTAATTTTTTCCATTTTATGCCATCAATATCTATACAAGCAATCCAACCTGGCCATTAACTAGATAGTTACGTCAAGTGGGTCTGGAAGGTTAGGGCATCAATCAGAAATATTCAGAAATACATTTTTCCACAGAAACGTAATGTTCGCTTCTTATTATATATATATATATATATATATATATATATATATATATATATATATATATATATATATATATATATATATATATATATATATATATATATATATATATATATATATATATATATATATATATATATATATATAATGTTTTATATTGTTTTCGGTTAATTCGTCACTGCTAATTTGAAATTATAAAGATATATTTATCCGTGAAATGATCTTCTTGTGAAGAATTGTATGTAAATACTGGTTTGTGGAGTTAAATGAGGGAGGTTAACATATTTTGTTTGTCTGTGTGTTTAGTGGATGTGTTTATATATATTATTTCTTATATTTTTTAACAATTAAGAAATTCTTTCCTCTTAGCAGAAATGACACAACATTAAATGCGTGAAAATTGTGGGTTTTTAAAAAAAATATAAAGACGGTATTGATTATTATTTTTTCTGCGTTTCACTCTCAAATGGCAATGTTTGTCTTCTTTTTATCCCTTATAGAATGACCATCTAGATTTGTAAGTTGTCAGTGGTTTTGACGATGTATGTTGTATTGCTGTTCATAGAAAAACTACGGTATTTGAGTGTGTGTGTGTTCCACATAATACAATTTAGGGAAAACAAACTATGAACCCATAACCTGTCAAAGTCGTTGGGGTGCTACATTGGTTGCGTCAGTGCGCAGAGTCCTACAGCAATTTCTATAGTTAAACAATGTAGATGAGTGAGGAAATGTCTTGTCTTGTCCAATCCTTGATTTTGCATGTCCATGCTTTTATTTTACCTCCTCTGCTTCTTCCACCTTCAATGGTTCCTGTAGTATTGTTTAAAAAAACAAACAACTAGGATTCAAGTCGGCACATGTCCAAATGCACGTTTTCGTCGTTTTACTATTGAAGGGGCACGTCCCACAAGGGCAATTTGATATTTCAGGGGGGGGGGAGCCTATTCAAACAAATTGTAATTTGTCTTAATTTGGGGAGTAATACAATTTTTTACTATAACAAATATATGTATATGTTCATAGGGGGCACCAAATGTTTCGTCCGTGACTGATCTGTGCTAAACTGCCTCGTCCCTGGCTGATCTGTGCTAAACTTCCTGATCTCTAGCTGATCTGTGCTAAACTTCCTGATCTCTAGCTGAATTGTACTAAACTGTCTGGTCCCTGGCTGATCTGTGCTAAACTGTCTGGTCCCTGGCTGATCTGTGCTAAACTGCTGGTCCTTGGCTGATCTGTGCTAAACTTCCTGATCTCTAGCTGATCTGTGCTAAACTTCCTGATTTCTAGCTGATCTGTGCTAAACTTCCTGATTTCTAGCTGATCTGTGCTAAACTTCCTGATCTCTAGCTGATCTGTGTTAAACTTCCTGATCTCTAGCTGATCTGTGCTAAACTTCCTGATCTCTAGCTGATCTGTGCTAAACTTCCTGATCTCTAGCTGATTTGTGCTAAACTTCCTGATCTCTAGCTGAACTGTGCTAAACTGTCTGGTCCCTGGCTTGGGGGGGGAGGGGGCTATTCAAACAAGTTGTAATTTGGCTTCATTTGGGGAATAATACAGTTTACTTATTATAAAAAAATATATGTATATGTTACATAGGTGGCACTAAAATTTTAGAAAGACTTAGATGGATCATGGTTGAAAAAATGGTTGGCAAACACTGATCTAGTCTGTGGCTATCTATCTATTCGCTAAACCCTTTGTTACCTTTCAGCGTCACGAGTAGAAGAGTTTTCTGGAGATGAACCTCGTGTGTGCTGAATATTGTGGTGTTTGTCGCCTCTTTTATTTCGGTGGTCCATCGTTTTCGTGGTCAGCCTCTAGGCCTGCCTTCACTGTATCTATGTAGCATAGCTTGCTGTGGTATGCTGTCTGATGGTAGTCTGTTGATGTGTGCAAACCATTGTATCGGTTGTCTCGTAATATATTTCAAAATTGGAGTGGTAGCGGTTCTTTGTCTAATGTCTTCATTTCTCACTCTGTCTCTTAGCGATATTCCTAGGATCGGCGCAAGCAGGCCATTTCAGCTGCCACAAGTTTACGTTTATCTTGTGCTATCGTTGTCCATGTTTGGCTTTGGTAACACAGCGTTGGTATAATAATGCATTTGAATAGTGTTAGTCTGTGGCTGATCAGAAAATTGTTGGCTAGCGTCACTTGAAGTACTTTCTCATTAACAATGATACCATTCATCAACCTACGCAGAACATGAGCCCGTATACCCACTTGCTTTGTGATTGGATGAATTACAGATGTAATTTTTATTTCAAAATACGAATAACTTGAGACTAGCTTAAAACGTGAGTTTGCTGTTCGGTTAGCGAGTGACACACTACTCTTTAATAAAGTGTGTGAACCTAAGGTTCCTAATGTGTTCTATAAAATGCAAAGGTTAATCAGGTATGAATTAGTGTCATATCACACGGGATTTCCATATATACTTAGGTCAACGTTTGCTTTATGGTGAGTGAGGGCGCGGCCGCAGAACGTCGTTATAAGCTACAGAGCAAGGAACATAAAAATGTGAGCACAAAATCCTGGATCGCGAACATAAAAAAGATCTCCAAGAACTACCCAAAAGGTATTTGCTCACGCTGCTGAGCATCTGTTCAACACGCCTTACGATCTCCTCGCGCAGTACAATTGTTAGAGGGAATGGTATCCGGCTGCATAACCAGTGGCTAACTAGATACCAATATAATAAAATATGTCCGAACAGTACTAAGGATATATCATGTGTGGATATGAGATTATCTTCTTAATCTCCAATAAAAGTTACTAGAAATAAGATTTGAGAAGCTTGAACATATTTTAATATTAGGGCACCTCATGCTCCATACTCGTCTCTCTGTACTGTGAGAGGTGGCAAACTACGAAGGGACAAATCGTGGTTGGAATAAAGAGAAGATATACACAGATATGCATGTGAATCTACTGTCAGTGATTTTAGAGATGAGTTGATACCAATTCTTTATTCTACATTCACGTAATGTTTTCTATTCTCTATTATTTATTGTTTGTTGTCTTTCCCCATGTGAATGATGGAACTCGTTGTCTACAATTAAGGGTTGAAACTTTAGTTTTCTCAATGTATTATGTGTTTCACATAATCCTAAGATGTTAACGTTCATGTTCTTCACTTCATTCTTGATGTTTTCCAGTTTGAGAACTTGTATGAGTGTTCTCACATCCCATGTTATAATAATTATAGGCTTACGTGTGTGTGTTCTATAAGAGAAATTAGGGAAAAGACAATAGAACACAAAAACTAAATGAGTATTGCTTTTATAGATCAGGAGAAAACTTTTAACCAAATAGTCAATTACTCTAAAGTATTCAAGAAAAGTATGGAATGAAGGGAACATTATTAGACTGTGTAAGAGCCATATATAAAGATAGTGAAAGTGCAGTTATAACAAGTGCAGAACTTACAAAGTGGTTTTCAGTAACATTAGGAGTTAGACAGGGATGTGTTTTATCCCATTATTGTTGATTAGTTATGTGGATAATATTACCAAGTCAGTAAAAATACCACCAGACGCTTACCATCAAAATTACCTAACTGAACTACTTACTGACCATAAGTATCTACCCCACAGGTCAAGTGAAGAGCTGCAAGAACACATAAAACTACTAAACGATAGCTGTACCAACCACACCATGAAGATCAATACAGAAAAAAACTGAAGTTATATCTATAGGTGGAGAACCCAATACAATCAGCATAAAAATACATTTTCAATTACTGAAACAATTTCAGGAATTTAAATATCTTGGGAGCAATTTTACAGACGACGGAAGAATGGATCGAGACACGAATTCAAAAATCGAACTACGTAAATTATGAACAACACCAATTTTAAAACACAAACATATCCCGATGGAAACAGAAAGCACATCATACATTACGTCTTCATACCAAACATTGTGCTATTAATGTCAGACATGGACACTAACAAAAGAACAATAGAGAACGCTTACCACTTGTGAAATGAGATGTATAAGAAAAGCAGCAAACAGAACAAGAAGAGATCATGTGAGGAATGAAGCGATTACAAGAACTGTTGAAACAACATCAGTGTTCAAATATATTAACAAACAGAGACTAAAATGTTTCGGTCACTTAATGAGAATGAATTCTTACTAGCCAGCGGCAGGATCATACAACATGAAAATAGAAATATCAAGATACAGAGGAAAACCACGAAGAAGGTGAACTGAAGGAGTTACAGACATACTGAAATGTCATAATATTACTGCATATCAAGCAATCAAACTTGCCATGGCGCGAAAAACGAACATTATTCAATCCTGCGACATCTTACAGCAAAAACTGAGAAAATAAAATATATATATTCTGTTCACTTCAAGAATGAAGTGGGTCTAAATACACACTCGAATTACTCCACCATAACAGGTGATTTTTAAACAGCTGATGACATGTAAAAACAATATTATTTAAACATTTAAAAACAACTAAAACATTATTTAAACAACATTAAAGGCACATTTCAAAACGAAATTTAAAACAATATTATTAGGTACTTAACAATCGAGCATAATGATTAAAATGCGTTCTGCGTCCAAAAACCAATCAGAAGCACTGACCCACTTTACTGTTAAAGTGAACAGAGGTAGAGAAATAATATTTATTCCAATTCTATGTGGTAATTTCGCACATAGAAAAAAACATGAGGTAATGTCTGTCAATCGAGACAAACAACAAAAAAACCTCTCTATTCTAATCGATGTTCAACAACTTAATCAGGTGAAAGAATTCACTTATCTTGGAAGGGGTGCAAAGGGAACGCATTGCTCTAGGCGGACCCAGGGTTAGCAGATAACCAAGATCCCAAATGGACCTCCTCGCGATGCAGCCTGGAAACAGAAATACAGCAGCTCGAGCTGATTCTGACCACATCATTTGGGGATCGTGTCCGAGAATGTGGAGGTAGCAGATGGAAAGAGATTTGACTGCACAAGAGACAGACAATATCTCCAACACCACCAGCATCACCACATATAGCGACACTGTCGACATACAGTGAAGTTAGTCAGTCCAGTCCAAACATTGGAGGGGCGGCCAATGTAAAATGCACGTAAAGGTAGATGCATGGCGAGAGACAAATAGATTGCATACCGAGTACAATGAAAAAATGAAAGGGCAGAACAGCGCTAGAGGGCAGCGCGAACTGCAAATAGAAAGTGAAAAGTCCCTAGGAAAGGGGAACTACAAGCTCCGTCAGCTCGAGGCGAGCTTCTAGTTACCTGTGTTCCTTACAGGCAGAGACCCAGACCCATTCATTGGCGTTTGGTAAAGCAAGAAGACCTAATCCAACTCTAATGTCGAGCCTTCCTAAACCGGAAATATGCTCGCGAAGAGAAAGGGTTCTGTACCCGATGGGCTTAGGTAAGAAAGGGACAACGATGGTAGTCCTGGCCTAACTCTACTGTCAAGGTTTCCTATACCGGAAGTACACTTGCAGAGAGAAAGGGTTCCGTACCCAATGGGCTCAGGCACAAAAGGCACAAAATTTAGCCCTGGCCCAACTCGACTGTCAGGTTTTCCTACACCGGAAATACACTTGAAGATAGAAACTGTTCAGTACCTGATGGGCTCAGGCGCTATTGGGACAAGGACGCTCAGCTCGAGAACGCCTTGCTCTCAAACGCGTGGTGTGAGACTCGAACTTGGACAAGGGGTACACGATGTCGGTGAATGACACCTCGGCTAAAAGGGTGAAAGAGCCAGGGTCCAACTCCTCTGTTGAGTTCTTCCCCTTAAGGAACCAGGCTCACGGATGAGAAATGGTTCAGTACCAAATGGGCACAGGCACAGCACGTCCAATTACACGAGGCAAGTTCATAGACAGTGGAACACTTCGTGCGAGTCAGACGCGTGCCTGGAGACAGATATAGAGGCTGTCACAGGCTAAGGGTAGCCCACCCGAATTGTCAAGGCATGCCGAAATCGGATGCGCTAGGCCTACAAGGCGCATAACGGTAGCACAACGTAATCACGCTCCCGGCGGAAATCGCACGGATATCCGTGATGGTTACAATGGAGCGAACGCAAAACAAACAAACAAACAAATTATCTTGGAAACACCATCTCATCGAATGCGAAAAACACTAAAGAAATCCAACATAGATTCAACATAGCTTGCCGGATCTTGGGTAGATGTCTCATATTTTCAAAAAAACAAATATGTGAGCATGAAAACAAAAAATGTACTATATAAAACGATCATGATTTCATCACTATGCTATGCTACCAAATGTCAAACATGGACACTAACAACAGATTCCAAAAGAAAACTTGTTAAAACAGAAATGTCGTATCTATGTGGAATCCTCAGAGTAATAATAAGAGATAGAATCAGAAACGAAAACATCAGAAGACTAACAAACACAATGCCAATTCTGGATGTCATCAGAAGACAACAGATTAAATGGTTTTCACATGCTTCCAGACTACAATTAGACAGTGCTCTCAAAAATCATGACCATACAGAGTCGGTTGATACAAAGTCATTGGGAGACCTTGCGAACGATCTATCTATCTATACGCCGTATCCCTTGTTTACCTTGCAGCGTAGGGGTAGAGAAGTTCTCTGGAGATGGTCTTTCTGTGTGCTGTTTGTAAGCTTGTTCCTGTGGCTTCTTTGATTGCTGTGATCCATCTTTACATTGTCTGCCTCTGGCTTTATAGCTTTATAGCTGTTATGTCTATCTGTCCTAGCTATCTGTGACATGCTGTATGTTTGTAGTCTGGAAGCATGTGAAAACAATTTAATCTGTTGCCTTTTGATGTGTTCCAATACTGGTATTGTTTTGGTTATCTGTCTGACAATATCGTTTCTAATTCTATCTCTTAATGACACTCTGACTATTCTTCGTAGACATGTCGTTTCTGCTGTCACTATTTTTCGTTTGACTTGTGCTGTCATTGTCCAGATTTGGCACGGTAGCACAGAGATGGGATAATAATAGTTTTGTAATATGCAAGTTTAGTGCCTATCTTTACAGTTTTGTTCTTAAAATTACTTGTCATCTGTCCTAGGATCTGGTATGTTTTGTTGCATCTATTTTGTATCTCTTTACTGTTTTTCCCTTCACTTCATATAATGCTTCCTAAGTAGGTGAACAACATCGATGGCTTACAGAAATACAAGAATCAACAAAACAAACATATATAAAGCATACAAAAAAAGCCAACAATAGAGAACTCTTCTGCCCTGAACGCTGAAAGGCATAAAGGGACACAAAGCGAAAATAAAGAAAGAAGAAGAATAATTTCGCAACCTCTTTAATTTGGCTCTCATGACACTAAAATTCCAGTGTTTAATTTGCTTCTCATGACACTAAAAGCCTGGTGTATAATTTGGCTCTCATGACACAAAAAATCTGGTGTTTAACTGACTCTCTTAAAATTAAATTCCCATTCTCACTAAAATCATGGTGTTTATTCATTCTATCATGACACTAAATACCCGGTGTTTAATCTGGCTCTCATGGCACTTAAAAACCCGGTGTTCAATCTGACTCTCATGACACTAAATACCCGGTGGTGGTGGATGAAGAATTCAGGGACATTTATGACGATAGAACTTTGAGAAAATAAACTTATAATATACACTAGAGCTGGGCAATTGTGACTCAAGGGAACAAAATGTAGATCTGAAAGAATATTTTTTCTGGCCCGCCACGCTGATTAAAAAATATTATATTCAGCGGCAAACGGTGAAAACACTACTCGAACAATCTCAAGTGATACATAATGTTGTGGCCCCATACCACACGAGCAAACCACAATCAAGCCGCCGACTTAAACAGTTCAGGGTTGCGAATTAAAATTCGCATAAAAGGCCAAACTATACAAGAAAAGAGTCAGAAAAGGCCAAATTAAGTTAAACACTACTTGTTTTCCCACTTGAGTGACATGTGTACAGCAATTTTCGTCTTTTCTGTTTTTACATCTTTGATTTTTTTACAGATATCATTGATACATTAAATTCGGTTTATATTTTTTATTTAGTTTTCATTGTGTTTTAAAATAGGCTTTCCATTTTTAGATATCGCCAATTATAACAAAGTAATGAAATACTATCAATGTATATGCGATTTCGAGTACCAGGGTGCTATATAGAACCAGTCTTTTCTACAGATGGACTGTAAAAATTACAAAGAGAAGGGGAATCTGCTGAAATACGGTTTTTGAGAATAATATTGCAGCTAAGAAAATTAACGTAGAAATTCTCAGAGTTGCTGAAGTAAAAAAACAAATTATAATAAAACTTGAGACCATATGTTATTCTGCAAACCCCCCAAATAGAAGTATCTTTAGCAGGCTATGATCTGGCATACGCAATAGATGTCCTTCTCAGCGTATATGACTAGTAAATTATTAACCGACCAGACAAGTTGTCATTCAACACCTCAGTACAGGACACAATCAACTAAGCAGCCACATTATACTAAGATCAACAATATGTACCTACACACAAATCGATGACTTAAAGGCAATAGGGGTTCCCAAGATATTCATGGTACGGACATTAATTTGTGCTGTTCAGGTAACCGTTCTCAACACCAGCATTATATACATATATATATGTATGTATACGTGCCATATATATATATATATATATATATATATATATATATATATATATATATATATATATATATATATTATACATACATATACACATATTGCACGATTGAACTATTTGGAACGAAATCCCGCCAGTCTTATGGATAATATCCTGTTATTCAGTCATTTCTCTATCATGTTTGTTGCATCGATATTCGGGTTTGTTTTGTCTATTTTATGTACGTGTAGTATTAACTCTGAGCTTCTAGTTGTTACTCTTTCACGTTATATCTATAATTAGATCTGCCACGTGCAAGGGATCGTTAATGGAATCGTTCATACTCGTCGTTTTTATGTGAATGTGATTTTGAAAAAGGCCTTTTGGTAGGAACGTTGATTTGTGTGAGTTGTGTAGTTTTCCAGTGATTAGCAAATTTTAATTACCCTGTTCCAGGTTTCACATGTGTACAAAGCTCAAGGGGAGGTGTAAATACGAACAGGCACCTCAGACAGAAGAGCACATACTTCAAGAATGCACAAGACACAAAATATTAAGGCAACTGACCCATAGAAACAACACTAGAACAAAAACTCTACGAACATGTTATAAACACTGAATTTTACAGAAGAGACAAAACTTCAGATATAGGGGCCTAAACACATTTAAAGTTGTAAACTTCAGATGTAAACATATTCCAATTATAGAGAAGAGTCAGAAAATCAGATATTCCAAGTTTATAGTAGAGACAAAACTGCCAATATAAACATATTCCAAGTTTATAGTAGAGACAAAACTGCCAATATAAACATATTCCAAGTTTATAGTAGAGACAAAACTGCAAATATAAACATATTCCAAGTTTATAGAGACAAAACATCAGATATTTCAAGTTTTTAGAAGAGAAAAAACTGCCGATATAAACACATTCCAAGTTTATAGGATAGATAAAACTTTAGATATAAACATATTCCAAATTTATAGAAGAGACGAAACATCAGATATTCCAAGTTTATAGAAGAAACAAAACTGCAGATGTAAACATATTCCAAGTTTATAGAAGAAACAAAACTGCCGATATAAACATATTCCAAGTTTATAGAAGAGACAAAACTGCAGATGTAAATCTTTTCCAAGTTTATAGAAGAGACAAAACATCAGATATTCCAAGTTTATAGAAGAAACAAAACTGCAGATGTAAACATATTCCAAGTTTATAGAAGAAACAAAACTGCAGATGTAAACATATTCCAAGTTTATAGAAGAAACAAAACTGCAGATGTAAACATATTCCAAGTTTATAGAAGAAACAAAACTGCAGATGTAAACATATTCCAAGTTTATAGAAGAGTCAAAATATCAAAGATTCCAAGTTTATAGAAGAGTCAAAACTTTAGATACAAACATATTCTAAATGAATGATAAAAGAAGAGGTAGAATTACCTAGTTATTTCTGTTTGCTTGGCCAGACATTGGTACAAAAACATCTTATCTTAGAAATTGATTAAAGAATTCTCATAGTTTCACGTGAGCAAACTGTCTTTTATTTTTGTTTTTTTCCACGTTTAATCCTAAAAAATCGGCTTGTTTTATTAACATTGTCAACACAACTTCAAAAATATCTTGTTTATTAATTTAGCTTGTTGTTAACTCTATTTTTTCTTCAGACTTGTTTGCAGAATATCTAACCACATTATGTTTAAAACAAAATACCTCTTATGGTGAAAAACAACTTCTTCAACCATGGGTCACAATTCAGGTAATCCTGCTTTCACTAACACCGAGGTAAAATTAATGTTATATTTTATATTCGTCATCGAAGATGACACTATTGCTAGTTGGCATGCCATAGTTAGGAGCACTTAATACATGCGTTGTCTTAGCAAAATATTGAGCAAACTTCGTCAAAAAAGCCCCGTTATGTTTACGGGTATTAAATGTGCCTTATCACATGAACACTGTGCTACTCATCTTTAGTCAGAAAACTTTGGCAGAGGCGGAGAAAGTTCAAGTCATGTTTTAAACGCTTCAGCGTTTAAAATCCGTGAAGCCGCAGAATGGGATATGTGCCCATAGCTTCTGATGTATGGCTCATGTCCTGCTCAGCATGTAAAGTCTCGTTGCGGAGGACTGCACAAAGGAACTGAACTAACATGGGCCACTGGGCAGAAAAGCGTCATCCAGCTAGCGTCGTATAGCGTCAAAGAGCACGGTGAGACAGTAAGGTACCCTGGTCGTCTACTATACCCCACCACACACTCAGTCGTCTCGACTCGTCTTGCCACTGAGACCATATGTGTAGGGTCGAGAAAGTGAGGCTGACGACATTGCAGATCTCTCCTTCATTTTAATCCAATTTTCATCGCCCACGTCATGGCTTTTATAATCATCTCATCACAGAAAATTTATGCGGCGATGGGCGAGTAGTACAGTAGCAGGAGTGGATACACTGACAGCCATAGTCACAAACCTGCAAGTAGGCGGCTCAGGCAATGTGGTTGTTCTCCAATGATATTGAGGAAGGGGCTAAAAAGGTGACTTAAAGATTGCCTCGTTCACAATGACCCTGGTCAGCATATCGCGGCTAGCGGGGATTCCTATTCAGCGGTAAAAACTGCAAGAGATTTAGAAAAATTAAAACGAGTCACTCACAATTAGCGCATGGAATATGCAAACCTTACTGGACCGCGTGTATGTCGTACGGCCAGAAAGTCGCACGGCACTTGTAGCAAAAGAGCTAGAAGGTAAAAAATTGACATCGTTAATGACTTGAGGATATCTCCTCTCAAAGTAACCGCTGGCGTGAATGTTTTTACTATGTGATTATTTAGGGAAAACCATGTTATCGATGCTTTTGATGGATTCACAAAAGCTCCAGAATTACTGCACCATTCTTCTATACGACCAAGCTCCCTCTGCAAATTCCTGGCAATCGTTTCTCATGACCAGCGAGATACAACAGTCTGAGGAAGATGAACTTGTGGAACAATGCGCTGGATATTCCTTCTTCTTGATTGGCAGAAAAAAAAGAAGTGAAACGCGAAGCTGGAGTTAGCTTTCAAATCTAACCTAGCCAGAAAGATGGCTGGACCTCCAAAGCGTATTAGTGACGGGCTTATGACTGCTCGCCTTCCACTTTCCAAAAGGCGGCACGTAACATACGTTAGCGTGACTATGACGAACCCCGATGAACAGAAAGAACAAAATCATATAGAAAACCCCCAAATATGACAAAATAATCATATTTGGTGACTTTAACGTACTAGTGGGTTGAGACTGGGCGTCCTGGGATGATATGCTGGGGAGGCATGCTATTGCAAATGCAATAGCAATGGAAATCTACTGCTCGAAACATGCGCAGAATTTAACCTACTCATCTCCAAAACTGTGTTTCAACTTACTCACCATAATAAAACTTCATGGAAGCACCCACAATAAAAAAAAGTAGCATCAAATTCATTATGTTATCATAGTCAGGACGTTTTCGAAGGTTGTGACGAACGAATAGAGACGTGTCAGAGAGGGTAAAAACTCACTCATCACAGTGGGTAAAACTTATTAGCTCAAGCCATCGAGTAAATTTACCAAACTCATTACAGCAGGTAAAACTAACTCATCACAGCAGGTAAAACTAATTCATCACAGCAGGTAAAACTAACTCATCACAGCAGGTAAAACTAACTTATCACAGCAGGTAACCTTATTAACCTATAACTCAGTAACTTCTCACAGCGGGTAAAACTAATTAGTTTAAGCCAGCGAGTAAAACTAGCGAACTAATTAAAGCTCGTAAACTGACATATCCCAACCAATACAGTTAATTGCCATCTCATAGTCGGTAAAATTGGCTGACTAAACAAAACCGGCAAAGATAACATAACTAACTCATCCCAGCCAATAAAACCTAACCTGTTCATTGCAGCCGGTGAAACGAACTTATTCATCGCAGCAGGACAATACAGTCAACTCGTTCCAGACGGTAAAGCTAACTGACCGATAGAAGTTGGAAATGATAACTGACCCATTGCAGTTGGTTAATCTAATTGATTCACCCTAGCAGGTAAATATTACAAACGTTTCACCGCCGGTACAGACAATTGAGTCAAACAAGCATGTATAGCTAACTAACTACCTGTTTCATTGAGTTAAAAATGTTCAAACCTTACGATAAAAAGCAGGAGGATGGTGGGTTGTCTTAAATTGTAACCCAGTATTGGAAAGACATGATTCTATGATTTATCTACTCACTAAAAGATAGGATGTTATGGTTTATCAACTCACTAAAAGACAGGATGTTATCGTTTATCAACTCACTAAAAGACAGGATGTTATGGTTTATCAACTCACTAAAATCACACAAATTGAACATTTCAACAAATAACTCTTTGTTGAGCACAGACATGGACAGGGGTAGAAAATATCCTGCAGACAATTTTTCTAATGCTTCGAATTGGACGACGCCTTTCTCGATAAGAAAACTTGGTAACCTAATATCTATAATTCCTGATAACCCTGCCACGTTATGGACAATCAAATTATATTCCTAATTAATTTTAAGACGTCCAATTAAATTTTTATAAGAAATAATTTCCACCCACTAGTATTTGACTTGGCATTTTCTAGTTATTATATTAAACGACAAATCTGTTAACCGTATCTGCTTACCGTTCTTGACTCCTCGTTTGCAGCTATTTTCTCGATAAATAAAATCAAACTAGCTCAATCCTTGACTTCATGAAACTGATGAGATCAAACTAGCTCGAGCGATTGAATTTATCGATTGAGTTTATAGCAATTCGTTGTCGTTTCCGCTCAATATAACATTGTGATTAAAAAACTATAATTTACGGTGTTGAATGAAATTTATATCCTATTTTAAAATTTCTAGATCAGAGGGTCTCATCTTTTCTGGTGTAACAGACTCCTTAAATTGTCTGCAAGAGGCAGTAGGTATGTATTGCATAAAGTCTGCTAAGAAGTGTCTCACCAACTAATCTCATGGGAGAAATACAGTGGTAGGCCATTTCGTTTCCGTTGTGTTTTTTAGATGTTTCTTTAGATGTGTTTTTTTGTATTTTGCAGATGATATTTCATGTTTTTGCAGATGATGATTCATGATCTTGTAAATAATGTTTCGTGATAATGTAATTGATGTAAAGCGATGTTGTAAATGATGTTTCATGGCATTGTATAAGATGTTTCGTGATGTTGTAGATGTAGTTTCCGTGATGTTATAGAGCCATGTTGGGTGCTGAAATATTTAAAATGTATTATTTATATTTTAAAAAAATTAAAAAAATTATATGTTAGTGGGAGAATTCATTCTGAAATTCTTAAATATTTGCACGATGCAGTCAAGGGGACGGAATGCGATGTGTTATAGTTTACATGTATGGAATGCGATGTGTTATAGTTTACATATATGAAATGCGATGTGTTATAGTTTACATGTACGGAATGCGATGTGTTATAGTTTACAGGTACAGAATGCGATGTGTTATAGTTTACATCTATGGAATGCGATGTGTTATAGTTTACATGTATGGAATGCGATGTGTTATAGTTTACAAGGCCGAATGCGATGTGTTATAGCTTACGATTTAGTTATTCTGATGCTCGCGGGTCCATTTTGTGAACATATTTTCGGTCCTCCCCCCCCCCCTATAAAAGAGTATGTAAAATTTCATCTACGCTTATTACTATACTTCATGTTAGGTTTTGTTCAAAAAATTAACCATTCTATGGTCTCCACTAGACACTGTCATGGTCTCCACTAGACGGTGTCATGGTCTCCACTAGACGGTGTCATGGTCTCCACTAGACGCTGTCATGGTCTCCACTAGACGGTGTCATGGTCTCCACTAGACGGTGTCATGGTCTCCACTAGACGGTGTCATGGTCTCCACTAGACGGTGTCATGGTCTCCACTAGACGCTGTTACGGCATCCACTAGATGCTGTCATGGTCTCCACTAGACGGTGTCATAGTCTCCACTAGACACTGTCATAGTCTCCACTAGACGCTGTCATGGTCTCCACTAGACGGTGTCATGGTCTCCACTAGACGGTGTCATGGTCTCCACTAGACGGTGTCATGGTCTCCACTAGACGGTGTCATGGTCTCCACTAGACGGTGTCATGGTCTCCACTAGACGCTGTTACGGCATCCACTAGATGCTGTCATGGTCTCCACTAGACGGTGTCATGGTCTCCACTAGACGCTGTCATGGTCTCCACTAGACGCTGTCATGGTCTCCACTAGACGCTGTCATGGTCTCCACTAGACGGCGTCATGGTCTCCACTAGACGGTGTCATGGTCTCCACTAGACGGTGTCATAGTCTCCACTAGACGGTGACATGGTCTCCACTAGACGTTGTCATGGTCTTCACTAGACGGTGTCATGGTCTCTACTAGACACTGTTATGTTCTCCACTAGACGGTGTCATTGTCTCCACTAGACGGTGTCATGGTCTCCACTAGACGCTGTCATGGCCTCTAGACAGTTCCATCATCCCTAGATGGGTCTGTGGTTCCTAGACGGTTCTGTGGTCCCTATACCGATCTGTTCATAAATGCGTCTGTAATCTCTAAACATGTCTGTGGTCCCTAGATGCGTTTGTGTCTGTCCAATTTCCAATTTGTGTTTTCGTGGCCTATGAACATAAAGCTGTTGTTACGAGTATGGTAACATAACACCCCCGCTAGAACCACTGAACTATCCGATAATTAAAATAATATGACTTCTAATATATCGCTAAATTTTAAATATTATCCCAGTATATACGATAAAAACATTCAAATAGTCCGTTATACTACTTTGCGAAATAGCTTTACTTCGTATGGATAATTCTACAACAGGCAAACGATATGAAATAACGATTAGGCTGAGAAGATAAAAGGTCAAAATTACATTTTGCAAGTTGAGCGTTATGTTAACGAACAATACAACGATTATAAATTACAATCGTTAGTTTTAAGTCTTAGATAACAGGCAGAAAAAAACCCCATTGAAAACAACCAAGAATTGTATATCGCATGTGTCGACCAAGAAAAAGTATTCGACAAAGTAGACAGACGACAAATATGGAAAATACTATCAAAATATGAGGTTCCACAACACCTAATCAACACGCAGGAGATGTTACACAGGTAGACAGTGCGCAGTTAAAACGAGTGTAGGGCTTTCAGACAAATTCCACATACACTCTGGAGTGTGGCAAGGATGTGTATCATCTCCATTGTTATTCATCATATATATTGATTGTCAGTGTAAAATTACCAACACCAAAGAAGACAACCGTAACTTCCTGAGCGAACATAGTTTCTTTGCAGACAATGAAGCAATAATATCAAAATAAGAAGATCAATTACAATAACTTATAATTAGGTCACATACCACATACCATTAAGATAAACACAGAAAACGTCGAAGTCATGTCAATCGCAAAAACAGAAAGAAATACTACTATTTTCATTTGTATAAGTGGAATACTAATTCCACTAATTCTAATTCCACTAACTTGAATAAGTGGAAGAATTCCCTTATCTTGGAAGCATTATATCATAAAATAGGAAAAACACCAAAGAAATCCAACTTAGATGCAACATAGCATACAATATCTAAGATAAGATGTTAACATGAACATCAAAATTTCACTATATAAAACGATCATCATACCATCACTATGTTACCATTATCAAACGAGAACACTACAACAAAAGCTAAAAGAAAACTTGTCACAATAGAAATGACCTGCTTAGGTGGAATTCTCAAAGTAACAATAGTAGATATAATCAGAAATGAAGACACCAGAAGACTAACAAACACAATGTCAAACCTTGATTACAACAGAAGATAACATATTATGTGGTTTTCACATGCTTCCAGATTAGCATCAGACAGTTCTTCTCGAAAAGCATTACTATAAAAACACAAAGCCAGTGGGTGATTCTGCAAACTATGGATTACAAAAATATTAGTTATTTAGTCGTTGTATCATCGTCATTGCACTCCGGACAAGCCCATAGGTGCTCAGATCTCTCCTTGAATGTATCCCCAATTACACGTTGACTGATGGTCTCAGTACGTCGTTTGATTGACTATCATTATTTCTCGTCCACGAAACCACTCCTTTCTAGCGACACCACATTTCAAATCAATCTTCCGTATTCTAGTCATGGAACAAGAGTCATCGTCACTTGTACAGAAATAAAAGAGTTAAAGAAAACAAACCAAATCACACCAAAAAAATCTCTAGAGTACTCTTCTACCCTTCACGCTGCAAGGCATAAAGGAGTATAACGCGAAAAGACAAAGAAAAGCATAGCAGAGTTGAAAAACACTATCTTTATTCAAGATACCAGTGATACAGAGTTGTGGAGATCCATGATCGCCAACGTCAGTCATCAGGGAACTTGATGACGACCACGACCTAATGTTGTTTTCAGTTGTCTACACTTTTAGCAAACGTTATCTAGAGTGACTTGTGAAAGGTGGTTAACTAGAATGACTTCTGAAAGTTAGTTACCTAGAGTGACTTGTGAAAGGTGGTTAACTAGAATGACTTGTGAAAGTTAGTTACCTAGAGTGATTTCTGAGAGGTCGTTACCGACAGTGACTTATGAAAGGTGGTTAGCTAGAGTGACTTCCGAACGGTGGTTACGGTCTATTTATCTATGTGACATGGCCTTTACAGAACGTTGTCCTCGGGGCCCGTCTGTAAGCTTCTCGATTCTGGGCAAACTCTCCAGGCTCTTCCAGTGTCATGTTCAGAAGGTCTTGGATATCTTGTGTCCATCGTGGTATTATTCTGTCTCTTGTTCTATTTCCTGGAGCTTTCCCTCCATTATTTTAGTCTCTTATCCACTGTGCTTTTTATGTCCGAAATATGTTCTTTGTTGTTGTTGTTGTTGTTATTTGTGAGAAGTAAGTCTCTTTCTATATTCAGTTCTGTGCTGAAGTCTGCAAATTCAACTTTCTGTCAATGATATTCTTAGCACCTTTCTATAACATTTCATTCCGATATGTGCGGATGTCATTGCCCACGTCTCACAACCATATGTTGCCACGTCTCACAACCATATGTTGCCACGTCTCACAACCATATGTTGCCACGTCTCACAACCATATGTTGCTATTGGACAGATATAACTTCATAATATTTGTAACTTTATTTTACTGTTTGTCCCTTGCCATAGATTTTTCATCTGTGATGTTTTTGTTGTAGAGCGATTGCGATTGCTAGTCTCTTTCTGATATCGAATGAATAATCTTCGGTTGACCCTGCTGTATGCAAAGTTGCTGACATTTTATAGTTATTTTTTGATCAATGCATATTGTATATGTGGTTCCTCTGTGTTTTGATGTATAATCTTTGTATGTTGTGCATGATGTTGATGTACCGGACCACATATAATGAAGTTCATGGAGACGAACACTCTTTAAATGTACTTACGATTGTCGATATTCACTGTCACTATTGACTTTGTCGATACTCAATGTACTCAGTATTGGGAATGTCAATATCATTGTACTCAATATTGGCATTTCGATATTCAATGTACTCACTATTGGCTACGTCGATATTCATTATACCTACTATTGACACTGTGGATATTCAATGTACTCACTACCGACACTGTCGGTATATATATATTCAATGTACTCACTACTGACACTGTTGGTATATATATATTCAATGTACTCACTACCGACACTGTTGGTATATGTATATTCAATGTACTCACTACTGACACTGTTGGTATATATATATTCAATGTACTCACTACTGACACTGTTGGTATATATATATTCAATGTACTCACTACTGACACTGTCGGTATATATATATTCAATGTACTCACTACTGACACTGTTGGTATATATATATTCAATGTACTCACTACTGATACTGTCGGTATATATATATTTAATGTACTCACTTGTGATAATGTCGGTATATATATATATTTTCAATTTACTCACTATTGGCTCCGCCGAAAATAGATTTGCTTACATGTTTACTGAAACAGTAACTATAACTACTACATTGTGCTGTATTCGTATTCCATTACCAGTGATGTGTTTCTGATATAATATAAATTACCCCCGTCTATAGTTTACCCTAGGACAAGAACGCTGGTTTCATAACCGTAGGGTCTAGAGTTCAACTCCGGTAAAGTGGCTCGATTATTTTCTTTCAGAGGGTAGATCCAATTTTTTTTTTAAAAACACCCTGCACATGTCGTAGCGAAAGCAAGGGCAACCGATATTTATTAGAGTGAAAAGTTTCTTCCTGAAACACTATAACGAGATAATAATTTCCAGTTTTCGCAAAGACAAGAAGACACTAAATAATATTTATAATGTGCCTAAAGGTCACGAGTAAAATCAAATATTTTATGAAATTCTAAATAGATGTATTTCATTTCTTTTAATGATACAAATCTATATTTATTATTTATGTAAATTGTATTCTCCCCCCCCCCCCGAGGAGAAAGGTATGTGTGTGGAAAGAGGGGGGCAGTGTTAATGACATTTATTTTGAATTCGATGCTACATATAGGTTTTTGTTTTCTCGATAATCTTCCGCCCACGTAAAATATTTATGTTTTGTTCCATTTTCTCAAGAAAATTCATGCTGACAAGAAAATTGTAACAGGACAGCTTATCTAAATATACATACTCCACGTCAATGAGGAGTACATGGAAATATAGTATTAGGCTGGTATTGTTGGTTATCAACAGCGTGATTAGGCAGTATTATTTTTCTTGATCGTTTGTACTCAAACTCCTGCTGTTGATAGGATGCAGTCTGGAGAACATCGCAAAAGCGATGTCGAAATTAAAACAACTGAAAAAACTTGACACGGAGCAAACACGGGAAATAAGGTATGTTTGTTTCGCACATGTGTGTTCCCAGTGGCGCCCTCGGCTGTGAAATATTGACAATAAATAAAACTACAGCCAAGAGAATACAAGCCTTTGAAATGAAGTTTCATGAGAAATACCACGGGTAGCAAGAAAGACCAACCAAGACGTGCTAAAAAAATCAACGTTCTAGCTGCATAAGGCTGGCTTTTAAACATCATATTAAAAAGGAAGTTATGTTTTTTCGGTTATGTGCAGAAACACGATGGCATAGAAATAATGTTGCTAGATTGGACGATAGAAAGCAATAGAGGCAGAGTCTGACAAAGACGTCGTTTGGTAAGAGATATTCAGGAAGGCCTGCACATATCGCTAAAGTAAGCGGGTCAACTTGCCAGAGACGGTATGGATTTCAGAAGATTCATAAGAAACATTAAGTTCTCGAAAGAATGCGTCACATGACACAGATTAGAAAATAGAATGTGCCGTGATATGGCCTAAAGCTAGGCTGCGATATTCGCACCATTCCGTGTGATAAATCCGACTTAACTTGACTTTTGGATCATTTTGTGGATGGTCATTCCACCCCTACATGTTCTTAGCCTCCTATTAAGCCATATCATTACAAAACTATTGTTTGCATTTTTTTTCTGACAAGGTATCACACAGAAGATAGGATTAGATGACAAGGTAATTATTATCAAAATCGTACTAAATGCATTTTACGTCTAGGATGAATTCACCACTTTTGAACTACAGAACCAGTTGCCTCGTAGGTCTAAGAGGAATTTATAATCTCTTAACTACAGAACCAGTTACCACGAACGTCTAAAAGGAATTTATAATCTCTTAACTACAGAACCAGTTACCACGAACGTCTAAGAGGAATTTATAATCTCTTAACTACAGAACCAGTTACCACGAACGTCTAAAAGGAATTTATAATCTCTTAACTACAGAACCAGTTACCACGAACGTCTAAGAGGAATTTATAATCTCTTAACTACAGAACCTGCTACCATGAACGTCTAAGAGGAATTTATAATCTCTTAGGATATCTTTTATAATCTTTGGAGGATATGTATTGCATCATGTTCGTATTCCCCTTCCATTTGTTTCTTCCATTGAATTTCGACACATATATCTCATACATTCAGTATTTTACCATTTACACTGATCGCTGAATGACACGTAGCCATATCTTTATTAGGTCAGCCGTGCGACACAACATGTTTAACAGCATTTCTCGCACAGTGCCCGGTTCATCAATATGTATGGTTTCACTGTCAATGATGTTTGTATATTTTTCCTCGGTGTAAATAGTTATTGATCTGACATCAGACGTCTACGACGATGTGTGGAAAATATGGACACGGAAGCAAAACCATATTACTGGGAATGAAGGTTGTAGGGTTTGAACCTCCCCAACCCCAACCGCCCCCCCCCAGTAACATATTATGTTTTGCCCTACCATAAAAAACAATAAAACAGTATGTTTTGCACTACCATACAAGAATAAAGAAAATTCAGCACTACCATACAAGAATAAAGAAAATTCAGCACTACCATACAAGAATAAAGAAAATTCAGCACTACCATACAAGAATAAAGAAAATTCAGCACTACCATACAAAAAAAAGAAAATTCAGCACTACCATACAAGAATAAAGAAAATTCAGCACTACCATACAAGAATAAAGAAAATTCAGCACTATTATACAAGAAAATATAACAGTATGTTTTAGCATTACCATATAAGACAATGGAACATTATGTTTAGCACTACCATACATGACAATACAACACTATGCTTACAACTGCCATACAAGAAAATATAAAATTATTTTTAACACAACCATACACGAAAAATCGCTCCTTAATAATACAAGTACTGGAAATATATTGGTTATTTCTAAAAAGCTTTTAGGAAACTAGCAGGAAAGCTTTTTTTTCTCCTTTAACGGAAAAGAGAAGTGAAAAGTTGTATTTAAAGATCTTTTAAGGAAAACATATGCCCCCAATTTAGCGATGCTGTGGCTATGACCCCCCCCCCCCCCCCAAGGAAAAAGAGGACATAACATTCTAACGTTTGAACTAAAACGAAACGTAGACATTTAAAAGTGCAGTTTTTCATATAATTTTGATTGAGAAATGGAGGACAGCAATGAATTAAAAAAAACTTGAAAAAATATGAAGTGAAAAACAAATGTAAGAGAAAGTTTTCACTCAAAATTGTAAACAAAAAATACAATTTTCACATTCTATCAATCTTCAGCTGTATCTAGAAGTGGCATCAACAAAATAATCCTCCGAGGAATCTCTGTGAGTGTAAGCTGTACGACATCTCGTGCTAAATGTCTCTAAAAATCATCGATGAAACTTATGTAAGTGAACAGTCGAAAGAGACAAACAGGCAACACAGAAAGTCCTAAGGGAGGATGACAAGGAAAGCAGAGACAAGTGAATGAAAGGGGTTGCTAAATATGCCAAGGAAGAGCCAGATACTGTCGGAAATGTTAGACCAGTTACGTCCAGCAGCAAAAAGAAGTCATATTTAACTTTACCCTAGGGGACTCAATCTTAGGAAAATATCTTATAATGGGAATAAACGTAGGCAACTTTAAAGCAATTCTTATTTGACCAACAATGTGCAGTCTGGCAAGTTGACTTGCAAATTAAATAAATGCTTTTCTCGATTATAAAATTTTATGTTGAAATATATGTCTAACTAGACATAGTCTACAAGGAGAGAAAATAATCATAAGTGGTGGAGACTAAATTAAATATGAGTTAGGCAAGATAAACTGTCATATATAATTTGGATATTTGTTGAAACTGAATGTGTACATGTACTGCAATGTAAACCATCCATTTCTTTGTTGAAAACTGACTTGGGGGTTCGAAATCTGGACATGTTTTCTAGTTGAAAAGTGTTATAGTTTTTAAGCACATTAGAATTATCAATCTAGGCATCATGTTCTCAGAAGACGGTAGAGAAATACAGACAAGATGCCAGAAAGTAAACGCAGTTTTATATCAATTTGTACGACTACTGAAACACCAGAACATCGAGATGATCTCCAAAAGAATGTTAATAAACACAGCCTTCATGCCAGACCTGGACACTGATAGAGAAACTAGAACACAAACTCGCTGTATGTGAAATAAAGTGCCTGAGAACATCACTGGAGGTAACAAAAAGAGATAGGATAAACAATGACAACATAAGAAATCTGATGAACACAATATCGTGCATAGAATACATAGACACACAAAAGATCAAATGGTTTGGCCACCTAATCAGAATGGAACCAGATCGCATTCCATCGATAGCTTTCAATGAAAGATCATCTGAAGGAAAAACAGGGGAAGACCAAGACGAAGATGGATAGATGATATCAGAGAAATACTAGAAAACCAAGGCTGCACTATGGCAGCAGCATCACAGTTAGCGAAAGAAACAAGACCGGCTTCCCATGATGACTAGCGGCATACATGGATACGACAAGTCAAGACAAGACAAGAATTATCAAACGGGCTACGGAGAAGGTTATCTTGAGGCATGCTTTCGCCAGTACGTTTCCTAAATATGGTAAAAAACAAGAACTCTATTAACATTTTAGTTCACATGGATACTCAACTAATCTCTTCCATCTTGTCCTTTATTTAGTTACTGCCTCTATTTATTTCCACGTCGTAACCATCTTTTGTGTATTTATATCGTACTATTTCCTCCATCGAGATAGTGGCTTGTTTTCCCCTTTCCCTGCTTGTTTTAGAACAATGCCTGTCTTACCATGGTTTATCTTGATCAACTTAGCGTGTGTCCCAGCCAGGGCCGTAAATATTTCGTCTTCTTCGTTTGGCTTTATACCCCTTTATGCCTTGCAGCGTCAGCGATAGAAGAGTTCTTTGGAAATGACTAATTTTGAGTGCATCATTTACGTTTGTTTTCTTTGACTCTTTTATATCTGTAACCCATCGTTTGCAAGATCTGTCCCTGACTCTGTATCCATCGTGTCTATATAGTAATACCGCAGATATGTCTTCACTAAAAGGTAAGTTTGGGAATTTACCTAAAAAAATCTATTCCCCAATTTTCCAGTGCAACTCCATCGTTTCCATGTGATTTTTTTGTGACCTTTTTTTTAAATAATCATTAAAAAAAATGGGGGACTGGCGTTACTCGTCTTGTGACTAAATTGCAAGCACTAAATATGTTAATTGAATTTCCTAAATAAAACAGGGGAAGGGTGTGAAGTCTCAAAACCTCTCCAACCCGCATCTACGGACTAGGTTCTATCCATCCCCAGCACTGACTCTTGCATCTTGAATTATATCTCTACTGGTATTTGTTTCGCTCTTTCTCTATTGTTGTCGTTTAGTTCTATTTCTGTTGTTTTCTCTTTAGTTCTATCTCTATGTTTATCTGTTTAGTTCTATCTGTATTGTTGTACGTTTCGTTCTATCTCTGTTGTTGTCTGTTTAGTTATATCTCTGTTGTTGTCTGTTTCGTTCTATCTCTGTTGTTGTCTGTTTAGTTATATCTCTGTTGTTGTCTGTTTAGTTCTATCTCTGTTGTTGTCTGTTTAGTTATATCTCTGTTGTTGTCTGTTTAGTTCTATCTCTGTTGTTGTCTGTTTCGTTCTATCTCTGTTGTTGTCTGTTTAGTTATATCTCTGCTATGACCTGTAGGTTCATCGATTGGGTTCATGTGACACAACGGTTGACTCGCGAGTGAAGTTTACTATAAAGATAACAAATGTGAAATATATTTTAATGATAAATGTACCGCTAATTGCACTGTGTGAAATGAGCTATAACACTTCGTTCTCCAACGTGCTGCAAAGCTATGTTCTCCCCTGTGCTGTAACACTGTGTTTCGATTGTGCCGTCACACTATGCTCTCCACTGCGCTGACAGACTTTGTTCTCCACTGTACTGTCACATTATGTTCTCCACTGTGATGTCACACTATATTCTCGATTGTGCTGTCACACTATGTTCTCGATTGTGCTGTCACACTCTGTTCTCAATTGTGCTGTCACACTCTGTTCTCGATTATGCTGTCACACTATTCTCCACTTTGCTGTCATACTATGTTCTCCACTGTGCTGTAACACTGTGTTTCGATTGTGCTGTCACACTATGTTCTCCACTGCGCTGGCAGACTTTGTACTTCACTGTACTGTCACACTATGTTCTGCACTGTGCTGTCACACTATGTTCTCGATTGTTCTGTCACACTATGTTCTCCACTGTGCTGTCACACGTTGTTCTCCACTAAACTGTACAACTTTGTTCCCCACTATGCTGTCATACTATGTTCTTCACTGTGCTGTCACACTGTGTTCTCCACTGTGCTGTCACACTGTGTTCTTCACTGTGCTGCCACACTGTGTTCTTCCCTGTGCTGTCACACTCTGTTCTCCACTGTGCTGTCACACTCTGTTCTCCACTGTGCTGTCACACTCTGTTCTCCACTGTGCGGTCACACTCTGTTCTCCACTGTGCTGTCACACTCTGTTCTCCACTGTGCTGTCACACTCTGTTCTCCACTGTGCTGTGAACATCATGTATTCGATACAGAACTCAGTTCTCTATTAGATCTTGATCAGTTTCACAAGCCAGCCGCTAATATTCGAATACTTACACAATAGCAAATGGGAATATTTCGTTCAATAGCAATAACAATCATAAAATCCAAAACTCATTAGGTATTAGGGGTGCCACACTGAATATATCAGCCACAATAGCGCTCCCCACACCCGTGTTTAGCCAGTTTTACCTTCCTGATGATTGTTCAAGATTCACTTCCATATATCAAAATTGGTTCTATATAACGTCTACGAAATTTCTCACCTCAACTGACAGATATATTACATAGAATGGTCTTCATCTTGTGAAATGTTGCCTTTACCTGGGCAATTCTACACTTGACTTCTTTAGTACATTTTCCATCTGTTATTAAGGTACCGAAATATGTGAATGTGTTGACGTGCTTGAGACTGATCCCTTTTACTTTGATTTTGAATTCTGGATTTCATTTTTTCTTTGATATTATCATTACTTCAATTTTTGTGTGCTATTAAAGCCATTTGTTTTGACTTTTTTAGGCAATGATATTTATGCCATCCTTGTAACTGTTCTCATTGGTTGGCTAATGAAGTATCAATTTGTATCGGGGGATTGCTACATACTTTACAGCAAGTCTGAAAATCCTTTAGAGAGGGTTATGGGATAAAAGGTGCACTAACCATAGAGTATGATGACACCCCGGTCAGTCCTTCTCAGCCCGCAACATTTTCTTACAAAACAAATATGTACACGACGGCTCATGATGATCATCATCATTACCGTTCTAACAATACGACTGTGTCTACATATAGCCTGAGGTAGTCTGTTATCGCGTTCTACAAGAATTTTATTTTAAAAAACGTATCCTGTTTAACAACTGCATTTCTTCGCTCAAACTTTTCCTAATGATTTCCAGATAAACGTCTCCGTACGCAGAAATGACAACAAAATTGAGGCCATGTCAATCTATTTGGAGATAAGACAGCAAAGTAGATAAACACGAAAATAAGAAGGATGGTGGAAGGAAGGAAAATAATCTCTCCCACCTTTCTCCCTCATAGGCAAACATGATAGATCAACAGTAAAAATAATGTGTGTAGGTTGTTTATAAAAAATAATGTGTGTTGGTTGTTTATAAAATATATTGTGTGTTGGTTGTTTATACAAACATGTTGCTGTTCATAAAAACATATTGTTTATAACAAAATATTATGTGTTGGTTATTTATAATAAATAATGTGTGTTGGTTGTTTATTGAAAAATATTGTTTGTTAGCAGGATCGTGCGGTATATTTTCTCAGCATGACGAAAGTCTTCGAAATGCCGCCCCTTAAATATATTGAATGGTTCCTCCTGCTGTGGCCGCATCTCTGCATTATAGCAGGGCAAGACCCTGTGTATTGGTTGTCTGTTTTCTTTTCTTTTTTATCTTCAAAAAAGAATTATTATCCTCCTTTTATTGTCTCAGTTTATCTTCTTCTCTTTTTCTTAAATGTTTTTATCTTCTTCTATTTCTCTTTGTCATATTTATGTATATTTTTCTCTTTCTCATGTTTTATCTTCTTCCATCATTTTTATTTACTTTCTTCTCTTTCTACTTATCCTATAAATGTAATTTCTCTTTCTCTTCATAATTTTTATCTGTTATCATCATATTCGTCATCAGCTTTTCAATGTTTAATCTTACCATTATCTTTATCATCTGTTTTTTATAATAAAAATGACTTTCATTATCTTCTTATCCATCCTTACCGTCGATTTATGTATTTTCCTTAACTTCTGTTCTTCCTATTAAAATATCCATATTCCTCTTTATCATGTTTATCTCTGTTTTTTCATCATGATCATCAGCTTTCGCTCACTTGAAATGTGTTCATATCTGAAATTGTATCTCCTTTATAAATTTGACTGTTTTGTAACTCGTATAGAGAGGTCTGTAGAGTATGCCAGAGGTAGTATACAATCTTGAACTCTTGCTTCTCTGGGCCAGAATATTTACCTCATTATCTCATATTCCTGGCATTCCTAAGAAAATGCTCTGTTGTCTGAAGTGTATTTTCGCCTGCACATATGGCTGCGAACACACTCTTGAACTTTGTATACATGAGCCTATGTACATTATCTTGAACTAAGAAGTCCCGTATGCAAAGCATCCATGCAATGCTGACTAGATCCCAACTCCGATAGACTGGCCACATCGTTCGTATGCCAGACAAGTGCCTTCCAAAGAGATTATTCTATGGGGAGTTGTGCGAAGGTAAACGTTCAAGTGGAGAGCAGAAAAAGCGCTTCAAGGATCACCTAAAAAGCTCTCTCAAGAACAGCAGTATCGATCCTAGCTCCTGGGAAACTATAACACTTGATCGCTGAGCCTGGCACACTCAGATCACTGCTGGCATCACGAAATTTGAAATAGAAAGAACACTGCGGGCAATCCACAAGCGCAAGAAGCAGAAGGACAAATCCGTAAATTCTTCTACCCCGAACCGTCAGCACTCCTGCATGCACTGCAATAGAACTTTCCGTGTACGAATCGGATTCAACGGGCATCTACGAACTAACAAACTAAATTAGTTATTTACCAATTTTAATTATTATATATATATATATATATAATTATTTTTGTTTAATCGCATTTAATGTTTTTTCATGCCATGCTCATCTTCGCTTGCGAAGGAGGAACATCATCATCATCATCATCATCATCATCTTGAACTAGTATACATGTGACTGTGTACACAATGTTGAACTGTATATACATATGGATGTGTACACAATCTTCAACTGTATATACATGTGGCCGTGTACACAATCTAGAACTGTATATACATGTTGCCGTGTACACAATCTTTAACTGCATATACATGTGGTCGTGTACATAATCTTGAACTGTATACATATATATGTGGCCGTCTACACAATCTTGAAATGTATGTACATGTGACCGTGTCATTAATCTTGAACTGTTTATACATGTGGCCGTCTACAAAAACTTTAACTGTATATACATGTGGCCGTAAACACAATCTTGAATCGTGTATACACGTGGCTGTGTAAATAATCTTGAACTTTATATACAAATGGCTGTCTACACAATCGTGAACTGTATATACATGTGGCCGTGTACACAATCGTGAACTGTATATACATGTGGCCGTGTACATAATCTTGAACTGTATATACATATGGCCGTGTACGCAAACTTGAACTGTATATACAAGTGGCCGTGTACACAATCTTCAACTGTATATACATGTGGCCGTGCACACAATCGTGTTCTGTATATACATGTGGCCGTCTACAGAATCTTTAACTGTATGTACATATGACCGTGTAAATAATCTTGAACTGTATATACATATGGCCGTGTACACAATCTTCAACTGTATATACATGTGGCCGTGCACACAATCGTGTTCTGTATATACATGTGACCGTCTACACAATCTTGAACTGTATGTACATGTGGCCGTGTACATAATCTTGAACTGTGTATACATATGGCCGTCTACACAAGCTTGTACTGTGTATACATGTGGCCGTATACACAATCTTGATCTGTATGTACATGTGACCGTGTACACAATCTAGAACTGTATATCATGTGGTCGTGTGCACAATCTTGAACTGCATATACATGTGGCCGTGTACACAAGCTTGAACTGTTTATACATGTGGCCGTGTACACAATCTTGAACTGTATATACATGTGGTCGTGTTATCAATGCGATATTTATGTTTAGTAAGTTTCCATTGCTTTATGAACGGTGTCGGCACACAAATATAATAAGACACATAGATGTCCCACACTGGAGACAACAGCACAAAAAGTTATGCAAACATCGCTATCCTCAGCCATTCTCAACAGTGTAGAAATATTACATCCAGACTCGAATCTAATATTATCATTCCATGATGTTCTTTCAGTTCTCTTCTCCTTCTACCTACGACTGTTCCTTGTAGAAAGTGAGTCCTGTCACTTTAAATGTTCAAACCAAATAAGTTTACACCTTTCACCACTGCCACAAGTGGTTCTTGATAACTTGCAAGATTGTTTATTTGGACTGGAAAAAATATTACAAAGTTCCCAAATGTCTGCGACATAAATTGAACATGACATCTCCGATGTCCGTGAAGTGCCCCGTGTATCTTTCATAACCCGACACAACAAAAGTACCACACATTAATAAAATAATAACTGGAAACGAGCAGAGATGGAAAACAAGATCTGTTACGTCATTACTGAGACCCTGTGGTTGACTGTTACCTGAGTCATAAATATGGAAATGCAATAGCGAGTGGAAATAAATCAGAAGGAAGAACAATTGAAGAACAATTAAATCAATACATGGATAATTAAACAAAAAATGAATTGATGAAATGTGGATGAAGATGGGATTCTGAGTCAATGTTCTCAATGTGAATGAAGATGTTATTTTTAGTCAATGATTTTCAATGTGGATGAAGATGTTATTTTTAGTCAATGATTTTCAATGTGGATGAAGATGTTATTTTTAGTCAATGATTTTCAATGTGGTTGAAGATGTTATTCAATGGTTCTCAATGTGGACAATATGGTCGTCTATTGGAATTACAGCTGTTTTTCTAGGAACAAAGGAACACAGGGATGGGGGGTGCCTATAAATAAAATTAACAATTAGGGCTGGGGAAAGTTCTGAAAAAGTTTGACAGTAGTTAAAAAGAGAGAGGCTGCGTGACAAAAGTTGACGCCATTAATAATATTTTTTATACATCAATTAAATTGTTTGAATTTAATTTGTTTAAAAATAATCATAACTAAAATTAGCCTTGTCTTTTAGCACGTTTCGTGCTAAAAAAATAGTTTTAAAGGTAGAGGGAGGTGACGGGGGCAGAATTGTTGACATAATTAAACAAATAATCCTTAAATATTTGATAATTATTGACAACAGTAAAAAGAAATTGTTGCCAAAAGTTAGAAAAAAAACCCATATATTTTCGTATTGTATGGACAAGTTCGAAAATGGAATTAATGCAGGGCATCGAACCATTTGCTGGGCAAAAATAATAGAAGTATATGTAAATTAGTTTAAAAGATATATATATATATATCGAATACATCCGATATAGGTCGAATACATCCGACGTTATCATGGTTTCTGGGGCACTTTTGCCTTATATACAATGGCACAGCAAACTCCATCCCATACCCTTAGCCACTTTTTACGACATGGTTGGAAGGTAAACAGTGTTGTTATTCTTTGCTCCTAATTCGGGCCCCGTCAACCATAGGTCGCTTCTACAATCACATGGTCTGGTCAATTCTTAGCACTATACATTATGTGATACAAGAACTTTTAAAGTGTAAGTATCGCTCTCACGTTGACGTAGTCGAAAAGGAAGTAAAAGAATAAATGTTGTTATCTGTCATGCTTTTAGAACACAATCGACTCAGAATAGGACACAACCAAATTAACAACCATATGTATAAAAAGCTTAATTTTGTGCCATATGTATATATATATATATATATATAAAAACTTAATAAGCCGCATAAATCGCAAGTAAGGCTAAGTCAGACAAAGCATTCCATCTAGCTTCTTCTCTTTCACTGTTAATGTTTCTTTTAGAAGGATCCAGTCCGAAGAATGGAATGCGTTGTGTCACAGTTGACATATTTCGACATTCACAGCAGGTAACAGTGTTGCATTTATGTTCTTCCATGTTAGACCCGGACAATACTAACATACATAAACAGACATCCACACAACAACACACTTGCATACATCAAACCACATGCATATATTTATATAACACATGGGAAACACGGGTATACATCAACACACGGGCAGAAATCAACACAGGCATACATCAACATGCAGACATACAGCAACATTCGGGCATATATCAACACATGGGCATATATCAACACATGGGCATACATCAACACACGGGCATACACAACACACAAGCATAAACCCACGAGCATATATCAAAACACGAGCATACACCACATTAGCATACATAAACACACGTGCATTCAACAACAACAGGCATACAACAACACATTGGAAAAAATCAACACGTATGCATAAAAAAATACATGGGCACACATCAATTAACGGACATACAAAACACACGTGCACACATCACCCTGCATGCATATAACAAAACACGGTAATACACCATCACGCATGCATAAGACAACACACGAGCATACACCAGCACACGAGCATACATCAACACATGACTATACATCAACACTCATGCATACACCAGCACACGAGCATACATCAACACATGACTATACATCAACACGCATGCATACAACAACACATGAATATACATCAACACGCATGCATACAACAACACACGGGCATACATCAACACGCATGCATACAACAATACACGGGCATACATCAACACGCATGCATACAACAACACACGGGCATACATCAACACGCATGCATACAACAACACACAGGCATATATCAACACGCATGCATACAACAACACACGGGCATACATCAACACGCATGCATACAACAACACACGGGCATATATCAACACGCATGCATACAACAACACACGGGCATACATCAACACGCATGCATACAACAACACACGGGCACACATCAACACGCATGCATACAACAACACACGGGCATACATCAACACGCATGCATACAACAACACACGGGCATACATCAACACGCATGCATACAACAACACACGGGCATATATCAACACGCATGCATACAACAACACACGGGCATACATCAACACGCATGCATACAACAACACACGGGCATACATCAACACGCATGCATACAACAACACACGGGCATATATCAACACGCATGCATACAACAACACACGGGCATACATCAACATACCGGCATATATAAACACACAATCATACATCAACATACAAGCATACATCACCACACAGACATAAAACAATACACTAGCATACAACACACGGGCATGTAACACACACATAGATACACTGACTAACATCAATACACGAGCATACATCAACACACGAACATAATTCGGCACACGATCATACATGAACACACAAGCATATCAATACGCTTTCATACAACAGCACACAGTCATAAAACAACGCGCATGCATACAACCAAACACATACATAAATAGAATGACATGCATACAAACACACACGGACATATATCAACACGCTTTCATTCAACAATACGCGAGCCTAAATCAGCACACGAGGATACAACAACACGAACATAATCAATACACGAACATACAACAACACACGGGCATACAGAAACATACGATCATACATCAACACGCATGCATACTACAACACACAGGCTTACATTAACATTGAAACATACACAAAACACACCAACATACAACAAAACACTGACATACAACAACACACGGTATTACAACAACACACTGGCATATAACACCACACATACAACATGCATACAACACACAGGCACATATCTACACACGTGCATAAAGCACACATGAATACAGCAATATATGGGCATAGGACAACATACGGGAATACATCAATACGCATGCATACACCAACACACGTGCATACATCAACACACGGACATTCATCAACATGAGCATACATCAACACACGGACATTCATCAACATGAGCATACATCAACACACGGGCATTCATCAACATGAGCATACATCAACACACGGACACAACACACGGACATTCATCAACACGAGCATACATCAACACACGGACATTCATCAACATGAGCATATATCAACACACGGACATTCATCAACATGAGCATACATCAACACACGGGCATTCATCAACATGAGCATACATCAACACACGGATATTCATCAACACGAGCATACATCAACACACGGACATTCATCAACACGAGCATACATCAACACACGGACATTCATCAACATGAGCATACATCAACACACGGACATTCATCAACATGAGCATACATCAACACACGGACACAACACACGGACATTCATCAACACGAGCATACATCAACACACGGACATTCATCAACATGAGCATATATCAACACACGGACATTCATCAACATGAGCATACATCAACACACGGACATTCATCAACACGAGCATACAACAACACACGGACATTCATCAACACGAGCATACAACAACACACGGACATTCATCAACACGAGCATACAACAACACACGGACATTCATCAACACGAGCATACAACAACACACGGACATTCATCAACACGAGCATACATCAACACACGGACATTCATCAACATGAGCATACATCAACACACGGACATTCATCAACATGAGCATACATCAACACACGGACATTCATCAACATGAGCATACATCAACACACGGACATTCATCAACATGAGCATACATCAACACACGGACATTCATCAACATGAGCATACATCAACACACGGACATTCATCAACACGAGCATACATCAACACACGGACATTCATCAACATGAGCATACATCAACACACAAAATTCGAGATGCGTGCATGCATTAACACACATGAAAATATAACCCATGGACATACATCAAAACACGGGCATACTTCAACTCGCATACATGCATCAATAATCTGGCTTACATCAACACACGGGCATACATCAATACGCATGCATACAACAACACACGAGGATACATCAATATGCATGCATACAACAACACACGGGCATACATCAATACGCATGCATACAACAAAACACGGGCATAAATAAACATGCAGGCATACAACAAAACACGGGCATAAATAAACATGCAGGCATACAACAAAACACGGGCATAAATAAACATGCAGGCATACAACAAAACACGGGCATAAATAAACATGCAGGCATACAACAAAACACGGGCATAAATAAACATGCAGGCATACAACAAAACACGGGCATAAATAAACATGCAGACGTGCAACAACACACATACATAGATACACACACAGGCATGTCAAAGTGCAATATAATAATGAAAGTACTTATGTAAAACACAAAGTAGATTAGCTTTACAAGAACACACAAAGTAGATTAGCTTTACAATAAAACACACGGTAGATTAGCTTTACAATAAAATACAAGGTGAGTAGCTTTACAATAAAACACACGGTAGATTAGCTTTACAATAAAACACAAGGTAAATTAGCTTTACAATAAAACACACGGTAGATTAGCTTTACAATAAAACACAAGGTAAATTAGCTTTACAATAAAACACACGGTAGATTAGCTTTACAATAAAACACAAGGTAAATTAGCTTTACAATAAAACACACGGTAGATTAGCTTTACAATAAAACACAAGGTAAATTAGCTTTACAATAAAACACAAGGTAAATTAGCTTTACAATAAAACACAAGGTAAATTAGCTTTACAATAAAACACAAGGTAAATTAGCTTTACAATAAAACACAAGGTAAATTAGCTTTACAATAAAACACACGGTAGATTAGCTTTACAATAAAACACAAGGTAAATTAGCTTTACAATAAAATACAAGGTAAATTAGCTTTACAATAAAATACAAGGTAAATTAGCTTTACAATAAAACACAAGGTAAATTAGCTTTACAATAAAACACACGGTAGATTAGCTAAACAATGAATGCACAGACTATCAGAAAAAAGGGTGTTGGTATAAACGGATACAAATAACAGTATTACAATCGTAAGGTCTTTATTCGAAAGCACAAGACAAATTGTGAACAAACGGTAAAAGAAAACCAGTAAAAATAATGGAGCAATCACAAAAGCATTCGACTGAAGTCATTTAATAGCCGAAACGTTCAGGGTACAATATATATGTGTATATACACACGTATTATCATAGAGACACCAATTTAAAAAAAAAATATTACGGATGCCTGAAAATGCCTGAAAACTACATGAACGACAACACAACTAAGGCCAAATCTAAATAATTAAATAATTTGTTGTTATTATTCTAATTTATTATCGATTATCGTATAATAATAAACAAAATTAATGTAAACCACTTTGAGTAGATATGTTTAAAATAAATAATTACCACAGACCTTATCTTACGTAGATCAAATCTTAAATGAAACATCAAATCTTAAATATAATTTTTGCCACAGCACAACTGATAATCTATAATTTAAATAGTAGATTCTGCTTACCGAAGTCTATGTAGTAAAATAAAAAATATAACTCGGATCATTTCTCACGCTGAGCTCGTTTAGCGCAAATTTCACTATTGTTCCGTGTACAAATGACTTAGTTAAAATCCATCCTATATTTGACGGTTTGTGTTTTTCAAACAGCGAACGTGGCATGCTGGGAACACGGAAGCGTTTTCTAAATGCGCGCGAAGCGTCCCCAGAGACGTAAATATCTAATTAGAAATTTCTCCCATCATTTGTGTGCGTCTTGTATTAGATCTGAGTCGGCGTAGCACCGGGATGACTTGTTGAATCTAGTTACCACTGGATGATGTTTAGTTCCATTATAGATAAATCTCCAGTGAGATGGCAGAGAAATGGGAACGTTCTGAGTTGCTAACAGATGGAAATTGTCTCAGAGATCTCTTATTTTTATGTCCAAGCTATCAAGTGTTCGTATAAAAGGTGTCTATAAAGTCGCTGAGCACTGATGGCACACAGACCTTCACTAAATACTCACACTTCATATGACATGGTGTCACCACAAATGTAAATGAGCGCATAGTGATTTCGTATACATATGGCACTTTAGATGCATGAAGAACCTCAAAGTTAATTTTCAATCAGAGATGGACTGAAATTGTCCAAGCAGTCCCAGGGATAGCCAGGTAAAACTTCGTAACAAAAATCTTAACAGCAGCTTGGTCCACAGTCACGCCAGGGCTAATGTTTAAGACCATTTTGGCACTCTTCCTTGCAGACGCTGCCGTTGCTACACGTGCTCCTATGTAGTGCAGATCCTCTCCGTATCAATTCCTAAGACCATTTTTTCACCATCGACTATGCCTTTACATCTGAATCTTGTAACGACAGCTACGTTATCAGTTCTAAAAGTTGTAGCAAGAAATGAATAGGTGAAATTGGTAAAAGAGAAATGACCGTTCCTGCCAAAATCATCACGCCATTAACAACAAATCGCACACTCCCATCGCTAAACATTTATATATATATATATATATATATATATGAGACAATTTGGTACCCTCAGGAAATTTGCTCTTGACATCTTAACATTTATTTAGTTTGAGTGGTGGGGCCGTTGTTATGTTGTCATGCATGCTGTTTTCAGTCACAGCTGTGTGAAGTTGTTGTAATTCCCCATATTAGTTTAATGCACGTATCTATGATAACACTTTTGTATGAGTTCGTCATTATTAACTTGGATGACTATGTTGTTAAATATCTGCCGTCTAGTGCTTTTTGGAGGAAGACAATTATATATTTGACTGTTTTAAATGTTTTTTTTACTAACTTCCTTTGGTTTTCATGAGAAAGATTTTATGATGAAACGTCAAAACTGTATTCTACACTGTTAATTTATTTTTTGATTCCAATACACTATAGTCTGATAATCTTTGCTTTCGTTTTAAAACGTATCGAGCTTGTGCTTTACATAAGTACAATGCTCCTTAAATACATGGTGTAATGTGTTCTTTTTTTAATCAACAAATCGACCCTACTCATTTATCTTGATCATTTTTCAATTTGTTGTTCTAATGGTGTTTCCCTGTAACCTCAGATGTTTGTCCTGAAATCCACGAATCAAGATAATTCGTGATTTGTATGGTATTATGTATGTATTTACATTTGTAAAAAATAATATTTGCCCCCAGAAAAAAAGAGTAGACAAAAATGTATTTTTTTAAAATGTATATTGTCTTATTTATATTCACTTCAACTAGTTTCATAAAATGAAAAATTCAATATTTGCAACAGTTAGTTTACTTATGCATTGTTTATTTGATCAAATAAATTCCATCCACTACAAATCACACATTTTAGAGAAATACACAGCCGTAAACCTGTGGTTACCTAGAAAAAAAAGGCACTGTACATGAATGAGTATGTGTTATATGTTCCTCCTCCATCACATGATGGTGATGACCATTTCCTACATTCACTTTATAAAATCCAATTAGTGTTATATCCGTGACTATGAGTTCGTAGATGGTTACATATGTTGATCGCATAGGTCATTGGACTATCTGGGCACGATATGTTCAAATAGTATTTGATCCGTTCTTGTCTTTCTAGTTAGTCTCAGCTGTAGAGCTGCTAAATTTATCTTTTATTTTCACATTTTGCTGCGAATTTTTGGTTGTACTGAGCCATACAGCTCTGTTTCGCGCATCTTTATGACCGCAGATTTTCGTCAGTACACACCGGACAAGTCCATAGGTGCGCTGATCCCCGTTTCAATAAATTCACCCAAGTGTAATGGCACACAGTTCCAGTTCGATGCTGATCAGTCTTTTATATCTATTATGTTTCTCTTTTGGGCAGTTTCGATCTTTGCACCAATATTTCGTGCAGTCTTGTGAGCGATCATGACTCACCCTTTTGAAAATCTTCGGAGTCGACAAGGTCCCTTAACGCATTATCTATGTTATATCAACCATATCAATGTACCTATTACTGTGGTCATGCTCACCAGTCTAACGGCTCGCTCATTGCCCTGAAAATCCGCATGTCCGGGCATTAATTTAAAAGAAAATCTTTCTGGTCATAGATTGTGTCAATAATTCCAACCAATGACGGCGGACGATTCCCGCTTCAACTTTGCGAAGAATATTCGTTGAGCCACTGAGTATACATGCACGTGAAAAGTCCTTTAACATAAGCCGTGATAGTGTCTCTGTCCAAGGCCTTTATTTCCATAGTAAGGTTGCTCGTGGTTGTAATAAAGACACTGCTAGAATTTTTGATATTTTTTCCACTTTGCAACACCTTTTCATCTAATTTGGTTTATGTTAATATCTTCTCATATATAATTATTTTATATCAATATCTTTCCATCTTTCATTATTTTATATCAATATCTTTCCATCTTTCATTATTTTATTTCAATATCTTTCCATCTTTCATTATTTTATTTCAATATCTTTCCATCTTTCACTATTTTATGCCAAGATCTTTCCATCAATGATTATTTTATGCCAATGTCTTCTCATCTATCATGGTTTATCTCAACGTCTTCTCATCTATCATGGTTTATCTCAACGTCTTCTCATCTATCATGGTTTATCTCAACGTCTTCTCATCTATCATGGTTTATCTCAACGTCTCATCTATCATGGTTTATCTCAACGTCTTCTCATCCATCATGGTTTATGTCAACGTCTTCTCATCTCTCATGGTTTATGTCAGCGTCTTCATATCTCTCAATGTTTATGTCAACGTCTTTTCATCTTTCATTGTTTATGTTAAAGGCATCCAGTATGTAACGTATAGATAGTATGATAACTGGTATAACATGATATGGACATATTTTATGATATATGTTCTAACCAGGAGCTTGCAAATTAATTAGAAATATCGTCCAGGCATAATTGAAAATAAAATGAAATGTGCTCATGGACTTCTGGACCAGCAACCAACTAACGTACATTAAGTGTAATACAATACACAACAATTACTACCTGAGGTTAGAGTTCAGATTGGGAAATAGCGATTGACTTGCAAAGTGAGAAGAAGTGTTAGTTAACCATGAAAGGTGTCTCTAAAGTATCCATGCTTGGCTACTACATTCTGATGTTTTGTTATACGAACACATTTGCTAATCAATGGTGTCAACATACAACTGAAAGTGCCCATTATTTGTTTTTAATTACGCACTCAGAACCGAGAAACAGAACTTGTATATCGCTCGTTTGTATTTGATTTCACAAAAAATGGATTAAATTCTCAATGCGGAAGCGAAATTGAGTCGTACATAATCGGTTGGGATCTCTCCCGGATCCCTGACAAAATATTAAACTGCCACTGTATTTGCAAATTTGAAATTTGTTAATTGGGGTCGCTTTGGACTGTCAATATTCATTCGTTTCAAGGGTTGTAAAATTGTTTTTCATGAGACATTTTAAATATTGAAAAATATATAAAGATGGCTACACAAAAGATTTTCATTGAACAACACTCAAGATTGACGTATCGGCCAAAAGGACTTAATCAAGATAGGGACAAACAAACAGAATGAGGAAAAAAATCACATGGAGAATACAAACAAGCAATTTAGTATAAAACTATGTTTGGAGAACAGTCATATTCACGATTGTGAAAGTTGGATACTCACTGCTGAGATGGAGAGATGGTTGCAGACTTTCGAATACAAATGTTAAAGACGAATTCTACGCATCTCTTATAAAAGAGCATAAGACAAATATGTAAAGAAATAAAATAGAGATGCATACATGTCTACAATAATAATTACTTTCAATAGCTAAACGACAAAATATTGCAAAGTTTGGACATGTATGCTGACATGATTTCTTGTCAACAACTATACTACAGGGAACCGTTGAAAGTGGAAGAAGCGGAAAACAAAGACAACAATTAACAGACATCAACGACTTGACAGGCCGGGATTTTTTCTCACTCATCTGTATAGTTGAAGATAGAAATTGCTGGATAGTAAACGGTGTTCTAGTGCATCCGATATAGCATCACAACGACCCTGCTGGTTTATGGGTTCGTAGATATATATTATCCACCATTAAAAACGCATCAGCATGTTTTCACATGAACCACTGCACGTGCTGCATTTAACTTACTGAAATTAATTTTTAAATATATGAACCACTTGCTGAATTATGTGCAGAATCTGCAGTATTTTTAAATATATGAACCACTTGCTGAATTATGTGCAGAATCTGCAGTATTTTTAAATATATGAACCACTTGCTGAATTATGTGCAGAATCTGCAGTATTTTTAAATATATGAACCACTTGCTGAATTATGTGCAGAATCTGCAGTATTTTTAATAAATAAAACGATTCGGATTAAGATAGTAGGCACTTGTCTACTCTTGGTGTAAACAAAATTGTACACCCACTATCATTAACTCACACCCGCCATTATTATCATCGCATATGTCCAACCCCCCCCCCCCTCCCCGCTTTCCTAGCAGGATAAATACAACATTGAAATAAACACACCCTTGGCATCGGTGTCTGATGCTCTTGTAGTGTGTCTCAAATTATGTTTGGGGTATGGCATTCTATTTTGCAATGATTGATCATTCACATTGTTGGTACAATGCTCACTAACTCTTCTGTTCATTTCGCCCTAGCGTTTTCAATCCAGTTAATGTCAGGAGATTATGTAGGCTAATCCAGTACATGTATATGTTGTTATGCTAAGAAACTCATAGTTAAATTTCCATTGTGAGACCTAGCGCGGTCGTGCTGAAAGATTCTCACGTTTTGGTGATTGTAGAAGAAAGGCAACGGATATGTTAACTGTAACTGTGAAAGATTGAAGGGGGCTGAGGTGCTCATGGAATAATTCCCCCCAAATCCGTACGTTTCCTCCTCCATATATTTTATGCTGGACACATCAGTATATATTTCTCCATGATGACTCCATACACGATTTCTCCTATCAGCAAATGAGACATTACATTGACTTTCCTCAGAAAACATCGTCAATCTTCACTCCAACCGTGAACGAGGAATATTTTGTTGGGTCAAGCCACTCTGTTTGTTTGGTAGCCTCTAGTGAGGATAGAACCAATCTTAGAACTTATGTTTTGCAAGTAGTGAAGTCTCACAATGTTTGCGCTAATAATCCACAAAATGCCACGTATACTAATTGCGGTCTGAGTTACTGTTTGGAAGCAGTTGCACAGATACATACATTAGTACAGTACGACGATCTTGAGCTAGCTTTGTTACATCAGGTTGACAAAGTCTGGTACGGTCATCAGGAGTACCTGTTGCCAGGAATCATTGGTACAGAATTACTATAGTGGACTATTCACAATTGAAATATCTGGCGTTTCTCTTGTCACAATTCCACTGTAAAGCATACCAGCAGCTTGCCATTGCTCATGTAACGTCAGATGGGAAATTTAAAAAAAACCAACCTATCAACAGACTTTCTTTCGATAATATGCAGATAATGCCTTTTAATCGCATACACTTTATTAAAATGAGTTTCAAGTTTAAACTTGTTTTTAGTTTTAATAAAGTCAAAATTTATTTATCTGCTGTTTTGCAAACGAAGCTCGAAAAATACGAAAGGAACAACACATCAACAAAACAATGGACTACATGAAATTCAGAACTGGCACGCGTTGGATTGAAAAATCGGCCAATTGCATAAACATTTTGAGCGTGGAAACAATTCACGTTTTCGATGCGCTTTTAATGGTTGCTAATATAGAAAATATCTTGATGGAGACATTTTGATCGATATATCGGTCCTGTGTAGTGTTAAACGTATAACTGCTACTTAATCCTCTGTACTTTTTTTTCATAAAACTGAAATAAGAAATAAGATTTAAAAACAATGGATAAAATAAGAAATGAAGATATTACAAAAAAGGTTGGAATAATATCATGTATTGAACATATTGAGAGACATCAAGTAAAATTGTTCGGTCACCTTATGACAATAAACCCAAACTAAATACCAATAATAGCATATAAAAAACATATCCATACGAAAGTCAAATGAAGACCAAGAAAAACATCAAGATAGCCTTGAACAAACATGGACTAAATGCAACCACTGCGACACATCTGGCCTTGGAACGACAGCTTCAGCTCCCATCCCTTACCTTAACGGCAGGTGCGAACGCGATCAACCATCATTCACCTGTGGATAGATAATACACAATAGAGACATTTAATAAAATATATTTGTTTATCATAGGGTGTACAGTTTTACTGCGTTCTCCTGATCTTTGCAATTTAGCCATTCATGAAATTATTGAGGTCCCGGGTTCAATCCACGGTTGGGACAGGATTTTATCTTTCGGGGGTTACAATCAAAATCCTTCCTGTACATGTCACGGCGTCTGCAATGACAAGGAGGCCTTTATTTCCACAGCCTATAGAAAGCCTCCCTGCACTCCTTCACAGGAAAACATGCAGTAACGAAAGTTTTTATGAAAAATGCTAAAAATTAAATGTCAGGGAATACACAAGAAATATGCAAGCGTCTGAGTAATACAAAATAAAATGTCGTATTAAAAAGGAGATTTATGGAAATATATTACCAGTTTAAAAAAAACATTGAATAATAATCTAATTCATGTACTTTCTTCGTCATATTCTATTTCCACGGTTCTGCCTAGATTTCTAAATATCTACATCTCAAAACTTCTAGTTTCTAGTTGTTTTTCATTGTCCATGTTTCTGATACATATGGTTATGTGCAGTGCGAGTAGCGAGGCTCGAAATGAATACAAAGAATAGTGCAACTGTTGATTAACATTCATGCCGCTAAAGGCGACTAAGGAGGTTTATGGGGCGTGTTGCTGTCCATTCAGTGGAGTGTTAAATTACCCAGAGACTATACTAAAGTCGGATGTGTCAGGCGAAGAGGCGCAAATGTATCAAACAAGCTGTAAACAATGACAGAACGCATTTATTTCTTCAGGTTACATTCTGTTACTCTGCAGAAGTTTGAGAGCGAACGCAGAATGAAAAGAATGTGAAGTAGATGTACTTTGTAAGACGATAAGAAGAGAGTAAGCTTGTCAAGCATGAATTTTTGATGTCTGCAAAAGAGCATTTGTTGTTTCAATCCCCACGAATTACGAGCGATTAGCTATTACTTCCTGTGTGCAAATAATTAATTCTTCCAGAGTTTTCTTCCATAACCAGATGATTCCAACTTTCAATTGTGTGAAATGCTGGAGAGGAAGACTTCTATTCAGAGGCAGGACAGTGCCATGATGTGATGCTACAGTGGCATACCGAGGGACGTGCGGGGGGTGCGGCCGCACCGGGCATCCAGGCTTGAGTGGCATCAAAATGCCCCTCAAAATAATGAAAACTTTGAAATGGCGTTTAAGTGCCTTTACCATGTCAAAGCTGATGCTCCACACCGTTAAAAATAACATTTCTCCTTGTTAAGCCAATTTATTTGTTATTTGAGTAACACATTTTTTGCACATTATTATAAAACATTAAAATGAAAATTAATTAATAAGTAGAACTAGTTCCTCTCGAAAGAAGACACACCCTCGATTTACTTCAAAATTATATTTTAGCTTGTAAGAAAAACGAAAAATAAGTTTCAGTTTCGATCGTCAATTTATTCAGTCGTTCACTTAGCACCGTAGAAGTCCGTCATAAACAGTCTTTGAGTTCGATGACAAATCAAGTTTATTTCTAGCATTCTAGCGTTGAATGCTATCATTTAACGACAACGATTCTATCATCGATAAAGATCAAACATTTCAATCAAGTTTTAAACTTTGGCAGGCCCAATCAGGCTCGTGTTTCAGCGCATCATAAAGTGATATAACCTAACTATAACCAGTGAAGAAATCAGGTGGTGAAAAAGTGTAATAAGTGTTGTGTACAGGTGCATTCCGGAAATTATTAAAAAAACATCCTTAAATGTGAACTAATTTTAAAGAATTTAAAGAGTTTTAAAGTGAACTAGAATTTAAAGAAAAGGACCACATGCCTTACTTGTTTAAACTTTATTACTTGCCTTCATTCAGAAACATTGAAAAATTTTCTATGAGAAAATTTAATTTATAATTTTAAATTAAATTGTATTTCTGTCTTTATTAAGAGTGAATAAAATCGATGATAATAATTAACTTGTAACATTTTACTCGGATTTTTTGTTTAAAAAAATCAATTTCGGGGAGAGGGGGGCATCAAAATCTCATCGCACCGGGCAGCACTTACCCTAGGTACGCTACTATGAGTCGGTCGCATCATATTAACGGGAACAATCCAAATATATTCAAAGGGTGGCCACAGTGAAGAAAAAACATTTTAAGAGAAGAGAGCGGCGGCATTTCGAAGACGTGCATCATAATGAGAAAAACTACAGCACGTTCCTGTGCAGAGGGGGAAAACTCTAGGGGATTTGTGACTTTTATGTCATTCCGAGCAACATGCACAGGTGGAATAATGAACTTCAGCTCCCGTGACAAGCATTATTTTCTGCTAAAAATTGCCCACAGCAAGCCAGCTATAGTCCTCGGTCACTGGTCGAAGCAACTAACTATGCATCTCCCGCTATCTAAGGAGCCTCTCCAATAATACAAGGTTAACATTTTATCACAATTCTGGTCTCTCCCAGAGAATAGTCACGTCTTGCACAGAGTTGTTTATCTGCACATCTGATGTGTCAAGCGTTCATAGTAAGGACACAACTTGCAATTTCGAACTTAGGACATGTAGCTAAACTGTACATAGAACAATATGAAATTAGTAATAGATTGAAGATCGATTTCAGCATGCGCTATATGAGTCTACTGCTCGTAAGAGAATACTATAATTATGTAGTTATCGCAGTAAGAAATTAAAAATAATAATAAGACCCATAACCCACCAGTATGCTCAGGGTCGTAGGGGTGACACATTTGATATATCAGCACAAACATATCTATCCTCAGCCATTCGGAGGAGTGTAGAAAAATCAGGCGCAGATCATTCCTTGATGTTATCAATCCAGGATGTTCTATTACCACCTCTCATCCTTCCACCTTCGAATGTTCCTTGCAAAATAATTGTAGAAATCTAGTCGTGTCTCGTAACATGTCCAAACCAAACACGTTTACGCCGTTTCACCTTTCCCAAAAGTGGTCTGTGATAACTTGCAAGTTTGTATGTGCTTCCGAACAAATATATTTGTCGTGTATTATATATAGCTAATTGTTAATACACGTTTGTAGCACATGTTTTCAAAGTCTTGAATCCTTCTTTCCGTGACTGCATTGAGTGTCCAACTTTCAGATCAGTATAAAAGTATATTTAGCACTTACGATCTGATTAGATTGATCTTTACTGTAATACTGATCTTACTTTTCCAAATATTATTCAACCTTGCCATGGCCACCATCGCTATCTCGAGTCTTAATATCATTTCCAGTGTTGCCATCATCACATATTTGAGACCTGAGATATTTTAAGGTGTTAATTTCTTCAAGTCTGTGACCATTAAACCAGATATTGGTCTCTTCTTGCCTGGTTTCACTAGTCACCAATATCTTGCTTTTATCAACGCTAATCTTCATGCCATAAATTCGACTAATTTCTCCAACTTTAAGATGAGTTCCATGAGTTCAGATTTGGAACCAGCCAAGAGATCGACATCATAGGCATATCGTAAGTTACAAAGTGGTCTGCCGCCAATAATTATTGATGTCTGGAAATCGTGTAACTCTTAATCTTAGAAAAACTCCGCTTGCATTTTATATTCAAGATAAGTACGAGTATTAAAAAGTATTGGGCACAGTATTCTACCATTACACACTCGTATGTCAGCCTTTACAGATTCATCAATGTAATTATTTATGAAAAAAAACAGCATTGCTTGAATCTTTATACAGCGATACAATGATTTCTGTGATGTTCTTTATGAAATTATATTAGCTCTGTATCTGCCACAGACCTTGTTGCCACACATGATCAAATACCTTTTGTGAAATCAATGAAGTTGTGATACAAAGAATGTTGATGTAAGTGCTTCTCTATCAATATTTTGAAACTAAAATTAAGTTCTGTGGATACTTCTGATTTTACGGAAACCAGCATGTTCTTCTGCTAAAAATTCTTCTGATTTAGTTTGTATTCTATTAAGAATGATCTTTAGCATCACCTTGTTGGAATGGGTAATTAGACTAATAATTATGTAATTCTTGAACAGTTTGATGCTGCCTTTCTCGGGACACGGATCAGTAACGACTGTGTCTATTTTTTAGGCCATGTTTTTCTAGTCCATATTTCTAGTAGATGGCTACACAACAATGCTGATTTTCTCTTCTGAATTTTTTTAGGAGGTCCAATAAAATATTATGAACCTCTAGTGAGTTATTTTCTTTCAATGATCCTCGGGACGTTGCACACTTCCTTTCTTAATGTTTATACATTTTCTAATTGTACAGTGTTATTAAACAAAATACATTTGTATACCTGAGAGATTGGGGCAATTTGACATTTATGTAAATCTCTGCAATTTTCCGTCCTCCTTTCATTATGTCTTCATTTTTGTTGATCAACATTTCCTTACTATTTCAATGCTAGCTGTTCTTGGTCGGTGTAGCTGTGCTAACCTTTTCAAAGTTGCAAACGTTGATTTGTTGTTATCTTGATTTATAATGGACTCATAGTGTTCAGAATCCAGATCTCTTTGGCTAGTTTCATCTTCTTTTTGATATCTTTATTTACTTTGCTATACAGCCACTCTACGACAGGATTTTAATACTTTACCTTCTTGAGTTCTCTCCTGGCATCACATAGCTTCATTACGTCATCGGTTGACCAAACATTACGTGCTATATTTTTATTCTCCTAGACTTGTCGCTGTATCTAAATTTGCATTAGTCATCTTGTCTGTTAACATGTTGACATCCTCTTGAAGAAGATTGAGAGTTGCAACCCCCCCTTTTTTTCTGCAGAGTTGCCTTAAATATAAAAGCTATTTCTGTGATTGTTACGTTTTCAAAATCTAAATCATGGACGAGAGCCTTTGTTACAATAGTCATTCTTTTTTTGAGTGTACTTCCTAGAGTCATTAGTACCGTGTCATGATCACTGCAAACTTCAGCTCCCTCCCGGAAAGCTCCTGGATAAGCCTGATATGACTTAACTAATAGACTTGAATCTTCTGGTCCCAAGTAATACATTTTTTTGAGTATGTATCTACAACGCTGGTTCATGCAATGTAGTTCGTCTGGATACGTTATGAGGATACAATGTATTAAGAAGAGTTGTACTGGCAAAATCCAACAATTTAAACCGCGATCATTTGTTTTTCTTGTGCCGAATTTACCCACTGTGCCAGCCCATTGGTCATATGCGTCCGGCCATATCATAGCATCCAATGATTCAGTACTATAACAATATCATTTTGTGCTATCTTCTTTATTACATTTTCTAGTAGTGTGTAAAATGTATCTATTACTTCCTTCTCGAAATGAATAGTGGGGTAGGGCGGGTGGGGTTGGGGGGGGTGGGGTGTTGCATACACTATGGAAATATTCTTTGGTTGAGCAGTAATACGTAATTCTAAAATTCTACTCCTTTGAGGGGGGGGGGGTGCAGCTTATGCCTGAGTTCATTCTATTCTTATGTAATGACTGAGTTCAATCTATTCTTATGTAATGACTGAGTTCAATCTATTCTTATGTAATGACTGAGTTCAATCTATTCTTATGTAATGACTGAGTTCAATCTATTCTTATGTAATGACTGAGTTCAATCTATTCTTATGTAATGACTGAGTTCAATCTATTCTTATGTAATGACTGAGTTCAATCTATTCTTATGTAATGACTGAGTTCAATCTATTCTTATGTAATGACTGAGTTCAATCTATTCTTATGAACTATAAAACCAACTCCACACTGATGTATATTATCATTCCAGCTAAACCATATCTTATTCCCGTCATCCGTTGCAGTTTCGCCTATACCCGTCCATGTCATTTCAGACAACTGACAAATTATCAAAAGAACACAAGAAATTTGGTTTCAAATGTACACAATAATTCAAGGTGGCTGCCATAGTACAATGTGATTATTATAGTTCACGATAGCTATCATAATTCAAGGTGTCTATGATAGTTCAAAGTGGCTGTCATAGTTCAAGATGGCTATCATAATTCAAGGTGCCTGTCATAATTCAAGGTATCTACCATAGTTCAAGGTGTCTGTCATAGTTAAAGGAGGTTGCGATAGTGCAAGGTAGATTTGATAGTTTAAGGTGGCTGTGATAGTTCAAGGTGACTGTCATAGTTCAAATTTGTTGTGTGATCTTTTGCAATCAGACGTTTGTTATCGAACACATCATTTTGTCTGATGTGTGTTCTTGAAAAAAGAATAATAAAACTTCAATCGTATTCGTGAGGTTAGTTTACGAAATCTTTGCCAGAGTTTATTTTCTCTTACACATTGCTGCCCTCTAGGGTATCTTGCCTACTCCCGAGACACTGCATTTATTCTAGAACAGATGTACTCAAATTGGACCCTTACGGCACTGTTGATAATCTACATAACTATTTGGGGGAATAATTAAGCATAAGGCAGAAGGTGTACATGTTTGATATAACTAAGCGAAAGGGTCAGGGTGTAATTTTTTTTGACATAACTAAGCATGGGATCCCTTATATCGTGACAATTGTTGACAAGAGGAAACATGGGATCCCTTATATCTTGACAGTTGTTGACAAGAGGAAGCTCGGAATCCCTTATATCGTGATAGTTGTTGACAAGAGGGGGAATGACGAAATTGTGTTGAAGTATTTTATGAGCTGCCTCAAACCGCTCTAATTTTAAAAGATATTCTGATAGCTATTTCCGAATGTCGCCTGAGTCTACAAGAAAACGCTAGTACTTTTCAAAGAAAAATATCTTCAATTGAAATGAACGTCAAATAAATCAAAATGGAAAGAACTCATGATTTACAAAAATGTTTTTTCTGTCATGATTAGTGCCCCTGTCGAATAGGAACATTGAAAACTTCTGAACAGGTATTTATCATACAGAAGAAGGAAAATAGTTTGTCAAAACTACATAGAGCCATGGACAGTAAATAAACAACTATAAAACTACAGGGCACCGAGATGTGGTTCTTCGAGGACTTCTGAAAATGCCAAGTACAGCTAGAAAAATCTTATGAAGTGATACTAAGGGTGATTGACACCAAAAGGAAGTTACTTATCAAAATCAGAAAAAAATGTTCACATTTACTAAGCAATACCCGGCGTTTCCCGGGTGAAATCACCAATAAAATCAGCAACATAGAAATGTTACGCAGCACTCAGCTACCATCCGACACGGAAACACTTAATAGACATAGTTTGCGTTGGCTGAGTAACTTCCACATAATGCCACACTGCCACATAAAAAAACTGGTACTATTCAGAGAACTTGCTGAAGGCAAGCCAGGCCTCGATAGACCAATGCTTACGTATGAAAACATTTGAAAATCATCAATGAAAAAATTCTTCATAGACCACCAAGTTTTGGGAAAGCACGTTAGAAGCCCGGGATGTTTTGAGGCAGAAGCTGCGTGTGGGAGCAAAGTTGTTCAGAAACAATATGTTAAAGATATGGAATAAATAAAGGAAATACGCAAATACAGTTCTTCTGTTTGCTATGACATAATCACTTGAAAAGTCCCTAGTCCTGAGAAAATGCTAAATGGATTGCTTCTTTTTGCATAATGATCGTCTGCAAGACGCAAAATTCCATACATACATAGTTAAATAAGAACCATTTTTTTTAAATAGCGAAACAACCAAAAAGTTCATCGTTTGGACATTTATGACGACATGATTCTTTGTCAAAAACATGACTACAGGAAACCTACACAACAACCAAAAATCAGAATAGACAATACCGAGATAACATGTGTGGATAAATTCGAATACTTAAGAGCAAACTCCAACAGTGCAGGAAACTGCATTAAAGAAATAAGGAAAAGACTGGCCATGGCATATTATAAAATAACACGGTTAAAAAACATATGGAAGAACAACTAAATAGAAACGAAACTGCTTTTGCTGCGAAACTTTATGTTTTCCGATTGCAAAATACGGCTGTAAAACATGGGCTCGTAGTAAAATTGTGACATAGAAGGTCAACGTCTTTGAGATGAAATGCTACAGAAAGATACTTAGAATATCATGGACGGAAGAAAAGAGAAACTCGGATATTATAAACACATTGAAGATTCCAGAGTATTAGGTAATAGCAATAGCAAAAAGAAAACTACACCTGCTTGGTCACATAAAAAGACACAACTGTTTAAAAAGAAAAATAATAGAGGGCCGAGTACCTGGGAGGAGACGAAAAGGCATACCAAGAAGACGATGGACTGACGATATTAAAAATAACATGAATACATTGTTGGCAAATGCAAGTCGCATCGCCCAAGACAGAAAGGGGTTCAGAGAGTTCAATGAGAAGACAACGTTATGGAGAGAATACGTCACTTGACACACATAGAACCTTCGAAGGTGGAAGAAGCAGAGGAAGGCAGATAAAAGCATGGACAAACAACGTCAATGACTGGACACGACAAGATTTTTCCTCACTCATCCGCATCGTTTAAGAAAGAATTCTCTGGAGGACTCTGTGTGCTGAAGCATCTAATGTGGTACCCCTACGACCCCGACGGATTACGAGATTATAGGATATGCCATAGGACATTTAATTACATAATAACATCGCCACAAACGTAGATATGCTTTCATTACCAAATTACAAATCTGCTTTCATTACCAAATTACAAATCTGCTTTCATTACCAAATTACAAATCTGCTTTTATTACCAAATTACAAATCTGCTTTCATTACCAAATTACAAATCTGCTTTCATTTCCAAATTAACAAATTATTAAAATACAGAAACCTGCTTTGACTATAGAGTCACATACCTGAATCTACTTTTAATATCTAATTACTGATCGACTTTCATTACAGAATCAAATCGCAGCATATATGAATCACTTTTCATTAGGGAATTACAACCAACTATTATTAAAGAATCACATGACAGCATACATGGAGGTTCTTATATTTATTACAAAACTGCAGATCTATGTCCATCATAGAATCACATGGCAGATAACTGGATTATACTTTTATTGCAGAATCACACTACCGCATACATGAATCTACTTTTATTATACAATCACATTGTTGTATACATGAATCTACTTTTACTACACATTCACATGGTCGTAGACATGAATCTACTTTTACTACACAGTCAAATGGCAATATATATGAAACTACTTTTATCACAGAATCAAATAGCCGTATACATGAAACTACTTTTATTACAGACTCACATTGTTGTATAAAGTAAAGGTATGTCCCGTGGCAGCAACTTACCGTCGGGGATGACGTTCTTTAACTCTTCATGCACCAAGCCGCAGAAATTGTTAGGTGAGGTAGCCAGTTCTCTTCCTTGCTGTCTTCACATCCCATAACTCATGTGTCAGGTACTCATTTACTGATGAGTCGACAGGAGGAGTGGTCGTGCCAAGCGAGAAATCACAACCTGGATTTTTTTTATCCAGACGTGATTTCGAACCTGCAACGCTGTAAACCCGGTGAGCTCAGTAAGCGAGCTCAGTATCAACTAGACTATCGCGCTCCTCATGGTTGTATAGGGGCCTACATTAATCTACTTTTATTACGTATTCATATGGCCGCATACATGATTCTACTTTTATTACATATTCATATGGCCGCATTCATGCATCTACTATTAGTACAGTATTACATGATTGCATAGTAGCTTACATTAATCTACTTTTATTACATATTCATATGGCCGCAAACATGAATCTACTTTTATTACAGAATCATATGGTCCCATATTTGGTTCTATTTTCAATTGAACAACGCAATTTATGAAAAGTTGCACGATAGTTTGAGCTCATCTTATAGTAGACAAACAATCCAACACTTGAATTCGCAGCCTCAAATATAAACGCTACAGTCCAGATAAAATATAGGACAGTTGTACCGGTATCCAGTAAACCATTGGATGGTGAAAGAAAACCGTACATAACAGCAGCTGTGCTCGGTACGTAACAGACAATCAAGATTATAGACATACATGTCACCATGACTTCTAATCTTTTAGTCTTTCTGGAGACAGACTGTCGAGTTCCTTGACTGGATGCGTTCTCGCGCCATTTTGTTTTTTGGTGTAACTTGGCAACCAAAATGGCTGTTGTCAGTATAATAGTTAAAAAAGAAAACAGTTGGAGCACCGCGTGCATTGAGTTTCCTATGTGTATATTTGTAGTCCAACTGTCATTCAATTCAATTCCTAGTAAAGTTATATTCCTCTTTGAGTCAAATTTCCAGGAAAGTTTAGCGGCAACAACCATTGTAAAAGAATGTAAGAAAAATACAGCGATGAACAAAACTATTATTGTGAGACCTGTTCTAAGTGGTGGCATGGTTGACTTGACTTTCAGGGGCATGACGATGCAGAGACATCTCTGAATAGTTAGAAATGTCGTGATCCAGAATGTAACTTTGGAGAAGTAGACTCGAAGTGCACCTGCATGATTAATACAAGAGAAATAAACTCGAAGTGCACCTGCATGATTAATACAAGAAAAATAAACACTTATAAGAAATATGTATCTTAGTCATGTTTGACTCTACTTTTTCTTTTGAGTACATCTCAAGCTCCTATTTGTTAGCAGGATGTAATATAGTTCAGGTTCAGTGGTTCTCAACTTCTTTTGGCCTGTAGCCCCTTTTTATGAAAATTCTCTTGTGCCTTCCTACCAGTTGCCTAAATAAATAGTCTCATTGACTTTCTCTGCACAATAACAAGGTTAAGCTTTCTTAGCACAATATCAAAGCTCTTTAAGCAGTTTTAATATCATCTTCTTGTTTATCGTTTACATAATGATGATGATGATGATGATGATGATGATGATGATGATGATGATGATGATGATAATAATAATAATAATAATAATAATAATAATAATAATAATAATAATAATAATAATAATAATAATAATAATAATAATATTAAAACACAAAAATCCCCCCATGTTGTAAGGGTGTACATTGCAACATTTAGTGCATAAATATCTCCACGCATCTCTATCCTTTAGCAACCTGATGAGATTGGAAACTTAACACACTGTCCAGTCCTTGATATTATCTAGACATGTCTTCTTCTAGTCTCCTTGTCTTCTTCCAACCACCACCGTACCTTGAAACACTTCTCTTGTCATCAAGTAGTGTCTCATGTGTATGTACCAGTAGTGTCAGTAGTTCTTGTTGATCGGCTATTACATTAATTCTATCACGCACAAACAAATTGTCCTTATGTTCTCTGTAGCAGATACCCAACACACGTCTATAGCATTTGTTTTCAAACACCTGGAATCTTCTCTCTAAGTCCGCAGTTAGAGTTCATGTCTCTATGTCATAGAGAAATATTGACACAGCAAAAGGTTTGTATTGATTAAGCTAAATATGAGTGGTGATCCTGCTTTTCCAAAGGTAGTTAATCTTGTCTTGGTCATTGTTATTCTTTTCTTAACTTCAACTGTTGATTCACCATCGCCACCAAGTCTGGGCTGCCAGATAAGTAAACGTCGAAATTCCATAAGCCTTTGATTTTTAAGCTTTATATTGGTTAGAGCTAAATGAGTACTCCGATTCACCAAAGTGTTACTCTTATCAAAATTGATTTCCAAGCCAGATTTTTTTGCTAGATATTTCCAGTTTTGTTGTTAACTCCTTAGTTCTCTATCTGTTGTCGCCATCAGATCGATATTATCCGTGAAGCAGATATCAGCGCTGTGTTGTTGCACATTTTTGTGTGTGATATCAGTGTTGTGTTGTTGTGTATATTTATATGTGATATTAGTATTGTGTCGTATATATTTGTGTATTTGTGTATACACTTTCAATTTCAACACAACATTTTTTTGTCATTTGTCATTTGTTACATCTCTAGCACATAAACTATTGGCTGACGATACATTGGTTCATCTATAGCACAGAAACTATTGGCTGAAGTTACATTGGTTCATCTATAGCACAGAAACTATTGGCTGACGTTACATTGGTTCATCTATAGCACAGACACTATAGGCTGACGTTACATTGGTTCATCTATAGCACAGAAACTATTGGCTGACGATACATCGGCTCATCTCTATCACATAAACTATTGGCTGACGTTACATTAGTTCATCTATAGCACAGAAACTATTGCCTGACGACATATTCTCCACCCATTCTTGAGTAATAATCTCTTTAAATAAACTTAAAATTTTTTTAAGCGGTAAATTTCATCCATTTTTGTTTTTTTTAATCTGTCTCTTCATTTCCTAGTATATCTATATGGGAATTAATCCACGTCAATTTGTAAAATTTCACTTCCTAAATAATGTAGTCCTAAATATGTCAGATCTCTCTTCATATATGTCCACTATTTGATTATTGTGTATAATATTTAGTGCCCGAACTACTGGAAGAGAGTCTGTTAAAATAGTGACCGACAGACGGCAACGTATGATAGTGATAGGCAGACAGTGGCACCGATAGAAGGTTTTTCAGCTATTACTTCTATTCCTTGTAAAATTTCCGTCAAATTTGTTGTGTTATATAGAGGTATTTTTGACGCATTATTCCTTATTTTGAAACTTTCAGTCCCCCCCCCCCCCTCATTCTGGTATTATTATCCCGGATCCATGATTTCCATCTTCTCCTATCGATCCATCTGTGAACACTGTAAGGCTGTTTGTTTATCTATTAAATCTTTCGAATGTGTGTGTGTTTATGTGTGTTTAGTTTTTCAATTAAAGAATTCGATTTCTGCAGTCATGAGTTCCCGTGTAGGTATAACAATTCCCGTGTAGGTATAACAATTCCCGTGTAGGTATAACAGTTCCTGTGTAGGTATAACAGTTCCCGTGTAGGTATAACAATTCCCGTGTGGTATTTTTTAATATATTGTTTTTCCGGGATGTGTTTATTTCATTATATGTTCTCGTCCCTGATGGAAAATAAAAAGGATTGATTAGAGGTATTGTTTTACTTTTGGTTTGTTAGCAAATGCTTGGTATGATGGGTGATTAATACCTTTATTTATTTTAATCCAGTAATTAGTTATTAGTTCTTCTCTTTTAAGTTCGAGTGGGATTATTCCAAGAACTACTCCTAATGCTTATTTAGGTAAATTTCATAACAATTATATTATAAGCAATCATCTCAGTAAAATTGTGTGTAGTCTACCTGCTTATGTAGCTTTGTATGAAAGATTATACGTTTGAGATGATGAGAGTATACCTTTTAGATATTGAGATTATGCGCTTGCCAACATTGTGCAGTGATGTAGGATACTATAGTTATAAATTTCCATATTGTGTTAAAAAATGTGCACAGGCGTTTATAATTTTATGTAAACAGAATACCTATTCTTCTGCCTTCACTCCCGAGCACCTGCAGATGAGCAGGATATAGTCAGGAGAATAGAATGAATTTTCTGCGATATCTGTGCCTTTGACATCAGATTTCATTAATGACTGCTGTGTCGTTTTGATTGTAAATGAGTTGTGTCAGTCGACTTCACCTCACAACCATATTAGTCGCCCATTTTGCGATATGCATGGACGGCAAACTGTGTTCCTATTCTTTTCAGACCCGGAAATGCACAGTCGTGTGCATATATTAATACACCTATTAATACACATATAAATACACATATTAAAATTAGTGATATATTTTATTCTAGACGTAAATGTATAATTCCCAATTTGCTTAATTATATTTAAAAGTTGGTGTGAAATTTTCTGTCTTGGGTTTGTATTCTTCAGACATATTTCGATAGGAAGGTGAACATAATTAGTGTATTTCCAGATCCTCTGTTTAAGTGATGTTAAATTAGAACTTGCTATGTTTAAATCTAATGCGGAGTCATCACATGTATGGTTAGAATTCATCCATGTTTTGGATCCTTCATTTAATATAATTAAATTATTGTTTTTTTATAATTTTAGTAATCTTTCTCCTGCTGGCTTTTTCTATTTAAAGCACCAAAAACGTATGATCAACATTGTAATCACCTATGATTAAGATTTTAATAATTTTGTTTTTTTAAGACATAACATATGATCTGTAATTTTATCGTGAGAGCAATGCATACTAACTAGTTTGATTTTCATATTTTTATATTCTAAGGTTACGCTATTTCCTTCAAAATGATGTTTCATATTTTTTCTGTAATTTTTAAAAGTAACTTTTGCAGATATAATGAAATGATATATAAACTGGGACCAAAAGCAAAAGAAATTCTCCTATAATTTATTAATAGAAAATCGAAGGAGGGAAAGTTGCAATCAGCATGGCTCACAACAACCATCAACCCCTTTCTTAAAAATGCAAAACCCGCAGGAGCGCCAAGAAGTTATAGGTCCATATCTCTCACTTCATGCATATGCAAGCTGGTAGAGCTGGTAATGGTTAACAAAATACTATATTGTTAACTGGAAGATCATAACTGCCTAGATAATAACCAAGCAGGATTTAGGCGCAAATGTTGCAAAGATGACCATCGCTTCAGATTCCCACAAAATTTGATGAATGGTATCCACGAAGAAAAAAATACGTTAGCAGTATTCACTGATAGTAAAGCAGAATGAATTAAACTGGTTACTAAAAACGCTTACCTTCCCTATGAATAAAAATATATAAAAATGTATATAAAAAACATACAATAATGGAAACCTTTGTCATGGAAACATGGATGGATAAAATTTCTGTCATCTATTTTGTTTTTTATTGTTGAGTTTATTAGTTATTTGTCTGTTGAAAAAGGTTCCATTTGGACCGATACGTTGAGATTTGTCCTGTGTAGTTTTATTGTATGTTTTTTTAAATATACTTTTAAATATATTTTTATTCATAGGCAAGGTAAGTGTTTTTAGTAACCAGTTTAATTCATTCTGCTTTACTATTTGTTGGTTCGGCTACTGCGGCACCCTCCACTTTGTCGGACACCCTCCGACCATTTGGTTATTTATAAACTCTACAGAAACGAACTTTTGCAGAAGATGAGCAGAAAAACAGAACAAGCAGAACCATAGCCATCAGTTATGCCGGTACACTATCCCGTAAAAGAAAACTGGAGGAGGGACTGCTTCACGGCTCCCTTTAAGTTGAACACACTTCCTTATTTTTCTTGATGAACCGGTGAAACACCTCAACGTGTGAAAGCACTGTTTGCTGATGATATTGCCATTTGGATCACTGATAAATATCCCATCCTTGCAAAAGCAAAGATCAACAGAGCTCTTCTGACAATCTCAATATATTGTGAATTGTGAAATCAAAATATCAATTCACAGAAAACATCTTTCACTATTTTCTCACGAAATAAAAAAAAACAGCTAAAAGATCGGTCAACATCAAAATGAGACGGCAAACATTAACAAAGCAACAGTCCACTTATATCTTGGAGTAAAAAGAGAGACAGCTAACACTAAAAGACCCTATAGAAAATCTCAGAGAAAAAAATCATCAAGTAAACGTTCAAATCTCATTAAGAGACTAGCTAGTACAAAATAGGAAGCAGACAGACTCCGTCAACTTTATCTCAGCTAGGCTATGTGAGATGAGTAATGGATAGTAATTTTCCTCTCCAGAGCATTGTCAGCAATACCACCATCTCATTCCTGAATAGGGTGAGGAAGCAATCTCTGAGACTAATCTGAGGAGGAATGCGATCAACATCCACAGCAACATGTGAGATAGATGCAAATGTAGAGCCACTGGATATCAGACACAAATGAAAACTGACGGAAGCAGTAGAAAGGTACAAGAGACAAAAGAATCAACTAAATTACCTATTGATCCTTGGAAACAAGGAAAAAGACTAAAACAACTGTCTCTATTGGATATATCTTGAGAGGAAGTGACAAAAACCATGTACATCATGAGAGAGAGAGAGAGAGAGAGAGAGAGAGAGAGAACTGGAAAACAAATAACTCGACCATCAAGACATCCATTGAGGTAATACATCAACAGTTTGATCTCACGGAACAAAAACCATTAGAGATAGGCATTTTTACAGATTCTATGTCAGTTTTGGACCACTTAAGTATACCCTTTATGGATTCAAGATACTCTCCACATAGCAAGAACAGCGCACATTCTTATATCAGCATATACAATAATTGTAGCCCCCATGCAATGGATTCCTGAACATAACGATCAAGCAGGAAATGAAGTAGCAGATATAATTGTGAAAAGAGACTCCTCAAAACAACAAAAACATAAAAGCAAAGACCTTGTAGTATGAAACAGTCAAACAGATTCTCAAAAACAACAGGAAGGAAATCTGGATCAACAGATGGGCAAATGGGCTGACTGGTCGAAATGTATTTAGTGAAATGACACGGCCAAAGAACAATGACAACAATAACAAGCAATCCCTTATCTTTTATTTTCGAACAGGACATGCAAGAGTCAAGTCATTTAAACCGTATCAAACCTTAGGAACTACCCAATTTGTAGAAGTCTCCCATCCTAATGAAACAGTAGAACTCCTCCTTATTGACTGCCTTTACCTTTCAACTACCAGCGAAAACTTTTGAACACACACACTTTTACACACACACACACACACTAACAGTCACTACCTTACTTATAAAAGTGCAGGTCATCTGAAGTTGAATTAGTGATCCATACAGTAAGGTTGCCAGAAAAACTAATGTAGAGGTGTTAAAAGAGTTAAATGCGAAACGGACCTTAATCAACAATATAAGAAAAAGGCAATCTTCTTTTTTTGGCCACTTCATGAGACAGGCAGGTTTAGAGAACATAATCACAACAGGCAAGATTGAAGGCACCAGAGACAGAGGGCGACAACGTGAGAAAATATTAGACAGTTTGACAACCTGGCACGGCAAAGAAACAACAACGACTTTGATACATAATACTGTGGACAGAGAGCTGTGGAGAGCCATGACCGCCTACGCCACATGGCATGGCACCTGATGATGATGACAGTAAGGTAGTAACTGTTAGGGTGTCTGTAAAGGTTTTTCGCTGCTAGTTGAAAGGTAAGGGCAGTCAATAAGGAGGAATTCTACTGTTTCATTGGGATGGGAGCAGTCTGCAAATTGGGTAGGTGAAATGATTACTATACATTTATTGCTTTATTGCTGAATCTGATTTTCGTAATATCTGAATCATCATCATCAAATTCCGTCACCGCAACGAAGATTGCCTGAAACAGACATCCAACATACCTTGTTTTTTTGTGTTTTGGTGGTACAATCTGCTAGACTGTAACATATTCATCTTGTGATGTTACTCTCCCACGTGTATCTCTACCTGTAGACTGTCATAACATGTTGTTGGTATTTTCGTTTCGATACTAATGAAATACTTAGTATCCTCATTCGAGTATTTTTTTTCGACATAATCGTTAGGTTGTGTAATTGTAGACTCTACATTTTGATCTTCTATATTTTTTTCTACTTTTTTATTTTCTATGCAATATTTCTTTTCAACTATATTTATAGATCTTTTATGACATTGATTCTTTCAGTGATCCAAGTGTCCACATTTGTGGAATTGGATTTTCCTTCATGGAAGGGTAATCCATACCTTTATCTCAGTCTCTTCAGCACATTAGATTTAGCTCTATGAATTAAAGAATATTTTGAGGCTTATTTTTTATATAGAAAGCCCCGTTTATCTGAAAAAATTGCAGTTTTAGCAATTTGAACTTCATTGTCCTGAGTGATTATTTTTCCTTTCAGTTTGACACCTTTTTTGTTTATTGTTGCTGGCAGCCAGTGTAATATACGCATTGATTTCTCTGTATCTCTGTATTCAATCAATAAGAACACTCGTGTAGATGTCCATTCTATGCCATTTTGAAGAATTATTATGTAATATTGAATATTCGCAGCAGTGTTCATTGTAGCGTACCATTTATAATAATAATAATAACAGTAATAAGATCAATAACCAGTAAGGGTTGTAGTGGTGCCACATTAGAGACATCATCACCAAAAGCCCTCCAAACAGTTGCACCCTCAGCAATTTGGAGGAGTGTTGAAAAATTATGTCTAGACATTCCTGGATGTTATCAATCCAAGATTTTCTTTGTGCGACTCTTCTCCTTCGATTGTCGACTATTTATTGCTGAATAATTTGAGAAAGTAAGTCATTTCCAATACAAAAGAAAAACTTTTCATTGTTTCATCTGTGCGAAAGTTGTTCTTGATAACCTGCAAGTTTGCTTTTTTTGTGCCAAACGAAAATATTTGTTTTGTGTTCTATATAGCTAATTATTAACACCCATCTTTAGCACTTGTATTCAAAAGACTGAATCACTCTTTCCGTGTCTGCATTGAGTGTCCAGATTTTACATCCACATAAAAGTATACGTGTCACAAGCGATCTGAATAGATTGATTGTTACTGTAATACTGATCTTATTTCTCCAAAACATATTCAACCTTGCCATGGTACCTGTTGCCATCTCGAGTATTAACTCAATCTCATTTCCCGAGTTGCCACCTTCACATATTTGGGGCTCGAGATATTTGACAGTGGTTAATTTGTATATCGTCTATTTAGTGTCTCGAATTTATTCATTGAGATTAACTATTTCACAAATGATCACATAGTGATCCAGATAGTGTCCGCCTCATGAAGAATACATTACTCGTGATATTTGAGGATCGGAAACTGTGAACACCAGTGACACAGCTGAAAATAGTCTACAACATTTTAAATATTTAGATGTTGGTGTTTCTATCTATTTAATTTTTGTTGTTGCCATTTTATAGTTATCTAGTTTTTGAGAAGTAGATTCCATTTGAGTTTCACAGTCTAATAAATACCGACGATAACAGAATCTCAAAGAAAGAAAACATAACTGACTCACAAACACAGTCAACTACTCGTCAGAATTCAGTTTCATAAAAAAAAGTTGTGTTTTCTCTGTTTCTATGATGTTATCTTACCTGCTGTCATCAGAAGAAACTCTTCTGGTATGTATGGGACGTCAATATTCTTAATTATTAATGGATTGTCTCCCATGTTGCTCCACAGTAGAACGATGAGTCCAGCTAGGTCTGATATTGATAATGCTAGCAAAGTAATATTGACAGGATCAGTGAAACCTTGGCTGTTGAGGCAAATCAGTAATTAAACATCCAAAATTAAAACGATCTCTTTTGAAACAACATATTCGAAAACTATTTCGGGGTAGATACAGTTCGTCAGACACAGACTATAGAAGGGGTACAAAGTCAACACAAATACTTTCACACCACAAAAAACTGTCACACCACTGACAACTCGAGATATTATGACCACGGACAACTGTCCACCCGTGGAATCTGTCACGTCACTTAGAACTGTCACACCACTGACAACTGTCCCATAACAGACATATACACAGATAGCTGTCACACCATAGAGAAACACAACACAAATACTGTTGCACCACAGACAAACACACATATGTCACACCACAGACACACACAGAATACTGTCACTCCAGACAGCTGTCACACCGCAGATAACTGTCACTCTAGACAACTGTCACACCACATTCAATAATCACACCACATAACGACACTGATAATGTCGCACCACAGACAAATACATACTGTCGCACAAGACAACTGTCACACAACTGAGAAATGTCACACCACATACATCTGTCACACAATAAACAACATTAACACCACAGATAACTGTCACACAAGTAACTGTCACTTCAGACAACTGTCACACCACAGACAACTGTCACACCACAAACAACTGTCACTTCAGACAACTGTCACACCACAGACAACTGTCACACCACAAACAACTGTCAGACAACATATAAATGTCACACCACAGACAAACACTGATACTGTCACACCAAATACAGTCACACATAGTCACAATCAGATCATTAAGCTGATTGGCTACATGTATAATGTTATAGTGCTAGCAATGATCTCAGGATTGCAATATTTCAACCCGAAATTTACACGAAATTACAAAGGAATATTCATTGTGGGTAAATAAATATTATAATTTTCAAGTATCAAGATATTAATAAACAAATAAACAAACAAATGCACACGGCCAGAGTTGGATTTGAACTAGGCCTTTTACTACTCCCACCTATTTGTTCCTTACTACGTGCTCCTTTTAATACGTTTTCCGCATGTGCCCAATTATATATGAGGATAGGTCGGATTTGGTAAACGTGCTCTCAGGTTGCGTAGCGAATTATTTCCACTAGAACGTACCTGGTTCAAATCATGTCTGTTGTTTTCAGATATTAATTTTATCAGTCACAATATGATTAAAATTCGTGAACTCTTGGAAGTAAACGTACACATACAGGGTATTTCAATTAACGGCCTTCTTATTCTGTTGTTCGTTCTCACACTCCTACAGAGTTGCAGGATATCGTGAGGAAATGCTTTTGTACTGGCGTATATAGGAGTGCTGCGATATTTACGCCTATGTGACCGAAACACTCTACTTTAGGGGTGCCAAGGGAACGCATTGCTCTAGGCGGACCCAGGGTTAGCAGATAACCAAGATCCCAAATGTACCTCCACGCGGTGCACCCTGGAAACAGAAATACAGCAGCTCGAGCTGATTCTGGCCAAATCATTTGGGGATCGTGTCCGAGAATGTGGAGGTAGCAGATGGAAAGAGATTTGACTGCACAAGAGACAGACAATATCTCCGACACCACCAGCATCACCACATATAGCGACACTGTCGACATACAGTGAAGCAAGTCAGTCCAGTCCGAACATTGGAGGGGCGGCCAATGTCAAATGCACGTAAAGATAGATGCATGGCGAGAGACAAATATATTTCATACCGAGTACAATGAAACAATGAAAGGGCAGAACAGCGCTAGAGGGCAGCGCGAACTGCAAATAGAAAGTGAAAAGTCCCTAGGGAAGGGGAACTACAAGCTCCGTCAGCTCGAGACGAGCTTCTAGTTACCTGTGTTCCTTACAGGCAGAGACCCAGACCCATCCATTGGCGTTTGGTAAAGCAAGAAGACCTAACCCAACTCTAATGTCGAGCCTTCCTAAACCGGAAATATGCTCGCGAAGAGAAAGGGTTCCGTACTCGATACGCTCAGGCACAAAAGGGACAACGATTTAGCCCTGGCCCAACTCTACTGTCAGGTTTTCCTACACCGGAAATACACTTGAAGAGAGAAAGGGTTCAGTACCTGATGGGCTCAGGCGCTATTGGGACAAGGACGCTCAGCTCGAGAACGCCTTGCTCTCAAACGCGTGGTGTGAGACTCGAACTTGGACAAGGGGTACACGATGTCGGTGAATGACACCTCGGCTAAGAGGGCGAAAGAGCCAGGGTCCAACTCCTCTGTTGAGTTCTTCCCCTTAAGGAACCAGGCTCACGGATGAGAAACGGTTCAGTACCCAATGGGCACAGGCACAGCACGTCTAATTACACGAGGCAAGTTCATAGACAGTGGAACACCTCGTTCGAGTCAGACGATAGCAAAAAATCGTCCTGGCGAAGAGTCTCCACTACGCGTGCCTGGAGACAGATATAGAGGCTGTCACAGGCTAAGGGTAGCCCACCCGAATTGTCAAGGCATGCCGAAATCGGATGTGATAGGCCTACAAGGCGCATAACGGTGGCACAACGTGATCACGCTCCCGGCGGAAATCGCACGGATATCCGTGATGGTTACAATGGAGCGAACGAAAAACAAACAAACAAACTCTACTTTATAATGGGTTCTGGATCACCATGCCCTCTATATAATCGGACTGCTAATATTAAGTTTAAAATATCATCGGTTGCCTCTTTCGACGTACATGACATGTCACAGATATTCTTTAGTCTTCTTTCAGAATCCAGCATACACACAGACGTATAGCAACTTTGTAACCAATATACTTCTTAAAAGGAGACTTTAAGGTGGAATTGACTGCTTCATTCAATGAGTTCTAAACTTCTCATAAGCTAGGATGAAGTTGGTTGTGCCAGATCAAAAGTAACATATGAACGGTCTATATCCTGATAATCTGCAGAAGACAGATAGCTCACTATTTACTGCTATGTAACTTGTTGGCGAATACAATAAACGCACACTATGAAAACAATTATTAAGAACACAATTCTGATGAAAAATGAAATAATGAAAAATAAAATCGACGTTTCGGTTAATCCTTTTGTCAAATGTACATAAAACAAACAAACTACATAATATTAAAATAACTACAATTACATATAAAAATACGTTATGTGGCACATCCGATAATTTCCAAATTCACTCGGGAGTGAGACAGGGATGTGTATTGCCCCCCCCCCCTATTGTTCATAACATACATAGATCACATCTACAAAGTTCGTGGCAAATACAAGGGAAGAAAGCAATCTGGAAAATAACTTAAAGGAATTCCTATTTGCAGACGTCCACGCACTTTACATCATCAGAAAAGTAACTACAAAGACAAATAGACAGATTACATCAAACATACCAAACCTTTAACATGAAGATAACACGACTAACATGAATACAGAAAAGACCGAAGCAATGAAGATATGAAGATAAGAAAGAAACACTGATATGCATATACATATATATATGAAATTACAGTTGGCAAACCTATAGGTTAGTTAGTTATTCCTCTTGTACCAAAGACACATGGGGCGGACAATCTGTATAATGACAAAGGGCACATATGACGGATGTCATAGATTTCCATCTCTCTCGTTTCATTGCAATTTGTTTTCGGTCTTCATAGAACTAGAGGCCGACCACGAAAATTATGGACCACCGAAATAAAAGAGGCGAAAAATTTCACAATATACTCAGCACAAGCGAGGGCCGTCTCCAGGAAACTCTTCTACCCATGACACTGAAAGGCAACAATGGGTTTAGCGAATAGATAGATAGACATATAAAGCATAGTGAAAACCCTCACCCGAAGTGAAGATGTGTCGATCACGTTGGATAAAGTACTAACTTTCACCCGAAGTGAAGATGTTGTGTGGGGCATGTTGGAGAAAGTACTAACCTTCACCCGAAGTGAAGATGTTGTGTGGAGCATGTTGGAGAAAGTACTAACCTTCACCCGAAGTGAAGATGTTGTGTCGAGCATGTTGGAGAAAGTACTAACCTTCACCCGAAGTTAAGATGTTGTGTGGAGCATGTTGGAGAAAGTACCAACCTTCACCCGAAGTGAAGATGTTGTGTCGATCACGTTGGGGAAAGTACTAACAACCAGAAATGTGAAACAGTAAGTCATACTATGCACAGACTGAACGAAGAATTAACCAATAGTATTGGGGAATTAAAACAGGGTTAATACATACAGTGAGGAGTGTCATGTTAGGAACACAGAGTGGTCAAAGGAAGAAAATGAGAAAAGGAAGGCGTGAACAATGGGGAGTAGATGTTAGTGGGTGGGTGTGTAGTCACGTAAGGTAAGCCAGAGAATTATGGTGACAAACACGTGGGTCGAATATCACAGCTAATCATGTATCAGGATTGTGTTTTTATTACTTACATTAGTGTGTTTTTTATGTGTATTGTATTGAGATCATTTAGTCTATCACAATTTTGTTCTGTTATTTTGACATGATCTCTATTTGTTAATAATGTTCCTTCATACTTTAACACCGTAGACAGAAAATTTTCAGGGTGTCGGAACATATCACAAATATTTTTGGAATTTTAATCTCCAATTGTGGGCAATCATGGATAATTACAAATATCTCTTCTGATGGCTTACTGTAGGTGCTTATATTGACAATTTTCTCTGTCATGAGGTTACACTCTTTAGAATAGTTTTTTTTCTATACTTTGTCTCATTGACATTGCCAATTTTGTTGCGTGTTACACGAGAAATTTATTTCATCCCATATTCGAAAATTACCTCTTTTTCTGTCATCTTGTTATTTATAGGATGTCTTCTTGCAAAAATTTACATATTTTTATATTCCTAATAAGAAAAAAAGCGATTCTAACACTTAATATGAAGTCATAATATTTTAAAGAAATAAAGATCAAGCACATACAATATTTTGGAAACATTAAAAGACATAACAACTTTTTGAAGACATTACTCAAGGGTAAATTCGAAGGGAAGCAAGCAAGAGGTAGTCAGAGATACAAGTAGGAGAGTAACATCCCACGATGAACGGGTCACAGACTAGCAGAGAGCACCACCAAGACAAGAGACAGGAGATGTTGGAGATACGTTGCAGCCAACCTTCGTTGCGTAAGCGACACTTGATGATGATGATATTTCTAAAGAAGAAATTACGTCCAAGTAAATAAGTACTAATCTATATGTACATTTGAACAAAATAAAATATTACCTTGTAAAGACAGCCATGTTGATAATGTTGGTGACGATACCAAGAAAACATAATCCAGTGCTGACTAATGTTGTGTTAATTATATCGATTATATCCCGTGTTTCATCATCAATTTGTGAACTAGCTTCACGGTGTAAATAATATACGGATTTTCCAGTGTTACTATTGTTGTTGTTCATTTCAAAATGTGCACAGATTATGTTGTTATTCTGGGTTTAGTTACGAAACAAATGAATTGATATTAGAGGATGTCCATGTAATACGTCAACAATTAGAGGGTTAGGTAGTGCAAACTGAAATAGTTTTTAATATGGTAACGATAAGGGGGGAGGGGGGGAGGGGGGGGAGGGAAGCGGGTTTGACAAACGTTGACGCCAGACACTGATCTTATAAATTAATACTATTGTGTGATTTCTACTACAATTTTTTTCGAAAAATGTGAAACAAAACGTTGTTTTTGTATTGTTTCTGCTACATTCTTTTTTTACGGGAAGGCGGTGATTTTTAGTTTGACATAATTAAGTAGGTTGGTCTCTGAATTCTTGACAGTTATTTTGATAGGGGAGGGGCGGAGGAGGTGGGGTGGTGGGCGTGTCAGGAATGTACAAAATTATTGATGTAATTTATGTGCATCCCCTATGACATAATACCTAAATATTTTGGGGCAATATATTTTGATGTATTGATGGTTAGGGTTATGACAATCTGATATAATCTGCACCCTGGGCAAACACATTGGTCGGTGCTCCGTCGTCCAAAGCTTATAGTGAAGCTTATATGAGTTCTAGCCATCTACGAACTCATAATCAAGGACATAACTAAAATTGAATTTTCAAAAGTGGATGTAACAAATGGTCATCATCACTTGTGATGGACGAACAACATAGTGAAGGTTATATCTACATATGTCTACGTGGCATAGTTGATAAAGCAATTTGTCGTGTGTTCAGTTATAGTGATTGTTATCTAAACCTCGACTTTCCAATTTTTTTGATAGTTAAAAGCCCTAATATAACCAAATTGGACTACAATCATCATCGGTTGAAGTGAGCGTACCTCACCATAAGCGGAAATTGTTTGTTTTTTTAACAAGAAAAGAGGTCGGATGTTCGAAATTGGATCGTAACGTCCCGTTGACTAGTGCATTTTTCAAGGTCCCTGGAGATTACCAAGGGAAGTTACGGAGTTACGTGCTGTTTGTGGTATTTTCGGCATGTGTAGTGCTGCAAATATTTAGATAGGCGAAGTATATATGTAACATTCCAGTACAATGAAATCAAGCCCTACACACATTTTTAACCTTTTTTTTTTATCTTAGAAGTTCCTCATTAGATGTTGTTATGTTGTTGTTTATTCTAGAATATCATCATTAGTTGTTGTTATGTTGTTGTTTATTCTAGAATATCATCATTAGATGTTGTTATGTTGTTGTTTATTCTAGAATATCATCATTAGATGTTGTTATGTTATGAGATGTTCGTTCTCAAACCCCAATGAACTTGTTCTTCTAGCAGGACAGTGGTCCTACTATATTTCTAGCAGGACATTGGTCCTACTATGTTTCTAGCAGGACAGTGGTCCTACTATGTTTCTAGCAGGATATAGTTCAGAGAATGAGAATGCATTATATTTTTTGTTTGCCCAATACGTTCAGTATTTTTACGACTTTCACTGAGCCATGCAAGTATGTAGGCATATCGCCAGTATGGCAGTGATTCCTGTTCCCTTACCTTATACTGGGTACCAACCAGCAAGCTATCACAGTCAAGCAATCGTGACCGTGGCACTGCTGTGGGTGTAACAGTTGACATTCATTTTGTAGTTTATTAGGGCTATAAAGGACTGCTAAGAAATAAAGACAGAAAAAAGTAGGGAAACTAAATTATGACTTGATGACAAGAAAAACAGAGTGGAGACGATGTTAGATAAATTAAGCTGGAATGTTTATTAGGACTAGAAGATAGAGTTTAGGTTTGCCAGTATGATTTATATGAAAATCAATTTATGACCAAAAAATGGACAGACTCCTCGAGTCGTAGCCAACGGACAGGCATATTAATAGAGACATATGTCTATGAACTGAACCAATATTGGAGACTAATTTATACAATCAACTAGGAGCAAGGGACCTGATACATATAACCATTGGTCTTGAATACCTGTATTGGTGTATAATTACTTACGAATTTAGATTAATTTTCAAGACTTGAGAAAATGTTATCACTTCAATATATTGAGAACTGTAGATGGATGGCTATAAAGGAATTCTTATAGACAGGGTATAGATGTAACGGACAGAGAGGTGTTCTAACAATAACAACCCTTATAGTAGCAAATCGAAAGATAAGGACGCAATTATATCCCGGAATAGAGAGTTAGTTATATGAATTAAAGACATAAAAAGTTAGGTGGACTTCAACAGAATTAGTTAAATGCCTAAAGACCAACGATGAAGTGTGCAGATATGACGTGACATAGACAATCATACTACCACCTACGTCTAGAAATCTGGGTGAACCAGTTCAATATTACAGTTGAGGGGTGTGATCCTTAGCTGATTTATTCACATGTCTGCAACTATCCTAGGTGAATACAGTCATATGCTGAACCCGAAGATCGAATCATAGCATTGCTATTACCACGTTGTGGAACCAGTTCAATATTACAGTTGAGGGGTGTGACCCTTAGCTGATTTATTTACTCGTCCTCAACCAGCCTAGATGGACATAGTCAGATGTTAAGCCCGAACATGAAGATCGAAGCATAGCAGTGAGAGTACCACGTTGATCTCTTATATGAACATATCGAGAACATTATCCTTAGAACAAACATATTTACTAGTACTGTTACCAACAATTATTTCAACAGATAGGAATCCCGTAACTGATAGGAACTACTAAACATTTATATCCAAGTGTCAGCGAACCAGAAAGACAATCTTAATACATAATTACAATCAAGTACTAGGAAATTCGTAGCTATTGACTGATGAAGGAATCAAGAGACTTTTCAATTAGAACTAGGACCCAGTTTGTATAACACTTAGTGATAGTTGTCAATGTTAGATAGAAACTCCATCTCAAGTCATCAACAACACAACCACTAAAATAAGAATATATAAGTACTTGTTGTGGGTTGTTTCATGGCAAGACAGAGAGTATGGTTGAGTATTAATCAGTAACCAAAGCTTTGCAAAGGGTTCTGCTCATTTCCCATTATATTATTAAATCCCTTTTACATGGGTATCGACATAGGAACAGAAGCCCCTCATTTGTTCCAAGAAACTTCTGAAGGAATCAAATACAAAACGGCGGGGTGGGGGTTGGAGAGAAAGGTACTTACTAATATCAGAAAGAAATAATCTTTATTTGTTGACTGCGTTATGAAACATATGGGTCTGAAGGACATACATATAACAGGCAAGATTCTAGGAAATATATGAGTCTGAAGGACATACATATAACAGGCAAGATTCTAGGAAACATACGGGTCTGAAGGACATACATATAACAGGCAAGATTCTAGGAAACATATAAAACAACATTGGGAGAAAATGTTAAATAGCTGAATATCGTGGAGGTGGAATAGAATCAATCGTGATCCTGATACAAGATGCTAGAGATGAAGAATTTCTGATATTCATAATCTTTTACACTAGCCTACATAGAGCTTGATGATGTATCAGTGTATCGCTCGCCTGGCAACTGGTGCCTGGCTGTCTAGGTTAAAGGTGCAAATGATAAGATGCCTGTATTCTTTCCAGGCATGTCGTTGGAGAAGACCAAGGAAAGTTGATGTGGTGGGGGGGGGGGGGTGAGTGTAAGCCTCTCACCTGTGAAAAAATAATTGCCAGTGTATGCCTTGTCTAAATATCTTACTTTTGTTTCTATCATATGGTCCCCATGGATAACGGAGCGATGCAGACCAGTGAACATTGTACGTTTGTCTTTTTGTGGCAGGCTCTTATATGTCCGGGAATGCTAGGTTTGATATCACTACAGTTGGGTCAGCATATCTGACAGAATAATTAAGTAGTTGTCCCAGACATTGCTACTGCACTCCTGGCAGAAAATCAGCATTCTGGGATACAGCCACACATTGGAATGTTGCCTATGTTGCCTATGTTGCCCATTCATAAGCCCTTTTAAATACAACCATACCTTTGAGATAACAAACATATGCATGTGAATGCCGCCTCGGTGATTCAACTGATGATGACCTAAGCCGTTGTTGAAAAGGTCATTGGCTGTTAATATCTAAGTGATCAAAGCTGCGGTGTATCTCATCATCATCAGCAGCATCATCATCATCAGTTTAGACATTCCCAAAACAACTGTTAGTGTCATCTGGTCATGTCACTACGAAACACGTTATATTTGCAATCCAGATAGCCTGAAGTCCTCTTCTTTTTCTACTCAAACTCTTGCTTATCAGCAAGATTTCTGGAGAAGATAACGTGTTTTGTCATGGTTTACAGCTTAGCTGTGAATTCGACCTGACACATACGACAACAGCATGTCTTCTAGGTCACTTTGGCACTATATTTGATGGGGTTATTGTGGGGCCATCAACCTCATCCCAAAACCTCTCTAACCACCCCCTGACGACAAGCATGGCAGGAAACAGCGTCTCTGTTCTGTACTCCCCTTTCGGTCCACTGCAACATGCAGGTAGTTCTGAATGTTATCTAAACTCTGAAAAAGTTATCATAACCTTATTCGCACGAGTTCACTTTGGGGGAGGGGCGGCACAATTTCGTCCGAGACAAATCTGGAACCTACAACTGAAAAAATCTTTTTAAAAACACAATCTAGATGAGGTCTTTAGACTGGTCTTAGTTATTTCAACACATCGTCCAAATAGCTATCTCTCTGTACCCTAGGCCCCACGATAGACGGGCCTGTAGTTTCAATCGCTGTGGCTCCCAGACCGCAGTACGTTATTCTCATCGGTGAGAATAACTGATTTAAAGAAAAGAGAGCAGCACTAATCCTATTAGTCAACTACTTCACGAGGGAGTATATAACTGACATACATAACTCTAACTAGGACTGTCGGCTCAGTGGTAGAGTTGTTGACAGAACCTTGCTCACAAGTACACGTTATTGACACTTGAGTATATTTGATTAACAATAGAGTATATGTAATATGTAACCCGTTTTATAACGTGCTGTAAATATTAGGCAACTCATAATGAAAAGTAAACATGGAAGATAATTGGATAAATGGAGAAAAATGATAAGTGAACAAATTACTATTTTTGTACAAATTACAACAAATAGACATAGCAATTTAAAAAAAAATAGTTTATAAAGTACAATTAGCGGTTTCATGTTAAGTATATTTGTCAAACATAAAAGGAACTGTCAAAGGAATTAATCATTAACATTTGCTGGTCGAAATGTAAATGGGAAATAAAATTCCAACTAGATGTTTTTGTATGTAACAGAAATTATTAGCGTTGAAATTCAGGGTTATCAGAAATCTATAGCAGTGTTGCAATAAGTAAACAAAAGAAACGATTAGCTGCTGATAATTATATTGCATCGTTGCTGATCTATCAGCTCTTCGTGTTCTCGTTTCCTGTGTTGTCGACTGAACCGGCTTTTTGTTATCAATTGCAGAAGATTCGTATATACTTAATACTATCTCGGAACTATGCTAAGGGGGTCGTCATGACTGGAATACTAGAACCTTAAACTCTACCATTTTTATGGCTAAAAGATATGATGATGTAACCTAATTGAATAAACATCCCAGTTTAAGCCTCAACATCTGCGGCTAAAGAGCAAAATATACTTTTCGGGACAAAATGCAGGAAATAATAGATACCAAGAATAAAACATAAACAAGACATCAAATTAACAAATAACTGACCTGAAGGCAAATGTTTGCAGAGAAGATGACCAGGGGAATAATGAAGGCCCATTTGGATTAAGGTAGCAGAATGAAAGAGGAGAAAGATATTACCGTGCTCATTCCCCGCCACCAATTGACTACTGGTTATGCGGAACTTCTCTATTGCTCCAGACATGCAACCAAATGTTCAAGTAAAAAGGATTGTCACGTCCTGTGTCACTGTGCCTCTATGATGTGTTTCAGCTATAGGAAAAAACAGTGCCGTCAGTGTCCTCCTCCCCAGTGCTGAACAGTACATCTCTGGCTCCCTCCCAACCACATACATATATACTCAGGTAAACATGAAACACATTTCAACAGCTAAAATAAAAACATAATTGTATAGATGACATGCTATGAAGCTTCTATAAGAAGATAACCTCAATATAACCGCATGCCATCCATTATGGTTTTCTGTTGCATGGGTTGTTTGTCTAGTGGGCCATTGGTGAGACCCACAGATGCAACCACAAGCGTAATACCTTTGTCAAGGGCCATGTTTGTCATTGGTAGCACAATTGGTTTAAAAATATTGTTTATCAACTGTTCTTTTGTAGCAATACAAAATGATGGGTTTTTGAGTATTGGAGACATTGGCATTCTGACATGTTATTTCGATCTCTGTCGAGGTTGCCATCCTCTGTAAAAACGTTCCTTAAATGTTTTAACTCTGAAACCTGCTTCAGTTGTTATGTACCATTGAGAGATCCTTTTATTGACCAGGTGTTCAGCTGAATTTCATAGACTCCGTTTTAAAGGTGTTTAGTTTCATGCGGTATTTTCGCAGGTTATATGAAGCAGGTGTGTGTGCCGCTGTAATTCAACTTAAAATGCGTATATTGTTGTATATTATGATCATAGGCAAATAGGAATTCGTTTAGTGTTGTGTGTTCTGCATTTGCTTTTCTGCCGAGGTGAATTCGTTTTTTGAATCTGCTTCATTACTACAATTAATAATATAAATAGTAAGACCTATAAATCGAGTAAGGGGGGGGGGGCAGACTGGAGAGACAGCACAGATATACTCCAAACAACTTTATCCTCAGCCATTCGCAAGAGTGTAAAAACATCACGACCAGACCATTCCTTGATTTTATCAATCTGATATTTTCCCTGAATGACTCTTCTCCTTCTCCTCTCGATTGTTCCTTGCAAAATAATTTTACAAAGCGACTCGTGTTTTGTTACATATCAAAACCAAACAAACAACTGCCAAAATTGGTTCGTGAGCAAGTTTGTTTATTTTCTGCCCTACAAATATATTTCTCTTATAGCATTATAAATATTAACCAATCTTACACTTGTTTTCAAAAGTCTGAATCATTTTTTTCTCTGTCTGCATTGAGTATCCAACTTTCAGAGCCTTATACAAGTATACTTACCACTAGCGATATGAATAGATAATTCTTTACTGTGATACTGATCTCATTTTTCTAAATTATATTCAGTCTTGCCCAAATCATCTCGAGTCTTAACTTAATCTCATTTCCAGAGCTGCCATCATCACATATTTGCAACTCGAGATATTTGAAGGTGGTAACTTCTTCACGTTTGTAACCATTTACCGGATATTCGTGGGATCTTGCTTGTATTCACTAGTCACCAATAACGTGATTTTATCAAAGCTAACGTCTTCCAACTTGGAGGTGAGCTCCTGAAGTTCAGATTCGGAACCAACCAAGAGATGGATACCCTCGGGATAGCGCAAGTTACAAAAGTAGTCTACCGCCAATAACTATTAATTTCTGGAGATGTTGTACTGCCTCCGGCATTATATATTCAAGATACATGATAAAAAGTACGGAGGAAAGAATGCAACCCTCACGCACTCCTATATTCGTCTTTTCTTGAATATCATTTTTTATTAAAACAACACTTCTTGCATCTTTATACAATGACTCAATGACTTCTATGATGTTTGTGCCGAAGTTATATTGTCTCAGTATCTGCCACATACCTTTGTGATATCAAATGTCTGTGTGAAGTTAATGAAATAGTGATACAAAACACGTAAGTGCTTTTCTATCAATATTTTGAGGTTAAAAAATGTTCTGTAGTACTTCTATTTTTACCGAAACCAGCCAATTTTTCTGCTAACATTTTCTCTGATTTAGCTTGCAGTTTGATAAGAATGATATTCAGCATCATCTTGTTAGATTGTACCTCTTAAACTCTAAGTGTATAGTTAATATTTTGATTGAAACAGGTGGAAGGAGAATTTAAATTGAAGAATATTAATCCCTATGCCTAACTGTTACCGATAAATGTTGACAAGTGTGTTCGAAAAGTGTGCCACAGTCAGAGGTCAACCAATGGGGTCAATTGTGTTGTACATTTGACAACATTTCTGCATAGTGCGAATCAAACAAACAATATATAAGTAATACGCCTAAATACATTATCCTGTAATTTTTACTGCCGCAACAATATTGCATGTGTTGAATTTATTCATAACTATAATGAATTTAATTCAAAGCAATTTAAATTGAACTGAAATTTAAAAAAATAAATAAACGACGTCCTTAGAAATCGAATTGGGATGACTAGCGTTTTATTGAATTATATACCAATTCATATTGTCTACCACCAGACCACATACTCCGATGACATGAAATTCTGTACTTGTGTATATTGTGTAATTCTCTACGCTAGATGTTCTTTGACTGCAACTTTCTAGTGTCACTATGAAACAGATGTGAAATGTTACATTTTATAGAATCAAATACCAAAAGAAATAGCAGAAACAACAGCAGCCATCAAACTTCGTATGGATATACATCGTGAACGTTAATTGATACGCAGCAAAAACTCATATTTTTTAAATAATGCGTGAGATTTTAAGGGGAAATGTTGACATTATGCAAACTGCTGTGTGTCTTGATCACAGGGTTAAAGGTCAACCAATCATAATATTGGCCGCGTTTAGCTGGACACATGGTCATTAATTCTAAATTCTACTACAGCCACCGGCTTCTTCGTGCAATTTCCTTTACGTTTATCAATTTATGTTCATCTTCTGTACAAAAGGGTAAAATTAATACAACATAAGAAAAGCATAGAGGTGTTGAGTTAAGCAATTTATATATATATATATATATATATATATATATATATATATATATATATATATATATATATATATACGATTACAAGTCTTACTAAATGAAACGTGCACAACATTGCACGTCTTACTGAATGAGACTTACACAACATCATACGTTTTAATGAATTCGACACAACATTATACGTCTTACAGAATGAGACACAACATTAAACGTCTTACTGAATGAGACACAATATTACACGTCTTACTGAATTCGACACAACATTGCACGTCTTACTGAATGAGACTTACACAACATCATACGTTTTAATGAATTCGACACAACATTAAACGTCTTACAGAATGAGACACAACATTAAACGTCTTACTGAATGAGACACAATATTACACGTCTTACTGAATTAGACACAACATTAAACGTCTTACTGAATGAGACACAACATTAAACGTCTTACTGAATGAGACACAATATTACACGTCTTATTGAATTCGACACAACATTGCACGTCTTACTGAATGAGACTTACACAACATCATACGTTTTAATGAATTCGACACAACATTATACGTCTTACAGAATGAGACACAACATTGCACGTCTTACTGAATGAGACTTACACAACATCATACGTTTTAATGAATTCGACACAACATTATACGTCTTACAGAATGAGACACAACATTAAACGTCTTACTGAATGAGACACAATATTACACGTCTTACTGAATTCGACACAACATTAAACGTCTTACTGAATGAGACACAACATTAAACGTCTTACTGAATTAGACTTGCACTAAATCCCAAGCTTTAATAAATGAAACTAGCACTACATTACAAGTTTCATGAATGAATCTTGAATATCTTACCAAATGACACACTAAATTACACGCTTGCATCACATTAAACACATTAATAAAGGAAACTTGCACCACTTCACACGTCTTAATGAATAAGACTTACACTACATTACAAGTTGTAATGAATGAGACTTGCACTACATCCCACGCCGTACTTAATGCCACTTGTCACACATTACACGCCTTAATGGATTCGAATTTTTCTGCATCACACAATCACTATCAACACAATCAAGAAAACAGGTACGAAAATATTACAAGACATGCACTACAATACACATCTTAATGCACGGGAGCTGCACTACAATACACATCTTAATGCACGAGAGTTGCACTACAATACACATCTTAATGCACGAGAGTTGCACTACAATACACATCTTAATGCACGAGAGTTGCACTACAATACACATCTTAATGCACGAGAGTTGCACTACAATACACATCTTAATGCACGAGAGTTGCACTACAATACACATCTTACTGCACGAGAGTTGCACTACAATACACTTCTTACTGCGTACTGCACGGGAGTTGCACTACAACACGCATCTTACTGCACGCGAGTTGCACTACAATACACATCTTAATGCACGGGAGTTGCACTACAACACGCATCTTAATGCACGGGAGTTGCATTACAATACACATCTAACTGGTGTGCAAAGGGTCACCCATTGCTCTCGTGCGGACCCAGGGTTAACATGTTATCAACATCCTAAAAGCAACTTATCGTGGTGCACACTGGAAACAGAAATACGGTGGTTCTTGCCGTATTTCTGGCGAACGATTTTAGGCTCGTGTCCGTGGATGTTGATGCTGTAGATGGAATTTGAACTGCCTCCAGAGAGACAGGAAATATCTCCGAAACCTCTACACTATCACATGCAACATATGCATTGTCTTTGTTCTTTCCGACCTGGTCGGCTTAAAAAACAGAAACATCCGAGGGACGGCCCTAACATATGTCCCTAACATATGCGGGTAAGTACCACACCACACGTAAAAGTTAACACACGCAAGAGGGCAGCGCAGTGTACGTGAAATATCAAGATATACAAAAATAGGTAGGTGTGTTACCAAAATAAAACATAAAACAACTTAACAACGAGATACAGAGACAGGCGACGTTTCGACTATAAAGCCTTCATCAGGATAAACAAATGACCACAATAAAACAAATCTTACATGGAGACAAATATGGTTATAATGAGGAGGACTATAGCAGATAAGTAATGAGGGAAGAAAAGATGTAGAAGCATGACAGGTGAGAAAAACGTATGGGGAGAAGTTAGTAGTAAGTAGGGAGGAGAAAGCAGACTGAAGAAAGTGAGATGAACATAGGAAAAGATATGGTAGCAAGAAAATTAAAAGTACATTAAAAATACTCACCTCAAAAGTGGCAACAGAGAATGAATGCTACAGATAAGCAATCATGATGTAAGGGAAGAGCAAAATGAGATGGTACGAGAGATCAGGAAGGAGAGACAGAAAGGGGAGAGAGAAAGAAGCCAAAAAAAAGGCAGGAACAGAAGAGAAAGAGCGAATAGCAGGAAGATATTATGAGCAGATAATGGTGATATATGAGAATAAAATAGTGTACGTGAATCGATTCAGAGGCAACAGAGCTACAATAACCCAGCGCGAGTGTGCTGTCGTATGTGCGGTTCATGCTGGAGAACACACTGAAGCTGACAAGACCCATTACAATTGACTTCATTCAAAGTAGGAGTCATGACTCAAGAATTGAATACGCCAACTTGAACATGTACTCCTCTGTATGGAAGAGAGCTTTGAATACAGCGCACCATTGTACACAGGACAAGCACTGAACAAATGTCGGGGATCGCATTGTTCAATATGTCTGATCGACGGAGTGTTGAGACTCGGAAACTGGACACTGGTGACAACGTAGAGAGGGTGCAAGTCTATAGCGACACTGTAAACGTAACTCAATTCGACTGTCGGCCGTAGCCCAACACGACCCATACAGAGAGAATTGGGTTTCGTACCCAATGGCCCACTGCGAAGCCCCTCGCCCAAGATTCATATTTTACTTGTCTCTGAGTAATATACGTAATGGTGAAGAGTCAAAATACACAGACCGCGCTTGGCGATGAATTAGAAGATTGTGATACTTCCAGTGATGTTATACTCTAACGAAACATGGACTGGGTATAGACGTCATGTGATGAAACACAATCACTTTCAAAAAACGTGTCTCGCAAAAGTCATGAACATCAGATGGCAAGACAAGATTCCACATACCACTGTCCTTGACTTACACATTGACACTATCTTGATGCAGACACAGATTCGTTGGGCAGGTCATTTGGTGCGTATGCCAGACTATCGTCTGCCAAAGATACTCTATATGGTGAGCTGGAGAAAGGTTAAACGGTCTCACGGTGGCTGAAAGAAGCGCTACAAGGACTCGTTGAAGACATTGAATATATGACAAATGAAAAGAACTTGCACAAAATAGATCTACATGGTGCTCTACAGTCAAAATGTTCGCATCATCTTCTGAAAAGAGGAAAAATGTTGCAGCCCAACAGCGGAGAGTAACTAGAAAGTCACGGATATACCAAAATCCACCTACAGTGGTCATTCCATGTCCAAGAACAGGTACACCTCAAATAGAGCTCATTAGCCATCTACGAACTATTATGTATAGTCATAATTCTAGCTGAAATTTCAAAAGTAGATGTAAAAATGGTCATCATCACTTGTGATGGACGAACACACAGAAGGCTATCTCAAGCGGACGGGGGTGAGTTAATGAGAAATGCACAGGACAAACTCCAGACCGCCGACGTGTTTGGCAAAGCAGCGCCTCGTCTAGGAAGATGTGTCAACCCTAGTGTAATTAGACCGTCGCCGTTACCCAACACGGCTCATACGGAAAAAAATATGTCAGGGACATATGGACACAAAGGGTGGTAATGGACTGGTCTTCCTACACGAGAAAGCTCGCTGGCTGCGAAGCGCCTCATCAGAGGATAGACAAACAATGGGTGAACCAAGCAAAGTATCAGCTCACCGAGTCTCGTCTCGTCTCGTCTTATGTGCCCCATCTGATTAGAAGGCTCCTCCAAACTGCATTCATAACCGAGATAACCGAATATAGCCGAAGATAACCGAAAGGTGAAGTCTCCTAAGGTATGACAGAAAATGTATAAACCTTCCCACTGCACATAAGAAGTAAAAGCTAACCGCTCATAATTCCTGGGGTTTCCAAACAAACAACATCTAGCTGCACGAGAGTTACACTACAATACACATCTTTCTGCACGGGATTTGCACTACACCACATATCTTATTACACGAAAGTTGCACTACAATACAAATCTTACATCACAGAAGTTGCACTAGAATACACATCTTACCACAGGGGAGTTGGACTACAACACACATCATACTGCACTAGAGTTACACTACAATACACATCTTACTGCACGAGCGAGACTTGCACTACAATACACAACTTTGTGGATGAAGCAAAACATATCTGACTGTGCGATATTTGTACTGACACACAACATCCTATTGTACAAGATTGATATGCTCTAAAATATACATCACAAGTATAGGAGACGTGTACTACAATACACAGTAAATAGTTAACTACTTGGACATCACTCTCTGACATAACGTAAACATCAACACTGATGTAAACAATGGAATAGCCAAAGTTAGTGCCAAAATAGGAAGACTGCAAAATAAAAACCTATGTCACAACGGGACACAACTCGACTATTCCTCATAAGCTGACTTCGTAAGATACTCAACATCCATTGGTGGGATAGAATACCAGACAGTGAAGTACTGCCAAAATCTAATTTTGTAAGCATATTCAAGTATATTCAAGCGACCGATAGCCACTGGTATAAGTAGTAGCTCTGCAACTGGGCAGGTCAGGGCACCCATTTGCCCCGACATAAAGTATTGTCAAAGGTAGCGGATATAAATGGATATCCCCCATATGGATGTGGAAAGCAACGGGAAACTACCACATTATTCTCCCAAGATGAAAGTCATGGCGACACACAGAAGTAAGCTTACAGTTAGTGATAATATTGCAATATGGAACGTCAGATTGTTAGCGCAGTGTGGTAAATTATACAACATCAAGCAAGAGATGGAAAGATGAACGTAAATATCTTAGGAATGAGTGAAATGAGATGGACTGGGGCAGGAGAGATACAGTCAGATAAATTTAAAGTCATATACTCAGGAGGACAAAAACACGAGAGGGGTGTATTATTAGAGGAGTATTATTATACACAGAAACAGGAAAATTATAAATTTTTTGGAATTACAAGACATATGCACCAAGAAGATCCGGTATGCTATGTTGCCTGTATGTTAGATTTCTTTGATGTTTTTCATTACTTCAATTTGGGCAACTTCAGCAACCATCATCCCGCACCATTACAGTGTACTTCCCATACTTGATATGGAACACTTCAAATTATGGAAAGGACGACAGTGTTCATCTTTGATCTTGATCACAATAAATAATTACGACAACTGATGTTAACAAATGATATTTCTTCTATTGTAAATTAATTTACTGATATTGCTATAAGATAGTGATCGGAATCCATGAGTAATTAGACGATGACATCGCCATTATTGAACATTCTTTACTCTCTGAAAGATGTTATCTACATTAATAACGTATCTGGAAGTGCGTGTATGACTTAATTATATGTTATATAACACACGTCTTGCTCCTAAATGAGAACATGTCTACACCTTGAAAACAAATCTGTAAGGTACACTAATCAGATGTTACAAGTACGCGTACGGACAGGTGTTGCACAATGACCCTTTAGATAACTTTATTATTCAGAACCTCCTGCTTGTATTTTTGTGCACAACATCAGTTTCAGGTCGATGATTCAGACTAACGATGGAGAAATATATTACTAAATATACACATAGTAGATATTATTTTCTTCACACTAAATGGAATGTTTATTTTGTATTTTAACGCAGAAACATGAAAAACGGTGAATGGTTACATGGCAATATCAGATCGGGTAATAGTTAAATTAACAGGAAAACCATTGGATATGAACATTGTACAGGTATATGCACCCTCATCAAGCAGTTCTGAGGACATGGAAATTTTCTATGATGATCTACAAACCGTAATGAAACAGTGTAGAAATTATCAAGTAACTATAGTAATGGGGGAACTTTAACGCAAAAGTAGGTGCAACAGAAATAAAAGATGTGACATGAAGATTTGGTTTAGGAATTAAAAACGAAAGAGGTGATTTATTGATAGAGTGGGTACAGAAACAGTATTTAATAATAGGGAATACATGGTTCAAGCAACATCCAAGAAGGTTGTGTACATGGATTAGCCCAGGAGATAATACACGGAATCAAATTGATTTCATTTTAGTCTCTAAAAGACAGAGAAACATCATTAGATCTATGAAAACAGGGTCAGGTGCTGACTGCAACATATACTATTGGTGGGGAAATTTTGTATAAGATTAAAGAAGATCAAGAGATCATGAAGAAATATGAATTATATTTATCGCTATTGAAATCAGTTGCTGACGTTAAAAAAGATACAACATAATTGTAAAAAATAAATACAATGTCATTGCAAAGATTTAGAGTATTGAAGATCAATGGAACATGCTAAAACATTCGATAAACCAAACATCTAAAGAGATAATACCAAAAGTAAAACATACATCAAAACAAAAATGGGTGACTGAAGAAATATTAGTCTTGATAAGCACCAGAAGGAAAAATAAACACAAGACAGAGGAATATTAGAAAATACACAAGGAGATAAGAGAGAAATGCAAAATAGCAAAAGAAAGCTGGCTGAACAAGAAATGCACAGAAATAGAATCGCCTTACAACCAATATACAACATTATTATATAAGAATAGTGAGGTTATAACAGAAAAGAGAACTGGCAGGTATTAACAGAGAAGACTGGCAGGTATTAATAGGAAAAGATCACATAGTACAGAGATGGTCAGAATATATCAAAAAACTTTATGATGACAATAGATCTGAGATAAAGATAACGGCGAGGGTCAATTAATACTCACATCAGAAGTAATGGAGGCACTAACACATGAAATATGGCAAAGCCCCAGGTCCAGACAATATCACATTAGAAGAATTAGTAGCTTTAGGTGATTTTGGTGTTGAAATAATTACAAAATTGCTACATGACATATATAATAGTGGACACATACCCGATGACTTAATGAGGTCCATTTTCCTAATAAACCAGGGACAACCGAATGTGAAGAACACTGTACAATCAGTTTCATGAGCCAAATAACAAAAATACTTCTCAGAGTCATCTTGAACAGAGTGAGAAACAAAATAAAACCATAAATAGGTCCAGAACAATGTGGCTTTGTAGACGGCAAAGGTACCAAAAATTCTACATATATTTTGAGAACACTAATAGAGAGGTGTATAAAGGTAAAAACTTATCTGTACCTCTGTTTTATAGACTACACAAAAGCATTTTAAACATAGCGAAGTTATACACATGCTAGAGAATTTGAACATTGGCAGTAAGGAATTAAGAATCATCAAGAACATGTACTGGCAACAAACAGCAGCAATAAGAGTAGGAAATCAATTTGGCCCTTTTCTACAAATAAAACAAGGAGTCAGACAGGGATGTGTACTTTAACCAGACCTGTTCTCTTATACAGTGAAACATATTGCGTGCTATAGTAGATATCCCAGGAATATCAGTGGGAGGACATAACATAAATAATTTGAGATATGCGGATGGCACTGTTCTGAATACAAAAGGGGAGGAAGACTTTCAAGTTTTAATTAATGTAGTAGTCACAGAATATAAAGAGAAAGGCCTCTTCCTAAATAGAAAAAAACGGAAGTAATGGTTATTTCAAACAAACAAATAAACATACCTTGCAAGATCAAACTGAATGATACAGTATTAAAACAGGTCCACCAATTCAAATATTTAGGTACAACAATTACAACAGATGGAAGAAGTTCAACAGAAATAAGAAGCAGAATAGGACAAGTAAAAAGACATTCAGAAAAATGAAAAATATATTGTGTAAAATGACCTTGTCATTAGAGGTGAAGACGAGAGTTCTGCAGTGCTATATAACCGCTATACTAACATATGGGTGCGAGTCTTAGACAATAATCTTCTTTTTTTTTTGGCCACTTCATGAGACAGGCAGGTTTGGAGAACATAGTCACAACAGGAAAAAATTGAAGGCCACAGAGACAGAGGGCGACAACGTGAGAAAATATTAGACAGTTTGACAACATTGCACGGCACGTAAACAACAACGATCTTGATACATAATACTGTGGACAGAGAGCTGTGGAGAGCCATGACCGCCTACGCCGGCCGGCATGGCACCTGATGATGATGATGATTTTGTATGTAAACTGTAAATAATTGTCATAAATGTAGTATTGGAAAAGTAAGTTTGCTTCTGTCTCTGGCATATACAGGTGCATCTCAGAAGTCGTATATGAACGATATAGATAGCAACATAGATTTTCGCTACTCCCGTCCCTCCACTTTATTCTTAACATATATCTATATATTACATATTTGACATTGCTATTATAGTTTGATAACAATGACAAAAATGTGAAGGAAATATCGCATAACACGCGGTGACTTGAGAAGATCTAAGAGAGACATACCGTTTTTTTTAAAATTACACACTGAATGGATGGGAAAACTGTACATATACCATTTTATAGTTTGGTTTTGTGTGTATGTATTTTATGCATAGAAAATAAGACATTTTAAAAATATGTTGCTCACAGTCATGTGTTGCCGGTACCCGAAAGGGAAGTAAAGAATAGCAACACTACTTGTCTTCCATGCATGACGTAAGAGGTGACTAAGGGGGTACTGGGTAAAGAGGGGAACCATTTCACACGATAAATTGGGGCACTAACGAGGAGAAATACTGGCGGCACTGCTATCTTCCTGGCATGTCGTACAAGCTGACAAAGAAGGTTATGGTATTAGTTCGCTATTATATATAGAGTAAAAGTGATACAGAAGTCATTCTAAATCGGATGTGTCAGTTCAAACGGCGCATATCTCGCAGCAAATCTGTAATGTACAACACAGCACATTCTGATCTCCTGATTTCCTGCTAATCTGCAGCCATATGAGTATTTTAAAATGTTTACGATATTATATACTCGTATATATATATATATATATATATATATATGTATTTCTGTCTACCTGCCTTCTCTGATTACCATTGGTAAATTACTGGGAAGACATACATTGGCAGACTACGAAGAAACCGACATGCGAATCCAAGATTTTCCATGCAACTCTGGAACGTCCTAGATCGAATCATGGAGAACCATCATTGAACCAATAATTCAGTGGAAGCATGACATCGTTCATTCCAAGACATATATCCAGGAAAAGGGTAATAAAGTTTTGCTAATACTTGATAACACACATAATGATACACACAAATGACGTTTTGACCAAAAGGCTTTTATCAAGACAGACAATTGAAACAAAATTAAAACATATAACAGAAAGCGAACAGTAATAACATCGACGGTTACATTGATGTGAGTAGATTGGATTGATTGGAGGAGGCAAAATGACACTGGACAAGGAAAATACAAAAATGACAACAAACATGTGACACGAAACAAACAGAAACTATGGATCGACTAAAGTCATACATGAGACAGGCGCTCATTAATGCCGTCGGGTTTAAGAGTGCGATATTGATAAATGTAACGGTTCTCAAGCGCCATACGGGCCCGGTCGTAAGAGAAGCATGACTTAATGGCCGTAACCTGAATGTCCTAGGCGCCCCGATGGCCCGTGCCATTAAAGTGGACGTCAACAGGCGAACCCGAATTGTTTTTTTTATGTTGCACAGATGTTCGCAGAATCAGTCTGTGAGCCTCCTTGCAGTTTCACCTACATATGTTATGGCGCAACGCTTGCATATGATGGCATAGATGACGTTGCGGGACACACATGTGAAGCTCTTCTCAATGGTGAAGATGGCTTTAGGGAATGTGACAGACCGGATCTGGGTGACATAGGCACAAGTGTAGCATTAGCTGCGTTTGCATCTGATGGTGCCAAAACGATTAGGAACGTCAGGCTGGAGGTGATTCCGGACCAGTAGATCCATATTGAGCACCTGTCTCATGTATGACTTTAGTCGATCCATAGTTTCTGTTTGTTTCGTGTCACATGTTTGTTGTAATTTTTGTATTTTCTTTGTCCGGTGTCAATTCGCCTCTTCCGGTCAATAAAACTACTCATATCAATGTGACCGTCAATGTAATTACTGTTCGCTTTCTGTTATATGTGTTAATATTGTTTCAATTGTCTATCTTGATAAAAGCCTTTTGGTCGAAACGTCATTTGTGTGTGTCATTATGTGTGTTATCAAGTATTAGCAAAACTTTATTACCCATTTCCTGGATCTATCTGTTGGATTTCAGTTTTGCGCAGTAAGTGCTATTTTTCATTCCTTATTCTTCTTCAGCGATCATTCTCAAACTCCTGTTGGATCTCCCTTGTAGCATGACCATGGTCCTACTAGATTTCATGGTCCTACTAGATTTAATAAATTGCATCTTCTTCTTCTTCTTCTTCTGCGCTCGTTCTCAAGCTCCTGCAAATTAGTAGGATGTAGTCCGGAGAACGGAATGCGTTGTGTCGTGGTTTACAGCATTACTGCGATATCTGCGCCTTTCGGCCTGACACATCAGACTTCAGCATTGCTTCGGGTCACTTACCCTATATGGGATGGGACAGCCAACTCCATTCCATAACCTCCTTATACGACATGCATGGAAGGTAAATGGTGTTGCTATTATTTGCTCCCCTTTCGGGCTCGAAAACACATGGGCGAATAAATTGCATTAGTCTGAATTTTATTAATAAGCCATATCAAAATATGAGCATGGTATAATACTCTTTTTTTTTGCCATTCTATAGTATACACGGGGCATCTCACAGGACCACAAATGTGGTATTTTTAAAAATCAAATCCATTAATTTCAATTGGAAATCTCTTGCTGTCAGGTCATGTCTGTGAACCTATGTTTATCCTAATAGCAATTCATCAATTATTTCTTTCTATTTTGCATTACATGCAAATGTGATAAATATCCCAGGTCTACGAAAATTGGGAATATGTCATTGCATTCTGGGAAATTAAAATTGCATGCGTGTTCATCAACTGGCCTCGTGTTTGCATGAAGAAAAAATGTTGTATTCATCTACAGGAATTCTTTCCAGGGCATATTGTAAAGGTATTCATGTATTTGTTATGTATGTGCAGCATTTCTTGAGGATTTAACATTGCTTATGATGATTTTGTAGATGGATTTACGCAACATCTATTTATACTTGCACATCAGCACACAATGCACTCTAAACAGATCTGTCCTCAACAATTCAGTAGAACTTAAGTTGTGTTTTTCTGCAAACCGATAAGTCAAATGTCATAGACTTTATTTGAGCTCCATCCAGTAAAATCTTGTCCATTTAAATGTTGCACTTGAATATCAGCACAATCAGATGCGTAATACTATACCTCAAATTGTTACACACATTTAAGTAATACATTTTCCCTATGTAATAGCAATGGCATAATAATAAATGAACATTAACGCGATTTGAAACAAAAGGCTAAAATAGTTACATGATAATGCAATTATTTTTGTGGAAAGTGTAAATCTTCGTTGCAATTAATTTATCTTTTCCATGAATGAAGCATTGATTGCCGTTAAGAAATTAAAATTTCGGAAGATTGTGTATATCAAAACATATTTCGTTTCCCGTTATTTAAACAAATATTTTCCAAGTATAAAACAATTTATAATTAATCTTTTTGCGAATTAAACAAATAATTTCAAGATTTAAAACAAATTATAATGAATATAGTTATAATTTATAATTATAATTTATACAATATTAAATATAATTAGCTGGACATTTGAGGAGTAATTCTATTTTCGGCAAACCCCATATGAATTCAATTGATTCAAGCTATAACCGAGCCAGTTTCTAGCCATATACAATGCTTAATTTCGCGAAACCTATGCGTTACAAGAAAACATAGAGTTACGGAGTTGCTCCTTCATTATATATAGATATATTGTAAGTATAAAGAATAGGAGAACACGAGAGAACACACAGCAACATACGCACACACATGAATCCGTGAGAACACACAACACAACTAGAACACAACAGCATGAGCAGACACAGAAACATGCGTGAACACACAGCAACACAAGAAACAACAAGTTAAACACACAAAACTAAGAGAGCACACAAAGTGACAGTATAATTCATGAACAGACACCCATGACATCCCACAGTATCAAAAAAACGTAACAATATGAATAAACACACGAACAAGGGAATCCATACATCACACAATAACACAACAATAAAAACGCACAAAAATATCACGGCAACAAAGAAAACATAAAGCCTTTAAGACACACAAAAACATCAACAACACATAGCAATACGATATCACAACAGCTTGGTCACGTACAATAACACAAAAATACTGTAATAAGAACATGCACGAGAACATGGGAGCACACAGCAACAGAAGAACACAAAAACGACATCAACCACACACAAGAAGATTAAAGCAAGCACACAGCAATATGATATCACAACAACTTGCACAAGCACAGTACAATGAGAATACACAACAACACGATTATCGAGCAATATGGACACAAACAGAAACATACAATAACACAATATTACTAGAATACAACAACATGAATACACGCTAGAACATGAGAGAACGCAGCAACACTGGAACAAAAAGCATGAACATGAATGCAAACATTAGATATCACGATATTACTAGAACACGACGACGTGAACACACATAGAAAACGCATTATTACTATAATATAACAACATGAATACACGAGGCCATGAGAGAATACATATCATTACTAGAAAACAACATGAACTACACAAGAATATGGGATACCAGAGCAATACTAGAACAAGACGAGAACACAACATAAAAACACTCAACAAGCTATGTTGTTGTAAATATTCATTTCTTGAGATATATATCAAATCTATGCAACAATGCGATATTTTACCACAACCATAACTTATTCTTGTTGAATAGAATGTACAGGAGTATGAAAACACTTAGGGGCGGGCGTAGGTGATGAAGAAAAATTGTAATAATAAGAACTATCAGCAGCTATATTCTTAACCATGTTCTGACATACATGGGATAACTTTATGTCTGCACGGATTGTAGTTAAACAATATACAGAAAACGTATTGCAATGAGCGAAGACTATGATTGGTTAGTTTTCTGTGACATCTACCTAACATGTTGATTGGTTCGTATTAGGCCACGTAGTTTATGAAATATTTTTACTTGTTGATCTGAGAGACAGATGTTTCTCTAAGATGTAGATACGCATTTATTAGACACATTTGAACAGATTCTTTCTCAGATATCTTAGACATTTCTCAGTTCAGTGTGAAATATGAGGGCCAATATTTCTCTTTAGCTTACGAACACACTTGTCACCTAGATCTGACTCGAGAAAATAGAAATCTTGACGACACTTTGGGCTAACACTATTTTTCTATAAAATAGTTATTTCTGTAGTACTGTTCATCACTGCAAGAACAAGCTCCCAGAGTTATATAATACATTCTACTGAAACGCTGCTGCATTACTAAGGTATGTATATTCAATTGTTGATATCATTATCGCTTCAGTGTAAAATCACATATTTCTCCAGCCAACTACACAATGATTCGTCAAGAAATACAAAAATAGGTAGGTGTGTTGCCAAAATGAAACATAAAACAACTTAACAACGAGATACAGAGACAGACGACGTTTCGACTATAAAGCCTTCATCAGGACAAACAAATGACCACAATACAACAAGTCTTACATGGAGACAAATAGGGTTATAATGAGGACAATAGCAGATAGGTAATGAGGGAAGAAAAGATGTGGAAGCATGACAGGTGAGAAAAACGTATGGGGAGAAGTTAGTAGTAAGTAGGGAGGAGAAAGTAGACTGAAGAATGTGAGATGAACAAAGGAAAAGATATGGTAGCAAGTAAATTACATTAAAATAAAATAACAATACTCACCTCAAGAGTGGCAACAGAGAATGAATGCTACAGACAAGCAATCATGATGTAAGGGAAGAGCAAAATGAGATGGTACGAGGGATCAGGTGGGAGAGAGAAAAGAGGCCAAAAACGGCAGGAACAGAAGAGAATGAGCAAACAGCAGGAAGAGAATATGAGCAGATAATTGTGATATATGAGAATAAAATAGTAGTAAAATAACTGAACTGATGCAGCGACTAGTCTATGGTCCTCCCATGTGAATGAGCACACGCATAATGGCAATAAAGTAAAGAATGGACAGTGAAAGTCAGACTCCTATCAAGGGTCATGATAGCACGTATTTGTACAGGTTAGAAAAATAAAGACATGCCACAGTAATAGACGGAACCCGATGCGCCGAAGTGAAAAGAAAACACACCCGCGAAAGGTGGAACAATGGAAAAGACAATATCCTAGTTTGGTCACAGCGCATACCAACTGATGAGAGTAAAGGGGCGTAAGTAAATAGCCATAGAGAAAGAAGACAGAGTATAAGACAAATGCAGAGGTTAAAAAAAAAAAAAAAAAAAAGGACGTGGTGGATCGACGAAATCCCCTAGACGGAGATACGTCACGCAAGAAAGTGAAGTGAGGGTGGGAGGGAGCCCAGAGGACACAGGTAGGGTACAACAAGGGAGGGTATGGGACTATCACGGGGAAGCACGTCGTGAGATGGTATCAGGCTGATATAGCGAGACATAGGAAGAGGGTGCCGGAGATAAGGGCACTAGAGAAGATAGGGAATAAGGAGACAGGAAAAGAAGACCATAGCGGGAGGAGGCAGACCCGGAGTTACAGCCAAATCATGTGAGGAAGTGGAGGGTCGTAGCGTCGTAGGTGACAAAGTAAGGGTCATCTGTCCACAGTGTCGTAGTAAAAGGAGGTCGGTGTAGCAGAGGTTCCAATAAAATGTGACGGAAGATGGACCAAGGTCACAACCACAACGACAAGTACCTTGTAGGCCAGGTGTTGGGAAATGAGACCGGTCGCATAAACCGAAGATGATAAAGGGATGAGTTAGCCGCACGTCGCAACCCCTATGTGGGTATTGCTCGCACTTTACACTAGCTCATCTATGGGAACAACGATCAAAGGACAGAGACTCTGGCCACGATACACGATCCCTTGGTTTGGGGCATGCACCGTGGGGAGCGAAGTGTCCGATGAAACGAGGTTCGCATCTGTGTGAGACCAACCGTACGTTGCAACCCGTTTGGGGGCGTTGCCCGTACTGCACGCTGGCTCCATAAATATATATGGGGGAACCACTGCATCCGAGCCAGCCAAATCGTGTGAAGCAGGAAGCCTGTTGGCGCTGCAAAGTCTATTTATTAAAAAAAAAAAAAAACCAACAACACATTTGTCAGACATCAAACAGTCACCACATACCACATGCTACGTAACTGTATGGGTAGCCGCCCCAATGGATAAGAAAGTGGCCAGAAGAAATATGATAATAGGTACGTGGTGTCGCCCACGGGCCACAGAGAATGGCACAAGAGAAAGAGCGGAAATAGCCCTAAGCAATGGAAATGGAGAAAGTAGACAGAGTATGACAAAGAATCTAAAGGAGAAGAGGAGGATGAAGCATGGGTGAAACAACCCGTAGAGAGAGAGTAGAGTGGGGTAGCGAGGGGATACAGATCAACCATCAAACCGACGTACCAAACCGCAACAGACCCACCCCGGATGAAGCTGCACCGGTCCCAGTCCCATGGCGTAACCCACCACCAACACACCAATCGCAACGTGACATGTCACCGTAGCCCCAAACCCTGGGTGGGGGCCCCGGCCGAGCCACCACAATAGAGAGCAACAGTAACAAGGAGATGAGCAGGAAGAAATAAGGGTAAGGTAAAGATTGTAGGAGCAGCAGGGAGGCAGAGCGGGGGGGGGGGCAAAAGGGGGGGGGGGGGTTAGAGATTATTGAAAGTATAACTGGTCATTGATGCCATGGGGCTTAAGAGTGCCAAGGTTGAGAATAAGGCGGTTCTCTAATGAGAAACGTTGCCGGTCACCAGAGTGGCAAGAGACCAGGCCAGTGACCTGAATGTCCTGTGCCCCCCGGTGAGAATTGCTGTTGAAGTGGAGGGCCACCGGAGAAGATCCACAGTTACGGATATCCCGTAAGTGTTCGGCAAACCTAGTGGCTAGGAATCTACCCGTCTCACCAATGTACATCAGGTTACAGCGTTTGCAAGTTATCACGTACACGACGTTACGGGAGACACAGGAAAAAGTGTGATGGATATGAAATACCGATTTAGGAAATCGGATAGAGGAGGTAAGGTAGACAAACGGGCACGTGAGGCACGGGCGGTGGCACGGAGAGGTACCAGTAGGAGGTCCCGCCGGCCGGAGGTGAGAGTGAACCAGAGAGTCCCGTAGGTTCCTATCTCGACGGAAAGCCACAAGAGGTGGTTGTGGAAACGCCTCTTTGGTAAGACGATCAGATGAGAGGATAGAGAAGTCCCGTAGGAGGATCTTGAGAGCTGGAATATTATGAGGGTGGAAAGTGAGGATCAGTTTAGGACGAGTTGACGGAAGCTGAGGAGTGCGTGATAAGGCATCAGCACGGGAGATAGGAAGGACACGACCAAGGGCAGAGAGAAGGACATCCTCCGGATAAGCACGTCGGCGGAAGAAGTCAAGCATATCATGGGCATGCTGTAGAGTCCTCCTGGCAAAGGCGACGGAGACGAAGAAGTTGAGAGAAGGGAAGGGAGTCACGGCATGAGCGAGGGTGAGAAGAGGAATATAGAAGGAAGCTGTGAGAGTCAGTCGGTTTATAATAGACCGAGGTAGAAAGCGAACCTGGACCAATAGAGACAGAGATGTCCAAGAACGTAGCAGAGGAAGCAGAGACGATGGAAGTGAATTTGATGGAGGGATGGAAGTTGCTAACGAATGAGATGAAGGCTGAAAGGTCTGCAACAGGCATGTCCGTGGACCCAAAGCCATCGTCAATGTAGCGGCGATAGAACTGGGGAATGGTACCCTGGAAGCTGGAGAACATAAGATGCTCAAGATGACCCATGAACAGACAAGCATAGCTATGACCCATTTTGGTGCCCATAGCAACACCGCTGATCTGGTTGAAGAAGGTGCCGTCGAACTCAAAGGAGTTCAAGGTGAGGACAAGTTCAGCCAAGCGGACCAGGATAGAGGTTGCAATGGAATGGTGTGGATGCCGATCAAGAAAGTACTGAATGGCGGTGAGGCCGTCGTTGTGAGGGATAGATGTGTATAGAGACACAACGTCAAGGAGGAAGAGATGATAAGTATGATGGGGGAGCAACTCAACCGATGCGAATGTGGTTAACGCATGGTTGGTGTCCTTAAGGTACGTCGGGAGAGAAGAGACAATAGGTTGAAAAATACCATCAAGGAATGCTGAGATATGCTCAGTGGGGCAGGAGCATGCAGACACAATAGGTCTTCCAGGGTGAAGATCCTTATGGATTTTAGGCAGAAGATAAAGGGCAGGTTTCCCAAGGTTGGTCTTGGAGATAAGGAGAGAGACAGCAGAAGGCGGAAGGAGGTTATGGCGGATGAGCCGTTTGACAGTGCAACCAACTGTGAGGTTATGATCAGGAATAGGGTCCGAAGGAAGAGGCTCATAGAAGGTAACATCTTCAAGTTGGCGAGAGGCTTCCTGAATGTAAAGGTCACGGTGCCACACAACGACCGCGCCGTCTTTGTCAGCAGGTTTGATGACAATGTCACGGCGAGAGCGGAGGTTGAAGAGCGCCTCAGTCTCCGAAGGAGAGAGATTAGAGTGACGCAACGGTGGAGGGCGGAGACAAGCAATAGCACGACCAGTGTTCTGGATGTAAAGGTCTAGTGTGCGGGTGAGATTAGAAGAAGGAGGTGTCCAGTCATGCTTCCGGTGGCGGAAGGATGAAAAAGGGTCATCAGCGTCAGATAATGAACACCATCTTTATTCCAATGTTTTGTTACCAGTGGCAGACATGGCCCATGCCACAAACACTCATGAGAAAGATTACAACATGTGAGATGAAATGCATGAGAAAGGCTATAAACGTCACCAGAATCGATCGAATGAGAAATGAAGACCTCATAAAGATAGTAAAGGCCGTACCATGCAAACGTTACCTAGTTCGGACACCTTATGTGAATGGAACTACCATAACCAGCCATCTAGGCATACAACAGCAGAAAGAACAGATATAATGCAATAGTAAGAGACCAAGAACAAGATGGGAAGATTCAGAGAGATTGTCAAAAACCAGGCTAACTATGGCAAACGCAATACAGCTGACCAAAAACAGAAAACTTCAACTCGCCAACCACGCACAACAGCATTTGTGGAAAAGACAATAAATATATTGATTGCTACAATCATTACCTTACAAATGACCATATACTCCTTGATGCTACACTATCACACCTAACAGATGACGTTATACTCATTGATTCTACTATAATTTATCAACAAATGAAAATACAATATATTGCCACAAGCATTAGTAAACAAATGAATTAGAATCACGGATGCTAAAACATTGCTAAACAAATAACAATATATTCACGTTTTGCTATAATCATTGATCAAACAGTAACATTGCAATGCACGCATTATTATTAATGATGGAATCGTACTATTAGTCCTAATGTCCCACTTAATTGATATTGAACCCTTTTTTATGAGAAACAATAAGTATTAACTTAATTGTAGTAATTGTATGTGTTCCTGCGCATTTAACATTTGTCCTATCCTTCACATGATATATCATGTGACATCTGTCCAAACTTCCACTTGTAGTCCGGTCATCTAGTTGTTGTTAAAAGATATCAATTATATATCCAGTTCCAAACGTTTCGATCTGAAAGACATTTCCTGCCTTAACTTGGGAATGAATTCAGGACCACGCATATGCGAAGCCAGTGCGCTAACACATCCCCTATCGAGTAGTATTACTACTCGAAAGAAAGTCGGACAATCTAAGGGAATGCGTATCCATCCGGTACCATGTGCCACACCTTCTGATGAGCACTGACTTTGTATTACTTCCACAGCACGCCCCACGACTTTTCTCTCTTTAGCCTATTACCGTTCGTACTCCGTATTTTAGTATGCAGTGTGCATTCGTTGTCAGCTCTGATTTTATAGGCTCTTGCTCAGCACACTTGTAATCTACATTCAATAGTTTAATGTCAGGTAAGAATCACATTCCTTGTACTGACATGTGCCTATTGCACACAATAATGATACGCATTGCCTAATTCTCAATCGTATCCAATCTTTCAGTTTGCATCTGGCTGAGTCATAATTGCAGATGCATATTCTATTATAGAAATAACCAATCCTTGGTAGAGACGAAATAGTACCCTCTTTCATTTTGTGAATGAATCACATGTTGGTTGACTTGCGTGGGCGTATTGTACTCTGCCAATAGTAAATAATGATGGTCTTTTGCGTCTTTACAGACGGTCAGAAAACAATCCAGTGTTAAATTTCAAATGGACTATTAAGTCCTCAAAGCTTCACATATGATTGTTTGTCGGAGCAGGCAGGTGTTATGTAGAAAATACCTTGTCCATTTGCAAGTATACCAGTTTTTTGGCTACGTTGGTCTTGTAATTATGGATTTGTTCACTAGGATGATAACTGGACAATGATCACTGCCACCAAGTTGTTCGCCTATTGTTCTTTCCATTATTCCAGCCAGTTTTGGGGTGCAAAATGCCAGGTCTGTGTTTGTGGTGTTACGCCATCTTCTTGAGTAGAAAGTTGGAACATCCTGTGGATTATTCAGAAGGATTAGATTGTTATCATTTTTGCAACATCCTATCGCGATGCGATCAACAATCATTCACCTGGGGATAGACAATATACAATAGAAAATGACTTGCACTTGGGATTTTGATTAAAGTGAGGAGTTGTGCAAAGCGTTGACCTCACTCTCTTGTTGGACGTCATTTGAAACCAGTGGCATGACGAATCGAGACGACTGGAAGTCAAGCACGATGTAGTGGATGACCATGGCTTTCTAAGTGTCTCACCATGCCCGATGCGATCCACCACACTGCGTTGCTGGCGTTCGCCTACATTATCCGGTGGGCCGATAATCTATAGGACCTCATACGCGTAAATTCGACGAATATCAGATACAACGTGTAGTGGTTAGGCAGGACCGGTATGCTTTTTTAGATAGTCTCAGCATGACATCACCTACTTTATGGCTACCTAACAGGCTGTCAATCGAGCGTAGAACCAAAACACACCTCAGGCAGTCCACTGGTGCTGTGTTCGCACGACACATTAGGCCTACTTTTGCTACATAGCGAGTGACTCAATGTCTTGGTATGTAAGTAGGTAGTTAATGAGTTTATTTCTCTTTTGAAGAGGCGCGCCCTTTCAAATAGCGGACCTACCTACCTACACAATGTGTTGTTGATACTGAAGTAAATAAGCACATAAACTTCAAAATTATTATATAGAATTACTCTTTTATAATCGAATAGATATATCCATTTGTAATGGATATATGTATTGAAAGTATGAAAGTAATACTAAGCAATTATCTGCCAGCAAATTTACATCTTTATAATGCGTTTTTGAAAAATAACCAGTCAAACAAGATATACCAGCTATCATTGGTATTCAGATCACTGTTCTATCTTGACACACCAGATAGAGCACTTGTATTTCAAAATAATGTTTTCTCTTTACACACTAGATAGAACAATTATGTTTCATAACTGTGTTCATATATAAACACGTTCCATGTGAATGACAGATGAAAACATAATAAGAATGTGTTCTCATTACAGATGCGTTCTATTCACGTAGCCTTGTGTTTGGTGGCTGTTGCTGTATCTTTGACTGAATCTTTACCTAAAGAACGTAGCGGCGATTGTGGTTGTAAATCAGGCCGTGGTTCCGGGGGACTTGATATTCTGGGCGGAACTGTTAGTGGACTTACCAGTATTGTTACAGACATCGGTACCACTGTCGTTGGCGTCGTTGATGGACTTGTGGAAGAAGTGACATGCGTAATAGGCGGCGCTGTGTACGTAGTTGGTAGTATTACAGAAGCCTTATTAATTGGTCTCGCTGGCGCTGTAAACGTTGTAGGTGGACTGTTGCTTGTTGCGGGTGGTGTAGCAGAAACGTTGGTAGCACAACTTGTAGCCACATTGGCAGTAGCGTTAAACTTTGCTTTAACATCCGTGCTCTTTGTACTTAATGGACTCCTTAGAGTTGTACACACCATTCTGGCTGGAAAATTCAGCGTTTTATTTGCTATCCTAGGAACTGTATATGAAGCGGTTGAGTTACTAAAAATATTAGCCATTGCGGAATTTCTACAATTAATTAGCGTAGTGGATTGTGCTATTGCACATCTTATAGTAAGCTTCATCGCTGCAGAGGGATCATGTGGTTGTAGACGTGACCGTGAATAATGTTGGCCAGTGTGATGGAAACAAGGTAAGTTACTGAGTGTTGGCAAGTATTGTATTTGAAACAGTTTTTTTGTTTTGTCTGAAGTATATTCCCATAGGCGTCTCAGTTACAGGACGCCATAAATACACATTGTGTGCATCATATGATCAATCGAGTCGGTTTTTTTCAGTGTATGCAAACAAATGTCTGAAAATACGCGGATAGTATGAAAAACATTGTCTATGTTTTCTCATCATCATCAAACCAAATTATTATATTGCAGATTATGTAGCTGCATCGAGTTTGCAAAGACCCCCACCCAGTCTGAGAAAATAATAGATAAAACGAGCCTCACGTGATAACGTTAAATTGACATATATATTAAAGCGATTTCTTAAACATTTTTCTGTCCTGTCAGGTTATATCCGTTGATGACTTTAACGACCGTGTATGCAACATAAAACATGGCGTAAATATGGTGACATAATTAATTTCAGTTTTATAGCCTGGATGCAAAAAATTCAAAATGTTAATGGTGTGTAGTTACATCATCAGTTAATGTCGATGATTAAAGAAAAGACATACATGTAATCACGTTGTAAAGAGTCGAAGATCGCACAATGAAATACTACAATGTAGAATAAACCACAGTAAAAGAAATTACAACATTCTAATAAGACTTTAATTTCTATATATAAAATAAGACGGTTGGCGCAATGTGTACCGCCATGCTCTGGCTAACCCAGAGCTAGCAGATAACCATGATAACAAAAGTATCTCCTCGTGGTGCAACCAGGAAACAGAAATACAACTGCTCTTGTTGATTCTGACTAAACCTTTTGGGGATCGTGTCCGTGAATGTGGAGGCAGCAGATGGAAAGAGGATTGACTGCAAAAGAGACAGGCATTATCACTGACATCACTGTACTAACACATGCAGTGGCACTGTCGATACACAGTGACGCTAGCCAGTCTGGTCCGAGCATTGGAGGGGCGGCTAATTGAAACGACAAAAAAAGGAGAGACGAAAAGACAACATACTGAGTACAATGAAAGGGCAGCACAGCGCCAGGGAGCAGCGCTAAGTGCAAATAGAAAAGGAAAAACGTTCCAAGGAAATCGGAACTACAAGTTCTGTTAGATCGAGACATGCTTCTAGTTACCGATGCTCATTACGTGCAAAGACCCAGACGCAATCGGACGCCTTGCAACAGTCCTGGTCCAACTCTAATTATGTTGAGCGGAAATATAATCATGGAGAAAAATGGTTCTCTACCCAATGAACAGAACTAGAAAATGCAAGCCACATCGCCCAAGACAGAGAGAGGTTCAGAGAGTTCATTGGGAAGACATCGTTCTGGAAGGAATACGTCACATGACACACCCAATGAGCTCAGGCACAAACAACACAACAAAGGCAGATCTGACCCAACTCTACTGTCCAGCTTTCCTATACCGGAAACATGCTCGCAGTGAGAAAGGATTCAATATCCGACGGGCTCAGGCACAAATGGGACAAGGTCGTTTAGCTCGAAAACTCACTTTGCTTCCATGCGCGTGGTGAGACTCGCACTTGGACGAGGGGATCACGATGTCGGTGAACAAAACCTCGGCTAAGATGACAAAAGAGCCCGGGTCCCGCATCTGTCTAGTTCTTCCTTAACCGGAACCAGATTCGCAGATTAGAAAAGGTTCAGTACCCGATGGGCACAGGCACAGAACGTCTAATTACACGAGGAAATTCACTGACTGTGGAACACCTCGTGCGAAATAGAAGTGAACGACAATCATCTCGGCGAAGAGTCATTACATAACTGCGCGCCTGTCGACAGAAAGACAGGCAGTAACAGACTAGGAAAGCCCAATACCTGAATTAAACGTATGAGGAAAACAAATATGCTGGCCCTCGGATATCCAGGGTACAAAGTGAGCCAACCGAAGTATAAATAGCACAGTTTAACAGTGGAACTAGCAGTGCATTGAACTTCACGCCCCTCAGCAGATATCATTCCATTTATTCGTTGTGTTTATAAGAGAGCGAACGCAGAAGAAGATGAAGAAGAATAGAGTAAGACACATGTGTAGATAAGATATATAATAGATATGCATGCATGTCCTTAAGAATCGTTGTTTCAATAGTTAAAAGACAAAAACCTGCATAGTTTAGATATTTCAGAGACAATTCTCTCCTGTCATATACAGTCCCGCAGGGAACAATCAAATATGGAAAGAGGAGAGGAAGATAAACACACTCTAAATAGACAACATTGAAGGTAGAAACGCAAGTAGGGATGTTTTAACAAATAATACAGTTGGCGAGTTCTTTAAAACAAGTGTGGGAGTTGGTCAAGGGTGCAAAGTGTCACATTTCAATAAATACTAAGTCATGTTGTAGTTTTTGTAGTTCATGTTCACTTTCTGCTAAAAGAACAGTGCCATCTGCATATTATTATCTTTTAATAATATGTTTATTATTTGGTTATTTACTATTTTCCCATTGATCTTTAGTCCTGTCATTTCTTCTATATGTTTAAAGATATTATATGTTCATATATTAAATAGCTTGGGTGATAAAATATATCCTTGTCTTACCCCTCATCTTATGTCTATTCATGGTGAGTATCTTTTTTCACACCTTCTTGATGCAGTCTGTTCCCGATATATATTTCTAATTAGTCTTACGTCTTTTCCATCTATGTCTATTTCTTGAAGACATTCGATTCATTTTTCTTGCTGAACTCTGTCAACGGCTTTCCTGTAGTCTATGAAGAACATATAGATACTGTTTTGAACTTCTATATATTTATCTATTAATAGTCGGATACTAAGTATAGCTCCTCTGGTTCCTTTGTTTCCCTAAAATCAAATTATTCGTCACCAACCTCAGTGTCTATCTTGTTTTTAATTATTTCATGTATTAACTTGAGTAGTATTTTGTTTAATTGACACATCAAACTTATTGCTCTATATTCTGTATAGTCCACATCCCTGTGCTTCTTAGGAAATGGTATTGATATTGATGATTTCAGGTCTATAGAAACGTGTCCTGTTTCATATATGTTATTGCACAGTTCTTTGATAGTTTCTACACCAAATCCATCAACGGTTTTTATTATGTCTGCTGTTAAGTTTTCGGCGACTGCGACTTTTCCACATTTCTTATTTCGTTTTCAACTTCTGCTTTCAGTATTGCTTGTCCATCATTGTTGCGTATTGTAGGTTTTATGTTCTGTTGTCATCAAGCAGTTCTGTCACATAATCTACCCACCTTGTAAATACTTCTGTTTTATCAAAAATAATTTTTCCACTTAATCTTTAATGCAAGCATCTCTCTTTGTAGGATTTTTCTTATATCGGATCTTACTTATCTCCATATGCGTTTCTTTTGTCTCATGTTGTACTGGCATCTCCTCTATTTCTCTGCATTTTGTTTCTAGCCATTGATTTGTTTGCTATTCTATGCATGTTACGTATCTCATAGCTTATACATATATGTATCTCATGCATATCTCATAGTATATGTATGTAGGTAAAAACGTAAAGTGACCCATAGCATTTATTCATGCCGTAAGGGTGTGAGATGTTAGCGATCTCACATTTCAGAGGCTCTCCTCTCCCTCGCCATCTTCACTTCCCGGATTAATTTTGGTACCGATCTAGGTCGACCTGGGAGCCGTTGCGATCTGAAAACATTTCCGCCTCAACTGGGGAATGACCACGCATATGCGAAGCCAGTTCGCTAACCACTGCGCTACGCGGCTCCCAATGTATGTATCCATATGTATGTATAATTGCATCAAAAACCTTGCCAAAAACAATACTATAGGGAACAGCTGAAGGAGGATGAAGTAGATGAGGGCAGATAATATAAAGGACTGCATAGGTCTGGATTATTTCTCACTCATCCACATCAGAAAAGATAGAAATCGGTAGAGTTAGATTTCGATGGAGAACTCTGTGTGTTGATGCATCCAATGTCGTACATCTACGATTCTGTTTCGTTTTTGCGTTTATCGATATGGATATTACGTTTGTTCACATACAAACAATTACATCACTAACTATTTTTTTATAGACAGTAGATCTAGATACGCTTGAACACATCAAAAATTACGGATATAACTCCTATTTATTTCCCTTTTGCTATCATTTCTTTTCTAATGTTAAGTTATTTTCCATTACGGATACCATTGCCCAAGTCTCACTACCGTATGTTAACACTGGGAAAATATAGCATCCTAATAGTTGTGATTTAATTTTTCTTTATTCCCGTCGTAAAAGATAATTCTTGTACATGATCACTATTATTCTCTTTCTGATAGAATACCTAGAAATATATTCGAAATAACATTTCAGGCGAAGACATTCGATCCCCGCCATTCGATTCGATCATGATTAATGTGCCTGTTCCATACAATATTCTATGTTGAATTCGTAACAATTTATATCGTTAATTAGAAATTAATATCTAACTGCAACTATCCAAGCGTGACACGAATAGTTAATGTTTGATCAAAGAAATGTACTCAATATTAAGAATCATTCAATAACGTACTTCCACGAAACACTCGTTTATTTGTATTCAGTTAGATATTTCTGGATAGAATAATGACATAGATAATTACATAAACTCTAGACGTAGCACATATCTAGAGTATTACATGCACGTCGATAATGTACCGGAGTAACTTGAGAAATATTTATTGAAATGCATAAAATATAGTTTGTTGGTAGACTATAAAAGATTAAATTCACTCTATGATAAATCAGGTCCATTCCAACAGTATACGACAGTACGTGTTGGTTATATCAGGACGTGAAATCAGGATACATATTATTTCTAGAACGTAATCTACATTATGGATGGCCAGATTTCCTAAGATTATGAATGACTTGACCTAATGTAGCAAATGACATGTCTAAATACTCTGAAATGTGTCTTGGTCGTCTTTGTCTTCTATTCCCCTGTTACAAGCAATCCTGACTTCCTTTGCAAGATTATTCATTTTGTTAGTTTACTTATATAGTCAAAAGACTTCAACTTTCTTGCGTAAATATTGTTTACAAGCCAACCATTTTTCCCCTTTGAATGGTGTTAACACTTCTTGCTGGTCATGTTCACTGTCCATATCACGACAAAAACATACACATCAAACCGTCAAAACTTCCCGAGTCATTCTTTTATCATAGTTCCGTACTACTTACTCTTCTATGTATATGATGAACATAAACAATAGCAAGTAAGACTGTCATGTAATATAATACGTTATTTTTACGACTGGATATGTCAGGATCACTATGTAACAAGTGATGTATAAAGTTGTGTATCAATTACTGCTTTTGTGTCTAGTACCTTCTGTATTAGAGGCCTTAGAAATGAAGTGCTATAGAAAATTCATAAGAATATCATGTACAGCAAGAAAGACCAACCAAGATGTGCTAAGAAAAATCAACGTTCACGAAGGTTTGCTTTTAAACCCCATACTAAGAACGAAGTTAGTTGTTTTCGGCCATGTGAAGAGACACGATGGCATGGAAAAAGTGTTGTTGGAGGGGGTGATAGAAGGCAGTAGAGGCAGACCAAGACTTCGTTGGACAACTGCAATTCAGAAATGAAATGCATGTACATGACAGCTTGCCAGAGACCGCGGGAATTTTAGGAAATTCATAAGGAAGACTGCGTTGTGGAAAGAATACGTCACATGACAACAACCTTCTGTAAAGATGCAGTACACGAAACGTGGACAATGAAAATCTCGAATCATTCGGGCTATCTGCAAATTGGGAAATGGAACAAACATCTTAAAAATGGTTTGTTCTAACTCTAACTGATGTATACAAATGTTCTATGTATAAACTTTGTGTATGACGTACTGCCTCCGACATTATAGCTAATGGCTAATATGAATTCCATAATTTTAAGATGACTCATATCACTAATCCCTGAATACTCATTATCTGTCACACAAAGTACAACCATAATGACCAATGAAATTAGCATGGAGTGTCAACTGAGTCATTACAAAGGATTGAAACAGTATGTCTTCTATTGCGATCGGTCAAGCGTTTTGTATATAATGTGTTGAGTAAATAGTGAGAATTTGTTGACGTGATTAATAACATGTTTTCTTTCTTGATTTTCAGAAAGTTTCACAATGAGCAAGTTGTCTGGCTGTCTTCTGATTTTTAACACAGTGACTAATTATATCTATTTCGTCACCGATACATCAAGAAACATGTCAACATCTAGAAAATAATAAAGATAATATAAGAGAACAATTGAATTTTCATTTTATTTCCAAATGTGTAGTTTGCTGTTTTATTTAGAAGTGAGTATGGTCTTTGTGTACTGCTTGGTTGGTTGGTTGCTGATCCAGCGGTCCATGGGCTCATGCCCTTTGACCTAATGCCATTACATGGCATTATACTGCTGGGAAGTATGTGGATTTTCGGCCCACCCCGGGACAGAGCCAGAGAATAACCATCATCCTCCAGGAAGGTAGGTTTCAACCTATGCACTGCTCCCAGCCACTGTAGCCAAGATATGGTTCACTGTGCTCATTCCCCGCCACCAATTGACTACTGGTTATGCCGAACTTCTCAATTGCTCCAGGCATGCAACCAAATGTTCAAGTCAAAAGGATTGTCACGTCCTGAGTCACTGTGCCTCTATGATGGGCCTCAGCCATAGGAAAAACAGTGATGTCAGTTTCCTCCTCCTCAGTGTTGCACAGTACATCTCTGGCTCCCTCCCAACCACAGAGGGTGCATACATATAATATATATTCAGGCAAACATGAAAAATATTTCAACAACAAAACAAAATCATTAACTGTATAGATGACATGCCATGAAGCTTATATAAGAAGATAACCTCAATATAACGGCATGCCATTCACTAAGGTTTTCTGTTGCATGGATGGTATGTCTAGTAGTTGGCCATCGGTGACACCCACAGACGCACCACATGCGTAAATGCTTGGTTAATATTAAGAAATAAATATCCGTTGTTTGATAGACATATGCAAGGGAAAAAATCAAATATGGAGGTGCGGCGGGCACATATTTCCGTAATGAACCATGTGCTGTTTTATTCTTTTCTTTAATATCTAATTTCGCATAAAGTAAGCTTTTTCTTTTGCCTTCTAGTTGTTCTCCACTCCTGACTGTGATGACACAGTGTTTGTATAAAGATTGAATTTATGATTTGTCTTTTGTTTTTTCATGGGATTAATGTCTATAAGGTGACGAAATTTGGTAATTCTCGAAATGCCCCCCCCCCCCCCCCCCGCTCTTGAACAATACGATTTCACCATTATGAGTAATGTGACCAAGTTTGGACACCTGGCTATAGATAACACTTCCCGCACCTCGACATAAATTAGTTCGTGGGAAGAGATATAACATGTCCTAATTGACTTTGCCGGAGCATACTTAAGTGATTAGGCCAGAGGACTACGTCAGAAATCTTGGCATGCAAGAACGATCCATGCTTTTCATTGACTTAAGACTCAATGTACACTTTTGTTGAAGAATCACAAACTCGGATTAGTCAAATACACAGAAATGAGTGACGCAGTACGTTATATCTGAAGCAGGTTCTCTCTTTAAAGTCAGCTGTAAGAGTAATTTATTTTAGTTTTTGTAATCCACTTTGAGCAATGTGGACAAACGCATAGGTATTCACCCAGTACATGATGAACAGTATGCATGATTCTATTGCTCTCATATGTGCTCATCCAACAAATGATGAACAGTATGTATGATTCCATAGCTCTCATATGTGCTCATCCAACAAATGATGAACAGTATGTATGATTCCATAGCTCTCATATGTGCTCATCCAACAAATGATGAACAGTATGTATGATTCCATAGCTCTCATATGTGCTCATCCAACAAATGATGAACAGTATGCATGATTCCATAGCTCTCATATGTGCTCATCCAACAAATGATTTACAGTTTCTATAATTCCATAGCTCTCATATGTGCTCACCCAGCACCTTGAACAGTATGCATGATTCCAAAGCTTGTTGACTACACACATTCTTCAATCATTCGTCCCTCTATCAACCATTCTTGCTCTAACCAGAATAATTCAAAATCTGCTTGTTGCAACTTAAATTTCAGTCTTATTTCAATAGTCTCATTTTAATAATTGCCTCTGAAGCGAATGTGTTTACTGCTGTACAGCAAAAATTTTGTGCAGTTTGGGATATGCTATGAAGCATGATTCTTCTTCTTCAGTGTTCATTCTCAATCTACCACTGGATCTCTCTTGTAACAGAACCATTGTCTGTCGATATTTTCAGCAGGATGTAGACCAAAGAATGGAAATGTGTTTATCGCTGTTTTATTTAGATCAATGGCCCGACACATCCGTCTTCTGTGGAAGGAATGAATTATTTTTTTTTCAAAATGATTGTGCAAGTGACAACTGTGTGTGACAGAATAATAGGAGGACAAAGGAATGTACGGATGGATAATTTTACAGAATAGACAGGGTGCAGATTATTCACTATCCGCACTCAAACAAAGACCCGAGAACACAGTCAATGTGCCAGACAATGTTTCCACTGGAGTCTTCACAGATTAGAATAAGCAGTGTACTCTATCCACCTATGTCGGAGCTACCCATTTTTGATCTGTCCTTACAACAACACCCATTGTTGTTGTACGAAAAATCCAATTTAGTGCCGCCGTAACTGATTTTAGATTTAAATTGTGCAACAACTATTTACGTTTCTCAGCAGTAAGTTGGGAATGCAATGCAGATTGGATCGTGAAGAACGTCTGGAGAAAACTCTTATATGAAGAATAAAAACCTGAGAAAATAATAATCAAGATGGAAATTCCATGTATGCATGACTGTGTAGTAGGTTTTCTCAGTATGATGCAAGTCATCGAAATGCCACTCCTTAAATGGTTGTACTTCGAAATTCCACAACTCGACAATGTATTTTGATTGGTGTCGCCTGATGTGATGACGTCTCTGCATTATAGTGAACGGCACGGCCCAGGATGTATGTAACCTACAGAACGATCGTTAATTAGATGAAGAGATTATGTTGACTGAAAAACAAAAAACAATTGAAAGTTATAACCGTTTCTTCACGGTTTTGCTAGAAAAACCGTGGAAAAACCTAGAAAATTCACATGGAAAGACCTTGCACAAACTAGATATACATGGCGCTCTACAGTCAAAATAAGCACATCATCTTGTGAAAACAGGAGAAATTCTGCAGCGAACACCGGAGAGAAGCTAGAAAGTCACGGATAGACCAAAATCAGACTACAGTGATCATTCAATGTCCGAACTGTTCAAGGACATTTACAGCTCGAATAGGGACCATTAGCCATCTACGAACTATTATGAATGGTCATAATTCTAACTGAATTTTCAGAAGTGGATGTAAGACATGGTCATCATCACTTGTGATCGACGAACACACACACATTCCATACCTTTCACTACAAGGGATTTGTTCTGGTACAGCCCTTAAGGGGCTGTCAACTTCAGGTAGGTCTGTAAGTTGCCTACGGAGTCATTTAGCTTGGTGGATAAAGCTGATTCTTTTCTGTCACCCCATTGCTAGATTTTGGAATCTTTCCTTTATTGGATGACTTGCTATACACTGAAACTTTTCTGCTTGTATTAGTACCTTTGTGTCTGCGTTCGTCAAGTGTATCAATTCTTCCCATTTTCTGCATCTCTACTATAAGCGTTGCAAGCGCCTGGTTTTGTACTTTATCTAGATCTTGTAATGTAGTGTTTGATGCAGAACAGTACGCAGTTGAACCATATTCCAGGTGTGGTCTTATGCCTTGCTATTAAACTTTACGGAATATATTCTCACTGGCTCCCCATGTGGTTCCACTTAGTTTTCTCAGGATGTTAAACCAAATCAACGAGCTAACTCTCTTGGTGGTCGTTCTCCTGCAGAAAACAGTAAATCTAGCAGAATAGCAACATAAAAATATTTAGCAGAACTAGAAACAGCAAAGAGATGCGTACATGTATAAGACAGGAAGAGACGCCATGAACTTTGTGAAGTTCAAAAAACGAGAGCAAGAAATGGCTGACATTTCCCAAAACATTCCATGACGTGAAGATAACAATGATTGCTTTAAAAGCTTTTTTGAAAGACCGTGGCATATGACGCTGCGAGAAGCGTAGACTGCTACAATCACATGTAGCAAACTTACATTGTTGAAAATTGTAGTTAGACAAACATTAAGAACACCGATTATTTGCTGTTAAGCCGAAAAAGAAAACAGAGCTTTCTTTTTAAAAAAACAATGAATTCTTCACAACAGCTCAGGTTAATCTTCTTTCCCTTACAGTAAATTGCATCTTCAATGTCGAACTTTTACCTTTCATTGAATAGCTCTTGCCAAATTGTGAAACCGATCTCTCTCAAAAAGTTCCTCGCTCATCACATGGTTTCTGCCACTTCCCGTTACTGCGTATCCAAGCTGTCATTATTAGTATGCGTTGTCTCCCCTATGTTTAGTCATTTTTCTGTTTGCATTATTTCCCAAACTATTTTAGTCATAATATAATGTAGTTTGTTGATATTTTATGTTTAAATTGACATATTATATAATATATCTATATCTATGCATCTATATACCTACCTATCAACCAACCAACCTACCCACAAACCTGCCAACTTATCTACTTACCTATCAATCTAATTTCCTACCAACAAACCTGCCTGAATATCTATCTATCTAATCTATCTATCTAATCTATCTATCTAATCTATCTATCTAATCTATCTAATCTATCTATCTAATCTATCTATATAATCTATCTATCTAATCTATCTATATAATCTATCTATCTAATCTATCTATCTAATCTATCTATCAAATCTATCTATCGAATCTATCTATATAATATATCTATCTAATCTATATATCTGGTTCTTTTTCTATATAAAACTCAATTATTTCCCATGTACGTTTTGGTAAACCACACTTTCATTATTTTTTTATATATTTAGGTAGGTGGTAGGAAACTACCGTTCGGGATGAAAATTCTCTAATGTAAAGGTTTAGCTAGATTTCATTGTAGTAAATTGCCGTCGGAGATGAAGATTCTCGTAATGTACTATGTCGCTGCAACTATTAAGTGAGGTGAGCAGTTTCCTTCCTTGCTTTATTTACTTTTCTAAAGCATAGGTCAGGTACCCCTTTTACAGCTGGATCGATGGATTGGCTGGTTCAATGAGGTTCTATTAGACACATACATTATATTCACAATTACCTGAACACGGTTTTCAAAGAAGTCCTGAAACAGATATGGAAACTAGAGTACCAGAAATGTGTGTTTGTTTAAATGTGTAACAGGTGATATAAGATAGACGCCAAACACATTATTAAATGGTCAACCATTACACAACAGCTTTTATGTTTCCAGCTGGCAATTAACGATGATGATGTGGTCTTACACGCGAAGATTATGACATTGAACAAGGTAAAAATTTGGTTATATTATTTGTTAGTCCTCAGTTGGCCGATGAGTCCATCTGCAGACTCTGAAAGACCTCAGTGTGAGAAAATTATGTAGCAGATTTGGAAATGAGGGAAAGTCTGGCCTCTACTTTGATTTTTTTTTTTTTTTTCGAAAAGCTTCCTCTGTTGAAAATGTTTAATTCATACAGGCACTGATCTGATCTTCTCATGACGGATGATCAAGAAATGTGGTTTCCTAAGAACTTGAGTCAATCCCAGAGTGTTTGAGTTATGTTTTTAAGTAATCCATTAAAGCTGTTTTCTTATCATCCATTTGAACGCTTAAAAATAATAACAATAATATTATAATCATAAAAACAACATGAGACATAACCAGTCAGGGTCGTAGGGGTACCACACTGGAGACAAACAGAAAGAATACAGCTGTTGTTCTACGCCACTTTGACCAGAAGAACACTTACCAATACACACAGTTTCCCAGTAACAGTCTCTTTGGAAAACATCTGTCCGGTACGCAGACGACGCGATTGTCGAAGATTCCCGTGTCAGGGATGTGATTCTGACATCATAGACAACGAAACATTTACCATGTGGCAATAAATTAAATTTTCAGCATACTCTTCATTGTATTTTATAGTGTATCCCATAAAATGCTTTAAGTAATTCAGCCGTATCTACTATCATCGTTTTATAGCGTATCCCATGGTTTCTTAAATTAATTCAGCCCTATCTCTTCTCAACGTTTTATAGCGTATACCATGGTTTCTTAAATTAATTCAGCCCTATCTCTTCTCAACGTTTTATAGCGTATACCATGGTTTCTTAAATTAATTCAGCCCTATCTCTTCTCAACGTTTTATAGCGTATACCATGGTTTGTTAAATTAATTCAGCCCTATCTCTTCTCAACGTTTTATAGCGTACACCATGGTTTCTTAAATTAATTCAGCCCTATCTCTTCTCATCGTTTTATAGCGTATACCATGGTTTCTTAAATTAATTCAGCCCTATCTCTTCTCATCGTTTTATAGCGTATCCCATGGTTTCTTAAATTAATTCAGCCCTATCTCTTCTCAACGTTTTATAGCGTATACCATGGTTTCTTAAATTAATTCAGCCCTATCTCTTCTCAACGTTTTATAGCGTATACCATGGTTTCTTAAATTAATTCAGCCCTATCTCTTCTCAACGTTTTATAGCGTATACCATGGTTTGTTAAATTAATTCAGCCCTATCTCTTCTCAACGTTTTATAGCGTATACCATGGTTTCTTAAATTAATTCAGCCCTATCTCTTCTCAACGTTTTATAGCGTATACCATGGTTTCTTAAATTAATTCAGCCCTATCTCTTCTCAACGTTTTATAGCGTATACCATGGTTTCTTAAATTAATTCAGCCCTATCTCTTCTCAACGTTTTATAGCGTATACCATGGTTTCTTAAATTAATTCAGCCCTATCTCTTCTCAACGTTTTATAGCGTATACCATGGTTTGTTAAATTAATTCAGCCCTATCTCTTCTCAACGTTTTATAGCGTATACCATGGTTTCTTAAATTAATTCAGCCCTATCTCTTCTCATCGTTTTATAGCGTATACCATGGTTTCTTAAATTAATTCAGCCCTATCTCTTCTCATCGTTTTATAGCGTATCCCATGGTTTCTTAAATTAATTCAGCCCTATCTCTTCTCAACGTTTTATAGCGTATACCATGGTTTCTTAAATTAATTCAGCCCTATCTCTTCTCAACGTTTTATAGCGTATACCATGGTTTCTTAAATTAATTCAGCCCTATCTCTTCTCAACGTTTTATAGCGTATACCATGGTTTCTTAAATTAATTCAGCCCTATCTCTTCTCATCGTTTTATAGCGTATACCATGGTTTCTTAAATTAATTCAGCCCTATCTCTTCTCATCGTTTTATAGCGTAAACCATGGTTTCTTAAATTAATTCAGCCTTGTCTCTTCTCGTCGTTTATAGTGTATCCCATGACTTATTGGTAGCAAGTCCTATTAAGGACGTAGCTATCAACCCAGCATTTGTTGGCTGAGGTGATTTTCTAGGCAATATAATTACGATCAGTAGTTTGTCATTGAACTTTCTGAACTGTCCGGATGCACAATTGCCTGTGGCGGGAAACGAACTCGGTAACCTTGGCCGTCACAGACGCGCTCTGTTACTACTTCGCCACAGAGCCGGACAGATCCCGTGACTGCTTTAATTAATTCATCCTGCTCTCTTCTTATTGATTTATATTGTATCCGTGAGTACTGTAAAATAATTCAACCCTTTCTCTTATCTGCGTTTTATAGTGTATCCCATGGTTTCTTAAATTAACTCGGCCCTATCTCTTCTCTGCGTTTTATAGTGTATCCCATGGTTTCTTAAATTAACTCGGCCCTATCTCTTATCTGAGTTTTATAGTGTATCCCATGGTTTCTTAAATTAACTCGGCCCTATCTCTTCTCTGCGTTTTATAGTGTATCCCATGGTTTCTTAAATTAACTCGGCCCTATCTCTTCTCTGCGTTTTATAGTGTATCCCATGGTTTCTTAAATTAACTCGGCCCTATCTCTTCTCTGCGTTTTGTAGTGTATCCCATGGTTTCTTAAATTAACTCGGCCCTATCTCTTCTCTGCGTTTTATAGTGTATCCCATGGTATCTAAATTAACTCGGCCCTATCTCTTCTCTGCGTTTTATAGTGTATCCCCTGGTTTCTTAAATTAACTCGGCCCTATCTCTTCTCTGCGTTTTATAGTGTATCCCATGGTTTCTTAAATTAACTCGGCCCTATCTCTTCTCTGCGTTTTATAGTGTATCCCCTGGTTTCTTAAATTAACTCGGCCCTATCTCTTCTCTGCGTTTTATAGTGTATCCCATGGTTTCTTAAATTAACTCGGCCCTATCTCTTCTCTGCGTTTTGTAGTGTATCCCATGGTTTCTTAAATTAACTCGGTCCTATCTCTTCTCTGCGTTTTGTAGTGTATCCCATGGTTTCTTAAATTAACTCGGCCCTATCTCTTCTCTGCGTTTTATAGTGTATCCCATGGTTTCTTAAATTAACTCGGCCCTATCTCTTCTCTGCGTTTTGTAGTGTATCCCATGGTTTCTTAAATTAACTCGGCCCTATCTCTTCTCTGCGTTTTGTAGTGTATCCCATGGTTTCTTAAATTAACTCGGCCATATCTCTTCTCTTCGTTTTATAGTGTATCCCATGACTGCTTTAATTAATTCAGCCCGGTCTATTCTCATATTGTTTTATAGCAGTTATGTCAAACGTCGGGCCGCATGCGGCTCTTTTCAAGCACGTGTGCGGTTCGCACAAAGGATATTGCAATTGTCTTATTTAATGGCGAAAATTGCAACCATTGATTCTGCGATAAATACGATGGCATAATCTTTAGCAAGCTAAGGGTGTTACAGATCCACCTCCAGTACTAGCTTAGTTTTCACGAAAGGCTTCCGGGGCCACCTATAAACAAGGCGTGTTTATATGATGTAGCACAGCCTTATTTGGTAATGCACATTAACTGGAACATGCGTAGATAAAGCCTATTCATTTCCACGTCCGGCATGTCGTTCTCGCAAACTTCTATGTAGCATACCGGACGTTATAATTCGTTTTATCCTACAGACACCCAAGCAATCAAGTTTGTTCATCTTGGATTCAAATTTCTTTGAGTTTATAATGGATACCGATTCAGATGAGGAGAAATTGTGCCCGTTCACAGAAGGAGATATCGCTCCAGTAGATGATGTGGTGTTAGATAGAGATAATTCTAGTGACACTGATTCTGTCGGCAGCGTGGATGACGATATTTTGGTGGACGAAATTGTTAAAAATTCGCATGTCCCTTCGGGATATAGCCATGATTGTCTTAGCAACTTCGATGAAGTTGTTGGACATATAGGCTTAGCTGATAACGTTAGTGTGTTAGACGTGTTTTGAGAGGTAAGTTGATTTTTAGAATAGAATATAGTATTGATCATGCTGCTTTCGTGATTTAGATGCCGAATATCGACTGTGTTGGAGCGATCAAAAATGACTATGTCTATCTTTCAGATAACGATTTATGGCAAATCTATGAGGTTCATTCATTCTTACCAGTGACATTATAATGATTTGACAATGAAACCACATAAATACTATTTGAATTAGGTTTATTTTACAGGGTTCCCACTTCAGAAAATATAAAAACCATAGATACGTAATTTTTTTATAATTTCTTTTCCTTTTGTCTGTTATAATTTCTTTGTTTTGTTTTTTTGGGGGTGAAAAGACTGCCTCCCGCTCCCGTGTCCGAGTGCGTAAGATGCAGACTTGTGATAAATAATATTGCCTTTAGCTAAAGCGTACTAGCTTGTCTCAGACTTTCTGTCTGACATGTGCGCGAACAACTCGTCTGCAATTTAAAGTATTTGTACCAACATTTACACAATAGCAAAACATTCAATGTGTTGCATTTCACGCCGTCCATCTCTTGCTATCTGTGAAGGGTTATTACTTTTTACTGTGAAACCCCCTGCCTGTGAAGGGTTCCGCAACCAAATACTATCACATCTGTACCGTTAAGCGTCGTAGGGGGAATTCGGAGTTTTTGTGTGTCTTTGGCCATGTGAGGTTCATTGGCCATGGTAGCCCATGTCTGTTTAATTTTTCTTTGAATGTCTCTGCCCATCTAGTTCTTTGTCTTCATTGTGCCTTATAGCCCGGTCTCCTGCTGTGTATGCACGAAGGGCTGGTTGTACAGCTTCCATTCTCATGACGTGACCAAACTATCTGGTTAGCTGTCTCTCGATGTAGTTTTGAGATAGTCTTTACTTCTTTCCTGATATCTTCATTATTCCGGCGGTCTCTTCTCGTGACATTTATAGTTTTCCTCAATGATCTATTTTAGTAAACTGTGATCTAGTTCGCTAGTGTCTTTGTCAAGGGCTATGATTGACATTGATAACAGAGAGTTGGTTTAAAAATAATGTTTATCAATTATCGTTTTGTAGCCATGCAGATTGATGGTGCTTGATTTACGTATTAGACATAGCTGGTAAGTCACAGCATTGAATTTTGGCACTTTGTTTCAATCTCTCTGTAGAGTTTGCCAATATCTTAGATAGCAGGTAGTATTACCTGTTACACTGTCTGACGAGTCTTCGTTATCAGTGTGTGCATCATACACAAATAATAGTTAGTGATACTAGTACTATGCTAAAAGAGTTATCCGTGAACTTTCAACGGTCTGAATTACATGTTATATACTTTGATATAGACAGAAAAGTGCAGGATCAATACGTGTTAAGAACAATAGTTATGGAATAAGATCTGCTCTTAAACAATATTACAACGAAACAAGTTGATGATCTTTTTAACTGTTAGGAGGCGAATCGGTGATAGCTGAACGAAGCTTGTTCAAATCTCATTTTTCGTGTTTAAGTGTTTGACCATCTAAAGCGACGTAATAACATTCACAAAACAAACTAGTATTGACATTGCCACTGGCAAAGAAAGAAAGGGCCAATAAGAAGACGATGGACAAGTGGCATGTCAGTGATTAGACATCTCCTTGGCTGGAAAAGGACACCCTGCCCAGAATAGGGAGGAACTTAAAGCGTCCATAGAGAAGTATAAAACAACAAAATAACACTATTCAAAATGATTATTATGCCAACGCTGAGCTACCAATGCCAAACATGGACAACGACAGCACAAGACAAACGTAAGCTTGTGACAGCTGAAACCGCGTGCTTACACAGAATCCTAGGAATATCGTTAAGACACAGCATGAGGAATAAGGACATCGGACGGAAAATTCAGCACCACCTCAATCTTAGAATAAATCAAGAGACAACAGATCAAATGGTTTGCACACATCAGCAGACTACCATCAAACAGCATACCACAACATGCAATGCTACACAAATACAGCGAAGGCAGACCTAGAGGCCGATCACGAAAATGATGGACCACTGAAATAAAAGAGGCGACAAATTCCACAATATACTCAGCACACAAGAGGGCCGTCTCCAGAAAACTCTTCTGAAAGGCAACAAAGGGTTTCAGTGAATAGATAGATAGATAGATAGATAGATAGATAGATAGATAGATAGATAGATAGATAGATATATAGATAGATAGATAGATGATAGATAGATAGATAGATAGATAGATAGACAGACAGACAGACAGACAGACAGACAGACAGACAGACAGACAGACAGACAGACAGACAGACAGACAGACAGACAGACAGACAGACAGACAGACAGACAGACAGACAGACAGACAGACAGACAGACAGACAGACAGACAGACAGACAGACAGACAGACAGACAGACAGACAGACAGACAGACAGACAGACAGACAGACAGACAGACAGACAGACAGACAGACAGACAGACAGACAGACAGACAGACAGACAGACAGACAGACAGACAGACAGGTAGACAGATAGACAGATAGAGAGATAGATAGATAGATAGATAGATAGATAGATAGATAGATAGATAGATAGATAGATAGATAGATAGATAGATAGATAGATAGATAGATAGATAGATAGATAGATAGATAGATAGATAGATAGATAGATAGATAGATAGATAGATAGATAGATAGATAGATAGATAGATAGATAGATAGATAGATAGATAGATAGATAGATAGATAGATAGATAGATAGATAGATAGATAGATAGATAGATAGATAGATAGATAGATAGATAGATAGATAGATAGATAGATAGATAGATAGATAGATAGATAGATAGATAGATAGAGTACGATGTAGGAAGAGATACAAGTGGGAGGAAGAAACATCACGAGGTGGACAAGCTGCAATCAAGCCAAGTGCACCGCCAAGCAAAGCAAAGGACATAAGGTGTTGGGGTCCGTTATTCCAGCTATACTGTACTAGATCAAATACATCACTCTAAATATTCCAACTATACTGTACTATACCCAAGTATATACGCTAGTTATAGTTAATTCACAGTGGTACCGGGTTTATTTTCCAGTTTAAATTATAAATATGTATTAATCATCAACGTCTCCTAGATCACCCCAGCTTCTAGAGCATGATACTGGATCTACTTGGAATACAAAAGGCAACAGACGTGATACAGACCACATCATCCCAATACGCAGTTTCCAATTGAAAAATACTGGAATACACTGATACCACAAAATACCGTAAAAAGCGTTGGAAAATTGAGCAAAAGTACTAATTCAGGAAGAAAAGTTTCAATGTATGCCAAGTCATCCAATGAAGGAAAGATTCCAAAATCTAGCAATGGGACGATTGAAAAGAAGCAGCTTTATCCATCAAGCTAAACGACTCCGCAGACAACTTACAGACCTACCTGAAGTTGACAGCCCCTTAAGGCATGTACCAGAACAAACCCCGTGGAGTGAAAGGCATGGAATGCCAATATACATTCAGACCCATGTGAAAGGAATACTAAGCGAGGACGAACAGAACAGTGTGCAGCGAAGGACAGTCACCCTCAGTTTCCTGGATGAGGAATATCCACAAGATATATGGGTCAGAGTATACACAGATGGGTCAGCACAGAATGCCGTGAGGAATGGAGGTGCAGGTGTATATATAGAATATCCACACAAGCCTAGAGATACAATCAGAACACCGACAGGAAAATTCTGCAATAATTATGATGCAGAAATCCAGGCAATTAGTGTGGCAGCTAAAAAACTGATGAAATCCAACTCTGACCTACAGCCTGTGGTATTCCTGACAGATGCAAGGTCGGTGCTTCAAGCTCTGCAGTCGGAAAAACTAACAGACTTGAAAAAACTACTTAGCGAATTGTCTTACCAGTATAGGGTAACCATGCAGTGGATACTCTCTCACTGTGGAATACCAGGAAATGAAAAAGCAGACCAACTGGCTAAGGAAGGTGCTGCCGAAGACCAACCAGATATACCAATCACCTACCATCAGAAAAAACAGATGATCAAGTCAATAAGAAAGCCACAAACACCAACACAAGATGACTATCATATTATGAACAGACCAGAACAAGTTATAATTCTACGTCTCAGAACAGGACACAACCGACTCCGCAGTCACATGTATACAAAGTTCAAGATTGGCAACACAGCCATGTGTACATGTGGACAGGCAGCACAGAGTGCCAAACATATACTTCAAGAGTGCTCTGAGCATGAAACACTGAGGCAGACATATTGGCCAGAGGAAACAACACTGGAATCAAAGCTCTATGGGACACTGTATGAACTACAAAAGACAGTGAGTTATATTAAGGAGACAGAATTACAGATATAGACATGTTTCAAGTGAACGAAAGAAGAAGAAGAAGAAGAAGAAGTCATTGGAAATCCTTAAGAATTCCATAGAATTCATGAGGAATCATTACGCTTTCCTTAGAAATCTGTACAAATCATTAAGAATTACTTATAACTCCTTAAAAAATTTGATAATTACTCAGAATTAGGTAGGAAGAGAAAGGGGGAGGGGTATTGGTTGCAATAATGAATGCAAAAAATATGGAATCATCAATGAAATGTCGGAACTAAGAAAATAATTAAATGAAGCACACTCTTTCCTCTTTTTTTTTGGTTTATTCTCAAACTCGCTCTGGTCGGCAGGCGTGCCGGTCAGCAGGCGTGCTGGTCAGCAGGATGAAGTCGTAACAACTAAATGCCTTTGTGTTGTGGCATACAACTTGGCAGAGAGATCTGCCCCTCTTCAACAGACTTCATTATAGCTACTGAGTCACGTTGACTGCTTCTGAGATAGTCCGCCAACCCTATTCTCACAAACGTGTTTAGTTTCCTCTTCCGACATGTATAGCAATTGACAGTATCACTATTCTTCTCTTCCTTATCATAAAATAAAAGCTACCAAAACAAAAAGTATAAAACTTTCAAAGAGTTTAAAAACAAGAAGTATGAAACATTCTAAAGAATTTCAAAACAAGAAGTATGAACTTTCAAAAGAATTTCAAAAAGAAAAGCATGAAACTTTCAAAAGAATTTCAAAACAAGAAGTATTCTTCTTCTTCTTCTTTCGTTCACTTGAAACATGTCTATATCTGTAATTCTGTCTCCTTAATAAAACTCACTGTCTTTTGTAGTTCATACAGTGTCCCATAGAGCTTTGATTCCAGTGTTGTTTCCTCTGGCCAATATGTCTGCCTCAGCGTTTCATGCTCAGAACACTCTTGAAGTATATGTTTGGCACTCTGTGCTGCCTGTCCACATGTACACATGGCTGTGTTGCCAATCTTGAACTTTGTATACATGTGACTGCGGAGTCGGTTGTGTCCTGTTCTGAGACGTAGAATTATAACTTGTTCTGATCTGTTCATATTGTGATAGTCATCTTGTGTTGGTGTTTGTGGCTTTCTTATTGACTTTATCATCTGTTTTTTCTGATGGTAGGTGATTGGTATATCTGGTTGGTCTTCGGCAGCACCTTCCTTAGCCAGTTGGTCTGCTTTTTCATTTCCTGGTATTCCACAGTGAGAGGGTATCCACTGCATGGTTACCCTATACTGGTAAGACAATTCGCTAAGTAGTTTTTTTAAGTCTGTTAGTTTTCCAGACTGGAGAGCTTGAAGCACTGACCTTGCATCTGTCAGGAATACCACAGGCTGTAGGTCAGAGTTGGAGTTCAGCAGTTTTTTAGCTGCCACACTAATTGCCTGGATTTCTGCATCATAATTATTGCAGAATTTTCCTGTCGGTGTTCTGATTGTATCTCTAGGCTTGTGTGGATATTCTATATATACACCTGCACCTCCATTCCTCACAGCATTCTGTGCTGACCCATCTGTGTACACTCTGACCCATATATCTTGTGGATATTCCTCATCCAGGAAACTGAGGGTGATTGTCATTCGCTGCACACTGTTCTGTTCGTCCTCGCTTAGTATTCCTTTCACATGGGTCTGAATGTATATTGGCATTCCATGGCTTTCACTCCACGGGGTTTGCTCTGGTACAGACCTTAAGGGGCTGCCAACTTCAGGTAGGTCTGTAAGTTGTCTACGGAGTCGTTTAGCTTGATGGATAAAGCTGCTCCTTTTCAGTCGTCCCATTGCTAGATTTTGGAATCTTTCCTTCATTGGATGACTTGGCATACACTGAAACTTTTCTGCTTGAATTAGTACTTTTGTGTCTCTGCGTTCGCCAAGTGTTTGCATTCTTCCCATTTTCTGCATCTCTGCTATGGGTGTTGATTTCATTGCTCCCAACATTATTCTAAGTGCCTGGTTTTGCACTTTATCTAGATCTTGTAATGTGGTGTTTGATGCAGGACACCACGCAGCTGAACCGTATTCCAGGTGTGGTCTTATGCCTTGCTGGTAAACTTTACTGAGTATATTTCCACTGGCTCCCCATGTGGTTCCACTTAGTTTTCTCAGGATAGCTAGCTTCCTCCTGGCTTTTGTTGTTGCTTTGTTTATGTGCTGCTTCCATGTCAGCTTATCATCAAAAGTAACTCCGAGGTATGTGGGTTGTTTGTCTTCTTTCAAGAGCTCTCCATCTATCTTGATATGACCAGCTTTTTGTTTTGGTGAGAGGGTAAAGAGTGTAGTGCTGCACTTATCTGTGTTAATGCTGACGCACCATCTATTAGCCCATAAGGTTAGGGCATCGATAGCTCTTTGTATTTGTTTAGTGGCCACTGTTGCATGTTCTTCCATGCACCAGATCACCAGGTCGTCAGCATACATTGCCACTTTGATCCCATGTGGTAGTTCAGCAACTAGGTCATTGATGTAAACCAAGAAAAGTGTGGGTGACAGGACTCCTCCCTGGGGGACTCCATGACGCAGTAGAACTTTCTTGCTCTTGCGACCATCTAATTGTACCCTGGCTCTTCTATTATGCAGGTATGCTTTTACCCATTTGTACATTCTTGAGCTAACCCTGCAATTTCGCAATTTCTTTAGGAGCCCTTCTTTCCAGACCTTATCAAATGCTTTCCTGAGGTCTATCCATGCTGCTAGTACCAGTTTCTTTTCTTGGAAGGCATCCTCAATCTCTTGGGAGAGGTAGGTTGCCTGATCTTCAGTAGAGTAGCACTGTCTGAAACCTGCTTGCTGTGATACCAGAAGGTTTTCACTTTCAAGGTACCACTGCATCCTAAGATTGATAATGCGTTCCATTGTTTTACATAGACAGCTTGTGAGGCTGATGGGCCTGTAGTTGGAGACTGTGTTGCCATCTTTTCCTGATTTGAGGAGTGGTATCATTATTGCTTCTCTCCACGCCTGTGGTACATTACCTGTGGACCAGCTTGTGTTAAAGATCTGCAGTAGCTTTGCTCTTGCTGCACTTCCCAGGTTTCTAATCATTTCATTGGACACTCCATCAGCTCCAGGGGACTTTTTCATTTTCAATTTGGATATTGCATGCTCCAGTTCTCTCATTGTGATTGGTGCCTCCATGACTTCAGGTATAGGTTCACCTTGTCCAATGTTTTGCTGGTTCTCTCGAACCTCCTGTTGTTTGTCTGGGCTGACTTTGATGTTATTGTCTTCGGCAAAGGAATCTGCAAAGTAATCAGCTGCATGTTTACCTGTTAAAATGTTTCTATCTTTATAAAGTGTGATCCTGGTATTTCTCCCTGTACCTTCATCATTTAGTTGTTTTACAAGTTTCCATAATTTCCTAGTATCTCTTTCTAGGTTCAGCGACTCTGTTTTTTCTTTCCAGCTGCTCCGTCTGGCTTGTAACTTGGCTCTTTGAAATTTAGCCTTTGTTTGCTGATATTTGTTGTGATGTTCTTGGCTAGGTCTGTTCTCAGCCTGCTTTCTAGATGTTTCCATCTCATTTTGCAGCTTTTCCAGTTCATCATTCCAGTAGGGTTTGTAGTTTTTGCGTGCCCCCCTGGGTATGGTTTTACTAGCAGCATGTAGTATACATCTATTAAATTCACTCACTGCTCTATTGATGTCTTTGTCCAAGTTCATGTCCTTAGCTAGAACACTGGTTAAATGCTGGTACATTTTCCAGTCTGCCCTCTTATAGTTCCACCTAGTGAGCGTGCTGCTGTCCTTGGTATATTCATTGTGAATTTCCAGAAATACTGGTCTGTGGTCACTACCCCCAAGCTGCTTTCCAACGACACGTGTGATGTTCCATTCCAGGCCTGGTGAGTAGAATGCCAGGTCTGGTGTAGAGGTGGTGTGCCATGCTCTCGAGTAGAAGGTTGGTGAGTCTGCTGGCTGGTTAATAAGAATGAGATTATTTTCATCCTGCCAGCTCTCAAGTTCCTCACCTCTCTTGTCGATATGATCGTAGCCCCAGCTCTGAGAGTGGCTGTTGAAGTCACCACACACCATAAGCCTTTCTTTGTCTGGAATTGTGTCTAGTGCCAATGGTTTATCATTTGGGCAGTAGTAGTTCAGGAGATGGAATTCTGCACTGTCTGTTTTTAGGTGGAGCATCTGGTATTCTGCCCCGTCCATGTATACTTCCAGCTGACATGCGCTGATATTGTTTTTAACTAGTGTCAGAATTCCACCCTTTCGCCTGTACAAGAAGTATGAACTTTCAAAAGAATTTCACAACAAGAAGTATGAAATTTCTAAGAGTTTCAATTTTGCGCAATATCTGCAACATTTCATCGGGTCGTAGTTAAGCAGTTTGAGAATCATCTTTAGCAACAATAGAATGAAACCAGACGTGTCCTGACGACAGAAAATGAGACTCTTGTGACAGATGGTGCATGTGCATCATTAAAACACTTCATGACTCTCCAATTAGCGTGAGTTCACACCCCTCCCTAAGCTAACTTTGACACCAAACAGAGGTTGTGGGTGCGTGTGATGATGTATTTGAAGATAGAAACGTGCTTGCCTAAGATTGGATACTGCACCCCTGCCTTGAAGTATTGTGAACAGGATGTTGGGAGATGGAAAGTGTGAGTTGGGGGGGGGGGATATCGCGTGACTTAATTTATTATATGGTTGATTGTGGAAGGCAATTATGAAAGACGGACAGCTTAAAAATAACTAGAGAAATCCCAAAGAGAAGTCATAGAGAAATCATGTGTAACAGAAATCCCAAAGAAATCGTGTGAAACAGAAGTCACAGATCAAACATGTGCAACAGACGTCACACAACAATCACGTGATGCGGAAATCACAAAGAAAATATGTGAAACAAAAGTTACAAAGAAATAATGTGATATAGGAAGTCACACAGTAATCGAGTGAAATATGCGCCACAAAATAAACTAATGTGAAAGAGAAGTAACAAAACAATCATGTGAAAGAGAAGTCACAAAGATATCATGCGAAACAGAAAGCACAAAGAAATCATGTGAATTAGGAAAAGTCATAAGAAATAATGTGAAACAGAAATCACAAAGAAATCATATGCAAGTGAAGTCACAAAGAAATCATGTGAAACAGAAGTGGAGGTTCTGTCACAAAACAATCACATGAAACAGACATCACACAGCAATCATGTAAAGCAGAAATTGCAAAGGAATCATGTGAAATAGAAGTCACAAAACAATCATGTGAAGCAAATGTCACAAATAAATCTTGTGATGTAGGAACAATCACAAAGAAATTATGTGGAATAAAGGTAAAGATATGTCCCATTGGCAGCAACCTACGTCGGGGATGAAGAAACACTTCCTGTACTAAGACGCAGCAATTATTAGGTAGGATGGCCAGTTCCTTGCTGTGTTTACCTCCTCTAACTCATGTCAGGTACTCATTCACAGTTAAGTAGACTGAAGTAGTAATCAAGCGAGAAATCACAACCTGGATTTTTTCGTGTCCGGATGTGGTTTCGAACCTGGCACGCTGTAACTCGATGATAGCAAGCAAGCTCACTATCAATTAGGATACCGCTTTTCTCGCGTGGAACAGGAGGTCATAAATAAATTTTGTGAAATTGAAGTCACAAAGAACTCGTGTGAAATAGAAGTCACAAAACAGACATGTGAAACAGAAGTCACGAACACATCATATGAAACAGAAGTCACAAAGAACTCGTGTGAAAGAGAAGTCACGAACACATCATGTGAAACAGAAGTCACACAGAAATCGAGTAAACTAGAAGTCACAAAGAAATTGAATAAAACTGCAGGTCACAAATAAATCAAGTAAAACAGGTCAGAAAGAATTATTTTTAAATTTGTATGCTTCAGAATGCAGTAAAATTTCAAATTGTGTGGTGTATTCTTCTTCTTCCGCGTTCATTCTCAAACTCCTGTTGCATCTCCCTTTTAGCAGGACCATGATCCTACTTGATGTCCAGCAGGATGTAGTCCAGAGAATGGAAATGCGTTGTGTCGCCATTTTATTTGCGCCAATGGCCCGACACATCCGTCTTCGGTGGAGTGTGGTGTATTCAAAACATATAGAAAGGGTTCAGTGTAATTTTTATGGGGAACAATATACAGAATCGACGTTTCGATTCTGATTGTTTGTTGGGACAAACAAACACAAAATGGACCGCAGAATCAAGCAGAAACTAAGAGTCGGCCATTTTGTAGAAATTGACAGGTCAAGAAAATAAAAATAGACGAAGAGAGACGAATAGAGACGAGAAGAGACGAAGAGAGGCGTGAAGAGACAAATAGAGGCGAGAAGAGACGAAGAGAGGCGAGAAGAGACGAAGAGAGGCGAGAATAACGGACATGTAAGTTACATGAGTGTTTTATGTGGAAAAACACACAATCATGTTATCAATATATATATATGTTTTCTTTTTTAAATTGTTGTTCTCCCCATTTTTCGTTAATCTCTGGATCCTTGTCGTTTGTTTATCACTTTCATGAAATATCCCAGCTGTGGTAACCTATCATTGATATTAACATTCTATCAGGCCCGTAGATAAGAGGGGGAGTTTGGGGGGTTAAATCTCCCAATTTTACCAAAATTGAACATGACTTTTAGTACTAGGAACTTATCAAATTTCAGTAAAAATACATCCCGTGGCGTTTTTGTTACTAAAATGTCTTCAAATTTTCCGTCAATTAGTGAAGTTTACACACGAAATCGGAGCAAAGACCCCTTACTATATTTTATTTAGGTAAAAATCCCTACTTAAGGTAATCATATCAACGGCCCTGCATTCTATCCTCAGTGTGAATCGCCAGTTCTGTTGCTGCCTTTTTTTTGTACCATCAATGTTTTAAACTGTCCAGTTACACACAAAAAGTATTTTTTCACACCATTGGTGTGTTTACACGAGCAGAATCACAACAAGCCTTAATACATTACGTTATAGACTATTTACGTGCATTGGTGTTGGCAGGCAACACACGGTGACTAACGTAAAGTACTGAAATCATCAAAATCATGACGTATGAAGGCGTGTGTGTATTCTTCTGGTAGGACTCAAGTATTTTTAGCTATGTAACACGTCACATCGATAAACACATAAGGATGTGTTTATATAGAAGTAATTTGTTATATATTCGCTACAAACGAAATACATATAGGATGATGCTGTCAGCCACTTCGGGCGTTTAAAGTTTTCCTGAAAATAATGGCATCCATTTCCTCAGGATTTGTGGAACTAAGAGCTGATGGTGTCTCTACTGAACAGCTAGGTTGTCCAACATGAATATATTGTCCTGATCAAGTACGGGGTCATAGGAAAGGTAAGAGAATAATGGTTGATATACAATGTTGTTGATGGCACAGTACTAAGAAGATTGGTTGGCAGGCACTGTGATTGATGGCATAGTACTAAGAAGATTGGTTGGCAGGCAATGTGATTGATGGCACAGTACTAAGCGTACTTGTTGGCAGGGAATATGATTGATGGCACAGTACTAAGCGTACTTGTTGGCAGGGAATATGATTGATGGCACAGTACTAAGCGTACTTGTTGGCAGGTAATATGATTGATGGCACAGTACTAAGCGTACTTGTTGGCAGGGAATATGATTGATGGCACAGTACTAAGAAGATTGGTTGGCAGGCACTGTGATTGATGGCATAGTATTAAGAGTACTTGTTGGCAGGCAATGTGATTGATGGCATAGTACTAAGAGTACTTGTTGGCAGGCAATGTGATTGATGGCACAGTACTAAGAGGACTGATTGGCAGGCAATGTGATTGATGGCACAGTACTAAGAGGACTGATTGGCAAGCAATGTCGTTGATGGCAGAGTACTAAGAGGATTGATTGGCAGGCAATGTCGTTACTGGCACATATAGTAAGAATAGGTAGGGAAGAAGACATAAGCTTACTAAAAATTGAAGAGGGCGATACTGAAAGTGATAACATATACATACAAAAAATAACAGAAATTGAGGTGACCAGGTGTCAGGATAGAATAACAGAAATTGAGGTGACCAGGTGTCAGGATAGAAAGTGTGACCTTTCTGGAAAGATCAAAAACTTAAATAATAAACACTAAGACTAAGACTTGTAGTTTACATGTGCTTAGACCCCATCGAGACCAGCACCGGGCAGAGGTGATGGGGCTTAGTTCAGCCATCAGAGGCTGGAAACTAAGACTGGTTGGGCAGTCCCACTCGAGCAGGACCATAGTCCTGACCAAGTAAGCAGAGTGCTGAAGACGGAGGCATCCAGCCAAAAGGCGCACAGATAATCAGGATGCCACGCACAAAACACAATGGAAACATGTCTACATCTATAAATAGTTATGGTGCCTGCCCTGTGGCGGACGTTCAGGCAGGGACGGTGCCGGGCCCTATACCTCGAAAGGGCCCAACCTCAGTTACTGGAAGTCCTTCTCAATTGCGCCGAGGAGCCAGGAGGCAAGGGAATAGAGGTACTGGCCAAACAAACAAACGACCAATAAAAATAATGCACTGGAATGCTGAGGGTGTCAACAGTAAAAGAGATGGATACAGCAAAAAATTGGAACTTGAAAATGTCCTCAGTGAAGAACAAGTTAGTATATGCTGTATCCAAGAAACACACCTCAGCAGCGACATAGCCTTCAAAATCAGAGGCTACCAGTGCTACCGGTCTGACAGAAAGGACAGGCGAAAGGGTGGAATTCTGACACTTGTTAAAAACAATATCAGCGCATGTTAGTTGGAAGTATATATGGAAGGGGCAGAATACCAGATGCTCCACCTAAAAACAGACAGTGCAGAATTCCATCTCCTGAACTATTACTGCCCAAATGATAAACCATTGGCACTAGACACAATTCCAGAAAAAGAGAGACTTATAGTGTGTGGTGACTTCAACAGCCACTCCCAGAGCTGGAGCTACGATCACATCGACAAGAGAGGTGAGGAACTTGAGAGCTGGCAGGATGAAAATAATCTCATCCTTATTAACCAGCCAGCAGACTCGCCAACCTTCTACTCGAGAGCATGGCACACCACCTCTACACCAGATCTGGCATTCCACTCACCAGTCCTGGAATGGAACATCACACGTGTCGTTGGAAAGCAGCTTGGAGGTAGTGACCACAGACCAGTATTTCTGGAAATCCACAATGAATTTACCAAGGACAGCAGCACGCTCACTAGGTGGAACTATAAAAGGGCAGACTGGAAAATGTACCAGCATTTAACCAGTGTTCTAGCTAAGGACATGAACTTGGACAAAGACATCAATAGAGCAGTGAGTGAATTTAATAGATGTATACTACATGCTGCTAGTAAAACCATGCCCAGGGGGGCACGCAAAAACTACAAACCCTACTGGAATGATGAACTGGAAAAGCTGCAAAATAAGATGTAAACATCTACACAGCAGGCTGAGAACAGACCTAGCCAAGAACATCACAACAAATATCAGCAAACATAGGCTAAATTTCAAAGAGCCAAGTTACACGCCAGACGGAGCAGCTGGAAAGAAAAAACATAGTTGCTGAACCTAGAAAGAGATACTAGGAAATTATGGAAACTTGTAAAAAAACTAAATGATGATGGTACAGGGAGAAATACCAGGATCACACTTTATAAAGATAGAAAGATTTTAACAGGTAAACATGCAGCTGATTACTTTGCAGATTCCTTTGCAGAAGACAATAATGTCAAAGTCAGCCCAGACAAACAACAGGAGGTTCGAGAGAACCAGCAAAACATTGGACAAGGCGAACCTATACCTGAAGTCATGGAGGCACCAATCACAATGAGAGAACTGGAGCATGCAATATCCAAATTGAAAATGAAAAAGTCCCCTGGAGCTGATGGAGTGTCCAATGAAATGATTAGAATCCTGGGAATTGAAGCAAGAGCAAAGCTACTGCAGATCTTTAACACAAGCTGGTCCACAGGTAATGTACCACAGGCGTGGAGAGAAGCAATAATGATACCACTCCTCAAATCAGGAAAAGATGGCAACACAGTCTCCAACTACAGGCCCATCAGCCTCACAAGCTGTCTATGTAAAACAATGGAACGCATTATCAATCTTAGGATGCAGTGGTACCTTGAAAGTGAAAACCTTCTGGTATCACAGCAAGCAGGTTTCAGACAGTGCTACTCTACTGAAGATCAGGCAACCTACCTCTCCCAAGAGATTGAGGATACCTTCCAAGAAAAGAAAGTGGTTCTAGCAGCATGGATAGACCTCAGGAAAGCATTTGATAAGGTCTGGAAAGATGGGCTCCTAAAGAAATTGCGAAATTGCAGGGTTAGCTCAAGAATGTACAAATGGGTAAAAACATACCTGCATAATAGAAGAGCCAGTGTACAATTAGATGGTCGTAAGAGCAAGAACGTTCTATTGCGTCATGGAGTCCCCCAGGGAGGAGTCCTGTCACCCACACTTTTCTTGGTTTACATCAATGACCTAGTTGCTGAACTACCACACGGGATCAAAGTGGCAATGTATGCTGACGACCTGGTGATCTGGTGCACGGAAGAACATGCAACAGTTGCCACTAAACAAATACAAAGAGCTATCAATGCCCTAACCTTATGGGCAAATAGATGGTGCGTCAGCATTAACACAGAGAAGTGCAGCACTACAATCTTTACCCTCTCACCAAAACAAAAAGCTGGTCATATCAAGATAGATGGAGAGCTCTTGAAAGAAGACAAACAACCCACATACCTCGGAGTTACTTTTGATGATAAGCTGACATGGAAGCAGCACATAAACAAAGGAACAACAAAAGCCAGGAGGAAGTTAGCTATCCTGAGAAAACTAAGTGAAACCACATGGGGAGCCACTGGAAATATACTCAGTAAAGTTAACCAGCAAGGCATAAGACCACACCTGGAATATGGTTCAGCTGCGTGGTGTCCTGCATCAAATACCACATTACAAGATCTAGATAAAGTGCAAAACCGGGCACTTAGAATAATGTTGGGAGCAATGAAATCAACACACATAGCAAAGATGCAGAAAATGGGAAGAATGCAAACACTTGGCGAACGCAGAGACACAAAAGTACTAATTCAAGCAGAAAAGTTCGAGTGTATGCCAAGTCATCCAATGAAGGAAAGATTCCAAAATCTAGCAATGGGGCGACTGAAAAGGAGCAGCTTTATCCATCAAGCTAAACGACTCCGTAGACAACTTACAGACCTACCTGAAGTTGACAGCCCCTTAAGGTCTGTACCAGAACAAACCCCGTGGAGTGAAAGCCATGGAATGTCAATATACATTCAGACCCATGTGAAAGGAATACTAAGCGAAGGTGAACAGAACAGTGTGCAGCGAAGGACAGTCACCCTCAGTTTACTGGATGAGGAATATCCACAAGATATATGGGTCAGAGTGTACACAGATGGGTCAGCACAGAATGTTGTGAGGAATGGAGGTGCAGGTGTATATATAGAATATCCACACAAGCCTAGAGATACAATCAGAACACCGATGGAAAAATTCTGCAATAATTATGATGCAGAAATCCAGGCAATTAGTGTGGCAGCTAAAAAACTGATGAACTCCAACTCTGGCCTACAGCCTGTGGTATTCCTGACAGATGCAAGGTCAGTGCTTCAAGCTCTCCAGTCTGGAAAACTAACAGACTTGAAAAAATTACTTAGCGAATTGTCTTACCAGTATAGGGTAACCATGCAGTAGATACTCTCTCACTGTGGAATACCAGGAAATGAAAAAGCAGACCAACTGGCTAAGGAAGGTGCTGCCGAAGACCAACCAGATATACCAATCACCTAACATCAGAAAAAACAGATGATCAAGTCAATAAGAAAGCCACAAACACAAACACAAGATGACAATCACATTATGAACAGATCAGAATAAGTTATAATTCTACGCCTCAGAACAGGACACAACCGACTCCGCAGTCACATGTATACAAAGTTCAAGATTGGCAACACGGCCATGTTTACATGTGGACAGGCAGCACAGAGTGCCAAACATATACTTCAAGAGTGTTCTGAGCATGAAACGCTGAGGCAGACATATTGGCCAGAGGAAACAACACTGGAATCAAAGCTCTATGGGACACTGTATGAACTACAAAAGACAGTGAGTTTTATTAAGGAGACAGAATTACAGATATAGACATGTTTCAAGTGAACGAAAGAAGAAGAAGAATGCGCTTAGATTGCTGGAACATAGAAAGAATATTTCTGGGAATATGAATGGGAATAATAATACCATAGTACTGATTTCCCATCAAGAATCCTTGTTAGCCTATTTTTGCGTGTTTCAGTTGCACGTGGGCACCAAACACTGACTATGACTATGAAACATTATATGCTGTAAACTGTGGGTATCGATACTAAAGTCCTACGAGCAGAATCGCAACACGCCTTCATACATTACGTTTTATATTATTTACGTGCATTTACGTGTATCGGCGTAGGCATGCAACACATAGTGACCAATGTAAAGTACTCAAATAATCAAAATTATGACGTATGAAGGCGTGTTTGTGTAAACTACAACTATTTGGGCATATAAACAGACACAACTGTTTGGAAAGACAAATAATGAGGGCAGAGCACCTGGGCGGAGGAGGAAAGGTAGACCAAGAAGGCGATAAACTGACGAAATAAAAGATAACATGAATACGTCGTCGGAAAATGCAAGCCGCATCGCCCAAGACAGAGACGGGTTCGATGAGTTTATTGGGAAGACAACGTTCAGAAGTAATGAAGTGTTGTATTCTTCTCGTCGGCAGCTACCATCGATAGCCAAGTATAAAATACTGAGCATGGATCTGTTTATATACTTGTCACCTAACAAGGTCTAGTGGTCCGTGCTTATTTAGGTGTTTCTGTAACCCGAGGAATGTAAACAATGTACGTGCTGTTTTGTGTCTGTGTCGATCTACCTGTCCATATGAATAGACAATAGATTTTGTCCGTATTGAAACAAGGATTCTGATTTACTTTAAAATTCATCTTTTTAAGTTGTCCAGTTTCTTCATCATTTTAAGTTGTCCAGTTTCTTCATCAGTTTAAGATGTCCAGTTTCTTCATCATTTTAAGATGTCCAGTTTTTTTCATCATTTTAAGATGTCCAGTTTCTTCATCATTTTAAGATGTCCAGTTTCTCCATCATTTTAAGTTGTCCAGTTTCTTTATCATTTTAAGATATCCAGTTTCTTCATCATTTTAAGATGTCCAGTTTCTCCATCATTTTAAGATGTCCAGTTTCTTCATCATTTTAAGATGTCCAGTTTCTCCATCATTTTAAGATGTCCAGTTTCTTCATCATTTTAAGATGTATAGTTTCTTCATCATTTTAAGATGTCTAGTTTCTTCATCATTTTAAGATGTCCAGTTTCTCCATCATTTTAAGATGTCCAGTTTCTTCATCATTTTAAGATGTACAGTTTCTTTATCATTTTAAGATTTCCAGTTTCTTCATCATTTTAAGATGTCCAGTTTCTCCATCATTTTAAGATGTCCAGTTTCTTCATCATTTTAAGATGTCCAGTTTCTTCATCATTTTAAGATGTCCAGTTTCTTCATCATTTTAAGATGTTCAGTGTCTTCGTCATATTAAGATGGTCAGTGTCTTCAATGTTTTAAGATGGTCAGAAGCTCTAACACCTTCCCCTTCTCCAGTCTGATCCTGAGCCGTGTGAATTGTTCTGCGACCCACCCCCCCCCCCCCCCCCTCTGGTTGCATAAAGACGGGACAAAAACCTCAAGAATCTACTGATCCGGAGTCATCTTAGGCCTGACGTCACCTTTCATTCCGACACGATTAGCTGCAATCGCTCTAGATGCGACACATGTCCGTATGTTATCCTACCCTGTCCGTCACATTCCCCAAGGCCACCTTCTCCATCGAGGAGAGTTTCTCATGTATATCCCGGAACGTCATCTATGCCATCATCTGCAAGCGTTGCACCATGACGTATATAGGTGAGACTGGTAGGATACTTGATGACCATTTCTGCGAGCACCTATACAGCATCAAACACCATTCGGACTATCCTGTGGACGTTAATTTCAAAGTAAGGGCGCCCATGTTATTCAGGTGACGGCCATCACAGCATGCTTCTCCGACGAGCGGACCCGTCTGGCGCGTGAGAACCGCTATATATATATATATATATATATATATATATATATATATATATATATATATATATATATATATATATATATATATATATATATATATATATATGAATTTGGCACTCTGAAGCCTTTGTGAATGAATAAGCACTTGACATACGTATAATATCGAGTTGTTCCGACATTTCTCTGTCTCGTTTTCACATGTATTCGGGTCTGTTTTTGTATACTTCCTATGTCTGTACATTTCCTATTTGTGTCACCGTTTATCTCATTTCTATCCTTTCGACCATTTCATTAGACATGTGAACTCAAGTTGTATCGTCCGTACTTGTCGTTTGTGATTTATATATTTATGTTATCATTGATGAAGGCTTTTCGGTCGAAACGTCGATTTGTGTGTGTGTGTGTGTGTGTGTGTGTGTGTGTGTGTGTCTATGTGTGTTTTGTATTATTAGCAAAACTTTATTACCCTGTTTCATGTTTTGTCTGTTGGATTTCAGTTTTTGCAGTGAGTACATATTTTAGACTTCAGAGAGGAAAGTCGTGGATGGGACGTGCATATGATGTCTTACAAAGCATGTGCAGATTGCAAGATGTGGTAGCAGGTGCGGAATGGATAGGTCTACCCATAGATTTCGAAGCTTGTTTGATAGCAGTAATAACACTGCAAGGAATGCAGAGAATTATGTACTATAGCTGTGGAGAAAGAAGTGCTGGCTTTGGTCATTGAGAATGCCAAAGAGGTGGACGTGATTCTATATACTGAAGAATCTGTGATTAGACATGTTCGTAGTGCTTGGGCTTTCAAAGCTCAGTGCAAAATTAAAACGATCAGGGGAGCTTTTGCTGTTACTACAAGTAGCATGACCATGGAGATTATGGCTGGGACCAGGGCATTTGAGTGGGTGGGCACACACAAAGCAACGTAGGTCTGTATCTTGAGTGACTCTATGAGTATGATTAGGAAGGTACACGTGGATCTCGTTTGCGAACAGTGGATTGAGGCTTTGAGAAAGGGGAGGTTGAAAGTGGTTACATTTATTTTCGTGCCGAGACTTGTGGGTGTTCGATGGCAGATCAACTGGCATCATGTGCGATTGTGGCACAGTACGATGGGGCAATTGATTGAGCTGATGTTTGAACTCCTTAAAAGATATAGCTCTCGAGAGTGATACTAATGTGGATGATGATTCCTTTTCGATGGCTAGTATTAAAGATCAGGGTTTTAAAAGCGCTGTTGCTAGAAGTGAACATTTTGGATGGCGCAGAAAACAATGACGGTCACACAGCATAGGACCGGTACTGTCAGCAGAAGTGTAATGGCGGATACACTCGGGCAGAGATAGGTGCAAGTATTGACGTTTCCAGTTTGCAGTGATGATGATCCGACGACTAACTAACTAGCTCAATAATGTACATACATATAGATATGATAGATACAGATGATGTACATACATACAGATCATATAGATACGCATAGTGTACACGCACATAAATCCCATAGGGACAAATTGTGTACAAGCACATAGATTCCATAGACACAGATTATGTACATACATACAGATCCCATAGGGACAAATTATATACATACTCTGTGATTATATTCTATGTTTTCTTTTCTCAATATTAGTCATGTCTCTCTCTCTATCTCTCTCTATCTCTCTCTCTCTCTCTCTATCTCGCACATTTATCTCAACATCTCACAACATCTCACAACATCTAATGACTCATTACTGAAATCGCATTTCTTCTTCTTCTGCGTTAGCTCCCACACTGCTGCTGGATATTATAATGTCATCTAGAGAACGAAATGCGTTGTCGTATATTTTATAGGTTTTCTGAAATATCTGAGCCATTCGACCTGATGCATCAGACTTCTGCATGGAGTTTGGGTAACATTAACTTATGGAACGCATTGCTCTAGGCGGACCCAGGGTTAGCAGATAACCAAGATCCCAAATGTACCTCCACGCGGTGCACCCTGGAAACAGAAATACAGCAGCTCGAGCTGATTCTGGCCAAATCATTTGGGGATCGTGTCCGAGAATGTGGAGGTAGCAGATGGAAAGAGATTTGACTGCACAAGAGACAGACAATATCTCCGACACCACCAGCAGCACCACATATAGCGACACTGTCGACATACAGTGAAGCTAGTCAGTCCAGTCCGAACATTGGAGGGGCGGCCAATGTAAAATGCACGTAAAGGTAAATGCATGGCGAGAGACAAATATATTTTATACAGATTACAATGAAACAATGAAAGGGCAGAAAAGCGCTAGAGGGCAGCGCGAACTGCAAATAGAAAGTGAAAAGTCCCTAGGAAATGGGAACTACAAGCTCCGTCAGCTCGAGACGGGCTTCTAGTTACCAGAGTTCCTTACAGGCAGAGACCCAGACCCATCCATTGGCGTTTGTTAAAGCAAGAAGACCTAACCCAACTCTAATGTCGAGCCTTCCTAAACCGGAAATATGCTTGCAAAGAGAAAGGGTTCTGTACCCGATGGGCTTAGGCAAGAAAGGGACAACGATGGTAGTCCTGGCCCAACTCTACTGTCAAGGTTTCCTATACCGGAAGTACACTTGCAGAGAGAAAGGGTTCCGTACTCGATTCGCTCAGGCACAAAAGGGACAACGATTTAGCCCTGGCCCAACTCTACTGTCAGGTTTTCCTACACCGGAAATACACTTGAAGAGAGAAAGGGTTCAGTACCTGATGGGCTCAGGCGCTATTGGGACAAGTACGCTCAGCTCGAGAACGCCTTGCTCTCAAACGCGTGGTGTGAGACTCGAACTTGGACAAGGGGTACACGATGTCGGTGAATGACACCTCGGCTAAGAGGGCCAAAGAGCCAGGGTCCAACTCCTCTGTCGAGTTCTTCCCCTTAAGGAACCAGGCTCACGGATGAGAAACGGTTCGGTACCCAATGGGCACAGGCACAGCACGTCCAATTACACGAGGCAAGTTCATAGACAGTGGAACACCTCGTTCGAGTCAGACGAGAGCAAAACATCGTCTGGGCGAAGAGTCTCCACTACGCGTGCCTGGAGACAGATATAGAGGCTGTCACAGGCTAAGGGTAGTCCACCCGAATTGTCAAGGCATGCCGAAATCGGATGTGCTAGGCCTACAAGGCGCATAACGGTGGCACAACGTAATCACGCTCCCGGCGGAAATCGCACGGATATCCGTGATGGTTACAATGGAGCGAAGGAAAAACAAACAAACAAACATTAACTTATGGGATGGGACAGTCAATTTCATCCCCACACCTCCCTTAGTCACCTCCATTTACATGCATGGCAGGTTACAGTGTTTCTATTCTTTCAGCCCCACCAATACATTGGCGATGATTTCAAACTTTTCAGCTCATTTTACTTTCCCCTTCTTTACCACTGTCTTCTTTCTCTCAATCATTTTCCTTACCCAATCTGTCTCCTTTCTCTCACTCACCTCCCTTACCCACTCTGTCTCCTTTCTCTCACTCACCTCCCGTAACAAATATGTCTCCTTTCTCTCACCTTCCTTACCCACTCTGTCTCCTTTCTCTCACTCACCTGCCTTAACCAATCTGTCTCCTTTCTCTCACTCACCCCCTTACCCACTCTGTCTCCTTTCTCTCACTCACCTCCCTTAACCAATCTGTCTCCTTTCTCTCACTCACTGTCCTTACCACTTGTCTTCTCTTTCACTCAACCCCTTCCTCACTCCCCTGTTTATTTTGCCTTACTCTCTCACATGTTCCACTCTGTTTTACTCTGTCCATCCCTTTCAGACGCTTTTCCTTACACTCTTAATTCTTAATCAAACAAGCTGGAAACATTATACAAACACAAACATAAATAACCTCCCCCAAAATTCAAAAACAAGTCACATATAAAACATCGAATCAGCCAGAACAACAGTCCAGTCAGGCCTAATTTCTCATTCTGTCCAGTCTGGACACCCAAAAATAACAAAGACTGGTCAAACGAGGAGACCCGGAAATCAATGCCGCGTAATGACTGTGCACGAAAAACTGGGATCATGAGAACTCTTCTAGCAAGATTTCCATTAATTTGGCACCACGAGGTTACGAGTTCAGAGTTGATTGACCTTTTTCTTAACATACAGACTTATTCTTTTCTTCAAATAAAATCTGGTTTGAAGAACAAGACAGTCACCAAGACGCGTCTTCTTCTTGTTCCGACCTTTGCATGCAATGAAGGCATATTAAGGCAGAAACAATTTCATCCTCTTGCGATCTTTGCACTCTATTAAGGCATATAAAGGCAGAAAGAATTACATCTTTTTCTGCACTCGTTCTCTCACTCTTGCAGATCAGCAGGATATAGTCCTGAGAACGGAGTGTATTGTGCCATAGTTTGCAGCTTACTTGTGATATGCGCCTTTCGTCCGGTCACATCCTAATCCAGCATTGCTTCCGTGTCACTTTGACTCTACATGGAATTGGACAGCCAAATCCATCCAAACCTCCTTAGTCGTCTCTCGCGCATCTTGATGTGTATGGGATAAACAGTGTTACACCATTATTATTCTTTTAGCATCGGTGCAATAAGTGTGATGTGGTCAGTATAATACCGCACTTCTACACTTTCTGAGATTTATTATGGTACCTATTTCGTGATTTTTAAACAACCGAATAGCTGTTTGTGGACAACTAAATGTTTCTAAACAAGGAAAAGATCCTAGACCACATGCTAGGAAGACAGTGCACCAATGTCTTCATCGCTCTTCAGTCAGTCATAAGATTGCAACACCAATAGCTTCAATGAACCGTGTGATTCACTTAATCATCGTTCTTCAATCAGTGATCAGGCTACAGCACCAATAGATTCAATGTACTGTGTGATTCACTTATTCATTTGTTCTTCAGTCAGTGATCAGGCTACAGCACCAATAGATTCAATGTACTGTGTGATTCACTTAATCATCGTTCTTCAGTCAGTGATCAGGCTACAGCACCAATAGATTCAATGTACTGTGTGATTCACTTATTCATTTGTTCTTCAGTCAGTGATCAGGCTACAGCACCAATAGATTCAATGTACTGTGTGATTCACTTAATCATCGTTCTTCAGTCAGTGATCAGGCTACAGCACCAATAGATTCAATGTACTGTGTGATTCACTTAATCATCGTTCTTCAGTCAGATATCAGATTGCAGCGCCAAATAAAACGACCACACATCGCATTTCCTTTATCTGGACTACATCCTGCTGGAAATTTAGGAGGTTCATTGTACTGCTGCAAGCGAGATCCAACGGAAGTTTGAAAATGAGCCCTGTAGAAGAAGAAGTATATATATTCACATCTGTGTACATTTTAGTGTGTACATTTTAGTGTGACATATGTTTGAAGTGTGTACATGTGTTTGAATGTTAATAGATTCCTCATATCATTGAAGTGTGTACATGTGTTTGAATGTTAATAGATTCCTCATATCATTGAAGTGTGTACATTTGTTTGAATGTTAGTATATTCCTCATGTCATTGAATGTGCTTTTAGTCATTCCAATTCTGCTGGTGAAGAATAGTTTGGTTTGGGGAAAAAAAACACACAACCAAAGAAGCTATACTTAGTATTAGATTATAAGTGAATAAATATGTAGTCCAGAATCGTATAAAGGCCGTGCCTTGCTATGATGCAGAGAGACGGCCGCATCAGACTGCACCAATCAAGATACATCGTCGCTGGCGGCATTTCGAAGAAAAACTATTTAAATGTGCGACATTTCTGACTTGCATCTTACTGAGAAAATCTACCGCACTGCCTTGATCGTATATTACAGTGGAATCGATCTACAGCGCATTCTTTTTAAACATGTTTCCCTACATAACAACATCTTTCAAGATCCCCAGTTGCATTATTATTCACTGTTTGTACTGTATGTCTATATAGTGAATATTATATACATATTTTCGCCCGTGTGTTGCCGGGGCCCGAAAGGGGAGCAAAGAATAGCAACACTGTTTACCTTCCATGCATGTCGTAAAAGGCGACTAAAGAGGTTATGGTTGGAGTTGGCTGTCCCATCCCATATAGGGTCAGTGACCCAAAGCCATGCTGAAGTCGGATGTGTCAGGATGAAAGGCGCAGAAATCGCAGTACTGCTGTAAATCATGACACAACGCATTCCATTCTCCGGACTACATCCTGCTAATCTGCAGGAGTTTGAGAACGAACGCAGAAGAAGAAGAAGATATACATATTCTGTCGGTCAGTCCATGTTGTTATAATGGGATACACCATATATGCTTCATATACTACGTTAATACCTTAGATAGAGTTCAGTATTAACAATTAAATGAGTCTCCAAGAAATAGGATTCGGCTACACAGAATCACAAATGATGATAGATGTGAAATATAAGTTAAATGTTAACAATGTCACAAATGATGATAGATGTGAAATATAAGTTAAATCTTAACAATGTCACAAATGATAGTTTAGATTGGTAGCGTATCGTATTCAGGAAGTACCCATCAACCCTACATTTTTTGGCTGTAGTGATTTGTTTTTTAATTTGAATTTTTTTTAATTTTTTTTGGGCCCCCCCCCCCCAAAAAAAAAAATTTGATTCTGTTGATTTTGTTTTAATTTTTAATTTTTTTAATTTTAATTTGCAAAAGTAATTTTAATGACATGAGGAAAATATTCACATCTAAATAAGTCAGAAACAAACTAGAAGTAAACATTATAAAATGTTACATCTATTCTACATTAAATTATAGCTCAGAAGCATGGATAATGAACAAATACCTTAGGGGACATAATTGGTGTCTTTGAGATGTGAATTTATTTAAGAATAGAGAGAATTTCAAGGAAAGAATAAAACAAACAAAGAGGTTCTAATAACACTTCGTATGAGAAAAAGTACTATTAAAATAAATAAAAATCAAATAATAAACGTATTTCGGATATATTACTACCTTGTTGAAGACGTTACTTGAGGGTGAGTCGAGGGGACGAGAACAAGAGGTAGGATGAGATACAAATGGGAGTAGAATATCACAAAATGGGACATGTTAGTCTAGAAGAGTTGCAGTTGATGATGATTATTCTCCTTTTAATTTTTGTTTCACATCTACTTTCACACGAGCTCCATATGTAATCGGTATTTCTCAACAGCATACCGTTTACAGAGAATACCACTCATAGCATGTACTCAGTAGCTTCAAGCGATAATCATCAGGGATTTCCGAAATAAGTCACTGCATAAATAAGACGAATCGACGCAAATGCAAACCCGTGACCTCTTGAGCGCAAAGCAAATGGCATAACTACTACACCAGGGAAATCCTCTACATCTAAACATCTACCATCATTTGTGATTATGTGTCCAGAATATTGTAGATAGTCTACTTGTTGCAGTATCTCTAAACGCATTGTCATGTTAAGCTTTGGTTTATCTTTGATATTGCTAATTAACATGTTGTGGCTTACTAACTGTCGCCAATAATCAAGCGCACATCAATTTGCATGGGTACAAAACGACAAATGATGAATAACATTTGTATACCAACAGTGTGTTACCAATGTCAAACATTGCCCTTTACAAAGACACTAACGAAAAAAAGATAACGGTGTGTGAATTGAGATGTTTGAGGAAAGCTATAGATGTCACCAGACGAGACTGACGGACAAATGAAGATATCAGGAAAGAAATACATCTCATGTCAAAAGTACATCGAGAGACATCAAATCAGGTAGTTTGGCTACATCATCAGAATGGAACCAACGCATCGAGCCGGTCGTGCATACAACAGCAGAAGATCGGGCTACAAGTTGGACCAAGAGTTAGATAGGTGGAGACAATCAAAGAAATCTTAAAGAGACACTAGCTGACCTTGGCCAAAACGACCCAAATAGTCAAAGACAGACAACTACAACTTTCCCCCAACGATGTTTATCGTTACAAGTGAAAATGACAATAGATAGATTAACAGGACGTGGTGGTTTGTTATATGTATGTGTGAACGCGCATCCTAGCATCTTATTTATGCGTACGCGCATCCTAAAATCATATGTCTGTGTGAACGAGTATCCTAGAATCATATGTCTGTGTGAACGAGTATCCTAGAAGCATATGTCTGTGTGAACGAGCATCCTAGAATCATATGTCTGTGTGAACGAGCATCCTAGAATCATATGTCTGTGTGAACGAGCATCCTAGAATCATATGTCTGTGTGAACGAGCATCCTAGAATCATATGTCTGTGTGAACGAGTATCCTAGAATCATATGTCTGTGTGAACGAGTATCCTAGAATCATATGTCTGTGTGAACGAGTATCCTAGAATCATATGTATATGTGAACGAGCATCCTAGAATCATATGTCTGTGTGAACGAGCATCCTAGAATCATATGTATATGTGGACGGGCTATATAAGATTCTCAATCGGTAAAGGTGACCAGTCTGCAGTGCCCTGTACTAAGGTGAAAGAGTGTGGTAGTTGATATCTTTGGAGGTGATGTATTGCATTATGTTTGTTTTCCACTTCCATTTGTTTCTTCCAATTTGATGTGTATTTGTTCTGGACTATGGTTTTTGCTTCTTGGTAGGACAGTGTCTTGGTAGGAGTGTTCTTGGTAGGACACTCAGAGATTCGAAGTTATGAGTCCTTCTGCCAAGACGGATCCAAAAGAGTGAAAGAAGGAATACTGAAAATTGTTAAAAAATACATCAATACCTGCAGGAGAAGAAAGCAGATCAGGAGAAGGAGAACTTGAATTTATAGCAGTGAAATTGTATGTGTGCGTTCTTATTAGCGCTTGTGTGAGCGTATTAGATTGTAGAAATCTGATACTGCACGTGTTTTAGCGTGACGTGAGCGAAGCGTCAGATCAATGGGAATTCGCTTGTATGTGAGAAATCAAGTACAAGACCAGAGTTAGAGTTTTGGAAAGATGTCTATGCCAGATGCAGGAAATTTGGCATTTTATTGCTAAACTTAGGTCACGGCTCATAATACGAGTGCATGGCTTGCACGTGTGTTATATCACCACGGATGTCTGGTGTCTGTTTCCCGCATAAACAAAGTTTAGGTTATGCTAGCTACGCTACGCCTCATTTCATAATCGTTTATTTCGTTGACGAAACTGGATCTACTCTGTTCACCGATATGTTTTTTTTTCTACTTTCTGAATGTTTTATGCAGTATGGGAAATAACTCCAGAAATATTTCTAAAAAATAATTTGTATATAATATACCGGCTAGTATTTTCTTGTTGTCACAATTATAATAATGTTGTCACAATTATAATAATGTTGTCACAATTATAATAATGTTGTCACAATTATAATGATGATTATATTGAATATATTTATCTATATGCGATCATCAGCAATCGCCAGAGATCAAGAATATTTTTCTATGTTCAACTGGGTTTGCATAGCTTTATTTCATACCAAGAAATCAAAGATACTTTCCTATTCTTCTGTGTTCGTTCTCAAACTCCAGCAGGTTAGAAGGGTGTAAAGGCAGTGGGTGTGATGTTAACCTCAATATACCGTTGGTCCATGCTAAAAATAGGAGCCTGACACGGTATTTCTCATTACGTTTCAATGACGAAATGTAATCACATCAAAAATATTGGGATATTTTCACAACTGCATTGTTAAAACAATTAAATAATACAACCCAACAATTATAACATAATATAGACCCACCAGCGCTCAAAAAGATATGGAAACCATAGAACCAGACATATAAATCAAGAAATAGAAGCATTCTTAAAACATAGCACAAGTAATAAATCACCAGGAGAGAACGGTATATCAAGCGAAGCAATAAAAGCATGTAGAAACACAGGGTCCAGTGGTTAGCTAAATTATTCACAATAGCTCACAAAGAATTGGTCAGAAAGAAAAGTACCAGATGACTGGAAAAATAAATAATTGTACCAATTTGGAAAAGAAAATGTAGTAAAAGAGAGTGTGAATCAAATAGAATCAAATAGGTATCTCCTTATTATGCTATACATGTAAAATCTACGCAAAAATAAAAGAACAGAGAATGTGATATATTACAGAACCACATCTGAGTCCCGCCCAATTTGGCTTCAGTAGAGGGGCAAGCTGTACAGATGCACCATTCGCACTGAGACAACAATCGAATTCCATCAACATTTAAACACAGTATTTGTAGACACGGAAAAGGCATTCGACAGAGTAGATAGAAACATTTTATGGGAAACCTTAGAAATTTATAACATCAGAGGACAGCTATAATATAAAATAATATCAGATAAAAGAATAAAAACGATATATCAAAACTGTCAACGCTCAATAAAATCAACAGCTGGAATGACTGAACATTTCGAAACAAGATCTGGAGTAAGACAAGGCTGCGTGCTTTCACCTCTATATTTCAACTATCGAACATGGACGGAATAATAAAAGAAGCTCACATCATCAAAGAGAAAAACATTGCAAATAAACCTGATGAGGAACTTAATAACTAAATCAACGAACTACTATTTGCCGACCGTCAAAGACTAATATACAAAAATAGGAAAATTTGCAAAATCACAACATGCATTACTATTAGCATGTCAGAAGTACAACATGAAAATTAGCGTAAAAATTTGGAAGTTATAAAAATTAGCAAGTATGAAACACCAATGGATATAACAAAAGATAACACCAACGTGAAACAAGCAATATAATTTAAATATCTGAGCGTTTTTTTTCCGAAAATGGAATACTTAGACCAAGAAATAGAAACAAGGTGTCAGAAAGCAAACACCGTGACCTACCAACTTTCACCATTACTTCTTACCCAAAGATCAAGATGGAAATCAAAAAGCAGATAATATCTACAAATTTTTATAACACCGCTCTGCTACCAATGTCAAACATGGTCTTTAACAGCCTCGCTGCGGAGGAAAATCGTTACAGGTGAATTGAAGTTTCTGAGAAAAGCTGTAATGTCTAAACTAGATAAAATCAGAAATGAAGAAATTAGGGAAAAGTTGCATGTAATGAACATATTGAGAGACAGCAATTAAAATGGTTCGGTCACCTTATGAGAATGAACCTAAACCAAATACCAATAAGAGCATTTAGCAAAAGAATATCCGGACGTAAAGCCAAAGGTAGATCAAGAAAACGGTGGATAGAAAACATAAAGAGAGCCTTCAACAAACATGGACTAAATGCAGCCACGCGACACATCTGGCGTTGGAACGACAGCTTAAGATTCCACCCCTACGCTTAACAGCAAGTACGAATACGATCAACCATCATTCACCTGGGAACAGACAATAGACGAAATGGGAAGCTTTACGTCTTTAGACCAGAGAGCTGAATGTAATGTTTTATAGTTTGGCAGCTATATCTGCGTCTTAAACATGCTTCTTCTTCTGCGTTCGTTATTAAACTCCTGCAGATTAGCAGGATGTAGTCCGGAAAACGGAATACGTTGTGTCATGGTTGCAGCATTGCTGCGATATCTGCGCCTTTCGGCATAACACATCCGACTTCAGCATAACTTTGGGTCACTGCCATATATGGAATATGACAGGGAACCCCATCCTATAATCTCATTAGTCGTCTCTTGCGACATACATGGAAGGTAAACAGTGTTGCTATTCTTTACTCCCCTCTCGGTTCCGGGAACACACAGCGTTAAACATATTTTAGCATTGCTGCTGAGTCATTTAGACCCCCCTATTGGATGGAAAGTCTGATCCCACACTTATACTCCTTAGGCGCTACGTACGATACGTATAGCAAGAAACAGTGTCTCTTTCATTTGTACCACTTTCGGGTCCCGTCAGCACATGGGAGGAAATATAGCTTATGGTGTAAACTGTATATTATATGGTGATGTAAACTGTATATTATTTAGTGATGTAAACTGTATAGTATATGGTGATGTAAACTGTATAGTATATGGTGATGTAAACTGTATATTATATGGTGATGTAAACTGTATATTATATGGTGATGTAAACTAACTGTATAGTATATGGTGATGTAACCTGTATAGTATATGGTGATGTAAACTGTATATTATAGGGTGATGTAAACTGTATATTATATGGTGATGTAAACTGTATAGTATATGGTGATGTAAACTGTATATTATATGGTGATGTAAACTGTATAGTATATGGTGATGTAAACTGTATATTTTATGGTGATGTAAACTGTATAGTATATGGTGATGTAAACTGTATATTATTTAGTGATGTAAACTGTATATTATATGGTGATGTAAACTGTATAGTATATGGTGATGTAAACTGTATATTATATGGTGATGTAAACTGTATATTATATGGTGATGTAAACTGTATAGTATATGGTGATGTAAACTGTATATTATATGGTGATGTAAACTGTATATTATATGGTGATGTAAACTGTATATTATATGGTGATGTAAACTAACTGTATAGTATATGGTGATGTAAACTGTATATTATATGGTGATGTAAACTGTATAGTATATGGTGATGTAAACTGTATATTATATGGTGATGTAAACTGTATATTATATGGTGATGTAAACTGTATAGTATATGGTGATGTAAACTGTATATTATATGGTGATGTAAACTGTATAGTATATGGTGATGTAAACTGTATATTTTATGGTGATGTAAACTGTATAGTATATGGTGATGTAAACTGTATATTATTTAGTGATGTAAACTGTATATTATATGGTGATGTAAACTGTATAGTATATGGTGATGTAAACTGTATATTATATGGTGATGTAAACTGTATATTATATGGTGATGTAAACTGTATAGTATATGGTGATGTAAACTGTATATTATATGGTGATGTAAACTGTATAGTATATGGTGATGTAAACTGTATATTTTATGGTGATGTAAACTGTATAGTATGTGGTGATGTAAACTGTATATTATTTAGTGATGTAAACTGTATATTATATGGTGATGTAAACTGTATAGTATATGGTGATGTAAACTGTATATTATTTAGTGATGTAAACTGTATATTATTTAGTGATGTAAACTGTATAGTATATGGTGATGTAAACTGTATATTATATGGTGATGTAAACTAACTGTATAGTATATGGTGATGTAAACTGTATAGTATATGGTGATGTAAACTGTATATTATAGGGTGATGTAAACTGTATAGTATATGGTGATGTAAACTGTAAAGTATTTGGTGATGTAAACTGTATATTATAGGGTGATGTAAACTGTATATTATATGGTGATGTAAACTGTATATTATATGGTGATGTAAACTGTATATTATATGGTGATGTAAACTGTATATTATATGGTGATGTAAACTGTATATTATATGGTGATGTAAACTGTATATTATAGGGTGATGTAAACTGTATAGTATATGGTGATGTAAACTGTATATTATATGGTGATGTAAACTGTATATTATAGGGTGATGTAAACTGTATAGTATATGGTGATGTAAACTGTATATTATATGGTGATGTAAACTGTATATTATAGGGTGATGTAAACTGTATAGTATATGGTGATGTAAACTAACTGTATAGTATATGGTGATGTAAACTGTATATTATATGGTGATGTATACGGTATAGAGTATGCTGCTGTAAGTTGTACAGTATATGCTGCTGTAAACTAGAGGACGGTACATGTAAAGTTTTTGTTTGAATGACGAACAGCATTTTCAAGTTTTCTAATTGACTGAATGTTGAAATAGAAAAGAGTGCAGAAGAGAAATAGTCATGCAACTGTTTATCCTGATATTGAAGATGATGATGATGCAGATGCTGATGATAATCATGATGATAATATTGACGACTACTATGATGACGATGATGATAGTGATGATGATGATAGTGATGATGATGATAGTGATGATGATAGTGATGATGATGATGATAGTGATGATGATGATAGTGATGATGATAGTGATGATGATGATAGTGATGATGATGATGATAGTGATGATGATGATGATGATGATGATGATGATAGTGATGATGATAGTGATGATGATGATGATATTGATGATGATGATAGTGATGATGATGATGATGATGATGGTGGTGATGATGATGATGATGATGATGATGATAGTAATAATAATGATGATGATGATGATGATGATGATGGTGATGATGATGATGATGATGATGGTGGTGATGATGATGATGGTGGTGATGATGATGATGATGATGATGATGATAGTAATAATAATGATGATGATGATGATGATGATGGTGATGATGATGATGATAGTGATGATGATGATGATGATAGTGATGATGATGATGATGATAGTGATGATGATAATGATGATGGTGATGATGATAGTGATGATTATGATGATGATGATAGTAATGATGATAGTGATGATGATGATGATAGTGATGATGATAGTGATAATGATGATGATGATGATGATGATGATGATGATGATAGTGATGTTGATAGTGATGATGATGATGATAGTGTTGTTGATAGTGATGATGATGATGATAGTGTTGTTGATAGTGATGATGATGATGATAGTGTTGTTGATAGTGATGATGATGATGATAGTGATGATGATGATAGTGATGTTGATAGTGATGATGATGATGATGTTAGTGATGGTGATGATTATAGTGATGATGATGATGATGATAGTGATGATGATGATGATGATAGTGATGTTTGTTTGTTTGTTTGTTTTTCGTTCGCTCCATTGTAACCATCACGGATATCCGTGCGATTTCCGCCGGGAGCGTGATTACGTTGTGCCACCGTTATGCGCCTTGTAGGCCTAGCACATCCGATTTCGGCATGCCTTGACAATTCGGGTGTGCTTCTCTTAGCCTGTGACAGCCTCTATATCTGTCTCCAGGCACGCGTAGTGGAGACTCTTCGCCCAGACGATGTTTTGCTCTCGTCTGACTCGAACGAGGTGTTCCACTGTCTATGAACTTGCCTCGTGTAATTGGACGTGCTGTGACTGTGCCCATTGGGTACCGAACCGTTTCTCATCCGTGAGCCTGGTTCCTTAAGGGGAAGAACTCAACAGAGGAGTTGGACCCTGGCTCTTTCGCCCTCTTAGCCGAGGTGTCATTCACCGACATCGTGTACCCCTTGTCCAAGTTCGAGTCTCACACCACGCGTTTGAGAGCAAGGCGTTCTCGAGCTGAGCGTCCTTGTCCCAGTAGCGCCTGAGCCCATCAGGTACTGAACCCTTTCTCTCTTCAAGTGTATTTCCGGTGTAGGAAACTTGACAGTAGAGTTGGGCCAGGGCTAAATCATTGTCCCTTTTGTGCCTGAGCGAATCGAGTACGGAACCCTTTCTCTCTGCAAGTGTACTTCCGGTATAGGAAACCTTGACAGTAGAGTTGGGCCAGGACTACCATCGTTGTCCCTTTCTTGCCTAAGCCCATTGGGTACAGAACCCTTTCTCTTCGCGAGCATATTTCCGGTTTAGGAAGGCTCGACATTAGAGTTGGGTTAGGTCTTCTTGCTTTACCAAACGCCAGTGGATGGGTCTGGGTCTCTGCCTGTAAGGAACACAGGTAACTAGAAGCTCGTCTCGAGCTGACGGAGCTTGTAGTTCCCCTTTCCTAGGGACTTTTCACTTTCTATTTGCAGTTCGCTCTGCCCTCTAGCGCTGTTCTGCCCTTTCATTGTTTCATTGTACTCGGTATGAAATATATTTGTCTCTCGCCATGCATCTACCTTTACGTGCATTTTACATTGGCCGCCCCTCCAATGTTCGGACTGGACTGACTAGCTTCACTGTATGTCGACAGTGTCGCTATATGTGGTGCTGCTGGTGGTGTCGGAGATATTGTCTGTCTCTTGTGCAGTCAAATCTCTTTCCATCTGCTACCTCCACATTCTCGGACACGATCCCCAAAAGATTTGGCCAGAATCAGCTCGAGCTGCTGTATTTCTGTTTCCAGGGTGCACCGCGTGGAGGTACATTTGGGATCTTGGTTATTTGCTAACCCTGGGTCCGCCTAGAGCAATGCGTTCCCTTTGCACCCCGGTGATAGTGATGATGATAGTGATGATGATGATGATGATAGTGATGATGATGATGATGATGATGATGATGATGATAGTGATGATGATGATAGTGATGATGATGATGATGATGATGATGATAGTGATGATGATAGTGATAATGATGATGATGATGATGATAGTGATGGTGATGATGATGATGATGATGATGATGATAGTGATGATGATGATGATAGTGATGATGATGATAGTGATGATGATAGTGATGATGATGTTAGTGATGATGATGATGATGATTATAGTGATGATGATGATGATGATAGTGATGATGATGATGATGATGATTATGATTATGATGATGATGATGATGATGATTATGGTGATGATGATGATGATGATGATGATTATGATGATGATGATGATGATGATGATGATGATGATAGTGATGATGATGATAGTGATGATGATGATGATAGTGATGATGACTTTGTGGATTGTGGATCGTCTTGATAATAAGGATTATGACTTTGATTAAATAAAATGTCCCTCATATGGCAAGGTACGCTCTGTTCAGGCCCGAGATGGTAGTCCAATTTGGTTATACCACATCTGTACAACCAGAATCATATGTACTCCTGTCAGCACGACTGCGTAAGTATTTTTTTTATTAATATATGATGAGATGTGTAGTAGGTAGGTAGTTAATGAGTTTGCCTCTCTTTGGAGAGGCGTGTCCTTTCAACCAGAGAAAACCCAATTAGGTCAATCAGGACACACTACCATAAAATATTAGAGTTAACAAGACCCCCATGAACTAAGGTTAGGATTAATATGATGAGATCGTTGTGTGTTAGTTGGTGGGTTTGTCTTTCTAGAGGAAGACACGGCACTTTCAAACTTGGAATGGTTTTCGTGTGGTTACATCAGCGCGTAAATTGTGGCCCGGTGTGGCATGGTGTCTGGTCTGCGTGTCCTGATAAGGACAAAAAAATATTGAGGGATATAATATAATATGATGAGATGTGATGACAGAGAGAAGCTTTTTTTTAGACGATCAAACAAGCAACTTGATTGTGTGTTCGTTGCGAACATTGTAATTATACATATGAAAACACTCTTGCCGCATTTCTAACTAAACATAACATAAAAACACATATGCTTTATTTCTTCATTAAGTTCTAATAAATAACAGTTACAATAAATTATCATCTCCATTATTTGTTGCTATGAACTCAATAAAATTATCCCCTCTTTTTTTCCTCTTGTAATTGTCTCCCTTTCAGTCAAAATATAAAATTATCCACGCGGCTGTATACAACTCCGTTTCTATGGTGACATATCCAAAACGCTCTATGTAACTGTATATCTTCCAGGGATGAAAACTAAACGGAGCATTGCCAAGCCACAGTGATGACTTGGCTTCTTTAGGCATGCAATGAGCCGAAGGAACGTAGGATGTCTGCATTCCTTGGCAGATGTGTTGCAGTATCAGTTCCCAAAGTCTCGCCATTATCTTGTTTGTTAGCGAGAGTGCGGATTCTCTGCTGACAACTCTACAGTTGCTGGTCATAAATTTCTTCGTATTCCTGCCATTGTTCCATATCACATCGCCAGTACCTCAGAGGTTGTTGTTCAGTGAAAAAATTATGATATAAACCTATTGGTCTTATTTGAGGTCGGATGTAGAAAAGAAAAAAAAATATATCTTATCATAAGATATACTCTTTTATATTCATAACCAAAGCATTGTTTCATTGTGAAGGGCGTAGCCAAATAGCTGGAACTCCAGTCTCAGAACAATGAACTGTCGAGTTCAAAACTACAGTTTGGACTGGGTTTATCTTGGGAGGGGGGGGGGGGTGAAATAACAATTCCTTCCTATACACGTGGTAGTGATTGATGCAGTAATGTAGCTTTTATTTCCAGTGCCCTATAAAGGTTTTCCTGAACTTGGCACACACAAAAAAGTACCGTAACAAACGTTACCACAACTGTAGATTGGGGGGGGGGGGTCAACTCTAGCTCCGTTCGTGCGTTGCCTTGAAGCTATGGCAGGACAACAACAAAAGTAGCATTGCAACCTGTCATACATATTCTAAGACGCAACTATGGATGTTTGCGTAAGAGGTTTATCACTCCATCATATAGTGTGTTAAAGTTACCCCAAAATTCCATCCCAAATGTGGTAGGTCGAAACCAAAGATATCGCAAGTATGCTATACTAGTACTTTTCTCTCCAGACGATAGTATTATCGCTGTACTGTGTATGAGTACAAGTTACACTCCACGCCGATAGTGGAAGTGAGTATAAGTTACACTCCACGCCAATAGTGGAAGTGAGTATAAGTTACACTCCACGCCGATGGTGGATGTGAATATAAGTTACACTCCATGCCGATGGTGGATGTGAGTATAAGTTACACTCCAAGCCGATACTGGAAGTGAGTATAAGTTACACTCCACGCCGATGGTGGATGTGATTATAAGTTACACTCCACACCGATGGTAGATGTGGCTAATAAGAGTAATCTGAGTCACCAAGATTCTTCCACAGTATGTGCAAAGCATATCAAGACCAGTTGTGCAAGTGGCAGTCACTTCTCAAACGTGTATCTCTTGAACTAAAGTTCTTCTTTCTCTGCATCAATCAATCAATAAACCCGTACCCTTCAGGGTCGTAGGGGTACCACATTGGATGCTTCAGCACACAGAGTCCTCCAGCGAATTCTATCCTCAGTGATGTTGATGATTGTGGAAATATCTTGTCCTGTCCATTCCTTGATGTTGTCTGCCCATGCCTTTATTTGTCCTCCTCTGCTTCTTCCGCCTTCGACAGTCCCCTGCAGTATTGATTTTGACAAGGAATCATGTCTGCATACATGTCCTAACCATTCTAGTTTTCTCTGCAGAAAACCATTCCTGATATATATATATATATATATAAGGACATCACACCCAAGATGTAAGCCATAATGGATCGCTTTTCATTTTCTGGACTACATCTCTCTAATCTGCAGAACCAGACAGTACAAAGAAGTAGTAGATTTCTCAAAATAATAGATTTCTGGAATAAACGAATGTTGACGTTTTTGTCGCGGTTCGTAGATTATTGTTCTGGCTTCTATCTACCTATCTACTTATGCCGTTGCGTCTGTGGATCTCACCAATGGCCCACTAGACAAACCACCCACGCAACAGAAAACAGTAGATGACATGCCGCTATATTGAGGCTCTCTTATTGAAGCTTTGTAGCATGTCGTTAAACAGTTATAGACCCCTTCTGAGAAGGTTCCTTCGATAGGCATTGCATTAAGCCGAAAACTGAAGTCTTCCAGGTATGAAAGAAAGCTCAGATAAACCCCCATACTGCACATAGGAACTAAGAGCTATTCGCTCGCAATTCCAGGGGTTCTCAGACAAACATCTACCTGTCCATCTATATCCATATATAAATCTATCGATTTATTAATCCATCAAAATATCCATCTATCCACACATCTATCTCCATGTATATATATATATATATATATATATATATATATATATATATATATATATATATATATATATATATATATATATATATATATATATATATATATATATATATATATATATATATATATATCTGGCAACTGGGACCTGGACTTTTAAGTCATCTTTCCGAATCATCTTTCCAGGCATGTCATAGGATGCAACTAAGGAAAGTTAAGGTAGAGAATGACAACCTGTCACCTGTGAGGGAAAAAACATCATTGTCCTTGTCTCAATTTCTTACTTTTGCCTTCTATAAAGTAATCACAATTGATGACGAAGAAATGCCGGCCAGCGGACATTGCACCTTTGTCCTTTGTGGCAGACTCCTAGGTGACAGGAAATGCTAGATGCGGAGTCTTTGAATAAGGGTCAACAAATCTGACAGAAGAATGACGAGATAGTAGGCCCATATCTGTGCGCTGTGTCTATGACACAATCTATTAATCCTGGAATACTGTCACACTGGAATGTCTAATTTCGAGGACTAAACATGCATCCACAACCCCCACCCCCCTCCTTCCCTTCCCCCTCCTTTTTCTTATCATTTGAGACAACATTATGTGAGTCTCTCGGTGTCGCTTCAATTACACAAATGAGAAGAAATTATATTTTTATCAGAAAGTCTATGGGTTGCCAACAGCTCACAGCTAAAGGGATTGTTTCATCATTATCTATATGTCTTTCTCCGCGTGTGGAAGATCTGAAGGCTATTCTATTGGAATATCAGATTAACCATTAAGCAAAAGTAAATTCTCCCTAGACAACATGTCAGTACAGTGAGGTTTTTACATTGTGCGAGTACCACTGCATTTCATATTTGTTATTTTGTGGAGCAACACTCAGAGAACACATCATTGCATATAATGATAGGTGAACCAGTTGAAATTCAGATCTTACCATGACAATGGCTGACAACGCTTACATTTTGTCTCTGATATGTACATTGTGTGGTGAAAATTAACTCTGCGTAGGTTGTGACAATTAGCTAGGAGAGCCCAGAATCAAGCAACTATGTTAGACCCACATAACTGGAGAGCCAACTTGCATGAAAAATAATGCATAGCTGGATGTTCCACTCATCACTGTGATCATGGTCAAATGTTGGGTCCCTAAGGCCTCCTCTGCTATGAAAATATGCTTGACGGGGGGATCTGAAGGTGATGCATGTTGCAGAAAGGTTTGTTTATTTGTTTGTTTGAGAACTCCAGGAATTGCGAAAGATTATCTCATACTTCCTATGTGCAGTGAGAGGGTTTTTTTAGCTTTCTTTCATACACAGAAGACTTCATCTTTCGGCTAAGTGCAATGCCTACTGAAGGAGCTTTTCAACAAAAAAGTGTTCTATAATTGTATAGATGACATACTACAACGCTTTTTTTTTGGAGATGCGGTTAGTCAAGTACGGAAAAACCCGTGTACTCGAGTTGCAAGGTGATTCGGTGTCGTTAGAACGGACCTGGTTCCATTCCCTTTAGCTGCAAAAAGTTTTTTATTTATCCTCTTGCTTCTTACGTGACTTTACTTGTATAAGGTATTATTTTAAGCAACATTGTTCTGTCTCTATGTTATTTATGTTTACAAGAATACCTATTCGCCCTTATAGTACGAATACGGATGTTATATATTTGTGTTACTGATGATACTTCAATACTTGTACGGGATGTTCGTTGTTGTTGTAATAGTCACTGTCTCGTTTAGCCCCCTTAGCAGTCACTTGAGTACATAGTTAGAAAATCTTGACAAATCGCATCTTTTTTTAGAAATGCGGTACGTCAAGTACGGAAAAACCCGTTTACTTGAGTTGCAAGGCGATTTGGTACCTTTAGAATGGAACTGGTTCAATTCCCGTTAGTCTCAAGAAACATTTGATAAGAAATGGATTTACATTAATTGTTTTCTATTATGGCTTCCCTATTTATTGATTTTGGCTCAAACAACAGGAGAGACGATTCCATTTGTTCTTGCCTAGTTTTTGCCGCTGATTTATTGTTGCATCTATTACAAATAATCATATGATTTCTTGTTTATCTATTACAAATAATCATATGATTTATTGTTTATCTATTACAAATAATCATATGATTTATTGTTTATCTATTACAAATAATCATATGATTTCTTGTTTATCTATTACAAATAATCATATGATTTCTTGTTTATCTATTACAAATAATCATATGATTTCTTGTTTATCTATTACAAATAATCATATGATTTCGTGTTGCATCTATTACAAACAATCATATGCCCACTACAGTTCGTCTCATCTGGTGTCAGTTTCCCTCCATATGATCCGGTTGATTTCTCTTAGAATGTATCTAAAAGGTTCAAATGGTTTAAAAATCAAAGAAGATTGCCTACACTGTACTCTGTTTTCCATATGTACTCCGTCACTCTAAACGAAGCGGCACGCCGCCTGCCGAGAGTACCACTCATAGCACGTAACTTCAAGTGATAATCCACAGGGATCTCCGATAGAATTCACCTTGTAAACAAGACGACACGAGCTGGATTCGAATCTATGAAGTCTTGAACACAAGGCGAACAGCTTAACCACTATACTACTTAACACTCACCAGAACACACAGCCCATTCACTCCGTTGTGAACTTTCAAAAATCAAGCACATATACAGCAGCAGCTTATTTAGATCTCAAGATTCCCATGTCAGTATTTCTATTCCTCGTGTTATGTTTCCCCGCGAATATATTTTATTCTTTCTGAACATAGCAAACACGGTAAGATATCAATCAAACTAGTATGCTATATTTCAGGTACTTATGTCGTATCTATGCCAGGTATGTCAGCAGTTTGGCTTCCTACAGAAACTTTGGTTTCTAGTGTCGCTTGTGGTATGGGTGGAAATGAGTGCAGTTAACTTAAACAGTTTCGTGGTGAGATCTCAATTTAGCCAGGAAAGGAGGAAAATGTTGAGTGAGGAAGTGGCGCCATCTTAAATATACCGTCTGAAATTCATAAATTTATGAGGGACGTGTGAATCTTACTGACAGGTCCTTGCAAGTGCTTGGTGAAGAATACTCATTTATCTAGTTTTCCTTTAAGGGTAAATTACGGATAAGAAAAACATTGTGTGGTTCAGTGGCAGAATAGATTAATTTTTATCTGTCCAGAATTATCAATTCAATATATATATAATGAACAAACAGCTAGAGAACAGATTTGAGATGTTGATATATAGAAGAATATGGAGAGAAGAAAAGAAGAAATGAGACATGAAAAGAGAAAAAAACAAAGAGGTTGTGACAACATAGCGTATGACGAAAAAAGAATTAAAAGAAATTTAACTGATGCATTTGAAACAGAGAATGCTGGAGATCCTTTGCAGCCAACCTTTGATGTGGAGACTGCACTTGATGTTGCTGTCATTAAATACACGCCCCTGTACTGTCAGTCCCTAAAGGGATGGAAATAATAACAGTACTGGTATCATCCATGCATGTCGTAAGAGGCGACTACGGAGGTTATAAGATGGAGTTGGCTGTTCCGTCTAAAGATCAAAGTAACACAGAAGCCAGACTTGTAGAATGTGTCAGGCCGAAAGGTGCAGATATACTACATACTGCTAATCTGCAAATAGTCAAGCAAAATGAATTAAATCTGAATTAGAGCTAATCTGCAGGAGTTTGAGAACAAATGAAGAAGCTGTATATTTAATTCCGATGTGCAGTTTCCTTCGCTGCATATGCAGGACCCGAGGTATTTGAAAATATTCGCCTTCTCGAGCATTTACACATACATCATTACGTTTGCGTTTGCTTCTGTGTCTCTGCTGTTATTCCACGATCTTGCTCCTTTCTGTGATGATTTTTATCCCGCATTTACTGGTACATTTTTCTAGCGGTGCTGTTTAACTAGTAACAGTTATAAAATGATGTACATTGATTTACTGTTTGGAAAAATTAACAATCAATAAGTATTCTTCTTATTCTGTGTTATTATTCTAAATCCTACCTGTTAGCATAGGTATACTCCAGAGGTGTACTCCAGAGGTGTATTCTAGAGATGTATTCCAGAGATGTATTTCAGAGGTGTATTCCAGAGGTGTATTCCAGAGGTGTATTCCAGAGGTGTACTCCAGTGGTGTATTCCAGAGGTGTATTCCACAGGTGTATTCCAGAGATGTATTCCAGAGGTGTACTCCAGAGGTGTAATCCAGAGATATATTCCAGAGGTGTATTCCAGAGGTGTACTCCAGAGGTGTATTCCAGAGATGTATTCCAGAGATGTATTCCAGAGGTGTACTCCAGAGGTGTATTCCAGAGATGTATTCCAGAGGTGTATTTCAGAGGTGTACTCCAGAGGTGTATTCCAGAGATGTATTCCAGAGATGTATTCCAGAGGTGTACTCCAGAGGTCTATTCCAGAGGTGTATTCCAGAGGTGTATTCCAGAGATGTATTCCAGAGGTGTACTCCAGAGATGTATTCCAGAGGTGTATTCCAGAGATGTATTCCAGAGGTGTATTCCAGAGATGTATTCCAGAGGTGTACTCCAGAGGTGTATTCCAGAGGTGTATTCCAGAGGTGTACTCCAGAGGTGGACTCCAAAGCTGTACACAAAATGTGTACTCTAGATTTCTAAATCCTACCTGTTAACAGAGGTGTAAATCCAGAGGTGTACTCCAGAGGAATACTCCAGATGTGTACTCCAGATTTCTAAATCCTACCTGTTAGCAGAGGTGTACTCAAGAGATGTACTCTTGATGTCTGAATCCTACTTGTTAGCATAGGTGTACTGCAGTGGTGTATTCCAGATGTGTTCTTCAGATGTCTAAATACTACCTGTTATCAGCAGAGGTTTTCTCCAAAAGTGTACTCCCGAAGTGTAAACTCAGAAATGTACTCCAGAAGTCTAAATCCTACCTGTTAGCAGAGGTGTTCTAGAAAAGTGTACTCCAGAGGTGTACTTCAGATGTCCAAATCATACCTGTTAGCAGAGGTGTACTCTAGCGGTGTACTCCAGAGATGTACTCCAAAAGTCTTAATGCATTGTATCATGGTTTTACAGCTTGCATGTGCTATCTAAGCAACCATAGTAAATTATTGACAGAAAATATAAAACGGTTTAACTAGCAGTTTTAAGTTGAATAGTACGCGAAATCGAGGTTTCGACAGAATAGTTTTTTATCAAGATCAGGACAAACACATACATAATGGACTACCAAATCATACAAGGAATGCAGTATAAAACTGACAAGTCTGGAAAATAACATAAAAGACGAAGAGAGGCGAGAACGACAGAAATATGATTACATAACGAGAATGTAATCGTAACATCAGAGATATGATTACAAGACGAGAATGTAATCGTAACATCAGAGATATGATTACATGACGAGAATGTTTTCTCCTTATGAAATCACATTATTTCCATCGTTCTCTCCTATTTTTTTTTCCAGACATCAGTTTCTGCTACATTACTTGCATGTAGCTCCGGTTGATTGTATGATTCCATTCTGTGTTTGTCCCTATCTTGACAATGACCGTTTGATCGAAACGTCATTTGTGAGTGTTGATCAACGTTAAACTGTTTTCTAGTGCTTTTATCGTTTTCTTTTCAATATTTACTTACCATTAGATGTATATATTTACTGCAATCTCCCGATCACTCAACTTTCAGCTATAATTGCAAGAAAACTATAAGAACCAGTGAGCTATCATAGCAAGAAAACTATAGAAACCAGTGAGCTATCATAGCAAGAAAACTAGAAGAAACAAGTGATCTTTCATAACAAGAAAACTAAGAAATAAGTGAGCTATCATAGCAAGAAAATTATAAAAACAAGTGAGCTATCATAGCAAGAAAACTATAAGAAACATAAAGGTATCATTGCAAGAAAACTAGAATAAACAAGTGAGCTATCATAGTAAGAAAACTGGAAGAAGCTAGTAACTATCATAGCAGGAAAACTAGAAGAAATAAGTCAGCCATCATAGCCAGAAAACTAGAGGAAATAAGTGAACTATCATTATAAGAAAACTATAACAAACAAGTGAGCTAGCACAGTGCTCTCTTTCAGTTGTTTGAAAGAGTCATAGATAAGAGTTCACAAGACATCAATCAATCGAGTGCCGTGCCGTGCAGAGTGGTGTAGAAAATTATGTTTCTCCACAACGCTTTGTTCCTTGTGTTTTTAATAAGTTCAGTTGGTAACATTATCTCTTGCCAAAGTGACAACTCATTCAGCGCCTTCTCTGTTTGCCTTCCTCTGTCTCTTCTCCTCTTCATGTTCCAGTGGTTACTAAATGTTCATGTCTTGGTTTTTTTATAACGTACCCTAAAAATCTTGACTTTTTGCTTCTAATTTTTGCTATAATTTGTCTTTTTACTCCAGTGTTTCAAATAACTTCGTTCTCGTGGGCTGTTGTGAGCAAAGTGATTTGAGAACCGACACCTAAAATTGCATAATATATCACCTGAGTGTTGCCATAGCCTGTACAGAGAGCAAAGTATGACAACAATGTTTATTTTCCAGACACATCGTAAGAGGCGACTAAAGATGTCTCGGGATGTTGGCTATCTAATTCAATATAGAATCAAATGATCCATAGGCCATGCTGATCAGATATGTCAGGCCGTAACGCGCAGAATTCGCAGCTAGACTGTAAACCATCATACAACACATTCCGTTATCCAGACTACAGCCTCCAAATCTGCAGGAGTTTGAGAACTAATGCAGAAGAAGAAACACACTGCATACTTGAGCACTTCTACTTTTTGCGTTCGTTCCCAAACTCTCGCCGGATCCCTTTATACCAGGACAATGGTCCTGGAGTGGGAGAAATTACAGAAGAAATATAGAAAATAATACTTTTTTTTAAAAAACAAATGTTACATGCAAGCATTAAAGCAACTCATGCAAGCAACAAGTATACAGAGCATACGCTAATTTATATGTAAGATACAAAATAAATATTCTTGCACGTCAAACAAGAGCTTCTCCTAGAAATGGTGAAGTGGTGTTTTTTTTTTGGGGGGGGGGGGTGTTGGTTTTTTTGGGTACAGTACAAGTAGACGCCACCACATGTTTAATTATTTCCCTTGTCTATATAAATTTTATGTTTATTAATTAATAATTGAAATATTTATTTATTTATGGTTGGGGTTAGAATTAGTTATGTAAAACACAAAAATCCTAACCCTATCCCAAACCCTAAAATAAATTAATATTTAAATTATTAAATGATGAACATGAAATGTATATAAACAAAGGAAATAGCGCGACTATGTGATAGTGTTCACATGTACTGCGCACTTTTTTCTGAACACTTGTTGAGGCATAAATTCTTTACCAAGACTGATCTGCGGAGAACAGTTAGGGTTAAAAAAGCAAAGAGGAGAATAAACAGTAGGGGTTTATAATGTCAAAAACTGGAAAACACTGAGTTTCTCCATACTCAAACAAAGCACTGCAAGAGAGAACAGAAAGGGGGAGGTGGGGATTTCCTTGGAGTTTCTAGAATGGCATCCCTAGTACCCTAAGAGTTTATGAGTTTCTAGAATGGCATCCCTAGTACCCTAAGAGTTTATGAGTTTCTAGAATGGCATCCCTAGTACCCTAAGAGTTTATGAGTTTCTAGAATGGCATCCCTAGTACCCTAAGAGTTTATGAGTTTCTAGAATGACATCCCTAGTACCCTAAGAGTTTATGAGTTTCTAGAATGGCATCCCTAGTACCCTAAGAGTTTATGAGTTTCTAGAATGACATCCCTAGTACCCTAAGAGTTTATGAGTTTCTAGAATGACATCCCTAGTACCCTAAGAGTTTATGAGTTTCTAGAATGACATCCCTAGTCCCCTAAGAGTTTATGAGTTTCTAGAATGGCATCCCTAGTACCCTAAGAGTTTATGAGTTTCTAGAATGACATCCCTAGTCCCCTAAGAGTTTATGAGTTTCTAGAATGACATCCCTAGTACCCTAAGAGTTTATGAGTTTCTAGAATGGCATCCCTAGTACCCTAAGAGTTTATGAGTTTCTAGAATGGCATCCCTAGTACCCTAAGAGTTTATGAGTTTCTAGAATGGCATCCCTAGTACCCTAAGAGTTTATGAGTTTCTAGAATGGCATCCCTAGTACCCTAAGAGTTTATGAGTTTCTAGAATGGCATCCCTAGTACCCTAAGAGTTTATGAGTTTCTAGAATGACATCCCTAGTACCCTAAGAGTTTATGAGTTTCTAGAATGACATCCCTAGTACCCTAAGAGTTTATGAGTTTCTAGAATGACATCCCTAGTACCCTAAGAGTTTATGAGTTTCTAGAATGGCATCCCTAGTACCCTAAGAGTTTATGAGTTTCTAGAATGGCATCCCTAGTACCCTAAGAGTTTATGAGTTTCTAGAATGACATCCCTAGTACCCTAAGAGTTTATGAGTTTCTAGAATGACATCCCTAGTACCCTAAGAGTTTATGAGTTTCTAGAATGGCATCCCTAGTACCCTAAGAGTTTATGAGTTTCTAGAATGACATCCCTAGTCCCCTAAGAGTTTATGAGTTTCTAGAATGACATCCCTAGTACCCTAAGAGTTTATGAGTTTCTAGAATGGCATCCCTAGTACCCTAAGAGTTTATGAGTTTCTAGAATGACATCCCTAGTCCCCTAAGAGTTTATGAGTTTCTAGAATGACATCCCTAGTCCCCTAAGAGTTTATGAGTTTCTAGAATGGCATCCCTAGTCCCCTAACAGTTTATGAGTTTCTAGAATGGCATCCCTAGTCCCCTAAGAGTTTATGAGTTTCTAGAATGGCATCCTTAGTCCCCTAAGAGTTTATGAGTTTCTAGAATGACATCCCTAGTACCCTAAGAGTTTATGAGTTTCTAGAATGACATCCCTAGTCCCCTAAGAGTTTATGAGTTTCTAGAATGACATCCCTAGTACCCTAAGAGTTTATGAGTTTCTAGAATGACATCCCTAGTACCCTAAGAGTTTATGAGTTTCTAGAATGACATCCCTAGTCCCCTAAGAGTTTATGAGTTTCTAGAATGACATCCCTAGTCCCCTAAGAGTTTATGAGTTTCTAGAATGGCATCCCTAGTCCCCTAACAGTTTATGAGTTTCTAGAATGGCATCCCTAGTCCCCTAAGAGTTTATGAGTTTCTAGAATGGCATCCTTAGTCCCCTAAGAGTTTATGAGTTTCTAGAATGACATCCCTAGTACCCTAAGAGTTTATGAGTTTCTAGAATGACATCCCTAGTACCCTAAGAGTTTATGAGTTTCTAGAATGGCATCCCTAGTACCCTAAGAGTTTATGAGTTTCTAGAATGACATCCCTAGTACCCTAAGAGTTTATGAGTTTCTAGAATGACATCCCTAGTCCCCTAAGAGTTTATGAGTTTCTAGAATGGCATCCCTAGTACCCTAAGAGTTTATGAGTTTCTAGAATGGCATCCTTAGTCCCCTAAGAGTTTATGAGTTTCTAGAATGACATCCCTAGTACCCTAAGAGTTTATGAGTTTCTAGAATGGCATCCTTAGTCCCCTAAGAGTTTATGAGTTTCTAGAATGACATCCCTAGTACCCTAAGAGTTTATGAGTTTCTAGAATGACATCCCTAGTACCCTAAGAGTTTATGAGTTTCTAGAATGACATCCCTAGTACCCTAAGAGTTTATGAGTTTCTAGAATGACATCCCTAGTACCCTAAGAGTTTATGAGTTTCTAGAATGACATCCCTAGTACCCTAAGAGTTTATGAGTTTCTAGAATGACATCCCTAGTACCCTAAGAGTTTATGAGTTTCTAGAATGACATCCCTAGTACCCTAAGAGTTTATGAGTTTCTAGAATGGCATCCCTAGTACCCTAAGAGTTTATGAGTTTCTAGAATGACATCCCTAGTACCCTAAGAGTTTATGAGTTTCTAGAATGACATCCCTAGTACCCTAAGAGTTTATGAGTTTCTAGAATGACATCCCTAGTACCCTAAGAGTTTATGAGTTTCTAGAATGGCATCCCTAGTACCCTAAGAGTTTATGAGTTTCTAGAATGACATCCCTAGTACCCTAAGAGTTTATGAGTTTCTAGAATGACATCCCTAGTACCCTAAGAGTTTATGAGTTTCTAGAATGGCATCCCTAGTACCCTAAGAGTTTATGAGTTTCTAGAATGACATCCCTAGTACCCTAAGAGTTTATGAGTTTCTAGAATGACATCCCTAGTACCCTAAGAGTTTATGAGTTTCTAGAATGACATCCCTAGTCCCCTAAGAGTTTATGAGTTTGATGATGATGTTGGGGACTAAATAACGCTGGCTGATTGACTATACAAGACAGTCATGTGATACCCTGGATACGCGTTATTTCATATAACGAGACCAAGGGAAATCGAGCAGGAAGAATGAAATGCAGCCGTTAATGAAAATAAACATCACAAATTATTTAAACACAAGAAGAAAGACGCAACCACCCGAGCATGCGATCTTCACAAGTACATCTATAAAAGCATATAAGCTTACATTTTAAACTGTTTATGATTACAGTAATCTTTAAAAGTTGTCGCATTTTTAGATACACAATCTGAAGAAGAAAAACAAATGATGCGGCAATTTACTTTACGCTTGAGAAAATTTCATTTCTAGCGTTACGGTTCTATTTGAAAAAAATGTAATTGCGTCCCTTAGGTTGGAGGGGAACTAATTTTCAAGGCGTTATTTCCCATAATATGCCACTCGCTAGATTCTGGGGAAGGGAAATCATTCTGTTTTTTCGTTTACATTTGCTTCCAAGAATTTAACGCGAAACGGGAATTATCTGCTTGTTTTACAGTGGAATAATGTGATTTCCAGAACGGTAATCTATCTACCTGGATATTATCTATCTACCTAGATATCATCTATCTTTTCTTTTTCCTAGACGATTTTTCGCGACTTTATAATTTTGCTTTCTCGCCATACCTATATTCATATCTATATTTTTTTCTTTTGCAGGTTAAAGCTGTTCATTTCTATGCAAATAAAGTTTTTAATCTTTCCATCAATTTTCTATTCACTATAAGTGGTGTCCACCACACATACAAAATTTCGGTTGTAGCCCGGCCCAGTAAATATGCCTTCAGTTAAGGGTTGTAGGGATCCATAGATGTCTTCAGTCAAGGGTTGTAGGGCCCAGTAAATATGCATTCAGTCAAGAGTTGTAGGGTCCATTAGATAATCTTTTAGTCAAGGGTTGTAGGGACAGGTAGATAAGCCTTTAGTCAAGATTTGTAAGGACAGATAGATAAGCTTTTAGTCAAGGGTTGTAGGGACAGGTAGATAAGCCTTTAGTCAAGATTTGTAAGGACAGATAGATAAGCTTTTAGTCAAGGTTTGTAAGGACAGGTAGGGAAGCCTAGAGTAAAGGTTTATAGGGACAGGTAGATAGCCTTCAGTCAAAGGTTGTAGGGCCCCGTAGATAAGCCTTCAGTCAACGCTTGTGGGGCCCCGTAGGTATGCCTTTAATCAACGGTTGTAGGGCCCCGTAGGTAAGCTTCAGTCAAGGGTTGAAGGGCCCCGTAGAATAGTCTTCAGTCAACTGTTGTATTACCCGTTAGATAAGTATTCAGACAAGTGTTGTAAGAACAGGTAGACAAGTCTTGAGGAAAAGGTTGTAGGGACTGGTAGATAGCATTCAGTCAACGGTTGTAGGGCCCCGTAGATAAGCCTTCAGTCAACGGTTGTGGAGCCGCCCCGTAGGTAAGCCTTCAGTCAAGGTTTTTAGGAACCCGTAAATAAGTCTTCAGTCAACGTTTTTAGGTCCCCGTAGATAAGCCTTCAGTCAACGATTGTAGGGTCGCTCCGTAGATAAGTCTTCAGTCAAGGGTGTTGTCTAAATAATTTTCTTTGAGACTGTTCATAAAGTACGTCAAAAATAGGTGGGAGGGAGAATGAAAAAGTTTGACAGTTGTTGGCGGAAAATAGGGTGGGAGGATTTAACCAAATTTGACGTCAACAACGCTAGTTTATGCACCAATTAAATTGTTTAAATTAGAAAATAAATAAGATAAAATTATGTCGGTTTTTGTGTGCTCTTTCTCCTTAAAAAATATGTTGTGGTGGGAGGGGGGGTGTGGACATATTTAAGCATGGAAGAGTTCCTGAATTTTGACAAGTTATTGACGAGGAGGACGGAGGGAGTGTCAAATATCACCCAAAACATGTGTATACTATTTATGAACAAGACTTTTCTTTGTTATGTTGGTGTGTTTTATGACCCTTTTTGAGAAACTCACTTTTTGAGAAACCCACCATTTGAGAAACCCACTTTTTGAGAAACCCACTTTTTGAGAAACTCACTTTTTAAGAAACCCACTAAGGAATTTGACTCGTTCTCTTTCTTTCTTCTTAGTATTATATATCATGTTTAGAAGTTCTAAGAGCTAAACATCTGCATCATCATCAGGTGGCATGCCAACCAGCCGAATGTGATCATCAATCTCCACAAACATCTAGGGTGTGGCGAGGAGGTGGGATTGAATCCCCCCGAAACGTTACAGTATATATAGACTTGTCTGTTGTTGTTGAAAGTAGTGTGAGGTATTGTGTGGTATTGTGTGGTATTGTGTGGTATTGTGTGCCATTGAGGGAGATGTTGACCGTATACTCAAACGATCAAATGCAGTTTTTGGATGCAGCAATTTTTAGGAAATATGAATGTTATCGGAGACGATCACATTACAACTCAACCTTTCATTAGTAATAACACTGAAGACATTTAGATATCGGCAACATGTATGAAAAATCTACGTGACAGAGAGAAGCGTCACAGCTCTGAAATAAATAAAAGCGAAGAATCATAATGAGAAAAAACACAGAAGAAATGCTGCAGTAAAACAGTGGAGAGTGACAAGAAAGACACGGACAAGTAAACCAGAAGATCAGCAATCATCCAAAGTGATGATTGCAAGCGAGACCTATCTAAGGAGCTTTCTGGTTATCATAGGGCTTATTTTTCAGCGAAACCTATCTGAGGAGCTTTCTTGTTATCATAGGGTTTATTTTTCAGCGAAACCTATCTAAGGAGCTTTCTTGTTATCATAGGGTTTATTTTTCAGCGAAACCTATCTAAGGAGCTTTCTTGTTATCATAGGGTTTATTTTTCAGCGAAACCTATCTAAGGAGCTTTCTTGTTATCATAGGGCTTATTTTTTCAGCGAAACCTATCTAAGGAGCTTTCTTGTTATCATAGGGTTTATTTTTCAGCGAAACCTATCTAAGGAGCTTTCTGGTTATCATAGGGTTTATTTTTCAGCGAAACCTATCTAAGGAGCTTTCTGGTTATCATAGGGTTTATTTTTCAGCGAAACCTATCTAAGGAGCTTTCTTGTTATCATAGGGTTTATTTTTCAGCGAAACCTATCTAAGGAGCTTTCTTGTTATCATAGGGCTTATTTTTCAACTGTGAATTCAAAGACAATGACATAAACTCTACTTGAATTTCAGACACCCATGTGTTGGTGGGCTCAAAACTAAGGAGATAAATAATAATGACACTGTTGCATGCCATTCAGGTCGTTCGAGCAGACTCAGAAGGTTTGGGGAGGGGGATTTCATCCCATTGAGTGTCATGCGGAAGGTTGGTGTGCCAGGACAACACTTCGTAGATATAACAGGCATTCTGTAAACTGTGACACAACGCATTTAATTCTTCTGACTGCATCCTGCTTAACTCCAGGAGTTTGAGAATGCAGGAAGGAGAAACGTAGATGTAACAAATTGTCACCATCACTCGTGACGAATGAACAACACCTCTCAGCAACATAGTCGGACGGAATGAAATCCTAAATGTTTATATACATCAGACTATAATTAAGGCGGGGTAACACACCACCCTTTATCATTAATTACATCGAGTAACATAAATCTCGTCCAATTATATGTAACTGGTGAAACTTATATACCTCACAATAGCGTAACTGCATCGTGGCATGTACCTGGTACATACTACAACTAATCGGTCTAACCAAGTATCAGGATGAATTACACGCTGATTAACCGGCATCGTTACAAAGGGAATTAGCAATTATCCTAGCTTGATATGGGTACATAGCTGCAAGATTCACTTTTCCAGCATTAATTGGAATAAATTGCCAACTGTTGTTAATGACTGGACCTATGGTATGCATTCTGGTTGTGTGATTTCTGTTCGGTTCAGTAACTATTTTAGTTAGAAGGTTGTGTGGAAACAAAGACCCTTCTGTTTCCCTTCTTCCTATGATCTCGTCTGCCTCATTAATTGCTAAGATTGGTCTCTTCTCAACTAGAAGTTAATCTTCTTTTTCTTCTTCTTTCATGTTATTTAGTTCTGCCAGTTTTTTCGCGTTGTGTGTTTCTTTTCAATTTCGTACACATTAGCGGTCTTTGTCCAGAAAACGGAATACGTTGTCATGTTCTATATCTTGACTGCGATATGTAATACTATTGGTCTGATACATCCAACTTTAGCATAGCATATTTATCCCTTTTGGTAGTGTTTATCAACCTCTGTGAGACTAAAGCCCAGTTTATACAAATGTATAATACGACCAGGGTCCGGTGCAAACAAATTGTATATACTGATAAATAACTTGACGGTTCCAGGAGAAAATATCGCAGCCTGGTAGCGATGTTGTCTGTACGGGCTCGGTGGTTGAAAAGCACTGTTCTATCGTATTGGACAGGATTTGAACTATGTCCGTTCATCTGGCTCCTATTCGCCTCGCAGTTTGAGTAAACACATTTTCAAATTCAACCATGTCGCATCTCAAAATAAATTTGTTTTATTTTAGTTCAGACTTCCTACATGTATATGCTCACGTTACTATGAATATTCTTCTTCTTCTTCTTCAGCGTTCGCTCTCAAGTAACCACATCGAAATTATCGTGTGATTTCCGCCGGGGAGCGTGAAGTACGTTGTGCTGCAAGTTCCACAGTAGAACTGTGATTATTTGCACCCCGGTTGGTCACTTTGTGACCTGGACGTCCTAGGTCCAGCACATCCGTTTTCATCATTCCTTTATTTCGGGTTTGGTCCCTAACTATGAATATGAAACGGTGGATAGAAAAACAGACAACAATAACAATTCACACAATCCAAAGGTATGTAAGATTTAAACATTTAACACAAAGTGTCTATTCGTGGGCCTCAGTACTACAAGAAAAGTAGAGCATGGCATTACTCAATCAACTCAAAATCGCCCGTGTGTTGCCGGACCCGAAAGGGGAGCAAAGAATAGCAACACTGTTTACCTTCCACACATGTGGTAAAAGGCGACTAAGGAGGTTATGGGATGGAGTTGGCTGTCTCATCCCATATAGGGTCAGTGACCCAAAGCTATGCTGAAGTCGGATGTGTCATGCATAAAGGCGCAGATATAACAGCAATGCTGTAAACCATGACACAACGCATTCCGTTTTCCGGACTACATCCTGCTAATCTGCAGGAGTTTGAGAACGAACGCAGAAGAAGAAGAAGAATCAACTCAATATAACCAGTCAACTCTGTGGTAAACTGATTAGTAATTCAACTCTGTGGTAAACTGGTTAGTAAATAAACTATGTGGTAGACTGGTTAATCAGTCAGCTCTGTGGTAAAATTGTTAGTAATTCAACTCTGGGGTAGACTGCTTAGTCAGTCAGCTCTGTTGTAAACTGGTTAGTAATTCAACTCTGTGGTTAACTGCTTAGTCAGTCAGCTCTGTGGTAAACTGGTTAGTAATTCAACTCTGGTAAACTGGTTAGTAATTAAACTCTTTGGTAAACTGGTTAGTAATTCAACTCTGTGGTTAACTGCTTAGTCAGTCAGCTCTGTGGTAAACTGGTTAGTAATTCAACTCTGGTAAACTGGTTAGTAATTCAACTCTTTGGTAAACTGGTTAGTAATTCAACTATTTGGTAAACTGGTTAGTCAATCAGCTCTGTGGTAAACTGGTTAGTCGATCAGCTCGTACAAACAAACTGGGTATAAGTGGCTCATGACCGTCTGTTCTATACTGCAGACAGTCAAGGCATGTTGACTCATGCTTCGAAATGTGTTCGCTCACACTGTACTTGCGATACGATTGGATGCATTAGTGCTACTAAAACTTCAGCGATAGTAAAATTGTCCTATGTCCTGTACAGGATATTCTTCTTCTTCTGGGTTTTTTCTCAAATTCCTACATATTAGCAGGACGCAGTTCGGGGAAACCGAATGCATTGTGTCATGTATAACAGCTTGTGAGTGATATCTGCACATTTCGGCCTGGCATATCCGACTTCAGTATGAGGACATGATTCAATTATTACTATTATTAATTAGTCCTAATTACTGTGGCACATTGACACGTAGGTGTAAAGCTATTCTCTTTGTGGTACATTGACACGTAGTGGTTAAGCTTTTCTCTTTGTGGCACATTGACACGTATTGGTTAAGCTATTATCTATATATGTATGCATTCAATAGATCGCTGGATCGAATCCCGATCAAAAAGTGTTTAAAAAGTGTTGGGTATTTTTCGGAGATCCCTGGGGAATATCGCTTCAAGCTACGGAATTACGTGGTATGAGTGGTTACACTTGGCAAACGGCGTAATTGTGTTTCTATTAACTGAGCCATCTGTGTACATAATTATGTCTTGTGGTTTTGAGTGTAGCTGTCAGAGTTCATGCACTGTAAACTGGGCCCTGGCACCCGTCCATTTTCGACACGCTTTATCTAGTTGTATTATTACTAAAAAGCATCAAGCGGTTGGCATTTTGTTGCCTACAGAAACGTCGTGAAGTTGATTGAGAAATCTTCAACATACTCCACTGTCACATCGAGCATGAGGATGGAGTTAGAGGGAGTTACAGTAGCACTTAATTGGTTGATAACTGATACATTAACACACTCAGTAATATCCACAGACTCTCATAGCATGCTGCGCAAGATAGAAAAGTTCATGCTTAGAAAAGAATGATATGACTTACTTAACAATTCAGCTGTCCAGAGCATTACATGAATATGCTTCCCTGGTCATTCTGGGCTCAGAGGAAACGAGAGTGAAGACTTATTGGTAGGCAATGCGTTGATAGATGACATACTGTTGAGAAGAGATAACGAAGACGTGATCAAGGTAGTAACAAATTCATTTAAAGATGAAGATGATGTCAATAAGGATGAGAACGTACACATACAGAGAATATCATAAATGGGCGTATCTACAGGGGATGGACAGAAAAGTCATTTTTTGGCGCAAACAACACTTGACCAGGACTCTGAGTCTACATACACTGGGATGACTGCTGAAACGGAAGACGGAGCACTTAAGGAAATGCTCCACGTGCTGTGAAGCTAGTTTATAAGCAAGAATTATGACGGCGTATTTGTTCAGACGGAAGGAGTACGCATAGGATAACCCGAAAAAATGAAGTCAATCCTCGACGTCTTTTCAACCTTTCGAGCCTATATCGCCAATGTGGTGTCGGGACCAAAATGTGAATAAAGAATAACGGCATCGTTACTGTTATGCCAGTCCTAAGACGTGGATAATAGGGTTTTGGTGGTTGGAGTTGGCTATCCTACCCCACAGAGGATCAAAGTGACCCAGAGACCATCATGAATTAGGATGTGTCATACCGAAAGGAGAAGATATCGCAACAAAGCTGTAAACTATGACATAAGGCATTTCAGATTACATCTTGTTAATCTACAGAAGTTTAAGAATAAGCTTGTAATAGAAAAAAAATAGCCCAACATGGCTGCATGACTTCATTATAGTGGAGGAAATACTATATAATTTTGTGTTCACACGCTCCACATTACTGCTGTAAACTAAAACATTCACCGACTCACTCTTAACCATGGCTGAACTTATTGCTAGATACTAGAAATTATCATCCTTTAGAATTCTCTATTTTATATCTGTTAAAAAAATCATCATATCTATCTTATTTAGATTTCCATTAAAATCAGAGATATTCGTTGCTTCGTTCTATGAGTGCTTGAGATATGAAGCGGTGCCAATCTGGTGCCAGGTGTTGCTGCGTTCTCTACAGGTTATTGTGGCAGAATGTGATAAGAGAGTCGGCGTAGTTCGATAATTGGCGTGCTCGATGTAAATATCAAATATACGGATGGTTTTTTTAAGTTGATTTTCTAGTCTATGATGCCGAAAATAAGTATACAACTTTCTGAATTTTGCAAAGTTTTGGAACCGCTATTTGCTTCTGTATGATGTAAAATGCTTGCAAATTGTGCTTTCTTGATGAAAATTTATGCCAGATGTAATTTCTAGTTTAGACTTTGTACGCAGTGATTTCTACTTGTATACTTGGAAAGTTGGGATTTCTGGTTTAGACTTTATAACAAGCTCGTAGATAAGGAAGGGGGGTTGTGATATTCAAACCACCGTCCTCAGCAAATAGGAACATTACTTTTAGCACTAGGAACTTGGCCAAAAGCGGGTTTAAAAAAAAATATTCCTCATTTAGTGAAATGTCATCAAACTGTACAACAAAAAATACGACCTGGCACCAGAAAACACACGTATGACTATTCTATCTACTACCAGAAAACACGTATATGACTATTCGATCTGGCACCAGAAAACACGTATATGACTATTCTATCTACTACCAGAAAACACATGTATATGACTATTCGATCTGGCACCAGAAAACACGTATATGACTATTCTATCTACTACCAGAAAACACATGTATATGACTATTCGATCTGGCACCAGAAAACACACGTATATGACTATTCGATCTGCTACCAGAACACACGTATATGACTATTCAATCTGCTACCAGAACACACACGTATATGACTATTCGATCTGGCACCAGAAAACACACGTATATGACTATTCGATCTGGCACCAAAAAACACACGTATATGACTATTCGATCTGCTACCAGAACACACGTATATGACTATTCGATCTGGCACCAGAAAATACACGTATATGACCATTATGTTTTTTATGTAACCCTTTCCCGTTAAAGGGTCCTTTCTACTGCCTTTCTCTTATATATATATCATACATTGTAAGTTGTTATTTTTATTTTATACTTTTTTCAGCTGTGATTTCTTCTTTATACTTTGTATGACGTGATTTATGGTTTTCATTCTGAAAGATGTAATTTGCAATTTTGTTTACTGCTTACAGTAATTTCTTGTTTTGACGTTGAAGAGATTTCTAGTATATAGTTTGCAAGATATGATTTCTACTGTGCAATTTGTAAGATGTGATTTCTCATTTAGACTTCAATGAAATGTGAATTCTCGCTTATACTTCGTAAGGTGTGATTTCCCATTTAGACTTTACAATATGTGATTTCTCGAGTATACTTTATTTCATGTGATTTCTCGTTTTGACTTTGTAATATGTAAGGTCACTCTGAAACAATAAGTAAGCTACTCTTTACGAGGTACCACTGAGACTTTACACACTGTCAACGTTCTAGTTAAAATGTTAAGTAAGCAGAAAGATACTTATCACTTGTATACATGCCATGACAGCATGGCTATAATATCGAATATAATCAGTTTAACTTTCTGTTCTGCTTTTATAGAATTGTTAGAACATAGTAATCATCATATAGACTATACAGAATAGTTTCTTTAATCGTTAGTGTCAGCGATACCCAATAAAAACTAGTTATTGTTTTCATTAAATTGGAGGCGCATGTGTTGGGATTTGAAAAGGAAGCAAAGAATAGCGATCATTTTACCTGCTAAGAATCTTATAAGATGCAATTAATGAGGTTTTAAGGTGTTTGGCTGCCCCATCCTATTGAGGGTAAATTGAGACAGAAGCCACGCTAAATTCGGTTGTCAAGCCGAAAGGAGCAAACTTCACAATCAAACTGTACACTTGGACATAATGTATCCCGCTATCTGGATTATATACTGTCAATCTGCAGTAGTTTGAGACCGAACACATAATAATTAAGTTAGGACATTATAAATTAATCTAGGACTGACATTTTTGGCAGAAATGATTTTCAAGAAAAATACAAACTTTCAACGCTACATTGACTATTGAGAACATATTTAAGATTGTGCACGGTACAAAACATTTCCAATTTCAGAAGAAATTAGCATGAAAAAAATCAATTATGAAACTAATTTTCCTTGAGATTTAAGAAAATCGTGCAACGTCCACATTGTTCCAAAACTGAATAACACATTAGCACCAACCAGAAAATTAATGAGACAACGGTCATGTTTCTTATGACCATGTTTATTCTGTGAACATGATGGAAGATACTGTCTACATATATTATGTGAACATGATGGACGATACTATCTATATCTATTATGTGAACATGATGGACGATACTATCTATATCTATTCTATGCTCATCATGTTTATTCTGTGAACATGATGAAGGATACTATCTATATCTATTATGTGAATATGATGGAAGATACTCTCTAGATATATTTTGTTCATCCTTTAGCTCCCTGTGTATAGATCCCTAACAAACCTACTCCATCTTGTTTTATCTTTAGCTAGTGATTCCAGCTCTTTCCATGTTCTATCAAGTGTTTCTGTCTTTGGATCTTAGTCTTTCTTCCATGTGCTTCTTGGTACTTTTTGTCTTATTTTGTGTGTGGTCCAGAACAATGTCTGTTTTGCAATGTTTTCTGTTGGTCTTCTTAATGTAGGTACTATCTATCATCTCTAACACTGTTGTCTCTGCCTCCACTGATGTTTGCTTAGTTCTCTGCTTGAGTTCCTCATTTGTGCTTTTATCATATCATTTCATTCTATTTTTTGCGCTCATCCAATTGATAAAGATGAGGATAATAATAAAATATATAGTTGCATGGACTGGGTATTTCATCTCACAGCTAGTTAGTTATCTCTCTTTGTTGACCAGAACTATTTTTGTACAGAGGCTACCTGTAAAAAAATGACTGCCTTGCTTGTGACATTCCTCTAGTATAATTGTAAATCTCGAACAATTTGTAAACGTCCATATTTATTTTGGTATTGCAATGGCATATCCAATATAAAAGCAGAACATTACCAATATCTTAGACACATAATCACAAATGATGGCAGATGTGAAACAGAAGTGAAAAGAAAAGTAGGAATGGCTAAAAGTAGTTTCAATGACATTAGGAAATATTAATATCTCAACAAATCACAAATAAACTATAACATTCAGTAATAAAATATTAATCTACTCTATAGAAATACATGACTGACACACATTAATAATTAACAAATATATTTTATTTTAAATAGTTGATACCTTTGAGATGTGGATATATATAGAAGAAAAATATTCGGCAAACGGGATTTGACCAGGTCCGCTCAGATGACACCCACTCACCTCGCAATTTGAGTCAGCACGTTTTTCCGTCTTCAACTACACCGCATCCCATACATAGAAGAATAGGGAGAACTTCACAGATAGAGAATCAAATATAAAAGGGCGTCTGATAACACTTGTTATGACCAAATAATAAAGGGGAAATCAGCAAACAAGATATTTTCAGCGTAATAAAAGACATGACACTTTATTGAAGACGTTACTTGAGAGTAGAGTTCATGGGAATAAATCAAGAGCTAAGCAGAGATACAAGTGGGGGGAAAATATCACGAGAGAAATAAGATACAGCCTGTTATAGTGCAGCAATAAGGCACGAAACAGCGATGTTGATCCGTTGAAGCCATACTTTGTTGATGAGGCGCCACCTGATAATGATGGCGAATATAAGTTTACATTCATTATCAATTTGTTACGGTGGAAAGGGGAGATAACCTCTTTCTCTGAAGAAAGATTCACATGCATCTTTGATGAAAACAATGAAGGAATGTTTACCATTCAGTTTGTGGATCAGCAAACTACCATTGCTGGAATAGAGAATAAAACTACAATCAGCAATATGGTTTACAGCTTGGTTGCAATACTTGCACCTTTCGGTCTGACCCATCTGACTTCAGCTAGGCTTAGGTTTACTTGTGATTCTCTATTAAAAAGGACAGCAAGTTCTACTTCATTCCTTCTAAATCTCTTTCAACAACGCACTTGACAGGTAACACTGTCACTTTTCTTTGCCGACTACTATCCAGATAAGTATTTTAAATTTATTGTATTTTGCATTATATCTTATCTATTTCCACTTTTTCTGTTCACTTTCACCTTTTTACTTACCACCTCAATCTTTCCTTCACACTCTCTTTCCCTCTTTTTTTGCTTCCTATTCGCCCATTCACTATTGTCCTTCTCTCCTATTTTTTCTTCCTATCACCACTATGTGTCCTTCTCTCCTATTTTTTCTTCCTATCACCACTATGTGTGCCTCTATGTAAGATTTCTTTACTGTGGTCTTTTATTTGTCCCGATGAAGGATTTTAAGTCGAAACGTCGTATATCACTATGTCTTGTTGTTAGGTTGTTTTATCGACTTATTTTGGTAATACGTATACCTATTTTTGTTCATTTTGATACTAGTCAACGTTCTCCTTGTTAAATATGATGTCCCGTTATCAGAAAATGAGTCAGTCTTGTTTTAAAAAGAACCTGAATAATGTCGTAGCTTGTAAAGTCTATAGTCATGTTTGCTGACATGTCTCAGTACTTAGCTAAGCTCAATTTGCATATTAATAGAATCTCGCGATCAAAGAGTAGGGCTACATTCAATCGACTGGTTCTTAAACAAGTACATTCAAATTAGACAATATTTGGCTGAGGTCGAAGTGGCACCAGACATTTTAGCCTTGAGGAACCGGGTGCCCAAATTATAATCGTATTGTCCTACTGTTGACAGGGGCAGAGGAGTATGGAGGGAAAAAGAGAGAGAGAGAGAGAAGAAACAGACAAAGAAATAAAGAACAAAATAGCAAGAAAAAAAGAAAGAAGAAGAAAAATATAGATATCCTTCTTCTTCTTCAGCGTTAATTCTCAAACTCCTCTTCTTCAGTGTTCATTCTCAAACTCCCGCATGGATCTCCATTGTAGCAGGACCATGGTCCTACTAGATGTACAGCAGGCTGTAATCCTGAGAAATTGTACGTGTCCTCGTTTTATTTCCGCAAATGGTTCGACACATTCGTCTTCGGTTGGAAATATAGATATAAAGTGAGAGAGGATTAGAAAAGAGCAAAGAAAGACATACATTTTTTAATTAGAGTAAGAGAGAAAGAAAAATAGAAATAGAAGGAAGAAAATAAAAAAATAAGTAAACACTGTAAAAAAATAAGTAAATAAAAAGAGACACTGTGAGGGAAACAAATAGATAGCAAGAAAAAAGGCATACATGAAAAAGAAGAAAGATATTTTTTTTAAAGTTAAGATAATGTGGACGATACCAAAAAATGGAAGAAAATAAACAGAGAGAAAAAAAATAAAGTAAAAAGAAGGAGTGAAGGATAAAATAATGAAATAAAAACAGAAAGAGCGTGAAAAGTAAGAACGAAATAACAAATACAAAAAATGGTCAAAAGGATGGACATAGAAAAGAGATAAAAACGAGAACATGGTAAAGAAAACGAGAAAAACAGAAACACAAAGAAAGAAAAAAAGAGAGAGAGAGAACGTAAGACAGTAAGAAGGACAGAAAAAAAAGACAAATGAAAAAGAGAAAGAAAAACAATAAACTAAGAAACATATACATTATCACACAACCACCGTTTTACTTCGACTCTTCTTGTTCCTCCTTTTTTCCTCTCCTGCAATATCCTCAGTACAATGCAATGCTTCTTTGTGATTTCGGCATTTTGAAAGTAAGATATCCCCCTTGTGCTTCCAAGATCTGATAATGATTTACTGCGCAACCCTTGTGACAAAATGAGACGAGGGATGCAGTAATGCAAAAAAAAAAAAAAAAAAAGATCATTACAAAATATAAGAGGCTACTACAAAGAAAGTTTGTTATGAGTTTGTCTGCCCCATCCTATAGAAGGCTGGATGGTTGATTGGTTGGTTGCTGTTCCAGCGGTCCATGGGCTCATGCCCTTTGATCCTATAGAAAAGTTACCAAAAGCCGTGTTCAAATCGGAACGCTGCAGGCACCGTAGCCAAGCTGTACGCGGTGAAACATCTCATTTCATTCTCCTAACTCAAAAGGGTTCAAAGGACGTAGAGGATTGACTTCACTGTACTCGGTTTCCCATATGTACGCAGTCACTCTCAACGAAGCGGTCGACACGTCGTCTACTGAAAGTATCACTCATAGCACGTAACTCCATCGCTTCAAACGATACACGTCTTGTACACAACACGACACGAATTCGAACCCACGACCTCTCGAACACAAGAAGAACAGCTTAGCCTCTACGCTAGGGAGAACCCCGTTTATGCAGTGAAACATCTAATTTCGTTGTCCTAGCTAAATCTGCAGGAGTTTGTGAATTGAATTAACTAACAAGAAGACTATTTGTTATTATGCGTGGAATAATCACATGAAAGGAGATTTATTGTGTCACGTGATAAAATTTGAACTGTCTACACAAGTCCCTCTCTAGAATAATCCTGGTAGCTGATCCCACCAAGCAGCGTCACTTATCTTGGCTGCTCCAACGTTTTCTGTCATTTTCATTGGCTGGCCACATAACATGATCAATAATTAGACGCATCACTCAAGTGTTTGGGATCAGCCCTCATGACTGTATTGGAGAATAACTAAATCTACAGCAGGGACCTCATGAGAAACCATATGTCTCCAGAAGGTCACAGCGTCGTGGTGGGACACCATGAAGATCACATGAACTTTCGTTATAACAGCATGTATGCAGAGACTTAGACCACTACATCTATTATCATGCTATTCTTTTGCCATTTATTTATGTCACTCCAAATATTACCATGTTTGTCATTGGTCATTTATTTATGTCACTCCGTCTATTGTCATGTTTTCATTGGCCAATTATTTATGTAACTCCGACTATTGTCAAGATTTTCGTTGGTCATTTATTTATACTATGATATTACTCTTACTGTAATGTCTTATAAGAGATAACATAGGATTAGTAAACAACCGGGTCGTGACTTCTCGCCGGACACAACCGCTCCTCCAGTCGAAAGAGCTGTAAATTGATACATAACGTATAAATTAGGGATGGAAAACACAGCAAGGAAGGGAACTTATCATCCCACCTAATAGTTGATGAGGCTTAGTATATGAAGGAATCGCACCTGTGTTGCCGGCCCGAGAGAGGAGCAAAGAATAGCAACACTGTTTGCCTTTTCCAAGTCGTAAGGGGCGACTAAGGAGGTTATGGGATGGAGTTGACTGACGCATCCCATATAGGGACAGTGGCCCAAAGCCATGCTGAAGTCGGATGTGTCAGGCTGAAAGGTGCAGATAGCGCATCGATACTTTAAACCATGGTACAACTCATCCATTCTCGGGACTACATCATGCCAATCTGCAACAGTTTGAGAACGAACGCAGAATAAGAAGAAGTATATGAAAAAATTCCAGGACTCTAGCTCAGTAGGGATGGAGGGAGGGAATAAACAATCTGATATATGCAGAAGTGCAATACATTCATCGTGGCAGAAAGTGAACAGAAACTACACAAACTCACATATCAAGTAAATAATACTAATATAGACGCTTCTTCTTCTTCTTTCTGTCCTCATTTACCTTTCGGTGTTGAGAGGAGAGCGCAAGTGTACGGTCTTTTGCCATAATATAGACTAGATAGAAAAAATCCATTATAATCAGCAAAATTGCAGAAGAACAGGTGTTACACATTAAAATACATGGATAGATGCTGCAATATGTAGATCATGTTCAATACCACAAATGATAGTAGATGTGAAGCACAAGTCAAAATGAGAATAGGAATTGCTCACAGTACTTTCAAAGACATAAGGAAAAGATTAACATCTAAACGTATTACAAAGAAACTAAAAATTATAATTATAAAATTATACATATAATCTATAATAATGTATGGCCCAAAAACATGGATAATGAAGAAACAACCGGAATATATAATAATGTATGGCTCCGAAAGATGGATATAAACAAACTACCCGAATCTATAATAATGTATGGCTCAGAAAGATGGATATAAACAAACTACCCGAATCTATAATAATGTATGGCTCAGAAAGATGGATAATGAACTAACTACCAGAAAACATAGTTTATGTGCATGATATACGGATATAAAAGAATAACGAGATGTTCATGGAAAGAGAGGAAAACAAACACAGAGGCTCTGGCACTGCGTGTGACAACAAAACTATTTAAGAAAATAAATATCACACAAAGTATCTTTAGCATAGTAAAAGATATGGCACCTTGTTGAATACCTTACTTAAGAGTAGAGTCGAGGGGAGACGGGAAAGAGGTAGGCAGATATACAAGTGGGGTAGAAAAATCACCATATAGACATGATACGATCTAGCAGAGTGCACCACCACAGCAAGAGACAGAGGATGTTGGAGGTCAGTTGAAGTTAATCGTTGTTGCAAAGACGGCACTAGATGATGCTGAAGAACTATTTTCAAACCCGACGGCAAGTTACTGACTCGGTACCTACTTTTACTGTTATAAGAAATATAATCACAATTCATGTAAGGTGCATGTGACACAGAAGATCAATCTGAACCACACATAGTGGTCACATGATACCATGTCCACGTGAAATATTCATTATTTAGGTACGTCATAATTACCTGTACGTTTACTTCACAATCTGCACAAAATATTGTGTAAAAGATGTAACATTAGTATCAATCAATCAATAAACCCATAATCCTTCAGGGTCGTAGGGGTACCACATTGGATGCTTCAGCACACAGAGTCATCCAGCGAATTCTATCCTCAGCGATGCGGATGAGTGTGGAAATAGCTTGCCCTGTCCATTCCTTGATGTTGTCTTTTCATGTCTTTATTTTCCCTCCTCTGCTTCTTCCACCCTCGACAGTTCCCTGCAGTATTGTTTTTTGACATTACATTAGTAATGTAACATTAGTATACAGGATTATGGAAAGCGTGTGATTTCCAATAATAAATATATAGCGGTTCAGTAGTGTAGTGGTTATCACGCTCGCCTCACACGCGAGAGGTCCTGGGTTCAATCCCCAGCTGAACCATACTTAACTTTTTTTAGACATAGAATTTTTATGTTGTGAATCTCATAGAACAATAGACATAGAGTGTGTTGTTGTTTTTTTTTTACATTTACCTGAATCGGATCAAATCCTGATCCCATCCTATTTGAATTTTTCCGTAATTTTCATGGTAATTTTCATACCGAAATCAATACAAATCCAATTGGAAATATCAAATGGCTTTACTTTTTAATTAAGCATTACATCATACATTATTTATAATACATAAATTATACAATATTTAACCCTGAATCCTAAAGTAACGCACTAGAATTTTCCTGTGATTTTCATTGGTCTTTCTGTGTACATTTTCTTTCAGTGATGATTCCCTATTTAGTCCACACATAAAGTGTTGTTCGTCCATCACAAGTGATGATGGCCATTTGTTACATCCACTTTTGAAAATTAAATTTTAGTTATGTCCTTGATTATGAGTTCGTAGATGGCTAATGAGCCCTATTCGAGCTGTAAATGTCCTTGGACAGTTTGGACATGGAATGACGACTGTAGACGGATCTTGGTCTATTCGTGACTTTCTAGCTGGTCTCCGCTGTTGAGCTGCTGCATTTCTCTTCTTTTCACAAGACGATGCGCTCTTTTTTATTTTAGAACGCCATGTAGATCTATTTTGTGCAAGTTCTTCCCATGTATCGTGGTCTATTTCAAATACCACACATATTAGACGGTCATGGATGACAATCAATGAATGCAGAGGACTATATAAGCGACCAGAGACTGACGACAAGTGTCTAGTCTAATTATAGATGAAGATAAACTTTGATAGACCATGACCTCTCCCATACATACCTTCCGACAGGACGCCATACGTTACGTTTTTTATTATTATTTGGCTTTCGGCTGGTCCCCATTTATATACTTGGTATCGCATGCCAAAAATAGACAAGGAGGCTCCAAGTATATAAATAGTGACTAATCGAAATCCCAACAATAATCGAAAACGTAAAGAAAAATAACCAATTAATTATGTAGGAAGGTCTTCTATACTTAAGTTGTGCTGAATTCGGATGTGTCAGGCCGAAATGAGCTTATATCGCCAAGCTGTAAACATGACACACCGCATTCCTTTTGTTGGACGTGTTAACCTGAAAATATATACTCACTGCGCAAAACTGAAATCCAACAGGCAAAGCTTAAAACGAGATAATGAAGTGTTGCTAATAGTACGTCAAAGTACATAGGTGAGACTGGTAGGAGGCTTGCTGGCCCGATTCTGCGAGACCTACACAGCATCAAGCATCATTCGGGCTATCCTATTGACATTCACTTTAATTGCACGGGTCATCGGGGCGCCCAGGATATTAAGGTGACGACTATCAAAGCATGCTTCTCCGACGACAGGACACGTCTGACGCTTGAGAGCCGCTATATTTACGAACTTGACACTCTGAAACCTTTGCGAATTAATGAACGCCTGGCATACGCATGATATCGGGACGTTTTCACATGTATTAGGGATTGTTTTTGTATATTTCCTATTTTTCTACCTATCCTGTTTGTGTCACCTCTGACTTTATTTCTATCCTTCCGGCTAGACATGTGAACGCAAGTTATGTCGTCCCTACTTGTCGTTTTTTTAAACTATACGTGTATGTTAAAGGCCTTTCGGTCGAAACGTCGATTTGTATGTGTGTCTATGTGTGTGTCGTACTATTAGCAAAACTAATTACTGATTTACTAAAAACTGTTACTTCGTTTCAAACATATTAACTTGGAGTGTTAAGGATTACCACAGAAAAAGAAAATCTAATAAAAAGGTCTAGAAGACAGCTAATATTGAGGAATGAGTATTCTAGACAGTTTGTCGAAAGGTCACACACACCATTCTTGACCTCGTTGTTATTAGTGGTTGTCCCTAACAACCAGAAGAAGCTTGTTGTTTCAATGATCAAACACGGCTCCTCGAGAATAGACAAACAATGGTGATCTCTTCGGTACGTGGTGAACGTGACGTGACATTTCGACTGTAACAGGCCCTAGCCAACACGACATAGCACTTCACTGCATGAGGCTACTCCGAGTATTCTATTAGTTACTTTCCGTAGAGTTTGTTTCACCAGCCAATGAAAATAACGGTTTAGCTTCTCAATGATGTGCAATGTCGTAGATGAAGGCCTGATCACACTCTGAGCCGTGGAGAGAGCAGGTGATAAGCTGAGAAAGTGAGATTAACAAATATCTAGAATGAGTCTCAAAAGAGATTATGATGAAGGATGGGATAGATGTGTGATGGATACAGACAGTAAAAATAAAGAACTGTAAAGCATTATTTAAACATCAAATCAGGGCCAGGAGTTAGATGTGTTCAGTATGATGTAAGTCTTCGAAATGCCGCCCGACGGTCCTTTATTCTAAAGGAGAAATGCGATCACAATGTCAGGATAAATGCAGCAAGATAGACCGAATGTCATATTCTAATGGAGAAATGCGATCACAATGTCAGGATAAATGCAGCAAGATAGACCAAATGTCATATTCTAAAGGAGAAATGCGATCACAATGTCAGGATAAATGCAGCAAGATAGACCGAATGTCATATTCTAAAGGAGAAATGCGATCACAATGTCAGGATAAATGCAGCAAGATAGACCAAATGTCATATTCTAAAGGAGAAATGCGATCACAATGTCAGGATAAATGCAGCAAGATAGACCGAATGTCATATTCTAAAGGAGAAATGCGATCATAATGTCAGGATAAATGCAGCAAGATAGACCGAATGTCATATTCTAATGGAGAAATGCGATCACAATGTCAGGATAAATGCAGCAAGATAGACCGAATGTCATATTCTAATGGAGAAATGCGATCACAATGTCAGGATAAATGCAGCAAGATAGACCGAATGTCATATTCTAATGGAGAAATGCGATCACAATGTCAGGATAAATGCAGTAAGATAGACGGGATGTCAGAAAGAGAAACGGAATAATGTTGTATTCCTAACTGTTATATTATATCTGACCGTGATGTTGTATCTCTTACTGTTATGTTGTATCTTTTATTGTAATGTATCTATCTACCCGTGGTGTATCTGTTACTGTGATTGTATGTCTCTTACTGTGATGGTGTATCACTTACTGTAATGTGATATTTCTTATTGTAATGTTGTGTCACTTACTGTAATGTTGTATCACTTACAGTAAAATCTTGTATTCTTGTATCACTTAGTGTAATGTGATATCACTTACTGTAATGTTGCATCATTTACTGTGATGTGGTATCACGGTGAATGTTGCATCTCTTACTGTGATATTGTATCACTGTGATGTATCTCTTACTGTGACGTTGTATCTCTAACGTGATGTTGTATCACTGTTATGTTGTATCTGATATATCACTGCGATGTTTTCTTACTTGAAATGAGGTTGTTGTTGATCTGGAAATATTTGCTATCCGTGTTTGTTGATGTTTATCTTGAAATACTTACTGCCCTATTCTGGACATATGTAACCAACAAACCATTTCTGGCTGTAGCTATTTTATAGGTCATACTTAACGTTGATGAAATTGATATTGTTTTCATAACGGTCCTGAAGGTGAATTGTCTGCAATGGGTATTGAACATGGTACCTTATTCGCCAGAGACCTGCTCTGTGCCCTTTTTCAACAGTGCCGAACGGTATTTTCTCACATATTTTGTATTATTCCCAGTTCCTCCACAGTTTAATCATACCCCTTACCAATCGTTCGTTTGGTTTATTGACTTACTGCGGAAATAGCCTGTCCATGTGCCTTCCGATAATCCAGTCGATCACTAACTATCTCTTTGTCGCTTGCCCTCACATGAATACATCAGCCGCTGACTACTCGCTCGAAGCTTGTGGGGCTTATCCCCACGCTGTCAGGAGATTGGCTTGTGGCCATTGTGAGGCCGTGACGAATAGCTTATTGTTTCACCGAGGACCAGTAAATGGTGGTGTATCCCCTAGATAGTATATGGGAGCTGGAGAGACAGACAGAAGTCTGCGTGAATATTTGGATATTTTACTAGCATCCCTGTAGTTGATTAATGGGAGAGCAGACGGTCAGTTTTAGTTGCCCAAGAATTATCTCGTGGAACAGGGATCCAAGGGGAGCTATATTAGCTGCATTGTAGCTTTATTTGAATGTGACATAGTCAATTTGGTGTGGGGGTGCGGGTATGAGAGTGGGATAGTATACCCCATCTGGAGAATAGCAAACAGACACAAAATGTCAAGTGAAAGTGACACTTGTATCAAGTGTCAAGTACCAAGTGTAAAGTAAATGATGGAAAATGACATGTTTTATACAACTTGTAAACCACGACGGAACACATTCCGTTCTTGGACTACATCCTGCCAACAGGTGAGAGTGTGAAAACGAACACAGAAAACTTTATATTAAAGACAAATCACCCTTATGCACCGGGGCACGAATAGAATATAATAACACTTATAAAAGCACTGAGTTTCCATGTATGTCGTCAGAGGCGACCAAGGAATTTCCATGGGTGTGATTTACTCGCAAATTCCATAAAGTGCCAACCGAAAATCCACGCTGAGGTTAAAAGTTTTAGACTCAAAGGTGCGACTATCGCAGGCAAAATATAAACTATTGTACAATGCATTCAATACTCCGTAATACATTCTTTAAATATTCAGAAGTTTGAGAATAAACAAAGAAGCAAATGTATTTCCATATACTATCACAACAACAAATAATTCGTTTCACGTTCAGTATCAAATATTAGCCTAGAAAAATATACTCTGAATGTTCATTGTTACATCCATCCAGAATGTGTTTTATCTTCAAGTGTCAGGGTTTAGTTGTTCCTCCAGACTGTGTTTTATCTTCAAGTGTCAGGGTTTAGTTGTTCCTCCAGACTGTGTTTTATCTTCAAGTGTCAGGGTTTAGTTGTTCCTCCAGAATGTGTTTTATCTTCAAGTTTCAGGGTTTAGTTGTTCCTCCAGACTGTGTTTTATCTTCAAGTGTCAGGGTTTAGTTGTTCCTCCAGACTGTGTTTTATCTTCAAGTGTCAGGGTTTAGTTGTTCCTCCAGAATGTGTTTTATCTTCAAGTGTCAGGGTTTAGTTGTTCCTCCAGAATGTGTTTTATCTTCAAGTGTCAGGGTTTAGTTGTTCCTCCAGACTGTGTTTTATCTTCAAGTGTCAGGGTTTAGTTGTTCCTCCAGACTGTGTTTTATCTTCAAGTGTCAGGGTTTAGTTGTTCCTCCAGAATGTGTATTGGAACAGTATTGGAACACATCAAAAGACAACAGATCAAGTGGTTTTCACACGCTTCCAGACTACCGACATATAGCATGCCACAAATGGCCATGACACATAGACATAATGGTTATAAAGCCAGAGGTCAACCGTGTAAAAGATGGATCACAGACATCAAAGAAGCCACAGGAATAAGCTTACAAAAAGCGCACAAGAAAGCCATCTCCAGAGAACTCTTCCACCCCTGAAACCGCAAGGCAAACAAGGGCCATATCGTATATATAGATAGATAGACAGTTGTTCCTCTGGAATGTGTTTTATCTTAAGGTGTCAGGGTTTATTTTTTCCTCATGACTGTGTTTTATCTTAAGGTGTCAGGGTTTATTTTTTCCTCATGACTGTGTTTTATCTTCAGGTGTCAGGGTTTATTTTTTCCTCATGACTGTGTTTTATCTTCAGGTGTCATGGCCTATTTCTTTCAAGAGAATGTGTTTTATCTTCATGTGTCAGGTCGAGCTGTTCCTCAAGAATGTGTTTTATCTTTATTTGTCAGGGTTAGTTGTTCCATCTTTCAGGGACTAGTTGTATTTTCTGCAAAAGCTTTGTTGCCTTTTCTGCCAAAACATTTCGTAAGTTTCGATGATTTTCGTGTCGCCAATTCTTCAAGCATTCTAGTGTTCTTCCTTCGCCTATTTAAGTCTTTCCGTCTGCTATAGTTTAATTGCCTATCCAAGCAGTCGTTTTTGTCTCTCCAGATAGGGGTTCATTGATTCTCCAACCATAGGTTTTTGCTTAGGTCTCCAACCAGCTGATATTGTCTTTCCTGCTAGGGTTTAATTGCACCTCCAACCAGCTGGTTTTGTCTCTCCTGCTAGGGTTTAATTACCTCTCCATTCAGGTGTTTTTTTTTATCTCCTGCTATGGTTTAATCGCCTCTCCATCCAGCAGTTTTTGTCTCTCCTTATACAAATGTTTAGTGTCCCTTCGTGCTTCTGTTTTAGCCACTCCTTCTAGAAGTGTTTGGTGTCTTTTCCTGCTTCTGTTTTAGCTGATCCTTCTAACCAGTGTCTAGTTGCCTAGTATACTTTTGTGTTGATCGCTCGTTCTACAAGTGTTTAGCAGCAATTCCTGCTTCTGTTTCAGTCCTTCCTTGGTTTAATCACTCCGTCTGATACTGTTGTTGCAGCTCATTCAGTTAATGGTGTTTAATTAATAATGTGACGGTATTTCTGTCTACAAGGGTATTAATACCTATTTGTACCAGTAAGAGAGATTTCTATTGTAGAATAGTTGTTTCAAACATCGCATTAAAAGATCATTTGTCACGGACACGAGCTTAAAATCATTGGACAGTATTACGAATCGGCTTGATAAGGATTAACCTCCTAGATCTAACTATACATGCTGATGAAGGGAACTCAAGCTATGTAAATGTTCAAGACTAACAAATAAGTCTCTCCGGGCCGTAAATAATTCTTCCTTAATGGGAATTTGGGAGAGAGTTCCTGTAAAATTAGGCATTCGTGCGTTTTTAGTGTGTAAATTTCTCTATTTGATGAAAAATGTCATGATCTTTTTGTGAACAATTCGCTGGGGTTCGGTTACCGGTATTTTTGCTGAGTTCCTATTAATAATAGTCATGTTCTGATTTTCTAAGGAATGGGGGGGGGGTTGCATAGCCCACCTTTATCCACCTTTATCTACTAAGATTCTCCAGTCTCGGGGCTGGTGATCACAGTACAGTTTGCTAAAGAAATCAGTTTGAGCGTCTGACTTCGACAGAACAATAAGAAAGATGTAAACACTTCTTCCCACGGTTTTTTTCCCCTCTCTTTATTATTAATATTGCGTGGTGTTATCACAATGTACTAAAAACTATCACTTGCTGACACAACCAACCCTTACTTCCTGGCATGTACAAAACAAGAACTGATTCTTATCTCCATGATTTAATTACTTGTGTGAATACTGCTCATTCAACACTTCCTTATTATATCTGTTTGTGAGGTTTCAATCTCTCTACATGATTATCATCTGGTATTAGTGAAACGGTATCTGTATCGTCTACAGCGATCTATGTTTGCATATTTGTTGTAGCGCGGTGCAGACAAGATTTGACGACAGCTAGCACCAAACATCTGCAGGATGAACTTCACGTGATGATTTATTCGAGAGGAGATGGGCGCCGCCAATTCAACATTTTCCTAATTTCAATGCGACAAATGAGAAAAAAAACGGGTTCGAAAGGAGTTGAGGATTGACCTCATTGTACTATAGTTCTCCATTATTGAACTCGGAATTGCGCTCAAGAGATCAGGGTTCGTATTCCTCTCACGTTGTCTTGTTTATAAAGTGGATTTTTTTCCGGAAATCCGTGGGACTCTCTCTTTAAGCTACGGAGGTACGTGCTATGAGTAATGCTTTCAGTAGGCGAGGTGTCGCTTCGTTGACAGAAAAAACGGTGTATATATAGGGTAATCCGAGTACAATGAAGTCACTCCTCTACACATTTTCAACCTTTGCAAGAGAGATTCAGCCAGAGTTCGAGAATGAACGCCGAAGAAGAAGAATAATTATAAAGGTAGCCCAGCTGTAAATCATGACGCAAAACAAGACGTTCTCCGGATTACATCCTGTTAATGTGCGGGAGTTTGAGAGCAAAGAAGACAACTTACATGGGCCTATTTTGTAATTTTATTATAAAAATAATCATCATCAGATGCCATGCTGGCTGGTGTAAGCGATCATGGTTCTCCACAGCTATTTGTCTCCAGTATTATGTATCAGAATCGTTGTTGTTTCCCTGCCATGCCAGGTTGTTAAACTAATATTTTCTCACGCTATCGCCCTCCGTTTCTGTTGCCCTCAATCTTGCCTGTTGTGACTATGTTCTCCAAACCTCCTTTCTTTATAACATGGCCAAAAAATGAAGATTGTCTTCTTCTTCTTCAGCGTTCGCTCTCAAATAACCACAATGAATATTTAGTGTGATTTCCGCCAGGGAGCATGACGTACGTTGTGCTGCAAGTTCCACAGTAAAACTGTGATTATTTGCACCCCGGTTGGCCACTTGTGGTCAGGACGTCCGAGGTCCAGCACATCCGTTTTCGGCATTCCTTTATTTCGGGTTTAGCCCCTAGTCCGTGACAGCCTGTCTATCTGTCGCCGAGCACGCTGGTGTGTAGTGCCTCTTCGCCAAGACGCTTTTCGAGCACGTCTATCTGGTACGAGGTGTTCCACCATCTATGAACTCATCTCATGCATTTGGACGAACTGTGCCTGTGCCCATCGGGTACTGAACCGTTTCTCATCCGCGAGCCTGGTTCCGTATAAGGAAGAACTCGCCAGAAGAGTTGGACCCTGGCTCGTTAGCCCTCCTACCCGAGGCGTCGTTCACCGACATCGTGAACCCCTCGTCCAAGTTCGAGTCTCACACCACGCGTTTGAGAGCAAGGCGTTCTCGAGCTGGGCGACCTTGTCCCAATAGCGCCTGAGCCCACCAGGTACTGAACCCTGCAAGTGTGTTTCCGGTATAGGGAGCTTGACAGTAGAGTTTGGCCAGGGCTAAAATCGTTGTCCCTTTATTGCCTAAGCCCATCGGGTACGACATACTTTCTCTTCGCGAGCATATTTCCTGTTTAGGAAGGCTCGACATTAGAGTTGGGTTAGGTCTTCTTGCTTTTCCGAACGCCCGTGATTGGGTCTGGGTCTCTGCATATTAGGAACACATGCAACTAGAAGCTCGTCTCGAGCCAACAGAGCCTGTAGTTCCCCCTTCCTATGAACCTTTCACTTTCTATTTGCAGTTCGCGCTGCCCACTGGCGCTGTTCTGCCCTTTCATTGTGTCATTGTACTCATTTTGACATATATTTGTCTCTCGCCATGCATCAACCTTTACGTGCCTTTTACATTGGCCGCCCCTCCAATGTTCTGACTGGACTAGCTGGCGTCACTGTATGTCGACAGTGTCGCTGTATGAGGTGATGCTAATGGTGTCGGATATATTGTCTGTCTCTAATGCAGTCAAATCTCTTTCCAACTGCTTCCTCCATATTCTCGGACACGATCCCCATATTATTTGGCCAGAATCAGCTCGAGCTGCTGTATTCCTCTTACCAGGGTGCACCGCGTGGAGGTACATTTGGGATCTTGGTTATCTTCTAACCCTGGTCCGCCTAGAGCATTGCGTCCCCTTTGCACCCCTGAAGATTGTCTGTTATCATAAATATTATTGACTAAGGTCCATATCGCATTTTACTCTTTAAACACTTCCACGATAGATTTTCTTACACTCCATGTATTCGCAGCATTATTCTGTAGAACCACATCTCTGCTGCTTCTAATTTCCCAATTTCTTGTTTGCCTATTGTTCAAGAATCGCATTCATATTTTAGTATATGAATTATATAGCTCCGCAGAATTTTATTTTGCACCTCTAATGACAAGGTCATATTTTATTATGCATTATATTTTTCATTTTTCTGAACGTTGGGTTCGCCTGCCCTATTCTGCTTCTGATTTCTATTTAACTTATTCCATCCGCTGTAATCGCTGTACCAAATACTTGAATTGGTGGACCTGTTTTAATACTATATCATTCACTTTGATCTTGCAAGCTGTGGTGTTGTTGTTGTTGTTTTTTTAAATAACCAATACTTCTGTTTTCTTGATGTTTAGGAAGAGACCTTTCTCTTTACTGTTTTGTCACTAATACATTCATTAATTCTTGAATGGCTTCCTCACTTTTACCAATCAAACAGTGTCATCCTCATATCTTAATTTATTTATGTTATGTCCTCCTACCGATATTCCCGGGATATCAACTATTGCACGCATTATGTTTTCACCGTATAAAGAGAACAGGTATTGTGAAAATACACCTACCTACCTGTCTAACTCCTTGTTTTATTTGTTGAAAGGGGCCAAATTCATTTCCTACTCTTATCGCTGCAGTTTGTTGCCAGTACATGTTCTTGATGATTCTTAAATGCTTACTGCCGATGTTCAAATTCTTTAACATTTGTATAGCTTCACTATGTTTAACTTTATCAAATGCATTTTTGTAGACTATAAAACAAAGGCACAGGTCTGTTTTTACCTCTACAGACCTCTATATTATTGCTCTCAAAATATGTATAACTTTTTTGGTACCTTTGTCTTCCACGAAGCCACATTGTTCTGGACTTATTTCTGTTTTTATTTTGTTTCTCACTCTCTTCATGATGATTCTGAGAAGTATTTTTTTGTTATTCGACTCACGAGGCTGATTGTACAGTGGTCTTCACATTCGATGTTCCCTAGTTTCTTAGGTAAGGCTATAAGTATGGACCTCATTAAGTCATCGGGTATGTGTCCGCTATTATATACGTCATTCAGCAATTTGGTGATTATTTCTACTCTAAAGTCACCTAAAGCTACTAATTCCTCTAATGTGATATTGTCTGGTCCTGGGTCGTTGTCATATTTCATGTGTCTTAGGGCCTCCCTTACTTCTGCTGCGAGTATTGATGGAACTTCGCCATTATCTTGTATGGTTATCTCGGGTCTGGTGTCATCATACAGTTCTTTGATATATTCTGACCATCTACACTATATTAAACTATATATCTATATTATCTAATATATATATATATATATATATATATATATATATATATATATATATATATATATATATATATATATATATATATATATTATGTAATATACTATATTATCTTTTACCATTAACACCTGTCCTGTATTCGATTTTAGACACCCTGTAACTGTTCGCGCTCATTTCACTGTTATCACATCAATTTGCTTATGTAGTAATGTTTTGATTGTAATGTGATTCAATTTCTGTGCACTTCTTGTTCAGCTAACTTTCTTTTACTACTTTGCATTTCTCTCTTATCTCTTCATGTATTTTCTGATAGTACTCTATTTTGTATTTATTTTCTTCTGGTGCTCATCAATTCTAATATATCTTCTGTCATCTATTTTTCTTTTAGCCTGTATGTTTTACTTTTGATATTATCTCTTTAGATGTGTGGTTTATCGAATGTTTTAGCATGTTCCATTGATCTTGATAATTGGGTACATAATAAGAGGAGGAGGCATTGAGAATATAATGACAACAGGAAAGATAGAAGGGAAAAGATCAAAGGGAAGACCCAGAAAATAAAATATTGGACAGTTTGACTAAATGGCTTCGATTGACAACACCAACAGAGATAATGACATATATGAGAGATCGACGTACATGGAGAAATATGATCGCCAATGCCATTCGGCACGGCACTTGATGATGATTGATCTTTAATACTCAGAATCTTTGCAATGGCATTGTATCTATTATGTACAATTATGTTGTATCTTTATTTAATGCCAGCAATTGATTTCAATAATGCTAAATCTAATTTCATATTTCTTTGAGATATCTTGATTTTCTTTAATCTTATACAAAATATCCCAAGCAGTAGTATATGATCACTGTTGCGGTCAGCATCTGGTCTTATTTTCGTAGATCTAACGCTGTTTCTATGTCTTTTACAAACTAAAATGTAATCAATTTGATTCCGTGTACTATCTCCTGGGCTAATTCATGTACACAGCATTCTTGGATGTTGCTTGAACCATATATTCCCTATTATTAAATTATGTGCTTGTGCCCACTCTATTAATAAGTCACATCTTTTGTTCTTAACCCATAAACTAAATCTTCTAGTCACATCCTTTATCTCTATATCACCTATTTTTGTGTTAAAGTCCTACCATCACTATAGTTACTAGTTTATAATGTTATATTATGTTCCTCCAGAGCCACAGGCGGCGCATAGGGCAGAAACCATAGCTTTCCATTTGTCTTTTCCACAGGTCTTTCATTTGTTGCGTGTTGTTTAGGTTCGTTGACATGCCTTCTCTATTAATGGTTCTTCGTAGAGTATCTCTAGGTCTCCCTCTTCTTCTTACTCCAGGTGGCACCCAATATAGTGACTGCTGTGGAATTCTTAGGCTGTTCATTCTGAGAACACCTTTCTGAGTTTATAATACCTCCTACTATTTTTGCATGTTCCATTCGTATGTTGTCGATTTAGGCAGCATCAGATGGAAACTGGTAACGTTTGCCGAAACTTTAACAAATAGAAGTCAATCCCTAAGATTCGAACTCTGCCACTTTCGCTTCATTCACAAACACTTATGCCACCTTTCTGTCAACAATATCTCTGTTAACGAGCAAAAAATAACCAACTCGGAATACGGTTGTTAAGTCGCGTAAGCCTCAAGGATGTGGCTAAACCCCGCCTCCTCGCTGCACGTAGCGTTGTGATTGACGTTTGCTTAGAAGAAAGTGGAGGGAGGGGGGAGTTCTGTGAACGTGGTATCGCGGTGGCACGCGCAAGTTTGAAAAATTCGTTGGAGTTTGCCAACGTCTTTGCCATAAGATCTTAAAAACTTGTGAAAAACTTTCAGTTTGCCCATAATTACGGAACTAAATATTGGAGAAAAAAGCTTACACCGGCTTATAAACAAGTTGTTTTGATTTCTTATACCTTTTGGTAGGATTTTTATATCCATGGCGATCTCATGTCATGGAGGTATTTTTATTTGATCACAAGAACACAATTAACAGTTGTTTTCAAGTAAGTCAATTTCAGAATTTTACCGTATATTTTAAAATAGGCTTTTAGTTTACTTTATTGTTAGATGGCAATTTCTTCATTGATCCAGACCCGCTGGAAGTATTTTGTATAACCGTGTGTTTGTGTGTTGTATATCTGTGTGTTTGTGTGTTGTATACCCGTGTGTGTGTTGTATACCCGTGTGTGTGTTGGTTGTATACCCGTGTGTTTGTGTGTTGTATACCCGTGTGTTTGTGTGTTGATACCCGTATCGTGTGTTTAAATGTTCGGTACCAAATGTTCTTTGAATTGTTGCTTGTTTCTTCATATTCAATGGTTGACTTATTGTTGATCAAGATGTCTGTAGGCTCATGTATATATTTTTTATTGTATATTACTGGGAATTTACCTAGTATAGGGAGGGATATATTTGTTCAAAATTTTGCCTTGTGTTAAAAGGTCACAGTTCGATACCAGTCCCTGATGTTTTGATTTAGGGGTTGTCCATAAATTACTTCAACAATGCACTGCAATTTTTAACTCTGCCCCCCCCCCACACACACACACACAATGTGTCAACAACTGTCAAGATTCAGGACTCCCTAAATAATCGTGTCCCATAAATGTTACCCCTTCCCCACAACAAAAAATAGTTTTGACGTAAAAACTATGCTCTACATGTTTTCAAAATTTTTGAAATATGTTTTGAATTGAAACAATTTTATTGTTGTTGACATTCACATTGTTGACATCAGCTTTTGTCAAACGAAGCCTTTCCCTCTCACATGGCAACAACCGAAGAGAACTTTTTCAGACCCATTCCCCTTTTTCATAATTGTTGAAGTAAGTTATAGAAAGTCCCTTACATGTACATTTGTTTCGGGCATCCCTTGAATGGTTAGGTGAACGGAGTCCGTCCATTGTTATAAAAGACCTGTTTGCTAAATTGTATTGGACCCTATTCGTTACGGTTGTGATTATTGTTTGCCTTTCAGTGTTACTATTTATATACTTGGAATCGCCTTGGCTATTTTTGGCATGCGATTCCAATTATATAAATAGTAATTTAAAAAAACTTTCGTTACATGTTTTCCTGTGATGTTACTCTCCCGCTTGTATTTCTGCCTACCTCTTGCTCGCTTCCCTTTGACTTTACCCTCAAGTAAGGTCTTATATAAGATGTCATGTCTTTTAATGTGTCCAAAATATTTTATTTGCCTGATCTTTATTTCTCTTAGTAGTTCTTTCTTCATATTAAGTGTCTTTAGCACCTCTTTATTTGTTTTCTTCTCTTTCCATGATGTTCTCCCTATTCTTCTATATACCCACATCTCAAAAGCATCAATTTTGTCTTCTAATTGTTTATTTAGTGTCCATAATTCTGAGCCATACATTAATATGGAATAGATGTAGCATTTTATAATTCTCATTTTTAACTTGTTTGTAATTTGTTTAGATATTAATAATTTCCTCATGTCATTGAAGGTACTTTTAGACATTCATATTCTCCTTTTAACTTCTGTTTCACATCTGCCATCATTTGTGACTGTGTCCAAGATATTGATACTGTTTTACTTGTTGTAGTTTCTCTCCCTGTATGTTTACATTTACCTCCTGTTCTTTTGTGTCTTTGCTGATTATCGTGGTTTTTGTTTTTTGGATATTTATATCCAGTCCATATTCATTACTTGATTTATTTACTTAATTTATTAGTCTTTGTAGTTCATGTTCACTTTCTGCCAAAAGAACAGTGTCATCTGCATATCTAATGTTTATTATTTTCCAATTGAGCTTGAGTCCTGGTATTTCTTCTATATTTTTCAAGATATTCTCTGTGCGACATATAGAGGAAGGATTTTGATTGTGCCCCCCGAAAGAAAAAATCATGTCCCTACCGTGGATTGAAACTGAGACGGGGACTCGCTGGTCTGAGAACGGCGTTCTAGCCACACAGTCATGGATTTACTATATAAATAGTAACCAACTAAAAAGCAAGCAATAATCAAAACTTAACGAATGGCTTCCAACTTAATTTAGCGAACAGGTCTTCTCTATAGCCACTCGGTCACGGGTGATCTGGGTTGTATTCTTAGCAAGTGGTGTAAAGCTTCGTTGATATGGGTGAACATATGGGAAAACATGAATACAATGAAGTCAACCCTCTGGGAATTTTCAGTCAGTTTGTGTTTTTTGAGATGTTTATTCCATGTAGATAAATGAATATTATTATTATAATTAGAAAGCATTAAATTAAAAAAATCAGAAAGGAATATGTGCCTCTGAATGGACCAGGTTCAAAGCCTGCCTGCTGCTTTCTGATTCCATATGAGACAAACAGAGAAAACTCCCAACTTGTCTCATGAATAACCTAGAAAGCTGAAAATATCAAGTCAACGTTTTGGTATACAGGAGTAACCATCCAATCAGCATTGTTTGGTTGCAGTGATTTTTCAGGCAATTTAAAAAGCTTACGTCCAACTGTTCACGCTAAGCTAAGCTCGCTACCATGCGCTAGTGCACGATTTTGTTAACCATTGCCGCACAAAGTTTAGACTTTGCACACATTACTTATGTGTGTAAAAGTTCATATAATTAAAAAAAATATAACGTGTCAAAGGAGCATGCTAAAGAAGATTAGCCTTTTTAGGTAGAAAAAGTTTATAAAAGGTAGAAACATTTAGAAAATTTGGTGTTCAAAATTTATCAACCTACGGAGATATTTTTTTTTTTGGAGTTGATTTGAAAACCCCAGGAATTGCGAGCGATTAGCTCTTACTTCCTATGTGCATTAAGGTGGTTTTTCTGTGTTGCCATATGCAGTCTTATCTTATATGGAACATTACTTACGTATGTTAGCTTGCCATTGCTTTCTGAACGGTCCTGATGCACTTGGCATTGGGAACAGAGTGATGTTATTTTTCAATGACCAACAACATACCTAGGAAGGATAGGGTCATCATTACGGTGGTCCCACTTTACTTTTCTCGGAGATGTGGTACACAATTTCGTGGACAGAGTTGACCTGATTCTTTAGTGATTTTAAAAATATTTCCAATTTTGTTCTTCTGCCTTCGTTCTCAAACTCCTGCAGGTTACCAGGGTGTAGTGCAGAGAATGGAATGTATTGTGTCATGGTTTAACTTCGATAACTACGCTCTCGGCCTGACAAATCCGCATTCAGCGTGAGTATCGGGTCAGTTTGACCTTCTATGGAATAGTGTTAAAGATAACACTCTTATGACCTGTAGGCTGTTCAAGCCAAAAACCTCAACGCCCAAAATACTTCCTGAGTCCCCTATTGCGACATACATGGCAGGTTGCATGTCTCTATTCTGTGCATTCTCTCCATTCGGGCCTTAGAATCACAACTTTGTAGTATCTCTGTTAACCCCTGCTGTTGCTAACTGATCTGCCTTTGTTTCTTATATAAAAATGGACTTGTACCCACTGTATGGCAATATATATTTTCTTATATTCAATATTCCATAGGTTGCCATTGCTTTCTGACTGCCAAACTCTTGCAGTTGATTTCGAATCAGGAACGTTAATAACCAATCTCATGAGCGAAACATGCATAACTGTAAAAGTGAACCCCAACTCTCCCCAGTGAACTCTAAGTATGGCAAGTCACAATGTTACTTTTCTATTCTCCCCGTTCTCCCGGCGACACAAATCATTACTTATAAAAAAATACGAAAATTACAATAACAAAGTGCCGTCTTCGCATTAAAGGTTGACTGCAGCTGACCTCTAACACTTTTGTCTCTTGCCTTGGTGGCACACTTTGAAAGACTGTTCAGTCCATGTCAAAATGATTCCCTCCTACTTGTACTGCCTACCTCTTGCTTGCCTCCTCTAAACTCTACCCTCAAGTAAGGTCTCCAAAAAGTTGTCATGTCTTTTAATATGTCCAAAATGTTTTATTTGATTTTTCATTTAATAGTTTATTTTTCATACGAAGTGTTGGTATCAAAACCTCTTTGTTAGTTTTCTTCTCTTTCCGCGTTCTTTCTGTTCTTCTATATGTCCGGCTCTGTGGCGAAGTGGTACAGAGCGCGTCTGTGACGGCAAAGGTACCGAGTTCGATCCTCACCACAGGCAATTGTGCATCCGGACCGTTCAGAAAGCAATGGCAACCTACTGAACGTATTTATATTGCCTAGAAAATCACCACAGTCAACAAATTCTGGGTTGATAGCTACGTCCTGGATAGGATATGCTACCAATTTTTTTTAATATACCCACATCTCAAAAGTATCGATTGTCTTCTCTCTGTTCATGATTCATATTTCTGAGCGAAATTAGTGTAGAGTTGATGTAGCATTTTATAATTCACATTTTCGCTTGTGATTTGTTTGGATGATAATTCACATCTACCAAGACCGTAGATGGGAGGTGGGGGTGGACGTGTTCATCAGCTCCTCCACTCTCCCCCAATTATAACATGATTTTTAGTATTACGACTGTAGCGACAATATGGGTTAAATCCCCCCCCCCCCCCCAACGATTATCCATAATGTCATAACATTTCTGATGGAAAAAAGGAAACTACACACAGGCGAATGACATGTCTATGTATACGGTATTCTGAAAGCGTATCTACTGATATATAGCATCATTTAAATCTAAGATAACTATATTGAAGGTCACAAAGGTTGTTTCGTTCAACACCCGTGGGGCAGACGTTAAGTCTGATCGGTCAAGGATTAAGCAGCCATGAACAACAGAGGCGCAGATCAGAGTAATTGGCTAGAGTTGGAATGTGTTCTGATGATGACTTGTCCAAGAAAAGGGGAGTTTATGATTGCCCTTCAGGGCGTAGAAGCTTATGTTGGTGAATAGTTAATGAACTGGCTTTGTAGTTGATTTTTTCCTGGGTTCAATTTTCATTTGAATTCGAAATATTTATACCACCAACAGATGCAGCGCATTCTGCTTTAGATAGCAAGATGCGGCCCAGTACGGCAAAGTTTCCATCATGCAGTAATTAGTATGACCAATGTCCTACTACCAATCATGCAGTATTTAGTATGACCAATGTCCTACTACCAATCATGCAGTATTTAGTATGACCAATGTCCTACTACCAATCATGCAGTATTTAGTATGACCAATGTCCTACTACCAATCATGCAGTATTTAGTATGTCCTGCTACAAGAGAGATCCAGCATGAATGTCAGAACCAACACTTTTTAAATAATGTAAATAAATGCACCACGCACTTGTTGGGTGCTCAAAAAGGAAGACAAGATATTGTTTATGCGTGCCGTCCGTAAGATGCGATTTATGAGGTTTTGAGGGTGGATGGAGTAGGTTGTCGTCCCAGAGAGTGTCAAAGTGATCTTAAGTCATGTCAGATATTTCAGACATAAAGGCGCACATATTGTAGTCAAGCTGTAAACTATGACACAGCGTATGCAGTTCTCTGAACTACATCGTGTTGATCTGCGAGAGTTCTTAAACAAATACAAAATAAATAAATACACCACAATGGCACTGGAAACCCTAGCCGAGGATACAAAGTATGCACTGCCGGTGAGATTTTTCTTGTGTAAGAAATATCCGCGCACTTGCGAATGTGCGCCAATGATTGATCTAACAAATACCAGATTAAATGTCAACAAGATACGTTGTTTGTTCACATCTCATATAAGACCCTTGCGTCAAAACGTTGTTGTTGCTTATTTGTATTCAGTTGTACAATGTACATAACAATCCGTTTCTAAATTCTTTTTTAATTATTCATTTCCAAACGGACGACCTGCTGACTCCCCTAGAGTACATGATTTCTATGTCACGGGACAAATGACGCTTACTCCTCGTCCGCGGATTATTGTCATAATCCTCCTTTATTGCTCCTTTAATAATACGGTCTCTTTTCTAGACGCGGAGTGAATGTAGTCAACTTAATTAAGAGAGGGCTACATGGCTACAGTTCATCATGAGTCCCGTCTCCGCAACGAAGGTTGGTTGCAATATACCTCCAATATCCCCTGTCTCTAAGCTACACTTAGTCACAGACTAATGGAGAAGTTAATTGCTTGGGGTCACGATAAAGGTATTGGGGGGCAGGGCATGACAGAGACCAGAGCTCGACCTTGCTTACGACTAGAGGTCATTGTTCAGAGACATGTTTCTTTGACTTCCATACAGTGTCTTGCTCATTCTCTCTATTTCTTCACCCTCTCTCTTTTTCTTTATTGTTCTCTCTCTATTTCTCTCTAATCCCATCCTTTTTCTTTATTGTTCTCTCTCTCTATTTCTCTCTAATCCCATCCTTTTTCTTTCTTCTCTCTCTTTCTGTCTTCTTACTCGTTACTTCCTCTTCTTGGTTCCTCGAATTGTATACATGTTTCCTCTATACCTCTCTTCCTTCGCCTGTGTGGCAACTAGGTCATGAGCTTCTATTTCAGGGTGCAGAGAGTAGGATGACTAAGGCAAGTTGGGAGGATAGACTGACAACCTGTCACCTGTGGGAAAAATCATTGTCACATTATGTCTAATTCTCTTTATGAAAACTTTTATGATTCTATCTATCTATCTATACGCTGTGTCCCTTGTTTGCCTTGCAGCGTCAGGGGTGGAAGAGTTCTCTGGAGATGGCCTTCTTGTGCGCTGTTTGTAAGCTTGTTCCTGTGGCTTCTTCGATTTCTGTGATCCATCTTTTACATGGTCTGCCTCTGGCTTTATAACCGTTATGTCTATGTGTCATGGCCATCTGTGGCATGCTATATGTCGGAAGTCTGGAAGCGTGTGAAAACCACTTGATCTGCTGTCTTTTGATGTGTTCCAATACTGGTATTGTTTTGGTTATCTGTCTGATGTTATCGTTTCTAATCCTATCTCTTAATGACACTCCGATTATGAAAACTTTTATGATTACATCTATGAAATAATCCCCATGTATGATGAATAGATGCAGGACATACGACCTTTGACCTTTTGTGGCAAACTCCTAGGTTGAGGGGAACACTAAATATACAATCACTGTGGATGGTTTACAAATATAATATATAATATTCAACATAAATAAGGTGGAGAGATGTTCTGTTGTAAACACATTAAAAACATCTACATGTATTTCCAAACTACCCACCCACTCAAACTTCCATAATAATAAACGTGATACGTGATCTGTATTTTGACTCAAACAAGGATTCGACTACTGGGGTGGCAGATTATGATAGGCCTCCTAATCGTCACCTCCCACATTCCAGCAACCCGACACACATACCGTCGCCTCACACATTACAGCAACCCAACACACATACCGTCACCCCACACATTCCAGCAACCCGACACACATACCGTCACCTCCCACATTCCAGCAACCCGACACACATACCGTCGCCTCACACATTCCAGCAACCCGACACACATACCGTCACCTCCCACATTCCAGCAACCCAACACACATACCGTCACCTCCCACATTCCAGCGACCACACACACTGTCACCACACATTCCAACAACCATACACACATATTTGTCCGTCTGCCTCATTTACATTTTATATGTTAATACAATTACCTCGCTGCTCCTGCCCCCTCTCTAAATGTCTGTGTTAAACCCACACTAAACAATAATGTCCTCCTAAGTTCATTAAACACGGCAACAATCCCCCCACCCCCGAAATCTTGTAAGGAAGTAAAGGACACCGCCCCCCTTCCGTTTAATTATAAGCAACACCCCCCCCCCAATCACTACCACCGCCCAATAAATACTTTTCAAAGTACGATAAAAATGCAAGTTTTATTTTACATTTTCAGAAATATGTTCCAATTCAAACAATTTAATTTGTGTATAAACACAGTATTATTCATGTCAACTTTTTTCAAATTGTTACCCCCCCTTCCCCCCCCCCTAATTGTTGACGTAATTATATGAAGAGACCCTAAACTAATTTCTTCATCTGCGTTCTGTATCCAGACGTTATCATCCATGCTTCTTACACATCACAGATATTGCTTGACACATGTTCAAGTGTTTGACATACGTGTTTTCGTGGAAGGAGATTAGTTGCAGCCACTTTATTCATCAATATACCGGGAGAAAAAAAAATGAACACTTTCAATCCATCAACAATTTTATCTTATTATATTTTCAGTTCACTTCTCGACTTATGCTCCTCTTTGATTGACATACTCAAGCACCACCAGATTCTCGTAAACGCAACCACAATCTGGTCTCGCTCCTTTATTTTCTTCCTAAACAACTCAAGTTCTTCCTAACCTCATAGAGACATGATTGATTTTGTTGATACAGTCTCACTCTTTCTAATGCTAGAGTTTTATTTAGTTTAAAAAACCTAACTGGTGTTCTTTAACGAAAATTGCCTCACTTTAAAGGGATGATCTCCGATGAGCCAGCAAGGCTGTTAATTGGTGAAAGACACTCCACATCCCCCCCCCCCCCATAAAATTTTCAGCTCCAAAGCGTGACCAATCATAAATAACAGACCTGTCGTTTTATTAAAAATCAGACTTCTAACGTGACTCATTTGGCTTCTATGATTCTCATTGCTCACTTTATTTCTTTTCTTTTTTTACTGTGATTACTTCTCTTCGCCGTTCGCTCTCTGATAACAAACATGGAAGTTCACGTTATTTCCACCGGGGAGCGTGAATTGTGTTGTGTTGGTTGCTGTGTCACAGCGGAGCTGCGTTCTTTGCGCCTTCCATTTTCAAGATACTTTTAATTCAGGTGAGTTTCCTCATCCCGTGAAACCTTCCTAATAATTAGACAGGCAAACAAATAAGTATCTGTTCTACGCCACGATGATTTATCGGCCAGAAACGTGTCCCTGGAGTTTTCTTAAGTAAACAGTGGACAGGGACTTAGACTTGGCTCGACTACGTCTATCTCGCACAATGTGTTCAGCTGTTATTGCACTTCTATCGTGTAATTAAACTCGTACTAATTAAATCTCCTGGTCATCGCTTACTAACTTTTATCTCGATTGTGAGTCTTTCCCAGTCAAGGTAATTCCATGAAAAAATAAAGTTGAACTATGGTTGGTTCTTAGCCGAGGTTTCGTTCACCGACATAGTCCAAGTCAGAGCTGGTACCTGCATTTTCTTCGTAACAGGACGGTGCGGTATCTTGCCTTTTCCAGTCCACACAACTAATTTAAAGCTTGTTCTGTCGCATGAACATTGTTTTCCGTTAGGATATTTTCACATATTCTTTAGCACATGTCGCTGCCCCCTAACTCTATGCACCTAACACTGTGCACATGTCGCTGTGCTCTCTTCGAGTGTACTCCACGGATGAGTCGTGCTTCTCCGAAGACTTTCTCAAAATTCTTGCATTAGTGAGCTTTTAGACACGACAACTCCAGGCCAGCAATTATCTTTAGCTCTTCTGCGACAGTCTTTTGGTTGGGAGTTGGGGCGATGTTGTGTTCAGAGATATTGTTTCTTTCCTGCAAATACATTTCAGTCTACTCTGCTCGAACACGATTCATAAAACGTTAGCTAAATTGCTTCGCACGAGCTTCCAAACAATACGTTTCCAGGGTGCACCTCGAGGAGGGGATTTTTGGATATTGATTATCTTTTAACTAGAGTTGCACGAGAGCAATGCATATCTTATGACTTTAATCAAACATATGGCAAGTAGTCATGTGTTACCAGAAGACAGATTAGCGACATTATTCTCTCTTAGGCAGGTCGTAAGTAGCATTATGTTACCAGAAGACAGATTAGCGACATTATTCTCTCTTAGGCAGGTCATAAGAGACAACAAATTTCTGGAGTGAATTTGCTGACCCCATTTCATAGAGAACCAAAGTGACTCAGAAGACATGTCTCTGACCCAGAAGTCGGATTTTCCCGGCAGAAATGAGTATATATCGCATCTAAGCTGTAAACCATGAAACACTGCATTCTCTACATCTTGTTAATTTAAATACGATTGTAGGAGATAAATAAATACGTACGTTGTAGTACTTACATATATACATACATACATACAATGTATAGATACATACATACATACATACAATGTATACATACATACATACATACATACAATGTATAGATACATACATACATACATACAATGTATAGATACATACATACATACATACATGCAATGTATACATACGTACATACAATGTATAGATACATACATACATACAATGTATACATACATACATACATACATACATACATACATACATACATACATACATACATACAATGTATAGATACATACATACATACAATGTATAGATACATACATACATAGTGTGATATAATAAATGTTGTAGGACGAATTGATAAATTAAGGAGCCCAAAGAAATGACTCTCGTGTTCGCGTGCTCTGATTGTTATGTGGCTTTTGGACACTTCATTATCCTTCATTGAAAATAAAATAACTTTAGCCATTGTCAGATACCAACTGGCATATCAGAGGCGACATAATGGCTGATGATGAGACAATTCAGTAACTCTCTAGAGACTGACAACTCCTCATTGTCTGTGGCGTTAACGAATATAGGAGACGCGTCAGAGGTGACACCTCACTTAATTTCCATTGTATTTCACCAGGGGATTTGCTGTTATTCGCGCAATGTCGATAGTATAATGTTTCTTAGAGGCGCAACAACTAGGAGGGACACAGATTGAGTTGTCTGTCCAAACTGACCAATGAACGGCAATAATACTCCAGCACATCTGTTTGTATCCATCAGATATATTATCTCTTTAGGCACTCAGTAATCAATTTTTACACAAAGATTGTTACATAAAGACGTATATATTATTTCTTTAGGCACTCAGTAATCAATTTTTACACAAAGATTGTTACATAAAGACGTATGTATTATCTCTTCAGGCACTCAGTAATCAATTGTTACACAAAGATTGTTACATAAAGACGTATATACTATTTCTTTAGGCACTCAGTAATCAATTTTTCACAAAGATTGTTACATAAAGACGTATGTATTAATTTGGGATATGCTCAAGATGCCTTCTTTCATAACTCAGAGGCAAATCATGAAGATATCAGTATAAAATTGGAACATACTGTCTTTAACCTTGTTGACAATATCGTTTGTTTGGGCAGGTAACCAGCAAAGGATGACGTGTTTAGTTTACTTGGAAAAAAAAGGGAGGGGGTACCATCTTTTTCAACGTGCTTCTTAGTTCTAAATGTAAGGCTAACACCCCCCCCCCCCCCTACCTGAGCAGGCTTGAACAGAATTCTTATATTGATTGGTGCAATGGTAAAGAATTTTCCAGAGTTGTATTTCATGGCCATTTAATTTATACCCCGTTCGTGAATGTTCACTTGTTTTAATCACGAAAGTGAGTACACATTTGTTTAGTAATATCAGAAATTCTTGACAATCAAAATCAATGACTGTCATGATTTGTTTAACCACAACCTCCAAGGTATAATAGACACAATTTAAATATTTTTTTTACCGAGATATGAATCCGAGCCACTAATTCACATTTGTGAGACTACCAACTAACCAATCGGCCACGCGCGTCATACGTTCCCCCGACTATGTTCCTGCTACCTGACATTTTTTTTTTAGTAAGAACGCAGATCAGAACTTCAGTTTTGGTCTCAAGTCTGTAAGTTATCCCTTCATGTCTTGTTACAATTGACATGAAGCGCACGGTGTCAACATACTCCCAGATATTTTAACAAAGCAATTTAAAAATATGGGGAAATATTTGGCGTGTCACCGGGAGGAAACACCTGACATGTAAAGCCCTGGAAATGTCATTTCGTGTCTTGCGATACCTGTCTAAATGCCGCACTATCATGTCTACTCAGGTGAAACTATCTTACTTTCCAAGTGTGGTAAATTATATTTGTGCATGAGAAGCTGTGCTGATGTTCATCGCAGTACGTTCAGCAGTTTGACATTGATTTTCAAATGGTTCGGTTACACATTTTCCTACAGTGGGATTTGAACACGGTACTTTAGGCCTTCACAAACGCTTTCTGTTCGTCACCGACACAAGAGTCGGACTTTATTTTATGAGAAAGATGCAATGCTCAGAAATTATGATTCAACATTGCCATTTAGTCATAATTTATTCAACTGAGAGTCGAGAAGGTGATTGTAAGATTAGATAGGGGACCTCCCTAGCATATTGGTTAAGCTGTTCTTGTGTTCAAGCGGTCAGGGTTTCAAATCCGGCTCGTGTCGTCTTTTGCAAATAGATAAAGCCTTTGCAATAGACCTCTGCCGAAGACGGATGTGTCGGCCCATTGACGCAAATAAAACGGCGGCACAACGCATTTCCATTCTCTGGACTACATCCTGCTGGAAATCTAGTAAGACCATTGTCCTGCTACAAGAGAAACCCTCGGGAGTTTGAGAATGAATGTTAAAGAAGAATGAAATAGACCAAGATACATGGGAAGAATATGCGCCAAATAGAGCTTGCATGGAGCTCTACAGTTTAAAAAAAACCGCAGTATTTTGTGAATAAAGGAGAAATTTAAATAACAAACCATCTTAATTGGTAATCTCATGTCCAAGCTGTACAAGGAAGAAGAAAACCAAAATATAGCTTACTAGCCATCTGCGAACTCATCAAGGACAAAACTCAAACTGAATTTCAAAAGTAGATTAAACAAATGGTCTCAATAAATAAAGGGATAACAGAATAGACTAAATCGATTGATTAGATAAGTAAGATAAGACGGGCGGATAAGATAAGATGGCATAGGTAAGCTAATATTAAATAAGATAAAATAAATAAGTTAGATAATATAAGATGTGAAAGATAAGATAAGAAAGGTTAGATAAGATAAGATAACTTATATGTGATGATATGTTATATTTGATACGATTAGATACGATAAGATACTTCTTCTTCTGCGTTTGTTCTCAAACTCCTGCAGATTAGCAGGATGTAGTCCGGAGAACGGAATGCGTTGTGTCATGGTTTATATCATTGCTGCGATATCTGCGCCTTTCGGCCTGACACATCCGACTTCAACATGGCTTTTGGTCACTGGCCTTATATGGGATGGGACAGCCAACTCCATCCCATAACCTCCTTAGTCGCTTTTTACGAAATGCATGGAAGGTAAAGTGTTGCTATTCTATGCTCCCCTTTCGGGCCCGGCAACACACGGGCGACGATAAGATAAGCGTCCCCCTACGATGCAAGATTTATAGGAGTATACAGTGAAAGAAAGAAAGATAAGATAAGAAAGAATAAGATAGGTTAGATCAGAAAGGTTAGATAAGATCTGAGTTACCTCTCAAACTCCTACTGAGTAACAAGGTGTAGTCGATATAAAATAATGCATTATGTCATTGTTTATTACAGGTAGAATGAAATGAGATAAGTAAGATAATATACGTAAAATATTATCAGATAAGAGAACAAGGTAAGAAAGCATCTCGCTTTTTCTCTCCATGGCTTCAGGGCAGACGCCGAACTGACAAGCTGTGGACAGTAGCTGGTTTCAGCCCCTCTTTCGCGGGATGTCAAAAAGATCCCGCAGGCTCATCGTTGACGGAAAGTTGACGGTAGACTGTCAACATTAGAGCCAGATGGACGCAGCTTTCGCTCAATATTGTGGCCTCGGGTCAGCTTCTAACAGACAACCCAAGGATATTTGGGGATTGCGCAGACAATAAACATATCAGTTATTCGGCACGACGCCAAATTGAAGTTTGCTTTCCTCTAACCGTTATCCAAACACACACACACACACCCCACTCCAACACATACGCAACAGGGAGTCAATGAATATCAGATAGGGGATTATTGATAATATAGATGACAGATAAAGAGAGGTGTAGTTTATAAATATGAATGAGTTATTTATCTGTCGTCCGTTTACAAGAATTGTTTGGTTCTCAGTTTCTATTCCTTGATTTACGAGTTATTTTACAGCTCTTATTTACTATGTAAGGTTTACAAGGATTTTACATTTTTTATTCAATCCTCAACAATTATGGGCAATACATCTCTTGAATGACATCACGAATTTTATTAGATCCCCAGAGGATCCCCCACTCCAATTCTCACAGCCTTTATCTTGTTGAGACTTAGCCTCATAATCAGAGGGGATTATGTAGATGTCATTTTGAAGGAAGGAAGACCCTTTCCAACTTTCAGTGGGTGTTCATTGCTTTTAGAAGCTCCCTACCGGGGGTCCAAGTACGTATGAAGAAACAAATGTTCCACAATGTTGTATGCATATATTCAATTACGTCCAAATCTGCAGCCATCTGGATGCATCTAACTTGGCTTACTTTTGACCACACTACTTTCATAGCGCCCGCATGACTTAATGCAGTGATTTTTTAATGTAAATTTTTTTTTTCTAGTTTTGTTTCATTCTATTACTATTTTGTGTGATATTATACAGCCTGTTTTTCCATCTCAAACTCTTAGCAAGATTTGCAGGATGCATAACGGAAAACAAAATCAATAGAGTGCTGCCGTGAGTAGAAAAGGGATGAATGAAAACCGTCTCTGTGACCTCTGTGTTGCTGAGTTCGGGAGTGAGAGAGGGTGTTAACGCAAAGAGTACTTTTAGATGATCCTGACGAGCCAGAAATAAATAGAATCGCGGGCCGTATTTTGCTCTCTGTCGTATTTTGTCTAATCTTTGCTTTTCATTAATTACTATGTGTGCTTTATTATATATGTTTTATTATATCTATTTTACTTTGTACGCCGACCAATACAAGTCGGATCAGCCAAAATGATTTATGATGTATATGAGCAGCCCATAGAACATCATCTGAAGAAGGATGTTCCTGAACAATGAATCATAGAAGGATACCAAACTAAACGGAACATTTATAGAAACGAAGTGACATATTTCTTTACGATGCGGCGTATGATTCCTTGAGAGCCTTCTCTTGTAGCAATAGTTAAAAAATGATGCAATAATTGAAGCATTTCCGGTACAGAACATTTGAATGTTGTTTTTTTTATCACGACCAGTGGCAAGGTCAATCATGTCAGGACACTAACACAAAAGAGTATGACGGCAGTTTATATTGCATTAGGAAATATATGAAAATCAAAAATAAATTTCATAGAAAGACTAAGAATACTAGGGAGTGTGTGACCCAGAAGCATGGAGAGCAAAAGACTGAACAGAAAAATACAAAGTTTCTTCAATCTCTGCCTGTGTAGAACAAAATGTTAAAAATAGTTATGATATTGAAAAACTCATGCAAATGGCCAAATAAAGACAGACGGAGCTAAGAAAAAACTAGAGAAAGAACTAAATAAACACAGTAGAGAAAGAACTAAATAAACACGGTAGAGAAAGAACTAAATAAACACGGTAGAGAAAGAACTAAATAAACACGGTCCAGAAGTAAACTCAGTAAAGAAAAGAATAAGTAACCACAATAGAGACAGAACTAAATAAACACGGTAGAGAAAGAATTAAATAACTACAGTAGAGAAAGAATTAAATAAACATGGTAGAGAACGAATTAAATAAGCACGGTAGAGAACGAATTAAATAACTACAGTAGAGAAGAAAAAAATAAACAGTCTTGGAGATTGATAGAAGACTAACGGAAGTACCATATTGTAAGACATGCATTGCTTGGAAACTCATTTGGGACCAAAGGAAAAGAGAAATACTAAGAAATAACTAGTTATTCTTATCTGTACTAGTTGAATAGAGATACACAAACGGTGGATGACTCCATAAGAACTGGAAGCGATAGGTAACGGGGGAGGTTTGTTGAGGACCTATGCTACGAAGAGAATTTAAAAGTGAATAGTGTATTATAACTAATCAAAGAGAACGACCACTCTCTCTCTCTCTCTCTCTCTCTCTTTTCTCTCTCTCTCTTTTCTCTCTCTGTCTTGAAACTCAAGCTAGTTTAGGCACGTTATGATTGCGATGTAAACTTACGAAGCTAACGATTGCGAAGCTAACGTACTAACCCATCTGCCACGATACATATCAGATGGTTTGTCACATTCCTTTGTTGATTAACAACGACTTCGCCTTATTCTGGACAAAACGGTAAGTTCTGCTTATTTTATATCTTTTTTTTCACCCGCGTATTGCAGAGCCCGAAAGAGCAACAGAGAATAGCAACATTATTATTTACCTTCCATGCATGTCGTAAGAGGTGACAAAGAAGGTTATGAGGTGGAGTTGCGTTTCAAAGTGACACAGAAGCCATGCTGAAGCCGGATGTGTCAAGCCAAAAGGCACATATATCGCTGCCAAGCTATAAACCATGACATGACACATTCCGTTCTCCGGACTAAATTCTGATAATCTGCAGGCGTGTGAGAACGAACGCAGAAGAAAGAGAATATACTTCTTTTATTCTCTCCTGATTTACTGTTTTACTGCTGGGTCAAATCCGTCCGGCCAAATCATTGTTTTGTTGGGTTTGCGGTGTGAGCACACTATCCACACTACCACCAAGTCGACTAATGGTATATTAGTTCGTTTGTTCCTTTGGTATCAAGGACGGCACATATGACAGAAATATTATTTCTTCATGACGTGCGGTTTGCTGCAAGTTGTTGTGGTTCTTGGGTGGTGTTAATGCCCGTTGTTATTGCCTCATTCTTGATTGTTCTTCCTAGTTTTGTCCTGGGTTACCACCTTTTCGTTTTCCTGTCGCAGAGCATGGTGGGTAAGTCAATTCTCGTTTGATCTAAGGACATGGCCTAAATATATATTGGAATATTGCGGATTATTATTCATGAGTAGTCACCAGATATCTATAGTATCTAGAGACTTCCATATGATTTGATCAGTTGGGCACTATTGAATCTAATTAGTTAAATTAGTTCATCGATCTAACCATACGATTGTCCCATCGCCATTACACGTCACCACGCCACAGCTCTAACCACTTGACCCAAATCATGGTCACAATTCTAGCTGAAAAGTTTTGTAGTTTTTCACAACACTCCTGTCGCGAAACTGTTGTCACAATATTGATCTTCAAATCCTGTTTCCCACTGATTGCGATCAGTCAGATCTCCTGTCAGAGCTCCTCCGGGAATGATGTCAGACGGAAATGCGTGAAATGAATGGTCGAACGGAACCAACACTTGTGAGAGATGTATTATTATTATTTAGCTGGTAAGTTACACTGACAGTCAAGTGTATTGATTTGTTACTGCAGAATTTCTGTATTCGTTCTTAAACTCCCTCTGGTTTGCAGGTTACAGTCCGGAGAAAGGAATATACTGTAGTACGGTTAAGAGGTTTCTGCGACATCTGCACCTTTCGTAATGATATTCGACCTCATGTGTCTTGTTGCCTTCAGTGACTTGTCAGTTTTTTTCTGCCTCTGTTCGTTATCAAACTCCTGTAGACTTGCAGGATATAGCTCGAAGAACGGAATACATTGTACATGGTTTACAGAATAACTGAGATATCTGCGCCTTTCGACCTGATACATCCGATTTGAGCACGACTTCCGGATAAGTTTAAACCTCTATTGAATGGGACAGCCAATCCCATCCTTAAACATCCATTA